>CM054380.1:55108346-56358346 GCA_028858755.1 Ara ararauna | reverse complement strand
AGAAATCTTGAAGGATTTCCTGTAGTTAGTGCTTAGTTTCAGATAGCATGAGAAATGCATTTGTACGCTATTTTTGTGAGCCTATTTCTGAATGCCTGCTTATTTTTTCTCATTTTATGCTTACCATTTTTAGAATAGTCTAGGTAAGACTTGATATTCTGTTAGCGATGACAAGCAGTACATACCTTGTCTTGGGATATTCAAATTACTCATTGGTAAAACTTCCGGGTGGGAGCCTGTGCTTTAGTGAAACAAGTTACCCGTAGATATTGTATTGGAAGCTGCCAACAGTCAGCTAGACAAAGGCACAGCTGACATGTTCTAGTGGTAGTAGTAGTGCCTGTACACGTCCCGACTAGGTGTCCTCCAAGGGTTCCTTCCAAATGAGTTGATGGCTCACTGCGTCAGGACAACTCTTTCCCTCTCAATATGTCTCTACTCACAGGAGCAGCAGGTCTGTGCAGAAGGTAGTCAGGTGTCTTCCATCAAACACAAGCTGCAAGGACCTTGTGAACTGAGACAGGCACGGTGTGCTGCCCCTTGAGACTGGGCTGGGCTTACTTGAGAAGATGTGGTGTGAAAGGACTTTCATCTGCTTCCTGCTGTGATGCTGGTGACTTGGTGTATCTACATATGAAGACCATGAGGATGTCAAATGCTGACATGAACATATTGTGGCCACAGGATTTGAGTCAGGTTGGTGGGGTGATCCTGTTGTGCTATGTAAGTATATGTGCGCTGGCATGGCAGAGTTGTGAGACAATCAGTTTACATTGAAATACATGCCGTGATTGCTAAACCAGTAACCGCATTGGGAAGCTCTCTCCAGGTAATCAGTTCAAAATAGACTGGAATAAATTGCTACTTCGATGTCCACACTCCACCCTCACCCCTCAGCTGGAAGTCATCTTGTATCACATTTTAAGGGAAAAGGTCTGACTTAGACGTTGCGCAGATGCCAAAGCTTTTCTATGGCACATAGTATTTCTGGAATAATGAAGTTATTGCTCATGACTCAGCAACTTTTCCATTTATACCACAGCTCTTCCAACATTGATAACAGGTAAGTTTTATGCCCACTTCACGTATTCCTTGGCCATGCCCTGAATGATCCTTGAAATGAAGTCCTGGGGCACCCCATACCCTAACAGGCTGTGTAGCCTGTTCCAGGATCTGCCCTGGGCTTTTGGAGCTTTCTTCACTGGCATTCTCTTGTCTCTTTCAGAAGCTTGCCATGAGTGATGGTAGGGTCTGTTCTTGGTGTAGTGTGATAGATGCATCCGATCTGTTGCTCTCTGCTGTATATCACTGAGATTATTTTATATCTATTGCAAATATGTCCAAATGAAAATTGTAGTTGCAGTTACATACAGGAAAGCCAAACATACTACAGTATACTACATTCTGCGGTACACAAGTATCTCAGAACATCCTGTGTTAGCTCACTTCCCAGGGGCACTTCACTGTTGTGAAAGTTTGGGGAATGTTTGTGTTTCCTTTATAAAATTAATCTTTTTTTAAAAAAAGAACCTGATTTGCCTATGATATTGTCACAAGACGGCAGAATAGGGGTTTGTACATGCAGTAACTTTTAGCACAACTGAACATACTGCTATGTTTCAGCTGAGCTGTGGTAAGAGCTGTGTGCACAGCTAGCCTGCAGCAGACATGGGGTAATTCCACTTAACATTGTCTTCTGCTAGGTTAAGTCAAATGGCTTTGTATTTATCACATGCCAGGAGCATGCATGTGATCAATTATCACAGTAAGATTATATGCCATTACTTCTTAAAGCTCAGTAACTTAATCCTCTCTCTGAGCCCTAAAGGCTGTTTGTGTACCTTGAATAAGGTATCTTCCCAGGGTATTTTTATAAAGCCAGAGTGCACTGGTAGTCAGGGTAGCACACTGCGCTCTCTGGAATGCTCTGAAGAACCTACAGCTCATTGTCCTGCTAAAGAAAGCTGCCATTGGAAACCTGTGTGAGAGCAGCCCAGGCCTCTGAAAGTTCCCGAGCATGAGTTACGTCCTCACAACAGCTGGGTTACCTCTGCCATTCCAACAATCTCAGTTTAGGGGTGACTTGAGCTGTTGACTTAGATCTATCTGGCTTCTATGATAATTGTAGAGATTATTTTAGAATAACTCACTTGCAAATGCATCCTGGCTTGCTTAGGTACTTAAAATATTACAGACTTTTAATTACTAGGGAATTCAGTAATTGTCATTCAAAATAATCATTGTGCTTTGGTTTTCCATTGATAGTGGACTTTGAAATGGTCTTTAACTTATAAAGAAACTAATCAGAGGTTTGGGATTAATAAAGCGCTCAGTGAGAAGTGCCTACTGAACAAGTCTGCATCAATTTGACCAACTTCTAAGACAGCTAATTTAATGGATACACATTTGTCTGTGTATAGACAAGGCCTCAGATATAGTAGAGTTAATTGTAGAGGCAGTTCAAAAAAGTGGACAATCCTGCAAGAGAATAAAGTTTCTCACCTTCTAACTGACTCTGCTAAAAAAAAACATCAGTGACAGTGCAGAATTGCATATCCTCGGCTTTCTGGGTGAGAGCTATGAGGGTGTCGCCCAGTTAGGACATAAAATGTGCCCTGTGATGGCTGAGCCTTTACCAGCAGGTGGCACAGCCATAGGAAGTGCTGTAATTAATGTTTTCCTCTGTAACTACGCATGAAAGGAAAAACAAATCAAAAAGTGACTAAGTTTGTAAACACACCTCATGCCTGAGCTGTTCAGGCTCCTGTATAACCACGTCAAAACTGATACAGTCTTCCCAAATTAACACCTCTTCTGGTTTGCTAAGCAGAACCTGTACGGCTCTAATATTAGTAGATTAGACAGTGCTGCACACACAACAGCTATAAACATCTTTAGTCAAGAAGCATCTCTATGGAGACTGCAGGTTCTGCCATGCAATAGGGAAGACTGTTCAAATAAAGGTGACTTGTTTGGTGGGATTTGTGGTGTCTGGGAACTGTGCCATGGTACAGAAGAGGAGCGCATGAACGCCACACTCCGCTAATGGGAATTAGGAGCTTGTCTTGAGCTCCCAGCAAGTTGCCCTCATTCGGGCAAAGTCTGGGTGACCTCAGTCTGAATTGTGGAAATTGTTCCGCCTGTTTTCCCTTTCTCCTAGCTGCTGCTTAGTACTTGAGATGGCTCTCACTTCCCTTCGTGGGGACAGAGGAACCTGCACTCTCTGTGTGTGAGCATGCATATGTGTGTGTTTGGCTGCCTGTCATTACAGCAGTAATGGAAATACTGCACGGATCACAACTCTCAATTAGCTCCTCGGGAGATTGCTGTGACAGCCAGTTACTGAACAGCAAAGCCTGAAGGAATGAATTAATTTGTAGTACACGGCAGTTAGAGTCATAGTGCTAGCAATGGAATAAGACAGCAGTAGACCCTTATTAGGCTCAGGCTGTGTGATGCAAGAGACTGTTACCTGGGGGATGTCTCTCTTTTCTCTATCATACCCCCCTAGGGTTAGGAAGGATCTTGGCCCATGAGTGAATGAGTTTAGAGCTCTCAGTTCGGTCCTTGGAGTCCCTGTCTGCCTGAAGCTGTTTGGCAGCCAGCAATGGGCTTTCATTCAACACAGACAAGGGCATGCTGCTCTCCTCCTGCTTGGATCCAGGCCAAAACCACTAAGTGAATGGTATTCAGGGGAGGAAAGGCTATCTTTCTGTCCTCTTCAAACAGCATCTCTCTTCCTTATTAGTTCAGATAGCTGTATATCACAGAGGGTATCCTAAGGCTGCTGCACCAGGGGATACTAGTGTCTTGCCTTTGCAGTGTGACATTTATACACAGACATAGAGGAGCAAATGTGCTCAGTGAAGTGTTCCTAGAATAACTGGGAATCTTCATAGATGGCCTGAAGTTTGCTTCTGCCCACAAACAGCCACACATGCCCTGTACCCTGAAGTACCACACTATGGGCCAGCAATACGAATTTGGCTTTCCACTTTCTCATTTTTCAGGTCTGCTGTCCAAAGATTCCAAGGTCTGCAGTCTCTTATCCTGACATTCATGAAGCTGAATACAAAGCTAAGTCTTGTCTTTTATCAATTACATAATGACTTTTTCTTAAAACTCGTTTTAACATATTTTGTAGAGTGGCTTCTTCGTGTGCAGAGTGGATTTGTCGCAGTAGGATACCAGCCTTTCTCTCCCTTTGATCAACCACCTACTGAGAAGCAGTGCGAGTCAATAAAGTTTAGGGCATGCCGCTTGTTTTAATTGGGATAGATCTGACCTCCAGAACTGTGATGTGCAGAGCTGGGAAGGAGTAACGTGGAAATAGAGGAATGTTCTCAGAGTAATCCTTGCAGAAGGTAAGAAACAAGAAAGGAATATTTCCTAGGGACTGTTCCTGTAGTGACCAGGTGCTTGAGAACGGCTGCTCTGATCTGGTAGGCTGAGGAATATGCTGAGTTCCACGTGGGAACAAACTGCCTGTGTCTTAAGGTTTTTATGTTCTGGAAAGAAAGATGTTGAAGTGGAAAAGAGAAATAGCTGCAACAGGAAAAGAGGAATAGTTCACTGACAATGCAACCCCTAAAGGTGGTTGTTCTCTGTTTATCTGCTAAAAGGGAATTTGAAGGAATTCCCGAGAGTGTAATTCAGTCTGTGGACCCTGCATTGTCAACCAACAAATGGAGAAGTTAAGTTACCTTTGTTGACAGAAAGCAGGAAATCAAGAAATTAAGTCCAAGCTCCTCTTGGCACTGGTATCCTCATAACTTGCAATTCAGCAAAGTGGTTGCAAAAAGGTTTGCAGCTCTGGCAGTGCTTCTCCTGTGGGCAGTATTGCCTTGGTGTGCTTTTGTTTTTCTTCACATCGGAGTGTGAACAGAAGCTGTTGTCTAAACAGCTGACCTTTTCCTTTTTGCAGTCTGTGGCTCTTCCTTGATCTTTGTGTCCGCTGCTTGTATTAACTGTCTTGTTGTCCCTTGCTGCACATTCTGGCCAGTAAGTGGTGCTCCCCCCTTCCTTCCTGCAGCTTCATTCTTTGTGCAGAGCTAAGAAGTGCTGACATACATCGCTGTGGCTTTCAGGTATGTCTCACCCAGACAGTACGTCATTCTTTGATGTAGTGTATTGATACAATAATGCTATTTCTAACTTGAACCCTAATGGTGTATTTTTAATGACATCTTCCTGGTATTGTCCCATTGTCCATACTGGAGATTTTATGTACTGCTACAGAGGTCCTTGAATAGGATCCTCTGTTGCAGGCCACCAGATGAGATGGGCCCCAATTGGGTTTTCATGCATAATGTTGAAAGTGAAGAGGAGGACATTTATGCGGCTGGCATGGCTATAAGGAAACTAGAAATCTGAAGAAAATGAGACCTTGGGGGACAGCATTTTTGTTTGGATCTACACATCCCAGTTCAGTATTCTTGCCAACTAAAGGAACATGTTTCTTTGCAGCGATCTGTGAATTGATTGGGATATGCGATGGACCTTTTCCACTGGCCCTTTACAGCCAGGCTCTTTTTAGCAATGTAATTCCACTGTGAATTCTGATGGCCATAGTCCAGATTTTTCCAGTCTTGATCACTACTGTGCTGGGGTTTTTTGCCTAGATATAAATGATGGCACAGGGACCAAGGCAGAAGTAAATCTAGTCTTCTGGTTTGTCCTTAAGTGGTGGTACAGTTTTTAGAAGTAGCAAATAGCTACCCAAATGGTTTTGTTACAGAGACAGGGGGTAAAATGTACATGAAGAATAGCGGGGATGAAATGGACCAAAAGAGGTGAGGCAAAGAAGATGGGAGTACAGAAAGAGAGGAAAATTGATAAATAAAAAAAAGAGAAGTGACTAAAGCAAGAGAGGAGAGAGGGAGATTCTCTCCTGATTAGAATTCATGAACTCCATTCTTACATTAAGTCTATATATGACACCTGGCCTTTAATGTGAAGCTGCCTACGAGCATTAAAAATTAAAAGCAGAAGGTAGGATCCATCCATCTCGGGCAGCGCTGCTCCCCTCCTATCTGAGCTCTGCACAAAGCTATTACACATTGATAAATTATTTTGGGTAATAGCTGAGATATTACATTGTTTCTGAGTGAAGGTAAAATCTCTCCATGACATGGGCATTTATCAGGAGCGCATTTCATCCTATTTATTATGGCCGAGACGAGATCGCAGGCTGCGGGCAGAGCTGGCATGTCGTGCTGATCACCTCCCCCATCGCCTTCCTTCCCTCTGTCACTTGGATGATGGGATATTGATGGAGCTCATGACAAGTTAATTATTAACTAAAGATATGCAGTTCACCTCTGCCAGGGGAGGGGGCATAGAAGAGAGCAATGATAGTTCTTAAAAAAATAAATATATCCATAGTATCTCAGCATTCTTCTCTCCACCTTTATCTCATTTCTATCTGTGGTATTTTACAACCCCCCCAGATACATCAGGTAGGTTATTTGAATTCCGGTATGGTCTAGAAGGCCAACAGAAATGGAAGAACCTCTAAGAACTTAAGGTCTTGTTCAAGAAAAGTTTCCACAAAAGTTTCTCGCCGTTGGCTTGGCATTGGAAGTAAGTAGGGGCAAATTTTCACTGTCCACTGAGTAACAATGACTTCTCTACCTCTTGAAAGGGCCAGAAAGCAGACCCACAGAATTTTGATTCTGTCCCATAAATGAATGCTTGCTTTCTTTGTAAAGAAGGGATATCCTGACATCCTCTGAATATTTTAGCTATTCCTTTCCATTGAGTGCTGGATGTTCCCCTGAAGGTTAGCTGGTTTTGGGGGACAGAGGGAAGAGGGCAACGGTCATAAAAACAATGCTTGCTTGCTTCTTCGTCTGAGCTCCTAGGCTAAACAAGATGAGTTTGCAATGGATGATGGACTGTGTCATATTTGCATCCCGGTAATGTTGCTCATTGAGGGAGACAGCTGCTGTATGTGAACCTTTGGGTTATAGTATCAGATACACTGAGGTATAGCAAATGAGTTGCTCAGTTGATTGGCTTTGGACTGAGTAGTCCTTCAGTCAGCAACATTCACCTTGCAGTGACAGAGCTAGTCAGTACTACCTCATGGCTGTGTACAAGGAGGTAGTGTCTCAGCCAAACTAGTGCCTTACTTATCTTGCAGAGAAAATGGCAGAGTTGCATTGGGAAGTTTTCCTGTTGGCAGTCTCATCAGGAAGGCTGAGGTGCAAATGGTCCTCTGACTCTAATTCTGCAGTTTGTTGACTAGGTTGGGGACGAGTCAGTAAAAAGGCATTCAGATGACAGAGGTAACTAGTGTACCATTCATTACAGGCTAAGCTGCTTCTGGTTTGTCCATAAGCTGTCTTAGCAATTATGTTGGTCAGGTAGTTCTAGAAGAAAGGAGCCATTGCTGTAAGCCACCATGACAGTGGCCATTTAGAAAATAATTGCAAGGGAAAGAATCACAGTCTAACAAAGGAGTTATATATACTCTCCATATGGTCTATAGTAAGACTTGCCTAGTGAATTTTCACCACTTGAGAGTCCTTCAGGAAAAACTAAGTGTGTTTGCTTTCTGAAACCCAAGATGATCTAGATGCCAGTTTAAAACTACAAGCGTGCTAAATTTCATGCAGGTTGGATTTGAAGCATTTAGCTCATCTAGGCCCTGTCTACCTCACTTCCCTGAAGAAAGCATAGGATCATTACTTCAGGATTATGGCCTGTAATCTTTGAAATTTTTCATAAAATGAAGTTTCTGCTTTTGTCCTGCTTGTGTTTTCAAGTGCCATATCTGACATGCCAAGTCAGCTGGGACCCAAAGGTAAAAGCAATAGGTCTCTCCTGGGCTTAAAAACCCCCCCGCAAAATTACTACCTGGTGTGTCTGCAACAAACTGGTCTCCCCAGAGAAAAACTTCAATTACTTCAAATACTTCATTCTTTTCAACCTGAAGTATTCTGGAACTTGTGAAAGCTTCTGCGTGTTCTCTATTCCATTTTAATGCTCTTGCATTCAAATTGCTGTGTATAAAAGGAAAACTTTCAGTTTTCATTTGCTTCAACTTTGGCTTTCTGAAATCTCTGAAGATGTAGCTGCTTGCTATCAAAGGTATGAGAAGAAGAGATAGGACTGGAATCCCAGGTACAGATAAAGTGAGCACAGTCTGAAACATGGTGGGTAGATTAACTATCTGAACTCCAAGTGAGAAACTGCCCATCACTTCAGTAAGGCTAATCTCTCTGTCCTTGTCTGGTCATAGTGATCATTTTGCCCTTTACTTAATATAATGAAATATATAATAAAAATGTATTAACAGCTGTGAAGCAGCCTCATCCCCTTTCCAAAACCCCCTGGGATCTTCCAAGGTTGGAGGATGTGCAGTATACTCACCTCAAAGAAAATGCACATTCACTACCTTTAAACTTTTATTGCACCCCTTGTCTTTGCCCGTTGCTTCTCTTGCAGCTGCTTTTTAGCCTGGGCTTTGGCCTGCAGTTCCTGCCTGCACAGTGTAGCTGTGTTGACATCACTGGCAAAATACTAATGGTGTAATACCTGGTGGACCTATTTGTCTTCCAAAGACACCTTTCTGGTGACTTTTATGATAACCACATCAGGCTTGTAAAACTTGTAAATTTGTGTTCAGGAGGTCTGGGCACTTACGCTGTCTGTGACTCCTTCAAGGCAGGGACTCCATCGTTGTTTCCAAGCAGCCTGCCCTCCTACTGGTTTTGGTAATGACAGTGCTTATAGCTTTTCTCTAGTTTTTTACTTTACCTGGACTTTCCTCCTAAACACCTCTTAACTCAAGCTGTAGTTGCCTATTCAAAGAATGCCTCTCGCACTAACAAAGGTAGTAACAGGAGTTCAGTGCTACCAGGTTGCTCATGTAGCTCACAGTTCTATAGTAGTATGAATAAGGAGGCAATGGAGATGGGATTGCTCTGCTTGAACTTGGAGATCATTATGTTTATAGAAGAAGCATTGAAAGCCCATATGAAAAAGGCCTGTACTGAGAGACTGGAATATGAATAACTTTTGTTGAGGTCCATCTTCTCATTTGGAAAAGTACCTATCCATAACATTCATGTTTTCTGGAATAAAGATGATGATGTGTGGTTATACTACCTGCTGGCTACAGAAATATAAGAAATATGAGTTATATTTATGCTAGCTTTACTAGAATTAGCTCAATTTTGGATGTGGCTCAGTGTGATTGAACTGAACTGTACGTAGGAGAGTGTATTCCAGATGGTCATAGAGGAGGTGTCACAGGGCACACAGTAGCAGCAAATCAGACAGATCCCATTCACCAGAATATGGCTCCTTCACAAGAGCTAGAACTGAATGTGCCTTTTAACCAATGTTGTGTCCTGTAGTATGTGATAGAATTAACACTGAGTGCAAGCTGTGTCAGGCAAGCAGCCTATTTGTTCAGCAAGGCTTTACGGCTCTGCTGCCCTGTATGGGAGGTCATGTGCTGCTGTGATGTGTCAGCTCTGGTGTCCTTTACTAACCTGATACCTTGTCTTTAGCTGTGACTGACACAACATGAGTTGAGAAGGTGCAGAGACTCCTGGCAGGGCATAGTTAAGAAACAGCTGGACTGTGGGGTCACATCTGCTGAGACTGTATATGTAGAAATTGGCTTCTTGTGCAGGTCTGTATCCACACCAATCAACATAAGTCTAGATATGTCCTTATACCTGCCTTATCCTTTTCAATTGTGCCTAGCTCCTGGCATTAGTAACAGCTGAGGTGAAGGTTGCACCAGCTAATTACTTTGTCATCTTTTAATTTCAGTGAATAGCCCCTTCTTTTTATATTCTAGTTGTAGACTATTGTCGATAACAGGCCAACTCCTGGCTTGTCTGTTCTTGTGTTTTATTTCTCAGAATTCTCAGCAATTTGCTCTGCATGTTTTTCTCACTTATAAAGGGAGGTAGCAGAAACCTAGCTGGTCTGTCTACTGTGATACCTTTTGTCTTCTGTATTCCCTGAACTGACTGGCAAAACCACTTAATTCTTCAAGTCTTTCCTTGTGATCCACTTCAGTATTTTGATGCTTTTAAGGAAAAAAAAGCCAGGTGTCAGTAGGAAACCTGATACTTACTGGTACTTATTTGTCCTACAAGTTTTTATTGAAAGTGTGTCTTTATATGAGTTTATCTTAAAATCATCTACTCACTTGTGGCAAGTCTGTCTCTGTATGTCATCTCCTTTCTGTCACTTGCTTCAGTCTTGCTTGTTGTCTCACCTGAGTCCTCATGTGGATTTAGGTGGTAAACTGAATACTGAGACCTTCAGACCTCTGTGGGAGGTGTGGTGACTTTGGGTGGTACTGTAAAATAAATCATTCCTAGTAGTAACCAGATGTGCTCTAGGCCAGAAATGTTGCTGCTTTCCAAATGTGGCAAACACAGCCCAAATGATGGAAGCCATGACATACGGCTGTGCTTGTTCCATATGCATGCAAGCATTGCACACACATATACCTTCCCCCACCATAGCATAAATAGAAAATCATATTCCATATGCTCCCAGGTCAACCCTGAGAAACAGTTGAAGCAGCTCAGAGAAGCACAAAGAAACTTAAAGAGTTAATCTCACAGTAATTGCAAGGGGTGTGTGTGAACAGTGTAATGGAGGGGTGAAGAGTTCCCATAAACCCATTGCCTCAGCTCAGAGAACCTGCTAAGGGGCAGTGGTCAGAGAGAAACAGAAGGAGAGAGAGAGATATCAAGTGTAGTAATCAGAATGAAAAATGGAGCTCCGGTTACTTTAAACAAGAGCTAATTTATCACGAGAACGAGTGGATAAGTAGCTGAGTTTCAGGCGCTCAGTAAGTTCCCCGTTCTGCTCCAAAAATTATTCCACCCCTGTCTCCATGCTCCCATAAATCATCCCCTTCTTCACTTCTGCTCCGATTACCAATTACTCCTGCCTACTACACGCTTTCCCCTGCCCGACACAATCTGATGGGGCCCTGCCTTTTAATTTTACGAATGCTTTTTTCTTCTTGCTTCTCAGCTTCCCGTCCCTGCTCCTCCCCTCCCCAGGTTCTTTCTGCATCTTTGTTTCCCCTTTCACTCCTCACCTACTTTTCTCTTTTTTTAATTTGAAGAGCGGGAGGGCAGTAATGCTTTCTGGCACCTCCCCCCATGAGGTTGACTGAGCTGGAGGAAAGGAATAGAAATTAATTATTTTCCCCAAGCTGAACTCTCTTTGGGTTTGTGATTCCTGTCCCTAAGCACATGACAAATTCTAGATCCAGTACAGCTGTACCAAAGGTGAAAGTCTTGTTCTTGAAAGGATGTGTTGCTTTTTGTTGAGTCTTTGAAGGTAAACATAGGGTTTTTCCGGTTTTCCCCTTTTCTTTATTGTGCCCAGAGGTTTTTTTGAGCTGCACAGCTGCAGGCAGGAGAGCTTTAATTTCTATTGCAGGGTGTTGTTTTTCTGCATATGCTTCGCTACTGCTAATGTTTGCACTGGAGCAGTTCTAGCCTGGCTGTCACACAAATATGGAGGTGCTGATATGGATCCAAACCCTGAGAATTTAGATTAGATGCACAAAAGAAACTTTTGTTGCCTTCATTGATTCCATACACCAAACCAGCCTAAAACAAGCTTGCTATAATAAGCAAATATCAGGATTAGGAGAATGTGTTGAAATTACTGACATAGCTATACCTTTCTAATATAAAAACCTTTGATACTACTTATGGATGATATTTTAGTGTACCGCAAGTCTGATGCATTATTTAGATGCTGTATGGATACGCACATGGATTGCATATGTAAGAATCCTGAAACTGTATTTCAAACATCAAAGCATTGGTGTGCAATAATGCATTGTTTTGCTTATATATTGTTTCACAATATAAATTATTGCTGAATGTTTATACTAGCTGCAGTTCGAGCACTTGAAATCACTGTATGTCATGTTTATCAGTTCAGCATAGAGGCAACAGATCTGTTTGATTTCAGTAAAATAGTTTTTGTAGGCTTCATCAATTGATTCTTAAACAGCCTGTTGATATTAAAAAAGGTTCAGGAGCGCTAACTTGCACAAATCTAATAGATGCTGGCAAATCCTAAGTTGGAAGAGCCATCCCAGCTGAAGAGGAAAGTTTACGCAGGTCATCAGTCTAACCTAGTGTGCACAGAGCTGTTATTTCTACCTGTAAGATATTCAACCAAATTGTCATGAGGCTTACTGAATCTGAAAAGACAAAATTCCCTTGCCCTGCTGAGAACAGGCTAGGCAAAGTGACAGCTCTGCCTGCTATGTTGCAGAGAAAGCAGCTGTCCGGAGCTGAATTTTGTGCAGAATAATGGATGGAGGAGATAGATTACCAGGTGATAAATCACACAAAGGAATTGGCTGGTGCCAGAACCTATGAGCAAGGAGATAGCTGGCATGCTCTGCAGTGGGTATGGCCATCTCCATCTGAGGAGCAGTAGCCTTTATGCATGAGTTAACAGGAGTTAATTATAGTGCAGCTTCTTGACATAAGGCCCTTAAAGCAAAACAAGGGTGGCAAAAGGAACACGTGAGTTTGTTTATTTGGTATTCTGTCTTTTTTCTTTTCAGGGAAAGGGTAAAGGAAATCCTCTGTGTTCTTGTTTTCCCTCTTCATTCTCATTTTATCTTTATTTTCATTCTTTAAAGCCCTTAGTGTTATTTTCTGACTGAGAAGTATCACCGTCATCTTTCAGTGAAGAAATAAAGGAGCTAACTGAGCATGACTCAAGTCATTCCTATCCCACATGATTCATATACACTCTCTCTGTCCTGTCAGGCAAAGAATGGTTGCTGGCACTCACTATGTAACTCAGTAATCAATAATACTACTCCACATCACCCTAAAGACCAATGATACTCTGAGCTCTGTGTACACTGGGCTGGGCAATCTATGCATAAAAGAGTGACTTGGAGAGGGTGGAAATTTGGCTTCATCCTACAGCATCTTCCTGCGGACCAAAAGACATTATGTTGGGCACTGTTAAGTGCATCCAAAAAGTGTGCAGTGGTGGACTCCACATTTGGAATCATTTTCTAGGAAGAGCAATACAAGGCAATTCTTAATTCTGCTATTGAGTGCATACATGAAAATAGAGCCTAAAAAGAGAGCCATGCTTCTGAGATGAAGGGGAAGCTGCTGGCTCAAGGTCAAGACTTATCAAGGATGAAGTGTATTTTGTTTGCCTGTCTTTAATAATACTACTTTTAATCACTAAAAACATAATGAAGAAAGAAGAATCTGTGCCATAAGGAAGGATACCATGTTTTCACGTGTTCATCAGTGGGCTTTCATAGCAGTGGAAACTGTCCTAACTGAAACTGAATTATTTATGACTTGGGAGTATCCCAGTCTCTGCTGTGTGTATCCTGTCTGCGTAGTCATGAGCATTTTGCTAGAGCTGTGGAGGAAAGCTGCTGGCAAAGAATCAGAAGGGGAACTTACACAAATGGTTCTTGTGCAAGGTGTTTCCAACATGTCCTATTTCCGGTAGCAAACGTAGAGCTTGTGCAGCTCTCTAGCAGGCTCGGGAGGGGCTGGGAGCCCCCAAACTGTTAGTGAGAACAAATCTTTCAATTCATTTTTTTCAGGACAATAGTCCATAGACACGCAAACTTCATCCCAAAGTTTTGGGTATAATCTCTAAAGCCTTGTGTGACTTGGTACTTCTTTAGTAATTGTAACCTGACACTGATGTTTTTAATAATGTAAAGGATTTGACTGAACATTGGCAAAGTCATCCATTATTTGTGGAATTAGCCCATAACTTGTTTCATGACTCGTAGGGCAACTGAGATTTCATGCTTGTAGGGCAACTCTGTGCATATGGGCACTGGGTTAGCAGCTGAAACACCAGGGGGCTTGTGACACTGACTGCAAAGATCGTTAAAGCTCGACCTATGTTTTTTGAACATCATTTTAAAAAGGTAGTTCAAGAGTAGATTAATCTTCCAGCTGGCTCCTCCCAGGGACCCGGCATATACCAAACCCAGACACATCAGATCCGCTACCTTGCTATACCATCACAGTGATTTAATGTTCAGAGGTTTCCCTAGAAAACCCTACTATTTCACAGCAGTCTCTTTCTAGAGAAAGAGGCAGTGACCTTAGCTTGCCTTGAATCAGGCTTTTTTAAGCTTACATTTTTAGATGTTCTGACAGCTCCACTGGCAGGAAAAGAACTTTTAAAGGTTTTCTTGTTGTTGGTTTCAGGTTTTGGATCCTAGAAATCACTGTTTGCTTCCTGCTTGTGTTTTTCTGGAAAAATACTGGTAGGGTATCAAGGCAGTAAGTAACCTGCATGGTCTGAGTCCAAGCAGAGGCATAGAATAGTCTGAAACCTGGCAGAGTTGTATAAGACTGCAAGCAGAGACTTCTGGGCTTGCCCCATTTCATCTTTCTTTGAGTCTTGTTGGGTAGCTTCCCCAGGGCCCCCCTTACAAGAGGCAAGGGCCCTGTATTCTCTTTGCTACCTCCCAACCCTCGATGTGACACCAGCGGTCCTTTCCCTACATCAAACAGTACTGACTCTATTAGCTGGGAGCAAGAGCGAATCTGGGAGCTTTAGTGGTAGAAGCCTACTGAGTTTGAGGTAGAATTTTTGTTTTTTTTTAACTCACAGTTGATGCGGGGGAACGGATGTAGCTGAGGCTTCCCTTAAAGAGCGACTATGGCAAGAGCAATGGCCATCAATGCTTCTCCCTGCTGCCTCTTCTCAGTACTGTCACCCTGCCTGTGAGACCCCTTTTCTCAGGAGTCTGGAGAGAAGGTTTTTCCCTCCCACCCCATATGGGAGCATGTCTGTGCACCAGGAACGGGGCTGAGAGTTTCCTATTTGGTCCACAGAAGGATAGTAGGCCTTGCTTAAGCGACTGGATGTTAATGCTACTATCGCTGTGAGAAAGGATCCTTCCCATATCAAGAGATCTTCAGGCTATATTAATGTTGCATGCCACATCCTCTGTGTCTTGAAAACAATCTTAGTGACGAAGGTTATCATGGGGCTTTTTAACCGATCCCCTCATATGTCCGTCATTTCAAAGAAACCAATTAGGCTGTGCTGCCTGCTTGCCTAAACCTCACTTAGAAGAGAAAGGAGCTGGCAGGATTAGGGATGCATTGGGAGAGAGGAATTTCAGAATTCCTGCCTAGAAGACACTAGGACCCTTTTCAGTTCTGTTGGTTTTTAGTGACAGTGTCATTAGTGTAAAGGAACAGGACTTAACACTTGAGCTGCCTAAAGCATTTGGTTTGAATGACTCATCTAATGCATCGTCTTTTCCTAACCCAACACTTATTTGGCAATTATTAATTAGCTGTCATTGAATTTCCCAAATAATACTGTATACTTCCAATTTTTCTGTGAGGAACTTCTATAAAGAAGAACCCTATAGTCCCCTGGAGGAGGAAATGGAGTTAATGTGTGTTCTGAGGAAAGACACAGTTTCTTCAAGCCTACAGCAAGATGTCTGCTTGCAGAAGGTTTTAAGATAGTGAGGCACAGAAAGGCAAGTGGATTTCAGAAGTAATACTCTCTTTTATTAATTTTTTTCATTTAGCATTTTCTGGAAGTTGATTCTGGGATTTCTCACTTGTGTGACATGATGAGTACAAGTGTTAACACTGACCTTTCTAGAGTGGCAGAGTTTAGCTCTGTCCTGAAAAGTGATCACAGTCAGCCTTTTATTAATGGAGAGTATTGGGTTGCCCTAGATAATGGGGAAAATGGAAAATACATTTCTGAAAACTGTCTTTGAATATGTCACCTTCTTGTTAGCAGTTAGGTAGAGTTAACCTTACTCGCTCTGGAATCAAAAAGGAGCATTTGTGATCTTTTTCTTTGTAATTCAGTTGAGGCAGCAGGGCTGTAGGGAAGGGTGCAGGATTCTGTTCCTCCCTTACCAACTAAATGGGTCCAATCCGTGACTTCCCAGAAGACACGTGGAGGGAACCAGGAGAAGAATTGCATTGTGCCTGTAGCGTTAGTCAGGGTGAGGCATTCTTTAAGCAGTAGAACATCTCTTACAAAGCACAAGGAATCAGAATACAGCATAATTTTGTGAGACCTGATAGAGTTAACTTATGACAAGCAAGGATAGCCTTATGAAACCAAGCACATTATGTTTGGAGTCATTAGGCTTCAAGTACTCACACCTTCCCTTCCCCTATGGTTTTAGCCACCATTTCATTCATGGAAGTACAGGAGAGACAAATAGATACGTGTTTACATTGCAGTATGCACATATATACATGCACTGATGGCCGAATGTTTTCAACAGAAACCATTCACGTGGTACATCAGAGCCCAGCTATAGTGACCTTATGGGTCCTACAGGGCTCATCTGTATCTTCTGCAGAAAAAAAACCTCCTGGGTCTGTGGCAATAGGCTTTCAACTTCTGGTGAGGAGAGATTTCAAGCCTGTGTAGCTTCCAGAGAAGTAGCTGGTGTTTTCAGGTACTCAATACTATTTTGCATTGAACCTTAGCTAGATTTTGGAGTACCCTGGCTATTTTTATTTATGTGCGTATTAATGAAGATGTTCTGGGTAGGTGTTTTTCATTCCTTTTAATGGATGTGCCTGGATTTTTATGGTAAAATACATCCTATAAATTAACGGATAAATGTTTATTGCCATTACTTCAAATACTCCTTGTGATTCACATTACAAAACTGTGATGATTTGGTTTACCAACAGTGTACCTAATTCAGCTTGCTTTCTTGAGTCTTTCCTGCTGTGTTAGGGCATTTCTCAGACCACCTACCAAGCTGCATTTTTATTGTTATTAAATGCCTCCATCCCTAAGTGCTAGAAATCTTCTTCTTTAATTCCAGGCACTAATATCTCTGTAGAATGCTTTTCTGTATTAGTTCAAAACAAGAAGAGGCTGGATTAAAAAAAAACTGTGGACGAGTACAAAGAGTCTGGTTATACTGCTGAGGCCCTGAAGAGTATGTAAGAAAATAGAATATTGTAGTAGAGAGACCACAGCATATCACCATTGCTCCCTCCAACAAGGGGACAGAATTACCTACCTTTGTGCCATAAACCATACACTATTAGCAGCCAAGAGGGATTTTTCTCTAGCTTGTACAGTAGGTTCATTCTCTTAAAGGAAAAGGACCTGCACAAGAGCAAAAGAAGATGGGATAAAAAGCAATGAGATAGCTGTCTCTGATAAGATAACTGGCTGAGCTTGTTTATCACAAGCTCAGAAAATCATTAGATAAGGTGCCGCATGGTGATTAGCGGAGGAATCATAAGGGAGACTAAAGGTGGAGACAGCAACAGGTAGTGCTGAAAGTGGAAGTACTATGCTGAAAGGAGGCTTTTCTCAGGTCTTGTCTTGACCATTAATGGCCTTGGCTAAATGACCAATATGGTGCTGATGAAAGGTCCAAAACCAGGAGACATTTTCAGCATATAGATACTTCCAGTAGAGAAATTGAACTGTTGTGCAATAGTCCAAAAGCCTGGTATGACCACTCCTGAAATAGCACATACAATTCACCAGTATCCCAGAAATACAGGTGAGAATTGGAAGAGAGCACAGAAAGGTACTAGGATAACCAGTGATATGGGGAATCTGCTTTACAGGGTATTAAGGGCTTTGCTAGTTCAGTCAGGCAAAATGAGGAAAGAAGGATATGATTTCTGTCTATAAATACATCAAACCACAAAACCCTCAAGAGAGAGAACAGCTATTTAAGCTTAAGGACAATGTTGGCACAAGAACAAATGGGTATAAATTGGCTGCGAATAAATTAGTCTGGAAATTAAATGAAGGTTTCTGACCATCAGAAAGAGAAGTGAGATTCTGTAACATCCTTCCAAGGGAAAAGAGGCAGAATGGATTTTAAGATGGAGCCTGACCTTTTATGAAAGGACTTCTGCAATTATGCTGGTAGCAGGAAGAGATTGGACTACATGACCAAGGAGTCTGTTCCAGTCTGTGCTCCCACCTTGCTCCCCTTCCCTTACCCTATGCTATGCCCCTTCTCTTTCTTGGTACTCTGAGTTCCACCTGCTCCTGCTCTAAAGGCACCATGGACCCCTCATCAGAATTCTGCATTGCAATAGGCTGTTTTTAATCCTCCCCATATCTCCCCTATTTTTTTCCTTGCCGAGCTTGCTGGGCTGTAATGTTTCCCGTCGTGTAATCCATCACAGACACAATGTCGCTTGTGCAAATTAAAATGCACCTTGGAATAATAAAAAAGGGGCTTTTTTTTTTTTTCTTCCTTCCCAGCAGCAGTTCCTCAACACAAACCATTTGTCTCTGGGAAGAAATTCAAGAATGTTAACCCTGTGTGTGCTCCTGTGGGGTACACAGCACCTCCTGTGGGAACAGCACTTAACGGAGAGCTGTTCAATGGAGCAAGCTGCCTTGAGTTGTGGACCTTGTAGATAGCTGGAACTGAAACCCACTTCTTTCCTCATGAACACATTGATGATAGGGTCAAGTGCAATAAATGAAAGGTCCTCTGTGTCTGGACAAAGAGGTACAACCCAGGAAAACTACATAGCAAACCATGTGGTGACCCACAGAACTCAAACAGATAGTCTGAGTTGAGCATTGTACATTGGGACCTTTAGAAAGAATCACTAGGAACTATCTGAGTGATAAAAGAGTCCGCAAGCTATTCCATGCTGCTATACAGTTATGGAGGCTATAATTGGCCTTTAGGTCAGGCACTGGTCACTTGTGATTTAGAAATAAAGCTACAATGAACTATTACTGAATGAATTCCATCCTTGCTGAGACAGTGCATGTAAAAGGTTAAGTCAAGGACAGGATTTTATTTCTTCATTCTTTCATTTGGGAGGAGGGTGTGAATTTCTCCTCAGTGGCACATAAATTCTGTGAAGTTAAATATGCATTTTAAAAATCTGTTGTATGTGACACGAAAGGTCCAGAATTGGACTGAGAGATACTAGAGGATCTGAGTGCTTGGCCATAGAGAGGACGGGGCATTGCACAGCTATCCTAGCTGGAATGACATGGGAATAGCAGTAGGGATGGTAGACCAAGACCAACTGCATTCCCTGTGGAGGAGCACAAGTGTTTGGATGGAAGATACTTCCATAAGGTCATCATTGAGGGATAAGACATCTTTGTGGTTTGTGGCATAGGCTTTTGGCTTATGGCTTAGGCTTTCATATATCCTAGATTTTTCTCAGACACAGCTGGATATTTTTCTTACTTCCCTAAACAACTGCTTCACCCAGACTTTCACTCCCATCATGGGTGTTGTTTTATTTACAATCAGTAAAGGTCTCAGTGGGTCACCTGTACTCCAACAGAACCAGTATTCCTTACTTTCAAACTCCTCTTTTGCTCCCGGTTTTCCAGTTCAGGAGCTTGCTAGACTGTTTAGTGCGTGACCTTATTGGGAACTGATGTTAGCATTGCTGCAGTAAGACTCATATCGCTTTCCATATCAGGCACAGGTCTTGAACCATCCACTTTGACTTGGGGAGAAATCATGTCCCCAGACCCGGAGTTAGACTAAGCCATGCAGAATGCAGAAAGACAGCTGGTGTGTGAGGGGGAAAAAGGGCCAAGCCCAGGATGGAAAATGCAATTCAAAGCTTCAGGTGTCTGGCAGAGGAGATATCTTCATTGTTATTGATCCTTATTTGGAATAGAAGGCCAGGAGTGATTAAACAAATGGTCAGTGGGGAAATGCGCAGACATGCTGAATATCACTTGTTAGGTTACCAGAGGAAGCTCTTTTCTCTTTGTGTGGGCCTGATTTTGCCCTGACTAGTCCAGCAACCTCAGCCATTTTACTGTGCTGTAGAGGCTGGGTCGGTGTCTGGAATTTACTCTGTAGAGCAGCAAATTCTACTTCTGTAATGTGCTTTGTCTCAGCAGCAAGGCTGCTCTACTCTTTATTGTCTTCAGGGATCCGAACAAATGACAAAATCCAAGGAGACAGTTTCTTTTCAGTTACTACTTTTTCCAGTTCTTCCTACTTTGAGTCTTGCTGTTTCCAGGCTTCATCCTTATCACCTGAAAAGAATTAATTCCAAGTTTGATCTCTGCTCAAAATTCTTGGTGCCAAAGAAGTAGTGCTGTTTTCTTAGTGTCATTGTCTTCCTTAATCTCCTTCTCATAATACAAATATAATTCAAGACCCATAATTTTTCTGGTAAACTTCCTATTTCCAGGAGATGCATAGAAGATTTTAATTCCTTCAAGCCTCATTTCCAAATGAAACAAGGCTCAAGTGATCGCACTGTCTGTGACTGTACGTATTTTTTCACTCATTCCTCACCATAACTTTTGAACCTCCCACCCCCAATTTAATTTACCTGAAAGAGATGCAGAGATCTTCAATGTGCCAGTTCCCAACAATTTCCCTGGACAGAGAAAACAATTCTTCAGTGTCTGCACTGAAAGTTTCCTAACCTCATCCCTTGTTAGATGGACAAGACAGTGCTGCAAAAAGAGTGCCTGAATGTCCTAGTTGTGGGGAAAACTCTGATTGGAGTTCACCTGTTTTTATGTGCAGCATAGTAAATTCAGCACAAGGCAAAAGTCCATAGTAAGCTGGGATTCATTCATTCTGCTGCTCACAGAGCTACTTTTAATGGGTTCAGTGGATGGTTTCAGGATTCCCCAGACATCCTCACTTCTACCTGGTGTGTGAATTTGTACATTCATTTCTACTGCCTTCTTCCAGGTTGGACTTATATTTTCTGTTACATTTTGTCACAACACATCTCGTTCATGCCTGACTCCAAAGGCCTTTCCCATTGAACATTCTCATTTTCCCATTTTGATTGTGTTCTTGAGCGTAGGGTGTATTTAGCAAAGCAATTAATCCTGTTTAAATTCCTGTGTCTGTGGCCACCCTTGACAGCAGGAGGGAAAGCAGCCAGCAGTCCTCAGAGCCAAAAGAAGACAAGCTTAAGCTGGTGTCTCAGAGCCTTCTTGCTTGATGGGACCTACAGAGCTGTTTACAGTGAGATGGGGAGGATGCCTCCCTAATTCATGGACAGTGTGGTGGTTAAGTATGTGAGTTGCTAGAGGGTTTAGATGGTCTTGAGAGAGAACATTTACAAAACAAAGAGATTGCAAACAATATGGAGAGTAGGGACTTGTGAAGGCCTATGTTTGAATCCTTGCCGTGTTTGACCTTGGAAGTCAAACACACTTCCCTTACAGTGTCTCAATTTCCGCAGATGCAAGCCCAGAACAGTAACAGCTGTCTATGTCCCTTGCCATTAGCAGAGGAAGATAGCATGTGTTTATCAGGGGAAGAATCGTGAAGTACTGTCACTCTTGCGTTAAGGAGAACTGGAGTTTCACAGGAGTGATTTTCCAGCACCACCTAATATTGAGAAGAATGGTCTGCCAGGCCAGTAGTACTTGAAAGTTCTCCTGGCTACATGCACGTGTTCACTGAGTGTCATGTTTTCTGTTTGATTCTATTCCCAAAGGGACAACTTTGGGCATAGAAGGAGGTGACTGGGAGCTGGTAAAAGCAAAACAGGCATGACACTCCATCTCTTCCTTAATTCTGCACTGGCCGTTAATCTTTTCCTCACTGCCAAGTCTTGGACTACAACAAAGGCAGGAGGGCAGCTACAATAATTCATTGAACCTGTTCCTCACAAAGACTGACAGAGGGAATTGCTTTTGCATCCCTGCCTTCACCAACTACTGTCATTGCTCTGGTGACCTCCTCCTGTGAATAAGAGGTAAGCCCCAGGAAGGGGGCTTTATGCTCATCTGCAGGGAGGCAAAGCTTTCTGTGGAGTCTGAATCTGGGGGAACACTGTGAAGGGGATTAGATACTGTGGTCCTCATCTTCTGGACTGATCTTTCTTTTCTTGTGTTAAGCTAGTGTCCCCACAATCCTCTTTGGTAACTACTAGGTCTGTGTGGGAAGAAGTCCAGCTAGGACTCTCCAATCCACATCCTCTTACAACATTGCTGCACTGGCATCCAGCTCTACCTGACATGACCCTGTCTATTGAATTCAGTGCACTGTGGAGCAGCTGAAGCTGTTAGCTAACTGGAGAGAATGACTACCCCTTTATCCCCTGTCCTCTTCTACAGGAACCCTGGGAAGATGAATTGGTCTGTTGACTCAGAGCAGAAGTAACTTGATAGTTGTGCACTTCTCTGGAAAGCAACTACACTGCCCTGTGCCCATGTCTTGTTATGTGCTGGCTTCATTGCTCTGACAGCATGAAAGATGTTTGGTTTTGTTCCTAATGCTGTTATCATTTATCATCCTCTTGTAAAGCCAGAACCTGCTGCTCACCAGCCCTCCCTCTATGCTAGGTTTTCTGCTCCCCCTCCACTCCTGCTCTGGCAGGGAAACAGCTTGTATGCCAGAAACAAACTGTCTTTCCACTGAGTGCTAGAAAAGAGAGAGCATCCTTTCTGCTCCCCAGAGTGGCTGCTGTGACATATGGCGATGGTTTGACTGGGTTTCAGCTCTTGAACTTTGGAGGAGCAACTCAAATCACGGAGTAGAGAGCTGATGGTAACTATCTGATAGCTGATCTTTATCCCATAGAGACGGTAGCTGGTCTTCAATCTGGAGAACTCTCATACAGCTGGTGCCTGTGGAAGGACACAAGCATTCAAATGCTAGAGATGGAGAAAGGGTCCTAAAATAATCCTCTTAGTGGTTTAGACGTGCATGCATTACAAATCTGCAGCTGGATTGGTGGCACCATCTCTGATTTTAAGCTCCTTATGGATCAGGTTGACCCTACACTATTAGGTGTTTTCTAGGAGAGCAAAAATTACTCTTCACTGACTGGCATATCTGGGTGGTGCTTCTAATACAAACTCTTTGCAACTAACTCTCTATTGCTTGCCAGACGGAAGTACAGTGCTGAGAACTGTTGGATTAAGTCAGCTCCCTAACACAGCACTAGCTCTGCTCTTGCTGGGCTCAGAAGGATTTTGATATAGATTGGAATCCAAACAGAAGCTTGTTCGGATATGGAATCTTCCAGTAAGCAGAATGATCTCACTCCATGGGCAGGCTGTCATCATTGCCTGTGCATCTGCCAGAGCTGCCAGCATTAGACTCATACTATCCTTATTTATAGGGCAATATAAATGTTCTAAGCACTTTACAGATACATAAAAGAGAAGATTCCCAGTCAGCAAAGATCTGACAGTAACTCAGATGTACAGGAGTCATGGCACAGTAACTGAAGTTCTGAGGAGCGCAGACATGGTGGAAGAGGAGCTCCGGGCGGAAGTCTTTGCAACAGGACACTGTGAGAAGAGGGAAACTATTGGCAACAGTTTGATGCAGGAAGCAGGTGTGGCTGAGTGGCCAAGGCAATGATGAGAGAAGCTGAGAGGAGGTGTCAAACTTAGGAGTTGACTGGGAAGAGAAGGGGAAAGTGTAAGCAGTAAAACTGCTAACAATGCATGGATGAAAAGCAAGCTAACTAGCAGTGCTCCATTCCTTTTCTGCTCCCAGCACTGAGAACATCTGCATTCTCCCCATTCTCCTTCTCCTACTGCTCTCGCTGCTGAGAAAGAGAGGGAATAATGTTAAGGACTATCATTAGCAGTACTTACTGTTCATCTGCCAGGAAGGGACTAGGGCTGCATTTGCCAGGGAAGTTAACTTGTGGTTCATGCTACTCACTCCTGCCAGGGCCTTGCCTTCTTGGCCAGTGCCTGAAAACCATTCCCATGCAGTCACAGGTGTTTCTTCCTCAGTGACTGTCAGGGCCTGTGTTGTAACGGGTCTCTCTCGTCCTTCATGATGTGCTAAGCAAATCCTTGCATTCTGTCTGCAGCTGTGGTTTCTGGTGTCAGCTTGTGAGTCCAGCTGTGATTATGTGAGTCCAGAGGATGGATGCAGGCCCCTATTTTAGGTACATCTAAGCTTAACAGAAGCAGAGTTGCATTTGTTTTTTTTACCTCTATTTTATGGATCCATTTGCCCCTGTGAAGAGAAGTTACAGGCTGAAAGTCAGCAGTGTTTCCTGTCCAAATCAGTGCATGCCATCTGTGCTGACCTTCCTCTATAAGCCTCCTGGTGACTGTGGAAGAGGGTTGCAAGGTTTTGCTTTTTTAGTCTGAGGTAATGGGCAATGACTGCTAGACAGGAAGCCACCCTTGTCCTTCCCCCTCCCATCCCCCTCTGACTTTGTTCCCTGCTCGGGGCTAAGCCCTTCTGCTGCCTTTTATTAATCTTCTCCTGGGACAGCACCATCAGTGGCCCATCAGCATGCAACATGCCCTCAGTTACTAGCATTAACTCCATTAGGGCAGTGAGGAGTGACTTACAGGGGAAACTCTTCTCCACAGGCAGTATTTGCATACAGTGATTGATGCTGATATGTCCTCTAAACACATCCACATTTTGCATTTTAAACAAAGCAATTGCTGTAGAACTGCTCCCTGTCACTCAGTAGGATTCCCAGTGCCAGCACAGGACATACCTTCCCTTTCTTAAAATGGCCTCTCTCTTTCCCAAAGAGGACTCTCATGTGGGGTGAAGAGGAGGTCACTGACTCTACCTTATGTTTGGAGGGGAAGAGACAAAAGCCTGCTGTGTGTCTTTGCTCATGAAGTTGCTTGTGGACGGTTCTGGGCTGCATGGACAGTGTTGAACAGTCAATGGGCTTTCCACCAAGGTCAAGCTTGAATGGGATACATAGTGTGAAGCCTCCCGGCTTTCCTTCAAACAGTCTTTCCTGGTCAGGTTCCCCCACATCCACCAACATCTCTCGGTCTTGAGGATACATGAGCTGGCTGGCACCCATGCAGCACTAAATATATGTTTGTATTGTATTATGCATGTGTACAATATATATTATATGTACATATTATGTGTATATATTATGTATATACACACACATGTATATAAAAAAATCCACCTTGCAAATTGTCCGAAGCAGCAAAAGGTTCCATGTTTTCCCCCAGCTTCTACTGGGATTTTTTTTTGGCAGGACATGTCCAAGAGAACCTCTGATTTGGAGGTAGTGTCCTGAGCCACTTCTTTGTCTGAAGAGAGGGTGCAAGGGAGGAAATGGGTGAGTTTAACTTCTATCTGAAGGAAGAGCAGAAGGAACAAAATTGAATCTGTGGTGATACTGCTAGTATTGCAGCCTTCTCTGCAAAGGCAGCAGTTGTTTTATCTTCTTTATTATATCCTAAATGAATCCTTTCTTCCAAAGCAAAAGGCATGTGCCCAGAAAGTAACCCTCTTTGAACAGCAGCAGGGACTTACCTGTAATTTAGGCTGCCGGGTTCCTTGGAGCAGGCACTCAGTGCTCCCATTTGTCCATAGAGTGCATGGATCACTGAGGAGGTTAAATGAATAAAAAACATTTACATAATACTGTCCAGAAGTCCCAGGAAGAGCATCTCCTAAATGGTGCAGGTGCTCTTTGCCTCCCAGGTGCTCCTGGCTTGCTGCACAGTGTGGGCTTAACACTTCCAACAAAGTTCAGAGGTTTGTTGGCACAGTGCTCAAGTGAGACTCAGAAAAGTTTTCATAGAATCATAGAATAGTTAGGGTTGGAAAGGACCTTAAGATCATCTAGTTCCAACCCTAGGAAATACCTGTTTTCACCCATTTCTGTCATCAGTTTTTCATCCCTGTGCTTATCTCAGAGGACTTGCAATGTACTGCTGGTTGCCCATCTCGTGTCAGGAATTATGTGGTTTTGCAAACCTGGACTCTTCATTATTGGGCTCACACTGCCTGGCTCCATAGATGTGGGAGCTCCACGGAGAAGGTGGCCCTTACATCTCCTGCTGCACTGTATTAATTCTGCAAACGCAACAAGCTCAGCTTTGCAAAGATAACATATTGCCCATGTCTTGTTCTATTTAGTGTTGTATTCAAATGGTCCAAGCACTCAGTGATGTGGGCTGGGGAAATGGCTCTGCAGACTTCTTTGTCACTTGACTGGCAGCTGGCTTCCAGAAGTAATTATAGCTGTTCAGTGCCAAGGCACACCAAACCACTTGGGGATTAGTGAGGCATCAGGTGCATGGTGTCTCAGAGGAAAGAACAGAGGTGCTCTAGTTCCCAGGCCATAATGGCCATAAAGCTTTATAAATCCTAATATCCGCTTGGACTTGTGACTAAGTGAAAAGGGAGCATTGCAGTGACCTTAAAGAGGGTGTTCAAATTTTCCAGAGATCCAAACAGGGAAATTTAGACCTTAGGAGTTTGAAAGTGAATTGCATTGCCATCATGTGGATGCATGGAAGCTAATGTCCACTCAGAAAAAATCTGGGACTCTCATTTCTTAGTTACAAAGGAAAACAAAGTCATGACAGTTATGGAAGTTGTTAAATCAGAATGCTTAACAAAATGTGGAGTGGAATTATAATAACAATTTAACTATGGTGGCGACCAAATAAACGCTGAAGTTAGTTTGATCAAAGTGATATGGGTAATAAGTATGAATTATAGTCTAATGTGTTCATTTAATGTCACTGCTTAATGGAGTTTGGTGCTTAGAGAATTAGGTGTTAGAAACACTAAGTGCTTAAAAAATGAATATGCAAAATAGATATAGTAGTACAGGATCAGCATAATTCTTTGGTGCCTTCTTCAGAGTGGTGTTTGCAGACACCAGACTGCATGAAGAGATACTGGGTAAATATTTTATACTGAAGCACAAAAAATCCTGAACTGGTGGGGTGAGGATGGCTGGATAGGATTGCCTATTTCCAGGGAAAGAGTTTCCAGGCACAGAACCAAGACACCTGCTGGATCATTCTTTTCAGTGTATCTTGCCAAGGAAACTGAAGTCCTAAGACTCCATCTGGAGGAGGCAATATATAAGGGTTCATGTAGAAAACTCTGTTAAAATGTTCTTATGCTCTATATTCTTCACATGGTAAAGCCCAGCTTACAGTAATTTAAGTGATTAGTCTCCTAGAATATGCACTTCTCCTTTGTTAAGACTGGGACAAATGAGGGACCAGTGCTGGATCACTAGGACATTGGGTATGATTTCTGCTATTGCTGCTTTTCTCTGTAGTGCCTCCAATGGCAATACAGATATTACGTGAATAAATACAAACACTGGCTTACGCAGTTTTTCCCAGGACAGAATTAGGTGGAATGGGGAAGGATGAAAAGCCATTTTTCTGTAGGTCATAGCCAAATACAGAAGAGTAACAAGGAATGATCTAAGCAGGAGACTTAAGAATCAACAGGACTTTGAAGGTACCGATGAGAAGTGGAAATAGGGCAAGAACATGGAGCAAAACTAAATCAGTTCTTTGTGCCAGTCCTGTCCTGTGATTCTAATTTTACTTGATAATTCAGTCAATTTACCAGATTCAAAGTAAAGCTCAGTGGTCTGTGACCCCATATGCCTTTTTTAGAACAACTTACAGCATTTGCTGCTCTTCATTACTCCAGTAGAACAGTTGATTTTAATGAGAGAATTCATGGGTTTAGCAGTCCAGCCACTTCCATCCCAAATCCCTACAGTTCTCTTGGATGCACATGGTACACTGTGCTGGTGATCTGTTATACTTTAGCAGTTTGTTCCTGCATCTGCTGTCCTGCCACTTCAGTCTCAGAAGGTGTCTCATCTTCATTACATGGTAAGGGCAATTCTAGGAGAGAGGTGTCTCCAGCAGGTCTCTTTCTGGTGCAGTTTGGCACAGAAAAGCACTATTTTTTGGTTGCTGGGTAAGTACTTGCCTTTAAGGCCTGCTTTCAGGCTGGCATCTGCAAGACAGACTTTCCTGCGTGCTTCAGCGACACTTTCAGCCATCCCTTCTCCATAAAGAGTACTAGGAGCACATACAGGTTGAGCTGCATTTCAAAGATAACCATAGTTTTTGCTGCTGTACTTCCTGCTGGGAAGCAGACCCAGAACTTTCTTACTCTGAATCTCACATCCTTTATTCCCTCTGCTTTGGACTCTTTGCTCCTGGCTATCAAACCCCAGATTTGGGGGTATAGGTTGAATTCTGCTTCTCAGCCAAAGAGATGATGATTCCCAGAGAACAGAGCATGCAGTGAGGCCATGAGGAATCTCTTGCTGATGGGAAACATATCTTTCAGCTTTGCTATTGGCTTTGAAGAGTGTGGGGCTCTGCCTGCCTTGTTCAGGCAGACTTTTCCCATCCTTAACAGTATTAGTGTCCCATTAGGAGTATGAAATATGCACTGAAAACACATAAACAGCAGCCTGTCACCCCTCCTCTATGTGAGTCTGATCTAAGTTTCATTGATGTCTCCAGGAAGCCTTCAGCTTCCTTGATGCTGAAGCTCTGAATTGACACATTCTTCACTATGTCTTCCCCCCCCCCCCCCCCCCCCCCCTTTCCTTTACTATGGCTACTTGCAAATCAGGAGAAATCATCCAAGATTCACTGTAGGAAGCAAAGGAGCAGAGTAGTCACAGTGAGAGATAGGGTGAGGAACAAGGTGACAATGTTTTCCATTGCTAGTGGTTGCTTCTTTCCTCCTTTGCCAGGAGCATATTGGCCTCCCATTTGTGTAGTGCACTCTCACTGATGCAATGGCCGATGGTGAAGGTAGGGCAAAAATCTTCATGTCATGGTTTTCTGCCAGGCTGACGAATGGGAAACAGGCAGTAAAGCTAGTTATGCCAACTAGTTGAGGAAAAAACTGTATCATACGCTTGTTTTCTTATACTTCTTATATAAATTCTTTTCTTATATTTGCCCTGTTTCTCTCACTCTTTTCTCCTTGAAAGCTCAAAATACATCTAGGCACAAAGGCAGGAACCTTTCTAGCCATGAGAAATGATCCAGGAGAAATAAGTGGTACCTATGGTGTGGAGTGGCAGGGAAATAATATTATGCCCCCATCTCCCTGCTCCCACTAAGAAGTGGAGGTTGGGGACTGTGAAGGGAGAAGAGAAACAGAAGAGAGATTATTTTTATAATGTGCTTAGTAGCAGTAACTGTGAAGCATAAAGCTACCTGTAAAGGGTATTTGGCTCCTCAGCCAAGTCTGAAGCACAGAGATGCTACTTAATGTTCTTTTTGTGTTATCATTATATCATATTTTTCTCTCCTTTTTGTTCCAGAGGTACTACGTGTTCCCAACCTAACGGGTAACTGGTTATCTGATGAGTGCTCATGGAAGAGATGATTATCTCATTTCTCAATCATGGCTGGGAAGTCATCAGGACACTTTTTGTGAAGGACATCTAGCCAGCTCTGCTCACCTTGTGAAGCATTGTCCCAGCGCAGGTTAGCCACTCTCCCTTGGCATATCACAGCTGAGTTGCAACTACTCATAGACATAGCCCAGACAGATAGTTTCTGTTGCAGTTTCTGTTCTTTGGCTCCTGTGATCTTTGAAAAGAGTAATGCTTCTCTGCCAGATGAACAGTTCATATAGGGCCAGACTCAGTGAAAGGGGCATTTGCTGTGATGACCTGTGTGAGAATAAATGTAATCAGCAAAGTATAGAACCTGGTACCAAGAAGGTGACAGTGTTTGTACTTAGCATGGTATCTCACTGACAACTTGGGGGGTAATTTATTTATTCCTTGTATGGGGATAAGTGACACACACAGCTGTCAGGCAGCTGTGGGTAGACTACTGCTATCTTTATTTGTAAGAATGTCCAGAGGATTGACAGGAGTAACTTAGCAACATATCCTGACATACAGGGCAATCACAGATTCCGGAATTAGTCACTGATGCCCCCTTTTGTGGACGTGTTCCATGGAAAAAGCAATTGCTGTAACTCAGTTTGTGTTAATAGCTGTTTTGCCAAGTGCATGCAGCATCCCGAGAATGCAGCTGCTCGAGTTCAGCGCTGGCAATACCACGTGTCGCTATGTGCTCCCCTGCCACATGGCCCTGCTGGCTTACGCAGGCAGGGTATTGAGGTTCTTTTGCACTGTGCAATTGAGCCTGAGGTGAGTGTGGTATTTCGCTGGTCTGGCATGGCTTGTCTAATTAACTAAAGCTGCCACAGAAGCTGCAATGATCTACCCTGTGGACTGTGTCTCAGGCCTGTTCTTCATTCCTGTTTGCAAACATAAGCTTGAGAGTGAAGGGGAAGGATAACCTGGCCCAAATGGCAGTCACAGAGCCGTCATTTTGCAAAAGCCATCCTGGAGCCCTCCCCTTGGTTTGGTGAGCATCATTTTGATGGCACTGCATTATTTGCAGGGCTGTAAAGGACATCTTAGCAGAGCCCCCCCGCAATGAAAAACAGTAACATGGTTACCTGGGGTGACCCTCCTTCCAAGTGGAAGGTGCCTAGAACAGTGAGCTGGCTGCTACCCACAGGGACAGGGTTTTTTAAGGGAGCTGGAACAGTCCATCCTGCAAGGGGCTTGGAGCAGCTTAGTGTGGTCAGCGGCCACAGGGGACTGAATACTCACTGGTGGCCTCCCCACCCAGAGGCAGTGTGCCGGAAACACAAGAGGAGGAGGCAGGAGAAAGAGAGACTATCACAGCAGTGAAGGAACAAAAATGTATCAAAGATTAGCCCGGGCAACACGATGGATCAGGGTAGGGGCCTCCTCTCATGGAGCTACAGTGGAAAGACAAAATGTGCAAAGCAGCAATAGCAATGTAGGATTTTCTGCAGCTAAAGAAAGTGAGCCTGAGCTAGAAGTGCTCAAGGCAGTGGAAGAGCTGGGGATAGTGCCTTGAGAAGCTGATGCCTGCACTAATGCTTTTCCCATAAGTACCACTCCCTTCAGACTTTGCTGTATTTTTGTGATGTGATGACAACAGTGGGGGAAATGACAAAAACAACTGGGAGAAATGAGTGATTACCTCAGGCTTGGTTACAAGAGTTCATTAGATTGAAAAATATCTGATGAAATTGTGCTTCCTAGGACTGACCCAAAGGATCATCAATTTGTGGTCGCATTAACCACTGACAAAAACTATAAACAAGAGTTTAGTTAATGTGCAGGAGTTTAATAATGTAAATGCTAATACAAAATTACTTGCAGTGTTGTGATGGAAAAAAATTTACAGTGCTGGAAATGTAATTATTGAAGGTGACTGTAATTTTGGCTTCAGTTAAATTGTTTTCCTTCCAAATGTAGCACTCTTCAGTGAGATTATTCATAACTTCTGTATTTCACTTGACTTAATTAGCATACAGTGTAAATTAACCCCTCTCAAAAACATGATTTATGTGCTGTGATTTAACCAATCTGTTAAATGCAGCCTTGTTTTGTGTTGATTCTTGCCAGTTTAGGTGGTGGTCTCAGTTTGCTTTGTCCTGGCTTCTCCTTCTCCGATCAGTGCGCTGCCTTTTATTATTCAACAAATGCAGTTACGTCAGGAGTGTATGCTAAAGCTCATGGAAAATGTAGTGCTGGTTTCTTAAAAGCAGGGAACAAGATGTAAAGTAATTTCATTCTTCAAAATAATGCACTTGATTCCGGGACTTTTTTAGAATGGTCAATGTGCTGATTTTAAGCATTTAGAAAAGCCTGGTATTTCTGAATTAAGCAAGCTGGGATCAGTTTCTTATTGTGTAATAGGAAGTAATACATTAAAAAAAATCTCTTTTTTAATACATAAAGGAATGCATTAAAATTTTCTGTTTCTAGAACAATCCTTTGTGTTATAAGTAAAGGAATATACCAGAGAAAGGCCAAGGTACCTTTTTAGTTTCCTCCGTTTGTTTCAGGTGGATGAAAGGGAGAAAAAAGATCTGTTGGGGAAAAGGCCACATCCATGTAAAGGAGGAAGGATTCCAGTCTGCTGTTGTTGTTATTGTTAGGAAAATACGGGTTAAAAAGGCTAATATCTTGTTTCTAAGCTATTTTGAAGGTAAATATGAACTGCAGTAGTGCGGTGAATGCAGAACTACAAGATGTAATGAGTTTGTATGTGTGTAGATAGCTACAGAAACATCTGTCTGTCTACATCTGTCACTGTATCTTAGATAGGTACTAGGTTTTTGTACTTGACTTTAAAGCATCAAGATCATGTGGTGGAAGGGAGCCATTTGCCTTCCTTATTGTCACATTTTCCTAACTTTGTTTGGTGCATTGTATACCCAGGGAAGGAGTATCTGGCAGCTCTACTTCTTCCCTGAAAAGAAACGACTGTGAGTGAAATTGAAAGACCTAGAAGACTGTAAATGGTAAAGAGAAATGAGCAGGGGACTGTTTGTTTTGTCTTCTAATACAAACTGTAGGAGCATGAAATAAATAGGATGAGCTTGATGGCGTGTTCAGAACAGGCAAAGGAGATACTTCTTTGGGCAGTGATGCATGGAACTCATTGCTGCAGGAGCTGAATGCTTGTTGTGGTTGAAAAAAGCGACTGGAGAAATTAATGTAAGAAAAATCATTGGGTTGTTAAATGCAAAGACTCTACTCAGCTCAGGTAGTGTTTGATCCTTAAATCACTGTGAGACTTACACCTCCTTGCCTTGTTTTTATGTTCTTCTCTGGTCATCTGCTGCTAGCCACTTTAGCAGAGAGGGGGCACTGGCCTAAACACGTCTGTGGTCTGAAGTAATAGAGCTGTTTCTGCATGTGCTGTGTGTGATGCCAAGGGAAGGTTGCAGTCACCATGTGGCCATTTAGGTTTATGAGGGGCTCGGTGAAGTAGTGACACCTGAATCGTGATGTGTCAGTGGTACCTGTTGTCTTCTCAGTTTTTCTTATGAAAGATGGTTTGAGCCTTTGGCCAGTTACAATTTTGCCTCCTACTTACAATTATTTGGATGCTGCTACTCCCAGACCTGAAGACTTTTCTAGCCTCACTCAGGCCGTGTGGAAGGAAGCACACAAGGACCAGAAGCATGATGGGCCTCTCAGAGCTGACTAGCACTAATGTAGAGACTCACTGGCTGCAGTTCTTTTGGAGCTGGGCTGTTGGTTTTGGCTGGCTGGCAGCAATGTTTTGGATCAGGGTTGTTGTGTTTTGCTGAACCATCCTTGTGCTTTATAAACCCAGCTCCTCACAGTTGCTTATCAGCCTCTGTCTCTTCCAGCCACCCCTACACACTGCAGGGCTAATCCTGCTCCCTATGTAGATATGTTCAGGTTTTGCCACAGTGTCATTTCAGGTCATTGCAGTGGGACAGAAGGGCTTTGTAAAGAAAGCCAGGCACGCAGCACAACCTCTCTGCTTACTGGTACTGGGAAGTTGAACACTAAAGTTTTCTGTACATCAGCTAATGTTTGCTTTGATTCCCTCTGTGACACCTTAGCCTGAAAGACAAAAATCTTGTCAGTTTTCATTTTATTTCGTGTGCAGGTAGCCACAAACAACTGCTGCAATCATGTTTTAGCATTTGGCGCGTAAGAACATATTCTAGCAGTTAAACATGACTTTATCTTGGGGGAGAGAAATTTGTTTATAGAACTCAACATTGATTAGGTTCAACAAGAAATAGTGCCGGGTCTTGCCCTTGGGTCGCAACAACCCCATGCAACACTGCAGGCTGCAGGAAGAGTGGCTGGAAAACTGCTCGGCAGAAAAGGACCTGGGGGAGCTGAACATGAACAGCTTGTTCCCAGGCAGCCAAGAAGGCCAACAGCATCCAGGCCTGTATCAGAAATAGCGTGGCTAGCAGGGCCAGGGCAGGGATCATTCCACTGTACTCAGCACTGGTGAGGTTGCACCTTGAATCCTGGGTTCAGTTCTGGGCCCCTCACTACAAGAGAGATACTGAGGTGCTGGAGCAGGTCCAGAAAAGGGCAGTAAAGCTGGTGAAGGGCCTGGAGCACAAGTGTGATGAGGAATGGCTGAGGGAACTGGGGGTGTTTAGTGTGGAGAAGAGAAGGCTCAGGGGGGACCTAATTGCTCTCTACAGCTACCTGAAAGGAGGATGGAGCCAGGAGGTGGCTGATCTTCTCCCAAGTAACAAGTGATAGGACAAGAGGTAATGGTCTCAAGCTGCACCATTATATTACATGCATATATATATGTAACATATATACATATACGTATATATACACGTAATATACATATATATGTAGCTGTAATATACTGGATATTAGGAAAAAATTCTTCACCAAATGGGTTTCCCAGGGAAGTGGTGGAATCACTGTCCCTGGTAGTGTTTCAAAAACCCGTAGATGAGGCCCTCAGTGACATGGCGTAGTGGTGGACTCTGGGATAAGGGTTGGACTTGATGACCTTTCTTAAAGGTCTTTTCCAATCTAGTTGATCCTATGATTAGTAAAGAAACCTCTTTCCCTCTTCAACTAATTGGATTGGAGAAAATAAGAGTATTTTTCTAGTATTTCCTGTGAAGCTTTTCTGTAAGAAACTTCAGGTTGCCCTCAGTTTCTCTCAATGCTCAGTGTGCTTACTATCAGGACACCCCCTCCCTCTATTTAATTCCAGTGTGAGTGAGTGAACAATAGTAAGGAATGTAAGGAAAGCCTTGAAAAACATATGCAGTGCAGAAGGGTGCCCAGGATATATAAGGAAGACAGCTGCTACTTCAGAGGTAAGGGACTGAGGAAACCTTAAATCCCATGAACGGTGTTTGAAGACACCAGTGAGGCCCGGGCTCGCTGCAGTCCTCTGGCTGCCCTTACTGATCTCACGACACCAGTAGCTACAGTGACACATAAACTTGTCAAAACTGCTGCCCTTTGCAAAGCCACAGATTGGCTGTCTCTGAGCTATATTTAACTGAGGTAAAGTCTGCTTTAAAGTCCTACTGTGGTGGCTCATCTTGGTTTTTCATTCAAGCTCTTTTCTATCCCATGGCCTTTCCTACTGGCCACCACTATTCATAGCCACCCCCTTCCTGAGGGAAGGCTGAGACACCTCGATTGCCTGGTGAGTGCCACTGCCTGGAACAAGGACTCAGTGTTGGCTGAAAGTGAGACGTGTGGAGATGGTGGTGCTTACACTGGGGGTGATGCTGTCTGTGCTCAAAAGTCAGAGTCCTGTAGTCCTTGTTTCTCATGTCTCTACCCCAGCTACCATAGTGTGTTTCTTCTGCTTTCTGAAGCAGATACGAGCTTGCCCTCCTGCACTGCTTGACCACCAGATCAATGAAAATGCCATGACTTCAGCATTTGCACCCACTTTATAAGCACTGGATGCTGCTGTAATACTTGCAACACTCATGATGTCACTGTTGGGTTTCAGCCAGGGGTCTATTCTATGATTAGAGATTTTGTTTTGCACTGGAACAACTTCAAGGCTTTTTTATCACTAGCTCATCTTTATTCCTTGCATCAGTGAAGTGCAGAACGTAGGGAGAAGATGGGTGAGTAGAAAAAACAGACCAGTCCATGGCAGATGCTGACAACAGTGCCTGTCTAATGAGCCCTCAGCAATGCTTATATCACAAAAATGGAGGAGCTTGCTGAGAATTTATTTTCTGGCTATGAGCAAACACCAGATTAGTGTTTCTGAGCAGGCTGGGGCTTTCCTCCTGTACCGCAGCATGCAAAATCCTGCCTTCCCCCACCCCAGCCTCTTCCGCGGGGTGGGGGAACCCCAAAGGACAGAACAGAGCAGCTCCTGAACGCAATAAATATTACTCTGCCTGGGTTAGTTTTGACATTCTGTGTTTTATTTCTGTTTTGTCTGAAATGACCTGTACCACAAGAATACAATTTATTTAACAGTTCTTTTTTTTCTTTTTTTCCTTTAGGAGCAGATAATAGTTAAGTAGATACTGGTTTACTTTGTATTTCACTGACTGTGTATAACTCTCTGCATCATTCTCACAGCCTCTGTTTCTCTGGCTTCTCCACATAACCCAGCCACAAGAACAACAGAGTGGCCTTTGGCCATATGATTGATTATAGCTTGTGGATACGAAATGGAAGCTTTTTTCTCAGCTCCGATTGGTAATAGAAGCTCAACAAGTTACATTCTAGGGTCTTTCTCAATGACTTTCCCCTCTAACAGCTGCTTACATGTTTCTGGTGCAGCATGTTTTATTTTATATATTTGTCATAGGTTTTTTTAAAAAAAGGATGACATAGCTTACAAAGAGAAAGGAACACACCACACCCCCCCCCCCGCCCCCAGCACAAGCAATACTGCAAGGGTCTGATCACTGGGGGGGGGCATTTCTTGTAGCTTCACAGTTTTGCCGCGAGATGTAATGCCCAAGTTTCCCCAGAAACCTAATTCTCTGTGGTATTCTACCTTTTCTTTTAATTGATCCCCATGAAATTTGGGTTGCATTACAGGCCAGACACCACTGTTCCCAGAGAAGAATGTGCCCAAAACAGAAGAGCTGGTCACTTGGGAAGAATTGCCTTTTGTAGTAGCTGACAGGTATGTGGTTTCTGTTATCCGCACATGCAAATCAGGGGCTGGGGCTGCTTTACCATAGTTGCTGGACAGGGGCCTCGTGCTTATTCACTGTTACTGATACACTTACTTACCTCTTCTGCTTTGCTTTGAGTCATAGAGCCCATTTGTGTCCCAAGGCTCAAGCTCCATAATCTTTTACGCCATGAAGAAGGACAGCTGTATGGTGCTGACTCTGTGACTCCTAGCTTACAAATGAACAGCATAAAGAGCACCGACCCATTTCCTAGTTCATGTCTCTACTTCCACACCCCCGGTATTAAGAGACTGTGAGTATTCAAAGACCAAAGCAGTTGCTGACACCCAATTTCCTATTTCAAAGTTCACTGAGAGGACTACACTACAGTGTTCCTGTCCTCTGCAAGCCCAGCTTGCTGTGTAGCTGGACATACTCCTCAGTTGTGGCAGCATGATAGTATTAGTGATGCACAGCAGATCAGAATAACTAACTGGGAAGAGATACGTGTGATTCCTGCACTGTTTGGAAGGGCCCAATAGAGCTGACCTGGTTCCTAATTTAAGATAGTAGAAGACTTTTAAGGGTTAAATCTAAATAGGTGTTTCTGTCCCAGTTCCTGGGGGAGAGTTTGCATTCCTTGCTTAAAGAGATTAATATGTGATCATTACTGTCTGGTTCAGTTCCCATCCTATTTGAGAAGCAATGCAAACATTTCCAGGCATATTATCTTCAAGAAGTGGGGGATATCCAGGAGGGCTCCAAGGTTATGCAACTGTATTGAAGAAGGAAGGTCCTGGAAAAAGAAAAGCATTTGGTATCTTCATACTCTTCTGCCAAGGCAGGAGTTGCCTCCATGCCATAGCTCTAGTCTAAATAGCCAGCATTCTCTGTGCGCTAGAAGCTAACTCTGCAGCTTTCCATTATCATTATTTAGTAGGTATCAGTAGGTAGTTCTCCCTCCCCATTCTGGAAAGCAGGCCTGGGTCCAAATACAACAAAGCTGGAAGAGCCTTTTTCCTTTGTAAGTATGTGACCTTTCCAGACAGGGCCCAATAGAGTAAGAATTGCTTTTTAGGATCTTTTCTTCTATTTTGGGACAGCTACCTTTGCACAGCAGGTCGGGACACAGTGGGCTGATGGTGAGCTCGGTAGGACTTGGCAGGGAAGCAGCAGTGGTCAAATGAGTCAAACTTACAGGTGATAGTACAACCCAGTACATTTGTGAGAGCATTTATGCCACAGCCAGAATTGTTGCCAAAGTGCAGCACATGGCAAGCTGGCTCTCTAGTAGTGGCGTGCGTTTTGTTTTGGTCCCTCAGTCACAGATGGATACAGGCAACCAAAAGCCTCTCATTTTCTCACCAGCTCCCTCGCAGAGGCAGCTGGGGAGAGAAGCACAAGTATCTGTTCAAAGCATAAGGGAACTGTATAATTGCTACTGCTGTGATCATGGAAGCAGACCGAGCTCCCATGTGCCTTCTGCTCCTTAGGTCTCTGTTAGTTTACTAATGTGCCTGAAGCAAGCCTGAATTCCTTCAACAAGTGAGTAGAAATTGAATAAAAGTAGCTATGATTGTGTAGTGTAGAAAAACTCAAAGGAGAGGGAACTGAACCAACTCAAGTGCCAGGCTACAAGAGCTGAAAGATCTGCATCAGTTAGCACCCCTTGTCTCTGAGCTAGCCTGGGTACTGTTCTGCAGCACTGACAGCCCTACTGCAAAGCAGTGTTCTCTAGAAGAAAACATGCACCCAGTGCCTCCCTGATCACACACCTCAACCCTGCTTTGGAGAGCTTCCTGCCAGGGGCAAGCTACTCCTTCTGCCACACCATCTTTCTCCTGGGCTAGCTAGGAAAGGATGGAAGCTTGAGGGGAACAGAGGCAGTAAGCTAGTGGTGTCTCAAATGTATATCAGAGGGTTTTTCTCACTGGTACTGCCATGCCACTGACCACAAAACAGACAATATATTCACGTTTCATCAGCTCAGGCTGGGTCAAAACTAAAGTGACCTAGACAATAAAATCTTAGAGAATGCCAACAGCCAGTTTTGCAGTCACCCACATCCCCCTCTGGCTACTGGGAATGTGGCAGATCTAAACCAGGGCTTGGAGACAGCAGGAATCTGGTTACATGAGACAGGTAAATAAACATTCCCCCACTTCTCCCACCACATTAAGGTCAACTATTTGCTTTCCCATCAACGAGAGAACCTCTTACCAGGCCCAGGTATAATCTATGCTAGCTCTTTCCCTGCTGTTGAGGATAATGGGATGAGGCAGGGGAAGACAGTAGTTGGGATATCAGGGGTTTCATGCCACCCTCTAATTTATTTCCATAGGCTGCCACAAAAAAGCAATCTCTCAGGCTCAAGAGCTGCCTCCTCAAAAAAGCAGTGCCCTTGATTCCTAACTAGCATCTGGCAATAAGCCTAAGTCTCTGTGGAGGCAAAAAGCTATCACTTTAATGGGGTCCAGGAAAGCCCTGTTTTGGGGTGCATTTATACTTGGGCAGTAACCATGCAGACAAAGCCGTGTGTTCTCTGCCACAAGGAAGAAGTGGGAAATGGCACTCAGCTGAGCTGAAGAGGCAGGTTTGATACACTACAGGATGAAAAGTGTGGAAGAACTGTAGTTAGCACCACATAGGAGAGGATGCAGAGATTATCAAGTCAACCCAGCTCTGAGGCATCATATCGTGCTCTTTTTTTCCTGCCATTTGGGAAAGGAGACTTGCATTCTCTCAGGGACATATATCCTACCTCTTCAGGGGCCTGCAGGGATTGCACATGGGAGGGACTAGCCAGGCATAATGATACACTGTACAAGGTCGCAGAATATCTTACACCGTTAGGAGCATCTTTCCCGGTAAGAAGTGGGGCCTGTATGTACAAGCGTTAGCTGTTGCTAGAGGGGCGGCCTGGGAGCAGCCGTTTTGATCAGCAGAGTTCCAGCAGTGCTCTTCTCCAAAGAAGCATGTGCTCTATGTAAGAGCCAGAAAGGTGACAAAAAGAAGGACCCTGGCTGCTTCCCTTTCTATCTGACCCCTCACAACACCAGCAGATAATGTTTATATTGACTCTATTCTTCCTCTCTTCCTGCTTCTGTTCCCACTCCCCCTCCAGCACAGGCGGAGGGAGCTGGGGAGCAGGCGGCCTGGACAGCCCCTAGAGCATCGCTGCTCAGCAGGACCGCCTCAACAAGTGCAAGAGCATATTCTGGTACTTCCCACAGAGAAAATAAACAAAAAAAAGAGAAACGGGTGACTGATTAAAAGTTTCCCCCTCCTGTACACGAGATTCTGCAGTCACGCTGGCAGATAGACATTAAATAATTCTTCCATAATAAATGACTGGAGATAAAAGCCAGCGGTGACTGCTGCTGCTGTTTGGATTGCTCCGTTGTCTGCATCTTTGTTTCTAGTTGTTTGTTCCCCGGCCACTGTCAGCTGGCGCTGGGGCTGTCAGACCTTTGCCTCTAACATTTCTAGGAAGAGTTTATGCATGGGAACCTTGCCCTGCAGTTTGATGCTGTAGAAGTGCTGCACAGCTTTGGCGGCCGTCTGCCGCAGGAGGGGCAAGGTCAGGAGCAGCTTGCCTGCTCGCCGGGGCTCCTCGTTGCGCTGACTCAGCTCGTAGTCCTGCAGGGCTTCGTGGAGAAGGTCCTGGAGTTTCTGCACGGCATCCATGTCCTCTATGTGCATGGAATCTGGGGGGTGGGAGAAAAGACAGCAAACAGACAAGTCAGACAGGAGGAATGAGGAAGGAAATCCTTTATGGTCCTGGAGCTAAAGACGCTTTCTTTCCTTCTCTTTCTTTTCTGTTCTTTTGGTTTGGTTTTGGGGTGGTGTTTGTTTTTTGTTGTTGTTGTTGTTATTTGTCTGAGGGTTTTTTTTTTTGCGGGGGGGGTGGGGTGTGTTTTGCTTTGTTTCTTGAGGGCAAAAAGAAAACGCACCTTGCTGACAGGTGTTGGTGCTGCTGCAGTGATGTTTGGCATCAGCCCAACGAGTTGGCCCTAGCAGTGCAGGGACAGTAAGGCTGCTGGGGTAGGTGACACGTTGTGCCCTGCATGCTGCCGAGTTTGCCAGCTACCCCAAAGCTGTGCAGGGGTCAGCCAGGGGCCTTTGTGACTTGCGCATTCACTTGCCCTCCATGCTCCTTATGGGGAGAGTCACCCTGCAAGGGGCAGCAGCTGCTGTGCTGCCTCTTGGGAGCAATCTCATTAAGAATAATTAACACTGCTATAGCGCTTCATCTGTCTAAACGGCCTAATTGCCGTGCAGCTGCTCAGGGTGTCAGCAAGACAGAAAAGCCCCAGTAGGTCACAACCACTGTGCCCAGGGGTGTTGCCAGCCCCACCTTTGTGCATATGCCGCTGTTTTCAAAGACTGCCAGCAGCTGCTCAGGGAGCTTTCTGCTTCACTGAAGGAAACCTACACCTCCTGCAAGGCCCCTTCCCTTAGGCTGCCAGTTAGATTTCTCAAGCTGCTGGAGGGGCAAGCAGGGTTTGCAAGGCTAGCACAGCTCCTTAGCACGTCGCTGAGGCAAAGGTGACCCAGTCTGGGTTTGAACTGGGAAACCCAAGTTGAACACAGGCTGCTAAACTCGTAGGTAAGTCATGGTGAGAGGGCAGCACCAAAGATCAAAGGCTAGATTAGAGAAGCTAACTGTCACTGAAGCTTTTCTTCCTTTTCATCTTGCTGAAAATTGCTTCTTTCTTACAACCCTGACAGAGCTGGAGACACTGTTGCCTTGTCTTCATTGTTCAGAGACTTTTAATTGATACTGAACCCATTGATCAAGTTTCCTGCCATAGGACAATGAATCCAAAGGCAGCAGCAAAGGGCCACCACGGCAAGCATGCATGCACGTGCACTGTCTGCCACTGCAGCTGGACTTTGCAATGCAGCAGTGCTCTGGCTCAGCCACACACACAACACAAATGTGAGGACATGGGCTCCTCATTGTGACAGCAATGAAGGGGAGGAAAGCTGGCCGAAGCATCAAAATCTCTCTAGAGATATGTGTCATCTCTATGGAGACTGCAACACAAATACTGTGAATTTAATATGATACATGTACAGTAAATGCTATCTATCATGCACAATTTAGAAAGTATTGCAACAGTTGAGAAAATATTATGTCTAGCAAGAAAGCTGTTTAAGAAGCTGTTTAGAAAGAATGCACTAATTAGAGGATATTAAAGGGTTGTATTTCCAAGAAGCCTACTAAGAAAGGATTGTTCTTGCTGCATTTGCTTTTTGCATCCAAGAGATCAGGCAAAGAAGCTCAGAGAAGACACAGTAGGTCATCAGAGTGACCTGAGCTAGCCACAGAGCTTGATTCTGAAACGTAGGGAGGGAGAGGCATGTTGCCAAGTCAGTCTGGCAACTTCTCCCAGCCAGCCAGGTAGCACCTCTGGAAAATTTCCATGCACCGTCCAGGAGAAGTGAGTGGGACCTGTTTCCTGCCAAGTTGCAGAGATAATTTTTGAGACTGCAAGTATCAAGAGCTGGAGCTTGGAGAGAAAGGTCCTCCAGGCTTTCTGTTTAATGTCCTTCCAGGTGGGGGAAAAAGTAATCACAGCCCATCAGAGTTTGCAGATTCCAGTGGTGCTCGAAGCACTGGGCAATGAGCCAAGCTTCAGGTCCAAATGGGTGCTCTGGTTTTGGGTACTGATGCAGCTGTACAGCAAAGATACTCCCAAAACTGTAGCCTCCTGCCACCTGATTTCTGTGAGGTAAGGAGACTTAACATCACTACATAACTAAATGTACACAGGGTGAAGAACTGGGGAAATAAAGATCAAAGCCTGCCCCACTTCCCCCCTCTTTGCTGAAAGAAGCTCAAAATCGGCAGCTGACTGCAAAAAATAAAATAACAGTGCAGGATTAATTTCCCTGCAATTCACCAGTGAGCTGGTGTCAATGGCATTGATAAACTGTTAATTACGAAATCAATAGCTATGAATTTTTACAGCTGGTGGAGCACTGAGGTGGAGGGAGGTTGCCCAACCATGTTCCTGAGGGTCAGCTGGCCTAAAAGTCAGGCTTCATGTCAGGAGCCTCTCTCCAACACTGCTGACATGGGGTACAGGGCAGGTGTGAGATGGACAAGGCTCACTGCCTCCTCACCTAACTCTTTTCTTGCAGCTTCTGGCAGGAGCAGGAGGAGCCAGGATGTTACAGGACCTCTTAGTACAGAATTTGCTACATATCCCCTTGCTAGATCCAGATCTTGTTCACTCCTTCTCAGAATTTAAATACATGGGGGAGAAAAAAGGGAAATAAGGTTTGGCCAGTATGGGATTTCCTTAAAAGTGCTGTATGCTAACCTGGAGGGCTCTTCAATACACAGGTTGATCAATTTGTTTCATGAAGAGAAAGGACCTAGGAATGCCTAGGAATGGACTGCTAGCTCTGAAGGGCAACAGTTTAAGTCTATAGCACCCCTACTCTGTCAAAAAATGTGTGATCATATTGTTGGGACTTGCCTGCTTCTCTGGGCGTTAAGAATTCATTTCTCAGCTCTCTAAAATGCACTTACTAAAGACAGACGTCATCTGAATTATCTTTGCCAGTCCCAGCAGGTGTGTCCTTGGTGCATTACACTGAGGACTCAGAGATCAGGTACAGCTCTGGCAAAGTCAGCCTACTGTCAGCTTCTCCTCTAGTGAAGAGCAAGTAAGCTCCCACTTCTGCTTTCATTTGTTTTAATTCCTAGAAACAAAGGGTCAATACACACAGGGCTGCCTGGAAGAGAGGAAAGTCCGTAGAAGCATGAGCAATTACACCCAGCAGGGATAAGGGAAATTCAGGAATTTATATAGGATGCAACACAGAAAGCAGGTCTAGGCAGCACAGGTGCTAATGTAAGTGATCAGCTTTAAACTGTGTCTCTGACCCAAGGGAGCTGAGGCCTGGCCGAGAGGTAGTCTGCATTCCATTCCTACTGTTTTAGGAATCAGCTGTTTGCATGCAAGCACATACATGCAGGCTCTGCAAGTGTACTGCATGTCAAAAACATGGTAAGAAGAATAACTTATATTAAAATAATGTGAAGGCTGAATGTAACAGCTACATCAGAAAAATACATTTGCACTTACACTTCTAGCTCCCTTATGTGTGTTGTGAGAGGCTTTAATTACGTGAAAAATGAGATCTTGTGCTTTACTTTCATATGTTTCAATACAAATAACAAAGCAGGAACAAAGCAGGATTTTTGTGGATTATACTCCTACACAGATGCACTAGGAGAAACCAGTGAAGTCAGAATGGCTTTTCCCATCCAGCTGAGAACATGCATTGTCCTGTGCCTCTTGACCATTACCTTGGCTACTTTACTCCACAGTGCTGGAAGCAGAACCCCAAAACACCTGACAAATGTTGGTTGTTCTGGTCTGTCTTTGCTTAGTGTTTCTCCACTCCCAATACAGACTGTCCTTTAAGGCTTACCCTGGGCTTAATCCTGAAAGCACAGTGAGCAACATCAGCAGACAGTGCTACTATTGCATTGTGAAGAACATGACAGTATCAAGGCTCAGGTTCTGCAGTGTCTTCTCTGCTCATAGCATGGGCCAGATAAATGCCCTGGTATGGCACATACTTACCCTGTCATCCTGTCACAACCACTACCTTAGTACTTCAGCCTCTCTGAGGAGCCCTTCTCCCTGTTTAATTCTGTGACCTTCCTGGTAGACAGGAGGCAGATCCTTTAACAAGAGTTGATTACATCGCCACAAGCCACCATCCCACAATCGAGAAGAGGCCAGCCTTGGCCATCTGCCCATCCTGGTTCAGTGGCAAAGTGAAGGCAGCAATTAGAGCTAAAAAAGCAATATATGAGAAACTGAAAAAGGGAACTAGATAGCAATTCATATGGATCAGAATTTATGAAGTATAGAAAATCAATAAGGGAAGTGAAGGACATTTGAGGAAAATCCATGGCTGGAGGGCTAAGGACAATAAAGAAGTTTTATAAATACTTAAGAAATAGAAGAAAAATGACCATTTGCAGGGTGGCTCTTTTCACCTGGAGATGATTAAACTGTTAACAGCAGTGCAAAGGAGACAGAAGTCCTCAGTGGGGATGTCTGTCCCATTTAGAAAAAAGCAGCATTATGTAGCAATGCTATAGGAAAATGATTAAGACTTCTTAGTCTCTCCCATATACAAGAAGATTTAGACATCTGTTAGGTACAAACTTCACAGAAATCAGCAGAGCTGGATAACTTGGCTTGAAGAGTTCTAAACTTGCTGGTTGAGGCCCATATAGGACAGATTAATGATTAACAAGTTTTGATATTTTCAAGCAATTCAAGATGACTGGAAAAGTTCTAATGATGCACGTATTTTCCTAGGTATTACCTGACGATCTCCATGCTAGCCTGATGTGAACCAGGGCAACAAAAGGAAAGAAAAAAAAAAAAGACATTTGATTAAGACTTATAAGATGGCATTTAAAAGACACACAGATGTGGCACTTACTTAGGGACATGATTTAGTGGCAGACGTGGCAGTGCTAAGTTAATGGATGGACTCAATGATCTTAAGGGTCTTTTCCAACTTCAGTGATTCTATGATTCTAAATGATTCTGTGATTCTACTGCCAGTCAACACGATACTCTGGAATACAGGTCTTGTCAGACAAACATGTTTTCATTCTCTGATGAGATTACAAGTTTGGTTGATAAAGTTAACTTCATAGCTATAATAGACTTAGGCTTTTATAAGGCACTTGGCTTAGCACCAGAGGGCATTCTCATTAAAAAATTAGCACTATGCAATATCAATAAAGCACACTTTCAATTGATTAGTAGTTGGCTCAGTTTGACAGATCTCAAAGTAGCTATCAGTGGTGAATCATCCCTGAAGGAGGAGTTTTCTAGTGGAAATCCACAGGGATCAGTAAAAGAAACAGATGCCACTCAACATTTTAATCAATGAATTGTAAGTAGTTTCTTTTTTCTTTTAAATTGCTGCTGCTAAGATGTATGGATGGCAAAGAGGATCAGGATGGTGTAAAACAGCGAGGATAGGATAGCCGCACGCACTCTGGACAACTTGCTTACACTTGCAGTAGTGTATCTATAGCCAAGGAATGTGTCTATGGAACTGAACTTCATTGAGTCAAGCAGTCAGGTGGAAGAAGATCTGGGGTCATAGCATACAGCTCAACAAAGACCAGTATCTAGAAGGTGAACTCAGGCAAAGTGACATTAAAAATATGGTGCCAAGGAATTATTCTTTTTTTCTGTTTTTTTGTTTGTTTGGTTGGTTGGTTTTTTTTTTAACTGAGAAAAATATTAATTCTTAGAGTGAGCTACCATGAAAGATGCAGATTCCCCCTCTTCTAATCCCTTCAGCTTCATATGGGGTGTCTTTCTGGAAGGTGGCTTTAGCCAACACAGATACTGGACTCACTGCTGGACTGCAAGGGTGAATTCTGTGACCAGCATGATGCAGTTTGAAAGATCTGATGGGAAACAATGAGACTCAAGGGATGTAGAGGGAGCCCTCGTCACACAGTAGCTTTAGCAGTTTCCCTTTTGGAAGGGAGTCCTGAGCAAATAGCTATCTGGCTTTGTGCGACAGCAGTGCAGCACCCAGCACCTCTTGTCTCCCCTACAGCCTGCTGGATTGAGAGCTGCAGCCCTCACCCAGACTGAAATGGAGAATACTGGGTGGAGGGCCCTGGCCTTTCTCATCCTCTTCACAAGAGGAAACAGAACAGGCAACATAGGCTTACGCTCTACCATCCAGATCCACAGTGTCTCCCAGTTTAAGGGAGATTCAGTGTCCGTGGTCACTGAACATTTCTAGGAGACGATTGGGCAGCTCAAATCCCACAGCTTTTTGTGCGATTTGAAATTTGGACCAAGGTTTCCCTGTCTGCTGTAGCTGGCCAACTGAACACTACTGAAGTTGTTGCAGGGGCGGCCTACATCCCCTTTTCTGAACTCATGGCACTGGAGTCAGCTCACTAGTGGAGAAGGGCTTCACAGGCTTTCTTTTACTGCCAGAAACCAGCAGCCACCCCATCCCTGCCTGATTCCACTCTCTAATAAAGGGCCAGAGCACAGTTTGGGCTCTAGAAGCAACAAGCCTGATTTCTCCCTGCTCTCCAGCTTAGGACCTGCTCTGTGGACAGAGAGGAGCTTTGAGGATGTTGCATGACACAGGCAGAGCACAGTCTTGGGCAGTAGTCTCTAGTTTCCTCCCAGGCTAGATAACAGTGTGGGCCTTGACTCCCTGATTGTGACAGTGACTGGGCTAGGGCTGTACCTGAGTTGGCAAGGGCCAGAGCTTTAAGTGTGACAAACTCCTCCTTTTCCACTTTGAGCTTCTTGTAGCGGCGCACCAGTTGTAGGATGGCCAGGTAAAGCTCCAGCAGCCCCGTCAGACGAGAGTGCTCTTCATCCATGATGTAGTCCTCAGCATAGACGAGTTTGTCTTCATATGGCAGGGAACGGTACACAATGCCCAGGATGAGGATTTCCATCCAGGCGCTCTGCAGGAGGCTCATCTGGTCCCCAAGGGAGAGGTTGGAGAACCCTGAGAGGGCAAAGGACAAACAGAGTCAAATGGGTATGCAGCAGAGCTTCAAGAAGCCTGGGGTCCTTAGTTTCCCTGGGATTCATCCCAAGCACTCTCCTGATGCTGTCAAAAATAATTTATAAAAGATTATTAAAGTGACCCTCTCTCTGTGGCAATCAGCACACATGGACCTTACTCTTCTCTTTGCTCCTATGCCCACCCACCAGAGTTCTGATGATCTGACTGTGTTTATGGCAACCCAAGGTTAATGACAACCTCTTTTCAATCATCTCTGCTTCTTCTATAGCCATAACTGTTTTGTACCACATCGTCCTGCTCACTGTTCCTCTGTGGTTTTGTACTGCAGCCTATTTAATCTGCCCCAGCTGACCAAAGAGCAGAGAACAGCTACACATGGCAGAAAAGAGGGCTTCTGATGGGATAGGAGGGAATGACAAAGAGGCCTTAATTACAAGCATACCACACTCTCTCATTTGGTCAACATGAGAGAAAGTCCTGCCACAACTGAGCACCGAAATGTATTCAAAAGTTGAATACTTGTGTAAACAGAAACCTTTTCTATTCCTCATCACTCCCTGAGCTCCACGCCATCAGCTTTCTGCACCTCACAGCCAACAACCTTACCCAGTGTCAAAAATATCTTTACGGTGCCATACAAGGACCTAATGACAGCCAAACCTGGCAGCAACAGAATCAGCACCCAGCAGTGAAGCAAGTCTTCCTCCTCAAGTACAGAAAGAGCAAGCACAATCTGGAGATAGACCCTGACAGCCCCAGTGCCCACTTGAGAAAGTGGAGAGGCCAAAACACAGGGGCACCGTCTGCCTTCAGGGGTAAAAAAAAACTGCATGGGAAAGCAAGCTGTTAGGTCCTATGTACCAGGTACCCTTGCAGGCCAGACCATGAAAGATCCTGGGAGATGGGCATTGCGCCATAGCCATTACAAACAGGGATGCCAAGCACAGTGTGTTGGTCCCACCTAGGCAGCTTCTGCCCACCACTGACAGGCAGGGACTGCACTTTTTGGCAGCTCCTTGTGTCTGAAGATTCCCAGGGTTGTGAGAGAAGGGGACCACCAGGCACCCCTCAGCTGGGGAAGGAGGAAGGGTAGATGCTCCACCAGCCTCCCCTGCCAGTTTTCTCCCCAGAGAGAGCCTTGGGGCTCACAAAGAGGCCTGTGAGCTCATTAGCCTCTGTGCAGGAGCCTCCCAGGTCTGTGTACTAGACTCAGCAGGACTGCTTCATCCCACAGCCCTCCCTGCTCACAGTTCTTGGCCCCGCATCATGGCCTTCATAGCCAGCCACCATGATGATCATTTGATTTCTCTTGTTATCAAGTTGGCAATTAACAAAAGAGCTGATGATTGCTATATTGACCAACTGTGGGTTCTTTTTTTCTATCTGCGCTATCTCAGCTGGGGAAGGGAAAGCAGAAGGGTGGGTTAGTGGTATTTATTTATCACTACGCCATGTTTTGTGTTTGTGTTGCCAGGGGAAGCAAAGGGTGATAATGGCCTGGCAGCCCTTGGACATCCAATTTCCCTTATCAGGCCACTGAATAGAAAAGAGGCCCCAGGCCACATTAATTAACAGATACCAATCAGCTGTCACGTGTTGTGTGTGCAAGGTCTGAGGGGAGCAGTGAGTGGGAGGGAAGAATCAATAAACCATTGGGGAGGAGAGCCAGAGGGAACAGCTAAAGATGAGTCCAGGCTCCTGGGGAGAAGAGCCGCAAATCCAGCTCCATGGCTGTAAGACTGATCCTTGTACAGCACAGCCAGTGCTCCATGTAGTCCAGCACCTGGTGAATACCACACCTTACTCAGGCTGTGAGTACTTCAGGGGTGCCTTGTGCTTTGCCTTGCTTTTCTGCCCCTTACCTCTTGGAGTTGGTACATGATGCTCCTGAATGTAGCCCTCCTGACTAAGGCCAAGTGTAGGCTGACGCAGCTCAAAGGCTTGGGATTCTGTCTCCCTAGGTCTACTTGCTGCAGAAAGGAACTGGTAAGATTAGCCCTGAGACAGGGTGAATGGTGTTGTGCACAGCCACTGTCACTCTCCAGCACCTGGAATCTCTCCTTTGGTCACCCCTTTCCTAGCTCTGACCATGCAGAACAGCCCAGCATTTAGGCTGCTGCCTGAAGTCCAGTTTCTGGGTCAGTCACATGGCCTTTCTGCACGTTCATTCCCCATATGGATTACAAAAGGTGTTATGCCATCGCCTCACTGCACTCTGCCAATGAAATTTGTTAAAGATTGAGAAACAGTCATGTAGTAGAGTGAAAGGGTCCAGGACAGACATGGCTGACACTTTATCATCTCTGTTAATCACTCCTTCCCAGAGGCAGTTACGGTAGGTGGGAACTGCAGAAGAAAGACCATGCTTTGTCCTGTGCCAAGGAGAACAGAAGAGCCAGCTGCAGTTGCCCTACCCACCTGGGAAAGCCCCTTGCCAGAAGCACTCCCAGGTAGCCAAGGACTCCAGCTCCAGCAGGAGGGCATGAGGGAGGGAGCGCTGCAGTGCCAAGCCTTGACTGGAAACACCCAACAGAATTGGGACCCTTTTCCTCCAGTGTTTACACATGTAGAATGCAAGGGCTGGAGGACTGTGCCTGTATCATTGCGGTCAGCACAGACAAGGGAAGACCATATAACCTGGGGTCTTCCACACTAAGAATCTCAACATCAGGAAAGGTAAATGCTAATTTCACCTGGCCAAAAACACAGGCTTGCTATTACAGACCGGAGAACCTCTAGTGAAATTCAACTGCTGCACCATCTTACAGCTCCCAGGAATTGATAAAATCCAGTCCTATTGCATTCCCAAGCTGTCTGATGGCACAGCATCCAGAAAGTGTCCTTAGTGATCTGTTTCTTGCTGCTTTTCTCAGGTGTGATCCTGAAAGGTGCTGAATGCTCCACTGCCATCCCCAGGCTCCCAAAAAGAAGAGCCTCTGTATTTAGCAGAGAGCTGCACGCATGTGTCCCTCCTTGCCAGTTTGAGAAGAGCCGCTTTATTTGCAATAGCTGATGTGACATTCAGGGGTTTTATTTTTTGTCTTTTTTCTTTTTTTATTCCCGTGGTTTGGCAGTGGGAGCTCACAGAATTTAAAAAAAAAAGTCACATAATTTGTGGCAAGTGGAGTTCATAATCTGTTAATTTATTATCATTTCTGTCATCCTGGAGGGCCATTAGCAGAGGTAATAAAGGGAGATGTAATTATAGGATCTGAGGCCACTCCAGACACAGCTGCTGTCACTCCACTTGCCATATTTCATTCTGTGCTAGTACTATCGTCTTCCTAGTGAGAACAGCACAACAGCTACCCTGGGAGAGCCTTCATCGTCACCCCTCGAGAGAAGTCTTGTCTCCCTGCAGCAAGGCACGAAGAAAAGGTAGATGTTCAAAGACAATTAGCACAGGGGGGAGGGTGGGTAGTGGGGAGGGGGCCTCACACAGGAGGGGATAACTCCATATTGGCTAAGCATGGCTTTTGAGCTAATGGTTAATAAGGCTACTGAGCTAATAATACTTGCTAAACACCATTAAATCATGCTTTCTTCTTGTCATAGAACAGTATCTTTAACTGATTATATTTGCTAATACTGTGGGGCGCAAGTTTGTGCTGACACCTGGGATCCTGAAGGGTTGGTATGATTTTAACATCACACTGTTTTTCACTAATTCCAGTGTGAATATATGGCAGGAATTTGTGACTTGTTCTTTCTTCATCCCCCTCTCTCCAAGAGTTTATGAACACAGGAAGCAATTTTGTTTTGCTCAAATTCCTGTGAAGGCAGAAATACAGGGCATGGATAATCTAAATACCTGGCAGCCTCCTGGCTCTGCCCTGCTCTGCCCCCTTGCTGCCTAACTCAGTATGTTTTATATTTGTTTCAGAACTGCAGAGTATTTTGTTCCATTTTTATGAACAGTCTTTTATTATGTTTGCTTCTCAGTATTGCTCCCTTGTGTAACAATCCCTAAGCTCCTGTGCACAGAGTCCTGTTATAATACTGCTTCTGGTCTGAACTGTGCCAGGCTGATGGCTGTTACCATGTTGCAGGGCCTTTGACAGGAAAGAAAAATACACAAAGAAAACTGAGATGATGGCAGGTATGTCCTGCCTTTCAGAAAGGGGAGAAAAAGCCCCTTTAACAGTGCAGGAGTAATCTCTACTACTCCTGTTCTGGGATACCATAGCAGGCTGGAAAACTGTATGAACTTGGAGCTGAGCATCCCATGCTCATTCCACAGCTGCAAGCTGGAGAACTCCAGCAGGGCATGCTGCGTGAACAGACACAGCTAAGGTTAGAACATACAACAGCACCTCACTGGACAGCTGTAACAGCTAATTGCATTGTATTAAAACCATTCCTGTTAACACCCCAAGTTCTGGGTTAGTAGAGCAATCCATGCTGAGTTCCTTAATCGCCATTGTAACCCCACTTGTGATGACTCAGCCCCAGATGGATTTTGGCACTAGTGACGGCTATAATCTCTGCAGATACTGCAGATCTCATGTAAGAAGGGCACCACTGAGATTAACCTCTACTCAGAAACACTGTCCTGAAAAAGTTTTTCCAGACTTCATAGTCCCACCACATAATAGCCCATGTTCCATCCAGCCCAGGAAACCACTAACCCTTGACTCACAGGAGAAATGCTCCCTCTGAAAGAGAAGCAGCCACCTAAAAGCCAAAAGAGGAGCCATGAAGAGAAAGAAAATACATGGGAGATGTAAACTGTCTGATCACTCACGGTGAGATGCCTCACCAAACAAGGAGGAACTTAGAATCATAGAATAGTTAGGGTTGGAAAGGACCTGAAGATCATCTAGTTGCAACCCCCCTGCCAGGGGCAGGGACACCTCCCACTAAACCATGTCACCCAAGGCTCTGTCCAACACAGCCTTGAACACTGCCAGCGATGGAGCATTCACAACTTCCCTGGGCAACCCATTCCAGTGCCTCACCACCCTTACAGTAAAGAATTTCTTCCTCACATCCAATCTAAGCTTCCCCTGTTTAAGTTTAAACCCATTACCCCTTGTCCTATCACTACAGTCCCTCATGAAGAGTCCCTCCCCAGCATCCCTATGGGGCCCCTTTAGATACTGGAAGGCTGCTATGAGGTCTCCATGCAGCCTTCTCTTCTCCAGGCTGAACAGCCCCATCTTTCTCAGCCCATCTTCATACAGGAGGTGCTCCAGTCCCCTGATCATCCTCGTGGCCCTCCTTTGGACTTGTTCCAACACTTCCATGTCCTTTTTATGTTGAGGACACCAGAACTGCACACAATACTCCAAGTGAGGTCTCACGAGAGCAGAGTAGAGGGGCAGGATCACCTCCCTCGACCTGCTGGTCATGCTCCTTTTGATGCAGCCCAGGATACAGTTGGCTTTCTGGGCTGCGAGCGCACACTGAAGCCGGCTCTTGTTCATTTTTTCATCAACCAACACCCCCAAGTCCTTCTCTGCAGGGCTGCTCTGAATCTCTTCTCTGCCCAACCTGTAGCTGTGCCTGGGATTGCTCTGACCCAGGTATAGGACCTTGCACTTGTCATGGTTAAACTCCATCAGGTTGGCATCAGCCCACCTCACAAGTGTGTCAAGGTCCCTCTGGATGGCCTTTCTTCCCCCAAGTACCAAAGCGAGGGAACACAAACCCATGCAGCGGAAGACATGGACAATGTGCAATATGGGTTAAATCCTGTGATCCTATGGCTGAGCCTCAGATATTCTCCTGACACAAGAAAGTGGGACAGAAGACAGGAGATAGCTGTAGTGACCTCTTCACACTAATCTTCTGAAGCAGTCTCTGGAAAGCAGCCATGTAAACCCCAAGGACATCCCCTAAACTCCCTGGCCAACCTTTTCCACAAGCAAATCCAACCTATATTTTGTTTGTTTTGTTAGGCTTTTTTTGCAGGGGTGGGAGAGAACTAGAGAAAGAGGGGGAATTTTCCCTTTCCAGACCAAATCTTTGTCTCCAGAACCCCCTTGAGGACCATGTCTGCTCCTTCAGTCTGGGTCCATCCTACCTGCAGGCGTGAGACATTTGCTATGTCACTCAATCATACAGGCACTTATTGGATATAGTCAATGAGTCTTCTGAGTCCAGTCACATTGTAAGTAAGTTGCCCTCATTATTTGTCAGCACAGAACCCTGGAGATTCACTAGAAATAGGGAGTATGTCCTGCATCCCAATGGGACTTGTTCTGTGATGAGTCCAGTATGAGGAAAGCTTTCCTGAGTCCAGGCAAGAATGTCCACCACAGACAGGGTAGGTATCTGCTTTATCATTAGCAGTAAAGTCTGGTCACTGCCATAACATTTATTCATCTACAAACGCAACAGACCTAGCAGTGCAAAACCACTAAGCCCACCATATCATCTCAAGGCCTGTTTCCCAAGTGCTTTTGCTGTGCCACACAATGCCAGGTAAACCAGAGAATTTTATCATATAATCTCAAAGCCTTCTGCATAATCCCAGGGCACACACACATGCAGTCATAAATTTATGCACTTACTGGAGTTTGTTACCAATGAGAGCCCACCACAAGCAGTAATTTCCACCCATCACTATATATAAAAATCTGATAAGCACAGTGATAAATAATAGCTCCCTTCGCTGCTCATACTTACACCCTTGTAATTCCCACAGTTTACCTGGGATGTGCTTAGCCCAGCCAATGATTACCACCAGTTCTCTGTCTGCCAGGTCACAGAGGGTTGTCAGGGCTTTGATGTCACTCTCCGGCATGGTTGGATCAGGCATGGCATAAATCTTCTCTGGCTCAGCCACCAGCAAGTGGGAGACGATCTTAGTCACTGCATATTTCAAAGGAGAAGTTGTTGCATCTCTCATGACATAAGGTGTCATAACAGCCCTTTCTAGAAGGACCTTCCTCGGATAAAACATGACTATAGAGCCCATAGGACCTTAGAAATGGTTTTGGCCACAACAGGAGAATACTTCACTGCAGATACACAGGCTGTTATGATCTGCCTGTTCCAAACCAGCTCTGTACAGGGATGACAAAAGGAAGAAGCTACTGTAAGGTTGTCAGCCATTGTCTTGTAAGTCCAACAAGGGAAGGAGAAGGCATGAATAATCAGTTAGTGGACTGTGGAAAAGTTTAGAGAACCATGGGTAGGTAGTATGGAAGAGAGAAATCAGCATAGGGCCAGTTTTGTTAATATTGCTTAGATACAGGAAAAGATCAGAGTATCGCTAAATGGATTTACATAATCTCACAGGAAAGGTCTGGTATTTATGAATACAGTACCTGGGCTGTACCTCAGCTATACCTAGTTTACCTCTGCACTATGATCATAAGAAAAAATTCCCAGTGCTGGTGACTGACAGGGCAATCAGAAGTGACAACTGCTCCACTGTACATTTTGGGAAACCAATAAAAAGAAACTTAGTGGTTGCTCAGAGCACCTCAATTCAAGACCAACACATACATGGTTTTTTAGCTGGGGGAGGGATCTGTAAGCTCAGATAAGTGCTGCTCTCAGAATCCAGTCTCCTTTTGTATTTCTGACGGCCTCCACGGACTCGATCCAGACGAACACCTGCAGGTAAAATAAGATAAATCCTCATGATTCCTTAGTGCCATAGGGAACCTTGACATGCAGATGCTCAAAATTGCTAAGTAAGACATTCCCCACACCCTGGGGAGTTTTCCTCTCCCAAACACTTGATATCTCAGCTGAACCCAGCAATCCCAATAATACCAGCTAGACTGCCTCCAGCTCTAACTGTGCTGCTGGGAGCTTTACTTTTATTCAAAACATTAATGAAGACGGAAATTAACCTATTCAAACTCTTGAATCACCATCAGTCTGGATGAGCAAATGAAAAGCTTCACACTTCAATGCCCTCTAGGTGATCTTGCTTTTAAAAAAAACCTTCAAATATCAAATCAGACCTGCAGTTATAAAAGTAAGCTTTTAGATTGTTCTTAAAAATTAGGAGTTAAATGTTCTCTGGCCTCTCACTGTTTATGTTTGAAAACGTGACCTATAGCAAATAGATTATGAACTATGAATTCAACAAAGATGTTTCAGCCTTGATCAAGGAAGGCAACTGCAAGAAAAGTAGAACCAAAATAAATAGAAACAACCTCTATCTACTACAATCAAGCAATGATAAAGCTGAAGTAGGGAGTCACTGAAGAATTTGTTTCAACTCTTTCAAAATACAGTGAATCAAACTGCAAACAGCAGATTGAAAACCGTTCCCAGTGACAGGGAAGCATCAGTGATTGTCACCATGCAAAGAACCATAGCAGCATCAATAGACCAGGAGCAGTAGCTGAACTGCTATATTAGTACAATATACTATGTTAAAAATAAATAGTGAAAAAAGCCATAGGTATTTGTCCAATTATAGGTTATTTCTGGCCAGCCATATGATCTCTGGCATTCGGTCTTGTGAAACTGGGGTAACTCAGCCTTGCTGGGAGAAAAAGCTGTTGTAAAAAAACCCCCAAATTTTCAAGGTAAATGTAGAAGCATTCAAATAGAATAAAAATTTAAATTTACGCTATGCAAGTACTTCCTTAGAAACACACGAGTTTATCCAGTCTGCTCATAGGAACCAATTATGTGATACACTTCCTAATCCCAGTAAGGCATTAAAATTTTGCAATCAATCCACTATATAAACACAAACAATTAAAAGCAAACACTCCAAATCAGCATTGAAGTGATGCTTTTTGAACAACTTGTACACCTGAAAAAGCCTGCAGTCTGCTGACAGGTCTGTCACGCTGTGCACTTCAATACCACATTTGCTTACGACGTCATGGGAAAGAGAAAGGTTTTACTGTATACTCACACCACCCCTGCTTGTGCCGCATGAAACCGTTACCTGCTACACCATCTAGATCCTGATACTCTTCATGACTGCAGCATTCAAAAGCCCCCCAACAGCAACACCAACCAGGCCAGCAGCACTCACAGTCTGACAGCAAAATCTCACTGGCAGTAGCAACACCTGCATGGAGGTCTAGATTGCATTACCCATAAGCTGTGGTGTCTGGGGACAGAGGCTTAGAGGCATGGTGCTATTAATGCTGTGTAGCTGCTTCCTTTTAAGAGTCCATCTGCTCTCACTGAGTAGGAAAAGCACAAATGAGCAGGCCTGGAGCTCTCCAGAGCAAGAAAACTCATGCAAGCAGCTGCTATGGGAGGACGCAGACATTGAGAAAAAAAACATGAAGCTGAATAGGTGAACTCAGATCAAACTGAGTGATTTCCTTCCCCTGCCCCATTTTCTATTTCTCACCCAGTGTGAAGAATTCGATGACATCCCTAAGCATAAGTACCACCCTTCTCCTTCATTACATGGTACTGTTTCTGAAAAGGTTGCCCATTGCAACAGGTAGCACCGTGGGCAATACTCCTTCCTGGGAGCCCAAACGTGTTCCAGAGAGTGGGCATCAAAGGAATCCCGAACCTGAGATTATCTAGGGAGATTCCTGAGAAACAGCACTAATAAAGTCCTGAATGAAGCAGGAAGCTTTCATTTCCATCCATGATTTCTTTCCTGCTGTAAGTGTACCCTGGTTTCCTAAGAAAGAAGACCTCTACTCCACTCTCTGTTGAATCAATGACACCTACCTATAAGCTAGGAGAGTAGGGAGAGATACAAATTTCAGGAACTGTCGGTAAACCAAGTAACCAGGTATGAAAATTAAAAGGTTCTGTTCAAAGATTATGGAGGAATCCAAAAGAGGTTGCAGGAATTCAGCCCCAAATCTCAGCTTCCCAGGACCCTCCTAGAAGAAAGGTCATAGAAGAATCCAATCCCCCCCACCAGTGAGCCTGATGTCAGTGTGGGGAGATGCCATTCTCAGCCCAGGAGAAACCAACACAGAGCCCTCTGGGATGCTTTCGCCATGCAGTTTGATAAGCAGTGGGGAGGGAAGACTGGGAGGAGTAGGGAGGAAATGGTGGAAGGAGCTCATTTCCTTCTCCCAAGGAGAAGCATGCCATCCTCCAGTGCTTGGCAGAAGGATGGCTGCACAGGTTGTAGCAGCATTAGGGACCCTCAATCAGATTATAAGGACACTAAGGACTTAAGTGCATTAAAAAAAGATAAGAGATGCAGAGAGATTTACCCTCCATCCCTCCTTCCCTCACTGAGCAGACAGAAGTCTGTTTGCCCAAAGACTTCAGCTTGTTAATTTTGAACAAGTGGTTGTCCTCCTCTTGTTCCCCATCCTGTGCGACACTCCTTGAGGCAAATGTTTTTCAATCAGCATTTGCAGAGCCACTGCCCTACCCTGTCATCATCGCTTAGCCGCAGAGTTGGTGAACAGGCTGACCCCTACGTAGCGCATCCCAGTGCTAGTTGCTGAGTCCAGACATAAGCATCATGGCAGAATCCCTGCCCCAAAAATCTGACAGCCTAAAGGGTCATACCTAGATGGAAAGGAAGGGCATGGGCAAAATCAGGACCTGGTACTGAGCTGTAGTATTCAGGTGGCTTGTTAATACCTGCTGTTCTACTTTGATTTCCTCAGTGGTTGATTTTAAAATAGGCAATCTGGTTACAATGTGGCTGTGAAAGGGACGCTAAAGGATATTAAAATGGAGTGGGTGAGCTCAGAGAAGAAACTGAGGGGGATGTAAACTAAGATGTAAATGGAAGTGAGAGAGTGTAAGGAGAAGGGAGATGAGAGGGAGAGGGCTGGAGCAAGGCTGAGTGGTACATACACTGTAACCCCAAGGGTAGATTTCACACCAAACGTGCAGCCTGCTGAGCTTTAACTGCAAGGTGCAGTGGCCATTTACAAGATGCAGCTGGTCTATATTGAAGACTCTTACATAGGATTTGGTGCCACAGCTTCACAAGACAGTGGCAAGAGAAAGCAGTTGCCTTCCAGCTCCTGGACATAACCATTTCTCACATGGATCACAACTTGCCACTTCCCAGGAGAGAAGGCACCCATCCTACAAAATTGTCACCATAGACACTCCTGGACCTCCCTTCTTGACAGTATCAGCAAGGAGGGGCTGCTGGAACAGTAAAGAAAGGAGTGCTTACATACACAATGTGACATGCAACAGGACAGGGTAAAGTTTGGGAAGTACCATCCCTTGATAACCTACCTTTCTAGCAGCTGCTTCTTCACCAAATGAAGGCTACTTGTGCTGGAAACACCCCTCTCCTCTCGCTCCCCCGTGTTGCATGTTGCTGCTGTTCATTGAATTTTGTTATCCTTTGAGGGACCCTGCATAAGAGTCCTGGCACCCCATCTGACCTAGGTGCTGACCCCGGTGTCTGCCACAGGGACTTAGTCTTGGCTCACAGGCAGCACACTCTCAGCTCCCAGCCAGCCTGAGCCCCCTCTGATCTAGCAGGGAGGAGGGCAGAGACAGGACTTGTGCGGGATTTCTCGGCTCACCGTCCTGCCTGGGGTAGAGATGTCAGTTTTCTAAGCGTCCTGTGGGTGCCACTCGTGTTCCAAGTGCTCTTGCAGCGAAGTCTGTGCCAGCACCAAGCCTCTGCAATGGTAGAGCTGATCTGCTGATCTGTTCAAGCTCCCTGCATTTCTCGGACATGCCCCTCAGAGAGACGTCTGCCGACAACTGTGGGATCAGATGTCCCCTTGCTGACTTGATAACATCAGGCTTTCGGGTTTTTTTCTTAATGGAAGTAAAATAATTCCAGCTTTTTTTAAAAGCTGGACCCAGGCCGAGTCTGTCGGAAGTAAAAATAGCCAGGTATGCAGAGGCGACAGCACAGAGTCAGGTTTAGTTTCTGTTTTGTTTTCTGGGGACTAAAAATACTCTTAAAAGCTCTGTGAAGCTAAGCACTGGCCGGTGGGAAATGCAGTCTAGGCCCAGTATCAGCTGTCACGTCAAATTACTGGCCTCACCTCACTTTCCATCGAGTCCTATCACATGGCCAAGAATTGATAGGAACAGAAAGATCTATCTTGCCAGAAGAGCTAGTGGAGGAGCCAAGGTACAGGGTTTGCATGGTACAGTATGTGTCTTGATCAAGGAGGACACAACTGAAAGGAACATAGGGCAAGTGCTGGCCAGAGAGCAATGCCCCTGGGTCTGCTTCTGCTGAGCTTCACCATACACCAGCCAGGTCCTGTGGCCACTGCCCATCTGATCCTTAAGCTGCAGTTTCTGCATCAGTGCAGCCTGCTTGCTCTCCCAGGGTCTGAGCTGGGGTGGTGCTCAGTAGCTAACAGAGAGATGCCCCTATCCCCAGGAGCTGCTATCTAAAGTAATGGATTGGCACTGCCCAAGGAAGCTGGAAGGTGTAGCTGAGAGCAGAGAAGAAAGAAAGGGAGAAGGGTTATGCCCAAGGTGTCTCCTACAGAATTTCTGTCTCCTTATTTGCTCTGAACTTCAGGAGAGACAACAGGATGTGGGGATGGGATGAGTGAGCCAGGAGGAGGCCTATCTAGGAAACAGAGAGCAGTGATAACCATAAAAGTTAGGCTTGCCAAGATGGGGAAAGAAACAGACTATAGAGAAAAGCATCTCTAGGAGTGAAGAGGCTGCAAGCTGACTAGGCTCTTTCATTACTCTGAGATTCCAGCACGAGAAGGGAAAAATAACTCTTTATACCATTAGGCTCTCATACTGCTGCAAAAACAGGTCAGCCCCTGTGAAATCTCCTGATAGATGACTGGTGTAATTACCCAACACATTTGAAACATAGAAAACCAACCTGAGGGTTACAGCATGGCCATTTAAACACAGCAACTGGCATGATGCAGGTCAGCAATCTTGGGAATGACACTTGCAATGGAAGGGTGGAGAACTAGCCTGGGGACGGAGGCAGTGGAGTTGAAAAAAAATCCATCTCCTGTGTTACAAGGGCCTAAAGAGAGATTAGATCAGTTCAAGCAGGATGTTGCAGCCTCCTCCACCTTTGATGTTTTCAGGGATATGATGCTGGGTAGGAATGCTTCTTTACTGTCTGTCTGGTTAAAGAGTCCCTGGACTCAGAGGGACAGGTTAGTCCTGTGATGTCTGATAGACCTAATACCAGAGGCCCACTAACTTTCCAAGAGGTATTGTTCAGAGCTAAATCCCCAAAGAGGTGTTTACTGCCTAAAGGGACCTGCAGCCCTGGGTGTGACTTAACTCAGCTTACTTTAGACTTTGACAGCTCCCTTCTGTGCATCTGGGCTCCCTTGGCAGGCAACAGAGAGAAGCTGGCACCTCCACATTCATCTCACAGGTCAGACAGGTCAGGAGTCATGACAGATACTTCTTTCCATTGGCTACCAAGAGAACCCCTGCAGGGTCAAACTAATGCTTTCTCTAGCTCAGTTTTCTGTCTATTTAGGTAGAGCGTATGAGCCTTTTGGAACTGGTAAAGGAGCATAAATATGGATCAAGAAACAAATTTTTAGGTAAGTAACACAATGGAGAAGGCCTCACCACTGCAGGGAGAGAGGCCCACTCTTGATGGAGATTCACAGAGGTGAGGGAATTAGAATCACCAACACAGCATGCTGCTGCCTTGGCCAGCCTCTTAGAGCAACCTTGCAGTGTCACCTCAGCAGCAGCTTTTCCAACAGTAAGAACTAGTGTCCACTTTTTATTTAATTCTTAAATTTAGAACAGCTGTGCCAGTCAATTCTGAGTAAAGACTCTCTCAGGATACCCTGCAGCCCCAAGGGCTGGCACAGTCTTTGAAGGTGAGTCAGGGAAAGGGATTCAGACATTCAGTTACACCCCACTCTTGCTCACCTCAGGGGATCACAGAATCATAAAATGGTTTGGGTTGAAAGGGATCTTAAAGATCATCTAGTTCCAACCCCACTGCCATGGGCAGAGACAACTTCCACTAAACCAGGTTGCTGAAATCCCCATCCAGCCTGGCCTTACAATGTTGTCAGAACTGCCTAAAAGCTTGTAACACAATGGCTGGGATTTAAACATCCCTGGATGGTTGCAGCTTTTATCAACTTTCCGTACACATTATAAGAGTACTAAGCGTAATTCCTGGTGACAGAATGCACAAAGTGTTTACCATAAACCTGTGTGGAGGTGATGCCTTTCTCAACAGATTTATATCAATGGAGCCTGGACTTCATGTTTGACAGAATGGGGATTTAGTTAGGTATGGCAAGAACCCTGACAGATTAATAAAGGAATGGGAGGAACCAAACTAAACAGATTTATAATCCATTGGATATGGGAGAAGATGTGGGGAGGGTCCTGGATGCACCAGTTTTATAGCCAGAAGAAAGATACCAAGTGCCAGTAGCCCAGTGTGTACTTTGTGGACTGTCCATCCACTGGAAGCCTCCTCTTTGGAGAATTACCATCACCCTGCCAAAGGCAGCAATGTTCAATGTCATGCCACCACACAGCCCAGCCCCAGCCACATTGCAAATGCTCAATTCATGTCTTGGAAAATAGTTACGTGTGGATGATACAGACATCAAGATGCCACTCACTGCACTTGGAGATCCTGTTTCAAAGGACAGGGGGCTGCCTGTCTCTTTTTAAATACAGGGGTATTTTAGAGAAAGAAAAATAATTTTTCTTTCTCTTCTTTCATTTGGATGCCTCCAATAGTGATATTTCTGGCACCGGCTGGAGGCAGAATACTCTATAAATACAAAGCCATTAAATCACATGCAGCAGCAACCTGATCAGGGCTGCCTTTTAATTTCCTGACATGAGCTGGCCACTAACCCAATTACCCAGAATCCCCGGAGGAGCCCTCATCCTTCCCAGGAAGCACAAAGCAAAAACCTGAGCATATTGTAGGGATGTCAGCTGAGCTTTCACTGAAATCAAATATCTTTTTGAGAACACATGGTCTGGAAGCAGGGATGGGGGCAGGAGGGAAATGGGAGAGGTTGCTGGAAACACTTTGCTCCATTGAGAGATTCTTTCACTTGAAATGAAACACCCTCCATTTGGTTATGTTGCCAAAAAGGAGCTCAGCTGTTGATTCAGATATCTGGATTTTAGTGAAGGATGAAGGCAAAGTTACTAAGTGGAAGTAATTTGGGATTGCCAATGCTTGGAATCCCTTGTTTAGATACTAGACAACTGCACCCAATTTGTAACATCACAGAGACAGGCCTGCTCAGGGTGAGAGATTTGTTTAATTGGGAAACATCTGCACCATCAGCCCCTGGCTACAGCTGGTAGGTGAAAATTTAGGAGAGTCAGGAGTTACACCTAGCAGAGTTAGGAGTAAACAGTAGGAAAGTATCACTGGCTACAGTGTTTCCTACTCAGCTGGGGTCTTGAACAAGAGGAGCATGGATTTAAGAGACTGCCACTTCTGAAATCTGGAGATTACAGGCTCGACGTCTTTAAAGTAGGGACCACCTCCAACATTCACACAGACGCAGGCCCTTAAGCAGCACAAAGGTTATCAGCTTGTTGCAAGCTCCTCATAGGCAAGGTATTTCCAAAGACACCAGAGACAGGGCGGCTCCCCGCAGTCCCTGTGATGTCTGGGGGGGATGCAGACCTTATGAGTGAGCTGGGCCTGGGAAGAAGGAGAAGTGTGAGGAAGGTGGTTTTATTTTTGTTTTTATTTCTCAATATCCTCCTCTCCTATTAACTGGCAATAAAATAAATTTTTGAAATTTGCCCATGATGGTAATTCCTGAGTGATCTCCCTGACTTTATCTCAACCCTCAAACTTCTTCATAGTATTCTCTCCCGTCCTGCTGAGAAGGGTGTCTGAGAGTGCAACTTTGTGTGGCACTTGGCCAGACAAGGTCAACCCACCACACTGACACACAAAGAAGGGCTGACATCACTGTCCTCTTCATGGTGCAGTTCTGCAAGGTGACACACAGGACTGTGACTTCAGAGAGGCAGCAGAGGTGTGGAGGGCAAGGCTGTGAGGCCATGTTTAACCAGCCAATGTCCAAAATCAAACCTCTGAGCCCATTTACAGAAGCCATGTGTCACCTGAAATTACATCTACTTCTAGATGACAAACAAACTGCTGTAGAACTGAAAGGCCATGGGTGGCTAGAGTGTGAATGGCAAGGCTATATTCTCCCCAAAACTGACAAGGTATATTGAGGTTTTAAAAGAGACCTGCCAAACCAATGAAATTTCTCTATCCATCATTCCTGAGAGCCAGAGAGATCTAGATCTACTTTGTAGAGCCCAGAGCTAAAGAGCTACATTTTGGTCATTGGGAGCACAAGACAGAGAGTGCTGGGAGTAGAGAAGCTATGGGGTGGTCTGAGTCAGGGATGTCCAGCTCTGCACAATGCCTCTCCTCTGCAAGTTGCAGGGCATGTTTTCCTTCACTGGTCATCTGCACTGGCCAGGCATGTATGTAGATATCATAGAATCATAGAATAGTTAGGGTTGGAAAGGACCTTAAGATCATCTAGTTCCAACCCCCCTGCCAGAAGCAGGGACACCTCACACTAAACCATGTCACCCAAGGCTCTGTCCAACACAGCCTTGAACACTGCCAGCGATGGAGCATTCACAACTTCCCTGGGCAACCCATTCCAGCGCCTCACCACCCTTACAGTAAAGAATTTCTTCGTCATATCCAATCTAAACTTCCCCTGTTCAAGTTTGAACCCGTTACCCCTTGTCCTCTCACTACAATCCCTAATGAAGAGTCCCTCCCCAGCATCCCTATGGGCCTCCTTCAGATACTGGAAGGCTGCTATGAGGTCTCCATGCAGCCTTCTCTTCTCCAGGCTGAACAGCCCCAACTTTCTCAGCCTATCTTCCTACGGAAGGTGCTCCAGTCCCCTGATCATCCTCATGGCCCTCCTTTGGACTTGTTCCAACACTTCCATGTCCTTTTTATGTTGAGGACACCAGAACTGCACACAATACTGCAAGTGAGGTCTCACGAGAGCAGAGTAGAGGGGCAGGATCACCTCCCTCGACCTGCTGGTCACGCTCCTTTTGATGCAGCCCAGGATACGGTTGGCTTTCTGGGCTGCAAGCGCACACTGCTGGCTCATGTTCATTTTTTCATCGACCAAAACCCCCAAGTCCTTCTCTGCAGGATTGCTCTGAATCTCTTCCCTGCCTAGCCTGTCTTCATTTGGGGTCAGCAGTACCACAGAATGCTCGGGTTTCCCTAAGTTTTGCAGAGAAGGGGCCATGCCCTTCTATTGGACAAAGTTGTGAAGAAGCACCATCTCCCACTGTCTGCAGGCTGGTGCTACAGCAAGGCCAAGAGCAGCACAGCACAGGTTTTCTAGGAATGGTGCCTCTCCACAGGGCATTGGGACTGGAGACTGCTGGAATACTGGACTCCAGATTCAGCAGCTTCCTATCGGAGCCTGCTAGTGAGGGGCTAATTAATGCTCTCTGGGGGCACGCTCAAGATGGAAGGGGAAAGTGAGACACAGGCAGCCAGACAGGCCAACGCTTCAGACATCTGAGCCAGCTGGGCTCTGAGGGCAGAGCTTTCTGCCGGCCACTTTCCCCAGCAAGTCTGGCCAGCCCTGCAGCATCATGCCAGGAGAACCTGAGACAGCAAAGCTCTGATGTCCGTGCAGTTCCCTTGTTGCAATGCATTGATCAGAGCTCTCTTAAAGAAAGTGGCCTGGATATCTGAGAAACCTATTGATTGCTCCACTGGCTCTCTTCCTGCCCTGATCTTCATTCACTCGGCTCTGCCTGCACTTTTGTGTTAGGGGCAGTCTCCCCAGATCTTGAAGGGCTACATTCAAAGTGGCAGTCCCTACAGGGAGGAGAGAAGATATCTTGTGACCCCTCATATGTACTCACAGGAGGAGGGCCTATGTCTCTTTGGCAGCATCAACTGAGCATTTAAAGTGTAAGGCTTGAAGTCACGTTTTCCTGATTCTGCCATCTCTGAATAGTGGTGCCTTCTGCCTGAAGAACAGGCTTATGCCATATGCCCAGTGGGCAGGAGGTAGTATGAACATCATGTATGACAATGACCAGGAAAACCTTTCCTCCCTTAATGAGAAGGAATCATGAAGCCCTTAATTAGGTACTAATGGAATATTATATTCTTCTTCAGAGGAAGGACAGTTTCTTTACCCAGAAATGTCCCCACTAAGTTACCAGCCCAGTGTCAAGGACAACAACAAGAAACCTGTCAAGAGAAGAAGTAGTTTCTAAATCTCGCCTTTAATCACAAGACTGTTCTTCTCCAAAGCCCTGGTAATCAAGCAGGAGAAAGAAGCTGGCTTAGCAACCTTCTGCCACAGATGAAGCCAAGGAAAAGAGAGGTACAATGCAGCAAAGCAGAAAAAGGAACTACTGAAAGGGAAAAAAAATAATCCTAGCTCAAGTATCAAGACACATCTTGTCCTAATGAGTGCTGGGGGACTCCAGAACATGCTCTCTGGGGAAACCAAGACATCAGGGATTTAAAAAATGAAATTAAACTACAAGAACTGTACAGCTGGGAACATTCCTGCCCTGGCAAAGAAAAGGGATGGATGAGCTAATAGGATGACAGATCAGAGATGAAAAAGACCAACAAAACTTTTCTAATCCAAAATCCCTTGTCAATTCTGCATTTTTGAGAAAGTCAAACACTTATGGATTTGTTCTTTCCAGAAATTCCTGGGTCTGTGAAGACCAAAGACTGCAAACACATTTTCCCCCCTTTTTGGATTTTGCTTTTAAATGTGTACTGATTGAATTAATACTTTGTGCTTCCACCAGACTTCACATAAAGTTAACTAATCAGTCATCACAATCCTTTTGCAAAGGAAAGCAGTATGACCCTTATTTCCCATCTTGGGAAACTGAGCAATAAAAAAAGAACAAAGGAAAAAAGATGCCTGCCCCACATTACTTGCCCACTCTGTGTTAGGAGGTGGGAGTACTATTTGCAGATTGCTAGTGGAGTCTCCTCTGCTCCTCTTGATATTGTCATGTATTCCTGCATCCCATTACTATTAATAAATCTTTATACTGTATATTCCACAGCTCTAAATATTATGGGCATGTATTACAGATACACTAATATGAATAGCAAACCATCCTTCCCCAGTGGCTTTAATGATGCCAAATCAATCCCTATATGAATAACTAAATACACCTCAGCACAACAGCAGTCACAGAGTCAAATTTCAGGTTGCCATGTATAGTATCCCATGAGGTTCAGGAGTTCAGGCACAGCATGGTGTGAGTGAACCTACATTGCTTTCCAGCCTGATTCTGGTCTGGAAGGAGTTAACTGTTTTCACATAACTTGGAGGCTAAGCCATGGAACCCTTCACAGGAACCTGCTCTGGACTGTGCCAAACTCCCAAAACTAGAAGCAGAGGATGCCCTGGCCACACAGTCAAACATGCCAGTGCAAGCTTCTGTGGCTCTGCTCCCCCAGCTGCCAGCTCTGAGAAGCTCAAATGCTTGGATTCAGGGCAGCACAGACACAGGCAGCCAGCAAGCCTGGACCTATGCTGCTGCTCTGCAGAGTGACTGGAGCCACTTAAAAGCTCAGGCTTTTAAGGCTGGTTTATGGGATTAGTATGAGCAGGCTGGAGCGCATTATCAAACTGTGCTCCCACTAATGCCAGTGTCACTAGTGTGGACTGGCATGTGGGTAAGGGGATATAGCCTCACCATGAACAACCACATGTAGAGAAACAGGTTTCCAGTGGTCCCTATCTAGGTCCAAAAGTAGGTGCCTCCCTCACAGCAGTGGATCAAGATCCTCTGAGTCTACAACCTCTACACCTCAGGGAGGGCCAGACTACACAAGCCTGCACCTCCTCTGCTTGGTAACTGGGGTCCTCTAGCAGGAAGATATTTAACCACAGAAACTACACATCCATCAAAGAACAGAACAGGGTTTAATACCTAATGTACATTCTTAACAACACTGGCTGCCATCAACTTGCCTCTCAAGAAATGAGGGCGCCCTAGTGCAAAGCAATACACGCTCAAGTGACACTGTACAATTTATCACCAGCTGCTATGAAGATATGACCTGGAAGCAGGCTGCATGCTGGCATCTTGGCTCCAGCGTACAGGACTTGCGCAAATCACAGCCAGCTGCTGTTCCTTGTGGTTAAACTGAGGGGACTGTGCTCTGCCAGGTACAGCAATGCAGAGAGTTACATGCAATGCTTCTCCTTCCTTCCCCTTCCTCTCCCCTTGCTGCTTCTCTCAGAGGGACTCAAGGGAAACAAAGCTTTAAAGTCAATCCATAAGAATGTGTTTAATTGCCACTGTGGTTCACCTTGAATGGATAAGGATTGGGGAGGGCAGTGGGGGGAGGAAAAGCAGCACAAGAGAGAAGCTGAACACTGCTTGGAGAGTGGAGAGCGTTGAACAGATCAACAGGCTAAGCACAATGCAAGCTGGGTGTGCAGGGCAGGGGATCCACAGCTCCCAGACAAACCTGTGCCTATCTTCAAATAGTCTCCCAAGTGGGAATACAGGCAGATTTTTGTTGCACACTGTGCCATAGCTCTGCATTAACTCCATCCTTACTTTACAAAGCCCAGTGAAGCCAGTCATGATCACACACAGGGCAAAATGACCTCAACACTGCAAAATGAACTGGAAAGAAAGAAGTGAAACACCTTCCAGCCTGGGGTTCCTTTGTTAAAAGCCTGGCACCACCAGTTTCCAGTTATTTTTCAAATTTGCATGTATTAGAAGTAATATCTTATCGTGAGGCTGCTGACTAGAACCCTTCTTCTCCCAGGACTGCTCTCTTGGTCCCTGCCCATCCTGTCTATTTTACAAAGCCCCTAAAAACACACCTTTGAAAAGCCAGAGAGGACAAGCATGCAGGTAGCCTAAGAGATCCTGCGAGGCCTGGAGTCTCAGGTGCTGTTGGGACAGAGAACAATTCTCAGTCTGACTCTGTCTTACCTTCTTTTAGCATCCCCACTTTGAGGCATTTCATGAAGCGACAGGCCTGACAGGACTTGCGCCTCCGTTTCGTGATCTCACATTCATTCGTGGCTGGGCAGCTGTATTCAATATTCCCTGCAATCAAACACAGAGATGGTCACCCAAGAACCATGTTATCCTCAGTGATCCAGGGACAAGCTGCAGTGGCCCAGATATTCCCACCACCATCAATCTGTATATGCTGTATGTTTGCTCACTCATTTGCACATACACATACTCTGAGACCACAGCTGGCTGACGATGGCTCTTAAGAGAGCCCAGCACTATGTAGAACACATTTCAGGAAAAAACAGTACTGCTCTAAGTATTGGGAGAAGCCTGTCCATCCAAGGGGCTGACTGCAATGCTGGGCTTTCAGGTGCAATGTCTCCTCCAGGTACATCATCATCCCTTGTGCTGCACCCTTTATAACCTGGCCTGTTCCCTGAAGTCCAGGGCTTAGAGTGGGAACAGTTCAGATATTAGCAGCATTTCCTTTATGGCCACTCTTGCTCCCTGTCTGTAGGATGAATGTTACCTGCCCTTTCTTGCCTTGCCTGGGGGAGCATGGAGCTCAGGGATAACATTTTGTCCTTTGCTTCCTCCTGCCTGCTGGTGTACTACAGGTAGCAGGGAAGCAGTAGGTCTGGATTGAGAAGATGGATAACATGCCCTATAAAATGCAGTTTCTCTAGGCAAATCTTTCCAGTTCTACTTTATTAGTCCTTGTGTATCTGTGTCTCATACCTCTGCAAAGAGCATCAGCATTTCTTTCCTCATTCCTTTCCACTTATGATCACTTCACAACATTGCCTCTGGGACAAAACAGGGGAAGCAGCATCCCAAATTTATTTCTGGTCACATAATGTTTTATCATAAACCAAAGTAACTGTAACACAGGCACAAGGGTCTGACATGAGGATATAAGTGCTGGATCACAGTGTGAGGCAGCAATTATTTAGAATCACAGAATCATAGAATAGTTAGGGTTGGAAAGGACCTGAAGATCATCTAGTTCCAACCCCCCTGACATGGGCAGGGACACCTCACACTAAACCATGCCACCCAAGGCTATGTCCAACCCAGCCTTGAACACCGCCAGCGATGGAGCAAGAGAACAAACAGAAATTACTGTTTACATCCTGCCATTCATTTTGGAGGTGATGTTTCTGAAGAGAGATATTCAATGTTTTCTGTGGAGCAGGACTGGAAATCTAAGCTTCACAATGACAATCCATTTAAGGCAGTCTAACTACTGGGTGCATCAGGCAGCTCAGAAAAGGATTTCCAAGCTCTACAGTCAGTTTAGAAGAATGAAAAAGTCGGTTTGGAGGTTTAGAGCAAGAAACTGAGATTCAAGAGTTCAATCAGAGCTGTAGGAAGGAATGTAGGTAAGAGTCAAGAGAACACACAGTAGGGAATTGTGAATGTTCCACCCCTGTCAGTGTTCAAGGTCAGGCTGGATAGAGTCTTGGGTGACATGGGTTTAGTGCGAGGTGTCCCTGCTCATGGCAGGGTGGTTGGAACTAGATGATCTTAGGGTCCTTTCCAACCCTAACTATTCTATGATTCTATGACTTTGTATATCATCAGATTAGAAGTAGAGCTTACAGTTTAGTAGCACTGGGACAGAACTTGATTTTTGTTCCTACTTCTGGAATAGATTTCTATGTTCTTGTGCAAGACCCTTCCATCTAAATAAAGACCAACAATCTGATACATACCAATCTCTGGGGGTGGCAATTAGACTCTGGGGCTAACTAAGCAGTTGGAAAGCCCATCGGGAATCTGAGTTAAAAGAGCACAGATTCAAAAGGAAGAAAGTACTCACTATTCTCAGCCCATGCTGTGTGAAATCCCAGGAGCACACAACCCCAAAGCCCAAAGGTGATCCACCTGTTAGTTATAAACCTTCTACTTATTACCCTTGTTTTGTCACAAGACTTGCAACTTGCCCCTAAAGCTTCAGACCAGCCACCCCGTTCTTCACCATTGATCATCTCCCTCCAAAACACAGTTTGTCTGCAGGAGCAGAGTGTGCTGCACAAGTCACTTCCATTCAGATTGTATTTCGTCATTGTGCAGCACCTGAATTTCAATAATTAGCAATGTATCAACATTCTCAGAGAGCTGGAAATTGAGATTCAGGCTTAATCTCAAGGTAATAAACAAACTTCTGCTTTAGGCACACAGCTCCAGCACATTACAAGACCGATGAGTACAGAGGCCCTTACCTCATGATCAGACAGTTGCTGTGCCCCACACAGGAAGGAACACAGCAGGAACAAACCTGGGAGAACACTCCAACAAAGTCTCACTTTGGAAGATTTTGCCTTAGTTTCAATGCCCACATTTCTCATCAAAGCCAGGACCAGACTTTCAGAAAGATGTAAGACTTCATGTTTCGTGGTCTCATGGCCAAAAATTTGCCCCCTAACAGAGACACTACACCAAGGGCACTGAGCCCTTATAGCAGTGGAAGGCAGTGACAGCCCTCATCGGGCAGCTCAAGCTCTATCTACCTGCGTTAAGCAGATCTCCCACTTTCCCCATGCCTCCAGTCCATGGACCCCTTGACAAGCAAAGTACTGGAAATGGCTTACAAAACCTACATCACAAGTAAATGTGCTAGTGTCAGAGTGGGTGTAGGTACTGGTTACCATATACATATTGTTTGTACAGCTTAAAAAAGCAGTTCTCAAAGGCACTCCTGTACTGGGATCATGACTGTTAAAAGAGCAGAGACAGACGAGAGTAGGCAGTGGGCAAAATTCCCTTCCTGGGTGGCAAAGCAGTGGCCACCACATTGTGCAGCATCCATGTGGTTTTCTGGTAAGCACAGCAGAAAAAATACACGCATTCATCATGCTTATTGCCTTCACACTGAACATAGGCTCATATGCCCCTTTCACACACTGTGCCCAGTCTAAAGGAAGAAAGCACCAGCAGCTGTGCCTTACAACCCTCTTTACAGGTGCAAATGCTAGAGCTGAGACCTGCTGTATCCTCTTCATACAAAACAATGCTTCCAAAGTAAATGAGGTTTTATATTAGGCCCCATAACATGCTCTGCATTTCATGGATTGAGAGCTACAGCTGGGGGCAGTGTCTGCAATTACTGCAAGAAACAGGGACATCACCAGAGAAGGCACAATCAGCATTACCCAAGCACAACTCATCCAAGAAAAACTATCATCTCCAAACTTTAACAAAGTTCTCTGACTTTTTTTTTTTGTGTGTGTGTGTTTGTCTCAATTTCTTTTATGGGTCCTGGGGCTGACTGCCAGCACAGTGAGCTGCTCACAGCTCCCTGTAATTTCTGTAAGTGCCCTGTGATAAAGTGATGAGATTAACTCATCGAAATTCCAGCAGCCTCCCAGTGGCTGGCGGTCACACCACCAGCCCAGCTGCGGGTGCAGGGTGCTGTAAGAGAGCTTCCTCTTCACTGCAGCAGCTTGGGCTGCTGCAAGACCCTCCAGCACACAAAGGTCCCATCAGCACACAAAGGTGCACATGGACAAGTCTGTATGCAAGTATAAAATTCAAGTCAAGTCTCTGTGTGTCAGGAACCATAGATTATGTGACCCAGAAGGGCAGAAAATGGGATAATCTAATAGAAAAGGCCTTGGTTTGAAGTGTTGCTTATTAGAAGAGATTTCCTCAACCTAGTCAATATTTATATTTGATGTGAAAATCTGCTAGGACCTCACTGATTCCACAGAACAAGATTTACCAAAAAATACGGCTTCAATACATCAAGTGGTAGGTGACCAAATGGAGTTTGGATTTGTTCCAAGCCTTCGTATGCAGCCTTGCAGGGCAAATCACTTCCTCACTGTGTCCTAGTTTGCTCATCTGCAAAACAAAACAAGCACCAAACCTACCTTCTGGGGAGATTGCAAGTCTTGATTCATTAATGTTTAACTGTACTTTAAACCCTTTAGATGAAAGATGCTAAGAAACAGCCAAGGACTATTAAGGTGACAGATCATTTTTTTACCTTATTTTCTGTAAAATTAGACCTTTGACCATTAAACAATTTGGAACATATTTTCCAGTGCACACATAGTAAGAGCACCTGAAAGCTGCATCCCAGAGCCTGGTCATCGAGAGACCCCATACCCACTATACCTCTCTGGAAAGGAGAAGATGCCTCCCTGAGCTTGGGGAGGCTGTAAAGTCCCACCCAGCTCCTGCTTAAGTTATGGACAGGACTTCTCAGAGAAGTTGAGCTCAGAATTAATAAAGCACTGAGAGTACAAGCTGCTCCCTGCTTATTGATCCTGTCTTTCTACAAGGAAACACAGGGAAGATTATAAAAAAGTAGCCAATCAAGTTTTTAAAGCTAAAGCATTTTCAGCTTCTGTTTTCTGAAGAAAACTCATCTCTCCTCTTTTTCTGGTTTATTCTTCATTGCTTTGCACCATTCTTTCCCTCTACTCTTCTTGCTTCTCTCCTGCTTTGCACTGCTGCACACAGACTTCTCATCCCCTCCTTTGGGTGACCCAGAGGGCCACATGACTGCATGCAGCTTTTCCTGAATTTCAGGGGAAAACCCAGACTCAGATATATCTGCTATTAAGTTCCAAACTCCATTCATTCAAGTCATATCTTCCACCCCAGTGATATGACACAGCATGCTGTGGCTGCAACAAGCGGCATGGTGCCATTCTCTGCTGGCCCCCCAGAGCCAGAGGGCTGAAAGCAGGAATTCCCAGGGAAATCCATCTCATAGGCACTTCAGCTCATGCATTTGTTTCCTTTTATCCCGATTTTTGTAACAATTATTATACTGCCCTCACAGCTTTGAAGGGTTTTGTTTGGAATTTGATTGGTTTGTTTGTTTTACAATAATTGCTTGCAATATTCCATAGCCTTAGGAAAATCACACCAGGCAGTCAGCGTAATGCCTCCATGGAACAGCTCTTCTGCTTGACTTGGACAGTTTACAGAAGAAAGCAACTTTATTTTCAATAAGCTGCTAGCTGTGATGACACTTTCAGTACCCACAAGCTTTTGTCAGGAATCCTTTTTATCCCTGTTTCTGAAGGTAAACAGATCATTTGGGTGTCTCAGTGAAAAGGGACCTGAAAACTGTAAAAAGGCCCTTGGTGAGTGCAGTGCCAGATCAGCAGTTCCTCTGCCCTCAGCAGCACCAGTCTGACCTCTTGTACCAGAATAGGGAACACTGATAATATGCATGGAGTGGATTCTCTATTACCTTCCACTTAAACTTCCACTTTAACTGAGGCATCAGAGCCTGAGTCCTGGAGTGAGAGGTACTTTGTGAAAATCTGAGGAAAATCTCTCCAATGATCTGCATGAGGTAAGGGGGGGTGGAAATAGGGGTGGTATTTTTTAAGTTACAGTTTTTAAAGAAACAGATTCAAACATTGAACCTGTAAATCTGTATTTAGGCAGTTGAATAAATGACCTGATTTTCAGTAAGGCTGTCCTATGCTTCCAGGTGCCTGAGTGTATACACGCATCAGCAGAGGCTCCTATTTTTGGAAAGGAGAAAAACAACAATCAACTCCCCCCCAATAACTTCCCCCCCCTCCTCCCCCAAAACAACCCCAAACCCAACTAACTACCACAAAACACAATCAAACAAAAAATAGCAACGAAACCCAAACCCAAAACCCTCCCCACCCTAGTACACATGCTTATCGCTTGCAGGAAAATGAGACTTTGGAAAAGCAGGTGAGATAAGCCCCAGTACTTTGATTAACCAAAATTTTACTTCATGCAGCTTATATAGTAAGAAAAAAAGAAATGTGAGGAGCAAGACTTCAGGACCCTTGACACTATGAGAGGCAAAGGGGATAGCTATAGGTGTAACACCAGCACTGTTTGCCTCTTCAGGGTGGCACACCTAGCTTGAGCTCCACAAAAGAGGACTTAGACATTTCGGACAACCTCACTGAAATCCGCCTCCAGCTTGCAAGAGGATGAAGGAGATGGGTCCTGAGGCTCTCTATCTACTGGCAGCAAGTTTGCCTGTGGGGTTTCTGACACAGAAATACTTTACCAAAGTGCCACAGAAAACATCCTTCTGCATGGAGTTCTCTGTACAGATGCACTGAGGCAAAAATTAAACACAAGACTAATAGAGTTGAGCTGCACTGGAGATGGTTTTCTGAATCCAAATGCTAGAGCTGTGAATAGTAAGCAGCATTCAGGCACTAGACCTAGGAAATGCTGCACTGTACCTGGCTACGCTTCAAAAGTTTTTTGAAAGCTCAGAACACCTCCTGGTCTTTTTGCTGTGAACTCCCACCTGAGAAGTAGCAGGCATATTTCTGAGAAGGACAGAAGGACAGGACAGTGCCTGCCTACCATGGCTGCTAGGGATACAAACCCTCCCTTCTGTATTTCACAGGCCCTTTGCTGATCCTGTGGATGGTAATGCTCTTCTGCTCAGGAAAATACTCAAACTCTCTCAACTGCTCCTCCCTTCCCAGGAACCACTCTAACCGTCGTTAATAATTACCAGGAAGCCCTAAAAGACATCAGGTTTTGTTACAAGCCTGTTATAAATCCCTACAAGTCTTCTGAGCCATACTGTCCACACTCAAAGCCCCTTACTGATGAAAGGGCACACCAGCACAGTAGTTGTGTTGCTATACTCATTTGAGTTTGAAGCTTTCAAGATTCAAGCAGGGAATCCACAGATGCAGGCGTTTCGCCTGATACACATTCTGCCTATTCAGAAGATAATGCTAAATATGTCTCCTCTTTCTGACTCTCCAATCACCAGTTCTCTCCAATATCACTCCCTGCAAGTCCTGTTGCATCACATTACAGATAAGTTCCAAGAACAAACAAAGATAGGGGAGAGAAATCTTAATTCAGATATACTTTGCTGAGCTTTAAGCTTTTATTATATATTAATGGGTCATTTTAGAAATAGCCTTAATTTTCACCATTTGAACATGAAAAATAGATGAGGGTAGTCAAGAATATGTTAAATAATAAAGGACTCATGTGGTCACATAGAACTGTTATTAGTTAATATTCAGAATAGGCAAAACCAGTAGTAACAACTGACGAACTAAAGATAACAGCAATATATTTGATTGATAGATAGAATTAGAGAATCACAGAATAGTTAGGGTTGGAAAGGACCTGAAGATCATCTAGTTACAACCCCCCTGCCAGTGGCAGGGACACCTCCCACTAAACCATGTCACCCAAGGCTCTGTCCAACACAGCCTTGAACACTGCCAGCGATGGAGCATTCACAACTTCCCTGGGCAACCCATTCCAGTGCCTCACCTCCCTTACAGGAAAGAATTTCTTCCTCATATCCAATCTAAACTTCCCCCGTTCAAGTTTGAACCCGTTACCCCTTGTCCTCTCACTACAGTCCCTCATGAAGAGTCCCTCCCCAGCATCCCCATGGGCCCCCTTCAGATACTGGAAGGCTGCTATGAGGTCTCCACACAGCCTTCTCTTCTCCAGGCTGAACAGCCCCAACTTCCTCAGCCTATCTTCATATGGGAGGTGTTCCAGTCCCCTGATCATCCTCATGGCCCTCCTTTGGACTTGTTCCAACACTTCCATGTCCTTTTTATGTTGAGGACACCAGAACTGCACACAATACTCCAAGCGAGTTTTCACGAGAGCAGAGTAGAGGGGCAGGATCACCTCCCTCAACCTGTTGGTCACGCTCCTTCTGATGCAGCCCAGGATACAGTTGGCTTTCTGGGCTACGAGCGCACACTGCTGGCTCATGTTCATTTTTTCATCGATCAACACCCCCAAGTCCTTCTGCGCAGAGCCGCTCTGAATCTCTTCTCTGCCCAACCTGTAGCTGTGCCTGGGATTGCTCCCACCCAGGTGCAGGACCTTGCACTTGGCATGGTTAAACTTCATCAGGTTGGCATCAGCCCACCTCACAAGCATGTCAAGGTCCCTCTGGATGGCATTCCTTCCCTCCAACATATCAACCGAGCCACACAGGTTGGTGTCATTGGCAAACTTGATGAGGGCCCACTCAATCCCACTGTCCATGTCACCGACAAAGATGTTGAACAAGACCGGTGCCAACACCGATCCCTGAGGGACACCACTCATTACTGGTCTCCAGCTGGACACTGAGCACTACTCTTTGCATGCGGCCATCCAGCCAGTTCTTTATCCACCGAGTGGTCCACCTATCAAATTGATGTCTCTCCAACTTAGAAACAAGGATGTCATGTGAGACAGTGTCAAACGCTTTGCAACAGTCCAGGTAGATGTCATCAGCTGCTCTACCCCTGTTCATTGGTTCCATAGCCCCATCATAGAAGGCCACCAGATTGGTCAGGCAGGATTTGCCCTTAGTGAAGCCATGCTGGCTGTCACCAAGCACCTTGTTGTTTTTCATGTGCCTCAGCATGCCTTCCAGGAGAATCTACTCCAAGATTTTGCCAGGCACAGAGGTGAGGCTGACTGGTCTGTAGTTCCCCAGCTCATCCATTTTCCCCTTCTTGAAAATGGGGGTTATATTTCCCTTTTTCCAGTCATGGGGAACTTCACCTGACTGCCATGATTTTTCAAATATGATGGACAGTGGCTTAGCAACTTCATTTGCCAGTTCCTTCAGGACCCGCAGATGGATTTCATCAGGTCCCATGGACTTGTATATGTTCAGGTTCCTAAGATGGTCTCGAACCAGATCCTCTCCTACAGTGGGCCCAGGGTCTTCATTCTCACAGTCCCTGTGTCTGCCTTCCAAGACTTGGGTGGTGTGGTCAGAGCATTTTCCAGTGAAGACTGAGGCAGAGAGTCATTAAGAACCTCAGCCTTCTCCAAATCCAGGGTAGCCATTTCTCCTGATAGCTTCTGGAGGGGGCCCATGCTGTCCCTAGCCTGTCTTTTATTTGCAATGTACCTATAGAATCCCTTCCTGTTATCCTTAACATCCCTAGCCAAGTTTAATTCTAAGTGGGCCTTAGCTTTCCTAACCTGGTCCCTAGTTTCCCAGACAACATCCCTGTATTCTTCCCAGGCTGCCTGTCCTTGCTTCCACCTTTTATAAGCCTCTTTTTTCCTTCGAATTTTCGTCAGCAGCTCCTTATCCATTCAAGGAGGTCTCCTGGCCCTTCTGCAGCACTTCCTTCTAGTAGGGATGTATCTCTCCTGAGCTTGCAGCAGGTGATAATGCTTTATACAGTGAACAAACTAGTAAAAGCAGGAATAGAGTTAGATCAGAATTTGTATCCGGTAAGAAATCCAGCATTTGCCTTTGTCATAAATTTGGATAAATGGGTTAGTTAGGATTTCCATGGGATAGAATACAGAAAGCTTTAATTCAGAACCATCCAAAGGATGTTATCTTTCATGTAACAGACCCATACCATTCAGCTAATATGAAAGTATTGGTTTCAAATCATAGCATGGTTTGGCTTGGAAGGGATCTTAAAGATCATCTAGTTCCAACCACTTTGCTATGGGCAGGGACACCTTCCACTACACCAGGTTGCTCAAAGCCCCATCCAACCTGACCTTAAACACTTCCAGGGATGGGGCATCCACAACTTCTTTGGGCAGCCTGATCCAGTGTCTCATCACCTTCATAGTAAAGAATTTTTTCCTAATATCTAATCTAAATCTAGACTTTCAGTTTAAAGCCATTCTCCCTTTCCTTGTCTCTACATGAACTTGTAAAAAGTCCCTCTCCAGATTTCTTATAGGCCCCCTTTAGGTGCTCAAAGGCTGCTCTAAGGTCTCACCGGACCCATCCTGCTCCAGGCTGAACAAGCCCAAGTCCCTTAGACTGTTGTCATAGGAGACGTGGTCCAGGCACTCTTAAGCACTAAAAGCAGCACACTTCAACATTCTCAAAACTCAGATTCTCTCCTATCTTAGCTAGATTGCACCTTTGAAAATATTCACACTAAGGTGATGCCCATGGCACATATTTTTATGAGGGACAATGCAGACTGCCACTAGAATATAATGGGACCCAGAGCACAGATCCCACAAAGCAATGCGATGATACAGGAAGAGGATTCAATTTTTGTGGACAGCCTAGCTTCATGTCAGGTCAGAATTTCTGACTCCCACTCAAAGCATGTGAAGTTCAGCCCTGGGGTCCAAAATAACATGTTCAGAGAGAATGGCCTGCAGCCCAATGGCATGTGCTATCATCTCATCTCAGGTTTTCACCTTTCCATCTCAAGCATTGCCAGTGCTGCAAAGTGGAAATGGCACACAAGTTTCCAGGTCTTGATCCTTCTCTTGGGCTATGTAACATAACATGAGACAGGTCACAAGTATGACCTCCCCAAAACCTGAGGGACAGGTTAGGATGTGCTGTGTGATCCTAGCTTACTTCAGCAGAACCAAACATTCCAATTCAGCTTGAAGTGAATCAACAGTTTGAATTTTCCTCACTTCTTTTTAATTCCAAAAATCTTTTTTTTTTTTTTTTTTTTTTTGGGGGGGGGGGAGGGGAATGCGACACAGTGCAAATTCTGCTTTCCTTTGGAAAAATGTTGCAGATGAAAAACTCCCACAAAGCAACAGTAGTTACCTCAGAGATAACCAGCCATGTCCATGGTGGCTTTCAACCTATCTCCTCCCTCATCACGTGCAAGGCACCAGCTCTCATGCTGTTCAGAACAGCCTGGCCTCACCTGGCTAAGGGGGAAAGTGAGAGGCAGAGCTGTCAGGCTCAAAAAAGGTCTGCAGCTTGGATGTCCATCCTTCCCACTGCTGTAGCAGCAGCAGGAGCAGAGAGGCTACCACAGAATCCTCCTGCCTCAAGAGATGTAGGTTTTACCTGAGTTACTGCAGCTAAAAAAACAATGGGCAGACTGGGTTATTTGTAGTAGGGGAGGAGAGTACTTGAAGAGGGGACTTAGTGTGAAGATCTGCTTCATGATCAGCATTAGCTAATAGGGCTGTGGTGGTGTAATCATCCAGGACAGATTTAGACCCATTTTCTATCAGCTTGCACACCTATTACTTCATAAAGTTACCAAATGTAGGGCCAGCAGATTAAGTACTCTTATAATAGTCATGGGTTTTCATCTTTCTTAGGCACAGAGAAGTGAAGTGGCTGGTCTAAGACCACAAAAGCCTGATGAATTTACCTACTGCATCTCCTGAGCACCTGGGAAATCCTGGGGTTGTAGCTCCATCCCTGTGCTCAAACCATTAAATCAACACCATTCCCAGGCACCAGAATCATATCAAGTCTTTTGATACTAGTAGGGGATACAATCATGTAACATACACATCTACATGCTTTCTGCACACCCTACATCAGTGGTAGTTAGCCTGGATGAAGATTTTCCTACTTCTTCAGTTAGATACTTAGCACATGTACTGAATGTAATACAGTTGCAAGATGAACACCTTATGGAAATGCTTCTGCCACTGTCTATGTGATCCTTAAACCCTTTTTTTCCTGCATACGCAGGGCTGTATCTGGATATCGCATGCACTGCAGCAGAACCCTGGGAATGGTGCATTTTCTTGAATCATCCAAACTCTGCAGCCCTGTTTGCTGCCTGCTTCGCTGGGCTCAGCCTTCAGCTCCATCACTGAAATTTTTTACCCTTGGGCACTGCACACTCATCTCTCCCACTCTTGGGAATAAAAGCATTTCTGGTACCTCAGTTGCCAGCCAAAGCTGATGACAAGGTGAGAGAAATCTCCACTTATGCCTTTCCCCCATCTGTTACATGTTAGGAGGCAATCAATTAGGGAACCACAGGGAGAAAATAGCTGTGCTGGGGAGAGGGGGTTGGAGGGAAGTGCTCTCCCTTCTTGGGATTAAGTCAGCTGATATATCACCCATGCTCATACATGTTTCAGGCATGGCTGCCCTGCATAATTTTCCTTTGAATTTCTCTGAAAACCCTTCAAAAGTTCCCAGGTCTTTTTTTACCTCTCTAGGTTAGGCCTCTCCTGCTCTGCCACAGAGGTGCTTCAGTATCGATCCCAAGAGGGGCTAGTTTTTCAGCCTCTTCCTGTATAACCAGCTCCTAGGGCTTTGCTTCAGAGTACTACTCTGTCTCTCCTTTAGCACCTGAATGTGCCGAAACGAAACATTGGGAATGGGTCCAAGTGGTGGACAGAGTCAGTGCTGACAGTCAGAAGTGCAAGTAAAAATTCACATTCAACCACAGGAGATTCAGCAATGACTGACCACAGAAACCATGCCAGGGCACAACAGGCCAATGCCCTAGAGATGACCATGCTTTCCACACAGCATAATGAAAGAAGAAGAGTCAGTGGGGCAATACAAAGTGGTTATTCCCACAGCTGGGTAACAATAAGGAGAGACAACTAGAATCTATGAAATTAAGATAGAAATAGTGAATTCTGCAGAGACCTGGGCTGAACTGCACCCTATACTGCCCTGTCCACTTCAGAGTTGAATATCCCCAGTGACAGAGAGTAATCAGGCCCACTCAATGAACAAAAAATGAATGCTCTCCCCACATGTGCCTTTCTTTCATTTCACAGGAGGCAAGGAAGTGTTGCCATAGGGGATTGACCCCAGCCAACTGCCAGGTACACACAAAGCTGGACATCTGTGTCCAGTCAACCCATTACGGCTGGGTGAACTCAACAGGCTTTCCACTGGAAGGTGAAAACTTTCCCCAGTTAAAGAACATAGGAAGGAAAAGCTTTGTTCACACAGGGCCTGTTTATGTAAGTACACCCAAGCATCCATGGATATTGGAGCTTGCCTGGAGGCACTCCTTCTTTTGGCTATGCTGTAACTGTGTGAGTGCTCATCTGCAGCACACCTATGCAGTCAGGACACAGTCATACACCTCACATATGAACTGTACATGCAGGTGCAATGCACTGCAATTCATCCACACATGCATGCACCAAGGTTTCCAAAAACACCTGAGGAATTCCTCATCCTTAGTAAGATTGACAAAAACTGGGTATCTCTATCTCCTTCAGTGTCTAAATTTTTTATGTTTAAATAAGTTGCATCTTATGAAAAGGGCTGCTGGAACTAACCAAGGAGGAACACAGGATTGACTCTCATCCCAGTGCCTGTCCAGCCTTGTGGCGAGGTCTATATGGAGTCCACAGCCACAGATTAAGACTGGCAGGACAGAGTGAGAAACTCTCTATTCCTGCAATGCTGGAGCTTTCACCTCAAGGCGCAGACATCTATGAAAAGCTGTCTCTAGGCAGGAGCATCTACTCTTCAAATGGGCCTTAAAAAAACATCTTCAGAGTGCAAAGCATTACCTTTCCAGGCCTCACTCCACTAGCAGTCACACTATCAGGGTATCAGTGCCACGAGACCAGACACCCAGATCTGGTAGCCAGCCAGGCTAGGCTACGCAAAGGTTCCTACCATGACAAAACCTAACTTCAGGTCCAGGTTGATTTGGAAGGACCAGAGATGAGCAGGAGGAAAGAGGAAGCATACAAAAGGATGGAGGTTCAGGTCCATTACATGCACCCTCTCCTTCCCCTTTTTATATGACATGGAAATACTGCAGTCTCAGCAACGTCTGGGGCTCCTCCTTTTTTTGCTATGAAACAAACGTATCAGCGTCCCTCCCTTCCCACCATACCTTGAATAGTCCTTTTGAAGAAGGCTTTGCATGCCTCACAGGAAGCCACGCCGTAGTGGTACCCAGAAGCAATGTCCCCGCACACCAGGCACAGCCGCTTGGGGATTGCATTGAGCATGTACTCGCACTTGGTGGGCGAGTCCTCCATGATGGCGCTGGCGCAGTCATCGTAACGCTTGCGGCAGGACCCACTGCCAATCCCTGTGCCATTGAACATGGGTGGTGAGTCTAGGCCATTGGGGTGGCCACCCATGGTAATGCCGTAGCCACCACTAGCATCGGAGGAGCCACTTGGGCTGTGGTGGCTGATGGCGTCAATGCCAGAAGATGGGCTGGAGGGCTCGGTCTTGATGAAGGACCCACAGCTGGAGGAGAGGTGCCGCTCCTCCGTGGCCATTCTGCCGAGCAGCCTGCAGGGAGAGAGCAAAGGCACTCAGAGACCTCCTGGCCAAACCCAGATCCAGGTTGGTCAAAAGAGATCTCTCCTTTTCCCACCTCAGTCCAGCCCCAGTTGGCTCAAGCTGTTCAACCCCACCCTGGTTCTTCTCCTTCAAGAGTACCAGTACAACTCAACAAAACCAGCATTCCTATTACCCACAAATTCACAGTAGAATAAAGACAAGGCTATTCACATAGACCATGATTTCAGGCTGTTCAAAGGCTGCAGTGCTGCGAGGAGGCATCAGTGCTGATGAGGCACAATCTACCCAAGAGCACAATCTAACCCAGACAGCAGAAAGAAATGAGCCTGTCTATGGCAAATTAACTAATCTAGTGAAAAAGATGTTTTAGTTCACAATGTGCTGCCCTGGCTATAGGCAAAGAGTTAACAAGCAGACCCTACAAAAAGGACTTGCTCAGGTTGGATTTTCTTTTGTAATACAGAAGTAGCTGATCAATTTTCATGTTGGATTTCCCCTTCCCTCTTCCCTCCCCCTTCACTATCATCACTAAAAGAGGAGCTTAGAAACTGAAGGAAAATCATCTGATTGAAAGTTTCATCCAGCTTAACCTTAAATCTTTATCTTTCTTCTATTTACCAGTATAGGGCTTTTGCATGGAGATGCTTCTCTCAAATTTCCATTTCTTAGAGAAAGGCTTATGCTTTTAAGTATATGGAAAGGACTGCATCTTTACCAAATTTGAAGCTCTTACTTAGAATCACAGAATCACAGAATGGTTAGGGTTGGAAAGCACCTTAAGATCACCTAGTTCCAACCCACTGTCAGGAGCAGGGATGCCTCACACTACACCATGTTGCCCAAGGCTCTGTCCAACCTGACCTTGAATACCGCCAGGGATGGAGGATTTATCACTTCTTTGGGCAACCTGCTCCAGTGGCTCACCACCCTCACAGTAAAGAACTTACTTTAGTTAAAAAAAAAAAAAGTTTAATAAAGAATAATAATAATAAAAAAGTTTAATAAAACACTTATTTTAGTGACAGATAGTCTTACTCTCTACATAAATGTTCAGTCTTTTTTTAGAACACTGCTGTTTTTATGACATCTTATTGCAATGAGTTCCAGGGATTACTTTTGTGGTGTATAAATAAACAACAAACCTCCCCACTTTTATATGCCTATACTGTATTTGCAGCCTTTCAGGCTCCCTGAACATCTCCTGGCGCTCGTCAGGAAATGTACTTCTGCCATGTTCTCCTCATTCAGCTCTTTGCTATCTATATAATTGTTCTTCATGCAGAAGTTTTTGCAGACCTCTTATCTGCTTCATCATCCATCTCTGAACTTCCTCTTGTCTGGCTATTTCTGTTCAGTCCAGAACAGAGTTCAATGAGCCAGCTTCTCAGCAGCTTGAAACTGGCACCGCTCCATCACTTCTCCAGCTGAAGGTCTGGACAGTGGTCACACCATCAATTAATTACTGACGTTACCATATTTTCAATGTTATTTCCAACCTATTATATAACTCCTTACACTGTTCCCTTTTTTTTTGTCTTTAAATTGAAATCTAAATTGTTACCATTTCTTCAACAGAGAATATCAGCAAGTTGCTTATGGTAATCCTCAGATCTTTTCCTGTTTTGCTGCAGTTAATTTAGAATCCATTAAAAAAAAAATCAAATAAATGCCTTCTGGTGTGCAATGTTTTGCAATAGGCAACAGCGCATTTTATCTACCACTGTGCTGTCCATGCATCCAGCTTTATAAGGATCCTCTAGAGTTTTTCAGTCTTTTTTGATAATTTGATGTCACCTGCAGTCTCATCATTCATCCACATCCCAGATCATTAACACATGGATCAAACACCACAACACTGATCTTTGTGGGTGATTCATGTTAACCTTTATCATGCTGAAAATTGACTTCTCTTTCTTTTCTGGGTAGGGTATGTCTACCTTTCCTTTTCTGTCGCAGACACTTTTAAATTGATAATAGTATTAACCTGAGAGGTTAAATTTTTCCTTCAGCAAGATAGTTTTTCAAAGGCTTTTAAGAAAACCTAAATACATGCATTTTCCTGATGACATGTCCAAAGAATTCTGACTGACTGGAGATGCCTGACTTTTCTTCTTGGAAGCTCTGCTGGTTTAAAGTTACCATACCACAGTCATGTGGATAACTTCTGTTTCTATTTCAGTTGCATCCTATTTACCTGGTATTTGTGGCAACTCCTTCTGCCAAAAGGTCAAACCTGTCAGGAGACAGGATAAAACATTCTGTGATATAGCAAGGCTGGAGTGCATATGTATATATATCACATCTCTGTGTCTGTTGATATGAATGTAGATGCTTGATAAGCAGCAACCTCACAGTCCTGAATCCTCATGATTTCATTTGACCCATGTATCTCCTAATTTTTCCTTCTCTGTTTCATCCTAGATGTTTGACCTCATCTCCTACCTCTGGAATCGATCAGCTAAGTTTGTTATTTGGCAAGACTCTTGACCTTGAGAGCATGGGCAGGCATCTCACGTTCCTCAGCTGTTTTGCGTGGTGTTACTTGAGAAGAATCCAGAGGCTGGTTCCTCTCAGAGACAGTGTGATGAGCTGATGAATGCCCATGCTTTTCTCAGAGGGTCACACTGGACTAGAGGCCATGGAGCAGTCACAGGAATAATTGCTGCAGGTGCATTCATCTTTAATCCCACAGGGCACCTAGACAGATTGCAGATCTCCTGGTGTAATGCCAGCTGACTGTGTGGAAGAAGATGAAGCTTTGCTAGTTGAGACCAGATCTTAGCATCTCACAGCAAAGCTGAAAGATACTGTGCTGGCCAGATGCTGGGACTTCTCCCTACCTGAGAAGTGCATTTGTAGTAAAAATCTGAAGATCACTGGGCGCAATAATATGAACTGGGGACAAAATGGAAGGCAAAACCACCATAAAACGCTGTTCTGCACTGCGGAACTCCACATTAAAAGGAGTTGGAATACTATAGGCAGACAGAGGACACCACTATGATAAAGGCATGACAAGGAGGTGAGCTGTACTGTCAGATTCAGTCTGTAGAGTTCAAATCCCAGTTTCTGTCTCCTAAAATTTCCAGAATTCACAGAGAACCTCAAGAGAACCCACTGAGGTATTTCCCCTCCATAAAAAAAAAAAAATAAAAGAGGGGAGATCAGTCTCCTAGGATCAACGCACTTCTCAACTCACAACCTCAATTAAGAAGCCTTCCTCCCCAAGGAAGGCGAACAGTGACAGTGACTGTGATTGCAAATCGAGGATAGCAACAAACCCCCTACACCGTTACAGCTGAGGATGCTCCTGTTCCCTTCCAGGAGACAGTAATACACAGTGAGTTCTGGTTAGATGTGAACATGTGCTTTAGAGGCAAAAGTCCTTAACACCAACACAGATCAAAGAGCATAGCTAGGGTGACTCCAGCCATTCCAGTCCTTGTGTTACTCTTTTCTGGCCTCTGGTGCAACTAGCATAGCTGGTTATTGCTGGGCAATACACACTGAGTTAAGCCTCAGCAGCTCTGACTTTCTGCAAGTCTCATGGAGATCCCGTGGTGATTTTTAAACAGACTCAAGAGTGTCCCCTGGCAATGAAATACAACATCTTGAACTTCAAGAAGAACAGCTAAATGTTTCTTGCAAAGAGTTCAAAGTGATGAACAGCCATTTTGCTCATCTCTAGTTACCTTAATAGGAATGTAAAAGGAGAAAGACTTGATCCAACTCTCCTCCACGCTGGCACAGGAAACTCCGTTACTATTTCTGTGCCTGTGTAACAGGCTTAGAAGTTCTAAACATTTCGTTCTTTTCACCCTTCCTCATCATAGGTCATTCCCTCTAATCCTTTTAGCATCTTTGTGGCCCTTCTCTGGATTTCTTCCAACTTGCCTTGGTCTATCTTGCAGCAAGGTGCCCTGAATCACATAGTGCGATGCCACAGCAGTACAGGGAAGAGTCACTCTAGAAAGCACACAGCCGGGCAGACGTATGGACCAACTAAGCAGTAGCTTTGCCAGACATCAGGCTGCACATCAGCTCACACCATTTGATAGCCACTGTCTCATTGGGACCTCTCTGAACATAAGCTGCTTTTGCAACCATGTTCTACACAACATGAAATTTGGAGATTCTCCTTGTTCCAAAGTAGATCCAGTATCATCTTTAAACCACACACTGCCAATTGCCACTTGTTTTACCAAAGCCTGTTGATAATACTAATTTTTTCAGCCTAGCTTTTCTTTTTTCTACTTTGATTTTTTTTCTTCTTTCAGTTCTGCCAACTGTGAAGTTGAGAACTTCACGTTTTCCTCCAGGTCACTAACGAATATTTAAAGTCAAAACACTGCCCTTTTGGATACCACCTTTGCAGAAGGATAAAGAATGTCTCTAACCCTTCTGTTTACACCCTGTCAGCTAATCCATGATTCATTTCACAGGATTTGTATCAAAACCAATTTGATCTAATTTCCCTAATCAGATCTTGCACAGCTTTGTGTCAAAAGCCCATGCACAGTCCAGAGACAGTCTATCCATTGCATTCCTTTTACCCACTAATTATCTAATTGTATCAAGACAGGTTATTGTCTGCTCTACTCCTGTTTCATAAACCCACTGCTGCTTATCACTAATGATGTTGTTAGCCTTTATGTGCCTGTAACAGCTCTCAGACAGGCATGCTCCAACCTCAGTGATTCTGGATGTAAATATTCAGGTTTACACCAAGTCAAGATTGTGCTTTAGGTTTTTATCCATTAGTGTTATCTCCCTTGGGCAGTGATGTTGGGTTAACATTACAAGTTCCACCAATTCTTCTCCAGCTTTTCATCTTTTGCCATTTCTCTGTAATGCCTGCACTGCTTATGAGTTTAACGCTCTCTTGAGAACAGCAGCAATACTAAGAGAAGGAAAGACTGCCAGATGGACAGGACCAGAAAGAGACAAAACATTAGTGTTATAAAATCAAGGCATTAAATATTGCCCCCAATTTTTTTATTTTTAAGCTTCAAGGATTAGAAGTCGGGGATCAACGCAGCTAAGGCTATTTTACTGCACATCCTTTGAGGTTATTTTTGCCAGGAATGGTCATTTGTAGCTATGCTCACCTCTTTATAGACCCACTTCTGGGTATGCCAACTATACGAATTCAGTACTCCTTATCTACAAGTCTTCACCTGACCCAAGAGAAACATGGTCCACCGCTTATGCCTGCTTAGCAAGATAACCAGAACAATCTAGCTTTGTAACTGAAGGCAACTTTTCCCCACCAGAAGAATTCTCTGTTGGCTAAAGGGATATGTAATTCAGTAACTTAATACCATCTGAGCATATAAGTGCAAACCCAACTATTTGACCCTGTACCTTCTCCAGGCAGCACTCCCTATTCCAGACTGGATCAAGGGCAGTTTAGAGGCAACACTGCTGAGCTTCTCTCGTGGCTGATCCTCATTATGTGATCTTCAATAGGAAAGGCAAGTATAGCTCAGGACAACACTCCAGTTTTCGGGAGGAAGGTAAGAAATGGGCACCAGAAGTTCTGCCATGTAGGCTACCCAGTCCCTTCACCAGTATTTTCTGATAAAATCACAAACTCACCAACCAACATGTGGGAGATTTCCACAGTAAGACTGAAGTTGTCATTAAACGGAATGCTGAAATATAGCTATAGGACTAGTATCAGTTGAGGGAAGGGGAGAAAGACAGAACACTCAGGCCTTCCTCAGGCAAAACCTTCTCTATTCTGGGCACAAGTTGAAATGTAAAACATCAGAAATGGGCTTTTTTTGGTGGTTCTCACAGCCAGATGTGGATCCTAGACAGAATGAAATTGTTATTTTCTTAAAGTCCTTTCAGATCTACCATAAAATTGAAAACCCCCGCAGGCGAGATGCTTGTACGGTTTTGTAACTTCCAGGTGCCCTACAGCTGTGATTGTGGAACTGCAATTTAGTCCTGAAGTCCATGAAGAAGTCCTCACAGCAGATTCAAATTTTACTGACAAAACCTGAGAAGACTGCCAGCATAAAGCTGCTCACTTCAGGCCTCAGCTTGTGACAAAAGTACACTTTGGATTGCACAGATATTTTTAAACTAACCATGCAAAACAAAAGAAGCTTTGATCTGCAGAAACACAAATGATTTAAACAGAGATAAAACATCCAACCTCTTCTTTGCTACAAGCCTATTTTTGCTATAAGTATTTGTTAGCCCAGATGATACAAACCTGCACTGCATGTGTAAATGAGATGTGCATATCATGCTATGAGGCCATTTGAACGTTGCATCCTTTGTGGACCACTTAAGAGAGCTTTGCAACTCACAGCTGATGAACAATGTAGATCAGTTTCTCAAACACTAGCTGCAACTCCAGTAACAAGCCAAATTTTGTCAGGTGGGGCTTTTTTTTTTAGATACAGAAGACAGAAATAAATGTTTTCCAAGTGACAGGCTAGACGTGACAGCTGTAACAGCAGCCACAGTAATTTTAGGTCACATATGCAAAGAGCTAATGTCATGGAGCTGAGATGCCCACACCTGCTGGCAGACCTGCTCTTACCATGGACAGCTCCCACACATCCTCATCCCTGCCTCTCTGCTTCGAGGACACCCACCATGTACCAAGGGAGGCATGGGGTCAGCACCACACTAGTTTCTCCTGCTTTTCTGCTTCATATGGACTTCAAGTGAGAGAGACATCATCTAGAGACTTCTCATCTTTACTGACGGCTCTTCACCACACAACAATCTGAGAATAATGGGATCCACCAATGTGCTACCTTATTCCTGCACAGCAGATAACTAGAGATAACTCAGCCATACCATCCACAGTCTAGGAAGATTTTCTGGACTTATTCCATCATACAGGAACATATCCTATTCCAAGGAAAAACATGACAAATACTACATACGTTTCTTTGGAACAAACATAAACCATAGCTTAGCAAAAGGCTGATGAGCTTGCTCTCTAATTTGGAGTGGTTAGCATTGTGTGACTTCTACTCCATAACACAAATACCAACTTGTAGTTCACAAACCTGGACTGCCAGGTGGTAACAAGGTCCACCTGTCAGCATGTCATTCTAAAGAGCTACAACATCCCAATTCCAATTACAAGGATTTTCTGTTGGTTTTGGCTTTGCTGGACACCTGGACCTGGCTTATTTTGTAAAAAGGAATCACACTTGGCCTACTTTCGCCTTTGCTCTGAAGAGAGATCTAGATATTTTTTATTTGCTTTATAATTTGATGGTGAGTCAGGGGAAGAACTTTAGAGTCATGAGGATGAAGAAGCTAAACTAAAATATGTAAAGAAGCCATCAAAGTCTCACAGCTCCCCAGCTGCAAGAGCCTATCTAGAGACCTGTCTCCAGAGGTCAGTTCCGTGGTATTCCTGAAAAGAACTGGGTTATATGAAATCTACTAAAGTGTCACTGGATAAAACCAGTTCTGCCTTGCAGACTAAAGGAACATATTCCTTGCACAACAGGGAAGATGGAGACCCAAGTAGGTTCTTCTGCAAGCTAAGGAGTTAGAGAGAGCCAGAGCTCATATTCTGGCTCTCACACAAATAGTATTTGCTTCTCTAATGCCCGGGAGATATTTTATCCCTTTGACCCATTGCATAACCAGAGCCCAGTTATGTATCATAGATCTTCTCTAGCCGAAGTTAGCTCATGCTGATGAAAGCTGCCACAACAAACTGGAGGCTGCTTAATAAATAAAAAAGGCTTCTCACGGGCAGAAGACATTATGGATTTCCTACTAGCCTTCATCTCTCTCCTCATTATTGTAATGCCTCCCCACCTTTAGGACACTCTTGTTAATAAATGGTAAGAAGCAGTACACAGATGAAGTGACAATTAATCTGGAGGTGTGACACACATTATCAGTTCACTCTCTTATTAACGCATTTGCCTTTTGAAGGTACCATGCCCTCTGGTGCACTAATAGCAATCCCTTCAGAGTGAATTGCTTTAGCACTTGAGCTCATGTTTCTTGCTTATACTTACTGTTTCTATCACAACAAAACAAGGACTGGGACTGACTTGCTGTTCGCTATATATCCAAATTCTGCCACCACCCTTTCCCCCTGTTATCACTCTATTTCACATTTCCACTTTCTGTCTCACTCTTTCTATACCTAGAAGACTGCTCACACGCGTTCAACAACTTCGCCTGCATACAGCAAAGCTGCAACTCAATCCCTGCTGAAATGCTCAGCTAGACCTTCATTTCTTCTTGAATGTCTTTCTTTATACTGTGCCTATCTAGGACACTTATAATCTCTATCTCTCTTAGTACCCTCAGTGTCCTTCAGACACTTGTGAAAGAGATCCATACAACAACATGTTCATTAAAGCACACTTCAAACAGTTCTAACTTCAGAATTTTGCTTCCACCTTTTCAGCTGGGCAAGCAATAGAAAACTTCCACCACTGCTATTCATATCACATTTATTTTTGCATCCAAACCTGATCCCTCGTCTCATCTCACATAGACCTTTTTTTTCACTCAGTACCCCTTTTAGCATTTCTGAGAGAAAACTGCCACCAGTGCAAATTCTTCAGCCTGCACTTCCTTGCATTTCAAGATATCCATTGAAGGCACCCCCCCTTCAACCTTGCCTACAATTCATGATGAACAACGGCAGGGGAAAAAAAAGAGAGACCCAGAGGTATTGCTTAATTCCAAGTGTTTGAGGAAGGAGTTAGGATGGGAGATACTTACAAATCAAGGATATCATCCTAGAAACAAATGTGAAAATAGACTTAACATTTCTTTATGAATACGAGTTTACTGAAAGGGGACTCTAGGTTTATTCAGACAAAATCTGAGCTTGTGTGTTCTCCAACCTGAATCCACTTAGGAATCCTCTTAGGAATCCTCTGAGTTAGACCTGTTAATGTTTTTGGAGGTTTCTGTTTCTTACACTTCAAACTTGCAGCTGTAGTGGAACTCTGCCTCTGCCTAGTGGGACTGTCTCCCACCCTTGCCAAGACAATCCGAATAGAATAGATGGATTTTGCCTAATCCTACCTGTAGATCTCAGAGAAATCTATAGTTAAGTGCCTTATCAGGCAGATCCTGAAAAACTGACTTAAATTAGTTCCACATATATTATAGGATGGAAAATAACGATAGGCAATTAGTGCTTTTCAATTTGATATGTGGGTCTCTGGGAAGCATTTCTAAGATGATATGGGAACAAAGCAAGATAACAGTGTGAGAGGAAATACTGGATCTGGCATAGGGGAGATGTCCCAGAACCATTGGGAAAGTGTAGAAGTGGGAGTGAGTTGCGCTGTCATTGAGGACAGAGGCACAAGATGAGAATTACATGGGGTCAAGGACAGAAAAGAAACATGTGCTACACAGTGAGGCTAAGCACTTGAACAAGCAGAGAAAGGGAGTACATGAGAGAGGTAACTGTAGACCAGGCTCCTATCAAGCTAGTGAACATTACAGGCCTGAGGAGAGCAGGCGACAGATGGAAACACCCAGTTTCCTTCTGAACAACTTAGGCTGCTGTAGCATACAGGATTATCTTTATCTACCTATTTAAGAAAACCTCAAGGTTCAGTGTTGCTGAGTCTTTAAAAACCCACCTTTGGTAGGTATTTAGCAGATCTCTTGCCACAGACTGCATATATTAAGCAGCCAGGTGTAGCTGACCCAAATTCCAGCTTCAAACCCTAATGACTTATTCTAAAGCCAGTTCATTCATCCATCTTCCAGACTGTTTGTCCCCATTTCATTTGACTGACAAAGGAGCTTTGAGTTCACCCAATCCCAGACCTACCTGAGACCAGACCTACCTGAGGCCTCACATTGTCCGGCTTTCTTATTTGCCTGAACCAAGAAATGAGGAGCAGACCATGGCTAACAAACCACTCTTTAGACAGAAGACAGTGTAACAGAACAAGCATATAATTATCTCCAACACAGTGCATAACTTTCACATACATTTATATAGATAAAAATACCCAACTACAAATCAACAAAAAACCTGAACAATCCGCCCCAAACAATTTCTAAAGTAAAATAGTTTCAAATTATCTCTATTTTCCTCCCAAACAGGCATGACTGTTTGAAAATTTAACTAAATGTGATTACAAAAAAAACCCACAAAAATATTCCTTTCTGTTGTGGTGCATAAATTATCTCCTCATCCCAGGAAGTTTTTTCTTTTCCCTATTATTACTTTGGGACAAGAAAGAAAAAAAAAAACCAAACAAACACAAGCTTGCAAGATCTTCAGCCTCAGTGTCACATCCTGTTCCCTCTCTTTAGCATCCCTACTAATGGACAAGCAGAAGCCAACAGACAGACACAGCACAGCAGACAGACAGGCAGCCAGGCACCCACAAAGAAGCTATACAGCTGTTTCTACACTTTCATTTAGTACTTTTCTGAGATAGGCTTAAATGTGATATAGCTTTATCCAGTAGGGTATCTGTGTATAGGAGGTACACACGCATATAATAAGTGTATTGCGCAACTTAACACAAATGCCTTCCTCACACACACCCTCCCGCATCTCCTCTTTCCTAATTATGTGGATGCACCTAGATATCATTCCAGCAGCTTTGCTACAGAAGCCAAGCTATGACTTCATATTTCCAGATCATCACCGTGAGTGTTCAGACCCTTGTAGCACTTTAATGCTCTAAAGCAAACCCAAAGAATCAAAAAACCACTATCTAACTCAGCAACATCATCCGCAGTGTGCATTTGAGTCACAGCCCTGTGCCTACCAGAAGCACGAGAAGACCTCACGTGATTTTATGTATGTCTGCACTCCATCTGATCTTGTATTAAGAACTGTTTGTTCTCTGTCCAGAGGTCTGGAATCCTTTGTAGGCACTGCTAGGAGGGGGGCTGCCCTGTTCAAAGAAGGGATCCAAAATGAAGCAAGTTTCAGCAACCGACGGCCCGGTGTGACCCAAGCCAAACCAGCTCACCCTGCCGGCATGTCCTCCCTGCTGCGCTTGTTCCCTTTGCCCTTGGAATGCTATCACTTGTTATCATGCTGACTTCTCCAGATGGGGCATTTTGGCTATTGATCTGATAAATAAACAGCCTGCTCGCTCGATCAAAATGTTATTTTGCATTTCAATTACTGTTCGCTAATGCAACCTTCATCCCGCCAAGAGTGCTGCTGGCAATGACACTCGACCTGGCACAGGCGCTTGCAAGCAAATTCGGCAGCGCCTGCTGCAAGCACCTAACGGGATTACCAGCCTCCATTAGATGCAAAGAGGAGATGGACAGACAGTACTGGGCTGAAGGGGAACAGATGTGTGCAGAACAGAAGGTATAGGCAACCTGTGCAAGCAGCGGGAAAAGGCAGAAGCACAGATTCATTTACAAGATTTTGCCAAATAATTTGGTGGTGGGAGGTCTTGGAAGCTAAATACATTCCTTCCAGTAGACAACCCCAACAAGCTCCTTACTGATAGACTGAACTCTATGTGTGTGAGCCATGTAAGTGCTCAGAGCAATGGGAAATGAAAATCTATGCCGGGCAACAAGCCAGCAGTGAGCACTGCAAACCCATCAGGGCAAATAGGGTCATTTCTAAAGCAAGCTCTGGAGCCTAGCTCCACCAGCGTTCAGTAGGCCCTAGAGCTTGATGCAAGATGCTATGTATAAACTAGGAGGGAGGATACTCTCCTACGCCTTGCTGGATTCTTTAATACAGTGGGAAATGTGAATGCCTTTAGAGAATCTGGCAGTGACACAGCAAGAAAGGGGCATCCAGAAGTGTTGGTAAGAGATGATCTTTGGCAGCTGTTGGTCTCTCTTTACACCAGGGAACCCTTTGCCAAATCCCCTAACTGATTTCACTTAAACCCTGTCTACAACGGGAAACACAGCACAAATAGCAAGTCAGTGAACAGCTACCTACAGTAAGGTCAGGCATGACCATATGGTTATGATACAGCTTCTAGTCCCAAGCTTGGTGGCTGGTTTTTGCACCAGACTCCTATTGCATGATGCAGAACACACCTTGGCCCCCTCTGCTTTTCCCGCCTAATTCCTAAATGAAATGTAACACGTATCACAAAATGACACAACTATTTATCAAAGCATGCAAATAGTTGTCAATGCTTTCACTACGCCCTACGTAGTGTGTCTGTGCTGGACTTTGCTCCCAAGTGACAAGGTAATACAAGTAGTCAAGAAAATGCATTTCTCTCAATTCTTAGAGATCCTTTGACAAAGATCCTGAACAAATTTCTCACATTTCATTACCAGACAGCATCCAGACTGAAACTGCCAGTCATCCATGAGTTAAAAATAAACAGACCTGTGTAACACCCTGACATTATATAAGTGAAATGCTAAGTATAACACACTGAATGAGATCAATGTGATGCAAAAAGGCAGGATCTATAACTCCACATACACTTCATCTGCTCTGTGTGCCCAGCCTCCCAGTTTCCTCTGCCCTTGGCAAACTAAGCCTGTTTTCCACAGCCATCTCTCTGGCCAGACCCAGGCTATAGACCTTGCTCTCCCAGACCTTCTCTGTGTCCACATTCCTGTGCCCACTCTTGGGAGCAGTTTCTGAGAAACCACTCTACACCTACATCACCCCACTAGGTATCCATGCCCCAAACACGGCCTAAAGGCCCATGTACATGTCATGACTACTAGCCACTGGGTGTGTATTTATGACATAGGGTAGTGATGTACAGCATAATGAGCCCTTAAAATGCAGCCAAAAATGTCCTTAATTCCAGACTCAACATTACTCTTCTTTAGAATGCAGCAAGTCATTGCAGCTAACCAGGACATTGCTTCCTCAAGTGAAAAGCAGGCACAAGGTCCTGAATGATCTGCATCTCAGGAACATTGTGACAGTTAATCAGCAACTGTGATTGAAAGAATGAAGCGCGCAGATGAGTTTGCTGAACAGAAGGATCGGATGGACAGATAAGACCCGTGCTCTCATGGTGGCCTCTGATCCAGATTATCAGCAGAATCTGAACCTCTTTCTTCAGCACTGCAGCTCAGAGATCTGCCTGTTTAAGTAGCTTGGGTAGCTAGTGTTTTCCTGCATGCAAGCCAGCCAGAGGAATACAACATTGGCTTCACAAGCCAGGCTGTATTATACAGACCAATTCTGACCTCCTCCTACATCAGAATGAACTTTAAGCCCAGTCCTCTGTGACCCAGTCTACACAATAACCTTATCTCTAATACTGCCTAATCCCATCTCCACCTCCACCTGCCTCCTGACCACACCTCCATACAACCCATTTTTCCATTCTCCTTTGCAGTTACACTTCACTACAAATTTTTAATCAAAAATTCATTTTGTCAAAAAATGCTGGCCTGTCCCATTACAGAACTAAGTGAATTTCGGCAATGTTTTGTACTGCAAGATTTACACAACAACTCTAATGAAAATGAGATGCTTAATCTTGCTTTGTTTCTAGCACTTTGTTTAGCCTGTCATGTGCTGCCTCATGTGTTCTCTGACTGACCAATCATGCATTGGTTCAAGAACATCAAACTGAAACAAAATATTGAAAGTTTCCTTCCTCAAAATAAATTTTACTGGAATTCCCACTCTGCTTAAAATTTCAGGCTGCAGCCAGATTTGGGATGAAATAACATTTTGAAACAACAAATATTCTGTGAAACAAGATTCTAATTTTCATGCTGCTCCCCTCCCTGTACGTCCCACATTGATCTCTGCTTGTGCTTCCCTCAGCAGATGTCTATTTATACACTTTCAGAAACACATATGTTCCAATGTACACAGAAATTTTTTGACACTTCATGCTATCCTCTTTAACCAGGCAGCATAAAGAGGCAGATACTGGCAAACAAACTACATCAGAAACACCTGAAAAGGTGGAACTGTTCTGGAAAGTCAGGAGTACCACAGATGCTGTGCCATCAACTCATACAACGATCATCCTGCATTACTCAGGGATTAACCATGTGTCAAGGAGCATCCCACAGCCAAAAATCAAGCTCTCTGTTTTGAAAGCTGAGTGCTGCTGGAGAAACCCAGCTCTACTTTTTCATCTGGTGCCATTTAAGCTTTACCCCATTCCTTCTGCATCACAATGAAATCACTGCTGGCATGTGATCAGAAGCTCCAAAACCCCGGCTCCCTATCAACTTACAAAAATTGACCTAGCCACTTTATCCACTTTGATGAGAGCTTGAATGAAACTTCTTTTTCATTCACTCACAGCAAGGAGAGCTACTTCTTAGCAGCTCTATAAGCCACAAAACACTGCTTCATTTTGCTGGGGAAAAACTGTTGGAATTGAGTATAAACAACTTACCTGCCACCTGAACGAAGCATTTTGTAGCTACAGTGGAAATAAATTACAAGTAATATTCTATCTCTTCATTTAAGCCTTGATTCAACTACTGTTGAAATTAAATCATGATTTCTATTGATCTGAACAGGAACTGGATCTCAGGTCCTGAAGAGTCATCTGAATGTTGAACACTGCAGCTATCCCAGGCCCTTCATTAGATTTCTGGAGACTTGTCTTCTAGTGTTAATGTTCTCCTCCTTCAAATGTACTTTATTTCAAATGTTCCTTGGAAGAAAAGCAAGATGAACAAAACTTTCCCAATACAGGGCTTTCTCAGAAATCCCCACTTCCTCTAATAAACGGTCTTCTCCTGCTAGTCACACTGCACAGATTGATGGCCCTATCTAACCATTGTATATCATGGGGTACAGTGGATCCATTCATCCATACATCGCCATCTCTGGGTGACATTCATTAGCCTGAGCATCCTTTGAAAGCCCACTTGCTGCCAGCAGTGACAGACTTGTCCACTCTATGTACTTCACCCCAGAGAGGAAATTCAGCAACAAGCTCCCTAAAAAGATCTCTCTAAAAGGGATTAATTTATTTATTTCCTTGGATTCATCCTAAGCAGATAAATAGCCTAAGCCCTAGGTGCCTTTGATAACTGTCCTGCTTGCAAAGACGAGGTAAATTCTGTCCATGTTCAAGCAATTTTCTCATTTCTCACCTTCCCACCCTGGAAACGGCATTATTCTCTAAACAGGGTGAATTTAAGGAACCCAAGCTGGAAACTAAAACAGCTACAAGTAGCAAAACCATCTCCCATGCTGCACTGACCACCTCCCCAGAGAGAATTCCACTCCACAGGTTTTACAGCAGCTACTTTTTAGGAAAATCACTGCCCACCCCAGCTACACCTGAACTGCCTGTGGTGACTTCCTTAGGTATTGGCTACAGTGCTGCTCACCACTTGGCATTCACAGCAAATCTGGTACAAAATAGGCTGGATCAACAAGGGAGCCACAGGGAGGAGACTACAGTGCTGGGAGAGGTTGCTCCTGACTGCACACAAGGCTGGTGCAAACATGAACATTAATGTTTGTTTTCCTATATTTTTTTGTGTGCATAATTTAGCTGAGGTGTTTAAGTTCCTGACAAATCCGTCAAGGCTTTAAAGTCCCTCTGTCCCTGCAGAACTGCTCGGTACAGTTTCAAACCATGACTTGTTGAGAGAGCGCCTTCTGATATGCTCCTTCCAAATATTAAAAGGAAACTGTCAAATTTGGTACAGCAAAAGCCTCACACAACCACAACATGAGATCCCTTCAAAGCGACTCATGGCCTGAAACCCTGCTAAAGGGATACACAATGAGTCAGATAAGGTACATTTCCTGCAAACCTATAGTCTTTGATCAGCTTGGAAGACTAAAAGATTGAAGTTTCGTCCAGCTTCAATCCTGAACAGCAGGAAACATATCTGTTTAGCAAACGCACTGGCTTGCAAACCAGAGACATTATAGAGGTCTTGTGAACTTCCACCAATCCAGATAAAGGAACTTCGGTCACAACTAGTTAAAAACTGGCAAGAAGGCATATTCTTAAAAGCCACTCTGCATTACAACCTCCCATTTCACGTTGTGTTTGGAGAAGCAGGAGCTGAAGTAGCTGGAGAGAATGAAGGGGAGTTATGGATTCTGGTGTATCCCGTCAGAGCAGTGTTTATTCTAATCAATCAACTGAAAAAATAGCAGCTGAGAGTAATTATTAATAATCAAGTAAAATTGGATTATTTCTCTGCACTGCAGCATTGTCTTGATGGGGAGGCTGGTGTAGAAATAAAGTTCATCAGAGCAAGCTACTGAAATAAAATTGCTGACCTCAGCAGCTCATCACAGGAGGTAAAAAGGAACCTCAACTAAGCATATGGTATGCTCTCTGCAGAGCATGAGGGCTAACAAAAATAATTATTGGAAGGTGGCTGAGCTTCAGCATTCGAATCCAGTTGCATATCCAAATGACACAGTAAGACCTACTGCCAAAGCCTTCAATTTCTGAGGTTTCTGGTTTTGTGATTCCTCATTCCTGAAAGCATAGTCAGCTCTGTCTTCCCAAATGCAATGCTTGAGAGGAAGGGACTCAAATCTTCTCTGAAAATGTTGTGCCCTCTATGCAGCTGTGGTCTCGGCTGACTTTGTACTCATGCAATGGAATCGAAATATATCAAAAAGGACCCGTACACCAAACAGTTTGCAATATACTCAAATCAGTAATTTTGATGTTTCTCTGCCTAAAACAACCATAATGTGGCATTGCACAAAGACAGTCAAATTCTCAAGCGCACATATGTAGGCTTATGTAAGTACTTTGCAAACACAATTTAGGAGCCTTCATTTGAAAACATAAGTCAGACACTATATTAATGGCCAGACTGGGTATAAACCAGTAAAACTTCCCTTACAAAAAATTGAATTGTACCAATTTACAAAATTTAGACAGCAAGTCCTAGAACACCATACTCCTGCCATGACAAAATACTACCCAGCTGCAAGGGGAATACTGAAGGAGGCAGAACTTGACAGTCTTCTGACATCTGTGTCTGCAAGACCTCAGCCATAAAACTGAATTAACACAGCAAACATTTTGTGTTTTACAGCTTACTAATTACATTTTCAAATCAAATATTTACTTCTATCTTGAGTATTTCTATAGCACCCAACAGAATCTAAGATGAGTTACTTCCCCATTTACTTTAATAATTTCTTAAGTTAAAATAATCCTTTATTTAAAATGGATGGGAGGAACCTGGAGAGTTTCTCTGCTCTCTTTCCCCTCTTCCCCAACTGGATCATATCAAATGCTACAGAACCCCCAGTACATATCATACAGGATAGGGTATCTGAAGAGTAAAGGTTAGCTATAAAAAAGGCAGCGGCTATACATATCTACTCCATGAACCCCAGGTTAGGCTTTTACATATCACATGCAGCAAAACACTGCTGTCAGCGTCCCACTGCAAACACTGACTTCTTCCATACGTTTTTTCTTTTTCTATTTCAGGAAGTAAGAAAGAAAGAAGGAGAGACGTGTGGTGTTCAAGGCCAGGTTGGATGGAGTCTTGGGTGACATGGTTTAGCATGAGGTGTCCCTGCCCATGGCAGGAGGATTGGAATTATATGATCTTAAGGTCCTTTCCAACCCAAACCATTCTATGATTCCATGATTCTACGATTAGTATTTTACTTTTGAGTTGGATCAGTCCTGGAAAGATTTGGTAATATGGGTCATTGTCCAAAAGCAAACTATTGCTTCTGCAATGCTAGTATGTGCTACAGGCATCAGACCAGGGAGTAGGATGAAGAAATGGGAAGAGGACAAACAATTTTGGATAAACAGCACCTCAAGTTCTCTCTGTTTGCATGGGAAGAAAGGGTTAAGCCTGCTTTGAGGTTCACTTTGTTCACTATGGTTTGTGCAAGGCCAGCAATCAACCTTCTCTTTTTCCTCCCTTTTTTTGTTTCCTGGGAATCACTGCAGGAATATCCTGCCCAGGATCTTGTTTAAATCCACGACTCTTCTCTGTCAAGTCAATTCTTCCCATCATCCCCAAGACCCCCCCAGGATACCCCCTCCCTCTCCCTCCAAAAAGGGCCCTTCTGAGCTCGTTTTGCTAATGTATTCTCAAACCAAATTAGGGGCTCTGAGTCTCGGTGAAGTTCGTGAGTTAGTTGCCGCGATGCACTGAATTAAAGATACCATCTCGGACTCAAATCAGATTAGAGCCCACACACACACATGCAAAAGCCCACTTTCTAATCAATTTTATAAAGGGCCTTCAGCAGAGATACACTAATGGTATTGAGCTAAGATCTTTAAACTAAGTCTGCAAGAAGTCTGCGGAGATAAAATGCACACTGTATTAAAGAGAAAGCTCTTCACTATGTCCTTCCCACCAAGAATCCTGCGCACACTGTAAGAGCATCTCAAAATAGCTCTCCTGAACCTGGGAGGTTCCCTCCCGCCCTCCTTTCTTGTCTTCCTCCTTCAGACCTTTAAGTTCTTTCTTTCATTCACTTCCTCTCAAGCTGCAGCAGAAAGTTCCTGCACAGAGGCGGGGGAGATAGGGGGGCTACAGAGCCCTGGTATATGTTGGGAATTAGACATGATATGAACATGTGAATCCTTTAAGGCCTGTCCCAAGAATCTGTAAGAAGTGGGAAAGGTGGACAATCAGCTGACCAGGTTCAAGGGGAGATCCTAGTTCAATACAGGTTCTTTGCAGTAATATAAAGGATGCCAGGTACTGCACTGGTGCTTGGCACATGTAGCTGGGTTGCCACAACAGCCACGTCCTGACTGAGCGTATGGCAAAGGGCTCCCTTTAGAAAGCAGCAGCTGCGCACATCCAGCATCTTCACATCCTTCTGTCCTCATCTCTCTCTGTTTAGCAGTTGAAGTTCTGATTTACAGCAGCATGTTTCCCTCCCTTGAAACCAACGCTCTCGTTCAAAATGTGGCACACAGGGAAAGAAGAGCAAGAAGACGTAAGAAAAAATGTTAGGTAAGATTGCCCACAAAAGGTGACTATGGCTATGAAGGGGAGGCAGAAAAGAGTTTATAAAAGAAGCTGCAACCAATGGCTTTGCTCAGTCACCAACAACTACTGAGTAGTTTGCAAAGTTTTCTGTGTCAGACTGGGAATTAATCTTCTGCTCTGTTTTAATATTTTCAGTAAGAGCACCTCAGAACATTTCACACACATTAGCCAAATCTCAGAACCCAACATCAATCCCTATTTGCTTCTTAAGATGGCATTTCTAACAAAAGAATGAGAGGACACTTGCTAAGGTAACAGAAAATCTGCGTCTTTTCAAAAATCACTTCAAAAATTTAACTTCCTCTTTACTATAAGGAAATACACTGCTTAGACCCTCAAAAGTTGTCAGATGATCAGAATGTTCTCAATTTCTAGAACTCTGTTTGGCAAATTGAATTGTGACATTGTGCACATGCAGCAGACTCCCCTGCAAACCCTGACAAAAAAAACCAAAAAAAACCCAAAACCAAACCAAAGCAAAACCAAACGTCAATCACGAAACAAATTTCTCTGACCAAAAACTAGCTAACATACACAGAAGCCTAACAATGCACTAGAAGAGACCACTTGAACTTTCACAGGGCCAACCTTCAGCAGAGGGAGCCTTCCACTTGGTTTTTTTGATAAGTAACAGTTTCAAGAGCTTGGAAGTACACAAGTGGCCTTCTGCTGCAGGAGGCCTATACCCTTTAAGTGGCTTCAGCAACAATTTTTCAGGAGCTTGAGCTCTGTTCACTGTGAACACAGAACAGAGAGACTCAAAAGTGCCGTTTCAGTGCAGAGCTGCAGCACACAGAGACCATGATTCCTAGCCTGCTGTGCTCTTCCTTCAATTGCATAGCTCAGAGTAAGACCTGTAATTTGTATGAGCTGCTCCTCTGTATTTACTGCATGCATGCAGGCAGGATGCAATCCAAAGGCTGTATGAAAAGACCAAGCGCCCTTCTAACCACAACCACCATCCACATCAGTCACTCCCTCACCAGCTTTTTCTAAACTAAGTAAGGGGACCTCACCAAGAGAACTGTGACAGATGTGGGGTCTGACTGCCCTACACAGAAGCCTTGCTGAGCAAAATTTCTCGGAGCTCAGCTGTGTCCACTCTCCCCGAGACAGCTTCAGGCCTCACACAACTGTGGAGTTTTACAACGGTCATGTGCTGAGGATGACGCCAGTTTTCAATGCAATTAACCTTTCCAGCCTAATGAAATGGCTCTATTGGCTGTGGTGGCAGCAAGGAGCCCCTTGACTCTGGCAGGCTCCTGAGAATGGGTTATCGAGGTTCTGGAGGATTACTGCTCCACTTCTATTTGCAGGCTGCAGCTAATCAATGCCAGACCTGAAAGGAGCAGGCAATGCCAGCCCCAGCATTGTACTCCAACATCATATTGATCCCTGGGAAGGGGATCTGCTGTGTCACAGGCAGAGTTCTTCCAGGAACATTTCCCGGGCAGCAGAAGCGCACAGCCAGGAGAAAGGGTAAAATTCCTTAGATGGGAAGGCATAAGGTCTACCCCAGAGGCAATACAAAGGCAGCAGCAAACTGCCCTCCGTTTTAGGAAGAACCAGATCCGGGATGGAGCTTCGGGCTTTTGAGCTGTTTTATTCTCCTTAACAGGAATAAGAAAAGCACAACAGCCCTCCAAGTGTGGGTGACAACTGCTGTACCCTGAGGGCTGACACTTTTGAGTCACTTTCCTCCTTCCTAGATGTTGAGCTTTGGGAAGTGATTGTGATGGGGAAGGGGCAGGGTACAAGTCTACTGATTAGGTGATAAGAGCTCAAACATGCACTTCATGTGGAGGAAGGAAGGAAGTGACAGGTACCTTTGTCTCCTACATCAAGCAGCCCTGACAACACAACCTGCAGGGATTTCAGTCTCAAAATTCTGGAGAAGTACAAACCTGATCCACATTTGCCTATAACTTTAAATCTGTCCTGCAGTGCTCAGTCCACCCCACTTCCTTATTTTCAAACCTGCCACAGGGGTGTCACCAAACTCAAGCACCCAAAATTCTAGAACCTAAATTACACCCTTGAAAAAATATCTAAATATTTTTAGGATATTTACATTTAAATATTAGGAAATTCTGCAAATAGAAAATAATGTTTGTTTTCTGCATCTGTTTCAGTTTTCTGGGTTACCCGCATGCTCTCAAACTTCCTTCTGCAATGCGAAGGCCAAGAAATTTGCATTAAGAAAAAAAACCATAACTGGAGCATCATTTCACTTCAACAGGGTCTCTTATCAAATATTGCAAAACTACAGACTCCTCCTTTCTCCATCTTGAATGCTTTTCTTCAGTAAAGCTTGCTTTTGCGTGCACTGTTCAGCATCATTTTCACACACCTTCCTTATTCTCTTTTACAAATTGTTGCTATATTTTTAAAATACCCAGTGTATCTTTCAAACACAGATCTGGCTCAAACTTCAAAAACCAGAATTCTTTTCAGTGTTCTAGTGTGATAAAAATATAACCAGGACACATTCAGGACTCAACTCCATGTCCTGTATGAAACACAATTGCCTTTTTACATACTCACTCCCTGAAAAATAAAGGGAAGAAGAGCTACCAACCAGCTCGCCTTAGGAGTTATGAGATGTGTTGTCAATGTGCACCTTCCACTCGAAGACTTTCCTGCTTTGTGTGTAGATCTCATGGAGCAACATATGCTTCCCACAAACCTCAATATTCCAAGGCAGAGATGCAGGACACAGAACATACATATGGAAAACACATTGTGAAGAAATTTAATTCTTGTTAACATCTTTATCAGTGTTGGGCTATGCACATTCTGTGTGACATCCAGTAATATCGACTTCACCTGGAGGTCAGTCTAAAACCTTCTATTACACAAGACAACAATCTTCGGATGGAAGTCACTAAGGTTTTTTTAGTTTTTGGCTATAAGAAAGAGGAGCTGAAGAAACTTACACCTCTGTACATGAAAAGACAAAAAGCCTTCTCATATCTGACATGTTCAGTGATGGCTCAGCTCTCAAAGAGCAATTCCCCTCCTACCATTACAGAAAAAGAGTGTCACATTTTAGCTCTAGTGGGTGTTTCAGGATGGCTAGAACTGAATCCAACACAAGAGAAAAGGATGTTCTACAATCCCAACCAAAACACTTTATGCTTCTAAGTGCTGCACTTCAGGGTCAATGATGTATGGCCCCTGCGAAAGTGGGAAGGCTGCTGAATGGCACCTTGTTACAATAAAGGTAGGTGCTGCTGGTGGTGGCAGCTTCCAAGCAGGTGAAGATAACAATTTTAGTGTTGAAACCAAGGTGGTGAAGGAGGGAACAAGGAAGTAACATTCTGTTGTGGATACCACTAAGCTTTGCTTGGATCTGAACAGAGCCATATGGTCGCAGAGCACTTCAGACAAATCGATGAACAGGGACTATTTGAAGACCCTCAGTACAGATATTCCCAGTGTCAATGTCAAAAGCTTCCAAGAGCTATGGATGTACTTCACTTATTGGTAGGGACATAATACCACAGAAACCCTGAATTCTTTTTAACAAAAACCACCTTAATGACTCCAAAATCTTCTCTGCTCCAAAACTTACACTGTAAGTACGTTTGAAGAGTTTTCAGGATTTTTCTTCCTTTATGATGTACGTTTGCTCTGATTTTATCTGTTTTAAGAGAAAGATAATCTTCTCTCAGAAACAACAACTATACAAGGGCAACTCCATTTGATTTCAGCACAACTAGGAAATGAAAATAATCAATTTTCCCAAGTTAAAATTTTACCACTGCTTTGGGGAAAAAAAAATAAAAAGTCCTAGAGATAATCCCTGCTCACTGGGAACATGAACCAGACAGCAGAACAACGGCCTGGACAGAAGAAACAAACGCCTGAGTGTCTGCAGAAGGGGACACAGGGAAAGATTCCCCCTGTCAGGCCAGAAAGCATTAACTCTGCACTCTGTGAGCACCGTAGCTAGGGTTTGGGGAGTTGTGCTGCCATCTTCAGGGATGCTCTCAGCTTTCTATGACCCAAAATCGCAAACGAAGGAAAACAGAAAGGTGAGAACTTCCACAAAAAGTAAGAGAAAAAGGAGATACCAGTTCCACTCTTTTTCCTCCAAGACTGCTGGCTGCCTTGTCTTGACTATCTTATAGAGAACCACAGAAATTAAAACTGGGAAAGCCATATAAATCCTGAGTAGTCCAAATGTATCACCAGGCTGCAGTAAAGTTAACTAATCCAGTTAACTCTTCTAATCCAGAGTGGAATCAGTGATTATTCACTGAGCCTGGATGGCAGATGCTCAGTTGATGCTAACTAACCATCCGCTTTACACAGCAATTTCAAAGAGACAAAGTGAGAGACCCTGACGTCTTCCCACAGGGCTGAATTAAAATGAAAAAGTTAATTGTGTGCCCATAGGGTTCTCAAAGCCCTGTTTTGCAAGAACAAATCATACGTATTCCAAAACCTCACGTATATGTTACTCTTCCTTAGACAAAACAGCAAGATTTGAGATGCTGTGGGGGTATGTGCTGCGTAATAACGAAGGTAAATTGAAGACACAAACTAGATTCTCCTTGTTTCTAACCTAGTGGACATGTGCTTATCTCAAATAATTTTCAAATGCCTTTTGATGTGTGCAACTCTCCCTTTTATTCACTACAGCACATTCCACATTGCTGTGAATTCTTTGTCTCTTCTCTGCGTTCTTACCTTGTTATGCATACCTTACATTTTTCAAATTGCTTTACAGGCTCCTGGTCACCAGGCCCTCATGGATCAAATATTGCACAACAAAATACGACCCATTAATACCGTGTTTTCAAGTTGAAAATCATGTCTGTTCTTCAGCTGCTATGCTGAGACAGGACTTTCTTTGCTGGTCATAACACTGACTGAATGGGAACAGCATTCTTCAGATCTCTATTGCCCTCAGGCCTCACTATCCCCACGACCTCAGTAAACGTGCTTGCATGATCTTCTCAATTCATCTATAGTGACAAAATAGGAAATAATATTTTTATTCAAATTAAGTGCAGAGTATTTGCTCCTACATAGGTCAGTATAATTGCTGAAGGTTACAGATTGAAAACAGTACTATTGTGTTCTATTAGCAATCCGTTTTCTTTAAAGCTTTTGGCTTTGCATTTAATTTCACCTAGGATAGTTATTACCTCACAAAACTGAAGAGTTCCTTTTCTATCCACTCAGGCCACTGTAAAAAAAATATACATTAAAGTTATGATTTACAGTGAGTAAGAAGTAATGGGCAGCATCTTTCACCCACAAGGCCTTCAAACTGCTACTCAAAATTGTATGCACATTACAGGATCGTTTCCTCCCATCTCTAAAGCCTAACACAGCAGCTTTTCTGCACCATACAGACAGAGTTTAAGTGAAAAAAGAATTGTCTGTCCTGTTGGAATTATAATGGAAAATAAGGAACAATGTAATTGTCTGAGCTGAAATTTAATCAGAATACTGGTATCCACCAAAAAAACAGTACTGCAATGCCATGATGGGTGTCAGGGGCACACACACAACCCTGGTGCCAGTTTGAGGTGCCAGCTCTCAGAGCAAAATATTTTTCATCAGCAACATCAGCTCTTGCCCTGCCTTCCATATTTGCTTGCTTGCCTCCTACTCAAGCTTTGCTACCTGCAAGCACAGTCAGGACCATGATTTAGCATAAGTGCAAATGGAAAATGAAGGACAAAGTAAATTGTTTGCTCCTAACTCTAGAAAATCTTAACCAAAAACTTGACTGAACAGAGTAGAAAGCTGTCGCTTTGCTGATGGATTATTTTAAAGCCATATCACAAAATTTAATAGATAGTCTCTTCTCACACTGTCCTAGCCTCTTCTGTGATCCATCACATGCATTCAGCTTGGTCCATCTGTTTTGCCCATCTTTTAAACACATACCTGCTTTCCACCATGCCATCCCTCACTTCAGTCAACCAACTGGCTGACAATGCCTCACAGCCAGTGCCTATGCCGCATCCCTCTGCAAGAACTACATCTACTGAGAACACTGGCAGAAAGCAACTCACTAATGATGGGTGAGATGTGCAGCAAAGCACTCATGCTCTGTCTTTTCAAAATCTTTACAAAACATAAATGCACTCACAGTCTACAAAATTGGACAGATTGTTTTTCTTTTCCCCAGTGCTGGCCTGCTGCTGGTCTGGAAGAACAAAACTAGCAAATCCTTTATCTTTACAGCTTTCTGTCCGCTGCCTTGGTGCCTTCTCTGCTGATCTCTTTCCCTTCCCTATTCATGCCACACTTTCAAGGGCAGCAGTTTTTCACTGCGCTTGTGACAGCAGGTAGGACACCACAGCCTGGACCCTAGAAAGAGGAATTCCTGATACCATCCTGGGGTGAATGCAAATCTGCTGCTATGTGCCTCCAAACCTCCGCGATGGCTCACAAAAGGAGATGCAGAGGTGCTGGGGAGGTGCGTGTCACACCAGTGTGTAGATGCTGCTGTAGAGGAGGGTATGAAAGGCAAGCTATGGAGGTAACAGCAGTGGCTACTGTAGGCCACCATGGAGGAGCATGAACAGAGCTGGCAGGAGACAGCTTATTCGTGCTGTGCTTTGGTCTATGCAGTAATCTCAGCCTCTCACTTTCCTGAGTGCTAAATTCACACAAAAATGTTTTTTTTTTTAACCCACCACAGGCGATTAAGCTGTGATCTAGATTAATTAGCTGCCATATTTCATTTTTAAAATCAGTACTGGCCTGTGCTGACACCAGGGAAGCTTATTTTTACTCATACCTAGCTGCCCCTGATTTTTCATGCTGCCTAGAACAGAATGGCTGCTTCCAGCCTCACTCACCCATGCCAGACAGCTGCGTGCACCCATTGCTGGAAGGAATTTTGCAGCACCCCTGGGAATGGGGAGTGGGCTGAGGGTGGGGGGCCAGGGATCTCCTAATGAAAGTGCTGACCCTGGTGTAAGCCACACTCCCCAAGTAGCATTGCTTCAGTGTTGAAAACAAAAGATTGATGAATTGTGTAATGTACTTCTACTGCTGCTAATTTTTCTGAGTGCTGCTGTTTGGTGTCTCTTGGAGGCTAACAGGCCCCTTTGGCCACAAAGCAATATTTACTCCATCCTGGCAGCTGGGCTGCTGGAGGCAAAAGATGTGCCCTTGCTCCCTGAGTGATAAGCAAACGTCAGAATGCACATCAGGGAAAGGACACATCTGACAGAGGTTCAGCATCACTGCATGGAAGCACGGTTTACCTTCTACCTCCTATTCCTGTGAAGTTCACTCATTTTGCACCTTTAAATCCCTGCAGAAAGCAGGGGATAGGCAGCAACCTTGTCTGAACAACGTCACAGACTGTCTTTTCAAAAACTAATTTCTGAGGTGCTAGACTTTCCTGCCCAGCACTGCGTTACTCCTTGTCCACTAAAATTGCAGCTCCTCAGATCAAATGCTGTTCAACCAACCTCTACAAACTACATTTCAGTCTTGATGACACTTTAAATAAGCATTGGCTCAATAACCCCGATCCCAAACCTACATCTCCTCCTGGAATCAGGAATTCTGTCACAGATTTAATATGTTCATTCAGCCAGTTCACACTCCTGTTAGGTTGTTTTGTGTGATACCGCTACAGGAGTTCTAACAGCACCTTCCTCAGGCCAAGGAGATGCTTCAAAACTCTGTTCAGCAAGAAGCACTTCCTGAAACTGAAGCTTCATGGGAGATACCCTTGCTTGCTTTAGTACAAATGGACACACACAAGATGTGTGTAAAGGATGCATGCATAAGGCACATAATGTGAGGCAGCAAATCCATTTACACCAAGAAGTACGAGACACACCATGTAACCCTCCATACGTTCATTGACATATTAAGTATTTATATGAGTATCAACAGAAAGTATCGCTCAAGAACAGGCAAAACACAGAACCTTCCTTCCCTCCCCCATCTCTATGTACACCTGCTAGAGCAAGGACTGCTGCACAAATGTGAAGAGCCACAAGAACAGCCACAAAGCAATGCCATCAGCCCATAAACGTCTCAAGCAGAAGAGGTGCTGTCATGTGCTGTCATGTGCTGTCCTCTGTTCCCTCCCTCTCACTCAGCAGAAAAGACCTCCAATAAAAATGGAAGTTGGGAGAAAATGAAACCATCTCTGGCATCACACTGCCAAGAGCCAACAAGGAAGCAAGAGGTAAGCACCCTTAGTCCTGCAACACAACACAAAGACTTGAAAACATACCAATAGCCAGCAGTGGCCAGTAGAACAGGACAGAAAATGTTTAAAAATTGGTTAGTGGTGCCCAGCTCCCCCCTTTTCCAGCTCACTGACTGCAAGGTTTTTCTCCTGGGGATATTCCATAATATCTCTATCACAATGAAAAAAGTCACCTGAGTTTTCACCACTTCTACGCCAAGCCAGTGTTTATCAAACTTGCCCAACTGATGCACAGGACTCCACTCCCATCCCACCTCACAGCAATGTGTCATTCCTGCCTTCTCCGCTCCCTTGGAGCAGAAGTGCAGCACAGGCCTCCTACCAGCTGCTAATGTGCATCTTCTTTCTCTAGTTGCAGGGATGCTAAACACACTGTAATAAATCTCCTCATCCCAAGGGAACAGTTCTCTTTCTTCAGGCCCCATGACATTACATGCTGCAGGTCTTTCCAATGTCAAAAGCTCCATTTCAAAGCTCCTCTGCTCTCTGCAATATCCTGCTGCCCTACGTCTCATCACCTCTCCCCAGTGCAATTTGCTCCCAGCACTAAGGAGCTTTCAGGTTCCCCACAATGGGTATAGGAAGCAGGCTCTGCTTCCAGCCAGTGATAGGGACCACAATGGGGCTGTCAAGTGGATAGGACTTGTGTGTTTCTGTGGGCAGGCTTTACATATGTGCCTCTTTCTCACCTCACAAGGATGTTGCTGACAACTTTCACCTTGTAGTAGCAGAGATATAAAAAAGGACAGTCTGCAGATCTGAAGGAAAGCCCATTTCCAGTGCAGAGGCCATACAGCACATACTGAATTAAAAAGCTAGGAGATAAAACAAGTGGTAGTTTTGCACGGTTTGACCCCGGTTTTTAAGCAAACTCTCATTCAATTTTAGCAACAGAAACCTGTGCATGCGCTAGCAAAATTTTTCTTCCTCCTCTGTGGTCTCTCTCTCCTAAAACTGTTGTCTTCAAATTCCAGCTTTCTGCAGGAAGAAATGGCTGGGTGTTTTCAGTGTATGTTCAGTAAGTTAAATGAGAAAAGTGGTGAGAAACAGATGTTTCCTATCACACTTCAGACAAAAACCTTAGTCACATAGCAAGTGCAGCCACAGACACCGGGCTGTTGCCCTCAGCTTTTCAGTCACCATGACTCTGTCACAATCTGATCTTAACGTCCATGACTCAGGTTCTCACCCTTGCTTGTCTTCCTCCAGCTCACCATCCCCAATCAAACACAGCTCCAACAGTGTCCACTGGAAGTATACTGTTTACAACCCAAAGTGCTCAAGATCATTCTGAACCACCAACTCTGCTCTGGATCTCGTCTAAAGCAGTAGAGCTTTGCCTGGCATTGCTTTTTGTATTTCCTCGCAGCATCGGAGTTCTGAAGATACTACAGAACCAGATGATGCTGAACATCACATATCCTACACATAGGGGAATATCAAGGAGGTTTTGCTTAAGGCACAGTTTGTTACATTTGCCTTCCACTTTTTCTTGATTTTATCTATTGCTACAAAAATGAAATTGCTCCTCAGGTTGATGGCATTATATAGATAACTTAAAAGGAGCTTGAAATAGAGCCAGGTCTCTTCTCCCCAGCTATCTTGTTCTAGTCCTCCTTTGCACAGGCCTTCTTCCATGGGTTTCATCCTCACGAATTTGGCAAAGGACATTCTCATCTAGAGCTCTCTGAAATTCCCCACATGTAGGAACGTTTCTTTGGAGTCCTGCTTTACTCACCTCTGCTCTGGTTTTATCCCGATAATATTCTTGGCAACTTCAGTGAGTTCAAACTTCACCTCCTGTCACACCTCATTTAGCATTTTGTCTTCTGTGCATTTTAGTAATGCATCAAACTTTTCCTCAGTTACCACTATGTAGCCTTCTCTAACATACTCCAAAATTATTCCCAAAGGGCTGAAAAAATCATTTCATGCACTAGAAGCATGAAACCTGAAATCCAAAAGAAACAGCCGGCAATCTGAGGCACTAACAGCACCTGGCAAAGTTTTACAGAAGCAAAATGACTAGTTTCTGCCCTTCCCATACAAAGCTTTACTGTGTTTTGTGTCCCTTTTAATATGATTTCTTATACTGATTCCAGGTATATCTTCCTCTACTACAATGTTAAGCGGAATGTCCTAATATTAATCTTGTGCCAGTTTAAAACTGGTGTATCCCACCTGATTTTCACAGTTACTTGCATTTACACAAGTAAAAGTGACAGCAGAATCAGATCCAAAGTACCTTTGAAGACAGCTTTAAAAATCAAGTTCCCAAACATGCTCAAAGCTGTTAGATGGCTTTTCCATCTCGTGGCTTCTGCTTGTCTCGTTTCCCATATAAATTCTTAACACCAGCCTCTTCCCTCAACAACACTGACAGCATTTCATGGTTGCTATTTGCTCTCAGAAGATGTAAGTAACCTGATATAAATTACCTATTGCTGCAAGTGAAACAGAACCTGTTAGCACAGTAGTCGCTTCTAGAAGGCAGCAAGTATTGACTACATTATTACAGACAGAAGGCTTTCTGTCATGGTAGAAGTCATTTTAATATGGCATCCTCCTCAAAAAATTTTCTCTATGGCTATTAAAGGTTTTTTCCCCAGTTCAGTAGTCCACATCATGAACAGTGTCAAATCCTTATCCTAACTCTCACAATGGTGACGTACCAAAGATCAGTGAGACGACTCCGATGTCATTTTCCCATAAGAAAGCAGAAACAATGAGGATTGAGAAGAGAAGCCAAAATAATGGCAACCCCCAAATTAATGGATTGTTCCTTGTTAAATCTGCATTTAATTATTGCTTACTGCTATTCATTTACACTGTTAAGGAAAGAACCCTGATAACCTAGCTACTGACTAAGAAAAAGATAAAGAGGTTATCTGAAACAAATACCTCTTTATTTGTATTTATCATACTGTGATGTGGAAAAGCTATACTCCAGATGAGAAATTGCTGTATCTCCTGATGAGACACAACAGATACTCTTGATGAGCTGTTTGCAAATTTAAAACAACATACCTGACATTTTTAACTGAGGCTGCAGGAGCCCAGCGATTCAGATCCCAACAACGCAGTCATACTCCCAGCTGACAATCACCTACACAAGTGACATTAAGATATACTGCCAGTGAACCAGGTCGGGGATTCTTCTCTTCCACATAGGTTTAACCTACATGTACCTAAAATTCCTATGTGTCACTTTATTAAGAAGAGGCTGTCGAACTAGAGTTATAACACAACATAAAACAATTGGCTGAACTCAAGTATGAGTAAAAAAACCTCAAGGGGCACAATATGAAGGCATGAATTGAAATGTAGAAAGGTCTGCTTGAACACAGGAAATAATGTTTCACTGTAAGGGCGATCAAATACTTGCACAGGTTTCCCAGAAAGGGTGTGGAGTCTCTCATCTTAGAGATATTCAAAAAGTTGCCCTGCATGGTCCTGGGCAGCCAGCTGTAGGTGGCCCTGCTTGAGCAGAGGAGTTGGACTAGATGGCCTCCTAAGATTGCTTCCAACCTCAGCCACTCCATGATTCTATGAGAAATCTAGATTGCTTCATTTAGGAAACTGTGTAAATACACTAAAGATGCTCACACATAAAGAAAATGTATTTCTCAAAGACTGCCTGAAACTCATATGGGAAACACTAAGGTTTCTCTTGATTTACCTGGCTTCTTTACCATGAGATTGCTCTTCAGGGGATGTGGTGACAGCATCCAAATATATACTAGTAAGATGCAAAAGGGAGCATGCAGAGTAGGACCTGTGAAGGATGACAGAGGGTCTACCCGGAGGCTACATGGAAACTCCCTCTTAATGCAGTAACGAGAGCACTGCCAAGATGCCCAGGAGAAACCCGCGTGTACTTTTTAGAGGACAAAGTAATTTGGATGTTTTCAGGAGCTGGCCTGTAAACAGAAAGGTGCGACGGCTGCTCTCCAGGCAGGCCCGGCAGCCCCTTCCGCAGCAGCAAGGTGCCCGGCGCACTGTCAGCGGAGCCCTGCAGATGGCTGCAGAGCTCTTTCAGCTCCTACCTGTGCTAGAGCAATGGGCAGGTGAAGTCAAAGCCACTGGCCAGTCCCTCACTGAGGGAAGCAAAACTATTGACCTTTTAATAGAAGGACACTTCTCTCTATGCTGCCTTTATTTCTACCCAAATCTACCAGCCAGTCGCCTGCAGGCTGTACCTCACTGTTTTTAACCTCCCAAAGATCCTACATTTGCAAGTTTTCCCAAAACAGCTAAGACAGATGCTGTGGCTTTTAGGTGTGACAGCAAACTCCTCTTACAGGAGAATTTGTTGCTTAATATACTTCCTCACCAAGGCTCTGAAACCCTAAGAAGCTCTTACAGAGCATTTATTTGAAGATACATCGATTCCTACTCCTGCCTATGGCAGCCATATCCCCTTACTCTTTTCCCCAGACCTCCATTTAACTGGGCTGAACAGCTCACTGGTGCAGAAGGGCAGTCTCCTTCCCATATCATACGTCAGGCTCAAGCACCATCACTGAAACAAGCCACCTTTGCTCACAGGCTTCCCATAAACTGCAGGTTCAGCTCTGAACCATTTTTGGGGAAAAAAAAAAAAAAGAGAGATCTCCTTCGCTCTGAATGCCCTCACTCCTCCAAAGCCATGCCTCCTACTTCCTTCTCCCCCTCTCCAGCGCTACACAGAGACAGGTATATGTAGGGACAGACCACAGAAATCTGGGCGCAAATCATTCCTCTATCTCAAGGGGATCAGGAGATTTTCTGCACTTGCATTCTATCAGTTACATGCTCTGAGCACAGGATGGCCTGACGTCTCTTACTGTGCTATGGACAGCTCCCCACCACACGCATGCTGACAGTCGGTACAATTTCATGCCCAAGTCACATCACCAACCCTGAAAATCCCAGCTGTGCTAAGGTAGCACAAACCATTTCTTTATTGCATGCATTTACCTGGTCCCTTTTCAATCTATGCATCTGAATCAAATAAATTATCTCCTAAAAGGGAATCAAGAACTTGTAATAGACACCAGGTGTCCAACCTCTTTTAATCCACCTGATATGAGACTCGTTAGTCATCAGGATAACAATCCTATTTGCAAATCAGCTACCTTTATCAGATAACCAAGGGGACCAAGTACAATATCTATTAGTCCAACAACATCACCACCAAGATATATAACTGCTTCTGTACAAAACCCTTTCTTCTAATCCTTCTTAAACTCAACAAGACTGATTGGTTTTTATTATTCATGAATTAATTTTTAACTCTTGGTCCAACAGGGGAATTGAATCTATAACATTTTGCAGAGACTGAAGCAAAGTAATAGTATGCTGAAAAAGCAGACCAGCCAAAAGCAGGAATTTTTTCTTCATTCAACCAACAATTAAAGGAGCAGAGGAGGTTGCACCTGTTTTTTCCTAAATATCTGAGGGGAAAATTCTAAGGAAAATTATTGTTTTAAAACATGTATAAATACCATATTTGTGAGAGCTTTTGGGTTTTGTTTCATAATTATGTTATTTTAAAAAGGCTGTGGAATTAAATCTGTTAATATATTTAAAAGTAAGTCCGTGTTAGAATAGGAACTCAAGAGGATAAATTTCGATAGGGACAGTCAGTATCATTAGAGAAGTAATGATCACGGACAGTGATTAGGGCTTACAGTTCCTCCTGCAATGACAGTCCCCTAGCTGTAATTGCTGGAAGAAAAGGAACTGCTCTGTTTTAAAATAAAACAACTCTTCGAAAAGAATAAAAAGAGAATGGTCAGAAACACTACAGGTATTGAAATAAAAAAAATTAAGTACCTCATCGTCAAATAACATTCTAAGCAAGGGATTCTGTAAGGGGAAGCACATGATATTTTGTGCCTTCCCAAACCAAAATCACATTGAAAAGAAAAAAAAAATTAAAAAATTCCAAAATAACAAAAATAAAAAAGAAATTCCAAATCACTGACTTTTCTGGCTCTGGCACACGAGCCCAGCTTTATGTTCTGCACACCGTTTTTCAAATTCCTCTCTGATACTTTAAATAAAGAAAATCTCAGTTCCTCTTTAAAAATCACAAATTCTAATATGCATTGATTTGACAGGTGCAGTTGTTTAGTAGCACCTAATCCTATACGATGCATAATTATATATGCTCCAAGAGAAACAAATTTTTTTAAGCAGAAATGTTATATATTGTATATTTGTACAGCATTCTACATTTACAGAACACCTTCTATGCAAGGCTATGAAGAGATTTACAATCTTTAATTACTAAAGACTCAGAAAAACCTTGCGATGAAGACAGCCATACCTGTCCTTATTTTGTTACACATTTACATGCAAATACACACAGAGAAATATGCACCCCTATGCAGAAAGACTTGCATATGCATACAAACAGACACTGTATGAGTAACTGTTTAAGTGAAACAATACACTATGCAATATCAAATGAACATGGGGTAATATATAAAATTATGTACTTCATATACATGTGTTCTGTTAACTTATAGAATATGCACTTTTATGTAAAATTAAGTGCGTACACACACACTGATATACATTCATCACGTACTTGCAGATCTCTGAATTCAAGAAAACTCTTTCTCTTGCACTTTTGACTCATTTTAGTCCTCTACAGCGTGTTTGGTGCCACTACACAGCTTGTATCAATAATTCCAAAGGAATTGCTTCTGGCATCATCTATGTAAAGTAATACATAAGGACACATCAATACACTTAAACATAATTTTCAAAAGGTCATATTTGCTACAGTCTATTAAGGCAAAAGAACCCACCAGAAGTAAAATCAACACCCGTCACAGAGCCCAGGCACTGAAAAGCAAGTTCCCATGCTGGGATTTCCTTGGCTTTGAATGTGAGCCTTGACTGTATCAGTCAGCCATGGTCCCCTCCCTGCCCCAGCCCCTGGTGAGGATGCATTGCAAACTGCGCATCATCACTCAGAAGTCGCTGCTTAATATAGTGAGGTGTACAGAGAACCCTGATCCACCCAGGTATCCCTGCAGTACAGATGAATCTGATAACAAAAATTGCCTACTAGAGAGTGCCATGCAATAGGCACTAATATTTTTAGTCTTTAGTTTTTTAGGAAAATATTTTCACTATTTCCCTGTACCATTAGTCCCTTAGTCTACAAAAATGACTGAAACAGCCTTCATCAACAGAAATACAAAAACTAGGAAGAAACAGAATTAAACTTTTAGAGCTAAAAGTAGATAGCAGCATCATGTATACTGAATTTGTGTGTTCTAAAGAATTAAATCACTCTTCCTCTACAGGGCTTTCTGAACTGTTAGAGCTAGATAGCAATCATATGCCATACACAGGCCAGAAAAAAAAGAAAAATAAAATGACAGCAACTCCTCAAAATTACTGTATAAATCAAAGAATCTTTCAAAAAACAAAAAGTATGAAGAAACTGTACCCACTGAAAATGCATATCGGCTAATACTGGTTATGTGCACCAAAAGAAATTCAAAACCAAACCTCTGAAATCAGTAGCACCTTATGTTCTCCGCTGTTTTGATGCCACATCTGGGGAAAACTCATCTAGGTAAGTATCATTTCTTAAATCAGGAAACAAATAATATATCTGATAATGAAAATTTGTCAGATTGATGGAATAAAAGCAGAAACAACACAGAAGACTTTAGAGCAATTCAATCTGTTGAAGAATAATTCTTCAGTGTCCTTATTTTCAGCTGTTTAATTTTTTTAATATTTAAAATAGTGTAAATCTCAGTGAGAAATTTGGGTTGTGACTGTTCATGTCATCACATTCAAAAAAACCTGTACTTCCAGCAACTGATGGAAAAAATCTTATTTCTGTCTTATTTTCACGCAAGCGCTTACACATCCTTAAAATTATCATCTCCATATGCAAAATCATAACAGGAGAATTGAACAGTTTTTAAAAGCTGTTCTTTTGACCTTTCTCTTGAGTAAAAGGACAGCGAGACAATACACTCGCCAGCATTGTTCACAGTGACGGCTCCATCACCCGCGATTGAGGACCATTATTACTAAAGGGAACTTTAAAGTGCCAGAAGAAAAAGGGGAGCAAACCTAGAAAATAACACTTCTAAATATGCTGTATGTACAAAAAGCCTTTCAGAACAGCAGACAGAGCAACAAGAAATCTTCATCTAAAAACAGCTGCAGAGAAACACTGACAATCAATTCAAAACAAAAGGTGCTATGAGAAACTGTCTCCTGTTAGGCAGGATACTCTAAGCTGGAGGTCCCACTTCCATCACCCATGTTACAGGCTATTCTAATTTAAGTAAAATATATGAGCCTGCAAATACAAGGTAAATCCAACATAATTTCCGGGAATGGAAAAGGAAAATCTGGACTGAAGGAAAAGGTTCTCATCAAAGGCTCCTATTCTACCAAGAAGAAATCAGAATAGGCTTCCTTTTCCTTCCAAGCCTTCAACAGGATGCAATATTTGTGAAATGCCCTTACAGTCATGACAAAAATTGTATGAAAACAGCTCTCTACATTTATGCTATTTCATTTCACATACATGAAAATGCAAGAATAAATAAAACTGTCCAAAAAAGCAGTCCTATCACAAATTTTATTGTAATTTAAGCCCTATCTTGAAAAGAAAAAAGAAAACAAATAGGAGACAACATTGACATGAAAAAGCAAAATAGCTCCCTTTGCTTCGTATGCACACTTAAATTTGTGAATTTAAGAACAGATTCTGTGCTGTTCACTAAATCCTTATGGATCAGGAATATTGTTTGTAGGATAACAAAGTCATCCTAAGGGTGACTAGACTGAGTTTTGCCAGGATTCCACAAAATTAACAGGATTTCTTACATACTTACTCCTCCCCCATTCAAAAAGGGAGTGCAAGAAAATTCCAGCTCAGCAGGGACAGAGAGCCCTCGCAGGTTGTGTGATAACAGCTTGCCACCTGCTTTTCGCAAGTTGTCTTTGCGAAGTGCAAGGGGCACTGAGTAGTAACGTTGCCTGTGGTGATAGGAAGGCACTGAACAGCTCAGCATGCAAAAGCACTTACTGGTACACACTGCTCTTCACAAAGGGCATTGCAGAATGCTTCCCAGACTGTCAGAAGTGCTAGGAGAGGAAATATTAGTGCGACTGTTGCAGGAGGAACACAAGCACTTGCCATCACAATAAAAGAAGGTGTAAGCAAATACAGGCACAATGCTGCTTATAGCCAACAAAAAAAAAAAAAAAGGAACTGGGGGAGGAAACTTAGCAGCAGTCAGACTAGAAGGAGCATTTCTTTGCAAGAACAGCAAGGGTTAACAGTGGCATACAAGCTCTGGTCCAGTCAAGATAGGGTCAAATGATGTGCACTGAAAGTTTCAGGTCCTCAATCCCCCAGAGCTTGTTTGCTAATTACATTTGCAATTACAAACATGAGACATATATTACTATACAGTGTGTTCCACCTTGAGCAGGCATGTTTCTTCTCATGGACAGTCACCCCCAGAAGCCAGACTCTCAAGCACTGTAAGAATCAAAGTGCACTACGCTCCAGCTGCAAGGATCATTTTGTGGAAATCTCTACTGCTCTGAAGAGACAAGGCAAAGCCTTAGAGAGAGGCAGCATAGCAAGGATAAAAACAAAGTATAAAAAACTCAAAGTATAAGTTACTACAGTTTAATTCCTAAGAAGTAAAACTCACGAGGTCAATAGCTATTACTAATATATAATAGTAAATTGTGTTCTGCTCCCAATGACAGGCACAAAGCACTTTACACATGCAAGCTACATAGAGATGATTGCATTCACAACTCAAATGGCGCTGATACTGGGAAGGCAGAAAGAAATCAAGATTTTCCATTTCGTTTTTTTTTCTGGCAAGGTCACCATAGCCAAGTGCTACTAGGATCTTCTTTGTTAAGTCCCTTCACTGAACAACCAACCAATTCATAGCTTGCCCTGGAAGCTCTGATCTTTTCCTTCCTCCCCCCCCCCCCCCAGTTTCTATAGCAGCATTACCTAGGAACCTTGCTGCTGGGTACTGGACATATGCTAAATTTACCTACTCACACTGCACAGACTAAAAATTCTGTTGTGCTTCCTGGCTGTAAAGTTACTGTCAGTAGGTCTATGAAGTAAAGAATGGGTCTCACTGGTAAGAACTGCCCAGTCTCTGCAATGTACAGTGGAACTGTTGATGCGCAACACCAGCGGCTGCTATGCCTCCCAACTCCTAAACTGAGAAGCACAAGTTAGAAGGAGAAGTTGGGGAAAAGACTTTGGCTTTTATATCCAAGCTTTGACACCACCTTTTTCTCCTTTTACTATTTCTTTCTTTAATTAAATCTCTCTTGGGCATTTTACACTCTGGAGAAATTCTACTGTGCTCCAACAGAACCTGTAGAGTTCATACAGTCTCAAGTTTATTCTGCTCCCTTCTTCCATTCCGTAACAGAGTTTCTATCCTTTGATGCCTGGAAAATTTAGTAAAGAGACCAAATGACACAATGCACCGAAGTTCTTACTGAATTGAAACTATATGAAGAATACAAGTGTTTTCAAACAAAATGAAATTCAGAGCAGTAGTAAGCTCGGGGAGTAACAGCAGAAAGAGCACAGAGGGTAGAGCAACATTCTCCTGGAGAAGAAAACGGGATGTGAAATCTCTGTCACAGCAACTTTCTCTGATGCAATCTCTCCAAAATCTTTCCCCTCTCAGGCTAAATGCAATATTTATTGATTAATTCAAATCAATAAAAGGAAAAAAATCCTATTTTTTAAATATATTGATCTTTCCATAATTCTCAATAATTGATAATGATTAGATCATCTTTACTTTTACAAGTGGAATTGGAAGAGGAGGGAAAAGTTAATATAAATACTTTAAAGGTACCAATTTCCTAATCAGCCCTGTGCTCAATAAGCTTAGCGTACCAAGACCCCATTCTATGACGGGAACCTCATCAGGAACCTATCAACTAGGCCGTTTCTCTTCCAGAGTTTTTGCAATTTATTCTGTCAATAAAACAAAACAACTTCCTCCCCATTCTTTCCAATTAACTCCTCCCTATCCCAGTCTTTCAGAAATACTCGAGCAGACAGTTGCATCAGCTTCTCTGACTCAGATTTCCTCCCATTCACGGAATATGGAGATTTCCAGTAACCTCTGAAATCAAGTCACATTTCCTCAGTCTGTGCATTACAGTCAGTGACAACAACTTCGCTAATTCTCTGCCGCAGAGTCCAGAATTCACTTCTTCATTGACTTCCAATGTTATACTTTTCCACCTCTCTAGCAAATTTATCACTTATTTCTTTCAACTTAATCCTTCTGTTCATAAAATAATTTTTATTTTTATCAGATTAGTGACTCAGGTGTCTGTCTCGAACACCAGAAGAAACAGTGTAAGAGATACAGCATCTGGCAGGATGCCTTCATCTGCCAATGATTTTTATCTTCCCTTCTTGATGGTTCTTTGGTCAGTTTCTGTCTGCCATATAGAACATTAATCAGAAACTACAATTTTGTAGTCCCATCAATATTTCTAGTGGCAACTATAACTAAGCAGAAAAAAAAATCTCTGAGATGTGGAAGTTAATACAGGAAAGTAAAAACACCGTCTTTCTCCTTTCAAACAGACTTAGGTTTGCTCATGAGAGAGACACACCACCAATATTCAGTATGATCATGTGTATGTGCATACATAACACAAACATTTATAGATGTAAACATGAGTTTGTGTGTGAATGTAATCACATCTTTAATATGTCAGAGTGTACATTTGTGGTGTCTGCACACACAGTCCCTTCCCACTGTACTGCAGACAGACGTTGTCACTACAGTGTAACTAATGTATTCTCACCATATGCCCACACCTGAGAGAAAAACTGCAGGTACAAATCATTGCCTTTGTTAGTTTCCCAATTCAAACTTGTATGAAAGCCTCTTCTTTGAAGCTGCATCACCCACCCCAGGAATAATTCTCCCAAAGGTCGGTACCAAAAGGTAGTAAGCAGTTGCTAGAGAGTGGATTCCTACACAAGACATGAAATACATGTGCTGCCTAAGGACACATGCACAGAGGAGCAAAATTATGAAGAAGGATTTTCTTGCTCTCCCTGCAAGAACCTGCACTGAGGGAACCACACAGCCCACTGACCAGAACTTCCGCAGGTTCCCGGTGTCATCTCTCACATCAACATACGCAAGCAAAGGAAAGGCAACTTTCACTGCTTGAGGAAGAGTAGGATAGGGACAATAAATTCCTTTGCTTAGGTCTTGTTTAGACCATTCCTGGGGCTGACAAATATTTAAGTTCTCCTTACAAATATTAAGTTCTCCTTAATCTCCAAGTGGAGACACCTCTTCTCTCTTTCGCCTTGTTCGTTCTCTCTCAATAAGTGTAAGCTGAAATACAGTTTCCAGGTAACTGTATGGATCACATATTGAGTGACCACATCCACTTCCTTCCTACCTTCTACACGTCCTCCTATTTTTTTCCTATAGCTTAACAAACAACAAAACAAGAAGAGGCAGCTTGCAATATTTTTAAATTAATTCCTAATTTAAGGTTCAATTTGACAAAAACTGCTGTCCACATAATTAAAAGAAGTATTATTTTGCTTAAATGAAAATAACTTCAAATCTTTCCAATGGCTAGCAGCCAGAAGAGTAAATCAGTACAATAAAGATTATATGCCCACACAATGAGGTGGCAATACAGGCACAAGTGCAATACCTGTATTTACATTGCATGTTCGCAATATAATTGTGTTACAGTGAGAGAAAAATGACTAAAGGGATATGTATTGGGCCAACTTTTATCCTCATCTACAGGAGCGCAATCTGAATCTAACCTTAACAAAACCAGAACACAAATCAAATCAGTACCTGACACACTGCACGTACACTTTAAATACACCGTACTTTTAAGGCTTATCGCCTCTTTTCATTCTCTCAGTAACTTCTCCCAGATAAAGCCATACTTCCCCGCATTGCTGTACATCTTGAATTAAAAAATAAATAAATAAATACATAAGGAGGTTGAAAAACAGAGGCTGAGATACGTTAAATGATATTTCTCTGTCTCTCCTACTCTCAACAGTGTTAAGGAGCAGGTTAGTTGGCACACAGAACCAAGACAAGCACTTTTCTAAACAAAGAGCTCCCCAACAGTTATCTCAAAAAGCAGCACCCTCTATCTACTGTAAAGCCGCAGGGACTCAGTGGTCCTTCCCCCAGGGCCACTTTCATCTGTCTATTCACTGTCCATACAGTTGTGAATATGGGTAAGGTGCACTTGACCTTACTGAAAGCTGACAGCCCATGGAAAAGTAAAAGGGGTGAACAGTAACATAATGTGCAGATTACTTATTACTATTTTCATGATGGTTTGAGTACCTTTTCTTAATTTCAAAAGTAGACAAAACAAAAGGAAAAAGTTAAGAGACACTATAGGAAGTGATGAAGATGTAGCTTTTGATTGCGGTGTTTTGTTCTTTTTTTTTTTTAATGAAGGTAAATGCACCTTCTATTTTTGCCTTAATATCAAAAGACTCCCAGCAGCATAAGAATATATTTCCCTTAAGAAACTGTTTGTTTATTTTTAATTCAAAATGGAGCAGCCACAAGTGAAGCACCAGTGGGAAAAAGAAAATCACATGGGTTAGATTATTAATTTCTATTAACAATACTGAGTCTCATTTTAATGAAACTGCTGGAAGCAGGGGATTAAAGGAAGAAGAAATGAATGTAAGGGCAGATGGAATATCAGGAAACAAGAGACAAAGACAAATAAGACAGCTGTAATGAGGAAAGAGAGGTAAGTATCATTGTGGGTTTTCTGTTTGGCTTTAATTGTTTTAATTTTACTAAATACATTGTGTTCTTAAAACAAAAGCAATGAAATAGGCAAAATTACTTCACTCCTAAGTCTGATGCCACCACAGAACCTGCGTAGGTGACACGGGGATTAACATCAAACACACAAAAGGAGACTCTGCTGAGGGTGAGTGAGATTTATCCGAGAGGAGAAATGCATTTAAAACTAATTGCTCCAGTCAGCTGGATGCAAATGCCGAGAAGATTTTGCCTTGTTTCCTAACTTCCCCAAAAGGATCAAACCAAAGTTAACATGCTGAAGTGATTTTGAACACAGCATTACCAGGCACAGCCCACTTCGGAATACAAAGAGCAGTAGCAGGTGCTAAGGTATTCGCCACCGGTCCCAGGTCGGGATGTCTGCTTGCGAGTCCTCCGACTCAGTCCACTCTTTCCCCGGACAGGCTATCCGAACAGTAGGCTGCGGGAAACTAAATTTCCATAGGGCATTTCAGGTGAAAAACCGTACTTATTGAAAATAGAGGCAGGGCTTTAATGGATCTGCTTTTTGTAATTTTATATGCACATCTCTTTACAAATACCTAGTAATTCTTCTAATAAAAATCCTAGCACAGACGGAAAGTAAAACTGCGCAGAAAGGACAGCCAGTGCTCACTGTTAGCTGCCTGTTCCTAGGAGATGAAGCATTAGAGGGAGAAGTTACACGGCAAGAAAGAAACACAGCAACACGCCGACACCCTCCCCCACACACACACCCCGAGCGCTCGCTCCTCCGCGGACCCTGCAGCACCTGCCCGCGCGGAGTTCCGCGCTGCGTCCGCGGCCGGTCACATGTGCCCGGTCCATGCGGTGCCCTGGGGGAGGGAGGCTGGCGGCTCTGCGGCAGGGAGGCAGCGGAACCGCAGGGTCGCTGCCCCGTCCCACCCGCAGCGGGACGCAGGGCCAGTCCCAGCCCGCCTCTGGCCCGCCCGGGTCCCGGCGCGGCGCGGCACACTCACTGGTTGTGGTAGCCGAGCGGGTCGGAGATGCACAGCTCGGAAATGTCCATCAGTCCAGTTTGAGCATTCCCGGTTGGAGAGGAGAAAAAAAAGAAAAAAAAAGAAAGCAAGGGAAGAAAAAAAAAAATGAAAGAAAAAGAATGAGAGAACTAAACTGCAGCGGCCGGGGAGGGCGGGGAACCCCGAGAAAAGAAGCCGGACAGAGCCGGGTGGCGGGGCAGAGGAGGAGGGAGGCGGCGCCGCTCCGCTCTGCTCCCGCACCCGCGTGCGGACACACTGACGGCGGCAGCAGGCGGGCGGCGCGCAGGACACGACCACGGGGGATTTCGCCGCCCCGAGCCCCGCTGTAGCTTTAACGCCGAGAGACGGATGAAGACGGCAGGGCGGCTATTGGCTCCCGCGCAGGGGCTGGGCTTGGAGCGTGCCTGGGGGAGGCACGGCCGGGGGGGCCGCCGGACACAGACCTGGCACCGCAGCGCGCGCGGGGGCACCATGCGGCCCGGTTCCCCGGGATAGTCGGCGGGGCGTCCCAGACTGGGGCCGGAGGAGTTGGGGTGCAGTGCGGGCCTCAAGCCGAGCTGACCCTGGCACCGCAGCTGGGACGGCGGCGACGGCGGCGGCAGCGCGGGTGACATGAATTCGCGGCTCCAGCCCGGTCTCACCACGGGAACGATCGCAGCGGCAGCGCACACTCCTGTTCCCGCTTAACCGCTAATCTGCTGCTCGTGGGCACGGCTGTAGAGTTTAGGGTTAAGGTGAAGGGTGCACCACGAGCTACTTACATGGGCAAACCAGCAGGTGCGTGTCCACCCGCGAGCGTTCCCCAGGCCCAGCACGACAGACCAGCATGCCGCTTTGCACACGCCCGCCACAGGCACCGGTGCGCTCAGAGACACGACTCCACACGTACGCACTCTGTGCACATGCATAGACCCACATCTCACGCTGACAAAGCCTAATCGCTGTGCTCAGACACTCGCTTCCCCATGCACACACAAACTAACACAGGCATGCAGGAAAGCGCCCGAGTCCCATTTCAAAGCAGTGTAATTCAGTGCAGCCTATGAAACCACACCGGCATAAATCCCAGCAAGTGAGATCAGAATCAGAAATTCAGGATAACAGCACATACTCTCAGGCACAGAACCCATAGATACAGACCTTCAGAAATCTTCACAAACATCAGAACTAGCACACACAACCGGCCACACAAAAGACAATTTCAAAGCTCTGCATATGTCCTGGCTGCTGTTGGAGTCAGTGTGCTTTTGCAATTTCCACTCACATTCCCATACTCATACAATTCCACTGCCTATCTACAGCAGCGTTCCAGTACCTGTCTGAAGATCCCTCTCCGTATCAGCAGTTGAACCTCTCAGGCACACCCAGTCGTGCACAAGAAGCCTGACTCACACAGAGCTGTCCTTACAGGGTCTAGCTGTCCACTGCTCAAATACGTAAAAATACCCTTTAACAGTTAAACAAGACATAAAGGCCTTTTTAAAAGGAAAATACAAACAAACACATCTGGATAAAAGCTTCATTCTCTTATGTCAGGCAAACAAAAAAGTAGGAACTAAAAAGATATTTCTTAATACCAACCCCAGTTGAGGTTGATATTATATCGACCCTAATTTGAGGCAAGAATGTACACCACCAGGAGAAGCAAAGGGCAGACTAGAGCTTTTCAGATAAGATGGCATAGAAGAAAATGCAGCGTGGTTCAGCTATAAAAATGGCAATAAACACTAAGATTAGGCTAAAACTTTTCACGTTATCAGTATTTGTAGAAATTTAAGAAGATTCAAAAAAAGAAGAATGGCCAAGTTGACAGCCAGTATAAGCCGTCCTTGCTTTATTGAAGTCTATCGGTGCAACTTGCTCACTACCTCCTCTACCTGAGATGTCATTCAAACTGTGTGCCCCCGTGCATGCCCAGTCTGTGTCAGGACAAACTGCGATTCTCATCAACTATTCTTTAGACAGAACAGCTTAAAGATGTCAAAACAGAGGTGGTTTATGGTGAAAGATACACATGGAGAAGATGGCAGAGAAATCATGTTAGTTTAAAACAACAGGAGACAGAGCAAAGACTCATTTACAGTTTTAATGCAGCAGAATCTGATTTCTTGAATGTTGCAGGTGACACAGTTAAAACAGCTAATTAATACAAATGGAGCATATATATACGTATACCTTTGTTTACTAAGCGATCAGACCAGCAGAAAGTCTAAGATGCTTTAACTGTTAAAGATAGAAGACAATCTTTTGTAGGGCCCAAGATTGTAAGCAAGGAATCTCACATTGACCACACTGGAGAGCATCTGACCCAAGCAGAAGCAAGAAGGATAAAACCAGCACCAGTGTGCATCTAACAGAAATCTGAGGTCAGAGAGAGACTCACTGATGACCTAGCCGCTCACTGAAGAAGATTCATCATACTGATGCACAGTAGCAAGAGGGGCTGTAAGAAGCAGACAGGGTCAGGGCCTGGACAGGCTACAGTTCAAGAGCAGAACGCTTGCAGTGAGCTGATTTTGATGGAAAACAATTTTCTCCAGAAAGAGGCATCCTGACTGGATCCTGACTGTGCAAAGATTAACCCTGGTGTGGGCCCTCAGTGAATAGAAGACCATGGTGGCAACAGCCTGGCAGGCAGGTTCTGCTTGCCCAATAGCCCATGTTTTCATTTTGCACTTTAACTTTTATTTAGGCTGAGGTTAGGCAAGCAGGGAGCCATGTGATTTCTGGGCACAAGGTCCACAGGGCTGAATTAACTGATATAAACAGTACAATGGTGAGTTTGTACTCTGGAAATGGGCTGCTGCTGACAGAGAACTCCCTGGGTAAGGTGGGTATTTCGAGTGGTGCAGAAATGTAATATTAATCTCTTCTGACTCAGTGCAAATGGACAAATGAAGCTTCCTCTGCCTTGACAATAGCTCTGCAGAGGCCTGGCTTTTCCTTTCTGAGACGGATATAAAAGAATAGACTCTACCCAATCTGCCAACCTGAATTTCCCAAGTAAGAGGACTAGAGTCCTGCAGGCTGATTGTGGGACTTTGGGAGCCTTCACCTTTTGAAAACCCCTTCACATGCAGCGCGCACTGAACTATTCTCAGAGTTTTTGCCAATTTCTCTTTCCCCCAAAGAATAAAGAAGGAAACATGGATCACAACGTCCTTCTGATAGGTATGGTTTTAAAAAAAGTACTAGGACTGCAAGATTAAGCTACTAGATTCCAAGCCCAAAACCTCAGTTTGGGTAAATACAAGGCAGAACTGCACACGCAACAGCAGCACTGGCTTGCCTTGTGAGCATGGCCTTTGTTTGCAGTCCTTACCAAATCCTGCCCTGAACTGCTGCTCTCTTCTTGCAGGAGGGGCAACAGCAGTCCAGGCCACACCATCCATGGCCTCTGAGCAGAGCATATCCACAGGTGCTCCAGTGTTACCCACTGTGTTAACTTTCATAAGGCAACTTCTAGCTTTTGAGGTTACCAGTTCTCCTCACACTCAATCAAGATGCTGAACAACCACTTTCCGTTATGAAATGATGGAAATGAGCATTAGCCTCAGACAGACCACAGTTGGAGTGTTATAGGTGATGGAACGTTAGGCAATATCAGTTCTTTGAGACATGTAATCCCACTCCTCAGAAAGCACTGTGAAGACATTTGCTGCCTCTTCCAAGAGATGATGGATAGAGACTTTCTTGGGAGACTTTCCCCCAATCCTTTAATGACTAATCTGTTGATAGATTTTTATTTTTTTTTTACTTTTTTAAACTTTTATCATGGCATAATGATCAACTTTCCAGCAAGCTGACTGACTGACTGACAGAAATTTCATTTTGTCTAATATAGGAGTAACCAGCAAATCGTGCCAAACAAACTTGATTTCACTTGTTGATAAGGCTAGGTTTTTTGTGAATAAGGAAAACGCAACAGAGGGAGAGATCTAGTTACTTTGGAATTTTTTCCCCTCTGTGAAGGCCCTATTATTGTATTCTCACAAGAAAGTCAGTGAAGTGGTACCTGCACGGGGCAGAAAATGTACATAGTAATTAGGAGACCTAAGATGGGCAGACGGGACTTCTGTACACACATTCTTATCTTGTCTGCAGAAGAAAGATCAGTTCAGTGACAAGATAACTTTCCCAGTCCCCTTCTCCCTTAAGGAAACAGTTAGAGAGGGGTTATTGTGATAAATTTAGAAGACAACCCTTTCACACTTGAGGCCAGTAGTATTGCTTGGATTTCACACAAGTCACTGTTGGATGCCCTGATCCCTATGCTTTGCAAGGCTAGTATAATCCTGAAAAAAAAAACTTAGGTTCCTTGAGCACAGGTCCATGGGCACTGGTAGGGTTTCACCACTCCCATGTATATCCCCTTCCACAGCAAATTGCTATGCCAGATAGACTCCATCCATGAGACCGAAACAGCCGCCTTCTTATTTTGGCTCTAGTCCATTTTCCCTTACTACACCCAGACAAAACAGTTCACTCTGCCCATCAAAGCCAATGTCTTGGTTTCTACTAAACTCCAGTAGATTTCTTCCCTCACACACTCCCCCTCCAAAAAAAAAAAAAAATTGGACTTAAGAACAATATGCTTCCATCTAAAAGGTATCACCACCATCACTGCTGAAGCTCAACCTCTACTTAAGCAGGAAATAGTTCCTATGTTGTCATTTTTGTATAACTGCCTATCTGAACGCGCTTCAAGCATTTCCTATTTTTTTAAAACATTTTATAATTCTCAACCTATAGACTACCAAATTGTATCATAAAGAGGTTACGCGGCTTGCCCCAGACCAATCTGCACAAATCTGTAGCAGAGCAACAGTCTAAATACAAGTATCTCAACCCTTACTGTCCTGCTTTGAATGCCGATCTTCTGTCACACTTAATTTCTGCGCTTAGATACAACAGTCTGAGAAGCTGCGAGATAAGACAAACATAGTCCCTACACTGCCAATGAAAAGTCAAGACTTTAGAATCATAGAATAGTTAGGGTTGGAAAGGACCTTAAGATCATCTAGTTCCAACCCCCCTGCCATGGGTAGGGACACCTCCCACTAAACCATGCCACCCAAGGCTCTGTCCAAGGGCAGTGCTGTTTTGTGTCCTTCTATACTTGCTTTTGTCTTACCAGCAGGACTCCATTCCAGAGTAGAATTCATTCCTGCTGAAATCTTACGTGAACCTACACATGCAGATGCATACACACACAAAGACAAACCAGGTGAAGCCCCACTAACTTTTGTAAAATTCAAAACTAGGCATTACAGTAAGAGACAGGCACAGAGTATTTTACCAAATGGGAAAGAATAAAGACAATGGGAAGAGAGATACCATTTTCCAGATTTTGGAAGAACTTGAGGTAAGAAATATATAGAGAGGCAGGAGAAGAAATTATGTAGCTGGGATTATGCCTTCTGCTCCCTTTTGCATCATCAGCTAGCTGGGATATTTGATAGGAACTTCCATCCTCCTTGCCCAGAAATACTGCAGTGTATCTGCTTTCATATCTTGCCAATCCTCAGTCAGTCTTTGCCTAACTCTTGTTTAACTGAGCAGTCAGAAACCTTCCTCAAAAAAAATAGGTAATTACAGAAGTAGATGGATCTCATAGACTACTTCAGTGGAGAGCTGTGATTTGGTTCCAAATTTTGACCTGTTGCTGATGTGTTTCCTGTAGTGTATTACACTAACACTCAATTGGGCTACTGTGGTTGAATGTGACCAAGATATTGACTGGAAAGTGGTTTTATTCGCACTGACAGCTACACATCATTTGCTAGCACATTCAGTGCTATTCCCTGTCCTCATTCAAAATTGCAGCAAAGCAGAAAAAAATCCTTCCCTGTCCATGATCCCAGGTATCCGCAGAGCAGTAGCTGGCCTATTCGCCTGCCTTCTTCCAGGAGGAAGGAAGGAACACAAGACTTCAAGGAATCTTGGAAATATCTCTGCTTAGCTGTCACCAGTCCTCCAGCATGAGGCATCACAAGCATGCCTTTTCCAGTATGGTGGTTATGGTGGTTCATCCTTTCAGATGGGACATGAAGCCAAGCAGCATCTTTCCACCTTTAGCCTTCCTACTTCAGTACACTAGCTTCAAGTTTTGTACTGCAAAAAGCCAAGGAGGGAGATCAGAAAAAGAGGGGATGCTTGTTCATTTCTCTAATTTGGGAAGATGATTTGCTGTTTCTCTCTCTAAGCCCACACATTCTCAGGACCCTAATATTCACAGTACCAGCATATTCACTAAACTGATCAAAAGAAGTATCTGTCTTGTCATGACAAATAAGTTACTGTTATGCTGCAAGCAAAGAATTAAAACATTTTTGGGATGTGCAGTTTGTATACTATGACATGACAAAAAAACAGTGCATAAGTGTGTAATTTCCTCTTAGCTGGGTTGTTTGAGTAGGTAACAGATTCCTCCAGCAAAGTGATGTAGGCAATTAAAGAAGCAAAGCAGTGAAAGGACTTTTTCATGTAGGGTATAAGGGATGAAGAAAGCAAGGATTAAAAAACATCCTTTCTCTTCAGGAACCTCCATCTGGCCTCATCTGGGCACAGTCAATAGAAGACTTATTGACTTCACCAGGTCAGCCAGGCCAAATGCAGAGAAGCTCACCGACAGTGGATCTATGCAAAAGTATTTAACAGTGAGATGAATCTGCAGGTCCCAAGTGACATTAGGAAACCTGATGCACAACAGTCTGGAAAAAGCAGATATCATCTGATGATCAGGACTGCTCTCCTGGTCACCTTCTCCAGCCTCAGAATATTCTGGTTTCTAATAGTAAGGGGCTACAGGTTTTGGCTAGTGTCAGACCTCTAGAGCTGGCTTCCTTCTGACACGCTGTGTCAGCAGCACAACTGCAAGTCTCCTCTGCTCTGCATCTCCAAACAGTTACACACATGACCATTTTGAAAATTTGTTCTCTACTAATTTCAGTGTTTGGACAACACCACAGATTTATTTTTTTTTTTTTTTTTTCACAACTCCCTCTTGTATTTATTTATTATTTTAACTACATTTATTTCACCTTCTGGACAAGAGCAAATTGCAGTGACAGATTATCTGATTAGACAGCTTTGCCAGAAAGCCCTATCCCAAGCTTCTTAACATACTTTTAACTTCTGAATTCCATCAACTGTATCTCATTCAGACACCTGCAGTAAAACACATTAGGAAATCACTGCTCTGTCTACAAGTCATTAATATTCAAACATTATGCCTATGGATCACAAATGATCATGGTTTTGCAGTACTTTTTCAAACAAGAAATGGAAAAAGGAAAGCAATCCTTGCCTACACCACAAAACCTCATTTAGAAGAGGCACGGCAACTCAGAACCATATAAGTACATCTGCATTAGCTATAGAGTGTATGCACATACAGTATCAAGAGGGTAGCCAGTCACAAGGAGGTGGATGCTGGTTACCAGAAGAAAAGCTTTTCAATGTAAAGAGAAGGACAAGCTTCACTAGCTCAGACCTCCTTCTGTTATGCAGCACTCTGTACTCCAAAAGATAGCAAACTCTCTCATGTGGAATATGCATCACTGGATTTCAGAAAAAAATACCTTCATCCTTCAAAGTCACGTGTTGCCAGCTTCAGCAGTCCTGTGGCAGCATTAGAAAAGATTACTTTGAGTACCTTTGTTAAGGCAAACTCAAATCTCAGTCCCACGGGGTCTGAGGGTAGCTTTGGTGCTGCAACCTCCTAGCAACAGGTCCCTTTGGTCTCCACAGAGCTTACAAAGTAAACTCCAGTTTTGGTCTTTTGCTCATCAGGTGTTCATTCAACACCTTTATTTTAGCAATGATCAAAGATTACTGCTGCCTCCCCAGTCTGCTCTTCTGGTGAACATACCCATCTTCCATTAAATATTTACAGTCAGTTGAACTCAGTAGTACTCAACTAATCTTCTAGACCTTGCCCCTCAGTATTTGGCAGTATTTCATAACTCATGTAGTCAGCAACTCAGCAAAGAGTAGGCCTTTATGATACAACTTTCAGAAGCTGTTGCTATCAGATTCAATGTGGGAACCACAAAGTCTGGAGACAGTACTGCTTCTTGTTAAAACCACTGCTTTTTCCAAATACCAAGAAGTTAGAAGCAGGACATGAGGAAGATGGTAGGAGAGAGACTGCCACTGCTTCACATACAGAGGTCTGCCAAACAGCCAATGACATAGCACCCAGGAGGGCCCTGCCTTGCTAGTCAGGGGGAAGGTACCAGGCAAGTCTGTCTTGAGAGACCGCTTTGCTACCAGGGATTCATTTCAAGAGAAGAGTCATTAAACTCCTTGATCAAGCAGGATGTTTAAAACAAACAAAGAATGTAGGCAATTAGCCCTAATTAGCCAGCAATCATTTGGTTTGAATCAGCCTATTTAGCACTATAGCCATAGGAATGGCAGTTGCATTACATCCAGCTAGACTAGTGCCTCTACTGAAGGCACTATGGGATCCTCGTTGGCCAGCAGCACAAGGCTGTACTAGGACACGTCATACAGGATACCTGATCAGCACTGTAAGGATGTTCAGAAAATGCCTTGCATGTCCTACTGCCCAGCAAGTATGTTCTGCCTGAGGAAACAGTACTAATACTTCCAGAAATACAGAATACTTCTGCATAGACAAACCTAGATGACACCTATCAGATGAGCAATAAATATCTCCAGGGGTTGCACTAAGATACAAAGCAAGCACCTTTAGATTTAGCTATAAATTTGCTATGTAGAGACCACTTTTATTTTAGCTACTACAGTCCCTCTCTACAAAGTACAAGTGCACCAGTATAAGCCCTAAATATTTGGCAAGCTGTCAAGGGCCCGTTAATGTGATGCCATAGGTCAGCTGAACAGACAGGTGAGAACCTACATTCCTAACTTATGTTCCCAAATGTTTACCTACACACTGAGGGACAAAGGGTAAGCAAGCACTTAGGTGTCTCAGTGATTAGCTCTCCCAATAGTAAAAGAGACCCCCAAAAGTTCTGTGTCTTAGAGTGGTGTAAGAGTTATTAAATGTCTGTAGGATGTCCATGAGCATCACATGTGTCCAGTGCTCTCAAGCAATGCTAGCTGCAGTACCCTGGGAGGTGCCCTGTAGAAGTTTGTCAAAATAAGGCATGGGGCAGCCTGGTAGAACCTGTAAACTGTGCCTTCACCTGCGCTGCTATACTATTTCACCACAGCCAAAACTACTGAAACACCATATAAATAGCCCCCAAAACCTTCTCGCTAAAGGAAGAAGCTTTTCTTCCAAAAAATAGCAGAAGCTGGGTCATCAGATGAGGGTGAAATTGGTTTAAAAGCCATTAAGAAAACAACCTAGGCATTCAGGAGCAATCACAGCTGCTTGGACTGATCAGGGGAGACAGAAGGAATTACTTATTTATGGACTTCCTGCTCTCCCTGAGTGGGTGTCTCCACTAGGGAAGCATTAAGAGGAGTAGGGAGCAGGAGGAAGGTGCTGCTTGGAATCCTCCAGAGGTTTTCCTGGCCTAGGCCTCAGGAGAGTTAAAGACAGTTCATGCCCAAAGAATCCAGAAGCCATCAACTTGTCTTTCTCAGAGCAGGAAAAGCTAGAAGGAGCATTGCACAGGTATCTGCTGGGATAGAGCACACAGAGAGCCCACGGCTCCCAGGTTGCCATGCAAGCTTTGCACAGCTTACAGTAAGATCCCTCCAGAGCAATAGTGCTTGAGTACACAGCCATTTCTCTCTTCTTGTGGTTCAGCTGCTTCCCTTTAAACACAGATCAAGTGTCTCTAGGGAATCAGCAAGCATTTAACAGACCTGCCTGATGGAAGGACCTCCAATGAGAAAACCAAGACCTGAAACTCCCAATAGACATTCTCAATCCAGTCCAGAGCTGATAAAGCAACCCTGAAGTTACATGCAGATCGTAACTGCACAGAAAGCACATCAGTCTAGTCTGTATCCAAACCTCATTCAAACATCCTAAATTTAAGGGGGAGGGAACGACTAGCAGATTAAACAGGAAGAAGAATGTGAATTTTAAAAGTCAGCATGGAAATACAGCATTCTTAATCCTGTATGAAGAATTCCTTTTCAAGATATAGTACTGTCTTTGCTGATGCAATTTCTTATTGTTTCCCCAAACTGGAGGATAAAGAGGAGTGATTCCCTAAAATCACAGTGTTTCATGCAGTATTCAGAGTTGACCCTTCACCACTAGCTAAAAAAGAGTCGCAGAGACAGACAGATCTGGCATCTACCCTCTTGTTCTGGCTCTGGTCAGAGGGCCACACAGGGGAACTTGAAAACTACCAATCACAACTAGAATCTGTTACTGGAAGATGCTGCAGAAGAGTAGCATTACAAAAGGGTCACTGATGGAGACTGAACAGATAATGTGAGTGGTACAGGTTGCACTGTGTCAATTTGTGTCTCCCTGCAATTCATTACTGATGATATGCCAGAGATTGAGATGGAAAGGGCAGAAGCAGACAGCAAACTACCGCTTTAAACATATCTCATTCAACATTCCGAGTTTATTCCTGTTCTACCTCTGTCCGTATATCTTGCATTACTCCCCAGCAATTCTTCCTCATCTCTGGTCTCAAATCAGTACGCTGTTTTGTGCCGTTAAAGCTACTGCAAAACCAGTTGTGGCAGCAAAATAACTCATTAATGCATTAAGTGCTTTAGGAAACTTTTTGAAAAGAACAGGACTGAAGAACAAAAAGTATCATCTTTGTCAAGATTAGTGATCCAAAATAGCCTTAATATCAAAAAGGCACAAAGTTTAACCACAAGTGTTTCGGCGAGACTTAACTCAGACTGACTCCTCCTTAGTCTGCTCCTCCCCACACATAACAAAGTGTTTTCTGCTACTGGTAAATACATGAAAACAGGCTTGTTCTCCCAGTCTGTGTTACTCCAAACAAAGGTCTTATTTGGTCTCTCAAAGGAACCTTCCTTTGCTGACCATTCAGAGACAAGTTACATTTTTAGGGTTTGTTTAACTTTTGTTTCCCACTATGTGAAGAATTATTAAACACTGGTAACTACTTAGCCCTGGAAGGTGACTGCTCGAGAGAGGGTTCCATCCCCCCGGGGAACTAGAACACAGAAAACCCATGGCTTTCTGGGGAGCTGTTCTGCTTTGACACATTGACTTGTGGCTTGAAAACCACAGAATCATAGAGTAGTTAGGGTTGGAAAGGACATTAAGATCATCTAGTACCAATCCCCCTGACATGGGCAGGGACACCTCACACGAAACCATGTCACCCAAGGCTCTGTCCAACCTGGCTTTGAACACCACCAGGGACGGAGCATTCACAACTTCCCTGGCAGCCTATTCCAGTGCCTCACCACCCTTACAGTAAAGAACTTCCTCCTTATATCCAATCTAAACTTCCCCTCTTTAAGTTTGAACCCGTTACCCCTTGTCCTATCACTACAGTCCCTCATGAAGAGTCCCTCCCCAGCATCCCTATGGGCCCCCTTCAGATACTGGAAGGCTGCTATGAGGTCTCCACGCAGCCTTCTCTTCTCCAGGCTGAACAGCCCCAACTTTCTCAGCCTATCTTCATACGGGAGGTGCTCCAGTCCCCTGATCATCCTCATGGCCCTTCTCTGGACTTGTTCCAACACTTCCATATCCTTTTTATGCTGAGGACACCAGAACGGTACACAATACTCCAAGTGAGATCTCACGAGAGCAGAGTAGAGGGGCAGGATCACCTCCTTCAACCTGCTGGTCACCCTCCTTTTGATGCAGCCCCGGATACGGTTGGCTTTCTGGGCTGCAAGTGCACACTTCCGGCTCATGTTAAGTTTCTCATCAACCAACACCCCCAAGTCCTTCTTCACAGGGCTTCTCTGAATCTCTTCTCTGCCCAACCTGTAGCTGTGCCTGGGATTGCTCCGACCCAGGTGTAGGACCTTGCAGGGCCAAACCAAATACACTGCTAATTCATAAGTGCTGGGTTATTCATTGTGTGCTTTAACACACATTGTTTGGGAAATTCAATTCATCCGTTAATTTGTTAAATACAATGCTTTAGGTTCTAAAATCCTCTGAAGTCTGCAGTGTCCTTTACCCCTTCATGCTCATTTGCCTTTTTTATTTCCCTTCCAACTTGCCAAAAGAAAAAAAAATAAGTCCATTTTGATTCTGTTCCCGGCCAGTCGACCTTGCTTTCAGAAGCTGGCACACCAACTTCGTCCACCGCAATGGTCAAGTTACAAAAACATAAAGAGAACATTTGCTTCCTTGTGAATCACTTCCCATTGAGATTTTTTCAGTCACAATAATTTCTGTAGCATGTTCTGTGCTTTCACAGTGTCAGTTTTGCAGAAATACAAGTGCTTTACCTGCACCTATTTACATGCATTTGACAGCCAGGAGGAGGCTTCTTTTTCCCACGAAGGCAAGTTCAGGCCTCTGCAGAGAGACCAAATGCCTTCATACTGCTGCAATCATAGGTGTTCCCCAATGGCATTTGGTATTAGTTATGCCCAGGGCTCACCTCCTCTCCTCAAGGCTTTCTTTGCATGAGAATGTTGCTGCAGTATTTATAAATTCGAAGTATAATTTGAAATGGATTAACTGAAGCTGGTGCAAAAGGCACTAATTAGTATTGAAACTAAACCTGTTCATAGACATCTAATGAGCAAAAATGAAGCATCCTCAAACTGGCAGGAGAGCATCCACAGTTTGAATTTTCACTAGTTTAAATAGATTGTTTTAAAATTGATGAAACTTGAAGTGCACACCTTCCTTGCGTAGAAAAGGTCTTCTCTGGACTGAGGAAACAGCAGCACTTGTAAAACAAATGACTGCCTGTGCAAGGGTGCAACAGCCATTAGTGACTACCACAGAGCAGCAGGGAGAAGGGGCTGAGGAAATAGGGTCAGTTGCTTGCACACAGCTTGTTAGAAAATACTGTATTCAAATTGACTAGCAACAAGCAGTCAGGAAAAGGCAACCAGAAGCGACAGCCAACTAACTGAAGTTTCAGGGACATTCTGATATACTCAGGATCCTCCCTTGACTGGAAACCACAAGGGGGAAAAAACTCACCTGTGGGGTTTCTGACACTCATACAGCATGCACATTTTGTAGGGGTGCGGGTCTCTCAGCCATCAGAGGATGCAGATTAGTTACTGTAAAGTGAACACTGCACAGAGCAAGGATGCACGTCTTGCAGCGCTCCTGCCCTACACCCCGACCACCCGCGACAACCCACAGAGCCTTGCTAACATCTCTTGGAAGATGCAGCAGCCTTTGTGGGAGGCTGGGGCTGGAATCCACTCATGTCAAACAGCTCTGTGGACCAGGATGCGACTGCGGCTGGCGAAACATGTTAGCTAATGAAGATTGAGTCAGGCAGGCAGAGACAATCCCTTCAGCCTGTTAATCCACTTAGGAAAGGAGAAGGGAAACCTGAGCTGAATTCCTCTGCCCTCTGCAAGGGACTGTACTGTGCTGGCTTTAGCATCTAGGCAGAGCAAAGTCAGCCATAGCTGAACTGGGGAGAGCTCTGGGTGCAAAACTAGTGCTTTGGGGAGAAAAGAGTAGGAGCAGAGGCAGGAAACAGCAGTCCCCAGGAAGACAGCCTGGGTCGGATGTTGTGTCCGCTAAGAACTAATGAAGCAAACTGAAGTTTTCTTGCCTTCTCACCAGAAGAAAGCAAGAAGGGGCTTTTTAAGAGCTTTTGCCCAACAGCAGGGCAGGGAGAACACGCACACCTTGCATGCTTTTCACAGGGCAAAAAGGCTTCCCATGAGGTCAACTCTAATTCCTGGGTTAGAAAGTCAGAGACAGCGTTTACACCCCAAACACCCATTCCAGCACTGACAGAGCCAGCATCGATTCCCGCCCCGTTTAACTGGCAGCTTGCGATGATGATGGGTGCCAATCCCAGGAAATGTCAGATTATCCTTAACCACTAGAGGGTGCTCCCCATCTCAAAGACGGAGTCAATGTCACAGATGGACCCAGACAGGTAGAGAAGCCTTTATTTCCAGCGATCGTGGAATCTGAGCAAGGGGAAAATTAGAAAATTAATAATAAATAATAATTAACCAATGTGATGCTGTGCCTCACCAATGTTTCCCCATCCCTCCCGGCTGGGCAAGGTAAGGCCCTCTGACCCATTTGTCCTCTGCATCATGCTCAATCGGGTGATATTTCCCACACTGCAGATTAAATCACTTTTATTCTTTTCTCCTACATTGTGTATCCAGAGAAGCAAATAAACATTTTTCCATTTTCCAGGCCTGTATCTAAAGAGCAATACTCTGACTTGCCTGCCCCTGAGCACAATTAGGATCACATGCAGTTTTTGCAGAGCCAAGGCCTGACCTACTGCTGCACTGCCACAGCAGTGTGGGGGCCACTAGCCCATATGTTCACATTAATTTTCCCCACTCTGTCCTAACAGTTTTCCAGAGGGCAGAGTGCCTGTTGTGCAGAGATGCCTCAGGATGGTGTTTTCAAAACGTCAGTTTTGGGGCACTAATACTAGCTGTCAATAAGACACCTGTAGGGAAAGTCTGTTCACTTTGGTAATGCAGTGCTCCCACAGCCTCTATCATCAAAGGGAAGCAGAGGCGTGCAACTCAGGTTGCACACTCAGGAGCTGTGCACCTGGCAACACGCCACCTTGTGCCTCAGCTTCCCGTCTGTATAGGTTAGAAGTAATACCCCAGAGTTGCATCACATGTGGAGAATAGAGCAGTTAGGATTAAATCATAATGGTTATATTGCACCCTGAGATTCAGAAAAGAATGAGTTTAAAGCATGCCAAGTAAGATCAGGCGCCTATGCAAAACAGACTAGCTCTGCTGACGTGTCTGGCATAACATCTGTTTGTCCCAGCCCCAGCTTACTTTGATAGTCCAGGTCTGCATATCCCATGGGGAAACCAGCTCTCATTGATGGCTGCCACCCAGCACACGTGCTGCATCTTGCTGTCTGAACAAGAACAGATTGTTGTATTTTTTTAATTGCTCCTTCCTCTCTCCTTTGGCCAGTAGTGCCAGGCCTCGCCCAAGGGGATTTTTGTCAGGGTTCCTGCTCTTGGGTACCCTGGCATCACTTTTTCTTCTGTCCTCTTTAAACTATGCAATACATTTGTCTGAAGAAATTGTTAAATTGAGCAATTAAACCACTGAACAAAGGACACTTAGTCTCTTACACAGGTTAAAATGTGTTCGACAGGTTTGGATTACTTTATTTCCAGAATGAACCATTATCTGGAGCAAATGTGGGAGCCAGTGCTCTCCTAGTCATGAACTGGCCAACAGTCATCCTTAAGGGAAGTACCACATTATACTGTCTAAATAGGCCAATTAATGCTACTCATATTTGAGACTGTGAATGGCAAAGAGAAGGGGAAAATACAAGAGGAAAATATTTTATGGTATGTTTCTTAGACATTTGCAATAGACAATTCTACTTCCTACAAACAATATGTCAGGGGTATGTGTCTGTGTCACTGCTCCACTTCTTGAGCTATTCATAATATTCTCCCTTGGAATTATAGCAAATACCAGGTATGCTTTGGGAAGGTTAACCAGCATTTGCACCCTCAGCATCCCAGCACCATTTTCAGCTTTTCAACTTGATGGGTTTTAACACTACTCCATTACCATTACCCTCATTATAAATTTATTCCTAAACATGCACATAATCAGTCATCAAAAATGTGGTTATTTAGGATTATTTTGACCACCACATTTCTGCATACTTTTGCTAGAAGCTTAAACTTTGCCATTCTTCCTCCACCCATTTACAGCAAAGACTTTTAAAGTAATTTCGTAGCCCTAGTGACATTCTCCTCCCTTGCATATTGCTGTATAGCAAAATTACTGGGGGTTTTATTGTTTTAATTACTGCTTGCAGGTTGTAAGTTCTCAAATATCCCCAATTCCTTCATTGTTATAAACAGCAACATCCAGGCACCAGTTCTGCTCATGATGGCAAATTACAGGGTCAGATCTGCCTCTCTCGCTCACAGCAATCTGCACCTCAGTGGAGAGTACAACTGCTGGAATACATAATATGTAAGATGAGCAGGTTTTGAATTCCTGCAATTAGTTGATCTGCAACTACATGAAATGGCAACACTTAATCCAAATGGAGAGGCTGGGACAACACCATCTTACAGCAGATAAATCTGCGAAGCATGACATGACCCGTGAAACAAAGACAAACAAAAAACCTGTATGTTAAATAGGACAGACTACAAATGAAGTCAAGAATTAGGAAATGCCACAGTTGTGTTTACTTGTGAGAAATACTCTTAGCTCTCATGAACATATGCATTATTTTATAGCCCTTAATTACATGATCATATTTTTCCACAGTACCCTATCTCACACTGCACTTAGAAGGGATTGTTCTCATGTAATGAGCAGCTATTTGAGATGCTGTTTTCTGCTCATTGTTCAGTGTGTGGCCCCAGGCCTTATTTACCTCATATTATTCAAACCTGACTCTACAGATTTATTCATTTCCTTATGTGTTTTTCTATGGGCTTATCATTACATTGTCCAAGGGCTTCACCAGCCCAAGATCATTTATTTTCACACTCCTCTATGAGGAAAGGGGGTGTTTTTATTCCCATCTTATGGGTGAATGACTGAAGACTGTATTAAGAGGCATCTGCCAATTCTGGGTGCCCATTCTGAGACACCTGAGCAGCCTGAGTGATCTGTGCTTGTATAGAACTTTGGGTTCAGTGGATTCCTGTTCATTTGCAGCTGTATGCACTCAGTGTTTCTGTAAAGCAGGTCTTTTCGGATCTAAAAGGTGCCCTATGAAATAAGAAACACAAAATTAAACATCCACTGGCATAACAGCTGCTTTAAGAACCCTGAAACCTATCATACAGAAATTATTACAGAAAAAGAAAGGCAACTGGCAGGTTAGAATTTCACTGTTTCAGCTATAAAAGCTTCACTTTCTCTTCTGCAGTCCCCTTGTCTCACTCAGTACACACCTGACAAATGAGGCAGGGGTCCTACAGATGGTCTTTTTCATTGTGCAACTCTGATTTATCTCAGAGCATGTCCATCGTATGCAGTGAATGAAGCAGGGGTCCTGTGGAAGAAACAGCACACAGTGACATAGCTAAAATATAGAGTTGTATAAGACACACAGTTGGGTAGACAGAAGTGCACGCAGGATAACTGGTCTTTCCCCAGTTTCCAGTTCTTGTATAAGCACCCTTCAAAGTACCCTTTTCACAGAGTTTATTGTTTCTTTTACAGTGAACAAACTCTCTCATGAAGTATCACAAGGACACTTTGGTGGATTATCAGAAGAGATGAATTCATCACATGGACCGCTACAACCAAGATAGTGGAGTAAATGGCTGCAGGGGTAACTTAACCTCCTTTGTAAAGATTAACATGAGGAGCATGAAACACTGGGTGAATTTCAGACACCAGTGACAGCTGAGGAATAACAAGACAGAGGCTCTTCCAACAATTCAATCCAAGTCATGCCTCTTGCTCTCTTCTCTCCAGACCAATACAGCCCACTTACTTCTCTTCACTGCCTTTAGCTTCTCACCCCAACCTTTTCCTCTGCTCTCATCTCACTCCTCCAGACACCATTCTTCCACACTCCACAGCCCAGCCTCCTTGTTCAACAGCTGTTTATAACTATTTGCTTCCCGTCTTCACTTTCTTGCCCACCTCCCCTTGACTTGTCTTTCCATTACTGTTTTGTTGCCCCACTTATTGACACTACCTCTGTTGTGGCACAGCCCCTACTGTCCCTGCAGCCTGGCTCCAGAACACAAGCTGATCTAGAGCTTTGCAAAGAGGAATATTCTTTATTTGTTTTTAAATGGAAGGTGGGCATAATTCAAGAATATGGCATACTCTCTACTTTTTAAAAAAAAAAAAAAGTTGGTTTTGATAAAGATTTCCACAAAACAAGTCTGTCAAAGGCATACAAAATATTTACAGCGATGATTAAAGCTTGGCAGTGGTATGAACAACTGGAACTGAACTTCATAGGAAGCACTAGTAAAAAATGATGGTGCTACTAGACCACTGTACATGGCAGTGAAAATGAAGACAAAAATTAAGGAACTTGGTTAAGCAAGAAAGCTGATGCTGCCATCTCTTTTCAAGACTTACTATGGTTGGGTACATTAGCATTTGGATGTCAGGCCTTTCAAGGGAAGCATAGTGCTTGTACTCCTTTGAACACTCTCCTGGTAGCTTATAGGTACCAGTGCTTATCTGATGTAGGCACCTGCACCCATCTCAAGTTTGCATCAGCTGGATGCATGATCATATACATCTTAACATTTCACAGAGTCACAGAAAATTGGGCTAGGACCAGGTCAGGTGGTTGGTGCATCACTACATCCTAACAGAGGATCAGCTATAGCAGCATTATTTTTGACAGATTTTTTTCCTAGCCTAGTCTGAAAATCTTTCAGCACATCTCAGAAAGTCTGTTCTAATGCTCCCATATCACTGCTAATACAAGTTTGTAACAGCAAACTGAAATCTCCCACATTGCAACCAAAGCCTATTCTATCAACAAGACATAGCAAATGGCTTAATCACTTCCTCCAGGACAAAGCCTTTTACTATCTGAAGACACATCCCCCAGATCTTGCCTAATATCTAGATTTCCAAACAGAAACACTGACCTGCTTAACAGAAATAAATTAGCACCTCAGTCTCTCTAACTTCATTCGTGGGTCTCCAAGTTCAGCAGTTGGAAGGCCACAGATTTTGTATGAACACCTACAACAAGGAACAAGGTTGCAACTAGCAGACTGGCTTGTGATAACAAGCAAACTTCACTTCTAGGGGACTCCAATGGAGTCAGTAGTAACAGGTCACTAATGCCTCACTACAGTTACCAAAAATAAAATAAATAAACAAACGTGTCAGCCTTTCACTGAGGTAAATCTCCAGCTGGATTACATTTTTCACTCTTTCAAGATCTTGAGCGGAAATGTTGGGAAACTTGAGAAAATATCTTTTGATAAATTAAGGCTATCATGTATTACATTCAGTATACTACTAGCTAGAGCAGCAAAATTTCTTAGCTGTCCTTGACGAGCCTGAGAGTTGTGCCTATGATGCTGCCTTCCAGTACTGTACCTTGAGCACAAACCAATCTCTTCTACTGACCCGCAACGAAGACCTGCCAGATTTCATATGAAACAGCTGTCAGGAAACTGGAAGTTCACATTCTTGGTGTAGGTGGGTATGAGTGTGTACAGAATGGCTGGAGTTGTAACTAGAAATGTCATAAAGTTAAAAATACAGGACTTAATATTATTTGGATAATACAGATTTGCCTCCAGTGTTACGAACAGTGAGCCCTCAGGGAAGATAGGGACCATTCTGTACAGATAGGAAACAGAGGACCCTTCTCTACCATAAGTGTCATGATGGGAGGAGGTAACTGGCAGCCCAAAGGCACATGCAACTGCATGGAACTGTGTACTGTGTATTTGCACAACTGCTTGAGAGCATATCCCTTGGTGATGTTATTCACAGGCCTTGGCCGACAGTAGATAAGACAGTGGAGTTTGATTCATGAGGGATGACAGGAAATCTATAACGTGTGGGCTCTATAATCTGCTCGCTACTGCGTAGTAAAATGAAAGAACAACAGTCCAATTACCAAGTCCTTGCTGATCCCAAGCGCATCCTCCAGATCTTGCTCTGCTCAGAGCAGTTGGAGTCTGTTGGCATCAAGGGAAAACAAGCTCTGGCACAGGCTGTCTTCCATACTGATATAGCAACAGTATTTTGGAAGCACCAGCCTTCAACACAGCCAAAAATCAAAGATGATCAGGAAGATCATGAAGTATCATGAAGATCAGAGCAAGTTTTTGGAGAGGGACAGGCTGCTGAGCTCAGTTTGCCAAAGGACTGCCCATGTGGAAACCAACTGCTGCACTCCACTGCAGATATTATTCCATGTCCAAACACCTGGTTGAGCCAGGGAGCAGTGATCCACCATTGTAGTCTGACCCAACCACTTGGATTGGTAGGGACTGTGAACAGCATTCCCCTGTGATAACACAAACCAATCAGGGTGCAGCTCCACAAAATAAAAATAGGGCTGTGATCCAGCAGGACACAGCAGTTGAGTTACAGTGTCCAAAACCACCTTAAGGTGAATGAGTCAAAAGCTGGAAGGAGACATGGATTCTGGGGACAGGCAGAGGAGGGATGGGCGAAGATATGATTCAGGTGGAGAGGTGGCCCATGGGGGAGCAAGGGGAAAGTCTGTGACAGGAGCAGCTGCAGAGCAGACCACTCTCATATTGCCCATGCTGAGGACACACTGAAAGAGAAGAAGGTTTCTTTTGGACAAAACAGCAATGGCAGCAGCGGGAGAGAGGAGGGCTGCCAATTCCAGACAGAAGGAAAAGGAAATAATTTTGCTTCCTACTGTGCAGTGTCAGAAAACCCACAGGGCTGCCCAAGGCAGGGACAGCACAGGACAGCTCAGCTGCGCATCCTGGAAGCTTACAGGAGACAGTTCTCTCATTTTTCTCTAACCAGACTTACAGTTTTCATTCGCTGTGCCTCTGGCCCTTAACACCTTTCAGACCGATTTATCGTCTGCCCTCTGGGAAAGGGACAAGGGGAACCTTTCTCAACCTGGCAACAGGTAAACAGTGTGGCAGGGTGGGGAGGGGTGAACAATTTCCGCTCAATCCTTAGCAAAGGCTGCCTTTACTGAGCTCACGCTCTGGGCTCTGACGTCCTTTCCCTTCTTCCCCCTACAACTATCCCTGCTACCACCTCCCCTCCCTTGTAATCTGTCAGTAAACAGTAATTAAAGAAGTGGCCTGCTTGATAAAGCTCCCTCCTGCCCTCACACAGTGCTGCCCTCTCGGACGTGTCTAATTAAAATCCTGATGAGAAGATGAAGAAATCCCAGCAGCTGGAAGTCTGCTGACTCCCCCTGCTCTCGGCCTCTTCATTACTGACAAGGAGGCAGAGAGATAGATACAAAGGACCCCGGGAAATGCCCTGAAAGACCAATCGATACAACCTTTTGTGGGACATGAGGACCGCTCAGGACTGCCTTTTGAACTGTGTGGATAATGAGGATGCCGAAGCGTGACTCACTGCATGGGGCTGATGGGGCTGGACTCCCCCACTAGTCCTGCTACATTGCTGCTCCCAGGAACAGCACCCCGGGCCCCTGCAGCTTGGCAGCCACTCACACTGCACAGTGAATTTATACAATTATGATATCTGGGGCACTTGCGCCCCACCAACCCAAGCTCCTGAAATCATTGCTTGTAGTGCCAGAATACTGTCAAACCTCTAACTGCTCCATAATTTCTGTGCAAACACAGAGCACGCATGTGTGTACATACACTGCAAAATGCCGAGAACCAGCATAAACCTTTCCTAAATGAAACTAGCAACACATGCGATGTGCATACTGCTGTATTTTCATGGACATTCATTCATGGGAACAGCACATTTTCACTGCTTTCCCAGGATTTTGTGCTAAGGTAAAATTTTTGGTATGCACAAAATGAAACAGCAAAGGTTTACATCATCGTGAATCACCATAACTATATTTAGACACACTTCATTTCATGCAAATACATCCACTAAATATTCCTGTGTTTTTTTCTAATGTGAGATCAGCTTTACATGGAAATAAGCCCATTTTCACTGGCAAACTCACGTTTATCCAAAGCACCAGAGATGTCATTGCTCTTAGTTTCAAGATGAAATAGATGGAAGTAGATCTACTATGCAATCTAAAGTTTGAAAGAGCATCTCAAACACCTGCCTCCTTATCCCTTTTGAGCAAGCCCACAGGAGGCACAGTCACCCTGGGATTTAAGATTATGTACAAGAATGGGAGCACATGCATGTTTGCAAATACAAGTGCATTCTGTATGTGCATGAGAGAAATGCATGTTCCATGTGTGGAATCAATGAAAGAGTGATCTGCCTGAGCTCACACCTCCTGCTTCACAAACCACTACTGCTCATGCAGTCAGCACCAGTCCACCAATAGTTGGTGCTCTTTTCAGAGTCCCAGCTAGGTCCTTCATATGCAGTTTATTCAATAAAGACTCAGTTGTCTTCTTTCCCACTTCACCAATTTTAATTACTTTTCCAGATCATAAAAAAATAAACAAAAAAAAAACCCAAAACACCAAAACCCACACAACCACCCAAAAAAAAAAAAAGTTTGAAAAATGTCTCCTGAAAGTCAGAAAAAGCAAAATCCCTATATTTATTATTATTTATTATTTTCCAAATTGCCATAATCCTGCCAGACTATTCACTTTGTCAACCCAGGCCCAAAGAGAAACCAAGTAATAAATAATTCCTGGACTGGTTTAATACCGAGTTAAACTTGCCAAAAACCCCAAACCATCTCCAAACAAACAGTCCATAGTAAAATATAATCAGTAACAGCAAGAAGTGATCAACCAAATGCAGAAGCAATGGACTCAATGGTTAGAGCTTAGGAGTGCTACTGCAAAGGGATTTTGGAGAGTGCCCTGGAAAAGACAAGAGAAGAGTGGCAACAGAAGGGAGGTCCTGCTGGGAATGATGGCAGAAGCACTGCTGCTGGGAAGCTCACAGCCTCTCGTGGCCCTGCGGCCTCCCTTGGCAAGAGATGCTGTTATACAGAGCAAGGCAGCAGTGGTGGATGCACAGAGCTTTCTATGCAATCCCTGCCTATCCCAGTACCTGTACTTGATGGAATGACACATTGCTGCAGCAGCTAATAAATAGAAGTAATTTGATTAGCTTTCCCTAACTAGCGATAAGATCCTGACAAACCCTTTTTAATGCGTTTCTGGAGCAGGATGAAATTGTTTCATTTGGTGAGCAGGGTCCCACGGGAGTTGCCTCCAAGCTCCTTTAGTGAGAGGTAAAAATATGCCAATCATTAATGAGGGGAGAATTACAGAGACTTTAATGCAATCAGAAAAGAGGAGCCCTGAGGCAGCTGGGGAATAAAACCTGCCCTTAAATCAGAGGCAGGCAGCCAGAGCATGGAAATAAAGGCATACACAAGCATGTACATGCACACACACATAGCTACCACACACACAGAGACCATGTAGAACTGCTGTAAATGCACTGGGAGTTTTGCCTGGGCAACACCTATCTCAGCAAATTATATCCATCTTCCCCAAAAAGCATTTGTAAAATCACAGCAAGCTATATCCATTTGGCAGCCCCCTCCCCCCAAGAGGAGGGGACTACTGCCCATTCAATCGCCACCCCTTCACACACACATATGCACACACAGAATCGCAGTTTTCAACATTTCAAACCAAAGCCTTTTGTAGAGGAAGCATATTAGCTGCTTGGGTGTCAAGCGGCAGCTGTGAGACAGCTTTGCCAAGTGGAAGGTACCTCTCCCGGGCCAGACTTGCTGCATGAACACAACATGTACAAACCCCTCACTATGTCCTCCAGCCATGACACTTATGCCAGAGGCAGCATCTCCTGTGGATGTCAAAAGGTAGCTCCTCCTATCCTCTCCCCAGCCACTTCAGTGAATTCCCTTCTTCAGGTGAAACAGCTCTTTCATGAATCATGTAACTTTCATTCCTACACAGAACAGAACTCTTTAAGCTGCTGGCATCTCCCCTGGCACTGCAGCAGACAGGAGCTGGGGCACACACTAGTGGCCCATCTGGCTTTGATTTTGCAGGTGTCTGTTCTTTCACAAACTTCTCCAATAGAAAGCATCCCATCTTTCCGCAGCAATGATCTAACCCCAGTCTGCACAATACAGACAGCTGCATCAGCACAGACCATCCCAGAAAACGTTAGTTCCCAGCTTAATGGGATAAAAAACAGGACAAGAGTTTTCTCATGCCTCTTCCAGATACCTCACCTTGTTTACTTGAAAATAATGAGCAAGAGTACTGGGATATCAAACACTAGCCACCTTTTCTCTGCTAGATACACAAAACATGATGCTACAAAGGGAAGGCATGCAGTACTTCAGCCCTTTTCCCTAGTTTTGGTTAGCCCTAACATGTAGGGGAGCAACTGAACAGCTCCTGAGAACTCCAACAGGAAAGTCAGTATGTGCTTCTGGCGTTAATATACACTTGAGGGGATGAGAGAAAAGTATTTCTTCCTCCCATAACTCCTGCATTATAGTAAGAATCTGTGGCACCCCTGCCCTCTGCTAGATGGAATTACTGTCCTGCTTAGTGTGCACTCTAAGTCCTGTATTGATAAAGCTAAGCTGCTGTTTTTTCTGCACAGAGATGTATTAGACCTCTCTGCCACATAACGGCTGTGTTTCTGCACCATCTTCTCATATACACTAGACAACTGTTGGACTAAAACACTGTTGTAAGTGACTATTAGCAATTTAACCCTACAGGCAAAGCAGTAAAACCTGAATGAAGGGCAAGTAAAGAGGGACCTGTCCTGAGACACAGTGCTTGAAGCTTAGCAGGTAAGTTAGGGTATGGAGCTGGAATTTCTCAAATATGTAGCAAGCACAGAGGTACATGTCCCACTCCTAAATGATCACAGAATACTTAGCCCCAGGCAAAAGAGGCTCCATGTTCCTCGAAAGCAACTCCTACTGGCTGCTTGAACAATGTAATGATGGGCTCCCAAAGAAGTACAGCAAAGTTCTCTGTGGATGAATGTTCAGAATGCAAAGCACCTCAGAGGGTAAAGAAAACCTCTGGGGTTCTCCCAGATTCTCTCAAAAGCTGTGTCTCTAAGACTGAAGGGTCAATGCAGTCTTGCTGTTAGGCACATCATTTAGCCATACTGTAACCTTGAAAGTCAGAGAAATCATGTCCCAGAAACACAAACAAGTGAGAAGACCCTACGACAGAAACCATCAAGACTGCAAAAGCTAGCTACCAGGAAATTCAGCATGGCTACAGCACTATGCTCTCTAACATCTAGAAATTTTATTTCTAGCTCTTTTTGAATCAAGCCCAGTTTTGATGCAAAGCTCCAGTCAAATTCAGTGATCTCTTCTGGTCAAGATCTTCAGGCTATTCAAGAGAGTTATTAGATAACCCTCCCTGGATCCATTTCTGGCAGTGATCCAGGCTTTGCTATGGTCACAGCCCAACCTAGCTTGAATGGTGGCATTCAAGCACAGTAGCCTTGTGCAACTGCCCCTGAGCAGCAGGCAGAGGTCTGAGATGGTGTCACACCCTGCAGTTTCATACACAGGCCTGCCTTGCTGCAAACAACTCCTCATTCTGGTTTGTTATGATTAAAAATGCACATCACCCAGTGAAGCCTTGGAGTGGAACCCAGCTGGAAATTGGATCATTAATATTCCTTCTCATGCCCATTGCCACAATTTCTTAACTCTCCTCAAGCAATTGCTAACAATGCAACTATTTAAGGTCTCAGACTAAAAGTGAAGTCAAGACTAAACTGCTCAATGTTACTCCAGCCCATCCGCCCTTGCCCATATCCAAGCATTCCATCAACCTTATGCCAGCATGCTTTCATTTTGAACTTTGAACTGCCTGTCTCCAGTTTATCTACCAAAAGGTCTTTAAGATTCATTGCCTCTTGAACTGACAGGAAAAGGATTCAAGATGATCCTAATTCCTGAGCAGCTGGAAACACAAGAAAAGAAAACAATTTGTTTCAAGAGTCTAGCCACTGCATAGATCTAACTCTAGGTCACTACACTTTCCACAGTTAAAAGTGTTCTCAAAGGGCTAGAGGGATAAATGCAAAACAAGTAGGACATACCACATGATGGAGAATCCCACAAATGTACAAATGGGATATCTCCATTTCTAGCAGACAGGGTTACCCACATGAGTTCACCTCAACCCTATGTGCTGTTACTGCTGCAATTCATTAACTGGGCAAGCTGTGGGAGATGTGCAATTCCCCCATGACTGCTACAATCATCCTTCAACAAAAAGGGTCCAGGAGCATAGAAATGGCACAAGACACACAGCAAGCGATGGAAATCCCTCACAGTGGCCATTGTGTACACTCATTGACCTGTTTGACCTTTCCTCTCTATATGGTATTTACATTAGACGGTAAGAAGCACAACACAACTAGGACTACAGCACTGATCATGGGAAAATAAAAATCAGAAGACATATTTTTCTCTTGGGACTCTAGCATCACCACTGTGGACCCCACACAGACATTGGTACCAGGCAGAGGAAGTTTGTTCTTACTTGTCAGCTCACTGAGCTCACATTCCTTTGGCTGCTGGCAGCACAACCTCCAAGGGATTGAATCTCTGGTCAAGAGGTAGAGAAGACAGAGGAGGAAAAACCTGCTAGACAGCAACTAGCACACAGCAGCTGGGAAAACAGCACTGGTCTCAAGAATCAGGACAATGTCAACTATAAATTCTGCTCTAAACACCTATTAATACTCCATTGCTCATGCCACTACCCCAAAACATCTACTGCCAGTAAGCATTTTGCATCTTAGGAAGCAAAGGATCCATTACATAGTATTGAAATGCCCACTAGGCTGAGGATTTACTCCATGTGCCTCTCCATACCACAGGTACAGCACAAATTGCTCCAGAATGAAGTATTCACGAATACAGTGGTATAATTTAAAGTTAAACTGCTCCTGCCACACACAGATTTGTATGTTTGGCACTTGCACTTTGATGTCACTGTTTCTTTAGTTTTATTTTATGACAGAAATACTAATTTTCAGTGAAAAAACTTTGACAGTAAAAGGCATAGCTACATTAGCAGCCATCTCAGTGCAGAAACATGAACCACGACAGTCTCAGAGTGATGAGCACAATAAACACACACAGCAGTAACAGCTCAAAGGAATTTGGAAAAGGAGCTGTCCTAACAGGTGCAGTAGCCAAGACCCTGCCACAACAATGTGATATAAGCTCAAAGAACCAGGGGGTCTGGAAATATATGACTGGCCTTACCTACTCTAAACATGTACCCATTTCAAAACCAAAACCCTAATGCGCCTACTGTGCCACACCAGACATTTCCCTTCAAGTAAGAGGAAGTAACCACCATCACCACCTATTCACTTTAGCAGCTCCAGCAGTTGCTGGCATCTCAGCCTAGCAGTCAGCTCACAAGCACAGAGCCTTGGGTGCTACTGAAAGCCAACAGGGCTCCAGCAAAGTCAAAACAGTCATCCCCATGAAGACAGGTAAGCCTTTGAATATATTCTAAAGAAAATAGATAAGAACAAAGCTCTGCCACAGAATTTGCCACCTCCTGGCTCCACTGAAGAAATACAGTACACAATCTCTACACAAGGACTGGTGACTTCTTGTGCATCACTGAAAGCCACAAACAGCTGGGTGTGGGCAGCTCAATCATTCAACCTTATTGCAATGCTTGAGTGTCAACTTTTCCTTCCTGGACTGAGAGACTAACCCTCAGTCTTCCTCATCCACTTAGGCCCCAGTCTCCCCAGCCATCCTGGGGACAAGTTACATACCTTTCCAGATGTCCCTCTCTGTGAACATGACAAGGGCAAAGCAGAGGGGTGCCCTCAGCAGTCTTGCTCAGGGAATGCTGACTGCCATGTCAGAAATTAACATCATCCTCAAATTATTTAAGGGGGGGCAAACAGAAAAATCTTGAATTGTTTCTCCTTTCTTGCCAATTGTTCCCATCTTCTACCTCAATTCTGGCTGGATTCCCCCTTCCCCCTGTCCTCAGCTAGCACCGCCAGGCTCAGTCCTCCTCACCCTAGCCCCCCCTCCCCAAGGACAAGCAAAGTTATTACAATAATGAATTAGCCAGGCTGCTTACTGCTGCCAGTGGCGAAGGCAATTATCCCACTCCACGTCCCCAGCCACCGCTCAGCTCCCTCATAAAGAGAGGCTTTTGGGGCCGCTTTGTGCTTTGATTGGAAATGAAGAGATTGCTAATTAGGGAACCCCTGCTGGGATCGGGCTGGCAGGAACAATGGTGAAACGGACGGAGCACACGTCCATTTAAAGAGGGGGGAAGAAGAGAGAGATGTGAGCTTCTCTGTAATGTAGTGCATCCTCTATTCACACCATAAACAACGGGGCAGACAATTTTATAGAGCTTTTCACCTTTTAAAGCATGCTAATTTGTTTATAGGAAGCGATAATTTGGTGTGTGTTTGCATAGGTCAATGCCTGTAGTTTCTGTGTGCAGTATGGGTTGACGCATGCGTGCATACATATACACAGTTGTATCCAGAGGCATTTTCTTAAAGAGTGTATCTACACAGCTGACCATATATTTCTTGTTATTCTCTGGACAGCATGCATCAATCCTGCATTAACAGAGAAAGGTGCTTAGAAAAGCCTGTTGATGAGTATTAACACAGAATTTTAATACCTGAATTCACAAATCGCTGAAGTTGAAAATGACTTACCAAATTAGTCAGTTCACCTGAGGCTTTGCCCAACAACCACTTCCATGGCTTTGCCCAAGTGATTTAACTGACAACTGGACCTCCAGGAGGAGCATTAACACATATTTTCTTACTCATCCTGAAATGTCTTCTCAGTTCAATTGCTCTAACTGTCCAGAGGATCACAGGAGCTAAATCCACTTTTCTCAGCTCATGAATTGTGCAGAAAAAAAATGAGAAAATATCTTCCTTGCAGTGCAAAGGCACATCTGGACAACTTCATAAAACTGCACCAGCAGCCCTTCTATACATAGCATGCTCTTGTTTGGGGTTTTGTAGTCACTTTTTAACTCTTGTTAAAGAAAAAAATACCTCCCCCAACATATCAACATGCAAATCATACCATTTATAAATTACAGCCTGTCAACAAAAGCAAATACCTCACCTTTTTGTGCAAAGCTGATAGAAAGCAGTTGGAAGCTATCCTACATGGCTCAGTTAACTAATTCAATCAGGGAAGCACACAAGTACCATGCTAAAACTGAAAATACGGTTTTCAACCATGTATTTGGCTTGCCATGCAGAAAACTTGTATTGCGTTGATTAGTCCAATGTACTACACGCTACCTGACTTATGTAAGCTAAAGCAAACTTCAAATTTTAAGCTTGAATTTACATTTCAGAATTCCCTCACAGAGACTGAAGCATTTGAATATACAAGTGTGCTTTTCCCTGAAAATGTTTTCAGTAAAGCACAAGTCATAACAGAAAGAGAACACTAAAGGGTGGAATTACAGAACACTGAAAATGACTTTCAAATTCACAGATCATTTTTCCCCCACTGTTTGCTCACTTCTAGTGTTTATATCCTTCAAACAGTTGTAGGTAGTTTTCATGTTCCCTTCTTAGTCATCACTCAGCCAAGCTCCACATATTTAGGTCTTTTGATCTTCCCTCATAAAAACAATCCCTCCAGCTCTGTTATCATTTTTGTTGTTCTTCTCTTACTAACTTCCAAGTTTCCTCTGCATTTTTTGCTGCTAGTGCCCAGAGCTGTGAGTCTCACCAGAACAGTACCAAGCAAGAACACTATCTCCTTGCATCCTGCCTGCATACAATACAATCAAATCTCATATAAGGGCCAACATTTGCAACCTGCCCACTTTGCCCCTTTGGTCTGCCAGCTCAGACTGGACTTGCCTGTCGCTACCATTAACCCATACTCTCTCATTCAGTTCTCCATTGCGCTCCACTTTAACTGATGGGAGTATTTCCCCTCATGTAGTTACAGTTGGAAAGTAAAACCTACTACTAGAACCATGCTTAGAGTTGTTTTAGGTTACTGGAAACCCTGTAGTTACCTGTTGCATGTACAAAACCTAACCACTTAAAAGCAAGGACACATCTACCTAATTACATCGAGGGCCAAATTGTAATGTGGTGTACAGTGGCAGAGCTCATTTGGTTTCACCACAGCTGTACTGGTTTACACCAGCTGAAAAGCTTTATCCATAAATCTCAGACTGTCCATATCACAAACAATCAAATTATTCAGAGAAAAGACAAATAAGGGTATATTTTACTCCAGCAGCTGCAATTCTGATGCATGAAGCCTTGTTACCTTGATTTCATAATCCAAGTATTTTCTTTTTAGGGATACAGCAATAGTGAATGTATAAGCAATCCAATATATCTACCAACTGGTTCTAGAATTCTTTGGTAAAGCACTTACAATTTCTCTCTTGATGATCAAATTCTAATTTAATGAGAATGAATAAAGCTCATAGTAAAATTATAAATGTACAGGCCACCTGCATTTGAGACTGATGAATGGCCTTCATTACTACATCCATTCACAGGGTCTGATTTTGACTAGCTGCAATATCCTAACAAAGGGGAGTGAAAGGAAGTGGCCTTCTCATGGCATTATAGCAGGCAGGTCAGGGGAGACATTGGAAGAGATATTACAATGTTCTAAAATCCTGCAAGACTGAAAAAATCCCATTCCCTCTCAGATTTACTCTCTCATGCCCCTAACAACAGGCTACTAGTTCTGGCCTTGTGTGCGAGTCTCTTTCAGAGCACAACTTCCTTTAAGTAACTATTCTTAACTTCCATGCCTGTGCAAAGCTGGGAAAATATGAATGTAGAAGTACCAAAGCTAGGATTTCTTCCCCAAATTCTTAACAGGTTGCCCAGAGAAGTGATAAATGCTCCATCCCTGCAGTGCTCAAGGCAAGGCTGGACAGAGACTTGGGTGACATGGTCTAGTGTGAGGCGTCCCTGCCTATGGCAGAGGAGTTGTAACTAGATGATCTTAAGGTCCTTTCCAACCCTAACTTTTCTACCATTCTGTGATTCTTCCTGGAAAAACATCTACATTCTGCCACATACACTATGGGAAAGCCCAAAGGCTTTTAGAGCATATTGAGTTTCTTCCTCTGAGAGATTTTATTCTTTTTATTTCAAAATTACCATAAAAAGAATCGCTCTCTTCCTCCCCTTTATAGAATTCTAGATTTTCTTTCTATTTCATACAAATAACATACATACGTTACATTCAAAGAGCATAAAACTACATTGTTCTTGCCTGTTTGTTTCTTTTAGGTGTTTAACTTTTAAAAATCAGGTTGCAGAAAAATTAAGTCTCTCTACATAGGCTGAAGAATCTTATTAATCCACCTCTGTTGCTGAAAGAGATCCCACCATCCTTCCCGTCTGAGCTACATTTGTCCTGCCTCCTCCCTTGTGTTAACACATGTTTGTACAGCTCAGAATGAGGAGCTGACGTGGGTTAAAAATGCCAAAATGTTAGTTTAATTCAAACTGACCACAAGCAGGATTACTTTAAATCCAGGTGTACATAAATACCTGTACCTGCCATACAACCCCTACATTACAACAGTTACAAAAGTTGTGACACCATTAGCAATATCAAATGGTTTCTTAAAAGCACTCATATATGGAGTATTTTTCTTTGAAAACTTGCTTTTTCCTGTAGGTAAAGGATGACATGGTTGAGACAGAATAAGATTGAGAGACATAAATCACTGAACTGAAAATCATGGTGCTATCAAACTAATGCCTGCTTGAAACAAAGTCTACCCAGTAAGAGATCTGAGAAGCATAATAAATTTAATTCCAATAATAGGCTAAGGGGTGACCTGATCTAATTGTAAATGGGGAAAAAGTTAATAGTGTAAAGTTCGTTAATCTAGCTTTGAAAGGATGTAAGACAAGACTATTCCTGATATCCAAAACTAGACAAATTTCACTTAGCAATAAAGACATTTTTAAACAGCAGGAACTGGTCATTGGGACAACTTGCCATGAGGCATGCTGGATAATCTATGACAATGTCTTTAAATCAAGGCTTTATGTCTCTCTAGAAGACATTGATGTTGAGAAGCTGCCCAGCTAAGTGCAGGAGTTACTAGGTGGATTTTAATGGCCTGTGCTATGCAGTTAGGCCTAGAGCATTAGAGTCGTATGGGTCTGCCTTAAAATCTGTTTAGATTCCTTGTGGCTCTTTAAGGATCATAGAAAGCAAGACAAACATGCAAAGGCAGCATCTGCTTTGGTCTGCTGAAACTATTCACTAAGAAGTGTTTGTGCTGTATCTACTATCCTACTCATTTGTTTCCAATGAGTTTCAATTAAGAGACATCATACATGGTTTTCAGAAGGCAATTTCTTACATATTATAGTAACCTTGCTATGAAAACTACTCATTTTTGCCAGACAATATATGCTTCATCTACAAGAATGTATAAAATGTATAGAAAAACATTTAAAGGCTAATGGCAAGGGCTGTGCAGTGCAAGAATCATAAACAAGAGGATAAGTGGTCAGTTAAATGTGCTCATATCTTGGATTTGGTAATCTCTGGGGTGGGAAGTGAGGCAATTGAGATTCATATTTTTAAAGATCTCCTTCATTGTTTTGAAAGTTTATTCAAGCTTCATAGAGTAAAATGCCAGTGAGAACAAATACTATAAATCCAGTTTATCATGGTTAGAAAATGAATGAAGAGAACTGTTTGTCAACCAGTCAATCCCGATGTGTTTGCCTCACTGCCCAGGTTTGCCTTCACTACTACAGTATATATTTTCAATATCGGTGCACTAGAAGCCTGGAGCCAAGCTGTGAACTCTTCAGTAACACATGCTCATAAACGGGAGAGGAAAATCTTTGTTCTTCCGGTTTCTCACATACTCTGGCTAACCAAACACTGTTCTAGTTTTAACAGATAAATCCATCATTTAACTTCAACTGAACATAGAATCATAGAATAGAATCATAGAATAGTTCGGGTTGGAAAGGGCCTTAAGATCATCTAGTTCCAACCCCCCTGTCAGGGGCAGGGACATCTCCCACTAAACCACGCCACCCAAGGCTAAACATAGACGTGTTCCATCAGAAGAGACTCTGTCATAGTATTGGGGAAAATATTTTTCTATTATTCCTTATTACATGTCAATTTACTACTTAACTGCCAACTGAAGGCTTCTTAAAGGCACACACTGTCCTCCAATCCCCTCTCTGATTCGTGTCATAGCAGGCTGTTGTTAAAAAGTGATCACCAGTCCTTCCTGCAACATTTCTCAAACCTCAGCCTCAGCTTCTGAAACAGTGCTAGAAAAACACAGTTTCCTACTACAACTTACTGCCCCTTGGCTCTCAGTAAGGAAAACCTATATTACCTTTTCTCTAAAGGGAACACACCAGCCTTTTCATCCTGCCGGATTTTACCTTTCCATAGGGGTGACCCAAGGACTAATTATGTTCCTCCTATCACTCATTTGGAAAGGCAAAGAACTTACAAAAAGAAAAAGAAACTGTACATCCTTTGAATATTTTCTAGAGTTTTCTTCACTCTGAAAATCTTAAATATTCTAGCTGAAGAGTAGTGTGCTGCACACAAAGAGCAGTGCTCAATGGCTCAATGTCCAGCTGGAGACCAGTAATGAGTGGTGTCCCTCAGGGATCGGTGTTGGGACCGGACTTGTTCAACATCTTTGTCCGTGACATGGACAGTGGGATTGAGTGCGCCCCCAGCAAGTTTGCCGATGACACCAAGCTGTGTGGTTCAGTTGATATGTTGGAGGGAAGGAATGCCATCCAGAGGGACCTTGACACACTTGTGAGGTGGGCTGATGCCAACCAGATGAAGTTTAACCATGCCAAGTGCAAGGTCCTGCACCTGGGTGGGAGCAATCCCGGGCACAGCTACAGGTTGGGCAGAGAAGAGATTCAGAGCAGCCCTGCAGAGAAGGACTTGGGGGTGTTGGTTGATGAAAAAATGAACAGGAGCCGGCTTCAGTGTGCGCTTGCAGCCCAGAAAGCCAACTGCATCCTGGGCTGCATCAAAAGGAGGGTGACCAGCAGGTCGAGGGAGGTGATCCTGCCCCTCTACTCTGCTCTCCTGAGACCTCACTTGCAGTATTGTGTGCAGTTCTGGTGTCCTCAACATAAAAAGGACATGGAACTCTTGGAACAAGTCCAGAGGAGGGCCACAAGGATGATCAGGGGTCTGGAGCACCTTCCGTATAAAGATGGGCTGAGAAAGTTGGGGCTGTTCAGCCTGGAGAAGAGAAGGCTGCGTGGAGACCTCATAGCAGCCTTCCAGTATCTGAAGGGGGCCTAAAGGGATGCTGGGGAGGGACTCTTCATTAGGGACTGTAGTGATAGGACAAGGGGTAACGGATTAAAACTTAAACAGGGGAAGTTTAGATTGGATGTGAGGAAGAAATTCTTTCCTGTAAGGGTGGTGAGGCACTGGAATGGGTTGCCCAGGGCAGTTGTGAATGCTCCACCACTGGCGGTGTTCAAGGCTGTGTTGGACATAGCCTTGGGTGGCATCGTTTAGTGTGAGGTGTCCCTGCCTATGGCAGGGGGGTTGTAACGAGATGATCTTAAGGTCCTTCCTAACCCTAACTATTCTATGATTTTATGAATTCAGTGAAGTGCTGGGGGTCTTTCCATCACTTTCTGAAAAAACTGATTGTAAGGGCAAAAACTTTTGAAGATACGTCTAATTTTTAGGAAGCCCCAGTCACACTTACTCGTCTGAAAAGTTACCTTAGCACAGCACGTGGAAAGAGGAAACAGCCGCTAGCAGAGTAATTTGTGTTCTCAGTTTCAAGTACCTGACCAAAGAAGCAGTCCCTGGATCCTGGCAGATGCAAGTTTTCACTGCAGAGCTTCAGCGGCGTACCCATGGAAGGCTGCAGCAAGGCTGGCCCAGATCACAGCCTTGCAACTACTTGCCAGGGGCTAGCTTCTTGAAAAAGGCCTTGTCCAGGCTTGAGAATGTCTTCCTACCCGCAAAGAACTGCTACCTGTGACTGGCCTTGCACCCTGTCCTAAAAGACAGGTGTAAGACAAAGAAAGGAATCACTAAACTCAAAATGTAAAACCTCAAGAGAACCACAATAAAGATAATACAGTAGTTCAAGAGGCTTATGCAAAGCTGTCGCAAAAGAAAAAAAAAAAAAAGAAAAGCCTACTGGAGGCAAAGAGAACTTAGAGACAGGACTTGCATCCAAAAAGTGTTGAAGAGTGGAAACAGTGAGGAAGTAACTGGGCAACATAGAATCATAGAATAGTTAGGGTTGGAAAGGACCTTAAGATCATCTAGTTCCAACCCCCCTGCCAGGGGCAGGGACACCTCACACTAAACCATGCCACCCAAGACTCTGTCCAATCCAGCCTTGAACACCACCAGCGATGGAGCATTCACAACTTCCCTGGGCAACCCATTCCAGTGCCTCACCACCCTTACAGGAAAGAATTTCTTCCTCACATCCAATCTAAACTTCCCCTGTTTAAGTTTTAATCTGTTACCCCTTGTCCTATCACTACAGTCCCTCATGAAGAGTCCCTCCCCAGCATCCCTATAGGCCCCCTTCAGATATTGGAAGGATGCTATGAGGTCTCCACGCAGCCTTCTGTTCTCCAGGCTGAACAGCCCCAACTTTCTCATCCTATCTTCATACGGGAGGTGCTCCAGTCCCCTGATCATCCTCATGGCCCTCCTTTGGACTTGTTCCAAGATTTCCATGTCCTTTTTATGTTGAGGACACCAGAACTAAAATGATATAGGTTGAAAAAGAACTTTAAGATTATTAAGTCCAACCATCAACCAAGCACTGCCAAGTCCACATGAGAGAGAATTAGAGAGAAGAAATTAAAAAATAATTTAAATAGAATAAGTGGGAAAATTTCTCTTGCAGCAGAAGGAATTCAGCTGTAGAACTGTTATCCCCAGAAGTGAACAGGGATGGAAGAAAGCTGTGCAAACAAAGTAAATCAAACAGAAGAAAAGGAACTGAATAATCCAAGAAGCTTTCTCCACTGCTGACTGCTATGATTGCACAATCTGGAGCAGCTGGTAAACTTAGGAGAAGTGTAGCTACTATTACAAAATATCCATAGAAAATGGAGGACCTATACCTCCCCCCATATCAGTAGCATGTTACTGATGGAAATGGTTTTCCATGCTCAGAAAAGATTATAGGCTTCCCCTTTAAGGAACATGTAAGCATAGGAGCATTTTTTCTTCCCTAATAACAGCAGAAGGAAGTGAAGGAGGTCAGAGTCCTGTAGACCTCTCTGCACTCCCTGTGGTCTAGTTTAGAAGACTTAAAAGGATTCAGATTAACTGGGGTGGCTTTGTTGATTACACGCAGAGAGGAAAATGACCCCATGTGGTAAGTGTTTCCAGGACAGCTGCTCCATTGGTGAAACACTGCTGCATTCCAGAAATAAACTCCAGTCAAAATCAGCAGCTTGAGTTCTCTCTCTGCAGAAACGTGCCTCTACCGAAGTTGCAGCAGTTCCCAGATGAATGGGAAGCCAGCAGCAAAAATTCCTGCTTGGCTCTGCTTCGAAATAGAAAATAGTACAAAAAGATGTTTATACAATATTAAAAACTCAGTCTTCATAGTCACATAATTTTCAGGCTGAAAACAAAAAGGGAAAATTGGGAACATTTCTGGCTGGGATGGAGAGCTAAAACTAGCACAGTTCCCCAACACTCCAGGCCTGTCATAAGCTTTTCAGCATTGAGTGCCTATTGGGACTTCAGTGTAATAGATTCTGGTTTTCATTCCCATGAGGGTCAGCACCTATGAATGCAAAGTGTTGAAACATGCAAAAGATGACTATCTACATTTGAAGCAAGACAGGAGGCAATGTTGTTCCTTGCCTAGCCTCTTCCAGCTCCCAAAAGTTAATGCAGAGCTGTTCTCTCACTATGGAGGTGAATTCTGAGCCATGAAAGTAAATTTGCTCAGAAACCCCAAGGCATTCATGTTTTACTAAAGACATACATTAAGCAGCAAAACTACATGAGACAGTTTCCAAGTTTACACAGGTTTACAACTACTGGTTTAGAGGTGGCTGCATTGGGGAAGGCCCATGAAATCTGTGGGGTGGAGGATGGAGCCAAAACACTAAGCGACAGTTTCCAACAGGTAACAGGGCACTTTCTCAGTACTCTGGGCTCACAGGATAGGTGTCACACAAGAAGCAGGCTGCACAAATGTTTGCGGCCCTTCCTCTTTCTCACACTGAATAATCATCTTATAAGCAAAATACCTTGCTCTTGTCCAAATGCCTTCTCTGTCCAGTGAAACCTAGTAAGGTGTTCCCAGATGCTCCACTGCAGAACAAAGGTATTGTGGGCACAGCACTCACAGATGTGAAAGATGAAGCCAGAAGCCATTGCTGAAGTTATAAGGAACGAATATCAGCATAGCAAAGGGCCTGCTGGGTGTTAAAACCTACTTGAAGAAACTTCCACCAACTGGTGATACAGCAGTGCAATGCTCCTGTGACTCAACATACCACCAAGCCAAAAGCCATCAGGTGACAAAACCTTCTGCAGACCTATACATTGCGGAGCAGAGGATGTTATACACCAAAACAAATTCATGGCTGTTGCATAATGTGGTCTGAAATAACTGAAAGCTTCTTCTAAACTATTGCCTCTTTCCCTTCGGGCCTACTTCTGCCCTGCAAATTCCATCACAAGAGCCACTCAGCTAGTGGGAAAGAACACAGTACCAATCAGAAAGGATAAATTCAGGAAGCATCATTTCAGCTTAGCTCAGCCTCACTCCCTGGCTGCATTCTTGTGTTCTACAGCTACTTTCACAGTGGCATAGTTTATCAATCCTAGGGACTTTCATAGCTTTAGAATCACTGCCTATAACAGCAGAAAAACATTCAGGGTAAGCAACATCAGGCATCCCAAAATATAGATACTGCATGTCTGTAACAGAGTATCGTGTAAGCAAGGAATTCAGTTATCCACAAAGAGACAATACCAGTTCCAGTTGCAAGTGAGGCTGTGAGGACAGCTATACCAGGTCAAGTTAAGAAGTCATTAAGTCCCATATTCTATCTCCAGTATCAGTTACTAGCACATGCTAAAGGAAAGACTGTAAGAAAGAATGCGTTCCCTGCTCTTCACCTTGTTGCACCTTTACAGACTGCACAATCAGTATCTTTGCAGCTTGTGGCTTAGGCTGTTCGCTCTAGACCATAACACACACTTGCCACTTGATGAGTCCACACTTTCCAGAAATTCCTTGATATCTTTCTGAATCCATCCGTAACTTTGCCATTGAATGATGCAGAGGTCAATAAGTCCCACAGTTTAACTTCGTGTTATGTGGAAAAAATACTTTCTTTAGCTTATTTAAAGCACTGTTTTGTTCTGGGCTTTTTTTAAGATACAAGGATGACTACAGCATTAAAAAAAGGGGAAAACACACATGCAAGTATAAAGATACGAAGAACATGTAGCAGAGCTCTCAGCTAAGAAAGTGAAGCTGAAATTTTGCAGAGCAAAGAATTACGCAGGTTTTACACAGGAAAATAGAGACCTATGCTCTTTTTTCTTTGTTGTTGTTGTCTTTTAGTTAAGTGCACAGCAAGTAAAGCCACCTACACTCCAGACAAGCCACACTTGCAACAGTGCATTACCACAAATTTCTCTCTCAGTTACCTTCATCTTTCTTCTAGCCACAGACTTAATGTCTGACTCTACCCCCTGGTAGTCTCTTCTCTTGAATCTGTTTGGAAGCTCTTTCAGTCAGAAGCTGTCTTATGGTTAAATGCAGCAGCCCCAGCAGTAGTGAAAGTCTCATGATACAAACAATGAGGGCAAAATGGAAGCAAGAGCCAAAGCTGACTGTACAACTTGTAGCCACAGTCTGAGAGCTAGTTAAAAAGAAGTGGAACAGTCACAGCATGAGATTTATTAAGTAGTAGATAATAATTTTACATTACATAATACACAATGTCACATACTATATTAAACCCAGTATTGTGAGCCTCTTATGTTCAACTACTGATCAAGTCCCAAAATAAACATAATTATGTTCTTTATGATACACTGGTGGTTATTCTTATCACCCCCTTTATATATATAAAAAAAAAAGAGTTGGCATTGCTTTTTACTTGTTTCCTGAAACCTTGTGGTCTAGACACTTTTCTTCCATTAAAGCAAACTGCAATGTTTCTCATTATTTGCTTTCACATGGTGGAGATGTAAAGTCAAACATCAAGCACAGCAATAAAGTTGTTGGTAACATCAAAGAGGATGAAGTATAGAAATGATATATAGGGTAATTAAATGGCTAAGTTATTTGTGTATCTCTGTATGTAAGCTGGCCAGACTTAATAAAGCAGCTTTGCACAACAGCTTTATGGCTTTGTGCAAGATTTTGCAATGCCCTCCAAATGGTCCCAAGCTTTCCTGGCCTTCTGACCTGGTTATGGGAAGCTGCAGAGACCTGCCTGAGATTCCTCAAAAACACAGCACATCCACAAAGAGAAAGGGTGCAAGCCCAAAGCAGAGAGAAAAGGAGATAGAGAGCATGATGAGCAATCTGCTCTTTTATTTCTACAGGTGAGAGTTCAAATCTTGTCAGTATCAGCAATGGTGCAGCTGACAGTGTGAGCAAAGCCCAGTTCAGCAACTGATTGCAACTGATGCCTCAGGAGGAACCATGTGAGGGCTCTCCCACCCCACTGTACTACAAGTACAACTGAAGGCCCCAAAACAGGCAGGAACATATGCTCTCCTACCCCTCACAGGCTCGTGGTTGCAGAAGCACCCAACAGTTCCTTAGGGTTAACCATTTGCATGCCATGCTGTGATCTTTAGACATATTTCATGCATCTATAGCAGTAGTGTAGCTCAGACAAAAAAGCGCTGCTCTTCCAGCAGCTCCTGTAGCAGGTGGAGGTTTCTCCTTCTGCCACCCTGAGGCCAGAAAGAAATGCCTGAGTTCTCAAGGAAGGTTTGGAGCTTCATTGCTAATCAGGTGGGATGTTTCATCATCTACCCCCACCAGCTCACACAGGTGAGCATAAGTTAGCACTGGGCTCACAGGATCAAAAGTGCTCAAGCACCCTGTTTCAACTTGCAAGCAAGACCAAGCAGGGGTGACTGCCAACTCATCAGAAAGGCAAAGTTAGGGAGAAGGATGAGAGAGATGGTTACCCTGTCACAAGCCAGCCTGAGGCTTCACAGAATGCTACAGACCAAAACACTGCCAGCAAAGGCTCAGTATAGTAATTCACAAGGTACCATTTACAGCCCATCTCCATTAAGCACTATAAAATAACAACACTTGCTGAGCTACCTCTCTGCACATGCACCTCTTCCTGGGAGCAGACATACAAGTGGTAGATTCAACACATTCAGCACAGGGCTTTTCTGGAATGGGTTAGCAACAGAGCAGCTCTTCCTTTGCACTATCCTAGGTAAACAGAGGATGTTGCTGGTACAAAGTGCCTCAAAGTGGCAGGAACAGCATTATCGCTTCAGTACTGTTTCCTGAAAGATCAATAAGCCAAGACAATCAATTCTTCTGGCTAGTTCTTATTCCCCAGGAGAAGCTGTGGCTCTCATCTCCCATCATTTAACCCTTCACAAACACAGCAACAGCCCCATTAATTCTGTCCTTAAACATGCATTCCATGAGCCTATGTAGCAGAAGAGTCTACAGAGCTGGATGTAGCCAGGTGAACATGGTATTGCATTGTATAGCCTATTACTTCAGCACAGCAAAACCATGTCTGTGTACAGCCCTTTGAGCACATGGAGACACCCTTGCATCTGACTTCTTTGAATAGGATACAGGGTCCCAAAAAACCACAGTTCTCTATTCCCACTACTTCTCTGTGTAGAGAGTATAGTGTTCCCAGAGCACCAGCTGACACTCACAGAAAGGATCTGCATAGGCAATAGATGGCATGGACAGTCATTACAGAGTCACAAGAGTAAAGCCTATATAGATACACACAAAAATGAAGTTTATTCATATATAGGAAAAAGAGTAAGAGGAACGGACAGAAAGCTCAGGAAGAATGAAAGAATCACGTGATTATCTGCAATGTAAAAAAGGGAATAGGGTCTACTGAGGGCAAAACATAGGATTGTACTTAGAACCCGCCGTAACACAAGGAATTTTGCTGTGATCATTCAATTCTCCACAGATCTTGGAGAACAGGCAAACAGGAACCTTATTTAAGATGGGCAAAACACATCACATCAGTGAAGGGACTCACCTTGGACTGAACAGAGAATCTGTGTCAGAGCTAGAATTAGAATCATAGAATCATAGAATAGTTAGGGTTGGAAAGGACCTTATGATCATCTAGTTCCAACCCCCCTGCCAGGGGCAGGGACACCTCACACTAAACCATGCCACCCAAGGCTCTGTCCAACCCGGCCTTGAACACTGCCAGCAATGGAGCATTCACAACTTCCCTGTGCAACCCATTCCAGTGCCTCACCACCCTTACAGGAAAGAATTTCTTCCTCATATCCAATATAAACTTTCCCTGTTTAATTAAAGAACAACAGTGAAACAAACAACTTGGTATAAAGATTGGCTATGAATACATTAAGCTGTACACAGAAATTTCCACCTAAAAAGCAGTGGGGTTTGAGATAGGCTTCTAGAATGACTTTTGGGCAAAGCATTAAAGAGGATACTGATGCAAGGAATCCCTTCCTAGCCTATGTTTTGCTCACAAAATTCTCATTGTCCTCCCCCATGCAAAGACAGCACTGCACAATGGTTGTAATGCAAGTGCTGCCATACTCTTAGCACTACAGAATGTGGGTCCAAAAAGTATGACAGAGAAAATCATATTCACATCAGCTCTTCACCAGTTTACACGAGTTCACATCACCACACAGAAAGCTTGAAATCCTCTGTATTAGGCCATGAAGTCACAATGGAACAGGGAAGAACTTATTTAAATGGAAGCAATAGAAAGATCTGCCAAGGAGAGTAACTGCAATTTATAAAATTCCAGAAGACCTGTGGAAAAAGAAAGGCCTGAGGATGGAGAACAAAGCAAACAAAAATAAAGCTGTCTGGCAAGCCCGGTGGCAGGCATACCCTCTCTTCTCATCCAGAAAGTCACTCTCTAGGTCCTGTGAGCTTTAGAGGGATGTCAATGAAATGCTTATGTTTTAGTATATGGCTACAACTCATTTGCTTAAGCCTACTACAAAGAGGTGATCATGAGAGGCTGGGGAAACAAGAATTTCTGGAGTACATTTCCTGCTGATCCAGCAAACACAATTACAAAGAGAAAGAGAATCCATTCGGAGAACAGCATGAAACTCTTGTGAGCAGGATCATTCGCATCTCACATGGTTGAGGGAAAAGAAAGGGCAGCGACTCCTTAATGAGCAAAAATAGCCACTTACGTTTCCCTCTCACACATGCTGGACATACGCTTTCCAGTATCCACACAAGACTTAGTTGCAAGTTTTATCCCATTGGAAAAGGTAATTTCTCCTAAAGACACACCCCTTTCTCTAGAGACTTTAAAGAGAGTACTGAGACTTCAGCACTGTGGCTTCTTTCAAGTCATTACGACAACTAAACGGGGTGCTTTGAAGAGTGGCAGTATTTCCTTCCCCAAAATTCCTACACTACTGTAAAATCAACATGACAAGAAGACAACAAGAACACAGTAGCTTTCTATTTAGCTTGTGGGAAAGCTGAAAATCAGCTTTTAGTTCCCCAGTTCTTCATAAACTGTATATGCCAGGCTAAGCTGTACGGAAATGCAGCCACCTTCAGGGTAAACAGCAGCAGGTCATTCAAAGGATTCAGCATAGCACTGGAAAGGACAAAAAGAGAAGGAAGGGTATTTTTCCCAAAAGGTCAGCAGGGGAAATATAAACTGCGAGGCCATGGCCACAGCATGATAATGCAGGAGAGGAAAAGTCTGAGGCAAACAGAAAGGAAACTGGGATGGCAAGGGAAAGGAAGGCAGGAAATAACGTTATACAGTGTTTAGCTCAGCCACAGAAAGCTCCTGTCTCAAAATGATGTGCTGTGGGTGTCAGTTATTAGAGGGAATAAGCACAATTATTATGTATTTGAAATGCATTTAATGCAGTGCACCCTAGCTCATGGTGCTCTCCTCAGCAGGTCCAGGCACAGAGCAGAGAGGGGGCCTCAGGCATTCACATCAGGTCGCAGTTTTAAATAATTTTTAAACTAGGGCAAGGTGCCAATTCTTACCTCAAGGTGCTGCACCCAGATAGACATGTCAGCAAAAATACCAAGTTCAGTGCATACAGGATGACCATCAATACACATTGCTCCAGAACGAAACAGTAACTTACTTTTTTTGCCAAAGTTTACCACTTTTGAGCAATAAACCTGGAGCTTCCTCTCAACAAGAGTCACCAAGACCAGATTCAGACATAATGTGTAGGACAACACCACGGAATGTTATACTAGGAGTAAGCTAGCCTTCTAGCTGCTTGTCTTACCAAACCAAGAAAAACTTTTTTGGTGGCATGGACCAAATGTATTTAAAAACAAAGAAAAACCCAACAACCCCAAAACAAATAAACAAAAAAAAAGACAAACTTGGGTAACTCTTGTTGCCGGCACAAAATCCTCTTGCTTTCAAGCTCTGCACCTGTCTCAGCAATTTGCAGTTTTTGCCATGGGCAAACAAACCATTTGGGATTTATATAAGATTATTCTCTGTAGATATCAGAGTACTTCTGGTGTCACTCACGTATCATTTTACACATGGGGAAACTGAGGAACATGGACTTGGCCATGTGTTGGAAGACAGCAGGTTTCTATACCCATTCCTTTTCGGGACCTCTTTGCAGAAGAGAGGCAGGATCTTGGCAGTCTTGATTTTGTGCAGGTCACCTGCTGCAGACACATTTTCTAAATGCAAGCTCTGAGCAAAAAATCAAAAGGACTGCTGGCTAGTTCACAACACATCAGGCCTTCAGCAACAGAGGTCCTCTGCTTGCTGCAGGCAGGCAGGACTGCTCTTTTCCAGTGACGGCAGGGTCTACCCAAGCATGTATGATGAACTCATCACAAAAGCAATCAGGCATTAATTTGGTCAATCATTCCTGTGACAGCGAATCCAGTTCTCCAACTACAAGGCAAGAATCCAGCTAAACTGAAGGACAGAAATAAATGCCTCAAAAGATACCAGTCAACATAACAGAAGAACAATTTAGATATTGACCCATCCACACTTCTTTCTCTCTCTCTCTTTTTTTTTTTTTTTTTTTTAAGAAAAGGCTACCCAAGGGTCAAGTAGGAACAAAAATAAAAAGTATTAAAAAATTAGATCGGGTTTTCCAGGCACTAATAACAACAAGGCAGCCCACCTTCCAATCCTTCTCATTTAGAATATTTATGTGGAGTTTCTATTAGGCTGCTGCATGCCTTGCGTGTATCCTGCTTCACTAAAGAAGAGCCTTTTTGAAGCATCACTTGACTTTGTTTTAAATATCTTGCTACGGTTTCCATTTTAGCTCTGTGAGATGATTATTTTCTCTCACCAAACTGAAGTTATGCAGCAGTTGAAAATGCTGATGGCTTAACTGGTTTCTTTTTTTTTTTCTTTCCTCCCTTCTCCTCGACACAGCAACCCTGAGGGGTTTTAACTCTTTCTGCAGCATTGAAATCCTGCTTTTGGAGTTCAATGTTTAACTCGCGCTGGGAGACTCATAAATATTCGGAGTCACTCTCTCCCTCTCTGTTTGATTAGGAAATGAGCCTTTAACTCAATGTAATCCCCAAGCCATTAACAAAAAAGCCCTCAACAGCTCCACTATTAGAATTTCACTCCTAACCCACAGAGGATTGAATTAGATTAACATAACTACCTGCAATCTGAGTTTATTTTCTGTGCCAGATAGAAATGTGTCTTCAGGAAAGAAAAAGAAGAGAGCAGGAGAGCAAGCATAGCATAATGAAATGTAAAAATAGAGAGATGAGAAATAGATGGACAGATGTACAGGTGAAGCTATAAAAGACGTAAGTGAGAGCAAGAGAGATAGCTGGCTACACAATCTTTAATAACTGGCTGCTGGGGGTTTTATTCAGAAGGCCCCTAAAAACACAGAACCGTTTCAAGAAAAGTATTATTTTTTTTTCTGCTGGTGTTTAATCCATATTCTCAGGGATTTACAGCAAGACACCTAAGCATGTTGTGCTCCAGACACCTGTGCAGCAGATTTGGCAGAGGTTTTATTTATGAGGGGTGCTATACTCAGCAATGAAAGGAGGGGCTTGAAGAGGAGACTCTGCATGTCAATCATTACTTTGCAGTCAAAGAAACAAATAAACTAGGACAAAATAAAAGTTGTTTGTTTAAGGAATGAAAAAAAAAATTCATGCAACAGCCCTGTGACAAACTACACTGTACAGAGTAAGTCAGTTTGGAGGCTGGTAGACACTCAGTCCACGAAACATGAAACATTAGTGAAAAAACTAAACAACAAAGAATTCCACATAATGCATCAAAGTCTTCTCTCTAACCACAGGTAACTCCCTCCCTCCAAATAAAAGTGATCCTATAAACCATTGATTGGTATGCTACAGGACAGTAGATGCTTGGTTACTTTTTCCAAATACAGTAATAAAAAGATATGGCAGGTTTAACAGGGGAAAAGACCCACATGCAGTTAAAAGAGAAGGATAAAGTCCAGCAATTACGATGACACAACTATTGAACAGACCAAGCAAATTCTTAAGACTAAGTTTTTTCTAGCTTTATACTTGAAGGACTACTTTAGGAGTGCTTGGATGTCTGCAAAAATGTATAGTAAATCAGTTTTTGCAGTAATTCCTGAGCATAGTAATGCTGATATTTTTGTTTATGTAAGAAGAAAAAGATTCATTTTTCAAGTGATAATATGTCTCTTGGTTTTCAATTTTAGGGGGACCTCAGACCAGCTATCTGATAGATTCCTTGTTAGTTGTTAGAGTCAGCAACTTTATTTCTTTAATGTCTTTCAGGAAAATCTACTCTCCCTTTTTTACACAATAACGCTGCATTGTCACAAAGAGGCAATAAATATAATATCATGCCAAAACAAACAGAAAAGGGACTTAAATAATTTACCTACATTCATTTTTATGTAAAGCAAAAAGTCTTAATAATCAAAATGAAGCTTCCTATGATAAGAATGGTCAGGTTAACATTTTTTTTTTTATTTGGTGGAGGGGAGGCTTCATAGCAAGTAGTGTATTGTAATCATTATTTTGGGCATTATTTATATGTAAATCCACCACGTTTATCCACATTGTCCTAAAAGCCTTTCTTATATCTAGCATTCTAGCTGAAGGATGGAGTATTTATATCAATGGCTAAAAACTCAGAATTAATTTGCTGCCAGGATTTTTTGTCTCTAGAACTTGAGTTAAAAACTTGGAGTACTATAAAACGTACAGCAAAGAAATGCAAAATAAAGAAATTACGAGCAAGCTCACTTGCCACCTTTCTACAGTCAGTCCAAGCAACTCAGCTATCATGTATTTTTAGGACTCTGGTTTTATTATTCTATTTTTATGAGACACTTGTTCCTCCAAATTACTTTAAGTTCAGCTTCATTTGATTTGTTGTTAGTTTCAAAAACGGTCATTGTGGGGAGGAAAAGTTTTTAGAACATAGATTCAGTTATAAATTTATATTAAAAAGTTTAGCATAACAAAATTAAAAATTGTAATACTGGCATTTTGGGAAGTAAACACTATAAATACAATAAATGAAAAATATTTCTATGCTTAAAAATAAATACAAAATCTAATTTCTGCAAAAGCTATAAGCCCAAAACTCAGGCAAAATTATGAAACAAGAAAAACCTCTTTGTGCTAAAAGCTATTAATAAAGAACAATTTCTGACTAATTATTGTCTTCCCTCTCTTAATATTTCTGTTAACTAAAATACGCTAAAAATATAATGTTGTTCAAATATTTTGCATTTTGTCCCCTTTAAAGTGAACAGCTCATTGGCAATGAGAGAGCAAGTTCTTTCTCTGACTGCCACTGTGCCGACTCTACGAAGACTTGCACCCTCTTTTGTCATTGAAGAGACTTTGATTGCTGTGGGACTTTTAAAATTAAAGAAACATCAACTGCTCAATGATAAATGTATTCAGTAAAAGCAAAAATTCATTTCATCTCCGTGCTAAGAGAAGGTTTGATGTGAAGCTGGGGGGGGGGGGTAGTTTGTTGTTGTTTTTTTTTTTTTTAATAGAGGAAAGGGTGTTGCTTGGTTCTTTTAAGACAGGACTGCTGAAGTTTCCAGGTTTGCCTTTACCAGCATGGGATAAATAGCACCTGTCCTTGGTAAGCCCTTAAGCAGAGTTACATTATACATTGACCTTTTTGGAATGCCAGCAAACCTGACCCTTTCTATTCCCAAAACAAAACTGTTCCACTCAAACTTTCATTTGCTTATTTCCAGAGGAAAAAGCCACTCTCAAATAGTGAAACTGATTGATTTCTACAAAGTTCTGAACCAACTCCTTTCCTTATGGGTCATGCTGACCTTCCTTTGACAGTGTGAAAATAAAAAAAAAAAAATACTACCTTTAACCATACTGAGATGCTACCTTAATTTTTAGCCCAGCTGAAAGGATTGGTGCAGAGCAACATTTGGATAAAAAAAAGCCCAAAACAAAAAGCAACCCCATAAATGCAGTAAAAGGTAGAAGTTCACTACTTACATGCTGCAGGCTGAGAGATGAAGCTGGAGGCTGGAGTAGAATTTCCCTTGCCCTCAGGTGTTTCTAATTGCTGATTAAATATCTTTTGGTTCCGCCTGCACCAGCCGACAGTCCCCTCTGCGTCTCTGCCTCTCTTTGTGACTAGGACACAGTACTCTGAGTCCCAACCTATAAATAGATCCCAGCTCTGTGATTGATATAACAGGCAGCTGACAAAAAAAAAAAAAAAAAAAAAAAAAAAAAAAAAAGAGAGAAAGAAAGAAAAAAAAAAAAAGAAGAAGAAACAACCAGGTCTTAAGCAAAGCAGCAGAAGCTGGGCTTTTAACTATGCACTGTGCCCAGGGAGGAGTCCCCCACAGCCACCCTTGGGCATCAGAAAGAGAAAGTGCAAGGCAATTACTTTCCTAGCAGCATTATAGCAACTTGAGGCATGTAAGGCAAATGAACAAAATTCAGTGCACAAAGAGGGAGAGGGAAAGCGCAACTGGCAGACTGCATCCAACTCTTTGGTAATTTAGCACAAATAAATGCCATTTTAAAAACAAGTTGGGGATTCTGACAGAATGAGAGAGCCATTCAGAGTTAAGTTCTGAGGGTTGGTCCAGGCGTGCTTGTATTTCTGCTGCAGAAACTAGGGCTAGTGGGTAGGTTAGCAATTTAACAGCTCAGCAGTCTACTTAGGGTCTCTGCCCACAAATACTATTTGATGAGGCTGTTCCTGAAAACAAAATTGAGGGCATAGATGGTACCTCCCCTATTGACTCAGCAGAAGTTACTTAGCTCTTAGGGACCTGAACCATAGCTCCTACTCATGTCCTTGACTACCAGGAGAAAACTGATGAGTTATAGACATCAGCAGAGCAGTTTTGCAGAGGCTGAGCTGAGAGCCCACCATCTGGGCAATGACTTGAGAGAATGCATCAGGAATGCTTCTGCTGCCCTGGTCCCCGTTAATTGACAGGGGTAATGGTCCTTGTTTTTTCCATATCTAACCCCTACAGATTCTCCTGTTAGAAGAGCCACAGTCAGGCAAGGCCAGAAGCTTTTCCAGGAGGCAGCGGGTTCTCCAAGCTTTCATCAACTCCTAGATATTTATGATCTGCAGTAGAGCCTTAATTGCTATGGAGTTTCACAGCATACGATCTCAAAGGCAAAGCAGCTCCTGATGAACACCAGGGTAGGGAATAAGAGACAGAACAGTAGGCAGAGAGAGGAAAACCAGTTTTTGCTACGCTCCTACAATGGCAGTATCTCCTACAATCATCCCCAGCACCATGCTCAGCTCTGCAGGCAAAAGTACTAGCACTAGTGTAGAAAGGGAACCAGATTCACCAGCCTTCTTTTCATCACATTGCTAGGCTTGCTTGAGCTGAGATGGTAAAGAAATGCTCATAAAGCATTCTGATGGTAAAGAAACTCAAAAAGCAGGATAAAATCCTCAGGCATCAAGCCCATGCCGAACTCCATGGTTCTTTGGCTCCGTGGCTAACAGTACCTGAACTATTTAAGCTAGTTTAGGCATGTCTGTACTACACTGCAGCTGCTGCTCTTGCTGGAGTAAAGTTAGTTTAACAGGAGCAGCTGTCCTAAAGCAAGGCAAGGACCCACCACATCACAGTCAAGGTCTCAGCTCAACTGCAGCTATTGATCATGTGGAGAGATAAAATAATTTCCTCTTTTTGGGCCAAATCCTGATGCATGCATAACTTGCCTCTTGACAATATCCTTTATGTCTAAGCTGGTAGGATTTAGTCAATGAAATGCCCTTCTTGCAGAACAGGGGTCTGATGAAGCACTGGACAAAGACTCATGAAATTTAGACATTTTCCTTAGTTGAGCTACTGCTCTTTGTGAAGACTGGCTTGTCACTTCACCACAGCTTTAAAAAAAACAGAGATAACAATACTTAACACTGCACTTCAAAGCACTTTGATGTCCACAGATGAAGAACTACAAATGGCTGAGCTCCACCCTCAATTCCCCACCAGATTTTGGTCCTTCACCTAGTTGAATCAGATCTTGGATAAAAAATTACATGACCACCTTAATTTCTGCCCTCTCATTTGGGCTGGTTAGTACAAGGTGTTTTGGGCTTTGATATTGAGAACTGTAAAACATTTTACACTTCCCACTGCCATCAGAAGGAATTTTAGAAGCTCAGTACACAGAATAATCAGGCTGAGGCACAGTAGAGCAAGGTCACAAAACATCGGCATCTAAATTCAGCAGTCACTTTTGAAAAATTCAGCTTTAACAAATGCATAGTTACATAGATCCTGAACATGTTTACCACTGTCAGACTGTTCTTTGCCTGTTGACTACTGTTGACAGTAGTTCTTCAACACTACTCCATCAAGCCCTGTGTTGTATAGAGCAGCACCATCCCTTCCCCGTTATACTGCTATAAGCCAAACTAAAGCTCATAGTGTAGTCTAAATCACAAGGATACTTTAGGCACATCTCAAACAAGTAGCTGCGAAGACCTATTCAGTTCTCAGGTCCAGGTCCAGGTCCATGTCCAGTGCTTACCCCTGGCATCCCATACCTACAGTGGTGCAAAACCCGGGCATACCTTAGTCCCCCATCCTTTCACTTTCTGCCTGGAGGATTAAGGGATGAGGACTTGCTAGCATGTGGCAGCTAGTACAGATGAACCCTGAATGGAGTTAGCATTCCTCCATTCTTCCTCTCTGCCTTTAGACAGCAGTATGCATGACCTCAGTTACTCCCCACTGGGATACCCATCAATCCAGAAAAGATCTGCTTTAGGTAAAACTTCAAAACCAGGTCCCGTATCCACACTGCCAGCACCCCTATGCACAAAAACCACTAATTCCAGTCTCCAGACTTAGGGTGAGGCAGGGAAAGAATCCAAAAGTAGAGGCCATAACCCTGAATGCCCACTTCAAAACACTACAACAAACAAATAAAAAACCCAAACAAACAAAAAAACCAGAAAAACATCAACATCAGTGGCTTGTAGGCTGTATAAAGGCTCAACTCTTTCCTTGATCAAGTGCAAATGCAGCTTCACCATCTTTTCTACTTGTTGTCTGGGAAGCTATTTTTCTAAATGTTTCTTGCTAGGGCCACTTTCACCGTAAGCCTGTATTCAGTCTCAGATTCTCAAGTCTATGGCAGAGATAAAATTTCAGTGCTTAATTTTCTTCAAACACAAAAAAGTTTGAGCTTTGCACATAGAAATCTAAGCAGAACTTGCTGCATATAAGCCATTACAGAAGAATGCAATATATACTTTCCTTCTAATGACAAAATCAAACAAAAATTCACAACTACCTTTTGTAGATAGTGACACAACAAAACCAGTTGAAGCTTGGAAATACTGATCCAATCAGTGTAATCTTCCAATTCCCCCCACCCTCACATTAAACCACATCTTTGTCCTCTTTTCCTGTGTCCCTTCTCACAGAAGCACCTATTAAAGTGCTTCTGTGCACATCTGATTTATGTCCCATAAGTTTAGAGCTCAGAACCAGTGATGCTTTGGTATCAGAAATACAGATATGAATATGAGTTTTAACAGATAAACTGAAAGTCAGCTCTGCAGTTTCCAAGGCTAGCCACAAACTAAGAAGAATAATTGTAACAGACAACAAAAAGTTTCTTTGGCAGAGTCACACTACTTCAAAAGTCTCACAAACCCAACATTCCAGGACAGCTGTGTTAGTGCCCTGTTGCATTTACTGAGGTATGAATTGCACAGACTTCAAACAGGGACTAGGTAAACACAGAAAAAGATCCTATGGAATCATAGAACAGTTAGGGTTGGAAAGGACCTTAAGATCATCTAGTTTCAACTCCCCTGCCATGGGCAGGGACACCTCCCACTAAACTCTTTTCACATAAAGGAAATGAATGTCAAAAAACCCCTCATCCAAGACTGAAAAAATAACAAGATAAGGAATAAAAGATAAACAAAGGGAAAAATTATAGTAGCAACTCTTTTCTGGATGCTTGGTACACATAGTATGACTTTTTGATCTAAGATGTAGTTAAATATACTATGTATTTTGATACTAAGCATGTACTCTGAAAAACTGCATGCTGGTTTTACTGCCAGGAGTTTAGCTGGTTTATTTCCTTATTTGATTTTAATGCTGAAAACTTCATATTACTTCAATGTTCTTTTTCTGTGCAACCAATATTCACAGCAGAGTATTTATGGCACATGCTGAACCCAAAGTTCATATATACCATCTAATTCTTCCACGTACCCTCTAGGATGGTGCATGCCATGCTGTCATGTCAAGTCTCTGCCATCACCAGGGAAAGCCACACTGCTTGCTTGGTTAATACACTTGTAAACTTCACTCCTTCTTTAGCTTCTATATATTTTTATATTCTTCAGGAATGTGAAGAATTGCCACACAAGAATTACTAAGTTTTTAACAGAAGTCACCTACCTAGCCATTCCAGGTGAAGATGTTACCACCCTCCAGCTGCCTGCCAGCTGGAGATTAGCACTCCAAAAGCTGTTTGGCAGAAGGGAACCTGCAAAAACTTTCTAACAGCCTCAAGCAAAGCATGTCAGGTTAGTACTAAGGAACTTTCATGGATTAGGGGAAATAGATTCAAAATCTATTCTTCCATTTTCAGAGCTGCAGGCAGAGAAAAATCTTCACCTGGCACAGGTGTTTGCACAGTTAGGCTGTGGAGAGGCACCATCTGCGGTTGCTCCGCAGAGGAATGGCATTGGTCTTAACAAGAACACGAGCAAGCACAGGAGAATGCTACTCTCCCTTGTTTTTCTGAGTCCACCAGTAATAACAATGTGCTAATGAAAAATAGCTTGGCTTGGGCATTCAGAAGCTATCCAGAGTGAGCATTCAGTTCTACACACACACACGGAAACAAAATTTGTAAGGATTTAACTGAAGCCTGCAAGCAGTAAGACAATCACGTGCTGTATTGCATTTAAACACACAAGCTTTGCAGTCTACCACATACAGTTATGACAATAAAATTCCTTCTATCCTTACCTCATTTAGATCCCTCTTAAACTTCCGCTTCTACTGCAGAGCCTGTTCCTAAAAGAGCTTCTGTGTTTACAACCAGCAAAAAGCAGTGAAATGGAATAAGAATTCTTGGATGTACTCCTGCCTAAATTGTGTAAACACGATATTCTCTCACTGGAAACCACCATCGTCTTCTTCCAATCACGTGCTGCAATGTGTTCCATCAACGCCTGGCTGTCAATTCCATCATTTGGGGCAGGTACCTTTCATGCTTTCAACTTCTTGTGGATGTTTTGCAGAAACTCATCGCTGTTGTTGTATCACTTGTTTAGGACCTTGTTTAGCACCAGCAAGTCCACACCTGCACTGGCAGGGCATTAGCTGAGCACTCAGACAAATCTCAAAGCAACCAAGCAGCCTAAGGTCATCTTCAGGCAAGAGATACTGTTTGGTGTTCTCAGTGACCTTGGCCACAGTGGGGAGGGAGAGGAAGCATGGTAACTGTCATACTAAAGCTCAGAGCAATTTTGATACCAGAATGAGGACAGACTTAAATCATTTCTGGTGCCAGACCAAATAGGGACCAGGACTGCCAGAAAAAGGTTCCCCTTGGGTTTTTGTTTTTATTTTGCTTTTAATTCAGATTCCTTCAGACAACTTCTACAAAACCCAAACAACCACATTATAACCACAGACAGGCCTGACCATGATGTCTGGCTCCAGATCTAAACCTCTTACAGCAGGACTGTTAGCTCAGCTCCCCAGAAGGATCATCACCATTTTCCAAATGCCCAGTGTGTCACGGCAGTTATTACCTCTCCCTCTTCTCCTCTCCAAGGAGAGGCTCCATACTCTGTGTATCTTGCTCAAATGAAATGTATTTTTAAAAAATAAAAAAGAAGGCAAACAACTGATGAAGTTCCTCAGAGGAAAGGGATGCTCATGGCTGCAGACATGCACAGGAAGAGTAAGTTTTTCCAGAAGCCCTTCATGTGCCAACTGAGGGGTTTTAGGGCTGCTCATCTGCCTCCATACCTGCTGAGAACATGCCCTGCAGGTCAGCACAACCCAACAGAGCTCTCAGAGGAAAGTGTGGTGCCACACAAGCTCCTCAGCCTCGAAAGTGAGGAAATAAGTACTGAGAAATTCTGCAGTGGGTTCCTTGTGAGCCCACTCCAAAGCAACACCACTGATCTCCTGTCCTGCCTCATCTCCCAGTTAAGTTGATTGTGTCTGAAAAGCCCTTACCCCTGCCCTGAGGTTGGGACCCTCTCATCTGAAGGAGAAGGCACAGCTCTCACTCCCAACATACCACTAGCCAAGTGTTACTCAGCCTATCTGCACCAGGTGTCTGCAGTGAGGTGCTGGCTGAAGGGTGGCCCCTGTGAGGAGAGGCTGGGCTGCCCTGTGCCAGACACAGCCGGTTCCAGCCGGCTCCAACTGACGCACCACAGGGCACGGCCGAGCCCCTCAGCTGAGATGGCGGCACCCCTGGGAAAGCATGTTTGTTTAAGAGAGGACAGGCAGTGAGGAGTGAGAAACGGTAGACACCTAGGACAGAGCAGGAGGAGGGCCGGATGCGCTCCAGGTGCCAGAGCACGCAGTCCCCTGCAGAGGCCACAGTGGAGCAGGTGGATATTTCCTGAAGGTGATGCAGCTCACAGATGGCCAAGGTCAGCCCACCAAGTAAAACAAATTCTGCATGTTCAGTAGCATTCCCTCTGCATCGGAGACCCAGGCAAGCAAGTGCTCCCAGCCAGGTGATCTCTGCCTGGCACTGCCAGGGCTCCTGTGCCAGGCAGGGTATGCCACAGGGACTGGAAGGAGGGGACAAGCCAAAAATAACCCTGAACAGTACTGGAAACTGTCTTGTTGTGGGAGAGACTATTCTCACAGATTACACCAAAACCCTACCTACAGCTCCTGACAACCCATATTTGGGAGGCGCTTGGAGGCACACATGACTTTCACGGACACAGCAATGTGTGTGCAAATGCCTGCCTCAATTCGCTCTCTGGCAGTGAAGTTCTGCCGCCACGATATCACACTCCCTCACTGTGCATAAAACCAAACATGAAATGGCAGCCTAAACATTACCCTCACAGAAGCTTCTCCAGCTCATAAACCTAAGGCAAGGTTCACTCACACTGTGAGGGGAACCGAGATCTGTTTCCAGCTAATGTCTCTCAGCTCTGTGCCATCTAAAATAACTTCTGAGCCCACTGTGTGGCTGCCAGGCCCTTGTCTGAGAGATGTAAGCCCTTGTAATGTGTTGAACAGGCACAGACCCAAGTAAAATTCCCCCTCCCTTGTCTCTTTTCCTTTAGGCTAACCATAGCAAGCTTCTGCTGAACTTTGACTCAGCTCCATCTTAGCAAATAGGTGAGGTGGTTTCTCCCTCTTCATCACAATTCTGCTGCAGTCTCCTCTGCCTCCTCACCCCATCACCTCAAGTCCTTTTTCATCTTAGAGTTGCCAGTCACCTCTGAAAGCTCTCCCGACCCAGATCCTTCCCGCCCTGCAGCCTGGAGCACCTCAAAACTCAGAGCATTTTCCTCTCCAAAAGAATGGAGAGAGAGAAAGGGAGAAGGGCGGGAGCCTTTTCTTTAAATGTAGTTACCCCTATTTACAAGAAAGAAGGCTTCTGCAAAAGGATTTAGTGTTCCCTCCCTCTGCTCCCCAGACAGTTAGAAACTCAGCTCTCTGACACAGCTCATCCCATGTGAAGGAGCACAGCTACAGCACGTACAGAGAGAAGACAAGCTGCTGGAGCTGTCATGCTGCTGCTGAGCTTTACTGCTTGTTTCAGTCACTCAGGATTTGGTCTGAGGATGCTCTGCACTGAGAAGACAGAAAGGAAGGGTGCGCACCCACAGGGTCCCAGCAGAGGAGCGGCAGTGCCAGGAAGTGCCAGGACAATGAGCCCTGTGCTCAGGCAAATGCACAGCAGCTGTCCCCCCAGCCAACCAGTGCTGCTAGTCAACAGCCTGCCAGGCTGAGGAGGAGCCAAAAGCCCAGCTGTTTCTTCACCAACATGGGAAGCACATGGCACCTGCTCCCTCTCTCTTCCCCACCCCCCCACCCCCCTCCACCCCCCCAACTCCTGGAATTGCTATGGGCTGCTTCTGGACACAAAGGTGCCCTGCAGTTCACTGCAGATATTCAAAGCTGCTGAAACCTGAGATGGAGCTCAGGTATAGCACAGTCTATACCAAACTATATTGTTCTCTATTCTCCCCTCCTCTTCCCCGCCCCCCTACTCCCTGTAAAAAGATGTCACATTCACTGAGGCTTAACAGTGAGGAGGGAAAAAAAAAGTCAAATCCTTAACCTCAAGTGGATTTACCCAAGGCCCCTTGGAAACAGCTGCTTGAGGAAGGTTTCTGTCAAGTCCGTGCTTCAGGTGCAGACATTTGGTTGCTCAGTCCGTTGCTGCTGCTTTAGTCTGTGCTCTTGCCACACCTGGACCTGTCCTTGCCTGGAATAACCAGTCCCTGCCATTGGTTCTGCCTAGGGCCTGCTGCTGCTGGGAGGTGAGGCCCAGCTCCTCACCAGTCCCCTCCCTTAAGGAATGTGTCACTAGCATGACACACACTCACTCACACATGGCCGGGCTGCGACTCCCCACTGAGCACAGAGTAGAAGATCTAAAGCAATCACAGTAGCTTCTTCCCTGACATGCTGTGTACCATGCAGCTCTCCTGCTCTCACAAGCTTGGAAAAACAAATCAAACCAAACCAAAACACAACATAACCACCATGAAACCACAACTTTTCTTTAGCTCCTCTGTGCAACAATAAACTGTGAAAAAAGTGGTGGATTCAGCCCTCTGCACCTTTGCAAGGCAGGACAGGTGCATCAAAGCACTTTGCAGGCAGGTAACAGAAACTCCAGGAGAAGCAGCCCCAGTTTTATGTCACACAGCACATAAGGATACTTTAGCAAAACAGAGCTACACAGGGCTACTTCAGCATGCTCTAAATGACCTGATTTGGATTTTGGCAGAAGGACAGCCTCATTCATATGGGCTTTATATCCAGATGAGAACCAGGCTATATAATTCAATTTGAGAATACCATGAGACTGTATCTAAGTTATCACTGCATGGTGCTCCCCCGTGCCCTGTAAATATACCTTAAGTAGCAGAGACAAGAACAGAAACTCTCTCTTGAATACATCTTGTGCCTTGCCATGAGATCCTGGGATTCATTTGCCTGGTGAAACCCCATGGAAACTTGCAAGCAGACTGCCTTCTGCTCTTCGAAAGCCCGTTCTTCAGAGCTGTTGTGCTACATCTCTGCCATTTTTCTGGAGAAGTTTCTTTTTGCCACATTATCAGGTGACAGAACTCACATTTTTAAATTTATAGAAATGGGATGTTAGAAAAAGTAGGGAGTGTGGAAATTTTTTCATGTCTCCTTCTTAAGTTTCCAAATAAGACCCCTTATGTTTCAAAAAAGTTTTTTTATTCTTCACTTTCTCACTGATCACTAGCTTGCATACAGGCAGAAAGCAAGGCTCTAATTTGGAGGCAGGTGGGCTGCTGATTGTAACCATAGGGCATTTCATATTTCTTGTCTGTATCAGCAAATTCCCCAATAAAACACTTTCCTAAAGCTTGGTTGTTTTTTTATGAAATTTAACAAAAAAATGAGTTCTGGACGAATTATTTGGAAGTCTTCTGTGTTAACTACAATTGTTCTGAATGGTGGTATTAATTTGGAGAAATTGTTATTCACTACAGAAAACTTTAATCAATGAGCAAACAACCAAATGAGACTTGACACACAGTATCAGGAAGCAGCCCCCTGCCCTGAACTGTGCATTGATTCCCTCCTTCAAAGGTGATTTCTTCAGCCAAGTTCTCTATGAATGGAAATTCTTGTTTCACCTCCTTTTTCAGAACGCGTGAGTCTATGTAGAGAAACTGCTTCTGTATTGCTACATTATGCTTGCAAAATGTTACCTGTTCCCCTTGCAAGCCTTGTTAAGTGAGTCATGAAAATGGGCAGCCTCAGAGGTCCACGTAATGGCAAGACTGCAAAGAAAAAACATGCAACCATTACCTTCATTTCGTGGTACAGAGCAAACAAAAAGTAAGGAAGTTCCCTGACAAAAATGTCTTTAAGGCTGTGCCATGGCAGGGGTGACTACATAGTTACTGTTCATCTTTGAGAGTCAGTGTTTCCAGATGCCTCAGAAATGATAATTTTTACTACAGCTAATTACAGACACACTGTGGTGACTCCCCAGCCAGATTTGTAACCCTTTTATGTAATTGCTGCTATTATTATTATTATAAGCAGCATTCAGTACCAGGCCCTTTGACACTAAACACCATGCATGTGTAAATAAGCAAATATGGTCTCCACTGCAAATACTTTGTAATTTGAGGCCTGGTCCACATTAATTTTTGTATAAATGTAACTATCCCACTTATTTATATCACTATAACCACATTTATGTTAGTCTAGCTTACATCTCCAAAGAAGTTATGCTGAAATATATCCTACCAAAGTAATATTCATGCAGAACTACCACTTTACCTATACTGGGATCCAAAATCACAGTGAAACCAGTGCTCAGATAGGCTAATATGAGGAAAACTGGGGCACATAAATTAGAGGGCAGAAGATATAATCTGTACAGACCACAGAAATTTCACAGCTGCACCTCAACTTACCTCCTGAAAGAATCTTCTATGGAAAATTTTGGGTGTGCATTGCCTTCTCAGGTACCTGAAACACAGATGCCTTGTTTCCAATGGCTTTCTCTGTTGTGTTTGATAGGTTTTTTAACTGTATTATCCTGAAGCTGCAATGTTACTTACGTGTTATTAAATTTCAGGGAAACCACATGCATTAGCAGCGTTATGAATGTCCAGAAAGAAGGAAGCGCATTCCTTACTAGTCACCAGAGAATCTATGAGATAAGATACATTGGCCAACCAGTGGATCCTCTGATGCACACATAGTAAGATGTGAGCCTCAACTGAACTCTTCTGTAATTGGGGCATTTGGACAGTCCCTGTCCCATGTGGATTTCCTGGACTCTAAATAAGAGTGAGCTCATTCTGCCGTCTTTCCCTAAGGGATAATAATTAGGCCTTCCTCCTCTACCTGTCACCTATTTCATGAAACTTGCATGAATTTGATACCTTTCAGACTTCTGATTGGGTGTGAAATGTGCTGAAATTAGATAACAGATTCAAAATTTACACAAATTCATCAAGCGTGATCATATATTTTAGTATTCCCTCAGAACAGCAGGCCTAACAATAAATTCCAGTTAAACTGACAAAGTATTTTTCCAAGGAACACCATGTTGTGATATAATCTGTATTTCGTTTTCTTTAAAAACAGCCAACTGGAAAAACCCAACCAAACAAATAATCACACCCCATTTAAAACCAAAAAGAGGTGGATATGGAATCAGGACCCCTCACCTATACAGTGCTCAGCTTCATCCTGCTTCACTCTTCTGTCACCATACCCCTCCTTGCTGATGAACATATCCCCTCTCAACCCTGCTGTGCCTTACACATAGCATAGGAAGAGGACATGCAAGAGCTCCATGAGTGCTCCTGCATTCTATGATTGGTGGCAGATTTAGGGACAAGAGCTTCCTTGGCCCCAGCAGATGTGCTTGTGTTAACAGCAATATTTCATGGGCTGATAAACTGTCACTGTTGTGCACAAACCCCTGGAATTGAAAGCAAAGTTATCCTTCTAGTTTTAGTCCCTCTTTTTACCAGTTTCTCTGTTTCAAACCACCGTGTTCACTCTGGATCTCTTAGGGAACTTGAGGATTTGAAGTGATGATGGTAGACTGCAACCTGGATAGCTTTTGTCCTTTGCTGTATTGTTCCAAGGAGGCTGGGTAGGCCCTCTGTATGTTCAGAATCCAACTTCCTATTAGACAGGTTTCTTGGAAGAAAATGTAGCAGACAGCTATGTTCTCTAGAGTGAGATCTCAGGGTAAATAGGTCTGGATTGTGTTGGTCCCATATGAGGTATCAGTGCTATGCCTTTGTCTTAACAGTCCACTCCTCCCCCTTTGCAAACTCAAAACACTTTCTCTGAATAATCACAACTGCACTGATTTCTTCTCTCTGAAAGGGAGCCTGGAGCCTGCGCTGATATTTTTAGGTAACCCACTTGCTCAGTTTTCTCTCCCCTCTGTGAACAGATCCTTCGCTTATTCTAACTCACACTGCCACAAACGTTCCTTGTCTCTTTCTTGTTCTGGCACTCTCAGAACTGTAAATGCAGCACCTACTGCTTAGATAGACAGCTACACTATCACTGTATATTTGTGTTTGGCCTCTTCCAGGGCTGTACACATGATGACCAGAAGTACAGAGTGGAGACTGCAATAAAACCTTGATAAAATTAGTAAGTGGTTGAAGTATTATATAGGAAGACAAGCAAAAATTCCAATTAGCATTTTTATGATTATTCATCAAACCTGATAAAGATCCCATTCCAAAGGAAGGGGTAAGAGACCCAGCCAGCAAAGGAAGGTAACCTACAACTGAAGAAGTTTCACATCCAAATTCTTTCCTGCTTCATAGTGACTGCTGGCATAAAATATCGTTACTCTGACATGAGGAGGCTTTGGTGCCAAGTTTGTGGAAGTATGAACAACAAAACCCGTGACAAGGCAGGAGAGGATCAGTCAGTCCTTGTGGCTGTGTCCAATCCATGCTGTTGCGGTCTCAAAGGAGTTGCCCCTTTGGTTCTAACCATATCCTGGTTTCATTTATCCCATCTTCTACTTCAGGAATCTTAGGAATGATTTTTTACACATAGTTCTTCTTTCAGCCTGTGCACTGCGTCCTACCCGACTTTTTTTCCTCACGCTTTCCATTCTTGTTCCCAGTCTTTCCATTTCCCTTTTCTTTTTATTTTGCCCACAAACAACCCCCTTCCCCAGCATGTCAACAGCAGTGGGAAGTAACCTAATTAATAGCTCCTTGATAGCCTACCCCACACGAGCACAAACCCATCCCCCCAGTATCCCACTGGCAATTCAACAGCCCTCTCTCAAGAAGGAAAGTATTTCCATACTAATTAAGAACAACATTGGGTATTTCTGGGCGGAAGGATCAGGGATTCCCATCTGGGCCTAGATCTCTTGAGCTGACAGAGCAATTGTACCTCAAAGCACATTTTCTTTTCCAAATCTTTGTGACATTAACTGTTTACTCTGCTCTCTGTATCAAACATCTTTGTCAGCCTGGCTTCTATGTTAGCTGGTAGCTCTGCAATTGAGTTAAGGCTGTATTCCTGCAGCACTCAGCTTGTGTGTCTCTCTTTCAGCACATGGCACTTGCTCATAAACCTACATTGCTTCCCTTCTCTATTCTTCAGCAGCATTAGTGTGAGCCAAGGACCTTTCCATGTTGTGGTTCTCAAAGGACAAAGGTGCTACTAGATCCATTTAAAAGGTCTCTGCTACTTGACATCCCCTGACACTCACTTCACTGTCTCCAGTCCTGCCACAACCACTTTATCCTGGTTTCAGCAGTAGCAGTCATTTTTCTTCTTCTTAGTAGCTGGTGCAGTGCTGTGTGTTTGACTTTCAGCCTGGGAACAGTGCTGATGACACCGATGTTTTTAGTTGCTGTTCAGTAATGTCCACTCTGACCAAGGACTTTCTGAGTCTCATGCTCTGCCAGGGAGAAGGGGAAGCCGGGAGAAAGCAGAGAGAGGACACCTGACCCAAACTAGCCAAAGAGGTATTCCATACCACAGCACTTCATGCCTACTACATAAACTGGGGGCAGTTACCCAGAAGGGTTAGATCACAGCTCGGGTCGGGCTGGGTATCGGTCGGCGGGTGGTGAGCGGTTGTATTCTCTTCCCTTGTTGTTTCCTTTATCATTATTATTATTGGTGGTAGCAGCAGTGGTTTGTGTTCTACCTTAGTTACTGGACTGTTCTTATCTCAGCCTGTGGGAGTTATGTTCTTTCGATTCTCCTCCCCATACCTCTTGGAGTGGAGGGAGGAAGGGGGGGAGTGAGCGAGCGGCTATGTGGTTCTGAGTTACCGGCTGGGCTTAAACCACAACAGTTCTTTTTGGTGCCCAACTTGGGGCTCAAAGGGTTGAGATAATGACAGATGTGACCAGAGTGTGTCTAATTGTATTTGCGATAAGCAAAAAAAGTGTTTCGGGATAATAGTCACTCTTCACAATGTTGATTTATTGGCTCTCAAAGTTGTTGTTCTTGATCTTGGAGTTTCAGCATGTCGTACCTTACTTACAGCTGATATTTGCTGTGTTAGTGTTTATCAGCTGGGGGCCTTGGGCTAAGGTTCTTGTTTCACTGTACTTTCTGGTAATGACTTGTAATACAATGGACTCACTGATCATGAAACTGATCTGGCTTGCGTTCCCAATGTGGTCACCACCTCTGTACTTTGGGAGGTATATAATAGAAGTGTATAGCAATTACACATCTTTTTTCCCCACCTCGGGTGGTCAGCCTATGCGGGAGACATTCCCACACACCCTAGTGACAAGTACAGCAGCTACTCAAACTCTGACTACAACAGATAACACAGCTCCACCACCCCAAGCACAGCAGCTCCACCAACCCCAGCAACAAGTACAGCAGCTACTCAAACTCCAACGGCAGCAGAAAGCGCAGCTACTCCAGCTCCAAGCACAGCAGCTACACCAGCCCCAGTGACAAGTACAGCAGGGCCATTTGAGAGTGCTGAAGGTTTTGAATGGCCTTTGGGTACCATTAAGACCTGCCTGCTGATTGTGATGGGGATCACTATGTTGGCGTGCATACAGAGTGTATTTTACCCACAACCATTTCGTCTGATCTCCAAAGTTAAGCAGAGTCATGTTTGGGTCTTGTCTAGGGTTAGACAACGATATAGGAGGACCAAGAGATATTCCCCAAGCCTGGACAGTCATGAGTGGCAGGGTGTGTGGGACAGTATGGGCAAGTATCTAGGCCAGTGGGCCCCTCCAGTGCTTTGGAAGCATCGGAGATGGAAGGCAGCTGTATGGAGCCCCCAGTGACAAGTTGCAGAAACTGCTGAAGGGGGGGGTGAATTATTTTGAGCCTGGTGGGCCCATTACACTTCAGGTCATCAGGGAAGAGATGCAACATACAGATGGACTCATGATCAAGGGGTGGACATAGCAATGGACACTATTACCCAGGTTATTCACAAGTGTGAACACTGCACACAGCCTTCCCTGCTCTGAAAGACTGTTACAGGAGATGGAGCCTGACATCATGGACCGGCTGGACTCAGAAGCTTTATAGGGATTGGTCCATGCACTAAGGAATGATCTCTCTCTCTCTGTGTGGATGTATATATACGTACATATATGAGATAAGAGCGATGGTATACTGAATATGTGGGATCTGAGCATGACGTGAATGGTATGGAATAAGGGGTGGATACTGTCCTGGATTCAGCAGTAGCAGTCATTTTTCTCCTTCTTAGTAGCTGATGCAGTGCTGTGTTTTTGACTTTCAGCCTGGGAACAGCTCTGATGACACTGATGTTTTTAGTTGCTGCTCAGTAATGTTTACTGTGACCAAGGACTTTTTGTGTCTCATGCTCTGCTAGGGAGGATGGAAAGCTGGGAGGAAGCAGAGACAGGACACCTGACCCAAACTAGCCAAAGAGGTATTCCATACCACAGCACTTCATGCCTACTACCTAAACTGGGGGCAGTTACCCAGAGGGGTTAGATCACTGCTGGGGTCAGGCTGGGTATCGGTCGGTGGGTGGTGAGCGGTTTTATTCTCTTCCCTTGTTGTTTCCCTTATCATTATTATTATTGGTGGTAGCAGCAGTGGTTTGTGTTCTACCTTAGTTACTGGACTGTTCTTATCTCAGCCTGTGGGAGTTATGTTCTTTCGATTCTCCTCCCCATCCCTCCTGGAGCGGAGGGAGGAAGAGGGGGAGTGAGCAAGTGGATATGTGATTCTGAATTACCAGCTGGGCTTAAACCATGACACACTTGTAAAAAAATCAGGTGCTGTTTTTGAAGTGTGTCTAGAGAGGGGTAGTTCTCAGTACTGACTGACCTACAACACAGATTTTTTTTCTATATGTAGCATGATAGTCCTATTTCTGTCTTCATGTAGGAGAAGGGAAAGGTAGGAAATGCTTCAGTAATGACTGTGTTCAGAGATAGACTTCCAGAGAAGAGAAGGAACATGCATGAATTTTGCTATCCCATCTTGTAATCAGCCAAATGGGAGAGTTTTGTCTCCTTACTCTAGAGGTGACCTTAGATAACACAACTAGTTGCTTTTCTTGCATCACAGGACAGCGAAGTGTGGGAAACATTGGTGCTTCTGAAAAAATGCAGAAAAATACAGCTCTTCCCAGTGACAAAAAACATTAGAGGTCTTATACTGCTTATCAGCTCCTTAAAGCTATGAGAAATAAGCAAGAATATTTCCTAGAAGCCCTATAACAGACAGCATTGTATTAAGGGACACCAATATTGATGTGGGTCTGCCAGACCCCATTCCACACATTCAGCAGGCTGTCTCCACAGACTGTTGAAGTAGCAGAAACACCAGCAGCAGCTACAGAAAGGTTCACTGCAAGCAGGAAGCTGCCCACAAGCATGGATTCTTCTTCTACACAGAGTGAACTTGAAAAAAGACTTTCAGATAAGCATTCAGATAAAATAAACACAAAAGGAGCATATTTACTAAGCAGTGGGCTAGGGAAAGACATCCTCAAAGCACAGTAATAAGGAAGGAACTGAAAAACAGAATAAAGAAGGGAGATAAGTGAGGTACCTCCACTTATTCTGTCACTGCAGTACTGCCAGTGCAGCCTCAACTGCATCATATACTCCATGTGTCCATTTCCCTTGCCAGCCTTCTTCTGAAGAGGCTTTTATTCCCCAGCTGCTGCCCAAGCCTCAGTACATCTCCACTGTCCCCAGTGCCTGCCTGGACACAGTCTTGCCCATTCTTCCCCATCTCCACAAACAACCATCCTTGTACAGCAAAGCTTTAGACAGAAAAGCATACATTTCCATACACAAGGCTGAAAGAAAAAAGTATGGACAGAATGAAGGGAAAAAGAATCCCTCTTAAAGGAGGGGGAAGAAGGATGGAGACAGAGGCAAATAGGAGGGAGAGTGAGAGGGGCCATAAATTCCCTTCTAATTCCAAATAATTCCGATTACACGGATGAGTAGTTTTCAATCAGAAAGATAATCTCAAAGATAGATGGCAGGATAATTGCTCGTCGGCGCGACGTAAATATTGTGTCGTTTCTATTAATCTCAGCGAATCGGGTGTCAGGGTTGTCACTCATTCATCAAAACAAATTAAAAAAAACATATTAAAAAAAAAAAAGAGATGCTGGAGGGAGGGGGATGTGTATCCAATAAGCAGCTGAAGGCATGCAAGGTAATGAATGCTGCTTACATGCTGTTTGTATTTTTTGGTTTATAAAAGCCAAAGGTAACTCAGGCAGTAGGTCTTTATTAACCTCATGGTAGGGACTGCAAGGGACACTGCTGCATGCAGAACAGAGCAGTAGGGCTGCAGAATGGGACTGTGCTTGCACAACAGGGGAGAGGAAGTGGACAATGCGCCCCAGGTATTTGGGTTAAATTGTCTGGGCATTAATGATAGGCAGGAGGCCCTTCAGAATCACAGTACCTGTGAGAAAGCACATGGATCACAGCATAAAACAAAGGCAGTGCCTCCATCTGCTATGTATAGGAGTGGGCAGAGAATGGAGAGTGATGTGGGGAGGGCAGCAAGCAGGGCACACAGTACTCCTTGGTGCAATTTCCCTACTGGCTGCCCTACTGCTAATATTGCATTCCCAGGCATTATGCACCCCCCTCTCCCTCCCTTGCAACCTGCCTGGCCTCAGGTACCCTCCTCACAGTCCTTTGGTCCTCTGGCCAGTCACTGACTAGTGTACTGGCTTACTTCACCTTATCCAGCAAGACTGGTCCCCCTAAGCACCCTCCCAGAACTCTCCTCCTCTCCTGGGACCTCTCACTTGCTGGGAGAGTGCCCTGGTCTGGGACCTACAGGTAACAGCTTGGGCTACCCATTGATCAGTCACTAGTGTTTCCCACTGACTGCACAGAGAAGTTCCTTGGGAAGACCCTCATGCCACTCTCAAATCCATTTCCTAAGGGTTTACACCTCTTTCTCCAGATGAGGAGCTCTAGCCTTATCTTCTGCACATGGGATTTTCTCTAGGGAATGCTGGGCCACCACTCACATCACACAGCTGGCACAGCTGTACTGGTGTAGATCAGGTTGGATCAAGCAACCTTGAAGAAAAGGCCCCCATGTAACTTTCTCCTTATCCAAGGACATAGTCACATCTTTCCGAGAGTGGAAAACTTCTGTTAGACAGTTTGTCTTGCCATCTTGTCATCTAGCCATGTCATCTTGTGCTGTAACCCACAAGAGGTGGTAAACCAGTCAAGGCTAGATAAGCATTTGGACACATCACTTGCCCAGTAAACTCAGCCACGGGCAAGAAGCAGTTCATAACTGTGCAAGGCGGTTCTCCAAGCCAGGACTGTTTGATCCTGTTGCTCACTGCTGTGATGCCACAGGGAGTCTTTTCAATGCATCATGATCATCTGTAGTTACTGCAGTGGTGCTCTTTGAACATGTCACTTCAGTTTGCTGTTGCCTATGTAGCATCTTTGTGGGGCTTGAAGAAAACTTCCTGTTCCTGCCTGCAGTCTGGAGTGGCCAAAACGCTGCCTGAAGCTTGTGCTCTGACTGATGTGTCGTAAGTACTTTGGGATGAATGAAATGGAAAGGTATTATGTTTTCAGGCCAAATCTAGTTTGTCAACTAAGTCAAGTTTTGCCCTCCTGAGCTCCAGGAAGAAGCTGACAGGCTTTGGCTGTAAGTTAGCTTAGTGCTTTGCAAACAGCCTGCTAACACAAGGACCTGACCCAGTGCCCAGGGGCTGTCTTCACTAAATGGATTTGAAAAATGCTAATATTTCATCCTTGGCCATGTCAGTGTTTCTGTTCATTTACTGCTGCTGTTTGCTAAGTGAACTTATTTACTTTAAAAGCCATTCTATTGGTAGCTCCTGTTGAAAGTTGGAAACAAATTCCCCACGGATGTCCTCATGCCAGACTATGTCAGAACTGGTCCCAGTGCAGGCCAAGATTCAATAGGCTTGAGTGCTGTTCTCACTGCACAGTCCTCTGGGACAGAGGGAGCAGTGAGACTTGCCCCAGCAATACTTTTAACCTGTCAATCCAGCCAGCAATGCAATATCTGCTCAGGATTTCAGCTGTTTCTGTGATCCTGCCTTATCTCCCTACATCCCCTGGTGTGCCTGCCACTCGGTGAAATGTCACTTCTCTCTCCCCTTCTTCCAAGATGGAAGTGAACTTGTGTGCTTGGCAGGGGGACTGACAGACATGAGCCCTTAGAGCTATCATAGTCAGTTGGCCCTGAAAGGCTGTCAAGGACCCACTGAAAAGCAGGCAAGCCACACTGTGTCAGATTTCGGGCTCTAACACTGCACCTTTCTGTCTGCTCTTGGGCTAGCTCTAAATGGAGCCTTTGACAGGCAGCCAGGCAACTGTCATCACAGGGTCAGTCTCAGAAGCAGGAGAGTCTAAGCACCTGGGAAGCACATGCCAGTGAGCAGAGAATAGCAGTAGTATTGTAAGGCTGGGTACTGCAGGGAACCAGGAATGCCAGAATGAGGGGAGAGACAAGCACTGGACAATGGGATACACCAAAAGCATCCATCCAAAACTCATGGAGAAACCTCAGTTCCACAATGATTTCTTCAGGGGTGAAGTGTCCCACAAAACCAGCTTCCTACAAACTCCTCAGTTCTCATTTCCCTCTCCAAGAAATTAGTCCAAAGTAGACTCCTCAAGGGGAAAGAGTGCAAAGGCACTTATCTTCAATAACCACCCAACATCATTACCCACTTCCCATGGGTGGGGACTGTAATAGCTTTTGTCTTCCCCATGGCTGGAGTCAGGGCACCTAAACATGACTGGATGCTCAAGAAGAGTATACTTCCTCTCAGGATGTCATAGCTTTCCCAGTGAGTGCCTGGATGGCTCCCTACCATAAAAGACTGAGTTCATCTCTAATGGATGTGAGGGAAGAACAAAATGCCACCCTGAAGGGGATCTCCCTGACTCCCTTACTTAAGGACCTGATCCCTATACCCATGCAAGCTGGAGTTACAATTATGAGCTTAAGTAATTACAACTATCTGAACTATACACAATTGCACATAAATCTTAATTTACTGCTACTAATTAGTGTAGTTTCTCACTCTGGAACAAGAGTTGGTCCTTTGCTTTAGTGGACTTCTTTCAAGGTACCTCTGGAGCAACTTGGTGAGCTAACCAGCTGACAATCTGGACTTTTAGGTAATGCTTTTATTTTCCCCAGAGACATTCTTGGATCTGTGGAGTGAAATTTCTGTCACAAATGAGAAGCTGGATGAAACTGGAAAGGTTAGTAAAGAATTAGCAGCTAGTTTTCAGCATGAGACCAGGTCAAAAGCTCAGTTACTCCCTGGTCTATGTAGCACTACTGAGATACATTAAGTGACCTGAAAACTGAGAACAGGTGGTAGAAAACCGCAGATGACAGCCTCGCTTAAAGTAATCAAGGTAAAAGTGGACTGAGAGGAACCTCTGTGTGACAAAGCCAGATAGAAGGACAGACAACTGTGGGTGAAATCCAGTGTCAGACAAAGCCAGGCAATGCAGACTGCCCTCAGACAGCACTTCCATGGGGCTGGAATTTCCAAACGAATACAGGAAGCAATAGACAGTTCAATGGAAATGAGCTTTCACCCACAGGGGTGGCAAGGAAAATAAAACATCAGGGAAAAAAAAAAGGCACTCATTCAGATGCTTCAGGAAGGAAATGCTAAGTGATAATAGATAGGAATTTTTCCCCTATGTTCTGTGCTCTACAGTAGCCCTATCTTTGTATGCCAGTGGAATTCTTAGAGGAAACATCTCTACTCTTCTTCGTTTTCCTTCCTTAGATATTACTATGAAGGGCCCAAGGAAACCATGCCCTTACAGCTACCATAGTCAGTTGGCCCTGAATATCTTCTGGGAGAGAGCAGAAACAGGAATGGAAAGCTGGGAGAGAAAAGCGCTTCAAGAATGTAGAATATATGAAGCCACTTTAACGCATGGACTCAGCCCCACTGTGTAGCACTGTAGATACAGATTAAGAAGGATTAAAAATAGGATCAGATAGGTGTATGAATTATGATGTGATCTATATACAGGCTTTCCAGTCCTCTGCTGTCTCACTGACAGCAGCCAAAACTTGCTGCAAGAACCTCATAGTAAATTGGGATAACCTACCTCCTCCCATACAATTGTCATTCTGACAATCAGAGATACAGTTAGAACTCATAAGATGGTAAACCTCTGAACATCAGAGAATAATGGTGCGCCCAGCTCCACATGGATGCCAGCTGAGGGAGTCTCTGTTGGGCTTCATGGATCAATTGAGAGGCAGCTCCTTTGCCTAAGTGCTTGTTTTTAGGCTTTGTATACTGACACAATAGCTGTTTCTGTATCTAAAGTTCCTACAGAAAGAGATGAGAACTGTACAGACTGTCCCCTGAGCTTGCCCATGCACCACCAGCTGGACCGACCTTCTTGGAGAAAAGGCAAAGAATATCCAAACTTGGAGGCTGCAGCCAACTGCAAACAAGCAGAAACAGTTAAACTCCCCCCGCCCCCCCCCCTTACCCCCAAATTCAACCCTTCTGGAGTATCAACCACCTGGAAAAGAGGACTCAGGAGCAGGGACGTAATTGGTACAGACTGGCATGATAACTTCTATGCTTCTGCGTGCCACCCCACTTAGCTGTATTTCAAGTACTGGATGGCTCCTTTCAGTGTAACTCCCCTGCACCTTCTTCTATCCAGCCATCCCTCCTCACTTCTCCAGAAGCTGCAGCTTGTCTGATAACTCTGCCTTGTTACCCAAAGGCAGAAAAACTGTGCTGCCTGTGTGAACCCAGCTTGCAAAGGTCAGACTGCAAAGCCCTGCAGGGTACAAAAAGCTATCAAAGGGAAAAATGATAAGCTTCCTTCCCTGGTTATATTTCCCAGCTCTGCCTCACCCTTCCATGACCTTTATAGACTGGCAACCCCCTACTGCTGAAATCCCCCATCTTGTACACAGCATTTCTCACATGATGTAACCACCCAGGACCAGCCAGCTCCAGTAGTTGACGGCTGGCCTAAACATGGACTGAACTGAGTAGCAGGGGACTGGAGCACTTCCTGTGTGAAGATAGGCTGAGAAAGTTGGGGCTGTTCAGCCTGGAGAAGAGAAGGCTGCGTGGAGACCTCATAGCAGCCTTCCAATATCTGAAGGGGGCTTATAGGGATGGTGGGGAGGGACTCTTCGTTAGGGACTGTAGTGATAGGACAAGGGGTAATGAGTTCAAACTTAAACAGGGGAAGTTTAGATTGGATATAAGGAAGAAGTTCTTTACTGTAAGGTTGGTGAGGCACTGGAATGGGTTGCGCAGGGCACTTGTGAATGCTCCATCGCTGGTGGTGTTCAAGGACAGGTTGGACAGCTCCGTGGGTGACATGGTTTAGTGAGAGGTGTCCCTGCCCATGTCAAGGGGGTTGGAACTTGATGATCTTAAGGTCTTAAGGTCCTCTCCAACCCTAACTATTCTATGATTCAGAGCTTGTTGTAAAAGTGGTTCTTGGGCCTATCAGAATCAATGCTTCCCTACAAAAGATTTTCTGTGTATATATATTCCATTTAACCTTTTTGCTTCTCCCTGCTTTACTGAAGATGGGATAGGCACAGCAGAATCTCTCCAGACTGGTGAGATGTATGGTACAACTCTCCCTTAGGAAACTTCATCCACTTCCCCTCAGCTTCTGCCAGACTCACCTGGGCACGACAAAGGCTCCAGTCATCCTTCTATCTGGAGAACAGCTACACATTGCTAATGGGATTTCACATAGCAGAATGAAATGCTACGCCAGCACACAGACACATGTAAAATATCAGACAAAGAAAACATGAGTGAGCAAGCAACAGCAACTGAATGCCAAGAGCACTTGCCCAACCTGGTTTATTCCCTATACTGGCTTTACAGACATCATTACTTGTTCAAAATAGCTCCACATCATTCCTTTCTCTTTTCCACCTCAGTTTCTAAGAACATACCTCTACTGCAAGAACTTCAATGTTTTCACCATCCCTATTCCTTGCTTCTAGCTTCCCTTGAGCACATTTCTCCTGTGGATGTTCTCTTACACAAAAGCTAGGGGTGGGGAAAACAAAGGTACATGCTGAAGAGCTCAAGAATTTGTATAAAAGTATCTGCAGCAGCTGAACATACTTGCATTTCCACATGCAGGCATGCCAGTGGATGCAAGGGTCACATTCTGCCCTGGAAAGCCTCTTACTGCAAATACGCCCGTTTAGAAGATTGAGAACATGGAAATCTCCTTTTCCCTCTTTCCCTCAGCAGAAGCATTAGGAATAGGACAACTTCTCAGAGATGCTTCTCATACCTGAGGCCACTTCAGGTGAGCTGGCAAAAACAAACCAGTGCCTGATACTGGGCTGAAACCTGCCCTCTTGCCCTGAGACCAGCAGCAGATCAAAAGTTATATTCTCAATGGCCACCTTTTCCCTTCTCTCAGCCTTATGTCACTTCTTCCTGGCCTGCCAACAAATAAATTACCTCTCTAGGCTTCTTGCAAGAAGGAAGTGGACACAGAAAGCTCTCAACATAGAGTAATGGTGCAGCTTTGATTACAACTGCTGTACTTAAGCAGCATATGGATCACTAATCACAATGCCGACAGGTACACCTTGAGAGAAGTGAGACCAATGCTTCAGCTCTCTCACTCTGAGGCTTGTAGAAAAAGACACATTTTTATCTGAACTTCCCTCAAGGAAGAGGGCAGAGCAAATGTGTCTTTCCAATGTGCATGGCATTTGCTGGGCTTGGAGTAGAGGCCCATTTTCCTCTTCAAGGAAGGGAAAGGGGAGAGATAAAGAGCAGACAGCATGAGGGGAGGTGCCCAAGCATGAAAGCAGATCTCCTTCAGTTAGAGGCAGAGTGACAATGCAAGTTGTTGCAGGAAAAGGGGTTTAAGGCCCCTGAATTGAATCCTTTGGAGATCCTAATTTCTGTGAAATAAGTATACTCACCCGCAGCCTGTGATTAGAGAGCAAGTAGCAAACCCTCTGCTTCATCAGTCATTGCTCAAAGGCCAACTCATGAGAAAACCTATGATGTGCTCTGCCCACCATGCTCTCCTACAACCCACCTGCCTGTTCCACTTCAGCATTGCTGCCGTTACTCTGCCCCTTGTTCCATTCCACCTCTCCATGTTGATTAAACCCCATCTCTGAGATTCCGCCTCCACTCCAGCCTGCATCTTAGCTCTACCTTCCATTTGTAGCAAATCTGACGCAGCCAGAAAGCTCTCTTACCGCATCCATGCACACTAAGATGACACAGTTTTTATTGCTCTTCTTCCTTTCCCAGTGTTCTTCTTTCAGCACACTCAGCTGTAAAATGTTGTCAGAAGCCCCTGTGATGCTCAGTGCATGGGTGAGGACATGATTTGAGTACAGAAGAGACAATCCACTTTTTAAAATAGTATTCCCTCGCAGAGTTTCCTTCACAGTGAAAGACCTGCACTTCACATAAGACAAGATGCTCGTCTCAGCCTAGGATGGTTTTTCATGGGAATCATCCCTGGGCTCCTTTGCCATCTAAAGAGAATGCTTCCCCATATTCCACCCCAATAATGGGGTGCATACCCAGAAAATAAGGACTCCCCCTAAGAAGCTACAGATGTCAACTTGACTTTAAAAATGATGAGTGATTAGAATAAGAAACAATATTTCCTAGGGAGTTTCCTTACAGCAGTATGATGTTATCTGTTTTGTCCCTGCTAACACTCTCATAAGCACCCCTTTGGTGAGAGTGCTGGTCTTCTCTCCCACCAATAATTACAGAGACCCTCTCCAGCAAAAGTGAACAAGTAGGAATGAGAGCAGGATGGGAGAGGAGCCTCTTTTCTGAATGCCTGCCAGGGACTGAAAGGCTTTCAGTGTCATTAGTGCACCTGCCCAGATGTGAGCACATCTGCCAAGTCACCAAGCAGGACACAGGAGCCTGCTTGGAGTGAATCTTAGCTACTGGAGATCTCAAGACCTGTGGGGTAGTTCTGACCTTCACTGGGTAATCCTGCAACCAAGTGGAGGCCTCACCATCCTGCCTGCTGTAGGTTTTTGCCCAGCCCCTCTGCTGATGCAGCCTCTTCATTTTTGGCCTGTCCAGCGCTTGTTCTTGGGGGTGGAAGGGGCACAGCAGGTGTTCCACAACTACCTTGACCAAAAATGGTCCCTCTGCCCCACCCTTTCCCTTCTAGTCACACCCTCTTGAAACAGGCAGAAGCCAGACCCATGCAAAATCTGCCCTGAAGGCATTTTAAGGGAGCAGATGACCAGCAAGGGGAAGGAAGGATGTTTTATTGCCTCAGCTCTCTTCCTTCCAGTGAATTTTGGCAGAAAGGACCGGTCTTCCTGCTGTTATTCTCTCCAGAAGAAAGGGTATATAGCAGAAACATTTTTTGTGAAGCTGTTTGGAGCTAGTGCAATGTAACATTTGAATGTAAATGTGTAACATTTGGAGCTGAGTGTCAAAGATACACTTTGACCAAATAAATTAGTACATATGAGTAAATTTTCATTCAAATATCATCTTTTTTAATGGAATTTCCATCACGCTTGGTACTTTCAATTTTAACTGCTGGATTCTGGGGTCACTTGAATCAATGACAAGTTTTAACTCTTCAAGGCCAGGTATTCATTCATATTCAGTGGGAACTTTAGTGGGCCAAAACTAAAACAAATAAAGCAAATCAGATCAAAAAGGGCTGCATTGGCTTTTAGTAATCTTACCAGTAGATCCAAATGAAAGTTTTGAAAGCATTCCAGAATGAGATAGGACTCAGGTCAGCGGCGTGTGTGTGATTTTAGCTAGGTTTGGAGAAAGCTACGAAGAGTAGGGCAAGGTGTAAGAAGCTGGACAGCCTGTGGGATAGAAACACCTCTTGTTAGTTCCAATTCGGTAGGGTATGAGCTAAGTACATTGATTGTGCCTGTTCCTGCTTTGTAAGCAAGCCCAGGGAAGTTGTGAATGCAGCATCGCTGGCGGTGTTCAAGGCCAGGTTGGACATAGCCTTGGGTGGCATGGTTTAGTGGGAAGTATCCCTGTCCATGGCAGGGGGGTTGGAACTAGATGATCTTAAAGTCCTTTCCAACCCTAACTATTCTATGATTTTATGATTCTACTCTGCGCTGGTTGTGAGCTGACTAAGGAAAAAGGAGCTGAAAGAAGCAGTCTTTACAGACTATGGGTTTCTGTCTGACCTGTAACTTCCTTCTGATCCATTTTCAGAGGTCCAAAATCCAATAAATTAGGGCCAGTCAGCTCATCTGTGTCCTTGGGAGAATTACGTAGTGAGTGCCCTTAGAACATATTTTGGGCATATGAAGGAAAAGGTGACGGGAAACAGTCAGTGTGGATATTCCAAGGATAAATCATGCCTGACCAACTTGATTGTCTCCTATGATAAAATGATGGGACTTGTGGACAAGGAGAGAGGCATGGAAGTCATTTACCTTGACTGCAGCAAAGCATTCAATGCTTTCACAGAATGTCTCAAGTTTGATATTAAACTGTTATGAGTGGACAATCAGATGTGTTAAAAACTGATTGGATGATCAGGCTCAGAGGGCAGTGTTTATACACTACCTGGAGGCCAGTAACAAGTTGTATGCCAGGGTATATCCTGGGATATGTCCTGTTTAGCATCTGCATCATTGACCACATTTGCACTTGACACCAAACTGGGGGAACTGGTTGATACGCTGAAGGAAGGGCTGCTGTCCCGGGGTGGCCTAGACAGGCTGCAGAAATTGGCCTAACATGAACCTTATGAAATTTAACGAGGACAAATGCAAAGTCCTATACCTTGGAAGAAGTAATTCACTGGGACAATGCATACTAGGGCCTGCCTGCCTGGGTAGCAGCTCTGCTGGAGGGGACCTGAGGGCTGCATTTATTGGATCATAGCCAGTAGGCCAAGGGATGTATTTATTCACTTCACTTGGCACTTATTGGACTATCTCTAGAACATGTTGTCCAGATTTGGAGCCCCAGTACAAGAGAGAGGCAAACCGGAGCAACTTGAATGGAGAGCGAGCTATGTGGTCAACAGGCTGCAGCATTTGCCCTATGAGGAGACATTGAGGGATTGTCTAGCCTGGAGAAGGTTTAGAGGGATCCAAGAGCAGACTTTCAAATAGGACTTTATCAAGAAAACAGACAGAGACTGTTTATAGTGGATCCTGGGTTGGCACTATAAAACAGATACAAATGGAAACAAGAAAGGTTCAGACTGGAGAGAAGAAAAAGCTTTTCCAGCATGAGAACAGTCAAGCACTGGAATGACCTACACAGACTGGATGCACAACCTTCATTTTTGGAAGCTTTCAAGACACTAACTTAATAAAGCCCTGAGCAACCAAGTCTGAATTCAATGTTGACCCTGCTTTAAGTAAGGGACTATACCAGAGACCTCCTGACATCTCTTACAACCTGAATTATTCTGTAATTCAGTGATTCTGAAACAGACTGAAGAAGACATTAATTTCTTGCAGAGGTATTTCTGGAGTAGAAAGAACAGGTACAAAAATGACAGGACCTGACTGTCTCTTTCCACCAGCTCTGCAATTACTGCCTCTGCACAACAACTCTCCTCATAGCACCTATGCAGCAGACGGGCCAGGGCCCCTGAGAGAGAAAGCCAGCTACTTGCATGCACTCTAAGGTGAAGACCTGACCCTGGCCACTGCCAGACCCAAAGTACAGGCATTTTTTCTAGTACCAGTGAAGGAATGGCTCATGGCTTCTCAGAGGTACTACTGACCAGTCTGACAGTAAAAGCAGAGCACTCTGAATGCAGTGTGCTGTAGAAGCACCAACTTCTACAGTACGTCTCTCCATAAGAATAAAAGTCCTTTGGAAGGAAACCCCTAAAAGACAATTTATACCAACAAATATATAAAGCTATTGCTATGAGAGCAAACCAAAGTGGACTCTGAGCTGAGCTGCACCTCAAAGAAGTTGTGGTAGTTTATTGTCCTTCAGTATTCACATCTTGAAAAAAAAAGTGTGGGTTATTTTCCCCAGTAACACACACATGGAGCTGTCTCCTCATAAAACCAAGTATTAGGGTAGGAAGAATGTCCTCGTCTCGGTCTAGATAGTTAAAGATATGGCAGAAATCTGTAGCTAGCAATTCTCTCTAAACCAGGAAGGACACAGGATGGCTCATCCCATGTACCTTAGGATGGAGGAGACCCTTTGTTCTTTACAATCAAGGGGAACTTGATATAACCTGTATGGAAAGTAAGAACTTCCCATTGGAACAACCCAAAATCACCAATGATGTCACTTCACACCTTTTTTTTTCTTAAAACAAAACAAAACAACATGAAAATCAGGCAACAATTGAAGAAATGACAGTGAGATGCCTGTATTTCAAAAAGGACAAAAAGGATGTTGGCAGGGAATACTAGATCAGCCTGGACAAAACAATGAAACAGTTAATCCAGAATTATACTGGGAAAAATAAAATCAGAGGCTAAAAATACAGTGGAAAGTAGGTCTTGTTGGGCTGCTCCCTTCCCTCTCCAGCTCTTCCGATTTCTTTTTTTTTTTTTTTGTTTAATGGGATGACAGGCCTGGTTGGTAAAGACAGCAGTGCCAGTGCAGCGTACCTAGGCATACTGAGACGCACCTAGGCATCCACAGCAAGGCTACAGCCACAGCCAGTTAGGTGTCATTTCACAGCCAGTGCGCAGGTCCTAACACATTCCTGGACTACAAACCGCCCTGCTGCCTGTGTTCAATACACACAACAAGCTCAGCCCCAAGTGTACTCTGTATATAGCAAAGAAGGCAGGAGCATGAAGGAGGTGGCAGTGGCAGTCTAATGCCAGTGGCATGCTGGCTGCAGAGGCACAGGGAGCCGAACACACTGCTTACATTCAGTCTGCCTCATGCACTCTCCTCTGCTCATCTTGGAGCCAGGGCAAGCTCTGGGTTGGTCTGCCAGGGAGCGGGACACAGACCTCTGCCCAAGGACTGACAGGCAAGAATGGTAGGGGTATATGAATACCCATGGAAGGAGGGGGATAGAGCTGGGGGCTACAAGCCCTGTTCCTCGTTACAGGCAGGTTGCAGCTCTTGTCTCTGGACAAACAAGTACCACAAGATGCTTGGGGGAGTATCAGCTTGAACAGGCCCCTGGACAGGGTACAGAGACATGCCTTGGTCTGGGGCAAGGAATACACTAGGCAAAGTTTTCAGGAACCAGTCTTTTCCACCTTCGCCTGCTCATGAGGAGAGGAACATGAGGGACAACATTCTTAACTTCCTTCTGTGACATCTCAAGGACCAAATATGTGCTGTGAGCAACATTTATGGCATCCAATCTGTGGATTAAGAACTTGCTCTCCATTTGAGGTTCAAGAGCAATTGTCAATGATAAGACAGCACTAAACAGAGACACTAGCAGAAGCTTGCACTGGTCCATTGCAATTCCAACTCATAGTTGGTATGTACAGCATACAGATGGCTGGGATGAGTTAAAATGAGGAAAGAGGCTACTCTCAATGACACAACTCACATCGTTCTCTATAACCCAGAAATGCACAGCCCAATGCAAAGTACAAAGTGGGACTGATGCTGTAGGGGACTGTGACAAGGTCCCACGCACATGAGCTCTCACGTAACCCTTGGATCTACAACACAGGAAAGATTAAGAGCAATAGGTAAGCATCTTGCATGTATAAATAAGGCAGTTACTAGATCCCTTACCCACAGCAGGTGCAAGCTTTTTGTTCCCTTGATTATTCCATACTGAGAGGATGTACTTACCATGGTAAAGCACCTGAAAGCAGAGTGCCAAACTTATTGGCAGAACAGCGAGGCGATCCAGAGCCCGAACATTGACTTTGACAGGCTCAGCTTCAGAATGAGATACTGCCATACTGCCTCCTCATGGCAAAGGGAATTATACACCAGCCAAGGGAGACAAGAGCTGACTGTGGCTTATGCCTGTTTACATGAGGTTAGTTACAACATGGAATTGTCTTAAAACACTGCTCACCAATCCTTGAAGATGTCCTGGAAGAAATTCTGTTGCAGGAATTTATTTTCACCCTGAGGAGAATCCACCATCATGGACTGCTGAAGCAAGACAAACTGTGCACATCTGAGAATGTATAAAAGTCAGCTATTTACAGAGGATCTGCAATAGGGCTCAGTGGAGATATGGAACAGATCACACAGAGTCAGTGAAGACATGACTGGCACACAGCTATACCAGTTGTATCTGCTGTTTCCAGTAGTTCAGCTCCCAAAACAGCCTGCATCACTGTCCTTCAGTAATCAGTCAAGGGTCAAGAGACATGCACAAATTGTTCCAAGAAAATGAAAGGGAAACTGCTTTTATAAACCAAATTTCTCTTTTACTGAGAGCCACCACAAATCGTCCCCGGTGCAAGTCCTCTTTGATAGGTAGGCTAAGAGACAAAGGAGCTTTGAGTAGTCCAGTCTCACTCCATAAAAGCACTGCAAGTCTTAGCCTGCAGTAACTGATCACTAGCTCTCTATTGCTACAGTTCCTGCTCTATTTCTCATACTCCTTTTTGGCAGGAGGTATTGTCTATTAAGTCCTTGTTGGATTGTTTTGTAGAGCACTGTGATTAGCACTGAACCAAAATCACCCAACCCTTATGGACCTTTTTTCCCTTCCTACTACCAGAATGAGATTTCATCTTGATGTTCAAAGCCTAGAGACCCAGAGGTCAGAGGCCACCACACGATCCACTGAGCCACCCAGTCCCTAGATCATAATGTTAACAAATCACCATTTATCTTTGTTACTGCAGCAAGTGTCCAAGGCAAAACAGTGCCAAAGATCATATCTGTTGGGATAACCTATTGATTTGTGTGATATTCTGCCCAATCCCTATTTTATTCTTCCTCAGGCAGAGGTCAAGGCAGGTTAAAAATAACTCCTTCAGTCTGAGGTGCAGGACAGGAATTTAAAGCTAGCCTGTTCTTCCCAAGGGTGGAGGTTCAAAAATCTCCAACACAAGCAACAGGAGCAGTAAGCTACAGCAGTTACAGGCAAGAACTCGCAGTCAGGGAGCTTGAGCCACAGCAGAAGGTTTTGCAGCTTTAACTAAAAGGCTCTTCTACTTTTTTTTTCTTTCAGAGAATAAATCAGTCATCTTAGTTCATTCAAGCACTGAGCATTACAAAAGTTTACGTGATGTACATACACAGTAAATGCTTTGAAGTACCAGCGCAGACTGGTGCAGATCCTGTTACAGTATTCACACCTCCTAGCTGAAGTACACTGACCAATGTCAGCACAATTCATTGTCTTTATTCCACTGTGAATTAAAATTCTGAACTTTATTACAGAGGTAATAAAAAAAAAGCAAAAAGATCAGAGTTGAAGCTGTTACTGCTGTGTCTAGCACAAACGTTCACATGTCATTTCTGTCAGAGGGCTCTCTAGGTAGAGTTTTACTTATATTAGTTTATCCCGTTTCAAAACCTTTTCTACTGGAGTTAAATTGCCAACACTTTAGAGATATTTTGCCTTCCATTAACATTATGCACATTAGGAAATTAAATTTTAAATTAATACACATTTCCCTGGCTTTTTCATTAAAGAAACAATGCACATGCAAAGCAGAAAACACTTTATAGCATCCACATGCCCTCCCAAAAATTTTGCTCAATGATGCAGAAGAGGATCTTACCTTTACTCCAGCTTCATACTCCCACTCTCATATACGCATTAGAAGATTAAGGAAGGAACCCAGTTTGTTATTTAAAACAGAGGTTTTGACACTTGTACTAAAGCTCAGCAGATTCGAGGGGGCCCTAACAGATGGACAAGTCTTCTTTTTCTGACCACACAGAGATTAACATCTGAATATCATTCACCTAATGACCATACTACTGCAGGCTTCTTAGGTCTTCTGTAGAAAGAAAGAGATTAAACCAACCTATGCTACCAGGAGGTAGAACTAAGCACTCTGGATGACACAGAGAGAATAAAACCTCCCATTACTTATGAGCACCTTGCCTGTAGAAGATGGGGTATCACAAACTGTGCAACATACCTCAGAAAATTCACTCACTTATCCAATCAAATGCCCAATAAAATTGCTTCCCTTCCCATTTCTTCCTTGGAACTGAAGGACCAGTGTATTTTAGAAAGATACTTCAATCATAGCACCCTGGATGAGAAACAACAGGAGAACTAACTGCCCTTGTACAAAAGGCAAGGATGGTGTGCAGCACCTCCATGGGAAGTGAACGAAGCATAAACCCTATCTCTGACAGGACAATGGTATCAAGTCTCCAAATGGGATGTGAAAAATCTCTCTATAGGGAGGTTGACTGAATTACAGCAGTAAACCCACCCTAGTACTGTCACAAAAAGCAAAGGAAAACCAGGAGCAGCTGAAGTTTTCCTGTGCTTACAGACAGGCACAGGGAAGGCAGATTGGCTCACTGCACATGGCCATTTAACACTTCCTCAGCATCCTGCAGTTTTGGCACAGGGGTGAAAGGCATGTAAAAGCAGGTAGGGGATCCTGGGGCAAAACCTCATAGATGCTACTGAGAAACATGAACATGTTCATCTCTGCCATGCCAAAAAATTGACCTGCCCCATAGTTAAGCAGGCTCAGAGGTGACTAACCTTGCTGACTATCATAGGTAGGTTTCTAACTGTAACAACCAACAGGTGGAAGAGCCAAAGGGCAGCTTAAGTCTCAGCAATACCGTGCTCGCATGTGTGATAGACGGTCAAAGTCATCTCCTCCCTTAGCATATCTCTTTGCCAGCCATTTCTGGAGCAGCAGGGAGAGCCCAGCTCTGGGCTGCAGGAGTTGACTGCAACAAGAGTTAACCAGCTGTGGTGCTCATTTACAGCTTAAGAGGAGACCACCAGCACAGGCAGGAGAAAGAGCAGCCAGGGCAGGAGGCAGCAGAGACCTGGCAAAGCATTCTCCTCTCTGCTCTCTCTCTAGCGGTTCTGCGGGCGATTACTCAGGAGCACCCAGCCATACCAAAATCAATAAACAATTTCTACGCAGCCCAGGGAACTTTGCCACACTTAATAAAAGTCTCCAGTCACAGTTATGGCTTCATTTCACCTTAACGTCTTCTTTAACTGCCCCTTCTTTTCAAGATCAATTAGAGGCATGTGCAAAGAGAATAAAAACCAAAACAAAACACAGCAAACAACAGGGGGAAAACCTAAAAAGCAAGGTCAAACTAAGCAGCCCAGCTCTCTCCTCACTGCTCTCCCAAGGCGAACATGGAAATACAGGGACTGACAGGTAACACATTGAGACACCTTGTTTACACATGCTTATTGCAGCCTCTGGTTCTGGGCACAGATCAGCAAGAAACCAGCCTTATTTAGCAGCAAGATCCTTTTGCATTCATGCCATCAGACACAGGGAAGAGTTGCCAGAGAGCAACCCTGGGTAAGCAGCAACTGGGGGAACTGACCGGTCCAAGGAAGACACTGCTGAACTGCTCTCTCTTGTTAGCATTGGTGCAGGAAATTCCATTCCCACAAGTAATAGTTTGGCCTCTTAGATTTCTTTAAAATGGATCCTCCCATTAAAAGCATAGGTTTGAAGCACAAAGCATGGGCATTGCAGAAAGGAAGACACCACTTACCACCATTCCACTGTCACCAGCAAAACATCTCCCCATCTCAGGCCTTGAATCGGAAGTGCATTATACTGAGCCTGGGTCTCCTTTTGTTCCTCCTTCACTAGAAGAAAGCACAATGAAGGAAGTTTGGGGACCTAGATTTCTATTCCAAACACATCTACCTCTTATTTTGATTCCTCTTCTTTTTGCCTATACATGCCTTCATACATGTATCTTCCCTGATCATTTTCAATGTGCTTCTGCTGATGTCCAAAGATGCCTTGGCTCAGGTTCTGAAAATTAAGGATAATTAATTCAGTAACCAACAATTCAGCAGTCTGTCTTTTTTTGCCATTTTATTTTACACTGATGTCATCACAGATCATGTATCATCCTGCCCTTCCTCTCCTTTACTACTTGTGGCTTACACCCACATCTTTCTCTGTTTGGACAGTACATTCTCTGGATAGTAAATGCTCCTTTTCAAAGTCTGTAAAACCTCAGGGTCAGCTGGACTTCGGTATGACCAGAACCATCTAGGCACTATAGCAGTACAGAAAGTGAGGAAAGACTGAGTTTACAATGATCCCACAGGCTACAGCTGCTGCTCCGGGCATCACTTCGGTCCATGGATTGCTTTGCTGAAAGAACTCTTCTCACATCTCCCAGGCAGAAGAAACTAGTTTTCCAGGAGGCCACCCAGTGACTTTTCTTCACATGACCCTTGCTGAAGGAGTTTAAAGCTCTTCAGCCACCACTCACTGGACACTGCAGATTTTTCAGCATGCTCACAGTGGCAACTCTGAAATAACCCAAGTATTCCTCAGATGGAGCAAAGCATTTCAAAGCAGGTTATGCAAACCTGTGCCTGGTTATATCCTCATAATTTGAGGCCTCTCCGGGAACATTGAGATCACCGATATATTAAAGAACACATCAGAAACTAATAGGGTGTTAAATATTTCCAATTGAGAAGAGCCTACATGGCTGGGAGGAGACAGCTCCAGTTGTCGTGGTTTAAGCCTCTATAACTCACGCAGTTTTGCTCACCCACTCCCCCCTCTATCTTGCCCCCCACTCCCGGAGGGATGGGAAGGAGAACCGAAAAGAATACAACTCCCACAGGTTGAGATAAGAACAGTTTAGTAACTAAAGTATAACACAAATCACTACTGCTACCACCAATAATAATAATGACAAGGCAAATACAAGGAAAGAATACAATTTCTCACCACCTAAAATCAAGCCCGACCACGCAGTGCACCCCCCACCCTTCTGGGTCTCTCCTCTCCGTCCTCCATCTTGGGCATGACGTGCTGTGGTATGGAATAACCTCTTTGGTCAGGTTGGGTCAGGTGTCCTGTCTCTGCTTCCTCCCGGCTCCCCTCCTCCCTGGCAGAGCATGAAACTCAGAAAGTCCTTGGCCAGACCAAAACATCACTAAGCAGTAACCGAAACACTGGTGTTATCAGCACTGTTCCTAGGCCCAAAATCAAAAACACAGTGCTGCACCAGCTACCAAGAAGCAGAAAAAATGACTGCTGCTGCTGAACCCATGACACCAGTAAAAGCCTGTATGCTGCTGCATCACAAGCCTTCAGCAAGAGCAATGATTTTCTTGCAGTATTTTACGGGCTGTTCAAGGCTAAAGAAACTCTACCTTCGTTATTTAAATGCGAAATATCTCAGTGACACCCTGTGATAAAGAATTGGTGGCCATCTTTAATGTTCAATCTTGTGCTGTGGTTTTATTGCCCATATGAGTAGGTACACAGCAAGGCCTAGAAACTGCGACCCACAACAGAACACAGTGAAAACCACCATGTCTGTAAAGTAATAGAAGAATACTGCTTGAGTAGCTCCTGGTTTGGTTGGGAGTGTTTGGAGGAAGAGAAGGGGGCTAGACAGAATAGACATGGAGGCCAAATAATGAAGGCCCTAAATTAGTTATTGCACAGAGCCACTAAAAACATCACTTGAAATGGAAGAATTCAGTGATAGTACCACTGGGGCAAAGGTGACTGGAGGGATGAGATCTCATAAAACATCTGCTGGTTGGAGTCAGAAGAGAACTTTCTCCTTCGCTAACATTCTCCTACACATTTAGTACACATATCTACCTAGAAAGCACCAGTTAGAAGCAAGGGAATCTCCTGGGCTGCAACAAAGCAAGCTTTCCATTAATAATCCATAATGCCATCAAGAAGGAACAGGAAGCACACAGCATTTTTAGAACTGCTCTAGATTCAAACCTGCCCGTTCAACTCAGTTTTTCAAGTATACACTACATGTATGAAAGCTGGTTTGGGGGTTTGTCTTTTCTGTTCTGTTTTGTTTTTTTTTTTTTTTGGGGGGGGAAGGGTTGTTGGTTTTGGAGGGGTTTTGGGTTTGGGTTGTTTGAGGGTTTTTTTATTTGGGCTTGGTTGTTTCCCCCTACCCCCCCCCCCCCCCCTCAATGTCCAAGCATTTGGCAACATCCAAAGAAGGTCAGGATATGACTATAAGCTTTAGCAGCACCTTGTCTCCATGGAAGCAAAACCACCTTCAGGGATCTGATTCTATGGAGATATAAAAGAACAACCTGCCAGGAGAAACCATTAACCAACCATGGGTTGTATAAGAACTAACTTCTGCAGCTGATCAACAATGAGCCCTAGCATGGCTGAAGCACTTTTTGCCTTTTGGAATAAGCAAATGCCTTATATAGAAGCTTCCTCCTATTGTACTTCCCAACACTTGATGGTTTCCATATTCAATAGAAAACCTGTGTCTCTGCTGAGCAACCAAGGGTCCTTACCTAGGAATGGAGACCTAGTAGGATGCATAAATGGAGCTCTATCATGTAGCCAAACTGAAGAACATCCAGCTCATAATGACCTGTCATAATTCTGTGCCAGGATATGGGGAAATGTACTAAATGATTTTCCAAAGGGAAATATATGTTGGAGAGGAATGGTAAAAGACACAGACTGAGTCTGAGCTTCTGAGCATTGCATTCCCTGAGTACAGGAGGGAGAGGGACATGGAGGGGCAGCTAAAGAAACAGGTCCCTTTTCCCTGATCCCTCTACTGCTGGCAAGGCTGTGATTTTATACAGGAAAAATAGAGCACTAGAAAGGTCTGGAATAGAAAAAGATCACAGCTCTTTTTCCCTCTGCCAAGGTGACAGCCCTAAGGGCCCAACAAAGCAACGTATCTGCTTGTCTTACTCTTTCAAGGATCACTTCAGCTGTGGCACTGTACTGCACCCTCCCATCCAACTGGGATTGCCTCCAGTGGCACTTATGCTTCAATTGAGAGGAGGAAGGATTTAATACAGGAATGCCCTGATGCTAATGCCTTGCCAGAGGTGCATGAAGCATTCCAGGTTGCCAAGAAGCCTGACAAATATACAGTCCTTTGGGACAAGGTCTTTTGTGCTTGTTATGGGCTGATGGACTCTCACAACTGGAAGCGGAACTGATAACCAGCAATACGGGTCATTGCAGCACCTGAAAATGAGACCATCCTGGTCTTTAAATCAACCTGCTTTAGTGCTTTCCTAGATGGAAAAATATAGACAAATGTTATGCCCTTTCCTCAAACCCAGACCCTCTAAACTGCAGGAATAGACAGAGTAACTGCACTTCTGCACCTGAGAATTACTCAGCACAGCCCATCTCTGCCTTGGATGGCAACAGCATTACCTGGATCACCTCACTACAAGCACAAGAGGGCTGGAGAGTCAGACTCATTTCAGCGGTGGAGGAACATAACCACTCCATCTGTGTGCACACAGGCATGCAGAGCTCAAACAGTACTACAGCATTAGCACTGCCCTCACAAGATGTGCCTGGCCTGGCTGCCCTGGACCTGACAGAAAGGAGGAAATTGAGACCTTTTTGGATTTGAGTGCACACCTCAATCAACGAGGCCTATTTCAGGGTTTTGGTTTTGTTTTGGTTGTTCTTCTTTTTTAAAATGGCAGATCTTGTTCTTCTGGCTTGACAGAGACCTTCAGGACTACAGAATCCTTCAGCATTCCTCATCTGATAGATTTCCATCCACCTTACCTACTAAAAGTGGACAAGAAGGACAAAACATTTCTGCTCAGCAGAGCAGACAGATTTGTAAAGCTAGATGGTGCAGGACAAGCTGAGAGTTGTTTGTTGATACGACAGCAAACTTGAGGGTGGGCTCAAAAGACAAAAAGGTGAGCAAGAGTGACCCCTGCATTGCCCACTGTGTCCCTCATTCCTTCTAAGACAAAACAGCCACCCCTGTGAAACCCTCACTTGGCCATCTTACCCATCTTTAGTAATGCAACTGATTAGCAAGCATCCCTGTTAGCGAACCCTAAGCCTTCCTTTAGCAAGTGGTAGCCTGCTGTAGAAGGAAACCACTTTACCAGGCAATAACACTGGGTGGAGAGAAAATTCCTGTAAGCAGATTCCTTGCAACTGAAGCAGCAACCTTGACCAGTCACTTCTGAGCCCCGTTACATCCATAATGATACTGTCTCCACCTTTCCCTTCCCCCCAGCATGAAAGATGAGTAGTTGTGTGGAACGGGTCCCCGAGCTGTGATGGGAATCCGTCTCGCTTGGCTGCAAAAAATATATATATCTTGGTATGGCTGTGATGAATCCTTTCATTATTCATCTGCAATTGCCCTGCTACTGCTGCTCTTCCGTTCTCACTCTCTTTCTTTTATAAATAAAAATGGAAACAGATTAATGACAAATGTTGACAGAGATTGCTTTTAAACAGCTACACCTGAATATGGGCTATGGAGGAGGAGCAGTGGCAGAGCAGCATCAGAGGAATGGGAAAAGCAGGAAAGACTAAGTAAGAGATGGCAAAAGATAAAGATGCTCACTTCAACTAGGCTACATGAGCAGTGACTGAGCAAGGTACCTTCCTGGTGATTAGGACCTCAATTTTCTCCAACAAACAAGTGCTGGATCAACGGAGCTATGTACCCAAAATATTTGTAACTAATAGCAGTAGCCAGCTCTGCTGTCAAAGACACTCTGGAACAAAGTTTGCAGATACTACAGCAAAATATTTACAGGACAAAACGGAACACACAGAGGGGCAGTTACACACAGCAGTCCCCAGCAGTGAATAAATAGTACCTAATAATGCTGTTCATCCCACTCCGCTCCTAGTGACCAGTGACTATCAAGGCTCTAGTTTTGTGCAACCGCCAAAGCCACTTGTATTTTGGGAATGTAGTTCCGATGGGCAAAGACAGTTTGTGACCAGCCAGGCCAAAGGCTGACATAGCGAATGAGTGCATCCATCAGAGGCAAACCTGGGTTCATGACACCTTTCCCTGTCTGTCCCCACTGCATGAGGAAACGTGTTTTATTCAAGCAGAACTGCAAGAAGCTGCATTGTTTATTCATTGTTTATTCATAGGACCGCAAGATCACCTAGTTCCAACCCCCCTGCCATTCCTACTTAATGTTTCATCCCCTTATTGAATAGAGGACAGGAGCAGAGAAGGAGTGGCAGAGCTGGTATCCAGGTCTTACAGAAAGAAAACCCAACTCACTTTTGGTTTACTTCTGATCTTAAAATAACCCGTTGCAGCCATTCTGAGCAGATGGGCTGCAGGAGACAAAGAGCTCTTTAAGTACTTCCCTCTCATAACCAAACCATACCTGTCTCCTGTAGGTCCTGGCACATTTTCTCCTGAGTCAAATTTCAAGTTCTCATCACACAAATGGGTGAAAAGATCGGATCTCCAAAATGACCAGCTCATTTTGGTGTGCTGCTGAGCACCACGGGGAGCAGCAGGGAGCTGCGGCCATTGCACCTGCATTATGATTTAGCCCATATGTTGCATCTTAGACCTTCTAGGTGCTATGTAAAGCCCATACACTGGAATAAGTCTCCTCTCACTGATGGGACAACTGATGCCATTCTCTTGCCCTTCATCCCTACCAATGCCTTTTAAATCAGCTGGGGGTCCAGATATAACTCCTCCTCTCCCCCTCTCCCCTTTCTTTTCTCTGCTTTTAAGCTCTTCCTTCTCCTCCTCCACAGACAGTTTGGGTTCTGTTACCGCTACTCTATGTACCTCTACCCCTATGGTGATCTCCAGTAACTGTAGTCTTCTTCTCAGGGTCCCACACTTCAACACCTCAAGCACCACCTATCCACCTGAAGATACCATGTCTGCTAAAATCACCCTCTACCAAACAACTTCCAAGGCTATCTCACCTTCCTGCCACTGGTTGTACCTCCTAGCCAGCAATTCATTCCCATCTAAGTGTTTGACATCACATTTGAGAGCAGAGATGTGCATGGACTCATTGCTGCTTGCTCCTTGCCAGCCTCCCAATTAAGTAATCCCGTTTTCATCCTTCCCTCAGAATTGCTCCTGCTGTTTTTGTGCCAAGCCACCTTCCTGTCCTCCTCTAAGAGCACTGTTCCTTGGACTCCTTTCAACAGCAGCTAATGCAAGACATTACAGCACAGAAGCCTGCGCCAACACCCAATGCATAAACAAAGACCAGATATATGAAAGAACACACTGTCAGCATTTAATAACAAACACTAATTGCAAACAGGGAGATGGAGTTCTCCATCCCTGTTCTCTCAGCAGCCAAAAGCCACTTGAGCCAGAAGACGTGGCCATTCATGAACCAGGATCTATTAATTGCTGAATGGCCCCCTGCTCACTGGCTGACTGACTGCCACCAGCCCGCTTGGTGTCTGATCCACTGAATGGACAGACAGCCTCTTGGAGTTTTATTTATACCTCACTAATGAACGTACACAGGGCTTTTAGGGAGGCAATTTCAAAAGCTTTTCAGGCCTGCCGCAGATTTGCATTGTAACTCTTGCGAAGTTTTTACTTCTATCTGTGCCTCTTGTTTTCCTGAGAAAATTGCCTTACATCCCATCCCATCAGGCTGCGGAGCATGCTGTTTGTGGGCCTCAGCATTTCACTTCTATTGAAAGCTGTTGCGCAGGACAGATGACTTGTTTAATGGCATTCTCATTCACCACAAAGGCTGGCTCTCATCACATGCAAGATGGTGCACAGATACTTTTTCATTATATTGCCCTGTCACTCATTACACCATATATACAAATCAGCCTTCTAAAGAGAAGTCCATGTGAGAGACACTTTAGGTTCTCTAGAGCAAGCAAGTCCCCTCCAGCCATAATCCCTGCTTAGGAAGCACATATGGTAATGTCACAAGAAATGTCCCCTCTCACCTCAGCTAAAGACGGTGTCAAAACCACTAAGGAGCAACTGGGAGAAGAAGAGCACACAGTTCTTGGTGAGGCAGCTCCAGGTGACTTTAAAATCCCCAAAGCACCTCTTGCAGCCTTGGACTGTATGGAGCTCCTATGAGCTGCTGAATCCCTGGAGACACGAGGTGGTGGGCACAGGTCTGTAAGTTATTAAGCCAAAGGTAAAACCTTGGTGCTATCAATTTGAGTTGTCTCCCACATGCAAATGATAGGGCTTTCTCCCAGCCCGCCCATCTTCCCAGCCCCAGTCCTGCCCCCATGCCTTGGGCTGCCTCTGGCACTCCTCATCCACACCAATTGAGCCAAATCAACTGATTAAACCAACAGAAATAATTTTATTGCAGTTAAGGGGGTTGACTGACTTAAAGGGGTCCAAGGAGTGAAAGGCAAGCAGTAGGAGCTTACAGCCAGGCATGGGGAGGAGATGGCGTGGAGAAGGAAGGAGGAGTCTTCTTCCCCTTTCAGCAGAGGTAACTGTTTTACCTCACCTCATAGCCTTGCACCCATACTTTACTTCCAACTAAGAAAATAAAATCCCTAAATTTTCAGTCAACATCTAGAGTGTTTTAGGATGTATGTGGATAAAAAGGTAGCAGAGAAATGGAAGGTCAACACCCTTCCAAATTTATGCATCTTACGGGGTTTCAGCTTCCACAGATATTCAAGGTGATGTTGGAAACCCTTTGAGAGCATTGCAGCTGAACTTACCGTCTCAGTCTATCCAACCGCATATGCAGTCCACCCTACATGCTGCTCTAGTCCTCACTGTACTTCTTGGTTGATTTTAACCTACTCAGTCCTTCAGGATTCAGAGTCTCAGGTTCCCCAGCATCCACCCCTCTCCTCAGCCTCTGGGGCGAGCAGTTGCATCATTTCTTATGTAGTTACTTAGGACAGCATCATGAGAGAGTTTCTGCTGCTACCTTGCCTTGGAAACTTTATCAGCTTTGACGATGTTTGTTGTTTTCCAAATGAACACCCTGCATTAACCCACATGAAGTTTTAGCCCTCCCAACACTGAGCAGATTTGAACTGTGTGGGAAAACCAGAAGATAGGGAGTTTGTTTACCTCCACTCCCCCTCACAAAGCCCACCTTTCACTCAAGTTTATGTTTAATCAGATGACATGAGATATCTAAGCAATGGAATACAGCATTCATATGGATACAAACTGCCCAAGCAAAGGCCTAGTCTGGCCTATCTCTTTTTCCTCCTTTATCCTGCCCCTTGTGTCTCACAGCTTTGCCCCTTTGCCCTTGTTCCGACTCTTTCCTGATCCTCCCATCAGGTGACAATTTGAATTTTAAAGCCATTTACACTCCAAAAGGTGCATAATCAGATTTTTATCCTGTACTTTTCCGATGTGACTTTTTTATTATGACATCAAGTACTGACCCATAATAAGGATGTAAATGCCCACGTTAATGTCTATTACGAGTATCTGCAGATGCATATAAAATTATAGTATCATCACATAACTACATATTAACCTCTTGAGCTCCATGACAGACAAACTCTCTAGGGAACACTGTATTCCAATTTTCAATTGCCAGCAGTAGTTCAGCGACAAGCAGTAGAAGTTGTACTCATGCATATCCTAAACACTCAAGATACCTGCAGTACGATAAGAGAGTGGTCACATTCTGAATACACCAGTTGTGGTGCTTCCAGTGGCCAGCTATTTGTGACAAGCATTTGGGTGCTTCCCAGGAACAAATACACAGTTACAAATACAGGTGGGATGCAGCTTACCTGAAAAAAATTCCTGGTTTTCAGCAAAGCTGTTTCTGAGTCACGTGGTAATGCACAGCCATCCCTTCAACCCACAGCAATTCGCAGATTGAAGATAAGGTGCACTGCAACAAACCACACGTCATCTTGCCCACTTCTGTTGAGCAAACAATGCACTTTGCTCAGAAAATGCCCATTTAGCACAGGTGTAAAGGCGCAATGTGAGAGCAAGGAATGATGTGGACCACAGAACTTTATTGCGAGGGTAAGGACACCACAACTGCAGCTTCCTGCCCAGTCTCAAAATGGCATTCATAGGAATTCAAACATTCTGATTGTCATCTTTCAGGTTAATGGCATCTGTTTACACCAGAAATTGGATATTCAGCTGCGAGCAGAGCCTGTCATCCCGTATCTGACACAAGGACCCTACAAAAACTTGGATAGGGAGGTTGTTTGTGGTTTTGTTGCTGGTTTTCTTTTTAAGAGATGCACTAACTTCTATAGAAGATGTAGACCTGAGAGTCAATGGAGAGCATAGAACAAAACAGAGGACAATAAAGACAAAAGTTAGCACCATTTTTTTCTTTGTACCTTTCCCCTTCATTTTGATACAGCTTGGTCAGATGATTGATTCTGGTTCCAAAGGGGGTCTCTGACCCGAGGGCATTCTTCCCAAAATATACACTAAGATTTCTGACCTTTAAGGCTCTGCTGAACTGGGCATTAACAGGCTGCCTAGCATTTGTTAAATAACAGCCATGTGTTCTGCACTGGACAGCCATTATTTCGGAGTTTAGGGAAGAGAACCAGAGGACACTTGTAATATCGGGGCAAGACACGAGTCAATAGTTACATCGTCCTATGATGCCCAGGTAAAAGTACACAAAATGTAACTGCTGAAGAGCAAGTTGTCACCTACCTATTGCTCTTTCTCAAACTGTAGCAGACAAGCTATATCATGGGAGATCCTCTGTAATACTATACATTTATACATTTATTCTGTTCTTCCACTTGCAATTCCCTTGAAGTCCAGGAATAGTAGGTAGGTCCAGAGACATATTTTAGGAAGCTAAAATACCCTATAAGAAAACCCCAATACAAAGTGAATACATACCAAATATTCCTACTGCAAACATAAATTTGGTGTGTGTATATATATATATACACACACACACTCTTATCTGGTTACAGATAAAAACACTCAAAAGTGGAGAAATGAACTGTTGTCCTAATTCATCCCTCTTTGCATGCACATTGCAATAATACCAAATCAAATGATCCACAGTTTATTTTCAGTGAAACTCTAGCTTCATACAGAACATGCACCTCTGGAGAGGCGAGGGCCAAGAACTGCAGGGGATTGGGTCTGACTCATTTGCTGCTACAGACAGAAAGGACAAAGCAGGAAACTGTCAAGACAAAAATCTTGCAATGAAAGTAATCAACCACGAGCCCTGGAGAGGTGCCAGCCTGTTGCCATCTCTCCAGTATCCAAGAAGCCAGAGGGCTTCCTTCAGGAAGGACAGTGATTCTCACCTCATCAGTAGTTGTGGCTAGACTTGAAGAAGCTCTGAGCACTCCTAGCTGCTATGGAACTTCATAGGAAATATGATTTGAACCTACAAAAGCCTACAAAGAGAGTCACTCCAAACTCCAGTTCTCAGGTATCTCATCCTGGACCTCACAAATTCAGTGAGAAATCCTGGGTTTTGCTTAAGTTGCTCTGACTTAAACTTCCCATCTCTAAAATAAGGGCAAGAGTAACATCCAAATTCTCAGCACATAAAGAAATTCATTAACATTCTAAGCTGTGTCGTGGTTTAAGCCCAGCTGGCAATTCAGCCACACAGTTGCTAGCGCACTTCCCTCCCTTCCTTCCCCCACTCCAGGAGGGATGGGGAGGAGAATCGAAAGAACGTAACTCCTACAGGCTGAGATAAGAACAGTCCAGTAACTAAGGTAGAACACAAACCACTGCTGCTACCACCAATAATGACAAGGGAAATAACAAGTGAAGAGAATACAACCGCTCACCACCCGCCAACTGATACCCAGCCTGACCCCAGCAGTGATCTAACCCCTCTGGGTAACTGCCCCCAGTTTAGGTAGTAGGCATGAAGTGCTGGGGTATGGAATACCTCTTTGGCTAGTTTGGGTCAGGTGTCCTGTCTCTGCTTCCTCCCAGCTTTCCCTCCTCCCTAGCAGAGCATGAGACACAAAAAGTCCTTGGTCACAGTAAACATTACTGAGCAGCAACTAAAAACATCAGTGTCATCAGAGCTGTTCCCAGGCTGAAAGTCAAAACACAGCACTGCATCAGCTACTAAGAAGGAGAAAAATGACTGCTACTGCTGAACCCAGGACAGTATCCACCCCTTATTCCATACCATTCATGTCATGCTCAGATCCCACATATTCACTGTACCATCACTCTTACCTCATATATATGCATATATATATCTCCACAGAGAGAGAGAGATATCATTCCTTAGGGCATGGACCAATCCCTATAAAGCTTCTGAGTCCAGCCGGTCCATGATGTCAGGCTCCATCTCTTGTAACAGACTTTCAGAGCAGGAGAGAAAGTGTGATGTAGTCAATCTGCCAGGCCTCCCCATATTTGTACTTCAGCCGTCATCCTCCATACCAAAAAGGCTTTAACTGTTTGGCTTGCTTGCAGCACTTTTCACACTGGTGAATAACCTGGGTAATAGTGTCCATTGCTATGTCCACCCCTTGATCATGAGTCCATCTGTATGTTGCATCTCTTCCCTGATGACCTGAAGTGTAATGGGCCCACCAGGCTCAAAATAATTCACCCCCCCCTTCAGCAGTTTCTGCAACTTGTCACTGGGGGCTCCATACAGCTGCCTTCCATCTCCGATGCTTCCAAAGCACTGGAGGGGCCCACTGGCCTAGATACTTGCCCATACTGTCCCACACACCCTGCCACTCATGACTGTCCAGGCTTGGGGAATATCTCTTGGTCCTCCTATATCGTTGTCTAACCCTAGACAAGACCCAAACATGAATCTGCTTAACTTTGGAGATCAGACGAAATGGTTGTGGGTAAAATACACTCTGTATGCACGCCAACATAGTGATCCCCATCACAATCAGCAGGCAGGTCTTAATGGTACCCAAAGGCCATTCAAAACCTTCAGCACTCTCAAATGGCCCTGCTGTACTTGTCACTGGGGCTGGTGTAGCTGCTGTGCTTGGAGCTGGAGTAGCTGCGCTTTCTGCTGCCGTTGGAGTTTGAGTAGCTGCTGTACTTGTTGCTGGGGTTGGTGGAGTTGCTGTGCTTGGGGTGGTGGAGCTGTGTTATCTGTTGTAGTCAGAGTTTGAGTAGCTGCTGTACTTGTCACTAGGGTGTGTGGGAATGTCTCCCGCATAGGCTGACCACCCGAGGTGGGGAAAAAAGATGTGTAATTGCTATACGCTTCTATTATATACCTCCCAAAGTACAGAGGTGGTGACCACATTGGGAACGCAAGCCAGATCAGTTTCATGATCAGTGAGTCCACTGTATTACAAGTCATTACCAGAAAGTACAGTGAAACAAGAACCTTAGCCCAAGGCCCCCAGCTGATAAACACTAACACAGCAAATATCGGCTGCAAGTAAGGTACGACATGCTGAAACTCCAAGATCAAGAGCAACAACTTTGAGAGCCAATAAATCAGCATTGTGATGAGTGACTATTAACCCGAAACACTGAACGCTTATCGCAAATACAATTAGACACACTCTGGTCATATCTGTCATTATCTCAACCCTATGTGCCCCACGTGGGGTGCCAAAAAGAACTGTTGTGGTTTAAGCCCAGCCAGTAACTCAGAACCACATAGCCGCTCGCTCACTCCCCACCCCTTCCCAGAGGGATGAGGAGGAGAACTGAAAGAATGTAACTCCCACGGGATGAGATAAGAACAGTCCAGTCACTAAGGTATAACACAAACCACTGCTGCTACCACCAATAATAATAATGATAAGGGAAACAACAAGGGAAGCGAATACAACCACTCACCACCCACCAACTGATACCCAGCCCAACCCAAGCAGTGATCTAACCCTTCTGGGTAACTGCCCCCAGTTTATATACTGGGCATGACGTGCTGGGGTATGGAATACCTCTTTGGTCAGTTTGGGTCAGGTGTCCTGTCTCTGCTTCCTCGCAGCTTCCCCTTCTCCCTGGCAGAACATGAGACTCAGAAAGTCCTTGGTCACAGTAAACATTACTGAGCAGCAACTAAAAACATCAGTGTCATCAGAGCTGTTCCCAGGCTGAAAGTCAAAACACAGCACTGCACCAGCTACTAAGAAGGAGAAAAATGACTGCTACTGCTGAACCCCGGACAGATACCATTAGCAGGAGGTACCCTGAAAACACTAAAAGGAAATTACTTCTTACCTCTTCAGAGTGGAGCCTGGATGCTGTGCAGTAAATAAAGCTGGAAGTCAGTCTAAATGAGGGAAAAAAACCATCCCCAAACCCAAGCAGATGTACATTCAGAGAATCTCAACTTTCCTACACTGACTGAGGCAGGAACCTCATGTGAAAGGGCAGTGGGGGACAGGACACATGACCTCCAAATGCAGCAACATATCATGCAACTGCTTGGCTGGCCTGTATGCTGCATACAGAAGCACACTGATTATAGCAACATTGGCCACTTGAATTGTAGCTTTGCTTGTCATGAGAGCACAATTTTTCCTGTTTGTTTTCTCTTTTTACTGCGGTGGGGTGTTGTGTTGTGTTACGGAAGGCACTTGTTTAAATGTCTAAATAAATATGTGTGGTGGGTTGATGTTGGCTGGATACCAGGTGCCCACCAAAGCTGCTCTATCACTCCGCAAATACAGTGAAAGACTCATGGGTTAGATAAGGCCAAGAAGAGAGCACTCACCCATTGTTGGTACAGGCAAAACAGACTCAACTCAGGGAAATTAGTTTATTACCAATCAAATCAGAAGGACACCATCCCTGCACCCCTTCCTTCTTCCCAGGCTCAACTTCATTGCTAAGTTCTCTATCTCCTTTCTCCCAGTGCTGCAGAAGGACAGGGAATGGGGGCTGTAGTCAGTTCATCACGTTGTCTCTGTTGCTCCTTACTACTCACACTCTTCCTCTGCTCGCATGGAATCCCTCCCACAGGAGACAGTCCCCCACGAACTTCTCCAACATGAGTCCTTCCCACAGGCTGCAGTTCTTCACAAACTGCTCCCGTGTGGGTGCCTTCCATGGGTGTAGTCCTTCAGAAACAGACTGCTCCAGCACGGGTCCCCAGTCCTGCCGCAAACCTGCTCCAGTGCAGGGTCCTCAGTTCCTGCCAGGAGCCTCCTCCAGCGCGAGCTTCCCACGGGGTCACAGCCTCTGTCAGGCATTCACCGGCTCCAGTGTGGGCTCCTCCACAGGTGGCAGGTAGACATCTGCTCCACTGTGGACCTCCATGGGCTGCAGGGGCACAGCCTGCCTCACCATGGTCTTCACCACAGGCTGCAGGGAAATCTTGGCTCTGGCATCTGGAGCACCTTCTCCCCCTCCTTCCTCACTTCCCTTAGTGTCTACAGAGCTGTTCCTCTCATATATTCTCACTCCTCTCTTCCCACTGCTGTTCCTCAGTAGTTTTTCCTCTCCCAGTTCTTAAACACATTATCCCCGAGGCGCTACCACCATTGCTGATGGGCTCAGCTTTGGCGAGCAGCAGGTCTATCTTGGAGCTGGCACTGGCTCTGTCAGACACAGGGGAAACTCCTGGTAGCTTCTCACAAAAGCCATGCCTATATCCTCCCCACTAGCAAAACTTTTCCATGCAAACCCAATACAATACGTAAACACAGGAAATCCGTGGCTCAGAGTCCTGCAGCCTACCAAGGTGGTCAGAAAGGTGGGAAATGCCACCTGCCCCAGGGTAGGACTGTGGCAGCTTCTGCACTTCTTGAGTCCCTCTCCCCTTTCTTGTGAATCAGACCCTCCACTGCTCATTCTCACTCCTTGTTGTCTCAACAGTACCTGAAAGGTCCAGCAAGGCACAAAAGGTTCACAAAAGCTCCCCTTGCTGCTCGTTTGCATGACACTGAACAGTCAGGAAAGAAAACACAAAGCTTCTTTCACTGACCATGCAGCACTCAGCATTAAGGGTGTCTTCGCTCCGGCTTTCTCAAATTGGGAATGTATGTTTCCCCATAGGGTGGGGGTCAGGTGAGTCTGAGCACTTGCAAGTTACGCGGTGAAGCAGGGTGAAGAACAGTCCTAAGGCAATGTAGGAGAACCTCTCAGGAAGCTGCTGTCAAAATTGCTAGAAACACGTCAGTGTGGGAACTGTCTAGCAGAACCATGGTTTGCCATCACTGCCCCTGCAGGCAGTCTGTGAGGAAGAAGCTCCAACACTTCTCAAAGATATCTTCAACTAGGCGCAATTTTAAAAGTGTGTTTTGCAAAGCCCATGCGTTTCATCTGCCCAATGGCAGCAACTCCTGACTAAGATCTGCTCGTTTTCAGCTTCAGATACGCCCCTGTTGCTCCCCAACTAGCAATGAATGAATTAATGTCATTGGGCGTTTTGAAATGCTATACTGTTTCATTCAAAAATATTTTCAAGTAGCTTGCTTTCCTTCAGTAGAGAACAAAACTTGTATCCCCAGATTTGAAATACCCACCCTTTAGATGTGAGAAATCCTCCATTAGAATCCAGCAAGTCTACTTGTATTCATTGGTAGTTTCAGATGATTCCCTGAGCTGGAAAAGTATAAAGCAAGCATGGTCTGAAAAAGATCAAAGTAAATAAAAGCCACCACAGTCAGGCCTGCTACTGAATTTACCAGCAGCTATTCAAACTGAGCTCAGAAAATTCTCAGCCCTTGGGTGTGAAATTAAGGACGTGCGAACAAGAACCATTCCGCCTTTTTTTAATAGAAACGCCTCCAATTATCAAATTAAATGCTTCATTACTCAGAAAAAAAAATGCAAGCAAGTGGCAGACTGAACCAGCTCATAATGATTTTTAGAGACCTGACAGTTTTGACAGTTACCTGTAATTGATGACATTTGCCAAATCTGGGCACTTCCCATAATGGAATCTATCGTTAAGAGCACTTTTCTCCTTGCTCCGAACAAAAATCAGCACATTTCATGAGGAACACTTCCCAATTCTCACAGATGTAATTTGCAGAAAAGATACGAACATCACCACTTTTAAAAATCAGACACCCCTCCCTCCCCCCATATAGTGTTGAGAACTTGAAGCAATTTCCGAAGGATCTTGATCTTTTTGTTTAAAAACATTCAATCAACTTGGGATCCAGTTTTTACAATTTATTCCTTGGAACAGTTAATGTAGAGGGAGTCTTGTTTTGCTCCCTTCACAAATGTGCATAACTTTCAATACTGGGACACATACATATGCGAAAGAAAATTCGAAGTCCACTGCTCACTTCATCTTTGAGGCCACTGCTTCAGAAGAATGATGCCAATCTATCTTAAAAAGATGTTAGCATTGGCAAATGAGTAGATATCCATTAAACCATCAATTGAAACTTACCTGCTTATTTAAATGAAATCCCTTTTGGGGCTGGGTAGATCTGAAGCAGCAACTCAGAAGTGCAAGGCTACTTAGGAATCTCTAGAATGGTTTCAAATTCCAAAGAGAGAGCACCTCACTTGTCTAGAGACAATGTCATTACAAACTGAGAAACAAAATCATTGCAAAAAACAAAGAATGGAAATGATAAATTACCTCAAATCCTTCACTCAAGTCTGCAATTCAAAAGGGAGAAAAGCATAGTAACTCCCTATAGACCTTCAGGTTACAGCTTATACTTCAGAAAACAGTCAAGGAAGCATGCAGATTAATGGACATTCCAATACTGTAAATCTAGTTGGATGCCCACGAAACCTCTCTTTTCCCACTCTCGATTCAGTTTGCTTTATGTCAGATAAAACACTTCTTTCATATTTTGATTTATTTCCAGTTTCTGTATCAGAACAAGGATTCTGCAAGAGCGCCATTCGGAGAATACACGTTTAAGACAAAGGAATACAAGCAAGAATCCTTATTTATATGTTACCCCCAAAACAGAGCCCTAAGAAACCAACGTCAAATCCCTATCAATCTGTTAAGTCTTGTGACAACATAAAATATCTGGGACATGCACAATGCAGCTCTTAAAGATTTGGAGCAGACCTGTTTGTTAACTATCGCCAAGTTAGTCCTCTGGGACAGGAGGAAGAACCTAGAATAAAACTGATGGTGGCTTTGGCTGTCTGGTGTTGCTGAACCAGAGAGAAAATTCCTTGGCTTCAGCAGTGCCCAGGGGCTCTGCTCAGGCCAGACCAGTCTCAGTTCCTGGCACTCTTAGAAGAGCTTCCAGCAATGAGTTCTCACATGCACCAATCTGGGCAACAAAACCAAATGCTATCAGGGGACTTTAACACCACATCCAGGACTTGAGACCTGAAGCAAGGATTCAAATGTGGCGCTCCCCCATCAATGGAATTTTACATTCATTTTGAAACAGAAGTATTGCGTAATGTATTTTAAAGTTGAAAATGCTGAGCAAGCCATCACTCCCTAATGCTACAGAACACAGTACCAGAAAGTTGCTTCCTCCAATCACACCATCTCCTCTCAGATGAGTGCAGAAGAGCTCTTCCACTTGGAGAAACCTACGATCTACTCCTTTGGTATGATAGTGAAGGCTACAGGCTACCAAAGGGGCTGTGCTACAAGGAGGCATCCTTCCTTATATGCCATGAGAGGGTAAAGCAGAAGCAATAGCTATTGTGATTAAAAAAGTTATTGCATACTTTTTTTGGCAATTATCCTATTGAGGTAATAAGGCCACCCATGCTCTCCCTCATGTTTCTGATTTCAGTACAATGTGCAGGCAGTTCACACAGCTGAATGAACTGAGACAGAGCTACTGAAAGCTGAATGCGTACACAGGGAACACTAGCCCAAAGCAGCAGAACTCTAGCTGCCAGTACAGCAAGAAAGGGGGAATCCTCACCAAGGATGCTCTTCAACTAAGTGATCATGTAGGTTCCGAAGACTGCACACTCATCTGTCATTATAGCACTCACAGATAAACCTGCATGCAGAAATGCTGCTTCTTTTTGGTTGGTACATGTAATTTTTTTCTCACCTCACCTTCTCATACATATTTCATGACAATCTTTTGTTAATACCATAAAAAGTCCATCACCATGACTTTTCCCTATGTTTGCCAAAACACTGCTTTTTTCAACAGATCTCTATTGTGTAGAAAAAAAGTCTTCTGTCTTCTCTGAGGTTCTAAACTAGAAGGAGCGATCATTTCATGTAGAGTGTACGTCACTATAAAACTGATCATTCAATGTCATTTAGATGCCTCTGTATTTATTTCAATGTCTTATATTTGGCTACAACATTCCTTCCATAAAGCTGCTGTCTACAGATTGAAGCTTGAAGATACACAGAAGCTACTGCTTTCCACAGTACTTTGTTCCAATGATTAATCTGTCCTCATTGTTAAAATCTCATACCCCATTTCTAACTTGAATTGATTTGGCTTTAGCTTCAAGTTCATTTTTATGCCAATCTGCACAAGATAAGAGACACTTTATTACCTGGTATTTTCACTTCCATGAAGAACTGTCTACCACACAGGCAAGATGGCTCTGATCCTCTTCTGATAAAACTACACAGACTGAGCTCTTAAGTATTACAAATTATAAAAACTGTCAGTCCAAACTTGCACTGCAATTCAGCCACAGGAAATGCAATGCATTTTGGAATAAATTAAAAAAAAATAAATTATTTCTAGGATCATGTGCAGTGGTAAGAACTTTAGATTCTGAGTCAAGTGCCTGAATATCACTTTTACGGCAGTGTTACAGCAGTGTCTGGGCAGCAAAGGCCAGCATGATGTTTGGATTTATGAGCATATGAAGCCTGAATAGCAATAGGGAAGCAAGTGATCCTGCTGCTGTAAAGAATACTCTTAAGCATAGACACTAGAGCTGAATGCAGATGGATGTAGAATACATTATTAAAGGTTAAATGACATGTTTTACAGTGTGAAGCTTATGAAAACTTAGTTACATGGGTTAGTGGATTACATAAGATTTGTTGATTGGCTATAGGTAGTTACACATGACAAAGAAGCCCAAATTGTAATGGAAGAAAAGGACTTCTCAAACTTGCTGAAAAAATAAAAAGCATTGCAAGAAACCGTGTCAGGGCATTGATATTAGGAAAAAACTATTCCAAGAGAAGACGCAATTTCCTTATGAAGAGGGTAATTAGCAAGAAAAATTATTACCAAGAAAGATGAGCTAATCCTTACTTGACGTTTTTAAAGTCAGATTACATGTCCTTCTAAAATTATAATTAAATCCAGTTGCAGGATAAATACTATAGCCAAAAGGCTCACAACAGGTTTTTCCACCCTTGAAGAAAGAGCTTGTGTACCTTTTTGAGGCAAGACACTGGGCTAAGAGAACATCAAAGGAGAGTATCACCATATAAATACTTTGGGCTTACTAAGCACAAAGGACGCCCCCTATGTATTCAAACCCAGCCACTGTGAGAAACAGACTACCAAGACAGAAAGACTTTTGGTGGGCCTCTGTGAAGCCCTTCTTACGCGATTCATGCCATTTCCTTCAGAGGTTAGAAGGAAAAGAGGGAAGCTCTGCAAAACCCTGATCACCCTCATAATATTGGCAGCTTTAAGACAACAAATACTCCACATCATGAACGCAGGTCTCAGCTATTTTTTTTTCTTATTACTGGCTGGAGGTACAGTAAAAACATATAGCAAGATGTGCCAGCCCATTTTCCATTTCTGTCAACTCTTTGAGTTGGCACATAACTTCTCTTTTCCTGGTATACCAGTTAATATATCTTTGTCAATTCACTGGAGTAACACTAATGGATGGGTTTGCAGTTGGAGAGGCATTTTACCCATGGTGAAGTTGAGAAGGATGTTGAATGTTCCGTCTGTCTCCACAACAGTCTGTATGTCACCTGACTGAAGGCCAGGCATGCACATTCCCTGGAGACGTAAAAGGCCAGGCTGGATGCGAGCAACCTGATCCAGATGAAGATGTCCCTGCTCATTACAGGGGGTTGGACTAGATGACCTTCAGAAGTCCCTTCCAACCCAAACTATTCTGTGATTCTATGACCCTATGCACCAGTCTCCCTGCACTTGCCTATGGCACTCTTGAGAGTCTACTCTGTCAAGAATTGAACACTTTGGTATAATTAAGATATTACGTTCTCTATGTTCAGTTTAATCCTTGTATTGGGTAAAAGTTAATGGGTTAAAACAATCTTATCTCGCCTTTTGTTTAGCAAGTGGTCCCTTATACTTTATGCCTTAAGAAGCATTACTTTATTTTTCCCACATTTGATGGTACAAAAGCAGGATGTCTCAAGCACAAAACACAAACTGGAATAGAATGCAGGGGACAAAGACACAGCAATGCAGAATCATAATGAGAACAGAAGTCTGTCTGCCTTTTATAGTCTCCTAACAGACTGCTAAAATACATTTTCTGAACAAATAACTGGTAGCATCTTTCACTTTTGCTTCACTGAAATGTTCTCTGATTACAAAACTATTCTTCAGGACAACAGAAGAAAGTTCTTATCCACTTTACAGAATCCCTTTTCGATAATCAGGCACACACATTTTTTGTAACATCTTGTTTCTTCAGTGCAGAAAGGGTTACAATACGAGAGGTAACAATAACCCTCGTTGATGCCCTTCCTCAAATTTCCCTTCTCATCCTCTGCCCATTGAGCAGGTCTCTGCAACATCCACAAAGCAACAGCATGAGCTTCTACAGTTAGAAGGACAGCACTAAGGGACTCAGTGTCATTACTCAGGAATCCTCGCAAGACACACCTATGCATACCACAGTCATGAAGCTAATCTATCATTTGGTAGTGCTAGTCCCAGTTGCCTTCTTCACTCTACTGTACCTTACCTTAAAATCATAAATCCATCAGGACAGAAACTCCATTCTTTTAATCTGCACTTCTCCATTACCTACTAAACTGGGCATGAAGCCTCACTAGAATGACTGGAAATGTGCAAAGAACAACTAGCAAATGTGCTTCTCACAGCTCCTGACTTCTCTTTCACTGAAGGTCCATCTTCTCCTAGTACACAAATAAAGCCCCATTTGTGAAAGTATGCTATTATAAGACTGGTCTTGGCTGTCTAAGAAAAGTTCTGGCAATTGCATGAGGTCCCCGGTGGCAGGAAGGGGTACATACCATGTCACCTTTCTAAAAAGCCAGGAAGGAGGATCTGGGAAGCAAAGGCTAGTCAGCCCTACCGTGGTCCCTCGTAGCTTTATGGATCAAGTTCTGGAAGCCATTTCCGGTCATGCAAAGGACAAGAAGGTGACTAGGAACAGACCACTAGATTAAACAAGGGAAAATCATGCCTACAAACCTGACTGCCTTCTGTGATGAAATGACAAGCTCTGTGGATGTATACAGGGCAGTGGATGCTGTTTACATTGACTTCAGTAAGCCCCTTGATGTAGTCTCTCACATATACATATATATCTATACATGCCAAACAGGGGAGCTACGGACTCTGAACTGAATGTCATCCATTAAGAAAGGTCCGTGAAAAACTGGCTGAACTTTCAGCAATAATGATCAATGATTTGAAATCTGCATGATGGCCACCTATGAAAAGCATGGCCCAGAAGACAATACTGTGATTGATACTGTTCAGTGATCATTACTGATCTGGTGGAAAGACACAGAACATACAAGATCAGAAATAACAGGAGGTTGGGGAGGGAGACACTGATGGAAGGTGGAGGTTCCACCCAAGAGGGACCTCGAAAAGACAGAAACTTCATGAAGTTTATGAATAAAAAAGTTCAGTCTGAAGGGACCTACAATCACCATTAGTCCAGCTGCCTGACCATTTCAGGGCTGACCAAAAGTGAAGTATATTATTACGAGAATTGTTCAAATGCCTCTTTAATGCTGACAGGTTTGGGGCATTGACCACCTCTCTGGGAAGCCTGCTGCAGTGTTTGACCATCCTTCCTGAGCAGAAGTGTTTTCTAATGTCAAGTCTGAACCTCCCCTGGTGCAGCTTTGAACAATTCCCATGCATCCTATCACTGGAAACAGGGAGAAACAATCAGCGCCTCACTCTCCACCTCCCTTCATGAGGAAGCTGTAGGAAGCAATGAGGTTGCCCCTCAGCCTCACCTTCTCCAAACCAGACAACCCTAGAGTCCGCAGTCACTCCCCATAGGACATGCCTTCGAGTCTTGTCACCAGCTTTGTTGCCCTCCTTTGGACAAATTATTCAAGGAACTTAACATTAACATCCTTTTGAACTTGCAGTGCCCAGAACTGCATACAGTGCTCAAAGTGAGGCCACACTAACTCTGAATACAGGGGGATAACAACCTCTTTTGACTAGCTGGTTATACTGTGTTTGATGCACCCCAGGATACCGCTTGCCCTCTTGGCTGCCAGGGTACACTGCTGTACTGAGCCTGCTGTCAAACAGCACTCCCAGATCCCATTCTGCAAGGCTGATGTGCAGCCACTTCTCTCCTAACTTATACTTGTATCTAGCATTACTTCATCACAGGCGCAGAATCCGGCATTTTTTCTTGTTAAATTTCATCCTATTAATCATAACCCAACCTATCTACAGCCCTCTGCAAGGCCTCTTCTCCCTTGAGAAGGTCAAAAGCACCTCCCAGTTCAGTATCATCAGCAAACTTCAAATGATACATTCAACTCCTGCATCCAAATCATTCATAAACAATACTGACTAGAACTGTTCCTAGAACTGAACCCTGCTTGTGATCAGTTGCCAGCTAGATGTAGCCCCATTCACCACAACCCTTTGAGCCCTGCTGTTCACCCAGCACACTGGGTACTTGCTCATCTCAGTTGGACAACTTGTTCAGAAGGAAGCTGTGAGGGACAGTATCAAAAGCCTTACTAAAATCCAGAAGAACTACATCCACCACCTTCTCTTTATCCCTTTGGCAGGTGATCTTATCATAGAAGGGTATCAAATTAGTTAAACAGAACTTTTCCCTTTGTGAAACCATGCTGACTCTGCCTTATTGCATTGTCCTTTAAATGTCTTTCAGAAGCACCCAGTGTGATCTTTCCCATAATTTTTCCAGGTACTGAGGTCAGACTAGCAGATCTGTATTTTCTTGGGTCTTCCCTCAAGCTCTTATTGTCAACTATAACAACATTGGCTAGCTTCCAGTCAGCAGTGACCTTCCCAAGATCCCAAAACTTTTGGTAGACGATTAAGAGGGGTCCTGCTGCAACATCTACTAGTTCTTTCACTACTCTGGGATGAATTCCTAGACTTGTGGACTTCAACTGATACAACCAGTCCCTCACAGTTTCACTGTCCACAAATGGAAAGTCACTGTTCCCACAGTTGTGGTCCTCCAACTCAGAGGACTGGGCAGCCCACGATGTGTCAGTATTATTAGAGACTGAGGCAAAAAAAAAAGCATTGAATGCCTTTGCTTTTCTGCCATCCCGATTTCTCACATGACCATCTTCAACAAGTATCAGTCCAATGTTTTCCTTAGACGACCTCTTATAGAATCATAGAATAGTTAGGGTTGGAAAGGACCTTAAGATCATCTAGTTCCAACAATGTACTTCAAAAACCCTTTGTTGTTGCCTGATACAACACTGGCCAGTTTCAACACTAAGCTTTGGCCTTTTGTGTCTTCTCCCTGTATATGCAAACCAAAACCCTCTAGAAGAGGGCCATTAAAATGATAAGAGAGCTGAAGCACCTCTCCTACAAATATAGGCTTAGAGAGCTGGGCTTGCTCAGCCTGCAGAAGAGAAGGCTCTGGGGAAACCTTAGAGCACCTTGCAGTATAGAAAGGGGGCCTACAAGAAATCTGGAGAGGGACTGTTTAAAATTGCGTGGAGAGATAGTATAAGGACAAGGGGGAATGGCTTTAAATTCAAAGAGGGTAGATTTATATTAGATATAACAAATAAGTTATTTGCAGTGAGAGGGTGGTGGCCCACTGGAAAAGGCTAACCAAAGAAGCTGCGGATGCCCCATCCCTGGAAGTGTTCAAGGCCAGGTTGGATAGGGCTTTCAAAACCCTGGTCTAGCAGAAGGTGTCCCTGCCCATGGCAGGGGGGTTGGAACCAGATGATCTTAAAGTCCCTTCCAACCCAAACCATTCTATGATTCTATAATCTTCCTGCATAATCCTAACTTTTCTTCCCAGGACCATACAATTTCTTTTTCTTCCTGAGTTCCAAGGAATTCCCTGATCAGCCAAACCGGTCTTCCGTGCCACTTGCTGGAATTTCAACACAAAGGGACTGCCTGCTTTTGAGCTTTTAAAAGATGGTTCTTAAAAACTGACCAGTACTCATGGACCCCTAAGCCCTCAGAAGCAGATTCGTAGGGGACACGGCTAATGAGCTCATCGAGTAGCTTGAGGTTAGCTCTCCTGAAATCCAGGGTAGCAACTCTGCTGGCCATTTTTCTCATTACATCAAAATTTTTAAACTGAACAGTTTAGTGATCCCTGTGGCTAATACAGCCATCTACAGTCACATCTCCCACAAGTCCTTCTCTATTCACAAACAATAAGTCCAAGGTGGCATCTTTCCTAGTTGACTCACAGAGTACTTACAAGAAAGTACCTTCAGTAGACAACAAATCGTCTTCAACATACTTCAGGAATTTCTCAGACTTGCCTGTCACATCAGTATGGTATTCCCAGCTGATGCCTGGGAAATTGAAGTGTCCCATAAGGACAAGAAGTGAAGACAATCAGAGAGAAGACAAGCTTGAAAAAAGACTAGGGAGTCCTGGTGGACAAGAAGCAGATGATGAGTGAGCTGGGTATCTTTGAAGCAATAATTGCATACTGGACCACCTTGGTAGAAGCACGGCTACCAAATCAAGGCATGATATTATTTCTTTCTACTCAAGCAATCCACATCTAAAGCACTGGGTCCTTTACTGTAAGTACTGTGTCAGTACACTGTGTGTTCTAGGGAATCTGCCTTAAAGGAAAAGAGACAAAACAGTGCACCTAGTTCATCTAAGAATGCTGAAGATACTCAAATCTGTACTAAACTACGTAAGTCTGAAGACAAATTTTGATGAATATCCTGGAGTAACAAGATACATGATTCATTTAGCTTGTCTGCCACTCAGGAGAATCAAGCTTGGTTGAGAACCTGACTGACCTGTAAACTGATTCTAACCTAGAAATAGGAAAGACAGGGCAGCTACAAGAACTTGAGTCTCCTGGCACTTCCAGAAAGTTGCCATGGCAGGAAGTACGGCTTACTAAGGCAAGGCCTGCCATAGTTACTCTTCAGTACTGCCACAGGTACTTTCAACTATTACAGACAAGGAAGACCTCCTAGGAGCTCAGAACCCAAGTAAGGCCTTAACCAGATGAACAGGGCTACTGACATAGAATAGAATCATAGAATAGTCAGGCTTGGAAAGGACCTTAAGATCATCTAGTTCCAACCTCCCTGACATGGGCAGGGACACCTCCCACTAAACCATGCTACCCAAGGCTCTGTCCAACCTGGTCTTGAACACCACCAGCGATGGAGCATTCACAGCTTCCCTCGGCAACCCATTCCAGTGCCTCACCACCATTACAGTAAAGGGTTTCTTCCTCATATCCAATCTAAACTTCCCCTGTTTAAGTTTGAACCCGTTACCCCTTGTCCTCTCACTACAGTCCCTAATGAAGAGTCCCTCCCCAGCATCCCTATAGGCCCCCTTCAGATACTGGAAGGCTGCTAGGAGGTCTCCACGCAACCTCTTCTCCAGGCTGAACAGCCCCAACTTTCTCAGCCTATCTTCATACAGGAGGTGCTCCAGTCCCCTGACCATGCTCATGGCCCTCCTCTAGACTTGTTCCAACACTTCCACATCCTTCTTATGTTGAGGACACCAGAAATGTACACAATACTCCAAGTGAGGTCTCACGAGAGCAGTAGATATCAATAGGAAAATCTGGTAAGTTATCTTTCCCTGCCCCTAGAGAAAAATCATGTGAAGCCTTGCTACCCCCCCGCGGCCACAATGAAGATTCCTGAACACCTCAAACGCTTCTCCTATGAAAACTTTAAAATTGCCCTGCCACCACAAAAGAAACAGAACTACTCTGAACACCACTCAGAATGTAGCAGGATATAGCAGAATTTGTTTTAAAAAGGGGAACAAAGGCCACAGTTTAAAATTTTAGCTGAACAATCAGTAATCTGAGGAAATTTGTTGAACAGACTCAAACCAAGAGAGGTTGCAGAGATTAAAACCACTCAAGTGCACAAATACATTTTAGAGAACCACCCCCTGTCACTGAAGCAGCCTGCAAGTTAGGTTATGAGGCTGCCAATCCTAAAATATATCTGCAGGTTGGCAGGAGAATGTGACCACCTTTCCCCTTCACTGTGTTCATGAGTACTAGATAGTCAAGCTACTGCTCCTCAGGTTTACCTTCTCTTTGTATGTTCTAAATTACAGGCTCTCCAGTAACTTCCGGTAATCTCCAGGCCCTTACAGTGCCAAGACTTCCCCTGCCACCTCTTAAGTACCATTGCTCAAAATGCCTACAAAACAAGACAATCCCAATGACTACTTTAAAACAGGAACACTCCTCTCTCTGCAAAACCCTTACAGCTTGCTCCATAATCCAAACAGACCTCTGTACTCCTTCAGCAAGGTAAAAAGGCTTCCCCTGTTCTAATTAGTTCTAAAAATGTACCACCACCAAAAACAGTTTTGAGAGGGATTTACAATGACAGATCCGACAGTTTGCTTGGGCTGTGAAATATAAATCCAATTTAGATGTCTCTCCCAAAATAAGTAGGTATTTAGGGGATGAGACACTGACAGTGTGTCTATAGTATAACTGTATGTGTCAATCATGATTTAGCGAGTCATTCAATTCTTGTTTTGTGTATGTTATGAGCATTTAACATTTTAATAGAGAGTTAAATATAAATCACTGCTTTATAGTCTCAAACTCTGATCTTTCCCTCAGCTATTTGATTTATAAGGGAGAGCAGAAGACTGCAAAACCACTAAAACCATGCAAATTTTGTTATCCACTTAAAAGTGCTAACTGCACCTTCACATTCAAAATGAAATTTATAAGCTTAAAGGGTACTGTCTGAAAGCTCCACCCAGTGAAGAAAACAAAAAAAAGTTGTATGCATACAAATATATCCTATTTTTAAAGGACTCATGAAGCCGTGAGGCCACCTATTCCTTGACACAAGCTACGCAAAAGTATATTCTAAAAACATAGCTTAAAATAAGCTCCAGAGAGAGTAATTAAAAGTAAGGGGAGTGTGATCAAGAATTCAAGAAAAGAGGGGGAAGAAATCACTATCCACATATTCTGCAACACAAAATAACAGAGGAACAAGTGGAAGTGCTATGAAGAGAAATCTCATTTGTGTATGCTCCAAAGACCAATCAATAGGTGGAGACACCTCTAGAAGAGAGAAGAGACAATACTTTCTGAAGGGAGGGAAAGACTTAGACAGAAGAAGTCTGATCAACACCCACAATATTCTGATCTCAGGTGGTACTTTAAATGGCTTTTTTGTTCAACAGCATGTTAACCTCTATGGCAAGCATCCTTTAGAAATGCTAACAGTCATTTTATACACTGAGAAACTGGAATTTTGTATATCTTCTACCATACTCCAAGTATATTCAAGGGCTCAGGTTTCTTTCAAATACACCAGCTTGCACATTTACGTCCAAGTAGTTTTCCCAATTCCTTATCCAGTAGGAGATTTAGGAAAGACCATGCAATACACAAGCAAGACTAAAGACACTCAGAACAACAGAGAAGGAAAAGGTCTAGTGGATCATGCTGCCAGTGAGCCAATGGCAATTTCTCAATGGACAAGCACCATATTTGCTTCACTGGAAGCAACGCGATTTGAGTCCATTAGCACATGGCCTGAAAACATTCTGTTAATACAGAATTCAGGTTCCATGTTTCAACTTGTTTGCATTCCCTCCTCATGCCCCAGCCAAAAAAACCAGGGGGAGACACCTGCCTGAGTGGCAGGGCGACTTTCACCTAAAAAACACCAAATGCACAAATAAGCAACATGTCCAGGGGGGAATAAAGATCTGAAAACCCAGAAGAATCTGTACATGACCCAGCACATACAAGCTGGCAGCAGGGAAAGAGATGAATGCATAATAAATACAACAATAGCAAGAATATTTTTAAAAGCCACTGAGGTCCCAACACCCATCACCTTTTTTTCTAAACACAGATTCACAAACATGGTTTAGGTGTGTGGGGCACACAGATCAGTCTGGATGACGCCAGGCATCACATGCCAATACTGAAGATTATCACTACCACCAAACAAGATGCTTGGTGGAGACACACAGAGTCAAACACTTCCAAAATCCAAGCTTTTACAGTTGCAATGCTTCCTTTTAGCTGTATCCAGGGCTCTTCTCTGGTGGCATTTTAAAAAAGTTACTGGAGGCAGTGATAGTAGCTTTCTCCGCTGCTGGTGTTTTCCCTGTCCATTCAGAGTTCTGGGATCTCAGAGATGGTGTTGCTGGTAGCTCTGACTCTGCTGCATCCATGTGGACAGATAAAGTTGCTGGAATATAAAATTTCAGGGAATGGGGAACAGAGGAAGAAAGTAGGAATGGGCAATAAAAAAAAAAAGTTAGAGCAAGTGATTTCATGGCAAATGCCTCACATATATGTAATTTCTTATAAGAAGGTGTTATTTCCCCAAGTTCCTACAAGTTCCCCCACCAAATTCCATTGAAATACAGGTTCTTGACAGCATTAACACCTTTGCCATAATGATTCTCATATTCAGAACTCCAAGTTCCCAGCCCACTAACTAGTTCCTTTAGTCAAAGTTCCTGATGGAAATCAAGAGCTGTAGCTGTCCCATACTTACACAGAATCAATTCGTAATCACTCAACTGCAAATACCTTGATCTCTTTACAAAGACTCAGTTAATCCTATATCTGGGAATTTCAAAGCCTCTGAAGGTTTGGCAAATTTCAGGTTGCAAAGCTCAGCTAAAGAAGAAAATATACCTCTCCTCCTTAAGCAGTAAAGGCAGTACCATAAACCTCCACATATATCTAATATGGCAACTCACCATATTATACCAAGAAGCTACTTGCTAAGCTAGGCTGGAATCCATTCTCATTTTATCCATACAACCACTACTTCAAAAATGGGACAGGCTATAATTAGCAAGAGAGATTTGCAGATCCATAGCTCAAACCAGCAGCCACCCGAATTTCCAGAGGAGATAAGAATTTGCTCCCATTCTTAGTATCCTGAGTATTCAATCCTCAAAAGCAGAACAGGGCAGGAGAAAAAGAAAAAGCTACTGCCACAGGAGTCTCTGGGGCAATCAGAAGCTTTTTGAACAAGTGCTTGCTTCAGTACGAAATGTCTCTCTTTCATTGTATTCTCACAATAGGTAACAGCTGTTTGTGCGCTTTTATTACAAGTTGCCTCTGCTGCTCTGTAGCGGATGAAGGATAAAGATGCCATAACAAGCTTCAACTAGTAGACTGTTTGCTTTGAAGCTTGTTATGGTTCAATGCTTCAGGTTCCCCACTTAGTAGATCTGGAACCCCAACAACCCTGCTTCTGTACATTCAAAACAGTGAGTGGTTCCCATACAACCACAACAACGCAGCTGATAACAGTACATTGCATATTCTACCTCTAGCCCACCAGCTTCCTCCATCTAAAGGTCAGATAAAACATGTAAAAACAATGAAGTAAGTCCTTTAATAATCACCACCAATACAATACTATGAGCCCCTTGCTAGAAGTCTCCCTACTCAGGCTCTCTATCTTTGCTCATAAAAAGAAAAAAACCAAAACAACAAAACAAGAGGCTTCTTGATGCTGGGTACTATCATACCATGACAAAAGGTGAATCCATTGGCAAGAAATAGGAGAGAGAAAAAAAAAAAACCACAAAACTGCTACTACTCATCAGGCTGCTCTCTGATAAGCAGTTTCAGAGGCTGCTAACTGGCACTTTTTAGAAGTTACTATTTTTCACAAGCTAAGTGTGAATACATGACAAGGCAAAGATCTACTTATGCAGATTTTTTACCCCAGACTTACTGGGGTAAAATGGCCCAGACTCACTGGGACTGGAGCACAATAAACATTAAAAGCATCAACGTGAAGCTGGACAACTGCTCATCATTTATTTCACAACCATCTATACTATACAAACCAAAGACTGACATGACAGTCTTCATCAGATCCCTTTCAAAACAGAGAATAACTACAACAAGAATAACATTTTATACAGTATTTATCAGACAAGCTCTACTGTGCCATTGGGGACATCAGCCCAACTGCAACAGAACTGCAACTTGCACTGCAACAGAAAGTAACTACATGCAAGGACACTATCTGTGCCTTCTGAAGGCCCTGTCTTAGATCACTGAAAATTTGAAGGACCTTCATCACAACAAACTGTCTTCTTCCCTAGGCACTGGTCGCTGGTAACAAAGTTGGATGAACTTCTGGTCTAATCCAGTACAATCATTCTTACTTCCTCCAGATTTCCTTATTCTACCTCCCAGACTACACCAGCCAGACCTTTTTTCTTACCTGATGAGAGCTTTAGGGCTCACATACTGCACAACTGTGTAGTGTGGAAAGCACTTTCATTTTCACTCTCTCTCAACACTGGCATAAGTTTGACCAACTTAATTTTGATAAGTCACTTCCTGAAGTGCAAATGAATTCTGAATTTTCTACCCATGTTTTGTTGCTCTCAACAGCCAGGCCATTTTCCAAAACACTAATCTCTATCTCAGTTACACTATTTAGACCAGTTAACCTGAAAGCACAGTACTAATACCAGGAGTTTAATGCTATAGCAATACAATAGAGACCTAAGCATTTCTGCTACAGTAATGCACGTTTTTGGATGGTCATACAATGGTCTCTGTCAAAAGATGCTTTACCAAAACCCATAAATACCTGAATGTGAGAAGACATGGAATAAACTTAGTTTGCTTCACTCCCAAATAAATGCACCTCTAGTTCCCTTCTCTCATTCCTGCAGCTAGAAGGGAGATAGCATCCACATCTCATATGCCTTTTATTAGCATCTTCTGATTTCAGCCAAATTCAACTCAAAACTTTCTGTAGATGACGGGGGGTGAGGAGACAGGGGAAGATTTATAGCTGCATGTTTAAGAAAGAAGCTAAATTCATCACAATGACAGGGGAGAGTGTTGGCAGAGATTTGAGCTATTTATTCTTTTAGGAAAATCCTATAAAGAATGACATGAGGAAGCCTCTATCTGCAGTCTTGTTCATCACACTGGTGAGGAGTCCGATAACAGATGCATGCAGTAGTGTGATTTAGTGCTGGGAGCTGGCCCCTGATGTGTATTAATACAGCAGCAAAGCGGAACAAGCCCCTCTTCATCACTCATCTCTATAAAAGAGGTGGAATCAGAGATGGCCCGATGTTCAGCAGAGCAAGCCCATTTGTTCTGCTGACTGATGGAGCCAGCTCAGGCTATGTCCTTCACCTCCATGGGGCACCCAGGTTGCAAAAAAAGGAGATCACTGAAGCAGGACCTGGTCAACAAGTGAGACAAGAGCAATTGGACTCAGCGAAGATGCTATTTAAAGGTGAAGAAATCCAGCACTCTGTGCGCCTGCAGTGACAGGCATGGGCCTGCATTCTGATCTACTTGTGTTTCATCTTTTGAAGAAGTAGTAAAACACCACAAACAAAAAGCCTCTGTAGTGAGAAAATGAGGCTGCTGTGATTCCTCAGGTACAGGGGAGCCCCAATGTAAGACATTTATGAGCGGACGAGTAGGTGCATGGCAAGGGAGAAAAATCTGTAACTATCTCAGCAATGTTTAAGCATAAGAGTCATCAGTCAATTCTACATTATTGCAGAGTAATCCTATGTATTTTCTTTAGGCATTAGTAATTCCAGTCAGATCACCTTTGACAGAAATAATATCAGATTTCAGAAGTTTCAAAGTTACACCCCCAGGTTGTGCTCCAGCTACAACTGGAAAACTGCTGTACTAAGTCAGCTAGGACACAGCTTCAGTTACACCATCAAAAGGTTTTTTCCACAAGTCAATATTATAGCAAACCTGTCCATAGCTACTACCTTTGCTGGGGATATTTCAAAATGGGTCTAAGTAAGAAAGCTTTACCCTTTTTGACTACGAAAAACCTTGCAGCACTTTTCTCTTGATCACCAAGCATCCTGTCTGGATTGCAGTAACTACACTCTCCTTCCTTACTTTGTAATGCATACTCCAATTTTCTTTCCCTCACCCCTAAAGAGAAAAAACTTTAAAACCTCTCTGCTACTGTCGTGGCTTAAACCCAGCTGGCAACTCAGAACCACACAGCCACTCGCTCACCTCCTGCCTTCCCCTCTCCCTGGGTGGGATGGAGAGGAGAATGGAAAGAATGTAAACCCCATGGGTTGAGATAAGAACAGTACAATAACTGAAGTACAATATACTACTACTACTAAGGAAAATAAGAAGGGGAGAGAATATAAAACTAAAAAGAGAAAGGAAAACAAACAATAAGCAACAGTGATGCACAGTAGAATTGCTCACCACCTGCTGACTAACAACCAGCCTGACCCAAGTAGCAATCTGGGCCATTTGGGTGACTCCTCTCAGTTTATATATTGGGCATGACGTGCTGTGGTATGGAATACCCCTTTGGCTAGTTTGGGTCAGCTGTCCTATCTCTGTTCCCTCCTAGCTTCTTGTGCCCCTCCTCACTTGGCAGAGCATGAAAGACTAAAAAGTCCTTGATTAGGGTAAGCACTACTGAGCAACAACTAAAACATTGGTGTGTTATCAGCATTGTTCTCAGGCTAAAGCCAAAACACAGCACTGCACCAGCTACTAGGAACAAAATTATCTCTATCCCAAACAAAACCAAAATTTCAGCACTTAGTTTCACCCTAGATGCAGATTCAAGTCTTCAGTGTCCCTATACAATTTGCCTAGTCAAGTAAGTACAACATACATAATATTTTGAAACATGTAGGCATAGAAATAGATGCTCTCCCTATAGGAAGTGACCAGCAATGCAGTACAGAGTAGATTCTGAACAATAAATTAATGGATAGGTAAGAGGGGACAGTGAGACACTAGCATTTATATCAAGAAAACCTAGTATTCCCAGAAGTAAAATTCTGTGGCTATGGATATGCCATTTTACTAACTCTTTCACTACAGAAGTTTTCATATCCTTGCATGGAATACTCAAAAGCCAGGAAAGAATATCCTAAATAAACAGTCAATAACAGATTACTTTTGCTGAGCAACAGATTAGTAATTTTTTTTTCCTCTTAGTTTTTAATACAGAACCTTTCAGACAGTCTGTAATCCACACCTGTGGCCTGGAAAACTAGCAAAACTTTCTTCCCTACTTCATTATTCTACTGTCTATCCACCAGCCTAAGGAAGAAACCTAAACTTTGTGAGTAGGAATTCATCACCAATTCTTTCAGTCTTCCCCACTGTTTTCACACCACCATTTTTCCATGAGTTTACTCACCTTCTTGCTACTGGATTACAGTAACAATTTTTTAATAAGCTAGTTGGAAGAATATGGGTCACTTGATAGTAGGCAAAATATTTCAAGAGAGGGTAGGGTGAGAGGCCAGAGAAAAGTCTCCAAACCCACTCTGTGGTTTGCAGAGTAATGCTTCTCCAGATCCTGGTAAGCAATCAGTGTCTTTCCAGAAATATGCCACATGAAAATAAACCAGCATTTTAATTAGTACATCCCCAGAGCAAGGAAAAAGTTACTACTTTCATTCACAAGACTAAGACAGCTCCCAGGAAATAGGTGGCCTCACCCAGTGAAGAGACAATGCCAGATTTCTGTTCCTGGAAAAGTGCCTAAAAACATCCTGAAAAAGGGCACCAGAGCCACCAGCTAATGTTAGCCCAACACTGAAGGAACACACCACGAACAGCGATCACCTCCTTATCACCATGTACTGCATAATTCAAGAATGGTGGAAATAACACCTTATGAAGAAACGTATTACCCATGGTATAATGACACACTGTAAATTATATTAACGTGCCATAGTGCCACTTTAGTAGGCAACTTTTGATGCTATGAAAAACCACATGATATTCTCTCTCACGTGTTGCCCTCCTCACACGTTTCAATAGTTTCAAATCAAGGTAATGCTATTTTTGACTACTGTGACTGGCACTTTGCTCAAGAGAGACTTCAGAAATGCTGGCACACAGATATCAGGTCACCTGATGTTGGGCTGGACATGGAGGCTGCAGCTGGCTTTCGTTTCCTCTTGATATCCCTTGAACACGGTGGTCCCAGGTGTACATTTGCCTGCCTACAGAGAAATGAAAATAAATAAAACTTTGCTCTAGTATCACCTTCCTGTAAGACACTGGCCAATCATCCTCCAACCTATATATCCTCAAGCCTACCAATGACCATCAGTTTGACCATCTGCCAATTAATAAAACCTGCATTATTGGGACTGACTTGAACTGAGCACTTCTCCAGGTTCTAGACTGAGGAAGAAGATAAGTTTAATTAAGAAAAGACAGTTTTGGGAGCAAACCAGAGAATTTTCTAAAATACAATCCATAATGAATAAAAATGCATAATTTAGCAATGATGTTGGGTTCAAATCCCTGCTTTGTCCAAGATACCAGAGGTTTTTTGGCAAGTTCCTTGGTCACTCTCTGCATCAGATCTGATGTGCAAAATGCAGAACTGGAATACAAATAAGACTGTGAAGTGCTTATAACAGCAAAGATTGGAACCATATAATTTTGATGATAAAGTGCTGAAAACCTTCTGCGTTTTGAAAGCCTGTTATTTGATTAACAAAAAAAATAATTCTGAAAGTTTAACAAACATTTATCAAGCACTGAAATCTTCTGCAAATAACACCAGGAAAAGGTTATGGCTTTCTATTTCCATGCCAAAATCTACAAAATCTTTAAAAAAAAAAAAAGGCAAAACCCAGCATATTTATAATAGATAACAGTTCTAGACACTGTATTTATGCAAAACCAAAGTGCACTCCTGTAGCAATACAGAACAGTGTAAGGAATACAAAAATACTTCCCACACCAGTCAAGACCATAAATTGTTTGAATGCTGCTGGGTCTACTTCCTTACCTGTAACAAAGCACAGCCACAAAGAAAGAACTATCTAGTCTTCTCTCAACTAAAATTCAGAAGTTCTACAAGGAGTCTAAAAAAAAGATCTGTCATGGAAGTTTGACATTAAGGAATAGCTTCAAAATATTTTAAGCTGTGCTAAGTTTCACTGACATGCAGTTTTTCAAATCTGGGAACACAGTTAATGGAACCAGACACAGGAGTCTCCTGAAAACACGAACTAAATAAAGGCTTTAAAAAATACCAGCACACCTACAAACCGCATATTCAAATCTCGAGTTTGTACAGATAAGTGACCAACCTCTAAGTGACTTCACGTATGCTAAAAACTGCTTTTGTACATGATGAGCATAGTGGCTACATAGCATTTTAGTACAGTCCCACCATGTAATCTGAAACGCGTAGGCACACACATAGCCCAAGGAAAAGATAGCCTCAATCAAGTGGAACTTCAGGTTTTTATTTTGCATCAGTGACACAGTATTAAATTACTAACTAGATCACTACATAATTATCTATAATAATCCAACTCATTTTATTCCATAATAAGGTTCCCTTTTTAATTTTATGAACTTACACCAACATTAGCCATCTGATCCTTGGTGGAGAATCATTACAGACTAAGAAAAAAGTATACACTATCAATTTTTAAGAGACTTCATGTAATTTTTCCCAGTTCACAAGTGTTACAAGCTAGATTTCAAATAAGAGCTCCTGCTCTCAGCTCCATGCTCAAACCATATCTACCCTTACCTCATGATTACTGGGAGGGTGGAAGGGGCACAGAATGTGAATGAGAATCTCAAAATCCCTTCTTGTTATGAAAGTAAACGCAAATCATACTCTAGCTGGAGACTAATAGCAAGGACGCTGCATCTAGCAGCCCTGGCTCTAACAGACAAAGGCTCAGAGGTCGTAAATTGTCTCTGTAACATGTATTTCATTCAGGTTTATCCCTTATTGATCACCCACACTTCAGTTAGTAAATCAGGAACCTATTGATTATACACTGGCTCTGACTGACCTGGTGGTAAAAGTGTCAGTTTCAAGTGGCTGGTGCACTTTACGGGCACCATAAACCTGCATTCATGTAATCTCCAGGTGGTAAGTACCTTGGGAGAAAGAGAAGCAAAAGAATGCATGTAGGGTTGATGGCCCTTATTAAGACATGGACTGAAAGAGTGTCTGAGGTATAATTAATGAAAAATTAATTTTTTGGGTTGGTAGCATACTTTTCAATCTAAATTTCTAATCACTAGCTTGCATACTTGTGCTTTATCGGTAAGAGAACAGAATTGGTGAATCCCAGTTTAACAGCAGACTCCTAGGAACACCACCACCAGGAAAGTCAGGTCATGTGAAGCACACAACATAGCGGTGGACAGGCCGAACTATAAATTGTGAAAATCCCACTGACAGGCTGTAACCATGAATTAGCTTTTCTGCCAAAGTTGAATCTTAACAACTTTTCTGAACAGTTTAAAAATTACTCTGAAGTAGAACAGAATGGGGCTGAGAGGAAAGGCTGACAGAAAATGCACATTTGTGCAGTCACAAACCCCTCTGTGAAGAATTCTGAGGCATAGAGCTTTGTGGGATAAAAGATGTGGGCTTAAACCAAGAAACTAGAATGGTACTTACTCTGTTCTTACCTGTTTTTAATCTCTTCTGCTAAGCTTCTGTACTTTCTTCAATGTTGCACAAACAGTACCAGAAAATAATTCCCTGGTTACTTTTGGACTGCAGCTGGTTGATTATGAGAAAAAAAAAACCAAAGCTGCAGTGCCCAGTCACACCTGGATCTGCCAGGTGACTAAGGACTAATGTGAAAACCTAGTTTACAGTCTAAAGAGGACTGAAATTCTAAGCTGGGAAGAGAAAAAGTAGAACACACGTGGAGAGACAAAGCAAGATCCAAAGTGCAGACACATTCATGGCTGCAGTATCTTCAACTAACACTGCAGATCCTCACTGTCAGGAGTTAGTGAATTACAAATTACATATGTATAAAAAAAATGATTTCATATTGAAAAAGAAGCCTACAGTGTCTTTCTGACAGTATTTGGATTTGTTTTTGTTTGAAATCACAAGCTAAAGAAATTACCCAGGATATATGGATTTGTCTCTTGCTCTTAACATGTTGCTTGAGGTACCTGATTCTACATCCAGGTCACACTGGAGAAAAAGCATGCTTTGCTATGCAGAAAGCTGAGATTCATTGCTGTCTCTAATGTGTCAGCAGTAATGTTTCCTTTCTTTTTCACTTATTTATTCTATGATTTTTTTTTTCTTTTTTTAAATGAACTTTAATTGCAGAAACCGGACTCCTATCTTACTCCTCCAGTTCAAGGTGACCATGTGCTGGACATTAGGGTCACAGGAGCTTGCCACTATTTTATATCCACCACAGGGTTTCAACAGAAAATTAGGAGTGACAGGACAATCTGTGGCATACAATACAGAGCACAAGCAGGCACTAGCCCACAAAGACCCTTACTGAACAGCATGAGGCCCCTGCAACATTCACTATCTGTGAAGCAAAGCCTAGATTATAAAGCAATCTCCATGTTTTAGAGTAAAAAATACCTTAAACTCACAATGGAGGTCTCAGAGAAGACTACAGAGCTCTGATAGTCTGGGGCCTTCCTGAAGGCAGGAAGCACAGCGCACACTTGGGGGTGTACGCCTCTCACTGTAATCTTACATCATCCAGCTTGTCTACTGACAATCTTTATTTCAGCTGTATCCTTAGAGGAAGCAAAGCACTTGGATTATGCAGTGAAAGTGAGAGGCAGTCATTAATCTACTGTCATACAGACAAGGGATGTTATTATTCTCATGTTAAAGTAAGTGTTCAACAGAGACAGCCTTCTAACAATGATATTGCTACTAAAACTCCACACAACTCAGCTGTTGCTGTCGTGATGCTATATTCCCAGCAAACATTGGCCAAATAAAAGGCTCTTTCTCTAAGCCCTGAGGTGTTACCTGAGGCTGTTGATGGTAGCTTCACAAAATAAATAGTAAAAGCAGAATTCTTCCTCCTCTTTGCCTATAAAGACAGCTGGGCACCAAAGTCTGATCTGCACATAACACATGTAAATCAGTACAAGTTGCGCGACCAATCTGCATGCAAAGCTTCCACACACACAAGTGGCTCCTGCTGTCACATCACACTGTAGATATTTCCTGTGAATAGCAGTCTCTCCTCTGCCCTGCAGAGCCTCATGGGAGAGCTTCCAGAGCACCTTTTCAGATTCCAAAAAATCACAAACAGGTCAGCTCACTTCTTAAATTATCCAAATCTCATAGGTCTTCATGCAGCAGCTGTCTGTTCCCCAAGTAAGCATTAAAATGACATAGCAATTACGTTACTAAAAGTCTGTGTGGCAAATACAAGTGAACATGTTTTCTTCTAGTTTTCCATGTAAGTATTCTAAGCAGAGACAATGTGATGCCCTATATTGCATTCTCAATTTCCATACTAAATCACATTACATCTTTTCCAGAAAGAGTCCCAGTATTTGCCAGACATGCTGAGCACATGGATTGGATAATGGCAACATGTTTTACAGGTGAAAAAAGCAATAGCAGGTAAACAAAATTCTGAAGCTAAGGGGAATTTATGTTTCAGAGCATTAGGATTCACCAAAATGGGAGCATTAGGCCTCAGACAACTGCATGTGACACTAGGTTGATAGCTGTTGTTCACTGCATGCCTTTCAGAAGAATTCAGTTATACCCTCAACTGGAATATTTAGCCAGGCTTTAGCAAAGGAAGACATGACAGTGTTTGTCATTGCAGGGAATCCCTGTACTTCCACATGCTTGGGTAAGAGTCAGAAATGACAGGATCTCTGCACAGATACAGAAAAGAAAGAATAAGATTTACTTTGATGAGCATAGTTCTAGAGATGGAACTAGAATTAGAGACATTCAAGCCTCTTCACTCTAACCAAATCCAGGGTGTGGGGCAGTTCATTAGATGAGCACTCACCCCTTTAAATCTTTACCCCATGTTCCAGGTAAGATGAGAGACTTGCTTCTAAACTCAAACTCTAGGTTTAGAGCTAACATTAACTGAGAGTACACGCAAAGTGATTTTCAGAGGCCTCTAACATAGTTCTTCAAAATCTCCACCTTCAACATCTACTTGCCATCTGAGGCGCACTTTTCCTATGACCTCCAGTAGGAGCATTTAATTGCGTTTTTCACCCATAACCCTATTTTCAAGGCAAGGCAAACAATAAATGGTGTTAGGGAAAATTTATCTTCTACTTTCTTCTCTTATTCTACTTGCTATTCAAAACAAAATTGAAAGGAACACCAGCTCTAGGCTCTTCTGAAACTCTTAGCCTCCCTTAAGGGAATAACACTCCATCAACCAAGAACCTATAACATCTTCCCACTGATAGAGCCATCGAATAACCAAAATCTAATAAGATATTCCATTTAAGCCTGTACAAAATCCTCTTAAGTAGAAGTTCAAGAAGAAAATCCTGTTCGGATCACTCCTTTCTCCAAAAGAGGCAAATGGGCAGAAGAGAAAGAGGGGAAGGATCACTTGAGCTGCCCATGCAAGTCTCCACTTGCTTGCTTTTAGCAAGCCTGCATGAAGCCAAAACCTTAACAGACAAGACATGATTAGCAAATGCTTTGTGCTCTTAAAGGAGAGTAATTATAGGCATGTGAAAAAAGGAAGAGATCCCTGAGGTACTCTTCCTTGCATGCCTCCCAAGAGGCAGCAGGGCCATTAAAAATTCCATGATGAAGAGGAAAAACAGCCTGGGAACAGCCAGGAGGCAATACAGCAAATTAATACACCAGCTGTCCCTCGGGAGGGCTGCAAGAAAGCAGGAAACTCTCCTCACTTCACAAAATAAAATTATACCACTAATGATAACAGTCACAACACACACAAAACGGCTTCTAATGATGGGTGTGAAATTCCCAATGCTGTGCATACACTTTGAATGAAATCTCTTCTCATCACAGACATAAAGCAAGAAAGGTAATCTTGGTAGTGTACGATTTATACAGCCTTTCAAATAAGACTTCCCAAGGAACCCTCCACATAGGCTTTTCAGTGTCAAGGAGGAGGTTCTTGAACACCCCCAACTGTGCTCAGTATTCTAGCCTTCAGCTCTGCTTAAACAAAGCACTGGGTTACCAGTCTTCCCGATGAACTGCACCAAAATCTGCCATTGAGACAAAGAAAACATTTCCAAGGGAGACAAAAGAGTCCACCTGCCTTTGAGTTAGCAGAAACTAAGCAGAGAGAGGTAATTTTGCATGGCACATTAGAGGCAGCAGGTTGAAGAAATAAGATGTATTAGAGAAGAAACTCTTGATGGTTTGGACATTTCATATTGTTTTCAAAGGCTTAACTCCCCCCAGCAAACCATTTTATAACACATTTCTGAGCAGAGTCTCTCCAGGATGAGGTGCAAGCTGTTAGGAGCTTACCAAAGCACAGACTAGTGGAACCAACTCCATCCATGGCAAAAGAAGATGATGTTAACTGGGGCAATTGCTGGACAGTGCTTAGAGAGACCACCTGAACCTCCTGTAAGAAATGGACTACTAATAAGCTTGTCTCTTGAAGCACCTAACGACCAACTATTGTCACAAAAATGTTTCTGTGAAGGAACAATTTCCTTCTGTGCCCTTGGCAACATCTTTACGTAAAGAAAGCACCATGTACCAAAAAGTTCAATCCTTGTCACGTACATGGGGCTATATAACATGTCCATTCTTCCCACATTTTTTTCGCCTATAAAGATTCTTGAGCACATTTCACACAAAACCAGAAACTACTATTTCAAACTGCAGGCACTCAAAAACACCTGCCTCTGGAATGGGACAACTTCTCTGCCAATATTCTGTAACAACTCATCAGGGATTAGTCAGGACAGCAGTCGCCTGCTCATTAGAGAAAAGAACTAAGCATATATTCATTGGTTAGCTAGACTACATATTCAGCCAAAACAAGCAAACATGACTTCTCCAGGTTTAGAAATCCTTTGCCATAACCAGTATCTTAGGAAAGGGCATTTGCTGATGATCATAAAGGTAGAGACTTTGCCCTGTTTGAATTTGTGACCAGGATTTGTCTGGCTCTTCTTTCTAGAAAACAAACCTCTGTAGAGCACCAAGTAAAACATTCAAGGCTCTAGAAAGGTTATCCTAGCTGTAAATGAAGAGACCAATCTTCTTGCTTCACAAGCACAAAACATCCCCAGAGCAGAGCAAAAGCCCCAAAAGCAACCAATTTGCTGATGCACAATCTCCTGAACTCTTTTTATTCTCATTCGGTTGAATGTTTACGAGCTGATTTTTAACTCCCTCCCCCTCTCCAGCTTTAACATGCTGGCTACAGCAGCATGAGGTCATGGTGCGACATCACAAAACTCCCTGCAGAAGCAAGTGGGAGGAGAGGCTTTGCTGGGTGGGTGCCAAGCTTTCGTTCAGACACATAGAACCTCAGTACGTTTTTCATGCTCTATTTGGTAATTAACAAGGAAAAGAAAGCCATGAAGCTGAAAGTCCAGACGTTTCTTTCAGATTTGGGCCTTCGTGCAAGCACATAACTAGAACTATCCCCCAACCAAGGCTTTGTCTCCTTGCATGGGAAAAGAGCTCAAGGGCACCTTACCTTTAGACAGTTACCTGCAGCACAAGAACAGGAGTCACCTCCAAGGCCAACACTTGAATTTAATTCAGGATTAGTCAGCAGAAGGCACCTGAATAGCATATTAACCCCAACTATGCAGACTCAAATATAGCTCAGTGTTTGGCCAGGCAAGATCTAAGTTTCAGCAGTAGAGAGAGATACCAAGCCATTAGAGGTCACCTCAGGTGAGATGTGAATCTGCCTAGAGGGTCTATTTTAGGCACCCAGAATACCAAAATGCCTCAGCATGTCACCCACACAAGCTTGTCAGCACTTCGCGTCTCATCTTGTTCTGATTTTAACAGCGGGCAACAACACTGTGCCCATCTGTAGCTACACAACAGTTTTGCAGCAACCCAAAAATCCAGAACAGATCATGTTTACTTCTAAAAGCACAGTATGCTCTGCCTGTCATACACTGTTTCACATACTCTAAACACGTGGTTATTGAGACTCTCAAATGATCTGCATCCATACATTTTATGCTAAGCTTGAACACAGGCCTCGTAGGGAAAAGCACGTTAACTTCCAGGTCCACAAGCATTGTTCAAACCACATAGTACTACTGAAGATAACCATGGGAGGGAAGTGAGACAACCCCAACAGAGCAGAGCAAGGGAGTTACCTGGCAGTGCAGTGTGCTGGTGAGCATCTTCGGTGGGAAGCATCAGCAAGCACATCCAGGGAGTACAAAGGAGATAATGGATTGAACTGGAAAGTCAAGAGATTTTATTTAAGCAAAGCATTAAAAGAAAGAATTTTCAGATACAGCCACTCGGATCTATTCCTTGTAGTTGTTCATACAAGTATAAGGAGACCTTTCTGACACATCAAGGGGTGAGACAAGGTGGGAACTGACATTCACTTCAGACAAAAGGCTAGCACAGGGTGCAAATCTCATAACCATCTTCTCACAACAGACAGTGCTATAAACATGCTCCTCTTTCAACTTAGATTATTAAAAATGATGGTTGACTAAAAGCATACTCAAAGTGCTCTCCTGCTGCATGCCATAAGCAAAAAGACTGCCTCCTTTTCAGGAAGCCTATGTCTACCATCACACTGTAGAGAGAAAAGTTAGTTTCTTCCCACTTCCCACAGAGAAGTTCCGGTATTCTCTATGGTTGCATGGATCACTGAAACAAACTTCTAAAAGACTTGGTCCCACCAGGTTCAGTTCACAAGGAGCTCCCAATTCATTCCACAGCAAGTGAGCTGCTCCTCCCACTCCCAACCCACCTCACACAGTTTCTTTGCAAACTGCTTTAAACAGATTTCTCAAACACTGCGGAGTCACGCTAGCCTTAGATCCTAAGACTAGACAAATCCTGAAAGCACCTGAAAGCACTAAACCTGTGCAAAACAGCTTATTGTAGAAGACGCAACTCTGAAGTTGTTTTTCTTTTTAAAGGCCAGGACAGAAATTGAATAATCTAGTCAATCAATGCATGAAGCAGATTTTGCTCAATATGCAAACATAAGGCTCAGACTGATAGTTTCTCTGGGGTACCTGCATCACACTGCCATTCAGCATTTACTCTTTATTCATAATTCACACCTCAAGCAGGAAATTAATTTCTATCTGCTTTGCAAAGTGCTACCCCAATCTCCAGAACACTTGTCTTGTATTACTAGGATTGCTGATGCATTTTAAATAAGGACAAACTAATAATCCACAGCTGTAGCAGGACTCATCATAAAAGCTACCTATCCGCAACTCTAGAACTCAGTCCCAGGCCTTTACCTTCAACCTTTCTGAGAAGGAACAGGCACTACACACCACAAAGCTGCGGCTGACAGGGAGCTTCTCCTTGAGCTGGACTGTTAGTTTACTGTCAGTGAAGTAACACTGCGGCTGCACAGTAGGGGAGAATCACTAGTAAGCCTCTGTAGCCAATTCAAGTTCAATTAAGAAAAACAAAAGTAATTTATTTTGGTCATTTTAAAGCTTATGTAGTTATCATTCTTCTCTTTAGCAATGTAAAAGCGGTATGTGAAATGCTCTCATTAACAGGAAATACACAGTCGCACAAAGACCTAAAAATTATTTCTTGCCATGTATGTACTTTTAATCACCTGAAGGAGAAAACGGATTTCAATCCTACTGCTCACCAGCCGAAAAAACAACTTGCAAAGGAGCAGAAAGGGGCGTGCATGGCTAGGAACTGTGTTACAACACAACTGCTCGAATGGAAGATCCTTTTGCTTTCTGCAGTTAAGAACCTGAGCTCTTATATCTTCAGAAAAAAAGCCTCCCAGCACTGAAGTTATGAAAGACCTACTGGAAAATGCAATTCAGTTACAAGAATGCCTATTTCTCTCACTTACTACCTCTTACATTTTCCTGTTATAGCTGCTATTTAACTGCAATCAGATCAAAATTTTTTCCCTTCTTCGTTGCAGAGACTCTCAGGTAGAAGCCTAAGTCAAACAAGGCAAAACAAGGCATTTAAAAAGAGAAAAAGGTTTCAATTCTCACGGAATTTTGAGAAGTCAAAGCTTCTCATGCCAAGAGGCATTTTCCCTCCCAGTCATTGTCAGAAAGGAAGGCCTACACCAACCTGAAACAGGAAGATAAACAAAAGGAGTTCCTGAACTATTCAGTTTAAACAGACAATATAATGCCCAAGACATGGGTTGTGTTCAAAGCCCAGAAGACATCAGTTAACAAAATGAGAAGGGACAGGGCTGCCTTACCTCACGTGCACAGGCCACAGTGTGTGGGAAATCAGAAGCTGGCACTTTGTTCTTTCTAGAGAGAGGAAATCAAGAAAATAAAAAAGGTAGAGCAGAGTCAGCTTACCTGGTTGCGATCTCTCTTCCCCATGGATGGTAACCAAAAGCTGGAAGGAGGCAGAGCCAGGATAGGAGGGAGCAATGACAAAGAAGGAATGAACACAGGGGGCAGGGGATGGTTGGGGGTAAAGAGAGAAGGGTGAAGAACAAAGATGGAGAGAGAAGGAGAAAGATTAAACATCAGCAGGACTCATTAAAAATAACATTTTACAGATCTAAGGAAGAAAACTGATACCAACACCTGGTGAAGGGTGGACCCAACGCACTATAGTCAAGAGTGCAGTGGGTCCAGCCTACATCCTTACCTATCCATTGCCCAACAAGAGCATTGGAGGGATGCCAAAGGATAGGCATCATAACTATTTTTGGTGCTGCCTACAATTTAAATATGCTAATTGGGGAAGAAGATAGAACATCAGAGAAAGAGAAAGCAATTTTGCGGCTGCCTTTTCAGCATCATTTCTGCAGTCTGGGTATGTGCCTGTAGCATGACTCCACACAGAAGCTTTTAAAAACATATAGGGCTCAGTCTTCTCATACTGTGCAGAAGATCTGCAGTTACTGCCATGGCACACTGTGATGCAGGAGGAAAGAAAAAGCTGACCGTAACCAAAGGGACATTTCAGCAGAGTCCACACAATGGGGCAGCCTTACTAAAGGAAAGTCAGCAATTCCAATAAAGAAAACAGAGAAGCCATCAGTAGAAGACTGTCTCCCATTCCACATGTCACTTAAGTTACCACCCAGCTCTTCGTTCCCTTCAGTCCAAGGAGGGAACTATAGTTCTTCGACCCTTCCCAAAGTTCTACACAGCAGCTGTTAAGGGCCTTACTCTTTCTGGCGTGGATCACTAACAATATGACCTAGCCTCTCGGCGCCCAGAGTGCTCATGGAGGTCTCCTGAAACACAAAGGCAAAAGGTTGCAGATTCTCACACAGCATAATAGTTTGCTGCTGTCAGTAGAAACAGATCTTACTCCCCTGGGCCACATACTTTTCTTCCCAGCCCACTCTCAACTAAACATTCATGCTCTCCTTTTTGAGCCACAATTGAGCTGATTTAACTAATTAGAAAATAATTCTGGTTTATTGGTGGGGCTTGTTTTTTATTTTAGTGATGACAGTTGCACAGGGCACACCAAGGACTGGACCAATACAAAGTATGCAGCACGAGAATGCAGTCAATATCAAGGGAAATAGCTGAGAAGTGCTTATTTCCAGGATGCTGGGGTCAGCTGAGCCAGAAACAGGCTGAGTGACAGGACATGACACTGTCATACTAAGGACAGGGATTCAGCAAGTACAGGTGAATAAAACTTGTTTCATGCATGAAGATTTTGCCCTTTCTGGAAGCAGCAGGACCTCTAGCAGCTAAAAAGGCAGGTCCTAGGAGAAGGAACTTGCTCTGGGAACACATTTTCCCCTGCAGTACACTGCTCTGTGTATGTGTTTGATGCTGGCTTACACGTACACACACCACCTAAAGCACCAGCTACTCATGTCTGCATAGCTACTACCTACAAAAAAGAAACACAGTTTGCAGGAAGGGTCTGAAGATGAGGGTAAAAAGCTTTCACAGGTTAAAATTTGTTTGTGCCAGGCACATAGGCAAACCATACTCAAAGTCTGGGGGCAATTGTAGCAGCAGGGGCGAAAGATGGGCTATTTGTTACAGCAGGAAAATTATTAACTTAAAGTGCCGTAATGTTTAAATTTACCGTTTATTACTGTGTAAATTACAAGCCATACTTTTGGTAATTAGCAGCTCGCTGGCGGGGAGCTTTGAATGAAACTCATTATTTATGATTACAATTTAGAGAGAGATGGGGAAGGGGGAGCAGTGACCTCCACTGCAAATGACAAAGATCCCTTTAAGGTGATGAAGATGAATTAAACAAGTAAATATTATCCTTCTCATTTGGATCATTAGAGGTGCTGCCAACAGAACCAGTCACTTGCAGGTGGCCCGAGGAACCCTACTCAAAGCAGGTCTCTTGCCAGGTGAGGATTCATATTTTAAATCTGGTTACAACTAAGCAAAGTGAGTAGAAGAAAGAAGGGGCAAACAAGGATCTTTCAAGTGTGACTGAACAGAAGGAAGAAGTCACACTCCTTGCCCCTCTAACACACCTTGCTAACAGACTCCCTGAAGCCAGTCAGCTCAGAACATATGCAAATATTTTCAAAAGCACAGAACACATGCCGATAAAAGGAAAGCCAAACACAGCCAACATCTTCCTTCTCAGAAACATCTTCTACAAAAGCCAGCAGCACCTAACACCCCAAGATCTAGACCCAACCAGATGTATCCCTCCCTCTTTTAGACAGGCATCTACAAAGTATTACTTAATTCCTTTAGAAATAGGACTAATATTTTTTGTTGTTTGCCCCTATATAATAAACGTAGTCAACAGCTTTAGGTAACATTGTTTGCAATACTGCATATACTCATTATTCTTCTGTCTTCCCACTAAAAATGCAACTGCTAAAACCACCTTCCTTTGCTGCCACTCACATCAGTCTGCTTCCCTATCTAAAATTTGGCCTTCCTTCACCTTTGAGTCACCTCTCTGCCCTTGTAGTCTCAGATTATGAGCATGCACAAGTCTTATGCCACCATCATTTTCTCCTACATTGTCTAAAGCTTCTTGATATTTAGGCTCCCTGTCATTCATCATCAGACCTCCTTTCATATTGCTTTTAGCACTGATCAACTGCCTTTGCCACTCCAAACCTGCCTTAAAATCCACTTAGCCACTCAATCGACTTCTGGCAGTCAAAGCAGTTAAACAGATCAAACAATACATGAAAAAACCTGTAAGTGGCCTCTTTCTGCAGAAAACAATTCACATGATATCTTCGAACAGTATTTCAGGACAGATCAGCATTGGAAATACAAAATTATTATCTCGCAAAAGGTAATACCTTGCCAACAAGCCGTCTCCGACCTTTTCGGAGACAACGGGCAGCAGCTCCTGGAAGGCGATTCAGGCGAGCATGAAATCCTGAAAACCAAATCCAGAAAAACTGAGCAATTAATACAGAAGATTTTTCCTGACAAAACCATGAGGAAAAACAGTTCAGTGATCAACTCAGATCCTCTGCTCCCAATCTGCAAGAGGTAGATATTCCCATTTATTCACAAATCAAATAAAACCTCTATTTAAAAAAAGAAAGCCAAAAAAAAAAAAGATTCAAGAATGTGGGAGCTGCTATTCTAGTACCCACTCCAGTAGTTCAGCTATTTCTAATTGGATCATGAAAAAAATACATATCACCAGTACGCATTTAAATTGCAGAGCCTGTGACCAGAATCTATTCTTGCCATCACATCACAAGTTCTCAAACTCATGGCATTCCTTATGGACCTCACCTCTCTTAGCTGGCCGTGAGGGCAAAAGGAATGTGGAATCCGAGAGCTTGTCCAGGCCAGAGTCAATCCGCTCCACTTCAGATCGGTGGTCAGCTCCCCACTTGGGAAGAAGGTTGGGGACAGTGAATCCTGGAACACATTCTCCTTCATAAAACCAATCACTTTGCTCATCATCTCCTAAAGAAATGGGAAGGAATTAGCCACAAGTAAGATCAATGTGCCCTGTGACAGCCCCACAAAATACTACGGGTAGCACTCACATTTCTGGATGTGAAACAACTGAAGTCTCATTAGGAATTCTTTCCTGAAGAGCCTTATATTTGTATTCCATTTCAATGATCTGCAGTAACTATGGGGCCTCACTAAATGCTTTAAACTATCCAACTCATCAGTCTACAGAATTTCCCTACAGAACAAAGCCCTCTTTATAGACCTGCCTAGGGCAGCTTCAGCACTCTGTTGCGACTGCATCTCATCAACCTCAGTTCAATGTTGTGTGATGTCTTATGCAGAACTCCTTCTCTGAAGTAATTACTGTGACAGAGGTAGAGGCCAATCATTTGGCACACGTTATAGGCTGTCACAGGAGACACTTCATAACAGAAGACCAGGCTCACAGAGCAAGAAAAAGAAGCATACTCACTAACGAGAAAGATCCCTAGTCTCCTAAGACAGCAGCAAAGAGGAAAACACACAGGTATTAAAAATGGTCACTCTGACTGTAAGTCTTAACCATGCTGTGAGTGTTTCTCCATCAAAATTTCTTATAATCTGTCAGAATTACAAACCTCTTCAAAACTAGAGTAGCAGCAGAAGTCATGACCAAAGTTCCATAAAGCAGGGTCACTGTAATTAATGCAGCTGCAGCCTAAAAATAACTGCATCATTCATGGTAAATCTGCCTCCCCAGAAATTCTCTGAGAGCAGTAGCACATGAGCAGCATAAGAAAAAAGTAAGAAGGGAGCAAAGACCCTGACTCACATAACAAACAATCACAGGCAATTGCAAGGTACTTCACATTGCCTTAAAAAACTAACACGTCTGACTTGGGAAAACTCTCATTTGCCTACCACTAAGTCTCAAGTCAAGCATCTCCACCTACTCTCCTTTCCTCATGAAGTTATACTCTTTCTCACTGAAGTCCATTATGCATACCTACACATCTTGCCAGACAAGAAAAAAAACAGAAGAAAAAGAAAAAAAGGAAAAAAAAGCCTCACCCTAGTAAGAAAGCGGCAATCTTTCACATAACAGAAGAAGCAACACCCAAAGCCAACTCCAAGCAGCAACAGGTAAGACAGTCAGAACACTTCTTCCCAAAGCTACGACACTGCTTTTATTTCTGTGGTATGTCAGTTGACCTACCATGCTTGTAACAAATATATTTAAAAATATACATGTCCCTATCCATCTCACAGTAAATTAAGACTAAGTAATGTTGGACAGTTAAGTGTTCAAAATTTGTGCAAAATTATCACTACAATTTTGGATCTACCAGCATAGCACAGCCTCGCATCTCGAATCACTACTTTCACAAGACAAACATTAACAATTAGGGTCACATGCTAATACACCCACCACGAGATATCACAATGCACCAAAAACTTACTATCAAATTATAAACTAGGAGCATTCTCTGCTCACAGAAGTGCACCGGTAGCTAGAATTGCAAAGACAGCCTATTTAATTAACACCAGCACAAATATTACATGACGTAACCTCAAAAGAAGTGGAGGGGAACTACATTCAATTGAAGTACTCTGCTGGCTTAAATGTCCTATTATTTACTTTGGAACTGTACCAGAAAACTACTTCTAAGACGATGATCAATGACAGGAAACCCAAAACCTGACAGTTTGGTACTTTCTTCATCACACTGCAGAACTGTTGTTTATTATTTATGACTAGAAATGGCCAAAAAAGAAAAAAAAAAAGTGAGAAAAAAGGAAGCGAGATGGTTTCTATTTAACCTGAAAGTGCAACATTTTTTTAACTTTTCTAACATAACTGCAAACTAAAACATCTTGTCCATAAGCCTATTACAATATAAACTCTTTGAACAGGGGCCTGATGGGTAGGATGTCAGATCTCTTCTAATACCTAGACAAGGGAGACTGAAATTGGACATTATTTATTTATTTTAGGAGTATGTTTTACGTGTTGTATTGGATATCCTACTTCTAGAAGCAGCCAAAAGTTAATATCTAAACCGAGGTATAAAATCAGAGCAAGTATACACGTCAAGCATATAGCAAGCTCACTGCCCTGGACTTCAAGAGAGCAGACTTTGGCCTCTTCAGGAACCTGCTTAGTAAGATTCCATGGGATATAGCCCTAGGGGGCAGGGGGCCCAAGACTCCTGGTTGATATTCAAGGATCACCTGCTGCAAGCTCAGGCGATACATCCCTACTAGAAGGAAGTGCTGCAGGAGGGCCAGGAGACCTCCTTGGATGGATAAGGAGCTGCTGAGGAAAATTCAAAGGAAAAAAGAGGCTTATAAAAGGTGGAAGCAAGGACAGGCAGCCTGGGAAGAATACAGGGATGTTGTCTGGGAAGCTAGGGACCAGGTTAGGAAAGCTAACGCCCAGTTAGAATTAAACTTAGCTAGGGATGTTAAGGATAACAGGAAGGGATTCTATAGGTACGTAGAGAATAAAAGGCAGACTAGGGACAGCATGGGCCCCCTCTGGAAGCTATCAGGAGAACTGGCTACCCTGGATTTGGAGAAGGCTGAGGTTCTTAACAACTTCTTTGCCTCAGTCTTCACTGGCAAATGCTCTGACCATACCACCCAAGTCTTGGAAGGCAGACACAGGGACAGTGAGAATGAAGACCCTGGGCCCACTGTAGGAGAGGATCTGGTTTGAGGCCATCTTAAGAACCTGAACGTATACAAGTCCATGGGACCTGATGAAATCCATCTGCAGGTCCTGAAGGAACTGGCAAATGAAGTTGCTAAGCCACTGTCCATCATATTTGAAAAATCATGGCAGTCAGGTGAAGTTCCCGACGACTGGAAAAAGGGAAATATAACCCCCATTTTCAAGAAGGGGAAAACGGATGAGCTGGGGAACTGCAGACCAGTCAGCCTCACCTCTGTGCCTGGCAAAATCTTGGAGTGGATTCTCCTGAACGGCATGCTGAAGCACATGAAAAACAACGAGGTGCTTGGTGACAGCCAGCATGGCTTCACTAAGGGGAAATCCTGCCTGACCAATCTGGTGGCCTTCTACAATGGGGCTACGGAACTGATGGACAGGGGTAGAGCAGTTGATGTCATCTACCTGGACTTGTGCAAAGCGTTTGACACTGTCCCACACAACATCCTTGTCTCTAAGTTGGAGAGACATCAGTTTGATAGGTGGACCACTCGGTGGATAAAGAACTGGCTGGATGGCCGCATGCAAAGAGTTGCGGTCAATGGCTCAATGTCCAGCTGGAGATCAGTAACGAGTGGTGTCCCTCAGGGATCGGTGTTGGGACCGGACTTGTTCAACATCTTTGTCCGTGACATGGAAAGTGGGATTGAGTGCGCCCTCAGCAAGTTTGCCAATGACACCAAGCTGTGTGGTTCAGTTGATATGTTGGAGGGAAGGAATGCCATCCAGAAGGACCTTGACACACTTGTGAGGTGGGCTGATGCCAACCTGATGGAGTTTAACCATGCCAAGTGCAAGGTCCTCCACCTGGGTCGGAGCCATCCCAGGCACACCTACAGGCTGGGCAGAGAAGAGATACAAAGCAGTCCTGCAGAGAAGGACTTGGGGGTTTTGGTTGACAAGAAAATGAACATGAGCCAGCAGTGTGCCCTTGCAGCCCAGAAAGCCAACCGTATCCTGGGCTGCATCAAAAGGAGCGTGACCAGCAGGTCGAGGGAGGTGATCCTGCCCCTCTACTCTGCTCTTGTGAGACCTCACTTGCAGTATTGTGTGCAGTTCTGGTGTCCTCAACATAAAAAGGACATGGAACTGTTGGAACAAGTCCAAAGGAGGGCCATGAGGATGACCAGGGAACTGGAGCACCTCCTGTATGAAGACAGGATGAGAAAGTTGGGGCTGTTCCGCCTGGAGAAGAGAAGGTTGAGTGGAGACCTCATAGCAGCCTTCCAGTATCTGAAGGGGGCCTATAGGGATGCTGGGGAGGGACTCTTCATGAGGAACTGTAGTGATAGGACAAGCGGTAATGGGTTCAAACATAAACAGGGGAAGTTTAGACTGGATATGAGGAGGAAGTGCTTTACTGTAAGGGTGGTGAGGCGCTGGAATGGGTTGCCCAGGGAAGTTGTGAATGCTCCATCGCTGGTGGTGTTCAAGGCTGGACTGGACATAGCCTTGGGTGGCATGGTTTAATGGGAGGTGTCCCTGCCCCTGGCAGGGGGGTTGGAACTAGATGATCTTCAGGTCCTTTCCAACCCTAACTATTGTATGATTCTATGATTCTATACATATACACACTATCCAGTCTACATCAATCTTGTCCCAGGTGATGAAGTAAAAATTCAACACTTCAGTTACCACCCTGCTTCACCATCTGATATGCAAGTGCTCACTAATTTCAGCCACCCCAGAACAGTCATCAGTAAAAAGAGAGGACAAAAGATTCGACTTTTCTGTTGTTTTTGAAGGACAGAAGGCTGGAAACAAAGGTCAAAGCTGATATTTGAAATCCCTAATTTTCAGGAAAATATTATAGCCACCTAAAATCACAACAGATGAGCCCTACAGCCTAACATATCATCAGAAAACATGTAAGCATATTTGCTGTCGTGTTGTCCTCACACACACATACCTGGGTCAGTAACAAGCTAGTAAAAGCAGCATCTCCTACTGAGTTACTACTTCCTTTAGCATTCATATATTCCCAGAAGAGATCTCATCCAAATCTTAGCTTGTGAAATGCAACAGAATCAGAGTGCACACCAGCAAAAGCTGCACAGAATTGCAGGTCTCTAGGGCCACATTCCACCTGCTCCTGAGTGCCTGGATACCTACTACAACCTCTTTCACACTTACTTCTTCCATATTCCCCATGAACTGGACACTGTCACTGATAAATAAAACAGATTACATTCCACACTCAAACCTCCTAAGAAACTATTTCTGCAACAGACGCTGAAAATACTAGACTCAACTAAAGCACACAAGAGTAAGGGAGGAGTGTGTATTTAAAGAAATAAAGCCTAGCACATACTGCTGCTGTCTTCCTAGCACAATCTGTTAGGTGACTTGTCAGTACTAACTTATTTTTTTTCCCACATCATCTCTCCCTGCTCATAGAGAGAAACAATTAACATAGGCTCTGACAATATACAGACAACAATTAAAACATATAGAAACAAATTATAAACCCCGCTCTTTACAAAGAGCTCTTAAACTTCTCTCGCATTTCTGTGCCTTTCCATCATAATAGCTTCTTATGTTTCAAGTATTATTGATCCAATATACAAACTATCTCAGCAGGAAGAGTGCACTGTTATCAACCTTTGTAGCCCTCAGCTCACTTCTTAATTTCTATGCCCTCCCAGCCACTGGCCCTTCTCCCATACTTCCCTCTCTGTCCCTCTTCAAACACAGTAATTTTTTGTATTTGTGAATAAAGTAAAAGAAATTCCCCATCAACACATGAGAAAAAACAGGACAGTCATTACCTTGACGGCCCTCATCATTGGTAAACAGGCCAGTGTCACTGCTGCTGCATACACTGCTGGTTTCACTGGAACAAAAACAAACAAAAAACCCCAATTGTTACAATTGCAGCAGATATAAAACAAAGAAAACCCACTTTAGTGAATTTTACTAGCTTCTCTGAGCCCAAAACACTCTACCTATCTCACCAAAAACATGCATTTCAGATACCTGGCTGGCTCTAGCAGGTGGCATAATTGCTGTCTGTTAAAACCTAGCAATGCTGCACCACTTGAAAAAGAATCCTGTAGCTAGTCTAGTTCTAAGTTATCAAAAAGTAATTAATACAATGGCATTTGCCTCAGGTACTAGAGTCAATATCCTAACTATGACACTGTCTGGGATACTCACTAGGAAATTAAGTGCAGTTAAAAACTCTGTCCTTGGGTCACTTAACAGCTAACTGAAAACCCTCTGAAGTTCTCTACTTCAGATTCCTTTTTCTCAAAATATTATACGGGTACATAAACTTCCCCTTCCATCTATGGCAACTTTCATTTTATTTGGAGGGAAGAGTAGCTAGTACATTTACAACTCTTTAGCTAAACACCTCAGCACAGTATGACTTGCTGCTGCTGAATGCAGCCTCATTACAGCACGTTTTCCATTTTCTGAAGCAGTTACAAAAGACTAAATTCTTGAACCAAAGAATTAAACTAGAAATTAATGTGTAGAAAGCCATTAATTGACTGTAAAGCTGGATGAATATTTGTAGCAGATGTACATGCTCAGGTCAGTCCCAAGCATCTGAGGGCTTTAATGCTGATATTAAATCAATCTTTGGACACTTTGAGCAATAATTTCTCTGGATTTAGCTGAGAGATACCAGAACAAGCAGAAACTGCTTAATGACCACCCTCCAGCACTAAGGCCCTAGATGCAAACATCAGATATAACTCAGCACTAGAACCAATCTCATACCAGGGCATGCTATTAGAAAGCACATCTGGGTCCCCCTCTTTCAGAGAAATCGGATCATACTAGACACCAGTATCAACTGGATAGTCCTTGATTCAGAAAGCTGAATGATTAGGGTCCACAAGATATGTCACCCTAAAGAATTGCAGGCAGCTAATAAAAACCCATTTTGTGAGCATAATACTGCTCTTAGAAAATACACTCCAAAAAATAACCATATCAACTCATCATGCTGGATATCTACAAACTCTGCATCTTCACCATTTAAAGGCCATTTAAACCTAAAGGATGAACAGTTTGTACTGTTCCCATTCCCACATTTTAGTATGCAAATTAATATAAAATTCCAAATCAATCCTTTACAAAGTTTGGCTATCCAGTTGCCCCCCCACATATACACCATAGCAATGAAGGCCAACGACTGAGAACCATGAGTCATTTGTTTCATTCCTAGCTCTCCTACCAACTCACTGTATGACCCTGGGCAAATCTCTTAGCGTGTCTGCTTTCCCTTTTGAAAGCCTGGATTAACAGTCCTCACAAGCAGCAGATGCGAGGATTGAGTGACTGCTTCATAAGGGTTTTAGCATCCTCACAGGAAAGGTGCCTGAGAAAGGAAAAAGCATTGTCAAGATTCCAGATCATGTCAAGAGTATTTTAAGCATCCTGTTGTACTGAGAGCTCTCTAATTCCCTATAGATACACATTACTGCCAGTGTTTTACTGGAACAAACTTTCACAGATCTCACCCTCTTTACCACCCCTTTTACATTTCAAGGCTGAACATAAACTAGACTCCCACACAAGCCTCTCTGCAGGTCCAGTAAGCACTGATTAATGACCTCCACTTGCAAAGGAGGCTACTTACCTTAACCATGAAATAATGAATGCTATTGATCTGACAAGCTACTGCTATAGAGTGTTATTGATCACCCAATCTTTGGTTAAAAAGGTCCTCATTTAGCAATTTCACTGTTGCAAACACCTGGAGCAAAGCACACTTGGAATTAAATAGTTTGGGGGAGTTAAAGTGAGAGCTGATGGACAGAGATCTCAGGTTTCCCCCATTTATTCTTTTGCCTGAGCTATTGTTTGTGTCAGGAGGGATATTGATTTTCTATAAAAATAAGAAAACAAGAGGCACTGAGGGGCTGCAGAAGGTCAGGCTGGGCTGGAGAAGGAGGGGAAGCTGAACACTCTGTCTTTGTCACTTGCCTTCCAAGGGGGAAGAATTTTTTCTTTACAGAGAGACTGGCCTCCAATTCATCAGCTTAGCCAGGCTCTTGACTGCCACTGCAGGCTGTCATCGAAACAGCTCCCTTCCAAAGGGGAAAGAAATTACTTCATGCTCACGATAAGCACTGGTTATGCTTCCAAGCCAGAATACTGTAATGGTTTTGACTGAGACAGTTATATTTTCCTCATAGTACCTCACGGTGCTATGCTTGGATTTGTGACCAAAACAATGTTGATACCACACTGATACTTTGGTTATTGCTGAACAGCATAAACAGTGCCAAAGATGTCTTTCTCACACTGCCCTACCAGTCAGCAGGCTGGTGGTGCACACGAAGTTGGGAGGGGACACAGCAGGGACAGCTGACCCCAACTGACCAGAGGGATATCTCATACCATATGGCATCATGCTCAGCAATAAAAGCTGGGAGAAAGAAAAGGGGTGGAGTTTGTCTTATCAAGTATCTTACACATAAAAGAGCCCACTTTCCTGGAGATGGCTAAACATCTGCCTGCCTTCTTTTGCATAGCTTTTGCTTTACCTATTAAACCAACTTTACCTCAATTCACAAGTTTTCCCCCTTTTACTCTTCCAATTCTGTCCCGCACCCCACTGCGGGGGGTGTGAGCGAGCAGCCGTATGGGGCTTAGTTGCCTATCCAGGTTAAACCACAGCAAATACATCAGCATCAAGCCAGTGAAGTCACACAGTATTGGTGGGTCAGTACAGTCCCCAGTCACGTCAAGAGTTATGGTACTTGAGAGCACATTAGACAAACTGCACACATCTCACTAGTAAGCACACCATTCGAAGTGATTTTTTTCAGACAGCTCTTGCACTGTATTTTGGTCTGCCCTCAAGCCAAATCCAGACCATACTGGGAATACTCAGCTTAGACCAACAACAGAAGGAACTTCAGTACTCAATATATAATTTGCCTTTGCTTCATTATGGCCGCAGGGAATCTCAAAGCATTAAGAGACAGAAGGGCAAGTTACCTCTAACAGTCTTAGCAGTTTATCATCACCTTTGTACAAATACACAAACGGATACTTCAGCTAAGACCACTTGCTTCCTCTGCTGTTTCCAAAATCATTTATAGATCAGGCTTTAAGACATGTCACTACCCAATTTAGAACAATCATTGTTCCCTCCTCATGTTCCTGCATATCCTTCCTTCTCTCAATTTGTGTTCATCTCCTGCCATGTCTGGCAAACAATTTCAAATAATTCATTTTGTGAACACTTTGAATTACAATTCTGCAGCACATCTTCCTCCTGGAAAAGTGGCTAACTTCTGAGCACAGTCCCACAAATAAGCTATATAAAACTACCTTCTCATTAAGGATCTATATCCAAAGTTTTCTCAGTGCATGACAGTTTATCTATTGAATACAGTAGGTTTTTGATCTGACTTAGGATGAGGAGCCTTTTGGAAGGCAAAGAAATGCTGGCTATTTTAGCATACACAGAGATTCATTCCTATATAACAAAGAAAAGCAAGCGTCAGTAGAGCGGAGGCAAAAGGTGGTGAAAAAAAACCACCCTGCAATTCTGAATATACAACTTAGTCTGCCTAAAACCACATTAGTTCTGACACCCATCACTGCTAGAGAAGTGAACAGTAATGGAACCAGTTCAGTCCCAAAGTGTTTTGTAAATCACCAGATTACTACAAACTGCTTCCTGTCTTCCTGACTTCCACAAGCCGTATCAGTCACTTTCCTTCCCATCAACTAGGGATGACAACCATATCATTCACTCTTCTGAGCACCCAATTTTCTCCTCCCTTCCTCAGGATATTATGCCCTTATCTGTGCAAAGTATTTCTCTTACGGTATCAGGACAAACAGCTAGAACACAGCAAGTGAGGTAAACAGACAGTTCTACCCTGCTGCTACCAGCAATGTGCTATATTTAGAGCAGCAGAGACTAAAGCATGATCCTCCACTGCCGTGAGGGATACTCTGCAGTTAAGAGGGTTGTATGTATTTCTCTCTCCAGCTTTGACCCTCCCTAGTGAGTCACAGCACAGATCACACATGTGGTGTCGGAGAGGTCAAATATTCAACCCCTGGCTTTCCAAAGAGAATCCCAAGGATTTGGCAGCTGATGGTAAATGTTATTTGATACAGACACTTGCACAATAATTAGTTTGAGAGCAAGGGACAACTGAGAGCAAAGCAATCTCCCAGCATGGTCCTCAAGTAACAGTCCAGACAAAGCTGTTTGTTTACTCTTTCAAAGGCTGTCACAAATAAAGGCTGGATGAAAGCCTACTGGTTTAAGTTCAAGTTTGACACGATGGAACAGGCTCTGACTAGCGGGAAAAAAGTCTGAAGGCACATTGTCCATCACTGCCACATCAAGTAAGAGTATCTCTCAGTCGATCACCACTGACACGCAACATTCGTGGGTACTCAGCACATTCCCTTTCCTGGACTACCAACAAACAGCTCTGAACAGACAGAAAGAAGGATTTTTAACAGCTAGTACTGAAAAAGGCATTGATTAGTCTCTTGAAAAGGCCCACACTGCACCTACTTTTTAATCAACCAGTAGCCACTTCTTAAAGAAAAAAATTACATCTTTGCTACTTCCAGTCTGTGCATGTTACATACAAAACACAGATTCAGTAAAAATGCAATAGTGGTCCCCCAGATGAGGACAGAGAGGACATATTACAACCTATGCTTTTCACAGGCTCCCAGAAAATACTATTAAGAAGTTTGCACTTCCAGCTATTATCCACAAAGCCCTCAATAACCATTCATCTACCCTGACAAACTACAGGAGCTAGACAGCCAGAACACTTAAGTGAACCTTAACCTATGAACTATTAGACTGGATCAAACAGTTACACTTTCCAAATCCACTGTCCTCTGCTTGATAGTGCCTACTACAGTGGATGCGTGAGAAAATATGAGAACATGACAAATACAGACCAGCTGTTTCCTCTGTATATTCCTCCAGGTTCTATCAGTCAGCAGTTTAAGGACTTCCTGAGCCAGATCTTCCATCTGGACTGTAATGCTTAACAGCCCCTAGTAAATCTATGCTCCACATCCCCCTTTTGGACATACTTAAATGTCTGAAATCCAAAGTGTCCCACAGCAGAGGTCCAAAACTTGTGTTTCATGAAAAATAAAAATAAAATTTGTTGTTTAAAGTATTTCCTCAATGTCTCCTGCTTCTTACACAATGATAATTAGCAAATAAACAACTTCATTCGCTTTCTGTAATCTCCTCACTTTGATTTTCAGCAGTTGTTTCCCTTCTAACTTGAAAAATCTTTTGTATAGAAGCAGTTTTATAACCTCAAACCTTCTATGGAAAGAATAAAAGTCACACTCCATGGGAAAACTTCCCAAGAGTGACACAAATTCAGATCATGACATCTACACCTCTCATTTTCATGTCTTGTATGAGATTCCAAGACAAATTCAAAGGTCTCCAAAACTGGACACAAAGACATGCCAGACTCCACTGTTAGCACGGCCTTATCCTGTATACTTCCCCCAGATTTTATTGTCTCACTACATTTTCCCCATAGCTAGCCTTTCAGGACATTTTTCCAGATCCAGAGCTCAGATGGAGAACTGCAAACAAGATGTTTCAACTGAGGTTCACACGGTACCTGCAAAGAGGGCTAGTGGTCATGATGGGAAGAGATCTGATCTGTTTCTATAATAACTTACAGTAAACTCTGAAAACAAGCTCATATCAATCACACAACACAAGTGCCAAGGATGGATTTACTCTCCAAAACTCAGTTCACAAGCATGCCGCTTTGCAGCTGCAGGGCCACAGACATTTCAGAGGGCTTCTTGTGTAACAGGAGCCAAAAACATATTGGCTCGCAAAATTTTCAAGGAAGCATTTCAGGTCATCAGTACGGCATTGACAGGAAAGACTTGGAAAAAATCTGCAGTTTAGAAGCAGCAGAGATATTTATTCTCTTCAAAAGGAAAGCAGCACTGAATAAATTTGATAAGAACTTCTTAAAAGCAAGGCATAGGATTTACAAGCAGCTGCAAGCAATGCAGCCAGTCTGACTAGCACAGGGAAGAAACTGAGATCTCACCATTCTGACATGTTTTCATCTGAGCCCTGTTTCTGTTCATCAGCTTCGCACTCCACCCGCTCCTTCCTTCCCCCTTTACTGAGGAAGGGCCTGTTCTCTCCTGATTCACAAAGGCTGTGACTGGATGATGTCCAAGGGGCATTTTCTTTCCAACGTGAAAGACGCTGTTTCTTGGCTGACTTGAACCTGCAGCCCCTCTCATAACTCCACTCTGACACCCTAAGCTTTTGCTGGAGACTGGCAGCCACCTCCGATGTCACACGTTTGACTTTCCGTCGGCGCCTGAGAGGTCGACAGGGCGCATTCTCTGTAAAGGAATCTGACTCATGCCACGAGTGCTGCTTGCTCCTCAGGGTGGCATTAAGAGCAGGGTGTCGTTTGACCACCGCTGTGTCATCAGAGTCACTGAAATTTGCTGTCAGCACCTCACGGCAATCCTTGACAGCTTCGTCCAAGCTTGACTCTGAGGCCTCACTGTAGCAGCAGGCATGCTCTGCCTGATGCGTGAAGTCTGAGCGGCGTTTACGACCCCGTCTCTTGCGAAGCTGACGCCGCTGCTGCCGTGGGCTTAGGGCCATCTCTTCCCATAGCTCATCCAGCTTGTTTTGTTCTGAAGTCTGCTCTAAGGCTGAAGCCAAGTCGTGCACCAGTTCATCCATTGGCAATGTCTACCAAAAGTGACAACAAACAATTAGCAGCAGACATAAATGCTGCTACCAGCCCACCACTAGACTACAGTATCCTACAGCCTCTGTAACATTAACCAAGTTATGTACTTACTTTGGAGTTGTCTTGGAGAACCCAATGCAGGACAACTGCTGCTTCCTGGGCTAATGCTCACTCCTTCTTTTTGCAAGCATTATATCCCTCTTCTAACCATGGTAGCAGAGATCTCACTACTGCAGCAGTTAGGTCAAGTGCTCTGTGTCCGAAGAGGCCTTAAAGTTGCATCTTTTACACTGAAGCAGCAGGCTCTATTACACATCTTAAGGGTATCGGAGCCTACAACTACCTGGCGTCAGTAAGCCACAGAAAATGGTTAGCTTGCTCAGCAAACAGACCAAGTCTTCCAAAAAAGAGACAAGCAGCAAAGCTGCAAGTAAAACATACGGTAAAACAGGTAGTTTGTAAAACATCAACAGCAAAGCAAGGCGTAAGACCCCGCACTCCTCAGAACAGGGTGTACGACACAGAGCCCCAACTCCTACTGCCAAAAAATCCCACTTCTTCCACCTCATGGCTGTCACAGTGCCAATCCCAAAGTCTCGGCCAAATCCCTCACTTTACAACCTCCCTCTCCCCATCGGTGAGCTGCAGACGTGGGATTTCTCTCCCCACGTCCCACCGGGCTCACAAACACCCGCACCTTGGTGAAGCACCTGCTGCCGCAGGCCGCCTGCCTTACACCGAGCGCCCTCGGAGACACGGCCACCACACCGTCTCCCTCCTCTTAGCAGTAGACGGTGTTTTTACCGAACAACCCTTGGTCCTACCGGGAAACCCTACCCTCACCGACCCGCCGCCGGGCCTCACCCCGACCCTACTCACCCGCCAGCGCCCCGCTCCGCCAGCCCCTCGTCAGCGGCGCTTCCGGCCTCCCCGGGCCACTTCCTCCCCGTCCGCCCCGCCTGAGGGGCGGGTCTGACGGCGGCTGCTGCGGCGGCGGGGATTGGCCTCACGGACGGACCAGCCCTCTTCCCGGTGCCAAACGCGCGGCTCCTGCGGCCGTGCCCCAGCGGCTCCTTTTCGGTGCTGCCGCCAGGATGGAAATCATCTCCTAAATTGAACCTCACAGTGTTACTCCCCTCTCCTTAAGCCTTGCGCCTCTTTTCCTCTCATCCGTCCCGTTTTACACACCAGAGTAAAGCCAGGTGTGACCCTGCCGCTGTCCAGTTTTGCTTATCATTTCGTTTGATTTCCCACTTTCCATGTGGGCTTTTGGATTTTTTTCTTAACCCAGGTGGCTGCACACTCAACACTGGTTCATTTTTAAAGTTACATTCTCCAAGGTAGCATATCACAGGCTTTGCCAAAGTCCAGGTATATTATGTTTGTGGTGTTGTCTTCACTAATACTGTAAATTCAATCAGAGAAAGTAATCAGGTTGTCTGACACGATTTGTTCTCTATAAATCTGTGCTGCTGCTTATTGCTCATAGATCTCTTCTCCTTTGCTATCGCTACATTTTTTTCCACCTCTATTCCATCATGTCACCAGGAATGGAAGTTACTCTGAAAGGGTGATAATTGCCAGAATCACTGTCTCCTTCCTGCTTGTCCCCCCAAAGACTAGCACAGCATTTGTTTTTCCTCAGTCCTCTGGCACCCTCCCTAGTTTGTCAAGATACTTAAAAAATCACTGATTCCTTGAGTTTGCCATTGATTCCTACACCCCAATAACACAGTCATCGTTTCGCTTCACCGAGCTTTCTACATGCCGTTTCTTTAACTAGTCCTTTGTGTCAGTCTGAGCTGTCATGTTAACATTTTCATTACCTTTTAGTTCTCCGCAAAATTTCTTTGGAAAAGAAATACTAAAAGAAGAAAACCAGTCATTAGGTAGATCATTTTTATCCGATTTCCAATAGCTGACTTCATTTAAGTTACTTTCTGCACACCAATTTGCCTGTAAAATTCTGTCCTTTTGTCTTTTTAACCCTTTCTGTGGCAGTAACTCACCCTACTTGCCTGTGGTATTTCGTTTCCCCTGACAGTTTCCTATTTCCAATACAGGGGTTTTCTTTTTACTCTCAGATCTGAGAGCCAATCCCTCCTAAAATCTAATCCTGTTTCACCACTGCAATCCTTTTTCATGCTTCAGGATATAAAACAGCTACAAAATGTCTGGGTTAGAGAGAAACTCCCCTGATGGGAAGGTTATTCTGTAAACATCCACTTCAGAGCTTCTTACCCCTTCATTTCAAGCCCTTGGTAGCGGCTGCCATTCCAGGCAGTATAACAAACCAGACAAACAATTGTGTACAAGAAATCCTGTGTTTTGATGTCCTAGGGAGATGGCAGCAGATGCCCACTCTAATTTCTCTTATTTTCCCTTCATTTTCCCAGCTAGTTCTCTGCTGTTTCTGTTGGTCAACAAACTGTTTGGCAACTGCTATAAATTTTACTTCACCTGTCCAATTTTTTGCCATTTTCAACACTTCAAATTTCAGCAGATGTTGGCAGTGTTCAACCTGAGTAAAGACAACAGACTTGTGTGCAGGAATGGTTTTGTGAGAGAGGACCAGGGCAAAAGCAAAAGACAGGACAAAGCTGCTTCTGCAATTGCAAGAGTTCCAAGAACTAAAGTGAGCATTTATGTGTACAGGGAAAAATCAGAAAATTGGGAATAAGAGTTTGAGAAATACAACAGGGCAGTTGGGGTAATCCAGTGTTGAACAGGTTATGGTATTTCTGTCCTCTTTTACAAGGTTCACTCTGACATGGGCCAGTGAACATAAATTTTGAATCCTTGCCTGTATTCAACTTCATCCTGTGTCCCTGGCAAATTGCTGTCTGAGCAGTTTGAGGTTCGCTGCATGGACAATGGGAACTGGCCCATCTTCCCAGGGATGGTTTTGCAGGTGAAATGTTCTAGGGATACAAAACATTCAGCATTCTTACCCAACTGGATTGCTTTCTGTCACTGGACTTCGTACATACAATTTGTTTTTTCTGCCCAGAGGCTGTGGTAACCAGTGCTGCACTGTTGCTGGGCCTGGAGGCAGGAGAGGAGATACTCTTGGTGAGGGACGTTTCTGAGGCAAGTAGGAGAGGAAGCTTGGCTGTATGCGAGCAGCATGTCATGGCAGAGCCTTTGCCAAGCTTCCTCTCTGGCGGACAGCAGGAGAGGTACAGCCCGGCAGGACTGGGAGAGTATAGGGGTCGTTGCTCTACCCCAGCAAATGCTCTGCCTGGTCCCATGGTGCTTCTCAGCAAAAAGGGTTAAAAGGAAAAAGAGAGAGGCAGAAAGGGGACAAGAGACAAAGGGAGGAATAGAGTCAAAAAATGTGCCGTGAAGCTTCTTGCAGCAAAATGCGGAGAAAGTCATTTCCAACTTCTTTCATCTCAGAGATGAAGCCACTAAATAAAAGGGCAGCGCAGAACACAAGGGCTTTTAATCTGTCTCATCTCCTTCATAATAACTGCAAATTTTCCCTGGGCTCCTGGGAGTGAGCCTCTTTCCTCTGTCTTTGCCTTATCTCCCCCCTCCATATTTCACAGCCTGCTCGGCTCCCCTCACTCGGCTGCCCCCGGCCTAGTCTCTGAGAGGCCTGTGGGAGCCACCAGCTCCCAGGGCCTCATTGTTCCCGGCTTGGGAGGAAGCTCAGGGAGGGAATTGAAGGCAAGTCAAAGGGAAACGGCATCATCGCTGCTTCATTAATGGGAACCTTTCAGCAGAAAACATATCAGAACGAGGTCTTTTCAGAGGCAGTAATTAGCAATTTGGAGCCTTCCCCCCTCAGGAGATGCAGCTGCAATCTAACAAGTGGGAGCACTGCTCGCCTCCTTTTACACTTCGTATTTATTGTTTTTCATTTTCTCCATCTTCCTCCCATTGTCCAGCCTCCTCCTCGCTGCCAGATAAGGGCCCTTTATTAATCGCTCCCTTTTAATTCTTCATTAATGATAATAACTTTCTCTGGTGAGCGGAGAGGAGTTAATCTTTCCTGGGTATTGAGAAAGGACAGGGCTGAAAGGGAAGGAGTGAAGAAGTGCATGGTGGACAAGGCTATACTGCCACATTTCCCTTCCACCTCACCACCTGGAAGGAGTACCTGAAGATTTTGGCTGTCGAGCTGTCATTGAAAAGTCTCAGGCTGTCAGTTCGGTCAAGCTGTGTGGGTTTGGTGGATGTACCCTGGCTCAGAGATCCAGTCCTTACCGGAAACAGGTGTGCTAGAGGGAGAGACCTTCTCTGCATGTCTTTGCAAAAAAAAAAACCCAGTATTGATGTGACTAGCAGGCTGTGCCTACTTGTCTTACAAGAGTGCTCCCTCAGACACCTTCAAAGCCCCGTTTCCCAACTGCCAACGCTGCCCAAGCTTAAACAGAACCTGAATGTGGAAATAAATGGTATCTGGGAGGCCCTGCACATGCTAAGACCCTCCCTAGTGCCTCCCCCAGCCACTAGGACAGTATGCCTTGGACTGCTTCCATCTGGAGGTGCCAGTTCACCAACGTGGACATCTGTGTGAGGTGACTGCTGCCAGGCCTGTTCAGCGCAGGCAGCCCAATGACAAAGCTGAGTGAAGATGGCAGGGAGGGGAGGAGGCTGTCATGCAGACTGTGGCCATGGGTGTGGGCCTACAATCAGTGAATACCAGCCCCAGAGACATGGCTAGGGATGACAGTGCCACAATACCCAAGACAAGCCTAGCTTCTTTACTAGCGTTTTGTAGCACTGGCTTTATGGGAGCCCCTGCTAATAAAGGCCATGCAACCGATCTTGCCTTCTAATGGTAGCCTCAACCCTTTCTGGGTAGGTTGGTGTGCCACTTCCAATTAAGAATATTTTACTACTACCAAATATGAGGAAAAAAAGGCAGTATGCGACTGTTACCAGGATAGATGGCTCCAGAACCTCACTGAGGTTTGTCAGGTTGGCAGCAGCAGAAAAGGCTGAGGAAAGGAAACAAAGGCATGGGGAGAACCCAGGAACTTCCATGAAGGACCTCAAGCTCATCAGTCAGCTGCAGAGACAGCTCTGTGGCTGGCTTTTAGGGCTTACAGTTTGCCCACAGCATCTCTGCTCGAGGGCAAAAAACTTGACATGCATATAGCAAATGGAAGAGGTTTTCATAGCTAACAGCAATAAATTAAATTTGTATTTTAAACCATGCATTTTTCTTTAGACTCACCAAAAGAGATCTTCTCTGGTCTAACCCTGCAGGCCAGCAAGGTCTGTCAAATCACCTCCTCCACCCTTGCTGGCCCACTAGTCATAAAGATGCTTTGCACCTTCTGGGACTGCTACCTGTCTTCACATGTCTGGCAGAGGATGGGCAAAATCTGCATGGTGGAGATAGAATGTGCTGAGGTAAGGGAGCCAGGAAATTTGTGGAACCTGGTGATATGAGGGCCACTCTCCTTACAGTATTATGTGCAGCACACTGAATAGAGATGCAGATCCTACCTCTGACAGGATTCACAGGGACTTCATGGCTGCTAACAGTTGGCTGAGCAACGACCATGTGCGGAGTTCATGGCCAGGTCTTGTGACAAGGTGCCAATCCTGCTGATATGTCCAAGTCAAGCTCCTGACTGCTGTGGAGTGTACACTGTAAATATAGGTGTGAGGCAGTATAGACCAAATGGATTATTACTGTGACAAGTGAGAGACAAGACATCACAGATGCAGAGTTCCTTGGAAAAGTAATTTTATAAATTAAGATAAATCACTTTTACTTGGATTCTCCCATGGAAGGTGTGTATTTAAATATAGCAAGCAGGATGTTAATAATGCTGCAACTTGGAAGCAAGAACTAAATACAAAGAGAAACTGAGCACAAGCAAGACAGGAACTGAAGAGCCACTAAACAAATCACAGGAATCCCCTTAGTCTTACAGCTGAAAACTTGGTCGTGAAGCTACCCATCTCATATCTGTCATGTTTCGTTTGATAATTTTGTTGTATTTGGCAATAAATCAAGGACTTCTGTAGGACTGGAATGGTGTGGGTTCTTACCACAGAACCTGTTCACCTGCCATTGCTGATGTAATAACAGCAGCCTCTGAGCCACAGAGGCACTCAGCAGTCTCCCAGCCAGCCTCAGCGACCCAACTAAATCTCCTGAGGATGCTTTGATGTTCAGAGCTGACAGTGGCACTAATAATGCTGGTGAGGGCTGGAACAACAAGGATGTTAATGTCGCATGGTAGGAACTGAGTTCTAGATTGCCTTCAGCATGAACAAGCAGTGGGGGGGATCACCTAACAAGGACTGCTGAAGCCTCAAGGAGGCTGGAATGATGTCTTTTGCAGTTGTAATGACTGCAGGTTTTGCTTCCTGAAAGTCCCCTGTGGAGTATCTAGCTCTTCTCCTGCTATCCCTGCATCTTGCAGTTATCTGCCTGTTGCAGTGAGTTCAACTGGTACACAGAAGGCAGTGGGTCTTATTTAGGGCTGCAGGGCCTGTCACAAGTCTGCATTAAGTAGGCAATCAGGGTTGCCAGGCGGCTTCATGTGATGCATTGTCATTCCTTATTCGAGGGGAAGGTGAAGGTGGCTCTACCAGCTGGATGTGTGAACCAGTATGGGTGATTCAGCTGGGGGCATACTCCTTGGAGTAGCCCTGCAGGTTGGCTGGTATCTGTAGGTTGGGCTGAGCTGGATGGCTTATTTTTAAACATTATGCATGTGGGATCTATAAATGGGTAGCTTTAGAAAGCAACCAACAGGACAGCATTTTCTGAGTCACCAGTGTTACTGGAACACAGTTGCATGCAACAGCAGCCAGCTCCCTGCCCTCCAGACCAGCCTTCAGCGAGGGCTCTTCTCCCTTCTCTCCATGTACTTGCTTATTCCTCCTACCACTGCTTGCTTTCTGCACAGCATGTTTGTCTGGTCCTTGCCTCTTGTTGCTCAAGACCCAAGTAGAATTGCTGCAAGCTTCTGCCCCTTGAGCAGATCCTGCATACTGCCTTACCTAACTTTTGATGCTGAATGTTGTGGCTCTCCACAGCCATTCCCAGCACTGCACCCAGGCACCCCTTCCTCCTACCCTGTGCTGTGGCCAGGGGAGCCTGCGGTGCTGACATTGCCAAGCTTTTCAGAGGGTTGAGAGCTCTTCATGGTAAGGAAGGCAGTAGCAGTGTGGATCTGTGGGGAGGAGGAAGAGAGAAGCCTGACAATCCCTTTCGAATTATAAACATATCCTCTTTAAATACATTTCTAAGGATAACATTTGTATTACTGCGTCCTGTGGCTGCTGATAGGGCCCTGCTTATCGCCTCGGTCTCTCCTCCTTTCTCTGGGCCCTGCTGGGAAAGGTCCCTATCTGGAGCCGAGCTGGCAATCCTCCGCCAAGCAATTGTTTCAGTCCAGGGGAAAAATTAATTTCTGCCTATCGTTAATTGAGAGAATTGTGTGGAGAGCTGGGAGGGGGGCTGGAGGGGGGGATGGAGTGGGGAAGAGAGAGATCGTGTTATTAACAGTGTCCCTTTCATAACCAAATACCCTGATTTCCATCAGTGAGATGAGAGGCTCATTACAGCAAGAAGGTGATTAGAGAACTTGGAGGAGCTATCAGGCTAAGCAGGAAAGTGGCAGGGAATTCGGGAGGGACTCCCAGCAGAAGGGCAGCTTCACCAACCAACCATCCCCTCTCGCCCTCACTGCCATCTCTTCCACCTCTCCTCTCCCTGGCAGCCACGATGACCCCCTACCACATCTGAGGAAAAAAACAACAAAGAAGTTCCAAAGATCAACAGTTTTAGCAACTGGAGAGATGTTTTATGTGGTGACAGAGCCTGCATACTCACAACCAAAAGCCCACTGGAGTTGTTCAGCACCTAAAAGTCCAGCTGACACCTCATCTTAAATGCTCTTCCCCGATGGCCAAAGAAGATGATGCTACCTGGGGAGGTCATGCTTTGCAATTCAGAGTCTGTCATTAGTTAATTCCTCAATAGGTAGTTAAAAACTAGGACCTCTATCTCACTCACAGAAATGATGCGCAGGTGGAACAAAAGTACCCCAGACTGTACTGTGATCCAGCTTTTGCAGCACTTTTTCCATGTGTGTCTCCTTCTGAGATATTTCCCATATTTTAGAGGTATCACTGCTGTGATACAGCCCACCTGCCCCCAAGCTATCTCCTGTACCATGTTTATGTCTTCATGAATTTGCTGTCCTTCAGCTCACAGTCACTCCACTGACAAATAGCTACAGAATCCCCTTGATTCCTGACACTGCTAGAAATAACTTTCTCTTCAGGAAGGTAAGCAGCCTTGGAAATTCATCCAGCCCGCATAAACAGTAGGGGATGAGACTAGGATAAAATGTTGAACTTCTTCCACCTTGCACATGAATGATGCTATGAAAAAAACCACATCACTTTAATTTTGCTTCTTTTTTTCAATATAAATCTTTGGCATCCCAGGCAAATTTGCAGTGGACAGGAAGATAATAAAGATTCTACTAAATTAGAGTAATTCATCTAACCAGTACTCCCACTGTTAATATTAGTTAATGCTTTAGTTGTTGGGATATTTTTGTTGTTAGTCTATTGCCAATGCTGCACTTAAGACTGTCAAAAGTCTTGTTCTGAGACTGTGGTCTTTGGCAAGGTCCATGCTGGAGATAAATGCTGAAACAGAGAAGTCAAACTGTCAGCTGAGCAGCCGCAGACTGAAAACATTATGGGGACCGAACTCTCCTCTTCCTTTGACAAAAGCCATTCCTCTAGGCTTAGGTGAGGACCAGATTGTCTCACTCTATAGACTGCAGGAAACTCAATCCAGCACAGCATTCACAGTAAATTGATGTGAACACAGAAATACTTCTTGTCTAGATCATGCAGGAGAATGTGAAAGCAGATAGAGGTGTTCATTGTCACAGTGAATGGAGTTCTGCATAAAGTAGCACAAACAACTTTTCCTAACTCACACTCCAGGCAGATCTCCTGCCTCTTCTTAACCTAGAGAGGATTCCTTCTACCTATCACCATATGTTGAGTTCTAGTAATCTCCAGCTTCTCTGTGAGATACAGGCAGAAGATCCAGACCCTCCACACAAGGCAAGGCCTCTCATTTAGCACCAAGTTTCATTCCTGACAAGTAGAGGATGTGACCAGGGATATATGGTCTTTGGAAAGCTAGCTGGAGGGCAGAGTGGTCACCTAGAGCCATTTAATCCTTAGCAATTTCTCTTCATTCACTTACCCCATGGGACAATTACTGGCAAAGAGTAAATTGTTAACAGACAGTCAAGAGTCGGCCCAGAGCCAGACTAAGAATACTTGAAGCCAAAATGATTTGTGAGAGTCTGTATATTTAGCCTTTCATCTATTACAAAGTGCCCATTTTTTGCAGATTTCTTGTGCAAATCACCAGAAAATAGAAATGGAGAAGAAACCTTATCGTAATTAGTTTGTGTGTTGAAATTCGGGGTTGCTCATGCATCTTCTTCTAAAGATGCTGAGGACTTAGCCTAGAATTTCTAGTATTACCAGTCAACTAATAAACAAAAAGGAAGTTCCCATATTGATACGCATCTCTTGTCTAATGCAATTGTCATTAAGGCCAACATAGGCTTCACGCCAGTCCCTCAGCTGACCTCCGGCCAGAAGGGCTCCGGAGGGAAAATACTATACCATGATAGGCAGCCTGATTCAGGAACTAAGCATCAGTCCTGTGCAGTTAGACAAAAACACCCTCTCACCAAGCCTTAAACAACTGACACTCCACAGAAGCTACTATAAGCTGATAGCCTCCATCTTTGAATGGAGCTATTCTGCACTCTCATAGCCCAGGTCTTGAGCTATTCTGCATTCTCATAACCCAGGTCACCTTCAGGTGGGGAAGTTCAGGCCTTGCATCTTGAACCAAAATTTGCTTAGGCATTTGCAATATCTCTCTCCCTCTGCAGCCCATCAGGAAGTAGGAAAGGGGAAAGACTGCATGATCAGCCTCCTGCTAAATCCATCCCAATTGATGGCTTGGAAGTGTCAATTATGAGTAGTCAGCTCTGAGAAAAGAGAGCATAACTGAATCCCAGCACAGCATGTGAAAGTATTTCAGCAACTAAGAAGAAAGCCCCCTCAAACACACAGAGCCAGTCCTGCAGAAACCTTTCCTGATGCTCACACTGCTTGGGCACTGCTGGATGATGTAGCGGACCAAACAGCATTTAGGTAGAGCCCTTGAACAGAACAGTATGAGGGTGAAAGTGCTGAAAATTAGTTCACATGGCAACTCTGAGATGCTCCAACGATCTCTGGCATTCCAGGGAGTCCCAGGGCAGGGCAAGGTGGGATGGCACCTATGCTGGCATGGGGAGTATGCACTTCCCAGCATCATTCCTCCAGTTCATCACAGAGAAAGAAGTGAGAATAGCCAAACTCATGGAATGAAGGAGAGCATGACACATGTGCAAAGAGAGCTGCAAGCAGAGAGTATGAGAGAATTTCAGGAGGAAAAATTTGAAAAACAGAAATGTGACTACAAAGAGAGGAGAATAAGGATGAATTAGACAGAGGTGGAGACAGGAGCTGTGTTTGAAGGAAAAAGAGTAGGAGAAGAAAGGAGGGGGCAAAGTCCGAGGCACTCAGCGAGTTCAGAACAATCTCCATTCTCTACAACGCTTTCTGTTTAAAAAAATAAAAAAGGAATGATGGAGAAGGGGAGAGAGTCAGACAAGTTTAATGATGTGTGTTCAAAGCTCAGATTGGAAAAATGACAGAGAAAAGCAGCCTGTTTCGGCTCTAATAAATTGTTCTTTGCTGTAAGAGACGCCTGTCGCAGCATTAATACAGGGCCCTAATACACGGGTCAGGGTTAAGTAATTTTCTCCGGCAACTTAAGCGAATAATGAAGCTGGCAGCGGCTAGTGGCGCACTGGGAGAGATGGCCCAGGCCGCCAGCACTTTGTCTTCATTTATTATGCCAGCTCTCATGATTTGGGTACTGGCTGCAACGATGGGAAGCCTCCACCGAGGAGATATCGCTTCATTTCGGTAAGGTAATGAAAGCTGGGATGGGGGGAGGATAAACCAATTTGCTGGCTGACATGGGAAGGAGTGATTTGCAGACCTGGGTGAGGGAGGGGGGTGACCAAGCGAGAGGAAGCACAAGGCTATACCAAGGGGGGTGCTCAAGGACCTTCTCTGAGATAATGGCACCATGTGTTTGTGGGGAGGGCAACAGAGCAGGACCAAGCAGGAGGGGATGGTGGGGCTGGAGCGCAGCACATGTCAGGACCTGAGGCTGCGGGGAAATAGGGAAAAGCCATCAGGAAGAACAGTGTGGGCAGGAGAGGCTGGTGGAGGAGGAAGCAGCAGGAACAGGTCCAAGGGCTGGCAGGGATAGTTGGTGGAGGAAAGTTGAAGAACATGTAATGGTGGAATGATGGAAGTCAAGTGGAGAATAGCCATGCGGGCAAGGCAGGCACAAAAGGCAAAGTGAAAGAGAGAGCAAGGGACATTGTCCCGGCACTGTGAGGACCCCTACAAGCACTTGTCGAAAACATAGACACTCAGGAACTGCAGTTCTGGAGCTCAGTGAAATTCATCCCCACTGGGCCCATTGCTCTTCACATGAGGAAAAAACTCCAGATGAAGCACAAGACAACCCTGCAGCCATATTCTTCCCAGCAGAAGAGGGAATTTCTGTCTTCTGCACTCCTTCCCTATCACATGGGCTTAGGCAATCTATCTCCAAGCCTACTTCCTCAAAGCAGATTAGCAATGACCAATTTTGCAGCTCAACTCCCAAAACATGTGTCACTCTGACCAGCCTGGGCATACTGTTTGCATGCTCACAGTCCCCTCTGATTACCCTTGCACTGCTGTCCTCTCTTCTCAGCCTGAGAGGATATATGCCTAGCAGCTAGGATGCCATCTTTGTCTCTGCTTTAAAATACCTGCATCATTTAGAGGGCATCCCTACTTCCTTCAACATCCATGCTCCCCACTTTTGAAATAGTTAAAGGAATGGAGGCAACAGAGCCCTGGCAGAGTCAGGACTGGAACGCTTACACTTTCCTTCCCTCCCCCTCCTCTCAATGTCGGTTAAGGATTTTCAATAAGGACAAGTGTTGGAGGCTTAACACTGCAGTCTCTGGAGAAGCAGACCAATTTCACACTAATCTTCCCCATGAAGGGAGAGAGCATCGGAAGCAAGAATTACATCAAAGAGAAGTTAATGCTGAGAAGCAGACGACAAAAAGGAGCTGGTTTCAGTTTCAAATGAATACACACAGCTGGATTAAGAGATCAGGCAGCTCAAAGCCTGTATCACAAGCTTTGGTACCCAGGATTTAGCCAGCAGGGAAGAGTTCTGATCTGGGGGCTCTTTTGAAAAGAGGGGATAGTCTTTATGGAGCACTGCAGGTATTTGAGAAGAGCTGGGTAGAAGACAGGGAGTCTGATCTCTTGGTCTGGCCTCTGCTGACCTCTTCTAATAAATATCCTGACTCAGATAACGAGATGGGTTTATGCAGCGTACGTAGCTCCTGAAGCCTTTTGATTAGTGAACAGTTTACCCTGTCATTTCCCCCTGTCCTCCCTCCCACGTTGGTCCGGGGCACTGCAGTTGTGTGGGGAACAGCTCTCCCAGTCCTGAAATGCAGGCAGTCCTTTCCCCCTCTTGGCAGGAGGTGTTCGGCTTCAAATGCAGCTGAGCTCCCTGCAATATAAAACGCACCCTCTGGAGGAAAGGAGAGCAGAGGGTGATTGCAGTAATGTGTCTGTTGTCCCATTTTAAGTGGTGCTGAAGTGAGCCCCGGCATGCTCCCCCCGCCGGGAGGCTGACAGGTGTAAATCCCGCGATGAATGAAGGCACCGAGCCCTATAAAGCTGGTGTCTCTCCACGCGTCTCCGCTCTGATTGACTTGTCGGCTCTCTAAGGCTGACTCTATCAGCTCCTCGCTGATTCCAGGCGTGATTTAGTTTGGAGATGAGAGGTGACAGTTAACATCGGTACTCGTCAGTGTAGATCACACACAGTCATGCTGTCTTCTCCTGGCTCACTCCCTCACCTCCTCCCCCCATGCTCCCACGCCTCTGGTATCTCTCACTCGTATCTGTTGCTCTCATTCTCCCTGCCCATCCTTATCCAGTCCCTCTGTTTACCACCATATCCCTTTGCCTCCCATCACCATTGCAGAGCTCGTTGTCAGTAAATTCTTCCCCTTCTCTTGCCTTTTCTGTCCCAGAATAACAGACCCCTAATGCTGCCTTCAAGGAAATTTCCCTCATGCAAAGACTAGAAACAGCTGTTTTGGCTTGTCCTTTCCAGTCTCCTGTAAAGCCAAGCAAGCAATATGCAGCAAATACTCTATTTGCCAAATTTAAGCTATTTCTTCATTGATGGGTTGTTTGGTCAAGTTGAATTCCCTCAAGTGTATCTGCTGTTTGGAATTCACCAAATATTTCTGAGGAATGAATCTGGGCCTGAAGACATAAGAGGGATTTTGCACTTTGTTTGTGAGCCTACAACTGAATTGTTTGGTGTGGAAAAGCTTTTTGTAGTCCGTACACTACAATATCCTAGAATAGCCCTGCAACCAAGGTTTTTGACACAATGCTCAGATTCCACATCTGGAACTCCTTGATTTAAAATTTCCAGTTCACCAAACATTTCTTCCCAATGCCCACTACCTATAACCTTTATGGGAAATGAACACAAGGGAAAGGAATCACACTTTTTAGAGTTAATAATAGAAAAAAAAAAATCTTGGATGTTTTCACACAGCTCATTTTAACCCAAGGAACTTTCTACTCTATGTCATTCTTGGTCTCCCATTTCCCAATCACTTTTAGTTTCAGTCCCTGGTACTGAAAGTGACAGAATTTCTTTAAGCCACACTGAAAAAGGCAACTGTTCCAGCATCACCAAATAGGAGGTGATTCAGTGGACAATGCATTGGTTAGGTTACCCTTTTCAGTTTTCAGTTCCCACCCTTCTAATTTTCAATAACTTTTATAGCTGATTCCCAGTGGGGTATAATCTTTTACTCTTTTCCATGGAGTGGTCACCCATCATCACAGGCTTCACTGTACTAGTGTGTTTCCTCATAGATTTACAGATTACTTAAGCTGGAAAAGACTGAATGGACATTGTAGAATGGGCTGAGAAACCAAAATGACCTTGACAAGTTGGAGAAAAGGTCTGCAAAGGAAGCAGGTCAGCCACAGCACCACTCTCAGCCATCAGGTAGGAATAACGCAAGCAGATGCAACTATACAACTAAACAGAAGGTAAGACTTGCAAAGCCACATTGTCTCAGCAGAGGACACATCACGTGCATGTTGCCCTTGGAAGTGATGAAAGGAGATGGGCTAAAGCTCCCTTAGCATACTCCATCTCCAGGATATTTGAACCTGAATAACCAACTGCACAATCATGGGGCTGGAAAAGAATCAGGTAGGTAACAGCACTACAGAAATGGATGTAGGGAGAAACAATGAGTCACAAGTTGAAGACAAATACCCATGCCAAGCTATTGTGAAAATGCAACAGTGTACTGGGCTGTACAAACTAGAGAACAGCCTGTAAGACACAAGAACTAGTCCTTGTCCTCTCCTTTGTGTTAGTAAGGCCTGAGTTGCACTTCTTGACCCTTCCTTGTTCCTTTCTTGACACTGAAGTTCAAGAAAAAAGATGCACAAGCCAGAAGGACCCAGGGAAGCTAAGCAAGAATGATCAAAGATCTAGAAAACCTGGCCTGTAGAGAAAAGGCTTTAACTGGGTTTTGTTTAGTCTAGAGGAAAAAAAAAAAGACTGGAAGAGACATGATGGCAATCTTCAAATACACAGCAGGCTGCTTTGAAGAGACAGGGCCTTTGGAGAGTAGGAGAAATTGTAGCCTTAAACTGCATCAAAGGAGATTTAGAAAGCCCAAAGAACTTTTTAGCTGTATATAAGGTGAAGTCTTAAAATAATTTGATTAGAAAGATTGTGGTAGCCCCATCATTTTCCTTAAAGATCAAGTTAGGTAAGCATCTGGAAGGAATCACATAGGTATCTTTAGGCTGATTTAGATGAATTTTCAGCATTCCTTCCTGCAGTATTTTCTCTGAATCTGTAAGTATATTGATGACACTCTACTATGCGACAGCAACTACCCATAATCCATAGTCCCTTCCACCTAGCTGAAAATCTGCAGTGGAGCCACACAAGCATGTGAATGACAATAATATGAAGCATTACCTAAGTCATAGAATTATAGAATAGTTAGGGTTGGAAAGGACCTTAAGATCATCTAGTTCCAACCCCCCTGCCACAGGCAGGGACACCTCCCACTAAACCATGCCACCCAGGGATCTGTCCAATCCAGCCTTGAACACCGCCAGTGATAGAGCATTCACAGCTTCCCTGGGCAACCCACTCCAGTGCCTCACCACCCTTACAGGAAAGAATTTCTTCCTCATATCCAGTCTAAACTTCCCCTGTTTAAGTTTGAACCCATTAACCCTTGTCCTCTCACTACAGTTCCTCATGAAGAGTCCCTCCCCAGCATCCTGTCTATGCTTCTCAGCATGGCTAAGGCAAAATGAAGAGAAGAGCCACGATGCCGTTGAGAATCCGAAGGAGTGTGTCCTTTTCTCTGCATGAAAGGCTAGGATGCATAATTTGGAGACTGAAGATTGCCTGCTGCAGATATTGCTGAGTTTTGAGATTCTTTCTAAGTTTAGGTAATTTAATGATAAATTAAGTCCTGAGCTCTTGAGCTTCAATGAGGTGTGACAGTAGTTCTGTCCCAGGCTGGTGAGAAAGACAATGTTTAGAATACACTTATCATTTAATTCAGACTGCATGAATAACATTTACTGTAGTTTATTCAGTGATATTTTTTCCTCTGACCATAAATTATTCCTGTGACAGCCCTTAGGGCCATACCAGTGTGGAAATGGTAGTATGAGAAGCTGCTGAGTTTGGTTGGTTCCTCCTTTTTTTTTTTTTTTCTGGGGGAGGGTGGTGGTGGTGGTGTTTTGAATTAGTTTCATTTTGTTTATTTGAGGTAGCTTTTGCTCTCTGATATTTGACATGTAACCACAAGGCACATGAACAAGATATATCCTTGGTCTATGGCTCACCAAAAAGTTCCACGTCTTCCTCTGAGAGGAATAGAGTAACTTTGACTTATGTATTTGCCCTGGAGCCTGAAAGGCTGTCATTCCTTGTACTGTCAAAAAACTCTAGTCAAAAGCTCAAAGTGGCACTAGGCTCAGCTGTCCACATCACCATCCTCCAACTACAGAAGTTTCAGTGTAATACCTTAATGGTGGGGCACATCTGCCTGCTTCTTCTCTGATGACACACCAGTGACAGCCACTGTGAAAGGCTTGATATTGAACTAGATGGTCCACTTGATGTCTCTACAGAGGTGTTTATGCATCCCTCAAACCTGAGAGCATGACAGCACAGTACTGTGTGGTTTTCAACACTTTCCCCACGCAGAGCCCATGGTACTAATACTAGACTTTAAGCTTGTCTACAAGAGAGATACCTGTGCTACCTGTGGCTCACAAAGACAGTCTGAGTCATTGAAACCATGGGAACTGGAAATACTCCCATGTATACTCTTGGAAACTGGAGGTCATAGCTCTCAGTCTTAGCCTAGGGAACAACTTGATGAAGTGGTTCCCAGTTACAACAAAAGCAAACTAGAAATTCAGATTTAGACAATGGAACCTTCAGAAGGCACAAACAGAATCCAAGGAAAAACTCCAATACAATGGAATTACCTAAGTCAGATCAGACACACAATGGCAAACTCTCCAAAATGCTCCCATGGATCTTCTCAGTTCTTGCCCTAAACTTCATCAGTGCTGGACCCTGACCTTACTCATGACTACTGTCACTGCTAACACATTTCTCAACATCATCTTAGCCTCTCCAGCTAAGATGGAGAGCTAAATCTGGCTAGCTAAATCTGCTAGCCAGAATTCTTAATCTTCCATTGTCAGAAGTGAAATTACTTCTCTCATTTATATGGCTATATGACAGCTGTCCTCCTGTTCCATCCAAAATTCTCTTCTCCAGGACAGAGATATGTCTTCTCAATCTGTCTTCATCTAGTTTTTGCTCATTCTTTGCTCTGCTAACGATCCCATCTCTACCTTGGACCAGAAAGGGGACATTCAGCAATAGAACCTACATGGTATATCTGTGAGACTGTTTACCCAGACAGCCTCATCTTGCACAAAAGACTCCAGACAGGGGAACTAGAGAAGGAAATGGGCTGTGTCAGCATGGAGCACTGGATGACTAAGCCTGCCAACTTCTTTGTCAAATCTCCCCCCAAAGAGCACACACGCATCTCATTTTTGAACATCTGAAGGCACTCTTGCCTGTACTGTGTTGTCACTGTTGGGATGCGGCAAGGGAGGGAACTCGAAACATTAAGTGGCCAAAAGCCTCTCCAAACAGAGGCCTGCTTTCTGATCCCAGCAGATCCCTGCAGCTTTCTGAATGCCCTTTCTCTCTTTCTGAAGGCTAGAAGTTCAGTTCGGGCAACAGACAGGGCTTTACACTTCCTAGTTTCTCTCAAAAATGGAAATTCCCTGCCTCCCATAACCTCACTGCTTACACTCATCTTGTGTCCATCCACACCCCCTCCCTGCTCCAGCACCCCCCTCCCCACCTCCAGCCCGGGTGACCATCCATGAAAGCCCCCAGCAGTATGTCACGGGAGTGATAATTACATCCCCCCGCTCACATCATGCCGCCTGCTGCTGACCTCTCACCTCTCCTCTCTTTTAATCACCCCTTGGCATCAGTCACTCTGACAGGGCAGCGGCATGAGCCACGTGACCTGTCAGCCCAGGGACATGACTTATAGGGCCCGGCTGGTGGACAAAGGGAAGGGAGATAGGCAGCATAAATCTCCAGGGCGAATAAAAGAGAGTGATGGGGCACTCTGCCGGGGCCTGCGTTAGCAGATTTTCAGCCTCTTGTTATTCAGCCCAGAGTTATGGTGATGAGGAAGTGGCTGAGAGTGACATGCACTGGTCCCAATCAACCTTGCAAAACCTGCAGAGACCTAGAGGAGCCTTAATGTCACACATGGCTGGAGAGCCTCAATGGGGTGGGCTAAGGCCAAGGGAGCAGCCTGAGCAGCACCAGCCACCAGAGGCATGACTAGCAAAAGCTTCAGCTGTCAGAGCAAGGCACTAAGTCACATGGAACAAGGACAAGGGACCCCAGAGTTGTTCCTTTTCATCTCTGCTAAGCACAGCCACAGTAGGATTTGCGCATCAGAGCACCCAATGCTGGCTCAGGACACAGGGTTCTTCCACAGCTAGCACATTCCCCCAGGCTTACCACCACTCCTCTGCTCAACTGCAGGCTCCCCTGCCACATATCTCCTTTCCACCTGCTCCCCTGCACTCACCTGTTGCTTGGTAGGATGAAATCACTGGTGCATCATTCAGTTGTTGCCATTATAAAGATACAGGATATCAGAAGTTTCCACCAAGGAACAGTCCATCATCACTTCTCTGCTGGGACAGAATTGCTCCTCTTGGGACTGCAGAGACCTTCTACTTACGTACAGAGCACAGGAAGGAGTGGGGTCCACTACCACCTGCTGTGATGAGTGCTGCAGTAGAAAAAGGGCACCAGAAGGATCCATCTGGATCATCATCCAAGCTGTCAGTCATCACCCAGGGCCTCTGTAGGTCTCCTTCATCCATATATTTCTCAGGAGGGAAAGCGACAAGGGAGAGCTGGTATCTCCAGGAGTGCTCTAACTTCCCTAGTACTACCACACCTCCAGAGAAGCCCAGGAGCTTTAACCCAGAAGGTATAGGAAGGAGAAGGAAGCACAGTGGTAAGATTGGGCAGTCTTGAATATACTGGAGAAGAAATTAAGGAGAGGGAAATTTTAAGTACATTCCCTTTCATTTGTTTAAAAACTAAAGTGGTATCTGAAATTGTAGCTCTTCAGCTGAAAGCTAAAAACATCGACTTTCCTTTGTGTTTCAAGGAGCAAAATAATGAAGCCCATTTCCAGCTTTGGGTGCAGTTGTTTCTGACTGAACACAAGAAAGGTGAAGCCCTGTAACCAGGAGGGATTTAGCCCCATAAATATGTTTATCTGGAAACCACCATGTCTGAGGCGCTCAAAATGTGAAAGCACTGGGGCAGAGCAGGAAAGCACGGTGCACATCTCTTACACTGGTGGCCTGTGCCCGTCCTATCCCATGCTGGCAGTGGCTCCTCCAGACTTCAGATCCCATCTGCACAGTGAAAACCCCAGCAAAACCAGCTACCAGTGTTGCCTGTTCATGCTGTGCATAAGCACCATCTCCTCCTACACTTCCCTGAGACATAAAAACTCACAGCACTTTCAGTGCTGCAGGCGATACCTTCTGATTTTCAAGAAATGCCAGCTGCTAAAATGAGGTGTGTCCAGGCAGCAGTGGGTGAAGGTCTACTTGTGCCATTCCCTGGGCCAAGGCCTGCTCTTGTACATCAAGACATCCCTACTCATATCCCAGCAGAGGGGCCCCACAAACTATGCAGCTCAGTGCTGCTGTCACAGCTAAATGAGGGGAGAAGACACTCTTGGACCAAGCAGAGGGATCAGCACAGTTACAGCAGCATCGTATGTGTATATTGTACCCTCCTCCCACAGGGAATGCCCTCTACTGCTGCCCTCTCTGGTTTTCCCATCTCTGCCTACACCACCCAGCCCCTACAGAGCTCAAGGCAGGGAGGGCTGCCTCCCGCACAGAAGAGACTTCATCTACCTTGGGACCTGAAGGCAAAATTGCTCAGTCCTGGAGACAAGATCACACGGGGCCCCACACTTCCCCCTCCACCTTCCTGAAGGCCTCTTCTCCACCAGTGACTCCCCTCTAGGCTGAGGGGGAAGCCCTGCAGCCCCCAGTCTCCTCACCAGATGGGCCCTAGCCCCCGAGACAGGAGTACATGGCTCCCTACCCTCCTCCCCCCCATCTGCCTTTTAACAATGATGGAAGCTGCTGTCAGCGTGCAGCGACAGTAACAAACACTCTTCTTAATAACACAGGGTGTCCCTCTTATTAAAATGAATAGACTTCAGTGGTGAAGCCAGGCTGCTTGCCTTGCAGCCTGGTGTGGACAGCAACCCTCGAGCAGAACAGTTTATCTGCTGTAATTATTACAGCAGCTTTGGCTGCAGGACATTGCTGGGTACGGTACTGTGTTGTACCCTGAGGCAGAGGCACAAGTAAATGGACAGACTGAGATGCCTACCAACACGTGAGCACACACAGAAATACAGGCCTGTGTGCCTGCAAACATGTGCAGGAATCTCCAAGATGTAATCTGCATGCAGAGACATAGAGTTAAATGTATCCACAGGCAGGCTTTTTGCCATCCTAAATCCCACTGAAACCAGCAGCAGCAGCTGGTGTCACTCCGATTTTTCTTGTGCATAACAGGTATATTAGCACACATGTGCATAAAGCTCACTGCACTGAAAGCAGGTAAAGGAAGGCAAATACTTGGCCTGTGGGTGAGAGTCCCTTCCTCCACCAGCTCACAATATATCTGTTCAATTTTCCTGCTCCCTGGTCGATGGGAGGTCACAGGATAAATGTATTTCAGGTTTTACATACCAGTGCAACATGTTGAAAAGAGCTGATGTGGCATTCCTTGTGTCCGCCTTTTCTGGGTTTTGGATCTCAGTTAATGTATTGGTTTCTCCTCCATGGTGAAGCTGTCCATTTCCCAAGCACCAAATTCAGAGGATTTCTGTATCCCAACCACTGACTTTCATTTTGCATGCTGTAGCCAGACACCAAGTTTGGGATGGAGAAGGAAACCATCTGGCATGATGCTTGCCAGCGGTTTTGGAGGTTTGTTTGGATTGGCTGTGACACAGTAGCCTCTATGCATGCTTCCTCGCCCAGGTAGCCAAAACATCCCCACCTTTGCTGATCTAGTGTATTTTCTCAGCCTTTACTAAGCTGGCTGGTTCTGCAAATGCACCCAGCACAGACCTGAGGCTAGAGGTATGTGAAAGAAAACTTTCCTCCTTTGGAGCTCCCTCAAACAGAGATTATCCAAGGGAAAAATCAATCAGAAAGACAAATGACAATAGCACGTCCCAACATCCACTCTGCTGCTATCTCAGAGCTGCCCTCTGGGCTGCAGAGGCGCAGCAAGACCAAATCTAGCCCACTGCATCTCACCCTTCCAGGAGCAAGCACAGAGAAATTTCTCAACCATTGCATCGTTGCACAAAGGTGCAGACACCTTCAGTGCATTAAGGTAGGTTTCTGCATCACTGTCATTGGGAAGCCTGAGACAGCTGACACTGTAACAGGACTCCAGCATTCAGGACCACCTAACTCCAGCTCACCTTGTAGTGCTCCCCACAGAAGAGCTCACAGCAGTCAGGAAAACTAGCAGTAAGCTAGTTTTATTGATAAATTTAACAAATTTAGCAATGGGGTAGAATAAACCAAATTTGAATTATGTGCAGCCAGGAAGAGCGGTTGACAGGACCCCACCATGAAGAGCCAGACTGAAGTACATCTGCCTTTATTATCTGTGGAGACTGGCACCTGTTAGCTCTTCTTAGAAAATGTTGCTGGCATGACATATTATAACTTCACTGGTCTTGCTGGTGTTTAGTACAGCAAGAGAGACTAGAGCAGTGGAGCAGACAGAAGAAAAGGTGAAAGAATGGGTACATGAACCAGACTGTTTCAGCCAGTGACTTCCTGGTCTCAGAAGTCAAATGCATCACAAGAAAGCTGCAGACATGCTGTTTATTCACGTTTTCCAGTCACCCACATGCCACATCCTGAATTGTCAGTCTTTCTGCTCAGGGAAAGGCTAGCAATGATATATCAGGGGAAGCAGTTGATGAATGCAAAAGCAGACAAGGATCTAACCTAAAAGGCTTCCAAAAAGTGAGTATTATCCTCCAGTCATTATCTCTAGCTATGTGCAAACTGACTACAACACCTCTGTCAACAGAACTTTTACCTTCTCAGGCCCTGTCAGGGAAGCTCCAAAGACCACTGCCCACCAGTAAGACTAGATTTCCAGATACACATGGCTCACCTCTTCGAATCACTGCCACCAAGGGCTGCAGGTCAGGTTAGGGGTTGCCAGCAAGGCTGCTAGCCTGGGCTTTCAGAGTTGCAAGCCTGTGTCAGCAGAAAATAGCTCAGTGACTAGGACAGGACTGACAGATCTCTGAAGGACAGCCTGGCTTTGCAGTCTACTTCATCCTATCAGTGCCCATCCTATCAGTTCCTTACTTAATAAGCACAAACATTTCACCCACTTCTCACCTTAAAAAACAAAATCAAACTATTAGAAGACAAGAAAATAAAGGAGAACATTGCACAGGAAGCTGAGCATAGGAGTTGGGCAGAGCTAGGAAAAGTTGCAGCACAACCTTCACCCCTGCTACTAGTAATTTTATGCAGGGAATATGTAAGCTCAACACAGCAGCAGGGCTGAGATGGAAGCTGCATGAAGTCCACTTGCCCACACCCAAGGCTGCTTCTGGCAGAAGTAGAATACAGAAGCTTTCTACAGAAGCTGGATAACTCCTGCCCTGGACACAAAACCACCCTACAGGACCACTCCTGAGGCCAGAAGCTGCTGGAGAGGTCCTGACACTGACACACAGCCTGCACAGCAGTGATGGCTGCTGCATGCCACAGCATACTGGAAAGAAAACACAGTATAGAAACAAACTTCCCTTCGCCTGTTGAGAAAGCAGTTGAAGCTTCATTCACCTCAGCACTAGGACCAGACACTCATGACAAAGGGAAGTACTGGTGTCTGGAGTTACCAGGCTGCAGCTCATTGCCTGTCACCAAATAGCACACAGAAAATGCAAGAGGGGAAGAAGCTGCAGTGTCCTGAGCGAAGAGTTTCTCATCAACGTGGATACCCCAGCTGCTGAGCAAGTGCTGCTTGAGGATGTGGTTCATCATTATTACACTGAAGTGAGATGTTGGGGAGTGGATGACCAATCATCAAAAAAACTTAGCACCAGTAACACCATTCTTCTCTTTCCACTGGTGTCAGCTCCAAAGCAGCACCAAGATTTTGCTGCTGGTGTTCTTTGCTGGGATGCTGGAGGACTTTGAGCACCCATCAAGCACACAGGAGTTGCAGAGGCATGGGCACAGAAGCGCAAACTGAGAACCATGGCCAACAGCCTGGCCAGAGGAAGAGGAGTCAGGAGAGGATCAGTTCCTAACCAACTCCTAGAAAGCTCAGACCATGGTTTTGGCAAATCACTTTCAGAACAGATGCCTGTGTGGGCTGAGCGAGAGCAAAGGGCTGTTGATGCCACCCCACTGTAGAGCCCTGCAGTGCTGAGCAGGGTGTGGGGAGGAGATGGGGGCTTGGGAGAGCCGAGCAGCAGAATGCAGATCCCAGACAGAGACACTTTCAAGCAGTTGACATCCAGAGAAACTGAGCCAGGAGAATTCATCCCCATGACTTCGCTGGCTCTACAAGGCTGTGACATGTCAAGAAGCAGATGAAGAAATTATTCTGAGCAAGTGTATTTTTCTCCGATTGCTTTGCAGACAAGCACATACAGATAAAGAGAGACCTCTAGTGATGCTGGAGGGACTCTGCTTGTCTACGCCCTCCAAGCATCTCTCACACTGAGAAACAAATGTCTCGATTGCTGTGACTAGTGCCCTCCTCCTGAGAGAGAAAACTACCGGCTTATCCGTGGAGGGGTGGTGCTCAGAACAGAGGAGTGAGTACCCTAGACTGGGGGGGGGGGGGGGGGGACGGGACGGGACGGGACGGGACGGGACACACGTGGTCAGAAAAACTAATGAAAGCAAAACGGCTCAGGTCTTGCCCACACCCTGCCCAAGCTCCAGCATTGTCCTGGGATCAGGCATACAATTCACAGGAAGGTGGGAAGTTGACAGTGCTGGGAAATGGTACACAATTTGTCTCTAATTTGAAACGTGCTGAAGTTTGCATCCAGGCGGAGCAGGACTTCAGCAGAGGCCATCTCAGTGTGGTAAGAGGCAAGAGCAAGGAACAGCAGGCTCCTGGCTAGCCTTGGCTATGGCAGGAGACACCCTACCCCCTTGCACAACCCTGACAATTGCAGCATCTTGCACTCAGGTGTGGGATGGAGGAGTACTTTTAACTTGTTGAATTCAGCTTCAAAGCCCCAATGTCCAGGTGTGGACAGAAAGGATGATGGGCTGTGCATAAGGGCACATTCATGCCACACATCCCATGTCTAGCATAGAGAGAAGGCAAGCAAACAATACTCTTCACCTTCCCGACTCTCTGCACTGTATAGCCAAGAGTTTAAGTCTACTCAGACACACAACTACTACATTAAACATCCCAGGTATGAAAGGGGGTTGAGGGAAAACATGAGGAGAAACAAATGCTAGGGGCAGACTTGGCTATGTCAGAGGCACAGCAATTGTGCTGTGCAATGTCAAAAAAGCAAACAAATACACCTGTCCCATTGCTCCCAAACCCAGGACAAGAAAAGGTAAGGGCTCCTGCCAGCCAGAAAAGGCCTCTCTTGCCTGCTCCTGCCACCTTCTCTGCAGCTCTGAGCTATGATTACTCAATTAGCAGCTCACATAGTACCTTCCTCCCACTCAGTGGTCTCTCCTGTTGCCCAGCCAGCACATAAATCAAAAGAGAGCAGCTCTTTCCCTGGGCTTCCTTTTTCTTATGCTAGCCCAAGCCTCTGTGACCTCCTATTAGGAGAGGGGGAAGTTGTATTTTGCTGGAATGTTTTATTTTCTGTGCTGCATGAAGAGTAATTGTAGAGGGGAGGGAGAGCACAACCACAAGAAAGCATGTGCACTGCCAGCCAGGCCGATGTCCTTGTCCCGCAAGGTTATGGATCCATTTTAGCTCAAATAATAATAAAAGAAAAGCCTCATAGAGGCAAGGGATTCATAAAACAAAGCATGAGCTGGGCATTTGGCAGCAGCTGCCCATGGAGTGAGAAGCACACATTCAAGTTTGGAGGTAGACAAGCTCTCTGTACCCTGCCAACAGCTTGGAGATTTCAGGGAGCTGGCATGGTTTGTAATAGTGTGTGTATGCATGTGCACTCATGTATGCAGAGATAGCTGGCACAACCCCACTTTCTCTTTCCCCTCACACTTCATTGATGTTACTTCAGTTACACAGTCCAGCAGAACTTGGGCATTCAGACCAAGGATCATTGTCTGGCCCACACTAGAGCAAGTGTGTCATGAGTGGCCTGTGTAGCAATCTCCCCATCTGCCCTGCTGCATCCCAGCACCTTTCCAGGCACAACAGAATTGCAGCTTTTTAACAGCTGCATGGGACACTTGCACTGAGCATTTCTCTTCCCTGTTTAGAGGACAAACGTTACGAAGGACAGAACAACAAAACATCTTACACCTGAGACAGAAGAGCCTCCCCTGCAAGAATTTAGGAAACTTTGGGGATGTGCAAGTGTTGTTCTGATGAAATCCCAGCGGGCATATGAACATTTCCAAGTGATAAATAAAGCCTTGAGGAACAAATTCAAGACTTTCTGGGGGAAAAAAGCAACAACAGTACACTTCATTTTGCTTCGCATAGAGAGAGCACTATTAACAATTATTCCTTTCTTGTAACAGGCATATATGATGCTTTCCTGACTGCAGAGGACATCTCATTCATTTCTAATGCATCAGGGCAGACAATTAGATCAAATGCAAAGGTTGAGACTATATGGTACTTTGGAGGAATCAATTGTTTAGCAAATTATGGGTTATCAAAAAAGAAAAGAAGCATTGAATATGCTAGAAATGCAGCCAGTATTGTTGAAATATGAGAGCTATTTCTTCCTGATAGGTGTTCTTATATCAAAAGTCCTACAGTTAGCTAGGGAAGCTGAAAGGAGTATCTGAGCAGTCAGGGGGATTTCTGAGTTTACTGCTCAAGCGCAAAAGATTAGACCACTGAGCAACGTCCACATCAGCCTAGACTGTAAGTGGCTGTGACCATCACCTCTCCAAGCTCAGCATCTCTAGGATAGAGGTAACAAACTGCAAAAGCAAAAAGGAATGGAAACTGAGGATAATTCAGAAGTGCTTTTCTGAAAGAAAACCAGCCATCCCATACTAGTAATCTCTGAGCAAACGTGTGAGAATAGAAGACATCATTACCTGGGCTTCCAGAAAAAATATTCATTCTCTTGAAGAGGCCGCTGATGAAGCTGAGCCATGATGAGGCAGAAGTGTCAGTGAAGTCCTGGCATGGGATTAGAAGAGGAAGAAGTAGACTGCCAATCTTGGCATAGCTGAGTAACAGCTTTGGGATACCAGGATGTGGCCTCTTAGAAATGCTGCTTGATGCATTTGTCAGTGATTAAGGGTGAGTAGAGCAGTGGTAAGATTTGTGGGTAAACTAGTAAACCAGCTGTATTAGCAAATCTAGACCAGAGAAACAGGGAGCTTCAGAGAGACATCTAACAGCAGGCACACACAATGCTGGTGGATGCAAGGCAGCACACATTCTGTTGTTTATCTTCATCAGACCATTTGCAACTGGAAATATGGGTCATGGAGCAGTGATGACAAGCTGCTCCTTCGAGAGGGTGAACTAGGAGTTAAGGGTGATCCCAACCCAGGGCGTGCCCTCACTGACCAAGGCACAGTCCTGCAGCATCTGAGCACAGCAAGCAGAAGAGAGTGCTGGTAACAGGGTCCATCCACAGCCACAGACAAGGCAAAGTAATGAACCAGGGTTCATTCAGGAAGTCCCATCAGGAGCAGCAAAAGATTGGGCTGGAGGCACTGCTGCAGCACAGATCTAAGAACCATCCAGGAGATGAGACCACAGACAGAGGTAGAGACAGGCAGATTTACAACACATCTTAGGAAGTGAATGAGTGGCCAAGGCTGAGCTTAAATGGAGCCCTAAGGAGAGGGTGTGAGCCCCAGGTGAGACCTCTCAAGGGTAATCAAGGCCATTGGTATCATCGGGACCCTGACAGTTGCTTAATGTACAGACTCCCTTCATTCACATGCGGTAGGATCAGCCATACACCATACAGGCAATTGCCTTTCTGCACTAGTTGGCCCTTAGTGACAGCCTTCCGCATGCTCTCCTGTAACATCTGTCTGCCTGCACTCCTGATGGGGAACATGTGTTCACATGCCTCAGGAAAGGCTGTAGCACCATCCGGGCAACAGCATTGTGGGGGAAGGCAACTGCACACACAGAATAAAAATAAAGGTAAAAACCACCAATTCCCTCAAACTGCGTTAAAAATAACACAAACGCATTTCCACTTCTCCCAGAGAATAAAGATGAAGGGCACATAATAGGAATACCTCTTGATGTAGTGCATAACTGCCTGTGGGTGCTGCTGATGGTGTGTGGAGGATGTCAGCCCAGATGAGGCTCAGACACTTGTGTGCTTTAGGGAAACACCCGAAGTTACAGCAGGCAGGATTTTGAAGACAACATGTAGTTTGTGAACCTTCTTGGCTGAGGGACAAACCCGGTACTTACCGGGTGGCTGAGTCCCTCATTGTCCATTACAGCATTTCTTGGCCTTTTTTTCCTAAAATTTCAATTGTGGCCGCCCTGAGTACTGAGACGGCAAGTCAGTTCTCTCTGACTGGGTAATTCTCATGTTAAGGGAGTGGTTTTTCTCCCTTGAGCTCCAAAAGGTGCCACAGAATCAAACAATAAAGTGTCTTTTCTGTCCTGAGCTGTGCAAAAAAAGCAGAGCATGAAACCAGGCAGGCAGCTGGGAACAATGATCAGCAGAGAGGGAAAAGGCAGCATAGGGGCTCATAAATATAATGTTTTGCTGTTACTTTGGAATGGCAGAGACACGTCCTTGTAGGATTAAAACTGTACAGATTGCTTTATTATTTTCAGTCCAAAGAAATTAGCTGGAATGGAGAGAGAAGTATGGGAAACAGCAGGGAGGAACAGCAGGTGTGGAGGGTAGGTACCATAAGGGTGCCCTGTGTTTGGAGCCATACACACCCAGTCCCAAACCTTCCAAGCCTCCCAAACCTTGCAAGGTGATGCCTTGGAAGCATAGTGTGACTGTGTGAATTCAGGGTCTGTCCTTGCAGCCACAGCAGGCCCAACTGGCACCTAGATGGCAGGCCAGCAGCAGGGCCCCTCCAGCTTACTGCAGGAGGCTGTGGGGAGCCTCCAGCACCCGCCGCTGCTCTGTGAAGCACCGGGACCCCACAGAACCGAATGCCTCTCCCTGCCCCTTATCTGGTCTGTGGTGCACCCTGCTCCCCTTCCTGGCATGGGGAAGCCGTGAGAGCCTGTGCTCATCCCATCCATCCACCCCATGGGCTCTGAAGGAAGCAGCACAGTGACTGCCATGCCCATTGGCACATTGGTCACTTACTCCCTTTCTGCATTTAGTGATTTATTTATTTGACGTAGAAGCCTTTGCGTGCTCCCCCCACCCTTCATCTCCTTTCACCATCTGTCTGTTCATTGGGAAATCTGTTCCAGCTGACCTCAAGCTGACCAGTGCTTCCCTCTTCCCTCCATCCTGCCATGGGCTCCTCCAGACGTCCCCAGCTCAGCACAGGGTTTTTTAGCTGACTATGCAAATGTCACCCAGCCAGCTGGTGTCTGCCTCCCAGAAACACATGTTCAAAAGCCCCCTGGACAGCCAGGGGGGAAGAGGGGGCAAGTCCCTATGCCCCAGCCCAGGGGCTGCTCAGAGGAAGTTACTTAGCCAGGAATTATTCAACAAACAGATGGGAGCAGGGAAGCAAGGCTGGGGAACAGAGGAAAATAAGAGCGCAGTGCATCTGTGTGTATGTGTGCAGGCGTGGGTCTGTGGGCGTCCCCAGTGAGTGTGTGGGAAGTGCGAATGAAATCATTGTGCCCAGAAAAGCTGTGGATGCCCCATCCCTGGAAGTGTTCAAGGCCAGGTTGGATGGGGCTTTGAGTAACCTGGTCTAGTGAAAGGTGTTGGAAGGGAGGCTGGAACTAAATCTTTAATGTCTCTTCCAATTCAAACCATTCTGTGATGGGTAGAGGTGAAAGGGGTGTGTGAGAGAGATGTACAGATCAGGGGAGGATGTTGCTCTTAATTTCATGGTCTTCTCCTAATGAGATCTTCTGCAGCATGAAAAGGGGCTCTAATAGCACAGCATAAAGGAGATGCAGCTGTCAGAGGGCCAAACAGCAGGCCTATAGAAACAGCCCCCAGGAAAGTTACTAAAGCAAGGCAAAGCCAGGAGGGCTCGTTTCAATTCTTCAGCAGCGCTCTCTTCTCTCTATCACCTAACATCTGACTATCCACCTAAGAGCTCTAGGCCTCTGTGGAGGAAGAGGGTGGCGACGCTGAAACTGGAGCTGAGGATTTGGGGAGGAATTCAGAACTTAACCAAGCGGAGCAGAGAGCAGAGGAGCATTGCCACAGCACCTCACCAGGGCTGATAAACTACTGTATGATGTAAAGCTCAGCCAGAAAGCCATGCATATGCAGCAGCCCAGCTCAGCTGGGTATCTGCAGGACACAAGCTGTGACACAGTCATACCCTGAAGTGCTCGCAAAGAACAGGATTAATGTGATGATGCCTGCTAGGTCTTTGCCATGCATAAGGTGAGAGGAAAGCCTGGAAAGAAATGGGCAAAACATCCACAGTACCTCTTACGAACCTCCTAAGACAATCATGGACTTCCTCAACGGCTCTGCTGCTACATCCAAAGGTTAATGCATCCACAGTTTCTCAGGCAGAAAGGAAAGGTTGGGTATCTGCATGTAATTATACAGGGCTTGGACACTCTCCATGAAGTTAAGAAACTCCTTTTCTTTACCTCTTTCAGATGCTCTCCCTCATCTGACTTCAGGTGTGGGGGTTTTAACTCCTGGGTATTTACTGATAACGTTCGAGCAGGGGGACACTAAATCACATAACAGTGCCTTCTCCAGGCTAAAGAGAAATCAGGATATTGGCTCTTAAAATTAAACCAGATTCTTCCTCATAATAGCAATTAAAACTGGAAGAAGCCAAGGTAACTCTCTCTTCAGCCTACATTTCTCCTGTCACAACTGCAGCTCTGGCCCTCTGATAAGGACCCCTTGGGCTCCCTGGGAGAAGGCAGGATGGCAGCTCCAGATGTAGCTGACAGATGATGCTCTTCCTGGCCGTAGGCAAGAACTGCGAAATGGTGAGCTGCCAGGAGCAGCTTAAGGAAGAAATGCACAGCATGTGTGCAAGGGAAACCGGGAGATTACAGCATCAATACAGAGCATAGGGGAATTGCTGGACATTGGAGATGTCTCCTGTGTATCCTGACCACAGGTGACAATGAAGCCTGTCCCTGAGTCAAGCCTAATGGCAGAGAAAAAATACACTGTGTGAAAAAAACAGTCAGTACCACGTGCTCCTTTCCATAGAGTAACAGGGCACCAGTGAAGGTAACCAGGGCTCAGCTTGCTCTCCAAAATGTACTTGAAGTCTGGGGTAAAGAGACACGCTATTCAAGGATGGAATGGACTGGTCGTGCTCATATCTGTGTTCATCTTGTCTGGATTTAGAGTGGCTCCCAGGATGTCACTGGCTTTTAGAAAGACCAAAGCAGAATATGCGAATGGATACTGCCATACCTTAGGTATGTGTTTGATGCGGCTGGGTTTGGCATAAGAGACAAAAGTGGTGGGTTTTTTACTGAAGAAGAAATTTGGGTTATTTTTGCACTAGGGCAAGGCTCAACAGAGGCAAAGCTGGAAGAAATCACAGGGCATGTCAGCAGCCTACATGAGCATAGAACCAGATCTTCTTCTTTCACATACACTAGATGCTGTATCATAGATCGTGGTCATCCCTGAAATTGCAGGGGAGGCACCTGACAAGCGTAGCTTTTTCAGTATCAGGGGCTTAGGCTAAGGGGAATAAGGCAGCACTGTAGCGGCTGATGCAGCCTTTGGGGCAGAGATCTGTTAGTGCATGCTTTGGGCACTGTAAGACAGGCTGAATGTCCCTGGACAATTTGAGGCTGAGAGAGCTCTTCATTACCAGCCATCACAGGGCAAGAAGGAAACCACAAGGCTGCATCTACACTAGTGAATTTACCAGGGCACGGGCTCTAGCACTGGCACTCTTTGAACATGGGCAGGCTCCTGGCGGGGCGCTGGCCTCCACCTGTTAGAAGCCCCCAGGCACTGCCTGGGTTTGATTTGGAGGAGGGGAACCACAGGCAACACGTTGTTCTCCATAAGCAGAACAGAGGAGGCCTCATTGTGCTGTGGCAGAAGAGGTTTGGGACATTTCAGCGCAAGCTATGTCCTGCAGCTTGAGTTTAAATATACCTGTATAGGCATAACCACAGAAGCCCGTCAAAGGGTACCAGAGAGAGCCCATTTAAAAGAGCAACTCAGAAACCGTGAATCAGGAGAGTGCCCTCCACTGCTCATTGCTCAACCAGACCCACTGAGCAAGAGCCAGCACCTGGGCCCATAAATCCTCAGCCTTACTGTGAACGCAGAACTGGAGCATCCAGTTTAACGCGGACCCAGGGAGCCGTTCTCTCCTCCTGGCTGCCAGCGTGCGGCACTGGCTCGGGCTCACAGGCAGCCCCGCCGCTGTGCAAAGCAGCCTGCAGCCCTCCCACCTCCCGCCACGCCACCGCCGAGCGGGCGCGGGGTCCCACCAGGCTCTGCAGGAAGGCTGCGAGGCAGCGCGCGAGGAGGGGGAGCGGGCTGTGTCTCATGTCTCCTCTCCCTTTGTGTGTACCTCCTGGTACGATTATTAAACGCAAATTACAAAAGATGTGACCCAAACGATCTTTATTTCTTCTTTCGCCGAGCGGTGCCTGCAGGTCCTGATTCTGAATTCCTTTTCAATTACAGATGCCATTTTAACACAAAGTGGCTTCTGTCTGCAATTACCGGCACTGACGGCAGCGCAGAGGCAGCTCTGGTGGCAGAACACAAAAGCCTGGCATCTTCTGCCTGTTTAGAAACTTTCATTTGCTGTGATTAAAGGCAGAAGACGCAGGAGCTGTCTGTCTGCACAAGTGCACTGTACGCACACGCTCGTTCCCGGTACAATCCCTGAGAAACCAGCCCTCCCCACTCACCTCCACGAATCACTCAGGAGGACTTTAACTGATGTTCCAGCTGATATTATGCAGACAGATTGACAGAGTTAACCCCATCATGCCTTGGCTTAGCAAGGAAACTGCTGGTAAAGCTGAGCAGCCTGAATTGCAGAGCAGAGACACTGGTACAGGCTCGGGTGCAGGGTGATACAAAGATGAGCATTTTCCTTTTACATTGGCAAGCTAAAGCACTACCCTCTCTTCACTTACAGCTGAAATGCAGCCTCCTGCATACGAGTGTGGAAGTGCTACATGCATTACTGCCGCAAATTAACACAGGGAGAGGTGATGAGGAATCCCAGAGCCAAATGAAGCTGGTAACAGGAGACACACACATCTGCTGGCATTTGCAATTACCTAGGACAAACGGGGTTAAGACCTGAAATCTGTGGGGCATGGACCCAGCTTTGCATCTTGTTGCAAAACCAGCAGCTCCATGCACACAGCATCCTCTGGTTCTCAAGAAAAATTCACAGTGACTGCAGTTTGACAGCTAAAGTCAAACACAATGGAATTCAAAGAGTACATTTCCGTGCAGCGGCTGCATGTCGCTCCCAGCAGCTGTATCCAAGAGCCCCTGCTCTGCCCTGAGCTGGGGCACTGCCTGCGTGCTGCCCCACTGACAGCCACACACACACCCCCAGGGCCAAGGAGGCAGACACCGCCTCTCTTCTGCCCCACTATCAGGTTAGATTTTGCTGCTGCTTCTTAAGTATACACTGCTGTGCCTTTTTGTCCTTCAGCCTTCTCCACAAGTTTATCTTGCTTGTGCATAAGCTTCAACATTATTCTCATCTTCCAGACTCCTTCCTTACTTTCTGTCCAGCCTCCACCAAAAACTCCTGCTCTTCCCCCCCCATTCCCTTTTCCCACACCATCCATAATGTACCAACCATTTTCCATGCGCTCTTTAATGTCACTGCTCTCAACAGTTTCTGCAGAGCCAGGAAGAAGCTGATGGCAGGTGCTGCCAGCTGGTGAGGGCTGTTGTTCACATTTATTTTGTTACCCAGTTTTTTTCTCCTCGTCTATTCCTTGGTGTGTGGTTTATTTTTCCAATGTGATGGTTTATTTCTCACTCCTGCATGTTTGCTCGAATACAAGTGCACAACATTGAGCCCATGTGAGCACTACAGCAACACGAGCAGTGCAAGTGTGTAGCCAGGGCAGCCCTGGCAGGGCCAAGCCCCCAGGGCAGGCAGAGATGTTGTATCCCAGGGAAGACCATGCTCTGGCACAGCAGTGAGCGGTAGGCGGCTGACGTGGCTTGGCTGGATTGGTATGGGCATGGGGAACAACAGCCATGGAGGCCCTGGCTCTGTCCCTTGGGAACAGCCCTCAAGAAGACACTGTTAATCCTTTCCCTTTAAAGCCCCTCCAGAGCTTGCATGGATGGAACAAGTGTTGAGACTCTTGGCCACAAAATAGGACTTAAATAGGTGGTTTGCAGGTCAGCAAGGTGGTTAGAAGCCCCTTGCTGCACAACCCCCATTTTCCAACAAGTCCCTCAGGCCCCTTTGGGGCCTGAATCATAGACTTGTTTAGGCTGAAAAAGACCTTTAAGATCATCAAGTCCAACCGTTACCCCAGGACTGCCAAGTCCACCATTAAACAATGTCACTGAGAGCCTCATCCACACATTTTCTGTGCACTCCCAGGGATGGTGATTTCACCACTGCCCTGGGCAGCCTGTGCCAACGCCTGACAACCCTTTCGGTGAAGAAATTTTTCCTAACATCCAATCTAAACCACCCCTGGCACAGCTTAAGGCCATTCTCTGTTGTCCTGTTGCTTGTTACTTAGAGGAGACCAGCCACCTCTTCTCTCCATCCTCCTTTCAGGTACATGTAGAGAGCAATAAGGCCCCCTCTGAGCCTTCTCTTCTCCAGACTAAACAATCCTAGATACCCTCAGCTGCTCCTTATTGGACTCTGCTCCTTCATCAGCTTCCTTGCCCTTCTCTGGACTGCATGGCCCTACCAGGGAGAGAACCAGGGACATTAAATCTCACAACCCACGATGACAACACTTGAAGGGTTTCTGCCCAGCAGTGTCTGGTACCCAAACTCTGTGTGCTTTCCCCATCCCACCCTGTAGCAGGGCAGCAGGTTTTGTATGGGCCCAGCCAAGACACCCTCCTCAGAAGCCAGTGCAGGGTGAAGAGGGGACAATTTACAGCAGTGGTTATTGAGTGGTGTGTGAGCCATTTGTCACGCTGAGCCCTGGCACCTTGTTCTACCTGTGTTGTGTGTGTTTTATTGGTGTTGAGCAGAGGGAGGCCAGAGCAGAGGGGAGTCTGGGAGGAGAGGCACTCAAGTGAAAAATGAACCGAGCCAAACAGGATTGAGAAAGAGAGAGAGAGAGAGACATGCAGGGGAAGGGGGTGAAGGGGCCAGATTATAAAACACAAGACAAATGTCCCCACTGGCAGCAGGGTTAAGGAGTGAGAGGGAAGAAATGGGAGGAGTGGGGGGGGACAGGGGAGGCAAAAGAAAGGGAGAATAAAGACACTGCCTTGTGGCCAGCACTATCCTAATGGGATCAGGGATGCACATGTAGTCAGAAAAATAATTCTCAGTTTAACAAAGCAAGAAGAGGGGGTGGGAGCGGGGGAAAGCTACAGATCCAAATGGAAAGTGCCCCAGGGTGTCCAATCTGCTGGGTTTAAAAAAAACACATCCTTTTGCCTCACCCCCCCTTCTCCCCCACTAGGAGCTGGCTCCTTCCCCGTCCCCCCAGCCACCACCACCAAAAGCAGCGGGACCGGGAAGAGAGCAGAAGGTCTGTTTAGAATTTCACATCCCTTCCATCTTCCTCCCTCAGTGCTAAACTTTCAAGACAAAAATCATAAAACGAGGTGCTTTGTTGGTGAGGCAGATTCAGAGATCTTCCTGTTAGGAACAAGAAAGGGAAGAGAGAGACAGAGAGTGAGACAGAGAGATAGCTAGATGGAGGGCTGGCTTTGTGCTTGCAACAAGCCACTAAAGGTGCATTTTTAATTAAATTTATACAAAATGTGTCAGTTTTATCTCTATGTTTCAAACCTGACTCTTTTCTATCAAAGTAAAGTATTGATCTTCACTGCCCCGAAGCTACCTGACTGAATTAAACAGAATAAATAGAAGAAGGACTGAAAGGGCTTAGAAACAACTGCAGAGAGGGGAATGTTTAATGGCTCCACAGTCATTTGCTGCAATTAAAAAACAAAACCATTTAGAGGGGCTGTTAACACCTTGAAGTCTGAAAATCCTCACTTCAAAAAAGCCCCGAAACAGCTTCCAGGCAAAACATTTTAATTGTCATAAATACTTCCAAATTCAGCCACGGCTTGCGCATGTGCACATTGTACAGACAGACAAACAGATCCCTGGCCCCAACAGGACAGAACCCACTCAGCTGGTGAGACACAGGTATGGTCTACATGGCACAGGACGCCTCCAGCCAAGGCAAGGCCTGTATCCATGTGACCCAGACACATATACACTTAAGCAAAATAAGTGAGAAGTGAAGGATGGATGTTTTAGGCCCACAGACACATTCCAGGTCTGTTTTCCCAATGCGACGTTGCCTGTACTGAACATTATTCTCCAAATTGGTCATACTCAATTGCATGTCATGAAAGTCTTAGGCATTCTACAAAGCTCTCTCTGCGCCTGTCTTATGTCACAAGAAGCACCACAGATCTGGTGCTGCCACCAGTCCCACTCAATTAAGAACTAGGCGTGTTGGGGCTGGGGTAGACAAAAGCACACAGACAGGGCCCCCAGTTTCCTTAAAGGCTCCTGACCATCAAGTGACATAAAACAGAAAAAGAACCCCACAGTTTCCTGGTTAATTTTAAGGGACTGTGGCACTGTGTGACCTACCAAAGCCCGTCTGAATGGCCTGAGCACCTTTCAGCATGGAAAGGATCTCCCATCCCTATTTTGTAGTCCTCTTCTGCTGAGCTCAGCAGAAGAGTTGATTCTGGGCACTCTGTAGAGAGACGTCAGCAGGCTGAAGAGCCCTGCTGGCTTCTGACTTCCGGTGTTCACACTGGAAATAGTTTGGCACATTCACAACTCATCCCTTTCTCTGGGTAGTTGTGGGATGAAGGGTGCAGCCTTATGGTAGGAAGCCATTTCTGCAGGAGATGATTACAGTTTCCTATCTCAGTGGGGGTACTACCAGGTGGGCATTGTGCCGTGCTGATCCTAGGGAATGTGTTTGTGCAGAGACTATGAAATTTTACTTTGTGGTTTTGACAATACAGAAGGAGCTCTATATCCTGAAAACAGCTTTTGGTTGAACATAAAATAAACAAATATACTGGCCTTGTGCTTTATTTCAGTTAGTGAAGTAATGTGTCTGCAGCACTGGATGGATGCTTGGAGGTGCTGGACTCTGTTCCTAGCTGTGTCACAGTCTTACCATGGGACCCTACATAAGTTGCATTATCAGCCCATGACTCTGGTCCACCTGTATGAAATGAAGAGCATCCAATCACCTTCCCACAGGGATATCAGAATCTTAAGTCTTGGGTACCATGGGTTTGAGAGCCATGGAAGTGAGTAAGAGTATCTCTATGGGGCACAGATCAGTACAGATGGACAATACCAGAGATGGCTTTAAAAGAGCTGGCTCAGATCCTTGAAGAAGAAGAGGCACAGCACTCAGCTGGGCAAATCCACATCCCTCTAAGTGAGCTCAGGTATAGCTACAACAGCCTGAACTATAATCACCTATTTATCTAGCAGGTTGATTCACCAAGCCATGCAGCCATCTGTACACATAACCCCACAGCCCACAGGGAGCCACAAGCTTAACTCCAGTGTGGCTTTGGAGTTTGAAGTGCTGAGAAGGTTGCTTGACTTGGACCAAATCCTTTGGCAATTTCCCAAGGCACTTTTCTGGCTTTGCTGACTGGGGTAATGATCAAAGCAAGACTTCAGCCTATCACATGGACGGCGAGTCCATCTTTTTTGTCTGATTCAAAATGTCCCACAACACCAAAAACAGTGTCCCTCATCATTTCAGGGCCAAAAACCACCCTGAGAATTTTCCTTATTTGGATCTGAAGCAGGGATGATTTTTGCTGAAGGAGCAGGGTCAGATAATAAAAGCTCTGACCAGTTATTACTGTGTCAGTTTAAGCGAGTGAACCCTGCATTTTCTCATCGTTCAACCATTTTGTTCAACATGAAGTAATGATGAAAGATTCTCTGTGAGCAGCAGGACATTTCAAACGGAAGCAATAGCATAAATGCCACCATGCACAATCCTTGCCTGTGATTGTTACAGGATCACATGTGTTTAGAGAATCTGCTGCGCCATGTGCATGGGTTTGTACTGTGGCAGCTCCCTCACCAACATCTGAACTGCAGGCTGATGTTCATCCCAGTCAGCTGAAATGCTCAAAAGCAACAGAAGCGCAGGGACAGAAGCCAGCATGGCTCTGCTTGACAGGATTTCAGAGCTACACTCTCACTTGAGCATCAGGAAGTTCTGCCCTATACCCTTCCTGGGCTCGCAGCCTCTCAGGGGTGAAACAACCCTACAAATCTGAGCCAGTTGCCATATTCTGTAGCAGAGGGTACATACGTATTCAGTCAATGCTGCAACTTGTGCATCTGAAATGAACCGTTTGGGAACCAAAGAATATGCATTTTTAGCGCTAAGGTTGAATACTCCTGCTGCTTACGGCCAAGCTCCTGCTGCTGCACTTCAGAGCGTTTTGCTTTGTTACGGACCCCTGACTAACACACTCTAAGCATTTCAGCCCACACTCCAGTCACTTCACAGATTGCAATGAATGCAGATTTGAGTTTATGGGTTCATAAAAGTGTGAATTAGCACAATTTTCCCCCAGCCTATTTGCACAGCCCCTCCTCAAGTGACCTGTCCCTTCAGACAACACAAATATTTCAGCTCAAGCAAACAGCCCAGCAAGGCATTTTTAAGAGACTGGAATGAGATCTGTGGCCCCAGGAAGCAATGCCTGTGGGAGCACAAAGCAGAAGTACTCGCATCTACTGGCAACATTATAAAGCACTGAGAAGTAAAATCCTTTAGCCCTTGTAAGAACTACAGTGAGCTCAGCAGCCCTGACAGCGCCAGTTGTACAGGCTCTTAGCCTGGCATTGCTATTGCCACCCATGCTAAGCAGAGAGAGGTGAGCAGACCTCCACTGCCTGTCTTGCACTGGTGCAGTGGTGCCTCTCATCTGCAGTACAGACATAGCAGCACTAAACCAATCCACTCGATCAGACACAGACCCCAAAATAAGCACCTCATAATGCCCTGGTGCTGTGCTCCGCACACATATGCCTTGATCTCTTCCAGCCTCTACTCTGACATCCCATATCTTCAGGTTGTGGAAAACACTGTCACCCAGTAATCTGCCCCTTTTCCTGCTCTGTGCATATCGCTGGTGTGATCAGTCCTATCTCTGCATGGAGGAGGGACTGGCTGACCAAATTTCTTTAATTAAAAGAAAAAGGATCAGGTTTATTCCAGATAAGCAGGCAGGATTAAAATAGACAGAAAGAATAGACAAGGGGCAGCTGTCAGCACTCCAGCTGATCCAGTGCGATTATTAATAATGATAAGCAGGAGAAGAGGGCTAATAAAAGGATAATGAAGTGGTCCTGAAAGTGACAGGAGATAGAGCCCGATAAGAGGGCCCATGGCCCAGAGCTGCTCTGGCCCCAGTGATGTTGATGGGGAGCAGCCTGCTGGGGCAGACTCGGATAGCAGGGCACTAAGAGGAAAGGTTTCATCTCCCCAGGGACCATGGCAGAGAGATTAATGGGCTCAGGAGCTCTGGATGTCCATGTCATGCAGCATTCATGACTGAATCAATCAGGATACTTCCCAGGCTGTGGCTGCAAGGAGTGCAGGTCTTCCCCCCAGGTAAAGCATGGCCGTAGGAGGACTGGTCTCACCAGGGTAGCTGGCCGTGCATCCATCATGGTGCCCCACAGCTGGGACCCTGTCTTGGCCCTCACTCAGCTCTGCGCAGTCCCAGCCAAGCCCAGGACTGGAATGCCACATTTTAAAAGGGAGCACAAGACGGAGAAACTCCAGAGGTGTGGGGACAGCTGCTGGGAGAGCACAGAAGCAGCACAAAGCATCTCTGCCCTATCTGGGGATCACCCACTGCTGCGGTTTCTCTTGGGTCTGTCAGCTCTTTAGGCCACAAAAATATCCCATACCCTAGGCAGTTGTTCAAAAAGGTGGAAGGATGTGGGTGAAGAAAGAGCAGCCAGTGAAGGACTGGAAAGCTCACATGCAGAGTGTGAGGCACAGGCAAAGACAGCTTCAGCCTGGAAACAACACACTGCACCCACCTGTACTAGCTGGATACAGCTCCTGGCTGTTGTGCAGGTCAGTCAAGGGGAAATAAGGCGTGGAAAGTAATTTCCCGAGAGCCATTAAACAGAGATTCAAATCCCACCTAACAGCAAATACAACCTCTCCTCTGCCAAGGAGAGGATCAAATCATCTGTAGAGATGCAGTGGAAAAGAAGGACGAGGGAGACTGAGGAGTCAGAGCCTTACAGCAAGCCACAGAACAAGTCAGAGGGATGGAGAACAGGGGACTCTGTCAGGGAATGCTGTGGGAGGAATTAAGGCTGCTTGGGACAAACTGGATTAGTTTCTATTCAAATTGGTCTCTTTTCTATCCAAACATCCCCTTTTCCCTCTCAAGTCTAGAGCAGTACTCCTTCTTCAGAAGGAGAAAGACCCTGGCCAGGCTGTGAGGTGCCATTGGGGTGGTAGGTGGGCAGCTGGGTGTATGCCCAGCCAGAGCAGCCACATTGTCCCCACTCTTGGCCATGGGCAGGCAGCAAGCAAGGCTCGACCAAAAGCGGGGAATATAGGCTCTGGCAAACGCTGCCTGGCACCGCGCTCCTGCCAAGCCGGGTCACTGCGGCAGATGCTGGGAGCATATGCCATGAATTAATTCCATTTTCCCTGAGACACTCAGGCAAGAGGAATGGTGGTACCTTTCCAACTTATTAACATAGGAGCTCCCCCCACCTCCCATCACTTTGTCACACTTAATAAAACAGCCAGCCAGGGTCCCTCTAAGAGGCACTTCAATGGAAAGTTGCTGGGTCTGGCCTTTTATCAGCTTTTATTTTCTACATTTTTTTTCCAGTGCTGCGTATGCTGTTGCAGCCTCAGTATCCCTCCTCCACCAACAAACTGCACTCTGGTAAGGCATCTCTACCAAGAAAGTCTATAAAGATTGTATTGATTATTATAAGCAAACCCAGAAAGTCCTAAAACTGAGAGGATCTAGAACTAATTTTTCCTTTCTGCCCTTTTACTTCATCTGTGATGAGGCTCGCCATTTGCCCAGGTAGTCTACTGAGCATTGAGCCTGCAAGAGGCTACCTGCAGGTTGATACTTACAGCCATCCAGAATCCCAGCAAATCCCTAGGCAGACACCCCAGATCAGCTCACTGAGCTAAACATGCTGTTGACAACACACACTTCGACAGGTTTGCAGCTCTCCCTCAGCACTGTATGAACAGAGCAGAACAAAGAGTAAGCAGAACGCAAGACTCTACACTGAATTGCTATCTTTAAATTGAAGATGGGAACTGCTCACCAGGTATATGAAAGCTGTGTTTGAATCAGGAACTTGAGGTTACTTGTTTCTAATGCTGATTTTGCCACAGATTCGCTGTGTGGCTCCAGGCACACCATTACACCTTGCTTTATCCCACTGTGATACAGGTCCATGGAAACCAACAGGGGACTACTGCTATATTCCTTGGCTAGGCACAGCCCGGAGGGCTGATGTGAGCTCTTAGGAACCAGGCACACTGTTCTGAAAACTGCCTCACTTCGCAATCAATCAGAGCTACACCTTTTCAGGCTACAAGAAAAAAAGTATACCTGCCCTTTCTTCCTTTGCATGTTCTTTCCACAGGACTTTTCAGAAATGCAGGCTCCTGAGGCAGCTTTGCCACAGTTAATACACACTGCTGTATCACCATGCGCCAAGAGCTGGACGGGGCATGCAAAAGCACCTCATGGGGTTTTTTTAGCAAGAATAGTAACAGGAGCAGGTTCTTCTCTGCCAGCATCAGAACTTGAGAGAGGAAAAGCAACAGGTTTCAGCCACCTTCCCAGCACTGCAACCAAAACGTGAGTGCAGAAGGAAGGTGGGCAGGAACAGCTTGCTGGAGGAAGGCCAGGAGCCAGACACCCACCTCACCTCCTCCAGCTGGGGAAGGAATTGAAAAGACATGGAAGCAAGTCTCAGTCTATTAAGTTTATTGAAGGAAATTAAAGAGACAACTTGATCACAGTGCACATAAATACTGAAGCAAGGAGAAAGTATCTGACAGCATTGCTTAACTGGGTAAAAGCATAAGCATGCTCAGGGAACGGAAGATGAAACTGAAAAACTGAGTCTAGAAATAAAGCACATTTTGAACCATAAGGGGAATTTTTTCTTAGAAAAACTAACCAGGGAAGACTTTCAGATATACTATCTGCCTTACTAAAAGAAAGGCAAAGCTCAGCCACATCTCACTGGACTTTGCCATGGCCTGTATTACAGCAGGTTGGGCTAAATGATCAAATCCTCCTCTTTCTGCCTTAAATTAAATGAGGCTGTGATTTTTTTCAAGCCCTACTCTTAAACTCTGCCCAGGTATCTGCTGGGCTCCCAGGGTCCCAGTGTGGGTGCAAGCCTGTCCCAGACACGCCTGCCTCCCACCCCAGAGCATCCCTGCCCAGGGCCCAAAGCCAGATGAGGGCAGCCAACAGCATCCATTATATTTTTCCTCCCAGACTGAGTCATTGGATTTGTCTGATTTACTAAACTATTACAGTTTGATGAATTTATTGTTTTTCCTGGAATGTAGGAAGCATTCAAAATTCTCTTTGAACCATAGGTGTCACAGAAACATAGACTCTAGCTCAGCTGGGAAGTTTCTCTTCATACCAAAACAGCTTTCTTTGCTCAGAGAAAGACTTCAGGATTATTCTCCATACACTGGCCTCCCAAGCTTCTGTCTCACCTAATTTTCTAGTTATATGGGAGATTGGTTGTAAAAACCAGCTTGTCTCCCCTTGAGATAGATGAGCCTCTCCGTATTTTGGTGGCCCCAGACTGGTACCTAATTGCTTCTCTCATTGGTAGAATTGTTTGGCATATCAATTCTGATCTGAAATTTTGCACAGTACCGAATTCACAGTGAGTTATTTGACCTGTCCTGCTGTCAGTACAAGACTGGGAATGCAATGCTCTCTTACACCAAAAGAGTTAAGAAAAGCAGCACAGCAAGCCTTCCTCCCAGCACCTGCACTGCCCCCCAGAAGAATATAGCAAGATTCTCCAACAGGACAAGGCTTTGAAGGACATTGGCTCAGAAGTAATGTTCCTGTTTCCTTCGAATAATGACCAAGGTTCTTTGGGGGCAAGGTATTAACAGCTAAATGTGTTTTTCTTTAGATGACAATAAGAATGGCTTACTTGGTTCCAAGGAGACATCCACTAGGGAGTTACCTAGTTTCAGAGCAGCAGGCTCCATTCTTTCACATGCATGGAATAAACAGTGTTTTCATTGCAAACTACCTATTGCCTGAAGCTATCTCCATTCAGGCTGTGATCTCATCTGATTGCAAAAGCTAAGTGGGGTTAGGCCTGGTCAGAATTTAGCTGGGAAACCTCAAGCAAAAAAAATAGGTGCTGTAAGAAGTGGTGTTGCTGCTTCCTCTGAGTCAATACAGAGGTAATATTCCAGGAGAGAGGTTAAACTAGCAGGGGATGGCTGGAGGCTGCTGGATGAAATGTAAAATGGATAACCTGGCATTAACTTGTGGCATCTGTTGTGAGGAAGATGGTAATCTTCATGTCCTAGGCAAACAAATCCTATTAGCCTAAACTTCTCTGATAGCCACCATTGAAAACCACACTCCATTGGAAGATGGTCCACTACAGAGAGGCTGTATTTTGGTAGAGGAAAGATCGTCCATTGCAGTTACCTGTAAAGGTGCTAGTGAGATGGAAGTGACTGTTCCAAAGTAAATATTTTATTGTATTTAGAATTCTTCATCCCTTTTGAGAACAAAGATTATGATTACAAAATACCCAAAACTTCTCCCAACCTTTCCTATAAAAAAGTCCTACTTATTTTCATGTCTCAAATAAATTCTCAAATACAAACAAGTGAATCGAAAATTAAAGTGCTAAACTATTTACAGGAGATACAAGTATGAGTCATCTGATGTGCCAGTGCTCTAGGGCAGACTGAGGTGGTCCTCTCTCTCAGACTGTCCCAGATCCCATTCGGTCACTAGCTCTGAGGATACCTCTGTGAAGAGATGGTCCCAATCCCAGCTGACATCCTACCAAGAGGAAAAAGACAAGCATGCTGAAATGGGTGCACACCCAGTTGTATTGAGGTTGTACTGTCCTGCTTTAAAACATCCCTCTGCCCACACCCCAAATGCTTTCCGACTTTGTCCCTCTGTACCACCCTGTAGGACCACATGGTAGCTACCAAAAGACAAGACACAACATGGCACTGTTTCTTCATAGATCTGTGACAGTGCTAGGCCATTCACATTTTCCTTTACTAGTTCTTTCATCCTGATGAGGACCAATTACAGTGATGCGTTAATCTCACACAGAGAAAGCTCTACTTATCTTTAAAATAATATTCAGAGTAAATCAAACCTCCATCAGCTTGGACAAACTCCTCCTTGCCTCTCTCCTCCACTGACAAAGGCTTACTTACCAAGTACAGTCTGAGACCTATAAGAGGCTTTCGCCTTTTGGTGCTCCCACAAAAAACTCACCTCTCGCAGTTCATGCTCTGGAGCCAAAACTTTGGTGAGAAGCTTCAGGTCAACCTCTCCATCCTATGAACACACACACAGAGTCACAGTTTTACAGACAGAGAGACAGTGGACACCGTAATTTCACCAGGTAGGGCCTGCTACAGATAGGCACGTTTGCCTCATACCAGACATATGCTTTGTCCAGGACAACAGCAGGAGCCTCATCTGAGCAGCAGATACTATAGCTACACTATTTACAGACACAAACAAGCATGAAAGCCACATTGCAGAGAGGAACAGACTTGCAGGCAGACTGCAACTTGTTCGGATGACAAAGCTGTGTATTTTGTGCAGCTGAGTATCATTGTGGAGGATGATGGGAGTCTGGAAGGAGGAGTCACTCTGGTCACCCCACAGCAACATCCACTTACCAAAGTTTGAAAGGCAGCGTACTTCATTAGGTCTTTGTCCAGGTCATGGTAGGTCAGCACGCGGTTCACCTGCACACTGCAACCACAACGGGTCAAAGTACAAGCCTGGGTAAATGTGGAAGTACATTTGAGGAGAAGGGTGGCAAGGACAGTAGCCTGGTGACACCAGTCACAAGTGTCCACGTCTCCCATGTGGACTCTTGAGATGGATGTCCCCAGACAAAAGCAAATCTCATTCAGCAAATGAACAGCCATTGACAAATCTGTGCGCTAGGTTGTGCACATGCATAAAAATAGAATGTGGAGCAACCATGGTCTCCCTCAGAGAAGCCAGCATGCTGGAGAGAAGATCCACAGGGCCAGAAAGAATACAGAAATGTAATGAACATTCAAACAGCCCCAGCACTGTACCAAAGCAGGCTCTGAGAACCCCATGGTACAAGCTACAGAATAGTAGGGACTTTGTGATTTCCGTGTCTGAGCTGAGTCACAGCTATCAAATACAATTTCCTAAAATGCAGCCTTCAAAGAGAAACTTGGTGTAGGGGGTAATATACTGTCATGCCACACTTCACATGTGATGCAGTTCTATAGAAAAGACCTATGTTAATTTATGTTTGTGCTTGTTCATGAAGTCTTTTCTATTGCAGGGAGACTGTGGATACAGAAGGAACAGATGGGATTATAAAAGAAGAGAGAAAACAAAGAAATGAACTCTGGTAAGACACAAAGTAATTTCAAATTTACTACTGTAAAGTGTCATTTACTTTTGTTAACAGCTATTGTCTTACAACAGCTGCTCCATACTGTGAGAGAGGCACTTGTGGTCAGGAGTGAGATATCCCACCCCTCCAAATAAGGGTCAACAGAAACCCCAGTCTGTGATCTTGGCAATAGGCCCAACAGAGAAGGGAGGACTTTCCCGGTACATCTAAGATAAAACACCCAAATTTTTATTTCATTTATTTAAAACTTGCTGGTCTCCCATGAGCTAACCCCAGGACTACTCTGATAACACCTTCAAACAATAGGATTGTACTTTGCAAATTAACTAGGTACTTGAGTAAGAAGGATATCCTGTGGAGGGCAGAGCAGCCTACAACAATGCATAATCAAAATGTATGTGATAATGCATGTGTACTGGAGGCATTCCAGGTTATACAGGCAACCTTAACTGAAGAAGTTCCTCACTTTTGAGAATTTGACTTTGCACATCAAATATGTTACTCTAGTGTAGGGGTTTTTTTTATATAGGGACAGAAGATTCAGTAATTGCTTCCTCTATGTAATCAGAAACAAGAAGTTTGACCTATTGAGCTTGGAGCCCCACTGCCACAATACACAGCACCAAATCCTGCTGAATGGCACTGCTGCTGACATCCAGAGAGCACGAGATAAAATGGAGTTTAATTTCACCAGCCATTTCACACTGCTGATGAGAGGCTCAAGAGCACCTGACAGTGCTCTTACCTGGGGGGAGCTGCCACTTGCATGGCCAGATCTTCTTCCTGGACTTCCTCCAAGTCAGGGATCACAGGAATGTCTGCAACAAGAGAAAGCAGCAGCAGTAAGTGGGGAGTGTCGTGCTCTCCTTTCACTAGAGACAAAGCTTCCTTTGCTTCACAGATATGAAACAGCCTGTTTCTTATTTGAGGAAAACACAAGAGAGTAATTTAGCAATGACTGGAAATATATTGTTTAATATTAAACAAAGCAATAAAGCTTTGAAGCTTGGGGTCAAAAGAAATCTTGCAAGAGAAGCAGATTTGGGCTGGGTAGGACTCCACAGGCTACAGACCATGCATGTGAACACAACCTTGAAGTGGAAAGGAGCCAGCTGCGCTAAACCCTGCTACCTATTTGCCATCATCCTAACAACAGCAAGAATTTGCCTCTTATAAAGTGTGTTACCATTTGCTCAGCTGCCAGTCACTTAGCCTCTGTGAGAAATAAAACGTGGGGCAGAAACTGAGACAAGCCATGTAAAACTATGAGTTGAGGGAGCTGCTAGCAGGGCCTCAGGCTGTGCAGAGGCCTGTGACCTCCCTGATAGCTGGAGAAGGAAATGCTGGTGGTCTAGCAGATACAAAGGTCAAGGGAGACGCATCTGGTTGTAATGTCATAAACCTTTTCATGATTTCCAGTGTGACCCTGGAAATGGCTGATGTCTGGGTCACTGAGTGTGACGCAGCACAAGGAATACAACTGCTCCACCTAGGAGGGATGCTAGAGACAAAAGCATGGAGAGGAGGAAGAACTGGGAACACACAGAATTCTGCTAAAGGAGCAAGGCTCTGACCACATGGCATGCTTTTTGATTTGACAAAGTGCTATAAACAGAGATGGAGAGAGGAAGAGAAGGGAAAGTAACTGGAGGTGCAAAGCAAGGACAGAGTACACCAGCACAGAGCTATTTTAAAGACTCAAGGCCACAAGGGCTCTCCAGATACCCTGAGCCCTCAGGCTGTGGAGAAGCTGGTGGTTCGGCTCTGGGAAGAGGTATCACTTGCACAGTGTGCGGGCAGAGCTGGCCCCTTAGGCGCTGGAGTAAGCAGGCTGCTCCCAGCTGTGTCGGCAGCGTGTCCATGCTACTGCTGTCCAGCTACAGGTGGCTGGGCCTGGCTTTGCCCCATTTTACAGCCCAGGCTGAGATGAATATTCAGGAGCTGGAGACACATTCCCACCTATAGTGCTCAGAGCTCTGGGCAGGGTCTTCCTGAAAAGCCCCTTGTCCGGCCACCCAACAGAGCTCCGCAGGCTCCCGGCTGCCCTCGCCTGCCGGCCGTCAGCTGCGCACCCCCGGGGCTCGCTGGCCGGCGGGCAGGAGGCAGCCCTCGCCCAGCTGCCGTGGGGCACAGGTCAGGCCGGGCCCTGGCGCGGGGGCTGTTTGAAGCTGGCCACACAGTGGGATTTCTCGCTAATTGGCTGCCTGGCGGAAGGCTGAGCGGGACAGGGGCCGTCGCGAGAGCCTGGCTGCAGCAAACGGCGGTGACAGCTTGGCCAGCCTCAGCAGAGCTGTGCCTTCCAGCCCCCCAGCCGCCCGAGGAGCAGGTGCCTGCAGAGCAGCTCTCCAACTACAGCGAACTTCCCAAAGACATTTAAAGGGAAACTGCAGCAACAGGCCCCAGGCCAGAGGAAGCCTCTGTGAGATATGCCTCAACAGTGCATCGCTGGGCACCTGGGGCAGATCTCTTCCTCTTTCTGTTTGTAGGGACAGTACACAGTAGAAGCTGCTATCCCTCTGGCTCTTCCCTGCAGGGCTCCCAGATCTTGCTAAGATCTGTAGCAAAGCGCAATTACTGGACAAAAATATCTCCATGGACAGGCAGGCTGACCTGTGGAGGCACCTGGTAAAACCTGCTCAGTGATAATGTGGGAGAGTGCCTGTGTATAAGCAACATAGACCAAGGAGGGAACAGACTGGTGAGACTGGTCCAAGGGGAGGGCACTGTGCAGAGGTGCCCTGTTAAGTCCAGGCAAACAAGCATGGCAATGAGACGCAGCTTAATCTTGCCTGAGCTAATTTATCCTTTTCAGCAGAACACTACGAATGGTGCTCATCAAACAACTGCCTGGGAACAGAGCTACCCTTGCCACTGGAGCAGCATTCCCTGTAGCATGAGAAGGTCAGATCCTTATCCTCTTTTCACAGCAGAAACGTGGAAGACGTTTGCAGCAAACTGACTTTCTTCACTCAGTGCTCGTTTTAGCAGCTATTTCTGAGGTCTCCTTTTCCCAGTTCCCTTTGGCTTTTGTTGATCTTTTTTGCACAAGAAAAAACTGTAAACTCAGGGCCCACATCGGTGATGGAATGTTCCATCAAGCAGGTTCCTGAAGACTCCTGGATTCTCCAGTCCTGATTTTATCTCACTGTCACTGAATTCCATGGAGAGATTCCCTAGCCCCTCGCAGAGCACTACCTCTACTCTCTGTTAGCAAAATCCAGGCAATTGCGTAGAAATTATCTCCAAAAGAAATTCAAGGCTCCAATATTTTATAGACACTTTGAAAATACTTAAGGCAGAAGAGCTGGAAATGCTCTGGAGGCTCCTGCCAGCCCCTCCAACAAAGGCCAGAGCATGCTTGTTCTTACTGCAAGGTGTGGATGATTTGTCCATTTCCAGGCAGAAGCAATGCCCTTTAGGACTGTCAGAGACTGACAAGAAACAGAACAAAAATGTAGCAAATTATAAGAAAGTATCAGCTCCCCAGGCTAACTGCTATCAGTGGCAAATCAGCCCTGAAATATTTGGGTCTTTATTTCACTTGTTACTCATAATTTCCTCTTCCCTCTGCCAATTCCCATGGTGACACCTCTCCACAAACCCTCTCCCATCTCCCTCTGCACAGTTCGCAAGCGCCTCAGTTCTCACTTTATCACCAAGGACCCAACCTTTCCCCTCACTCAGTCTCTGGCCCCCTAATTGTTTTTGTTGCTCTTTTTGGGACTCAGATCTTTTTTTCCCAGTCAGCTCTGTAAAACAGAGCAACTCATGGCACTACATCAATTGCAGGGGGAAGAAGCACACGAGCTACTGTGCTGCAGGAGTGTAGGCATATGCTCTACTTTTAATATTGCCGTTAGCTGCAGTGTATTTACATATAGTAAATATATATAGTATATATATAATATATATATTTACATATAGTACATTAGTACATGCAGATATGTTCACAGGCCCATGTCCTCCCAAACTCACACTGCAGCTTTTTTCAGCAACAAGGTTACATGACGAACCCCCACTCTGTGTGCTTTGCTCTGTGACCCACATTTTATTTTCTCCCTCCTGTTCAGTGTGGGGGCTTCAGATCATTTTCCAGAAGCCTGTGTTTTTGGTGCAGAATCATGACACATACTTTACTGTCCAGGCTTCCATGCCAAAATTCAGTGTCCGTGTAAGTAAACCTTAGAAATGACTGCACAATGTACCTACATGCTAAGGAGATGCCTGTGTGCAATAGGAAAAGATAACAGGTTACTGCAATTAAGTGAATGAATGGCCTGTGCATTACAAAGAGAAAATGTTTTGCAGCCAAGAAGATGTAGCTTCAAGACCTGGAAACAAAAAAAGTATTCTCTGCAGTCTAGTTACAGGTTGGTGGCATCGTAACTCAGCTGCATTTTGGAGGAGAAAGCACCTTCCATATTGTCTTCAGTATCAACAGATTTTAATCAAAACTGTAGACAAATCTCAGAAGCAACATGAAAATCTTACAGCTTCAGCTCTTCTACTTTCACACCTTCGAAATCAGAACAAACTGGCATGATACTAATGGTAAGAAACATTAAAATAAAAGTTGACTTACTGGTAAAAAATATTTAAAAGGAGAACAAATTGAGTACAAACCATCTTACCAACCCTGGTCTCCCACCTGCCCTCTGAACACTGTACTATCACCTATACCACCTCCCTCAACCAATCTCACCCAGACAGAACTCATCTGAATCTCCATTTTATATGGCAGATAACATTCCCAGAGTGAGTGCTCCTAAAAATGACACTCACTTTCCCCCTGAGAGTGAGTATTCTGCTTTGACTTTTAGCTGAAGTGAGGGGAGAACAGGTAGACACACAGGGCAGGTAGTGTTTTACAAGCAAAAGATAGGAGTGTATGCAACAGAAGATGGAAAGCGGAACACAAAAACTCTGCATGCAGTGACCTTAAAGAAGAATGGATGAGGCTTCCCTTTATGGATCAAAATGATTGGGAACAGAGCAACACAAAGCCTTTCCCCATGGATATTTCAGCCCATTAAGAAATAAGATATTTGCTCTAGAAAATGCTCATGGTAGAGATGTGAATGAAATTATGAGTGAGCACCAAAGACTAGATGACAAATGGAAACTTCCCACCATCTCTGACATGATGGTGAACAAGAGTGAACAAGGAATTAAACCAAAATGAGTGTGTCCATGCAGAATGTGTACCCCATGCAGTGGGGTAAGAGACACTGGTACGAAATGTTGGCTAACAAGGGAGTTATAATAAACTGCACCAAACTGATTGTCTCAGAACATCTAAGCCTCATCATATAACTCAGAATATGAATTCTAATACAATAGCTGGACTGAGGTAGGTCTTACACAAGATAAGTTATGGCAAAACACCAACAGCCTCAGGCAGAACTGTGCTGATGGTAGGAGGAAAAGGTTGAAGGGAAAGACTGAGGATGACACGTGCTACATGCAGGTAGCCAAACAATAAGCAAGGGACAGTGGCTTTTTAAGTCACAGACAAAAGAGGGCTTTATGTGTTCATATTAGAATACATGCAATAACCGTCACCTTTTTTACCTCTTAGCAAGTAACTTACTGACAGCTGAGGAAGACAACCACAGAAAGCAACAAACAGGAGGCAGAAGAACCTGCACCACCTTAATACCCCAGTGCTCCCACAAATTGGTGAGTTGCACTTTCCCTCCCAGGCAGGGCTGATTTTTTCTTTAGTAGCAACACCTGCAGGCTGGATCCCTTAAAATCCTGCAAGCTCCCCATAAGTTCTGGTCCTAGCCCCAAAGACCTATGTTCTCCCTTAGATACAAGACAGCACATAAGTGGGGACAGACAGAATCTCTCCCAGGTCAGGCCTGCAGCTAGTCAGCCGTGTGGCTGCCACTTTCTCCCCGAGCTGCTAATTTAAGTTTCCTGAGTCAACACCCTGCCATCCAAAAAAGCCCCCATCTCACATAGTCTGATTTGCTTCCCTCAACTGGGTGAGTATTTGAAAGGCCAGTTCAGTGGACACCCTTGCAGTGGGGAATGTGCTGCCCTTCCTGTCCATACACCACTCTATCCAAAGAACACAAAGAGGGTAGTGGCTTCTGGAGCTGACAGTCCCCTGCCACTAAGCAGGCATAGGAATGAAACTAACTTTAGTTTAAGTTGCTTGCTCATAAAACGTAAAACTTAAATAATTACAATATTTCTGCTGCTGCAAAACTTTGTTTTACTGAATGCTGTTACCTTCTGCATCACATTTGGGGAATTTTAAACAGGCAAATGGAAGAAGGTCTGATTGAAGATGAAGTTAAGTGAAAGAAATTGGTCTCATTTAGCACATGACAGGATTCATCTGTGTTCCCAAGTCCACTGAGGTAGTATCATGGGCGTTTCATATTCATGAGCTGCTGCGACACTGTGTCCCCTCATTTACAAAGCACCGTGTTCAGCAAATTCTGTCCCTGTGGACACTCCGTGCATTTCATGGTCTTGTCAGAGAGACATCAAACACTTCAGTAACCAAATACCAGAAAATGGCTTTAATTAGTGCATGTCAATGCAATAAATAATTTTTCTCTCTAAGTGGAAAAATGAAAAATTGAAAAAAAAAAAAAAAGAAAAAAGTGGAAAGCAACAGGCAAAAAAAATCTTCAAAAAAAACATAAGGAACAAGGGACACAGATAGCTTCTGCTGAACACACAAACAAGCTTGAAGCCTCTTGGAAGTTTTCTCAGGAGAGCAGCAGGCAAACGGAGAGGATAAAGAACACTCCTTTGGATGCTTGGATATTCATTTCATAGGAATGCCTTTTCCTGATTGAAATTGCCCAATATGGAACGTACCTGCCTGATCAGTCAGCAGGGAGATGAAAACGAGTGAAAAGCAGGCAGTACCACAGCCACTAGGGCACTGCCTCGATAGCTGAGACAAGCAGAAGACAACCTGTGTGTCCCATGTACCAAAGCACCATTTTGAGAAGAGAATGGTGACAGTACAACCTGGCCAAGCTGATGGGAAAAGTCACCCAGTGAGCAGGTGCCAGAGGAGTCACAGGATCTAGCAGAGGTCATGCAGCAGATTCAGTACCAACCCTCCAGTCTTGCATTAAAAGATTATGCATTTGCCTTGCTTCAGACAAAATATTTTTTTCCTTCAGCCACCAAGCTCTGACGATACTGTCAGCTAGACAGATGAGCGGCTGGGTGGTCCATCTAAGACTCTATTGCTTCAGTAGTGTTGTGCTTTCACAGACTGCACAGCATGGCATAGCTTCTTCCTCACCTGAGAGAATGCTGGGGACAGGCATCAGGCATATTTGCTACTTCCCAAGGCTGTTGTTGGCACAAAGCCCCTGCCCAGTCTCAAGACCTGGGAAGTGTGAAGAGAGAAGGGCATGGACAGCCCTGTCAGATGAGTTGCTGGGCTCAGTGCTGGGTTACATTGTGCAAAAAGTAAGAGCAGACACTGATGGCTGAAAGTGAAATCTCTTAATGCCTAAGTGTGTTCACCAGCAGCAGAAGACAGAAGAGACTGGAGGCCAGACTCAGGACCTGGAGACCACTACATTCCTGAGGCTACCAGCATTTAGAGTTGTAACATGCCTCCTACCCTTACTAACAGCACCTTGACAGAGCACTATGCCTGCCCTCCTTTTCAGTAACATCTGTTTTCCTCTTTTCAAAGGCTGTTATTCCCTGTTCCTTTGCAGTATTCTCCTGCTGAAACATACTCGGGAGGTAGTGGGGCAGCATGAGAAGGCATGAAATGCCCAGGGAGGGTATGGTGAACTCAGAAACACAAAAACCTCCTCAGCAATTCCGGAGATGAGTGATTTTGCATTAGAGCATTACTGTGGCAGGAAAAGCAGCTTCTCAGGATACTCCTGCGGAAGTATGTTCAGGAGCAGGTGTGTCTGATTCTATTTCATCCTCTTCATGTTACGCTGGAAAAACAAGACAAACTACATTTCTTTTATGCTAAACCTTAGGGTTTTTTTATTTTTCTTATAGATATTTATTAAAAAATACCTCTTTGATCGGCAGCACCCATGACACTTCCACATCCAGCAACTTCTCAGAACCCTCCCTCCCTCCACACAAGGCCACCACTACTGACAGCCAGACGGGTTTGATCAGAGCCACTCAGAATCAGATTTTCATAAGACAGATGAGGAATCTTACTGCCGCCCTCTCTCATATCAGATGAGAAACTGAGGAGGAGGGGGGACGGGACCTGAGGGAATGACACTACAATCAAGGGCTACACAGTCCTCTCTCTGTCCCTCCACTGCTGCAATTTTCAAAGGACTTTGCCTCAGGCAGTTTTAAATGATGGTGTCTCAATTCTGTAATCATCTTTCAAGAGCTTTTTCTTAAAGGGTATTTTAGGTAAACCTAGTCCGTCAACTACACTTATGGACTCAGCAATCACAGACCCAATAAGACTGTGTATCTACCACATCACACAATTTAGTGATGGAAGATGCTTACCCAGACCATCATTTTCAGCCCCCAACAATCTTTGTGTGCTCTCTTGCAATTAAGCTGCCCACTGCCCTGGCCAGTGGTCTGCTGCTTCAAAGAGGACTTCAGACGTATCTCTTGGGACATATTCCCTTCTCCCTCCCTTGCCCCTCCCTCTAGCTGTCAGGAGGGAGCTCTCCTTCAACATCAGAGGCTCTAGATCACAATGCCAGCAGTTACTGGAAGAGTTCAAACTGGCCAGGACCAACAGCTCAGTGGAAGCCATCCGGCTGGACTGAGTCTGCCCTTCACTAACCTTGCACAGTCTTTAGACAGCATGTTAGGGGAGCAGCCAAGGGGAGAACTGTAGTGTGCTGACAGACCCACACACAAAGTCACAGTGAAGAATTCCAGAAACTTAGCAGTCACTTTCACTCTGTCGCAGGCCCATCCCTTCAGCCCATTCACACCACTTCCAAAACACCATATTTTTCACTCCATCTCTATTTCAGGGATGCTCAGAACTCTTCATCCATTTAGCTCTCCCCAAACCACTTCCCTATTGAGCCTATGAAGTACCCACTGGCCGTATCCCTGACTGCTCCTGCAAATTCCCCACTCTCTTACCCTCACACTCAGCCAATGCAGCTGTCCCTGCAGCTCACACCCCTTCAAGTCCATCAGCACTTGGTGTGTTATGTAAAACCAGCATCTCACTAGCGAAGTAACTGGCATTCTGGCATCAGGAATGGTAGAGCCAACAATAACCCACATTGTGCTCTATTCTCAGCTCTGTTTAGAGCAATTTCATCACTGGAGTATATCTGCATGCAGCTCAAGAGATATTTTATGACTGTGAATTCCAGGTGCCAGATATCCTGTGCAGGCTGTCTTCCACCTGACAGACAGATATAACTCCACATAAAGATGTGGAGATCGTGGCATACACCCACTTCCTCCTCTATTGTGCACAGAGCCTGGACTCCCATCCTCCTCAAATGCAAAGGAGCTGCTGGCACTCATGAGAAGGATTAAGAAGTCCTTCTAGAGGTTTGACATTGTAAAGAGATGACCCTAATCGTTAGCTCTGCCTCCTTGAAGAGGCTTCCCAGCAGGCAGGAAGGGGTTTTGCCTTGAGGGCATAGATCTACTGACTGTCTCCTGGCAGCTTTCCTCACCTGCAGGTCAGGTTTGCGCTGCCGGTGTAGCATAGTCAGGCTTTCATTTCAATCAGCTCTCTCATTCAAACACACTATATACTTTAAAATAACAAGCCGCTGTTCCTGCAGACAAAAAAATCACACATCACATCCCAATCCTCCAAGAAAAGCCCTGTTCTAGGAGCTATGAATCCCAAGTGTGACAGAGAGAATAGGGGAGGGGACTTCTGGAGATAGAGCAATAGTCTATGGGGGAACGATAGCTGGGAGAGAGATGACAACTTTAGCTAACAAACCCACATAGAGCACTGAGGCGAAAAATCAAAGGGCAATGTAGTGAGGAGACAGGCATCTAGGGGAGTGCAATTCAGCAGTGCAGAACTGGTGGACAATAAAGGAACAACAAAGAAACTTTTAGCCAAAAGGACAAAGCAGTTTGCTGATTTGAGGGGGAAGGAAATGCCAGTATTTCTCACGCCAATAGGAAACAGCCCTTTGTAGCTACATGCCAGAAAGTGACACACAAGCAGAATAAAGCCAAATAAAATACGCAAGCAAAGTCAAAGCAGACTCTACTGCCCTGCTGGAAAAAGGACCAAAGGGAGGGGAAAGCCCTTCAACGTGAACTTGATTGTTCTGTCTTCCCTTCCACCTCATGGCAAAGAATACTCTGCACCTAGGAGAAGCTCTTGGCTGCTATAGAAAAGGAAGCAGTCCCCTGCAGATAGCACTTTTTAAATGCCTCCCATCTCTCACCTCTTGCAGTTTCCCTACCATACAGAGCTTAGTCACTACTGCCCGTTTTTCCCTGTTGACATGGACAGAAAATTGAGCAATTACTCTTAAACTCCTCTCCCTAATTGCCAGATTGCTACATACACAGCATTAAGCCCCCAGTTGCCTCTGGCCAAAAGTGACTCAACTAGGCCTGTCCTTTAGGAATTAAACATTTTTGTGTTGCTTGTAAGGGTTTATTATTCCTCAAGTTTGATGCATTAAATCCTGCTAAAGCAGCTTTCCCACCATGCAGAGGATGTGGGCCCCCCCATGACAAGCTTCAGCTGGACACACATCCACCCAGCAAAGGTGTGTTATCCATTTGCTATGCCTGCATACTAGCACGTACTGTGTGTGTTCAGAAGGATGGGCACTACGCTCACAGCGGGTGCTGTAGGAAACCCCAATATCCATCAACTAGACATTCCAGAGCTGTTTCTGGAGAGACATTGCCCTTTTTCAAAACAGTCTTTCCAGCCTGGAGTTTTACAGGAGCAAATGGTTCTTTTAGTCAAACCCAAGTCTTTGCTTTCCTGTAACTCAAAACTGGCTCCCCTTTGAAATGGTTCTCTTGCCATGGACTAGCCTTTATGAAGAAGAAATATGGATAAGAGAAAATGAATTCTGAGCATGACCTGAGCCAAGGTACTTCACTGCTAGTATTTCAGTCGTTTGTATTGTGCAGAATGGATAACTTGCACCTTCTGGGTTTCCCTGTGCAACTGTAAGGAATGGCTGAAATTGCAGATAGTTCCACATAAGTCCCCACTTACAATCTCCCATATTACTTCAGTCTTTCCACACTGCATAAGAAGCAACTGTCCTTCTCTCCCAAACTCCCCAGAGTCAGATGCCATTTCATCCCCTGGGTAAATGGCCAGGAGCAGTGCGAGAATCCTACTTTTATTTTTGAAAACATAAGGCATATCAAGCCCAAAAATCTCACTTGGCTGTACAACCTTCCCTCCATTCTCCACATGTCCAACTGGGCTCTTTCTACACCCCATGCTTTTGTAACACTCTCTCTTTTCTGGACTGCAAATTCTGAGCATCTGGGTGTTGGGGATGTATAAATGGTCACAGCTGAGCACATTTCAAATACACAAGAATAACTTTTTAAGGGCATATAGTTTTGTCCTTCATTCTTCTAGTGAAAAGGTTGGATGGGGACAAACAATGTTAATGGAATGGTACAGCTCAGCTTTCTAATAGGTTAAAGGAAGGCGATCCAAATGTATTAGTTGACAGCAGCAATCATTACGCAACTGCGCCTGTTCATATTAAGGTGTACAAGCTAACACATTATGCAGCACAAAATAACCGTGACCCATCCTTGGGGATCCATAAACCAGTGTCTTCATTTTTGTATGTTTAGAATCTGAGCTTTACTGTTACAGTTAAGGACACAAGCTCAAGTGCAGTTCTGTGCAAAGAGGAGGCTGATACAGCTCAACTTACTGCACAGCCACAGCATTCTACTCCCTTCCTTCTTGTTGTGGTTTAAGCCCAGCTGGCAATTCAGCCACACAGTTGCTTGCTCACTCCTCCCCATTCCTCCCCCCCTCTCCTGAAGGGATGGGGAGGAGAATCTAAAGAATGTAACTCCCATGGGTTGAGATAAGAACAGCCCAGTAACTAAGGTATAACACAAACCACTGCTGCTACCACCAATAATAATAATGATAAGGGAAATAACAAGGGAAGAGAATACAACCACTCACCACCCACTAACTGATACCCAGCCGGCCCCGAGTAGTGATCTAACCCTTCTAGGTAACTGCCCCCAGTTTATATACTGGGCATGACATGCTGGGGTATGGAATACCTCTTCGGCTAGTTTGGGTCAGGTGTCCTGTCTCTGCTTCCTCCCAGCTTTCCCTCCTCCCTGGCAGAACATGAGACTCAGAAAGTCCTTGGTCACAGTAAACATTACTGAGCAGCAACTAAAAACATCGGTGTCATCAGCGCTGTTCCCAGGCTGAAAGTCAAAAACACAGCACTTCACCAGCTACTAAGAAGGAGAAAAATGACTGCTACTGCTGAACCCAGGACACTTCTACACTGCACAGTTATTGTATCATAGAATTATAGAATAGTTAGGGTTGGAAAGGACCTTAAGATCATCTAGTTCCAACCCTCCTGCCACGGGGGTATCTCTCTGCTTATTTAAAAAAGTAATTTTATTCAGGTTCTGGAGTATATTTATATGTCACTCTTCACTGCAATTGCTGAACACACATGGAAAACTCCTCTCCCAGAACAGCTTGCTTAATGTCCCCACAGAAATAGGATGACAAGCATGCAAGGCACTGATCCATTTAGATATTTTCTATATGCAAATTAGATCCACAACCCAGTGTATGTGACTGTACCAGAAACTGCCTGGGTAGGAACCATGATCAGATTAGCATGATCCTTCTTCTAACACAGAGATTTAATCCAAAACTGAATTCTGGTTTGTAACAATCTGAATTCAACTGTTAACCCTAGGTTAGGCACAGATAATTAAGTGAAGTGTACTAGGACTTGCCATGTCTTCAGACCACATTCTGCATCAATTCTATTCTGTACTTATTTACCCAAGGTCTTGGAGCACTAAAAGTCACATGCTGCAAACACGTAGCAAGCATTTTTATGCCCGGTTAGCAAAGACAGTTACTATACTCTGAATAAAAGACCAAGGTTCAACAAGAAGGACAGCACGTATGCAAAGAGCTGCTCAGAACAGACCATCAGGCTCAGTGACACACACTGAAATTTAAGAAGCCCAAGAAACTTCCCAAGGGAAAAATTAAGTCTATTTTGAAGATGCCAATGCTATAAAGGTGCCACTTCTGGCAGTCATATGGTCATATGTTGCAATGCTTAATCTGTCTAGAAGACCCAAATAATGGGTTTTCATTTAATCTCATCAACCATACTGATGCCTGATTCTTTGTGACTCTTGTTAATTCTTCTGATGCTTGATGATATTTCACGGATGCAACTTTTTATATTAGCCCTTGAAAGCTGAGGTAGCTCCTAGAGATGTTAATGAAATTCTATGCTCCCTACAGTTCTCTAGCGCTTGTCTTGAAATCCATACTGTGGAATTTTCCTAAGATTTCTCCTGGGTCATCCAGTTTGAGAAGAGCAGGTGATATACACTATAGAGAAAAATAGTGCTAAATCAGGAGCCCAGTAGATTTCACAGCAGCCTGTACAGGGATCTGATGGGATTCCCCACCAGTGCCTATGTTTAGCTTATGATCTATGATCTTAGGTTATGGCAAGAGGATTTTTTATATTAAGAATTCCCTCATGACAGAGGCCCCAGGAAAGTGGTGCAGGCACTTGTCCTGATGGGAACAAGACAAGGATGTTACCATAAAACCACAACAGAGACTTTAATTAGAGCATACTATCACCTAAACTAGGAGACAGCAGTGATTTCTTCCCTGTTCTTAACCTTTTATTGCTCTTTTAGTTCTCTTTTTGCCCCAGTCCACTCTTCTCCATGTGGGGGTAATCACAAAGAAAAGTATGTCCTTGACACTTTTTTTCTTCCCAAAGGTGCTTTATCATTCTGCATTAATGAAGAGCCAGAGTTAGACTACAGGTTCACTCCTCATCCTCCTCTCAATCCCCTTTGTTCTCTCCCTTGTTCAGCAGCTGGGGAGACAAGCAGCTCCTGAATTTGTTTACCCCCAGGGTGGTTCATTTCCTTGCAGTTTCTTACAAGATGCCTTTGCTTGCTTTATTGGAGAACCCCCAGTTATGCATGCAGGCAGTTCTTGCAGTCAGGTAGTTGACACCTTACCTCCTCCATCATCTGATGCCTCCAGGCTCTGCTGTCTGAGACGATGGCTGCAGCAAAACATAAGGAAGAATGAATTTCAATTGCAAGTCCAGAAAAACATCTTGTTGTGTCCCCTTCCTCCCCACAAACCTCATGGCCTATTAAGAGGAGAGTCCTCAGGTACATTTAGCCTGCAGACTGACCTTCCTCCATACCCCTCAGTTTAGAGTGCTTAAGCAAGATGCCTTGCACCTGGGACAAACTCCTAGGCTGCAGACAGTAGGGCCTGGGGTGCATCTGGGAGGGAAGTGGATGTTTTCTACTTTTCCTTCTTTCTGTCATATGGGAGTGACAGAGCTAACACCTACTCCATATCTAGAGAACTATAGAATGACAAGCCCTGCTCCATCTCAAGACACATGACTTGAGTTCATGTGAGGCTCAACACCCTTTCCAAGTTCCAGATCTTGGTGTCGCATGTCCCTTCTCCATGAGATCAGATTAAAAGATGTGGAAGAAGTATCAGCAACAATAGCAACTTACTCTTCTACTTCTTCTGCATGCTTTCTTCCTGACCTGCAAGATAAGGAAAGACTTATACTTAGAAAACACTAGAGAGAATTTTAAAACTGCACCTTTCTCTATATCACTGTTATTGTGTAAAACAGTCCCTACACCAGGTCTGATATAACGCATCACAATTTGAGGAGTTCTGAGTGACCATTAAACCAGTGATTCAAAAGTCTCCGAGTGCATCAGACTAAAGTAGAACCATTTGGGTCCAAAAAGACAGCCTTGCTCAGATACAGCAAGAGCCATATTCCCTGGTATTTTAGTTTCATTTTATTTTTAGTTTTCATCCACTTTGCCATCAGCCACAGGTAAAAGTTGCCTTACCTGGGTAGAGAGGTTGGCCCCTCAAGGAGTGAAGAGTATGCTATGCTTTGTCTACCTACCCCTAAGAGATCAACAGGTCCTTCCTCCCTCTGGTCATGCATGAAGATTATCTGGCTGCCTTTGTGGGTTAGGAGCCCCACCTGAGCTGGCCAAGTTCAGGTCAGATATGCTGTCACTGCAGTAAATCAGTGTTGATCTGGCTGAGTTAACAGGAGTTCATAATAATAATGCAGGGGGGAGGCACTGGCAAATGGCAGCTCCCTTGCTCTCCACCCCAGCAAACCCAGAAGTAATTCAGTCCCGATTAGGGACGCTTGTTCAATATTCAAAATGTAAAACATGGAGATTGCTGAACCAGCACTTTGAAAAGTTAATTAAATGCCAGGTTTCTTTTTAGCAGATACTCCATCACTTGCTGATTGCTTTGGCCATTTTGCAGAGCCAAGTTTCATCTCTATGCACTGGGAATAAATATTTTCCCCTCCCTTTAACTCAGAGTGCCATGACAAAGAATACATGGGGCTCTCCCCTACCACATGCACTGTCCCAGGACACACCAAGATATAAGAGAAGTTGCTTCACTGCCTTGCACTGCTCCTTTCAAAGCACTTTCAAGACATGGTACAGGCCTCTCCTCATCTGCTCTCTGTTCTAGTATTATGGTCCTCATCTAGCTCTCCTGTGAATAATCGACTCTTCTAAGAGCAACGAGATGAGCACAGAGGATGTCTAGCTATGAGAAGAAGAAAGCCCCTTGTCTCCACTGCTCTCCTTGGAGCTTGCAGTCTGTGAGAAGATAAAAATTATATCGAAACACTGATGTGAGCCCAATAATATCCCCTGCTATAATCAGAACTGCAGCTGTGTAGGTGACATCTGTATCTAGGCTTTTAGCTGTATCTGCACCCTTCTGTTCACCAGAAGAAACAGAAGAGCAATGGAGATGGAGAATTTAGGGATGAGCTCTTCCAATGAGGAGCAACTGTCCAGCTCCATCCTTCTCCCCAGTGTTAGTGCAAAGCACTTTTTGTGAACCCCCTGATACTATGAAGAAAGAAAGGGATGGTTTTAGAGAACCTACCACCAGCTGTCACCGGAGTTCAGAATCTGAGAAGACAGAGATGGAAAGATGATGCAAGATTTATCCTATTTTATTCCTCCCTTCTGCCTTCACAGAACTGCTTCCCACACCTGTCTTCAGAGCCTTGCCCCCACTGAGCCAAAACATCTGAAATGATGGTTTTGAACAGCCTTGCACAGTGAGATGATTTCCTGGAGGTTCCATCTAACCTCTTCTTAGCTTGTTTCTATTACTCTTGATAATTGTCCAGCCCCAAATAACACTCTATTCCTCAGTACTCACACTCCTCACATCTCTGCTCATCTCCTGTCCCGAGGCATGGAGTGAAGCACTCCACACGTTTGTACTTCCCAGGAGAGGGAAGGTCACTCCTGCTATCCCTGTAAGCAATTTCTGTTTCTTTTTTCTGAGCTCCCTGTCATGACAGATATCCAGGTGGCCCACAGGGAAGGCAGTCATGTGTTAGTCCTAGAGGCAGAGACTACTTCTCTTGCATTCTGAGACTTAAGCTTTCTCAACTTTTCCTCGTAATACTAGGTTAGGAAAGGAAATTATGAAATAACAGCACTATATGGGAAAAAAAAAAGTAATTTGGGGAACAAATTCATAAACCAGGAGGGTAAAATAGTACTGACCCCTTTAATCCCATAGCCCAGATGTTAGAATGCTCTCCTGTCAAACAAGACAGTTCCCTCCTCTCTCTAGGGCAAGCAAAAGCCCCACGGTCAGCCTTGCCAGGAGAACACCCTACTCCCTATGCCACAGGGTCCAAAGGTGGGTGATGGAAGCCTTTCATGCTGACACTGCTGTGGTTTATACAGAGCATTTAAATGCCAACAGTACTGGAGCAGGAGCAAGAAATTGCTGTTATTCTGTTTTGGTGAGACATCTGCTTCCAGTCACCTGTACTAGATATGTTTGTTAATATATAGAATCACAGAATAGTTAGGGTTGGAAAGGACCTTAAGATCATCTAGTTCCAACGCCCCTGCCATGGGCAAGGACACCTCACACTAAACCATGCCACCCAGGGAACTGTCCAACCTGGCCTTGAACACCACCAGCGATTGAGCATTCACAACTTCCCTGGGTAACCCATTCCAGTGCCTCACCACCCTTACAGGAAAGAACTTCCTCCTCATATCCAATCTAAACTTCCCCTGTTTAAATTTGAACCCGTTACCCCTTGCCCTATCACTACAGTCCCTAATGAAGAGTCCCTCCCCAGCATCCCTATAGGCCCCCTTCAGATACTGGAAGGCTGCTATGAGGTCTCCACGCTGCCTTCTCTTCTCCAGGCTGAACAGCCCCAACTTTCTCAGCCTATCTTCATACGGGAGGTGTTCCAGTCCCCTGATCATCCTCATGGCCCTCCTCTGGACTTGTTCCAACAGTTCCATGTCCTTTTTATGCTGAGGACACCAGAACTGCACACAATACTCCAAGTGAGGTCTCACGAGAGCAGAGTAGAGGGGCCGGATCACCTCCCTGGACCTGCTGGTCACGCTCCTTTTGATGCAGCCCAGGATACGGTTGGCTTTCTGGGCTGCAAGCGCACACTGCCAGCTCATGTTAAGTTTGATTTGGAATAGCATTAGTTGATGAAACTTGTATTTCAAACCAGTTGAGAAGCTCACAGGTAGAGAACTGTCCTGTAAATATAGCATGAGACTTGCAGAGTTCAGGAAGGAACTGCATGTTTTACACTATGACCTTAATGACTGAGCTGTTAGGTAAAGAAGATATGAATCAGCCTACTATTTCCTTTCTTTTTTTATAAGGCTTCCTTACATTTTGTTTGATGGCAAATTACTTTTTTATTCTTTGTTTCAGACTGGGGAAAAAACAAAAATCACAAAATACTTTTTGGTTGTTCCTGACTAATCTTTTGGTTTTCTGGCCCAATTGCATTACCTAAATTTACCTAACAAAGTGACCTTGAGACAAAAGACAAGCTTTGTCTTGTGTCCTAAGGTTAAAAATCTTCAAGGCACTAAGGGAAGTCTGCAAAAGGTGTCCTACCTCCAACCCTGTCCACTCCATAATATTCTATCAATGTATCTCTAAATTCTATACACAGAGATACTATTCCTGCAGAACCAGTCACCTACTTGTCTCTGCTCTCCAGGTGCTATGGGAAGCCCTGCAGACATTCCTCATGAAGTTACAGCATTGCTTTAAGCACTGTGGAGTACTCCTTCCCGAGCACCATCTCAGCTTACCAATACCAATGGCAACATGTTGAGACCAACATTTCAACCCTCAGGAATATCAGGCCTGGGTACATAGTAACCCTCTTCACTCACCACTTGGGCACAGCTTTCTAGTGGTGAGTGAAGACAGGCATGGAAAAAAACAGACCATAAACTCAAGCCAGCACAGACAGATTTCCTACTTATGTTCTCAGCAACAAGAAGTGCACTGCCCCAGCTTGTCTGCTCCAGCAGGAGGGACAGCCCACAGAGGGCAGCAACAAGTGCCTATAAAATGAGCAGTTATGTATGATCTATAGATACAGCCACTCCAGTAACAGCAAACAAAACCATCCTGGGAGCAGAGCTCAGAAATGCATTCAATCTGATGTATTATACATCAGCCACACTCAATTTCTGTGAGGCAGTGATACCTCTCATTTATTTCCTCTGATAAGCCCATTGCATCTGGAAGGCCAAAGAATATGGACTGGCCCATCACCTGGACAGCTCCATTTGAATTCCGTTTCACTGCAAGGCTGTCTGTGCTCTCAAACATAACCAAAATCCCAAAGTATTTCCTCCAGCTTTGGCCAGCTGCTGACCCCCTATTTCAGGATGCTGAATAGCTGACAAACATAATAGCTGAAGACCATAATAGACCCCACGTTTTGTAACTCCTAGTACAGAATACCTATTTCTCTCTTAGCTGTGTCCTGGGGCAGAGGATATAGATCTGATCTCACTCAATTCTGGACAGCAGGAATCCTCTCTCCACATTAATGAGAAGGGGTTAAACCTCAAACCCAAGGCTTTGCCCCACACACACCCCTAATGCACAGCTGAGCTGTGTTGCAGCTGCCTCCAACTTCTGGCTGAAGGGTGAAAGGCAGTTCTAATGTAGACATCATCTCCGTTAAACTGTGTCTTTCTCATTTAATGGACTACCACGGAGATCTAAATGGAGATGAAGTAGCAGGGCTCAGAGAACAGCCAGGATGCTATCTTTATGCAGCATGACAACGTGCAGTGGTTAATTAGACACCGTTAACCTATTTTAGCAGGGGACATAACTGGGATGAATGGGGGAAAATGTCCTTGAAATCTTTTAATGTCCAGAGCTCATGAGAGCTCTATACATACTTGAATCGTGCACGGAGCCATAGCCGGGTGCCAGAAGGCCAGCGCGCAAGAGGCTCTCTTCGGCACACCCAGGGAGGTGTGAGAGCAGCCAACGCAGCTATGGGTAAAAAAAGCAGTTATGGGGGCTTAAGACGAACACTAAGGCGGCTGGACAGGCGTGCCCGGGCCAGCATGACGGGGCGGCAGCCGAGGCTGAGAGCGGGCTGCGAGCGCGGGCAGCCCCTCTCCCGGCCCGGCTGCCGCCCTGCCCGGACGGCCTGCGCTCCGCTGCTGCTGCTTCGCTCTCGCCGGCCCTCCCGCCCCGCCGCCGTGGGGACCGCTGCCGCCGACCCGGCGCTGCTCGGGGACCCGAGGCGGCCGCCGTCCCCTGGGGCCGCCCGCCGCCGCATTGCCGGGCAGCGGCCGCCCTCTGCCGGGCCCTGGCGGCGTGGCGCCAGGCGCGGGCTCCCCGCGGAGGCTGCGGTCCTCGGTCCCCCGGGCCGCTGCCGAGCCTGGAAGGAGCCGAGCGCTGGAGCAGCTACGTGACTTCGGAAGCGGTCACACGTGCGAGCGGCGGGGGGTGCGGGCTGCCCCCGGGGCGCTGGGACGCACAGCGGGAGCCGCGCGTCGAGATCCGAGAGAGTTTTCGGTACTTCACAGGGCCGTGGCAGCGGGGGAAGGATTTCATCTGCCTGAGTGTTAGCGTATTTCCTGGCAGGTCTCAACCGCTTCTCTTTATAAATCACGTGGGACCAGAAAGCTGCTTGAAGCTGCCCCCCTGCTCAAACAATTAAATGGGAAAAAAGGGAACGTCCTGATGCTCAGAGACACATTCTGTTTTGACGGAGCGGGGCAATCAAACGGAGATGGGTCACTGGCCAGCATTCTGCCTCTGCACTTCCATCCAAAACCATACCCACCTCAGTGCCCAACACTGGGCTCAGCCCACAGAGAGACATGAAGCCTTTTGCCTCTAGGGCATAGACTGATTCAGGTCTAGGCCTGAAGGAGGATGGGGAAAAAAAAAGATTAAAAAGGATATTGTAGTCTCTTGCTCAAGTATTTTTTTAGTGCCCATCACCACAGTGAGTGGGTGGTGAGCTACGAGTCACATCTTGTTCAACAACGTAAGGCACAGCTAAGTTACACATCCAGTATGATGCACAAGTGCTAACTGATAAGTTCTCCCAGCTCTCCAAGTGTGAGTCGTGGTTACTGCTTGTTTGCAGAGGCACAGAGAGAGAAAAACATTCGTCAAAGCTGTATGTAAAACAGAACTGCAGCCCATGCTAGAAAGCACTACCACAAGGTGTCTTCTCAGCTATTCCACTGCACCTTCCTTGTGGCTCCTATCAGCTGTTTCATTTTCCACCCCCTCTCCCTGCACTGTGGCAGCCTGGAAAAGCCAGATTTGCCTTGATTAAATCAGGATGTTCAATCTTCACATCTCCTAAAACCAGGGCAAGTTTTGCCACTGATTTGAGCAGAGCAAGGACTACTATAAGCCTTTATTTCTGTCACAGGATGTCACCTCACACTCATCCGCTTCCCAAGCCCTGGGGCACACGGCTATCTATATCTCCACAACAGTTTTGGGCAGACACACATTTTTTTAAACTAGTGGTCCCACCATATGCTTTCTGCCCCTCACAGAATCCCTGGGCTGCCTGGACCACATGCTGAACACTGCCCTAGAACATGGCACGGGAGTAAGCGGGATGCAGTGATGAGAAAGCATGCTCTGAGGGAAGAGATCTGACAGAAACTGTGCTAGCTGGCTCCAGCTAAAATGGGCTTGTAAGGCACCAGTCTCTAGCAGAAGTGTTGTTTCCCCTCATGTCCTAATACATGGGCTTGCTTAACAGAAGCAACAAAGGAGGAAAGCTCTGGCAAGCAAGACTTCAGGAACTGGCACAGAAGAACAAGCTGACAGAGAGTTCACAGGGGCCACTGAACCTCAGCCTACTCACTGCATCATCCTCTACCAGATGTTCCCAGGGCTCCCCCGCTCGCTCACTGGTAGACAGCTGACCAGCAGAGCTGCTCAGAGCTCCCACTGAGCAACAGAAAAACAACAACACTCAATACAAATTCCTGCTGTGTGGGAAAACAGCACTGCAGTTTCTAGAGGTATCCACCACACATCTTCGGTCCCTGAGAACAGGGGCTCCTAGCCACGCAATCACGTCTTCAGTCTCCAGTAAGCACCAGAGCCAACTCTCACATCAAATGACTCTTGACATTACAGGAGCATTTCAGATTCCATTTAAAGTGAAAAGCACACTTCTCTGATCCTCATGGTTATGTGGAAGAACTGACTGCTAAAGGAGACAGACCTAGAGTGCAAGGGAAAAGTATCTAAGGTTGGCTGTTTCTTTCAAATCCCACAACAGAGGCTGGAGGATGAAGGGATTGATAGCACCACTGAGGAGAAGGACTTGGGGGTGCTGGTGGATGAAAGATTACACATGAGCTGGCAGTGTGCGCTCACAGCCCAGAGGGACAACCGTATCCTGGGCTGCATCCAAAGGAGCGTGGCCAGCAGGTCGAGGGAGGTGATTCTGCCCATCTGCTCTGGGAGACCCCACCTGGAATACAGCATCCAGATCTGAAGTCCTCAGAACAGGAAAGATATGGACCTGTTGGAGCAGCTCCAGAGGAGGGCCACAAAAATGATCAGAGGGATGGAGCCTTTTTCTTTTGAGGACAGGCTGAGAGAGTTGGGATTGTTCAGCAAAGAGAATAGAAGACTCTGGGGAGACCCTATAGTGGCCTTTCAGTGCTTAGAAGGGGCCTATAAAAGCTGGGGAGAGACTTTTTAGCAGGGCCAAAAAGAGTGGAGATTCAGGCTGGACATGAGGAAGAAATTCTTTACAGGGAGGGTGGTAAAATACGGGAACAGGCTGCTTGTGGAGACATTGAATGGAGACATTCAAGGCCAGGCTGGATGTGGTTCTGAGCAACCTGATCCAGTTGAAGATGTCCCTACTCATTGCAGGGAGGTTGGACTAGATGACCTTTGAAGGTCCCTTCCAACCCAAACTATTCCATGATTCTATGATAACAGAGAACAAACTCATGATTCTGAAGTACCAGGCCAAAGACCTTTTACTTGTGGTTGGCCTCAATGAAAACATTTAAATGAAAAACACTAGAAAGAACTAGGTGTTTATTACTGAATAGCGCCTTGTGCTGCCATCTGAGAGCTTCTGAAAGAAGATATTTTAAGAACTTGGATTAAGGACTTGACAATAGTAGAGGGGTTATATGGGAAGGGGGGCTGGGGGATGGGGAAATAGGGCCAAGCAAGTAGATCAGGTCATCTTAGGTCTCTTTCCACAGGTAAACTGCATTAAGCTAGACTTCACAGCCAATTTAGAGGTGACCTACAAAGGCCAGACAAGTTTTTAGCTGTGGCTTTGACAGATACAAAAGGGCTGCAAGTTGCATGCGTTCTTCAAGAGGGTTTTTCTTTTTTAAATAAGAAATATTTGGGACAGCAAGGATACCATCCCCTGAATTTGCTGATCAATTCCTTGGAGATGCGGAGAACTAAGGAACAAAGACTTTTTTTCCTCCATCATAAAAATCAAATAGACTTTACCCTGTGCACACTCTGCCACCTCAGCAGCTTACATGGACTGTTACCAAAAATGTCACACTCCTGTTCCATTTTTGTCATGCAGGCTTCATCTTCTAATGGAGCAAGAGGCTACAGTCCTATCAGTTACTCCATTGCTGTGTCTTTCAGGAAAAAGAAGTCAAAAAAAACTCCACTAGCAGAGAATAAATAAACAAAAATCTAGGTTAAAAATAATAATAATAAAAAAAAAGCTAGAAGGGAAAAAGGAAGAACAAAAAAAAAAAAAAAAAGGGGGCAAGAAAAAAAGCAGAAAACAGAACTCTTTTACCAGGCTCCTCTGGGTACTGCAAAGACACTGGAATGGACACAACTCCTGCATTTTCCCTTTGCAGGAAACCCTGCAAGTCACACTAAGCAGGATTAAAAGGAAAAAAATCCCCCATCACAGCCATGGTACTGTGGGATTCTCAGGCGACTCTTCTGCCTTTTAGAGACTTTCCTTCTCCTGCCAGTTATCTTTACTGAGTCTAAACAGAAACACCAAGGAGAGCTCACCCCAGCAATGACATGGAGGGACAAGAGCCTGTTAGCATTCCTGGAACATCCAGCCTATTAAATTTAAAAAAAAAAAAAAAAAAAGAAAGGAAAAAAGAAAAGGCAGGGGGGAGAGAGAGGAAAAAACCACCCTGGGCCTGCACATTGCAGCTCACCACCATCTTGATGTCCTTGATGCGTGCCGATGGCATGGAGGCGGCTGGCACCAGATCAGCCCAAGAGAAGGAATGAGAGGCCAACGGAGATTTATGTGAGGAGAGTGAGATGGACAAGGTAAAATTGTCAGGAGGAGTTGTTAGAAAGTAAAATATATTGTGACAATTCCACTCCGGCCGTTCATCAATAAACTGACAGATCATTTAGTGTCAATTAGGAGTGATAGATGGACAAGTCCCCATGATCCTGGGCCAAAATTAATGGCTGGGAGGGAGAGGGTGATTGAAAATGACGGCTGACATTGAGAGGAAAGTCCTGAAGGTCCCCAAGGGGCCATTACTTGCCTCATTCCCTTGCAGATCAATGCAGGGACAAACCCAAAAACAGACACTTCAAGACAAAACTTAATCAGACTTCCTTTTCTTTCTTCTCCGTCTAAGTTGTGCCCCCTCACTTGGCAGCCTTGATCCTTTGTGACTATGCTCTTCCCATCACTAAGGACATCCACAGCTGTCCTCAGTGAGGCTGCCATCTTCCCTACAGCGAGGAGCATGGCTCTGCTCCTAACATGGCAGTGTCACAGGGAAGCCCAGCCTGAGATTTACCTCAACACTGCTGGACAAGGAGTAGAGGACAGAAGCAATGACAAAAGCTTCCCCTACCATGTCAGACAGAGAAACTCATGAGCACTTTACTACTCCCACGTGCAAAACAGGGATGGCTAGAGGTTCTGTAAACCAGGCACTCTCAAGGGTCATTTCGTATAGCTACAACACAGGATAGTTTAAACCCATATTTTTTAAATGGGAGGTTTTAACTTTACTTAACCTCTAGAGACCTTGAATCATAAAACTGCTTAATCTTTTAAATAACTTTCCTCCATCTCCAGGGTGCAGTCTCACCATTGCCCACCCTCCAGAGCCCTAAATGATACCTACACGGAGACTGGGTTACCCTGCTCTAAAGGCCACCCCAACTGCATCCACTTCTTTCCTACAGGCCCTTACTATTCGCCTTCTTGTTAAATGCATTCCTGAATACCATACCACCACTTCTGTCCCAAAATCTTCAGCATGGTCATTTTTCTAAATAAGTATTGATTATTACAACTCTGTATGACCTACCAGTCAGAAAGGAGAAATTTCAGTAGTAGCTGGAGCACTTGTGGCTAAACTGCCACAATGCCTGTAGAGAAAGGAGGTACACATGCAGGCACTGGAAGGGACTTCCTACTGAAAGCAACACTTGCATTTGCTTGTAGGGCCACCTGAAATAAGCCATGTTTATTCCACACCAATCCTAGCTCCTGCCTGCAGAACTGTGTGAATTTTAAGGCGCTGACTGCAAGACCAAAGGGATAAAGGACCCAAATGAACTGGAAGTGACCTGAGAAGCAAAGAAAAAAAGATACTAATAGGGAAGAAAAATTCTATAGAGAAAGTCAGATAGATGAGATCAGCAGAGGCAGGAATTAAATGGATCCTGGAAGTACCTCTCCTTTGTCAAATCCTTACCAGTATGCAAAACTTTTTCCTATCCTTTTCCCACTGGCAGGTGCTTTATATTTCTTCTTTCTGACGCATGACATAACCTGACAATAAACCTCTGCTTTGCTTGTCACAAGTGTCAAAACTGATGACAGTAAGTACATCAGCACAACGTTCAGAATGGCACTTGGGCTCCATCCAGTGGTTAGAGAACTGCTTCTGTAGCAAACCCAGCTGTAATTACTATTATTCATATAATCTCATCAGGGTACCAGGCCCCAAGTGGCTGCCTAGGTTCTTGGCTGGTCCCCTTTTCTCCAATACTGGGGCTGGAATATTGCTGGGACTGCCTCTTCTCATAGACACTGATCCTCCTCTTTGAATACAAATTTAAATAAATACAGTAGACTCAGGTGCAGAGGGCCCCATCAGTAAGGGAAAACGACTTCTGTCACTATTTTGCACCACTTATTTGCTGATTGCAGAGGACCACGCTGAGGGTTTGCTCAGACACTTACCTGCAGTCCTCTTCATTATCCAGATTTACAAAATGGGACTCCTAGCAATGACAGCTATTCTATAGAGGTACTAGGAGAGCAAAGTAATCTTTCCATGATCAGCTTCTGAAAACTTATCACTAAAAGCAGCATCTTATTAATTTTCTAGAATTTAAATACCTGACACTTGCAAATGCTATCGGAACTCATGATAAAATAGTGCATCTTACCTGCACACCATCCGTGCAATTTAATTTCAAAACTAACTGCAGCTTGGAAAACTTTAAGGGCACTCCTTCTTTTCCTGTCTTAGCAACAGACTGAGATAGCGGTAGTCTGATGGAAGGAACCAGCAAGATGGTGAGAGTATTTACAGGTATACCTAGGTATGACAAGAGCTGGGCAGGTAAGGAACTAAGAAGGAGCAGCAAAGATTGAAAAACAGAAAGGTTGCAAATTAAATTCTACTCTAATATGTGCCAAATGGAAACAAAAAGAACATTTTCAAATTATGTCGCATTGATAAGACTCTGAACTAGAAACATAGTATAAAATAGTTTAAGTATCTGTAGCCTCTCTGCTATTCCGAAGCAATGCAATAGAATATAAAAGAATAGAGTAGAATAGGAATTCCAATTTAAACACTGTCAGTTTTGAAAAACCAAATTACTTAAAGCAGTACAATTCCCAAGTGTAGGCTCAGTTACACTGGCACAAAACTTCTTATACCTACATCAGATATATCAATAGAAGCATGTTATTCTAACTACACCTACAACTAGTGAAATTGAAGCAAGTTAACTTGATGGGCTTCCAAGCTGAGACAAACTCGTTGAAAAGCTGTGGGGAGACAGAGCCTGAGAAAACAGAAACAACAAAGCTACAGCAACACTGGTATGACATCAGCCAATGACTCAGACTTTTCACATGAAGGCTTTACTCTGGGATATTTCAAAAAGACAGCCTTACAGGCCAGCATCTCAGACTTTTATACGGGAGACAAGGAGAGAGATCATCCTGGGGAGAATACACAGCTGAAGGAAAGAAAAGGCAGGGGAAATAGTTGTACAAAATCCTTGTACCTCATGTGACCACAGGAAGTCAGAACAAACCTCTCCTTCATAAAATCTATTAAATAAAAGCCCTTAATACAAATTAAACTAATACTGCCAGATACAACATGGCCATCATATGCATGACTGAGCAAGGGGCACATCTTCACCTCATGTCCCATTGTGCAGGGTCTCACAGATAGAAAACAGCCCTTTATCACCTGTTCTGCTTCTTCAACTGAATTGAATCCAACCTCACAGGAGCATTTACTCCATACACCTGCTATATCTGTAAACCATGCAACTGGGACACTGGACAAGCACCACTGACAGCTACTGCTCTAAATACATCAGATGAGGTTCATATCAAACAATGGAAAACATCCCAAAGTAGCACATGTCACACTGCTGTTGCATTAGGAACCTGTTCGCTGTCCTCCAGGTCCTTAATAACTGTATTACCTCCAATCCAGACCTTCACCTAGCCAACAATTACATAATTTATTTTTCCTAAACAATGCCATTCACTCTTGTTCTCTGCTGTCACATTTCCATAAAGCTTCTGCTTGCTCCTGCAAAGATCCAGGATCACTGGTGGCATTTTTCTTATAACCCTGAGGTGGGTGCATCTTTGCAATGGCAACTTCTAGCCGCAGCCAGCCTATCCAAAATAATACCATTATCAGAGCTAAACTAGAGAGGAGCAGAAGGAGTTCAGGTTGAGATCTTTATTCCTTTACTCTAGTCTTCACATTTTCAGCTGATTTATTCTTCAGAGACAGAATGATAGTTTTCCCAGAAAAGTACTGTTTTCCAGAAAGGCTGCCTCAGAATATAGAACACCCTTCTTACCCCCCTCTGGATGTCCTCTCCCATTCTCAGGGTTCCAGGAAAGAAAATACAGGATTTTTCCTTAAATCAGTGCCTCCAAAGTATATGTCAGACATATACACTCTTATTATAGGCCTTAATGTATACAAGCAATCTCACACCACTCTGTCACTGAGCCCTTCAGCTCTGCGAATAGGAAATATGACACTAGAGCAACTTTACAGCTTGAAAAATAACAAACATTTTGAAACCAAGTCATCTCCTAGTCTGAACTGTCCTTCAGTTTTCATACCCATTCCATTACCACATCCAGGCATTTCCTTTCCCTTGGGTGTTCTTCAAAAGCACCAGGATTCTCAACCTACACTCTACAATTTGTATTCTTTTTTCTTCCTATCTCTTACCGGTGACCATTTCCATCCATCTCTATTATACCATAACCCCATATACACACAAACATTGACAAATTTCACCTTTACTGTCAAGGCTGATCATTGAATCCTGAACTGTTTATTGCATTCTTGTCAGTGGGGCACTGTCATGTGTCACTCTCCTGGAAAGGGCACAACTGGTCAAATCCCCCCTCCCTGCTCCTGCATTTAACATGCTTCTTATGTTCTTGACTGCTTTCAGTTACTGTACCAGGTAAGGAATACACTGCCTCTGGCAGACAGTGACACGTACACAGTTCTAAGCCCAGCCAAGCCAATCTCTAAAGAGCATTAGCCAGCAGAACCAAGCAAGAGCAGTACTTCAAATGGTTTGAAGGAGAGACACACGCCACTTACAACGTCCAGAAAAACTGTTCCAATGCCTGTAACAGCAAAGCCCAACTACTGATGTTCACTCAATCCATGCCTAAGCCCCTCTCAGTAAGGAAAAACATAAGGACTCACTTGGTATTCGCCAGTACAGCATCATCTGCCCAGCCTCCTTGCCGGCGTGGGGGCTTAGGTGGTGGACCCTTTAAAATAGAGAAGAGACACATTAGAGCCAGCTCTGGTCAAGACAAAGTCAAGCCAACTAAGACACCAGGTCCACACATATCAATGTAAAACTTTACCAAATAATAGCTGGAGAGATAGTGTTTAAAATGTTGTCTATTCATAAAACAAAAGGAAGACAAATATTACAGGACAGGGGTTTAGGTGTCAGGGTAAACAAAATATATATTACTCTAATCAGTATCTTGACGAGTTTCTCATCTGTGTATCTTTGACTTGTCCAGAACACACAGTACCACAGCAGATTGATATACAGATGATGTGTTCTCCTGGCAAAATATGGCGACTGGAAACTGCTGCCCACATTTCAGTGGGAGGTATCACATGTTACATCTCTCCTCTGGTACAAGTCAGCACATTTTGGACATCTTGCTTTAGACTGGGAATTGTTCCTAAAAAGTGTCTGCTTTTGTCCACTGCCTAGAAGAGGTCAGACGAAGTCCAGACACAGCCAGCCATACCAAATACCTCTAAAGTTAAAGTTAGTTGAGATGAAACCCAGCACTGCCACCACTGAAATGCTGAAGGGGAAGTTCATCTGGAGATTAAAGGCACTCCCTGCTATTATCTTGCATTGTCTCGTGTGGCACTCTGCCGTGTGGCAAGAGAAAACTGGAATTCAGCTTGGGGTTACGATGGGAATTTTCAAAGAACAGGGCCATGAGTTCCCACTGTGTGGGAGCAGCCTAATCCTTTTGCAGTTCTGGGCTCCATTCCTCCTGCCTGAAGCACCTCATGCAGCAGTGTCTTCAGTGCTTTGCACAATAGACAGTGGTGAACAGACGCATGGTGAACAGAAGCACAGTGAACCCAATGGATGAATTTCAGTTTATACAGTTCCCAATTGTGGTGCCCATTGAGGCAAGATGGGTTGCAGGGCCGTGTGAAGGGAGCATCATGAGAAAGGATGATGCGTAAAAGATGTCCCAAAACAGGGGAAAAAAGGTAACTGAAAAGGAGTCTAAGTTGGAGCAATGATGGGGGGAACAGGTGGCTCCCACAGCTTTTATTAAGAAAGGGAATGAACTGGGTCACTCCTGAGGATTTTTGACTTGACAGACAGGACCTTGCACGTATGGTGGGGTCAACCCTGAGACAAAGCCAAATTACCTCTTGCCACAAATGAGGAAGGAGTTGAGCTAACCCCTGATGGTAGAGGTCTCCCGTGTTTATTTCTTGAAGCAGAAGCATTGTTTGCGAGTGTGGGAAATGAAGAGACCCTGCCAGGGGCAGCCACCGCCTGCTGCAGGGACGGGGCACGACCCTGCATAGCTCCCTGATAGGAGCAAAAATAGTCATCCTCCAAAAATAAACAAGGAGCAGGAACGGGCAGGAGCTGCAGTCCCAAAATACCAGCTTTCTTCAGCAAAGGGAGCACAGGAGGGCAGAGGGACAGGCAGGGAGCATGAAACGCAGGAAACAGCCTCCTTATATGGGCTCATCCGCAGGGGACAGAGCTCAGTCGACTGGAATGACCATGTCACAGAATGTGAAGCCTTCAGGGGCCCAATTGAATGGAGTTTTCTGATCTTTAAATGATTCCCCCAGATTCTTAAGATGCCAAACCAGAGAAGAGACTACAGTGCCAAAAAAGGAGCATTTTGAATTCAGTTCATCTGGACACACCCAGAGTCCAGGAAAAAGGGGAAAAACACACCACATATGGGCGTATATGCCCACAAAAACATCCCTATTCCCATTACACACACCCCTACCTCAAAAAACACACTCCCTCCCACATGGATCCTTCCCACGCATGCAAACAACCCCTCTTTTCTTACACCATCCCTCTGATAGCCAGCAGGCCATGTTCCCAACACAGCCTCACAACTCCTTACAAAGGTGCATGAAATTAACAAATGCCACCAAAGAACTTGGGCCTTAAGGCTGAGGGAAAACGCATGTCCAGGGCATTCCAATGCACCTGCAATTTAATTCCCTCATCACCAAAACTAGCCTTCAGATCAAAGATATATCAAGTGGGACACTCCACATCAGAGGATGACTGCCTCAGTCTTTGCATAGGGGACGACTTCATGGCATCTAGGGGTTTGATTCCAATGTCTTGCCAATGTTACATATTTGCATCGATCTCATGTGAGACCCCACTTGGAGCACTGTGTACAGTTCTGGTGTCCTCAACATAACGACATGGAGCTGTTGAAGCAAGTCCAGAGGAGAACCACGAGGATGATCAGGGGCTGGAGCATCTCCCGTGTGAAGACAGGCTAAGAAAGTTTGGGCTGTTCAGACTGGAAAAGGCTGCATGAAGACCTCATAGCAGCCTTCCAGCATCTAAGGGAGCCCACAAGGATGCTGGAGAAGGAATCTGCATCACAAACTGTAGCAATAGGAAAAAGGGCAATGGGTTAAAACCTCAACAGGGGAAGTTTAGGTTAGATACAAGGAAGAAGTTCTTTACAGTGAGGGTGGTGAGGCACTGGAATGGGTTGCCCAAAGAAGTGGTAAATGCTCCATTCCTGGCGGTGTTCAAGGCCAGGTTGGACAGAGCCTTGGGTGACATGGTTTAGTGTGCGGCATCCCTGCCCATGGCAGGGGGGTTGCAACTAGATGATTTTAAGGTCCTTTCCAACCCTAACCATTCTGTGACTCTATGATCATACACACCAGGCAAGCCCAAATGTCTGTCAGACTCTGACAAACACCTCACATATACCTACAGGTCTTTTATGCCTCTTGCAATAAATAAGGTAATTCTTTTTGAACTGCCTACAGGAGCACAAGCAACAGGAAAGGCAATGTTAACTGCCAGCTGAGGATAAATAGCTTTTCTTTGTTAGTTGCCTGGAAAGTGCCATAATAAGGTCACATGCCACATGCACTTTTGTCAAGTAAATACACTTACCTTCATACACTTTTGTCAAGTAAATACACTTACCTTCATACACTTTCACAGTTCCAAAACCTCAGCATAATTTACAATTGAGAATGCAATGTAATACATTGTCATAATGCAGTGACAGTTAGGGACATTGAAGCTGCAAGCAAGAGCTTGAGGCAAAAAGTGGGAAGAATGTCAGACCCAGAGGGAGCAGAGCAGAAACAGAGGACATTGTCCTTCTGTAATGGAACAAATGTACTCCTGAACACACCTTTTTGGTGAAAAAGACTGGGGGCTTTAAATGATCAGAACTTGTTGGTACTTATGTATTATTTGGGCAAGATTTTATGTATGTTCCCAAATGCAAAAGTTAAGCTGTCCGCCAAAACATGTTGGTGTTCAAAACACTGAGATTCCACCAGCTCCTGACAACAGTGTTTTTCCTCAGATCATGCTGCTCAGTCTCTTTCACATTAACTAACCACTTACTTGCTGTGGTTTGCTTTTCCACTTCAGTGTTGTCAGTTATTCACCTCCAGAAGGTTTCTTCTACCTTAGTTTCTGCAGATAGTCTCCTTTTCAAGGAACATGCCATGATCTCAGCTTTTTAGTTTGGGGTTTTTTTAATTTGTTTTTTTTTTTTTTTCCCTCAGAAATCCAGTTCACCATTTTTGTGATGGCACTTTTCCAGTATTTCTCAGGCCACCTTCCTACCAACACTTTCATACTACCACTACAATCAGTATTTTATCTCTCCCTTTGAAAAATGACTGGCCTGAATTCCATCTCTCCTGCATTAAAGTAGAAACTCTACATTCTTCTTTATCTGTAGTCAGGCCCTTTCTTATCAGACAGACGTAGAATTCTAATTTGGCTTCCCTATTAAGGCAGAAATTTCCAGGCTACTTGTCAGATCATGTCTGCAGTTTTGAAGGTGCTAGCTGGATGTTGCTTTCCTCATGGAAGCAACTACCTTGTGTGTCTCTGGACCCTCAAGATCCAGCAGTTTCTTTTAGGACCTACTACAACACAGATTACAGACATGTTGGGTCACTCAGATTCTCAGGTGGGTCTGTAAATACGGATTAATTTACCTTCATCAACATGACAACTCCTTTGAAACAGAGAGCTCTCTGAACAGGGAAGCAGGGACTCAAATGACATTGCAGCCTGCAACAGAGGACACACAATTTTTCTGTCATGTAATACATCCCCTAAAATGTGTGGGATCTACGTTTTGCCCAATATACAAACACTGTGAGATTTTATACAGTATGTAGGTGCCTTGTTTTTATCCAACATTGACCATGGTGCAGAAAGAAAGAAGTATGGCCAGTCTCGAATTTCCTCTTCTCCAGACAGCAGCTGAGGCTCCCCTGACTGAGGAAACACAAATCTCCAAAACCAAGCCTGATGGATTAGTTATGACTGCTGTCAATTAAGGAGCTGTAAGTCAAATAGCCGTACTGCTTCCAAGCAGCCATATAACACAGTCTATACTGATTTCAGAGAACATATGATGTCAAAAAGGGATCAATTAAAGATCTATGCAAGCCTTGGCTTTTTGCAAAGAACAACCCATCTCTGCTAGCCCTTTTCATCATGTCCACAGGCAGTTCAAGTAGTACATCTGATTTTAATGAATACCCTCCAACGACTTCTGCATGTCTTAAATGCCTAGCAGAAAATACTGGATTTCCATTTCATCCACAAACTGTCCTTCTTCATTGTCACTGACCTTTCTTTACTAGGGAAAGTGCTATCGTGACAGAGACAGTTCTTGGGGGGCTTCAAATATTCTCTACCATCTATCATACCATGTAAAGGTGCAGCTCATATTGTTAAACAGCTATCAGGAATTTCTTCCCTAAAATAATGGTCAGCTAGCTAGTCAGCTTACACATGCAGCTCTGAAAGCTGTCATATTGCAGCATTTGGCTTAACCTGTCTCAGGAGCTACTGCATCAAAACAGTGAAGTAGCACACAATAACCTGATTCTCTGAGCAAGGAGTTACAAAGGTAGAATACTCTCACAATCCACAGTTAAGAGGGAGATGCCCCTCCAGTACTCTTAAGCATCTCTCAGTTAGCTACTACCTTGTGCCACATACTGTCAGACATGTTCCCACATCCATCTCCACCATTCCTACAGTTTTTTTGTTGCCTTCAGGTGGGTCCAGGAGCACTCAAAGCATGGCATAAACGTACGGAAAAGCTTTTAACAGTATTATTTTCAATGGGATTGTCTCTAATCCACATCAAGGTAGCCAAGCAGGAAGGATACAACTAGAAAGGCTGGGAAACATGGCTGACTAGAAATGCTATTTCAGTAGATGTCATCAAAAGGCTAGTAGATAAGCTCAGAAAGCTGAAAATAACTGCCCTGCTGGCAGGCCACTTGGGGTGCACGGGAGAGAGGCAGTGCAAGACCTTGGGGAGCTCCAGGCCATGCAGTGCTGGGGCTCACACAGGGAAGTTGGCCTAATTAGGGAACGAAAGTTCAGCTGCATTTTTGAGATTCCTCCTGGAGAATCTGGCCACCTTCCAGCTGAGCGGTCCCCAGGAACAGGCTGGGAGTCCAGCATTTCTACAAGCAACTGAAGGCCACTGGGGAAAAAGAAACAATCCCTGTAAGATGGAAGCAGGTAAAAAAGCCAGTGCTCCCTTGGATGCTGGTTCCCTTTGGTGGCGGGTATTTGCAGAACGGAGGAATCCAAACAGATGACAGAAACTCTGGGATATGGAGGGACAAATTCAGCTCGGCCCAGGACAAGCATGCAAATGGGAGGGCATTCACAATGTGCAGCTACAGGAAATTCTGTCTCACGAGAACCCTCCCAGGTTCCCGGAGATTCCAGTTGCTTCAAGAGCTATCTACTCCACTCCAAATTGCATGCCTAAGAAGGTAAAACCATGGCAATGCGCAGTACACAAAATGCCCCTGGTGAGGGCTCTTCTACAAATTGAAGATCACGGGGGAGAACAGGACACCAGAGAAAAACAACGCTGTCAAACTGTAAAGTCTTTGGGAATAGGAAATTTTTGTCCTAATCACGCACCAACACACTCTAGATTTTACTGCAGTGTAAGCTGTAAATACAAAAAGGACTATAAGGGACTGCATTACAATTAGACACAACTTTTTTGGTCATGAACTCTGAACTAGAGTGGCTGGACAGTGCCTAAACGACTGTGATTATTTTTACACAAATAAGGTCCCCCAGAAAGCACCCAGCTGAGTGTAGCCAGTGCTGGGCTCCTCAGTCTCATATTCCTAAGTTTCCAGGGATGTGGGGTAGAGTACTTGGAGGGTGGCTGCTCTGCAGATCCAAACCAGACCAGACAATGGAATGAGAGTGTGGAGCTGGGTGCCAACCACTGTGTGAGGGTAAGAACTGGGTCAGGAAAATACCAGTTTGATTAAAGGCCCTGATCGTATCAAGCCCCAGGCCATGTCTACATCACAGGTGCAGACACACCTGCAAGCAGGATCCGTGTGAGTCAGCTTGAGTCTGGAAACCATCTAGCTTTAGGTACTTATGGTAATCAAACTGGTACCTCCCCAGGCAGAGTGCAGGTTGCTTCTCACCAGGGGATCTCTACATCCTTCTGTGCTATATTTTAGGATGTAAACACACTCACTCAAACAACCCCACTGAACTGGGCAACCCAGCAATTTAAGTCCACAATTGTCTTCATTCTTCAGGTCCTTATTTTTTTTTTGATTGTTTTTCCAACAAACATTCATTGAAAACAATTGTTCCTGTCATGTCTTAACCTAAAAAGCATCTTCCCATTTTTCCACCAAAATTGTTTTAAAAGTACTGGGAACTAGAACTACAGAAGGACTTGGGTGCTAGCTCTGAAAAGGTCAGATCGTCAAATCCTCTTTCCAACTGTTGCCTTAAAGCATGTTGTCACTCAATCTTTGAGTGATATAGAGCCACAGAGGTCTGCATCCACCCAGCTAACAGTCACAGATCAGGTGCTCTCCCCGCTTTAGTCCATGAAGGACCAAAGTACAACTAGAGAATAAGGCATCAGCTAGATTCATTAGGACTAGAACAGAAGTCTTCCCACTTAAATGCTGTTTTCCTTAAGTTAGAAAGTCCTTCCCTGCAGGCCCAAAGTTCCTTCAGTTCCATTTGCAAAGCAGAGTGGCTTCAGAAGAAAGGACTGAGAGCCTTCTCTGACCCAGAACAGCTCATAGCTTTGTCATTATATATAATATTCTCCAGGGATGTAGTATAAACATAAGTTGATACATCTTCCAATAGGAAGAAAAGGACAATAAAATCAGTTATCTTGCAGCTTGGAAAGCGGATGGAGAGTTTAATCTTTATGGATAAAGCATGTGGCTTCAACATCCAAATAAACACCTCCATCCCTGGAAGTCCCTGAATGCAAAGAAAACACTTGCTCCACTGCTGAAGGCAACAAAACACAGGATAGCGATCAGGACTGCTCACTGCTAGCGGAGGTACATGTGCTCCCAGAGCTCTCAGAACAGGGCAGATCTCCATGGAAGGCCAGGGTTTCAGACACACTCCAGTTCCCAGCCACTTTCGATCACCCTAATAGATCCCCAGACCCATCCTGAGATTGTCCGCACGCTACACAGGCACCCAGTACAGGCTGTGGATTTTGCTACTAGTGTAAGGGATCAAAAGCCCCCTATGGATCTGTGTTTACGGAATCCCCACAGTTCTTCTGCATAAAGCTCTAGTCCTCCTTTCAGACAGGCACTAAAGCAAAATAGAGGAGGGACTTCTCCAAGGCCCCAGAGCAAATCCATAGCAAGACCAGGAAGAGTACCCAGCAAAATTTTGGCTCACAGCCATGTTCATATTCCTCCTGCCTATTCTGCCTCTGCAAATTAACTGAGATATTAGGATACACCCTTTATTATACCACTGATCAGCCTTAAAGCCTTTGGCTACATGTCCCAGGCAGCCTTGGAAGGTGCAGCCAAATGAGTGATTCACCTGGCAAAAATTCAGACCCAAAATGAGTGGGTTGCCAGGGGATGCAAAACAAGTCTCCAAGCAGGCAACGGCTGGAGGGCAGGACTTAAGCAGGTACATTAACATCAAAAGTCCAAATGGGGCTGTTTGCTGGTATTCAGGCAGCCACAGAGCATCTTGAGCACAGCAAGAGGAAAGGGACCAAATCCAGGAAGAGTTCAGACTGTAACACTCTGCACAGCCCAAAGGGAGTTCAGAGAAGGGTTACATGAGCCATCAGGGGGAAGAAAGGGCCAACTTCGGACAAATGATTCAAGAAGCTGAGTATTTCAGCTTGGCCAGGCGATGACTAAAGGAGGGATATACTGCAGCAAGTTTTGGATCACACTTTATAATGTAAAGTTCCACTAATAATTGATTTGGAAAAGACTTACAATACAATTGACAGAAGTTTGTAAGCATATAGTATTTTAAGTTACAAAAAGCTTACTGATCAGGAAGATTTCTGAACACTCAGTTCACCATTTTGTTACCCTTCACAGGCATTAAAGAATGCAAAAATACTACAAAGTGAGACTATGAGCATAAGTCTGAATACGGGTGCAGGAATTATCCAGACAAGAGGGGTTTCAAAGCAGGCATCACTTCATACTAAGGAAAGTCTCCTTGCCGGGCACCATTGCATAACAACCCTGAAGCAACAGTAATTGCTCATGTGGAAGAGTCACATCAGTTTAGTTGGTTTAATGAAATTTAGCAGCCAGGAGCAAGAAGACGCCTGTGGCATGTGACCAGCCACCACTTAGTACAGCAGACCTTGGGAATCAATGATTTAGGGCACTGTATGGAGGTGGAATTAGTTCCAGTGAAATGACTGTAAGGACTGGTTCAGGGGGGTGGGGGTGGGTTTAGACCAATTATCAGGAAAAGTTTCTATTGGGTAACCAGTCCCCAAAACTATACCCATCAGTGGAAGGCCTCTTTACCCAATAAATGGAAAAGTGCTCTGGGCATAGTCTTTAACTATCCATCACTGACAGATAAACCCAGTGGATCTCTCCTACAATATCATCTCTAGCACTACCAAGAGAAAACTGAGCTAATCTGAATAGTCTTAACTCCTTGTGATGAGCATAATCTTCTGAGGCCAGAATTAATGAGATGGGTGATACAGGTTTCTTTTCTGGGCTTTAAATTTCACAAATGAATCTACTATGCTACCAGTACTGGCTGGTGTTTCAACAAAAGGAATTAAGAGTAAGAGAGAGGATGTTTTAATCATCTAATATACGCAGACAGCAACTCTAGCCCGGAAAAACTGGACAACACCAATTCCACGGTCAGCAACAGTGCAAGACAACTAGTCCAAAGATTTTTAACAGAAGTGCATGCTTGTTCTCAGGTTGTTCTGCATGGCACCACCCCAGCTTCTATTGCCAAATGAATGCCAAGATGTATTTTAGCTTTGCTGCAGGGTGAGAAAGGGCATGTATCTTCCTTTTCTCTGTGTAACAGGAGCCTGGTAAGAAGCACTATGCCATCCTTTTAATCACAGATATTAGCATTCCAGTGTTGTTTTTGTTTCTATGAGCAAGCTGACCCCACTGGACAGCAAATCTAGGCTCAGTAAGGTTCTGTACTCTATTAGCTCATTGACGCCCTGACTTTTAAGTGAAAACAGAATATCATTCCAGTGGCCACGTATGCATCTGTGACCTCAGAACAAGACGCAGTAGCTGGTAAGAACAGCTGTTCCAAAGATAATAAAAAACCTGTCAGCAATTGGAACAAAGGGTGCAGGAAAGGCACTGCATCTAATGCACACTTTGTCTTATTCTCCAACACAAGAGACCCCTTTTAAGGTAATCTCCAGACACATGAATAGGTGAGTCCTACTAATCCCTTCAGAGGAGCCAGGATCTACCTAGAAAGCCTCTAGTCTTACATGGTCAACCTTTTCTTCAGAGTCTTCATCCTAAAAGGATCAGGAGGGGAAAAAGAGAGAAAAAAGTTAGAAGAACTATAGAAGCCTGCACAAAATAGCTCAAAGATTGGTATGAATGGCTGTCACAGAATCATAGAACAGTCAGGGTTGGAAAGGACCTTAAGATCATCTAGTTCCAACCTCCTGCCATGGGCAGGGACACCTCCCTGTGGAGGTGTCACCCAAGGCTCTGTCCAACCTGGCCTTAAACACCACCAGGGATGGAGCATTCACAACTTCCTTGGGCAACCCATTCCAGTGCCTCACCACCCTTACAGGAAAGAACTTCTTCCTTATATCCAGTCTAAACTTCTCCTGTTTAAGTTTAACCTGTTACCCCTTCTCCTCTCACCACAGTCCCTCATGAAGAGTCCCTCCCCAGCATCCCTATAGGCCCTCTTCAGATACTGGAAGGCTGCTAGGAGGTCTCCACGCAGCCTTCTCTTCTCCAGGCTGAACAGCCCCAACTTTCTCAGCCTATCTTCACACAGGAGGTACTCCAGTCCCCTGATCATCCTCGTGGCCCTCCTCTGGACTTGTTCCAACAGTTCCATGTCCTTTTTATGTTGAGGACACCAGAACTGTACACAATACTGTCCTGCAGTACATGCTTTTCAACCTAATCCACCTGAACAAAGTAAAAGTTGATCCCACCATTGTAAGATTTTTATATCCATGGTCCTTTATGCATATACCAACTTCGATACAAAACAAAGCAGGGCTGACTGCAGTGGCAGGGAAGTCTGCCAGCAGTCAGACCTTGAAAAGCACAATACAACCGACCAAACGAGAGGGAGAACAGACTTAGTTCCATCTCCCCATAGCATGAAAAACCCCAAATTATACATGTGCATAGGACACTAGCAAAATTTCTATGGATAGGCTCTGCAACCATGACAGAGATCAGAAATTATGCTGGACTGGTCATAATAGGTGCTATACACTGTAGCAGGCTGCAGCCTGTTTTCCAGGAGCCACTGTTTCTCGAGGCAACCTTAGATCCTCCACTGGAAGCAGAAGCTGTAGCAGTTAGCGTAAGATAGGCATAGCTGACAACAGTGTTAGCTTTAGTAGATGAACTTTAGCTAACCCTATAGTGTAAAGGAATAGCTTTGTTACTGGGGTGGATGAGTAATTCAAGGAAAGCAGCTTTTCTTTTTGATGAGCAGACTGCCAACACCAGCAGCAGAGATAACCACTTGTTAGGAACCAAATGCAAGGAAGCAAGTAAGAACCTGCTAATCTCTACACTATCCCAGAAATGACAGCTTTCAGAATCACGCAGGGAGACAATCTAGGGTATCTCATGACCCCGCACCAGGAGTACACACAGGATGGCTGGAAACACTACACTAACCCACCTGACTTCTCTTCTGGACTGCATCAGCTCTCCTGTGGAACAGGGAAGCCATGTGATTCATAAATCACATATATCTGATTAAAGTGGTTTGGTACCTGAATTCACTTAAGTGTCTGTGCTGTCATTTGATCTCATGGTCATACCATGACAGGAGCAGAGGGAGGCTACATGCATGTTGGGGCAGCTGGGGTACAGAGTGTCCATATCGGTGAGCAGCATAAATGAAATCAGATTTGCCAAACTGGTAAAATCTGTTCGAAGTGTGTATCTGTCAGCCAGAGATCCACTTGTTCTCACATGAGAGCAGAAAGGCTTCTGCGGGGCCCAACTTGACCTAAGCTTCTCTGGATGTAGGGAGCCCAAGTGGTACAGGACTGCACTAGTACAGAAAGAAATCCAGCTGGATAACACATCTTGGAAAAACATTTAAATAATCACTTCTTTGAGCTATCTTCCACATTGATTTCACCTGAGCCATTGAGTTGTAGCTGTTCACTTGCGTTAGATAACTGAGTCCCATTTAAATGATGCCTGGATGTCAGCCTAAAAGAATCACTGCCAGAGTGTTTGTAAGCTGGATGGTGGAAGTCCGAATCGCTGGTTTGCAAAGTTCACCTGTGGGAACATTCTTCCAATATGCAGTGGAGGTGGCCCAAGCTTTTGTCTGCCTACATTAATCTATCATAAGGTATTTTGTACAGCACAGAAATGTTTTTCAATATCACCCAAGGACCACAAGGACATAGGCAAGCTTACAAATATTAAGGAGGACAACAAGAGAAGAACATATTTTCAGAAGTGAAAGCACAGAGCCTTTCCCCAGGCTGTGGTAAAACACAGGGAAGATAACCAGCAGGGAACTTAGATGATTATGGAGTAAACCCTGATAAAAAGTGAAAGTGATCCTGTCCTACCTGTGTTGAGATAGTTTCAATGTAACCTGGAAAACCCTCATCCTTCAGGCTGACATATTGCCTACTAAAGCAGTCTCCACTCAAAAGATCTACAAAGTGCTGCCAGACAGACAACATCATATTGAGATTGTAAGAGCAGAAACCAGGGAAGTCTTGAACAAGATTCCAAGGAGTCCTGTCTCTCTAAAGAGAAAACAGCCTATGGAAGCAGGATAACATTACAATATTTTTGCATACTGACTTTTTATGGAACATCAAACAGTTCCCACTTGCTGCGACAGAGAAAAGAAAAATTTGCTGACACATCTTTACAAAAAAGGCTTTTCCACTCAGCTTTCCAAATCAATCTCCTCAAGAGCTCCAAACCTGGCCAGCTTCTTTGGGCGGATGTCATCAAGCCAGCATTCAGGATGTCAGATGCAGTGATGTTAACTGTTGGAACAAGTCCAAGTCCAGAGGAGGGCCACAAGGATGATCAGGGGACTGGAGCACCTTCCTTATGAAGATAGGCTGAGAAAGTTGGGGCTGTTCAGCCTGGAGAACAGAAGGCTGCATGGAGATCTCATAGCAGCCTTTCAGTATCTGAAGGGGGCCTATAGGGATGCTGGGGAGGGACTCTTCATTAGGGACTGTAGTGATAGGACAAGGGGCAACAGGTTCAAACTTAAACAGGGGAAGTTTAGATTGGATATAAGGAAGAAATTCTTTACCGTAAGGGTGGTGAGGCACTGGAATGGGTTGCACAGGGAAGTTGTGAATGCTCCATCGTTGGTGGTGTTCAAGGCTGGATTGGACATAGCCTTGGGTGGCATGGCTTAGTGGGAGGTGTCCCTGCCCATGGCAGGGGGGTTGGAACTAGATGATCTTAAGGTCCTTTCCACCCCTAACCATTAAATGATTCTCTGTTAGAGCCAGGAAAAAGGTTTCACTTCTATCCTGTAAAAGTGGCCAGAAGTCTTGGTAGGATGGGACAGCAAGGATCTTCAAGAGATCTCATTATACGATTTGCCCCTCACATTATACAAACATGACCACCTTGTATATGCCCCATTTTGTCAGAACCTTGATAGCATCAAGATGAATAAAAAGCAACACATCAAGCCAGAGGATGGGAAAGGCCTCCCAGTGGAAAAATTACCCCTCTGAAAATGAATGTTTGAAATGCAGAGTTCTGGCATGCAGCAAGAAGATTTATCTCTAGGAATTCCCATTTACAGCATATTCCCCTGGGTGCCCAAGAAGTGCCTGCTGATTTGCCAAGGAGCTCTAAAGGCCACGAACATGTACAGCATTTGCTGCAGGAGGATGATGACTGCACCAATTACACCAAATAATCATGTTCCTTCTTGCCTCATGAAATAACACATAGCTGCAGTATTGTTTGTCAGTACTTGTACTTCTGAAAAGGCAGGAATGCTCTGCATCTCAGATGGCAGACTGTGAGCTTTGTGACCCTTACTGAGCACCTTAAGGAGATACAGGTCTGAAATTGAAGAGAATTCAGATACTTCCACACAGGAACGGGAATTATCAAATAGAGATTTGGTCAGAGGAATTGCAGCTACACTGCTGTAGTTCAGGCACTTATTGTGGGAGATATATACACACAACAGGCACTGAAAAGATAAGAAGATACTGTACTGTTTTCATAGAGCTTGGGGGAAAGTATATTGGGCTACAAGGCACAAGAGACTGCAGTTATGCTCTAGGAAAGGAGGTTTTAACAACACTTTCATGAGAAAAGACACACAGTTGAGAAGATGTACCACTGATTAGAGTCTCTCTTTGAAAGACAGAGTCCAGGTCAAGGAGAGATCAGCAGTAATCAGATAAGATCTACGCTCCAAGTCAGATGATTTGCCTACTCACTTCAAAACAAAGACCTTTTTAATTACGTTAAATGAATTTTTCACCCCTCAAAGTGAATTCCCTTTTAATAAGCTCAAATGTTGAAACATGGATAGACGGGTACTTTCTGCTTCCTTCAAGGAAGCTGCTCTGACTGGAAAACACTTCCTGGACTGTTCAGTATCATGAAAAGACCACAACAACAGCACAAATAGTACGTTCATACCAGAAATTTGAGCTGGGTGGAAACTGGGTGGATTGACATGGAATGAAAAAAAAAAGTTAAGGTAAATCTTAAAATAGTTTAACACTCTGGAACTACTGTGGGCAGAATCACCATCCTGACTGCGAAACTGCACGTGAAGGTACGAATATAGCAAAGGTTTAAGACAAACGCCGCAGTCTTCAAAATCCGCAATAAGAATCAACCCTCCTGCGCTGAAATGAATCCCATGGGGCCTCTTCCACTACTGCCAGGTCCAGAAAATCTTATTTATATTTTTTATTTATTTTGCATTTCTTTTGGGAAAGTTCCTTGAAAAGGTTTCAAGATGACCAGATGACTGAATGAGACATCCGTTATCACAGCTGACCCCACCACTTGACGGCAAGCCAAGGCCAAGCTTCCAGAAAAGTAAAAAGGTGATTGCCAACGTAGGGAGAAGGAAAAAACAATATTAGTCCTATTAAATGTTCGCTTTAGTATCAAATATGATCGTGTAGGAGAAGCCTCCAATTCTGAGGATTATTTACAGTGGATTTTGTCTTTTCTCCAGTAGCTCCAAGGTTTGCAGTTAACAAAAACATTTAGCAACAAAGAACTGTCTGAAGGGAGACTATTGACACAAACAGTTCTTCCTGTGGTTAAGATCCAGTAATAACATATTTGAATCTTGTAAGGCGTGGAAAGCCTCACCCTTCTGCTGCTGAAAAGCGCACTGCTTTTGAACTGAAGATTGTAACTATTTTTCAGTCCTTTCCAGGGGTGCCCAAGGACTGGAGCCTTTATGATTTCTTACCAGCTATTATAATGGCTATGAAGCAAGACACACAACATACAACTGCAGTAAGTTACAGTCAGCCCTGGGCTCTTTCTAACCAGGGAATCAGTCCTTGAACTAGGACGGCCAGTTCCAGGAAGAGAACAATCTGACAGTGAGCCACCCTAATCTGAAGGCCAACCAATGATTACACCCACTTAAACCAGCTGGTTTCTTTGAAACTTTCTTTACCTACAAGGCCCATGGTTGTTTCCATTTCTTATATTACACCGTCTACAAACTCCCTCATGGAATCCCTCCTGAACTCCCACAGCATACCCAAAGAGGAGAGAATGGATAGGTGGGAGATGATTCTCCATTATACCTATCAAGAGAAAACACCATACTTCCTCCAGGAAAAAAACCAAACCCCACAACTGTTCTATGACGTATTACTGTAAGCTAAGCCACAACAGCGTACTTTCAATAGCATCACAGGGGCTCCAAGGAGATACTCCCTGACAAAACCGCTTTGGCACAGATGGCTGGGACACAACTACTACTGAATATTAGTCAGTAATCAGAGAGTTTTGCAATGGCACAGAGAACCAGGGAGTAGCCACTCCCAAGACAGAAGATCCCAGGGCTCTGAGCACTGTAGCCTGAAGCACAGTTGGTGCCAGGGGGGCCAGCAGGGCAAAGTGGGTCTGTAGTTTAAAGAAGACAATCTCATTTAAACAAATATGACTGTCGATAAGGCAGAAGTCTGATGACCCTTTTGTCCATCTGAAGGTATCAGGGAGCAAAATCCATTTTTCCACAAGTACTCCTTCCAGTAGGAGATGCTTGTGGAGAAGCCGTGCTAACATGAGAGAGCAAATTCCAGGTAGAATTTGAGCATTCTGCAGCTCAAAGCAAGAAAGTGAATGGAAAGGATTCAGATCTCATGTTGCTGGGTATGAAGGGATGCTGCCTCACTCTCCTGTGAAAGAGGGGCTCCGGACCATCTTCTACCTTTTGAAAACGTACTGACAGAACAAAATCTAAGCAAAAGTTTTCCTCCAAAGCCAAGTGGGAACTGAGTTTGCATGTTATTACCCACAAGACAAAGTCTCAGATGTGGCAAAGCTGGCTTCCAGCATGACCTTTGTAGTCTGCGCGCAGAGGCACAAACTGGATGCTGACCACCTCAGATAGTGTACTTTGCTCTAGCAAAAGCAAAGTGCAAAAGAAAGGCATCTGCTTACCTCTGTTCTGTCTTGCTACCATAGACGGTGGTAAAACTGGTAACAAAATGATATGCCTGCCCATATTTCAATGCCCATGGAAAATACGCATGTACAGGAGGAAGAGGCCCTAAGTCCTGTTTGATACTGCTCTCCATAGATCACACATGAGAAACCGTAGCCCCAGCTATGACCCTCTGTGAAAACTACACTTCAGGCAGAGAGCAGGCAACACCAGTAAATGGGCAGGGCAGGCACAGGGCCCCCAATTCTAAGGACGAACTTCAAAGGACAGAGCACACCGAGTGGAAGAACTGTCCGCTGGAGACACCAGCAGGATTACAGTCAGGCTCTCCTGACAGGACACCCACCTCTCCAAGAGAAGCAGACTGGGAACTCTTCCTGGTGGGATTTTCATCTGGAAAGAACTCCTGCCGGGCCCGACGGCCCATCTTTAGTACCTGTAGCGCAGCAGGAAACGCGAAGGAGCAAAGGGCACATGGTTACTGACAAAGGCCCTTCAAAGCTGGGAAAACCGCAAGCAGCAGCTCCGCCGTCGCGCTGTGCCGTGACACCAGGCACACTGCCCCGGGTAGTGCTAAAGCACTGCAGCGGCATGGTCACCCCACAGCCAGCCCCAGCCCGCGGCCGGTGCGCGGGCTGCTCAGCCCTGCCTGCTGCGTGGTCCCACCGCCCAGCCCCACGGCGGTACCCACGGGCAGCCCGCGCAGGTCTCCCGCCTCCGCCGCTGCGCTGCGGGAACCGCCGGCCCCGAGCCCGCCTCATCCGCGCTCGTTCCGCTCTCAGGCGAGACGGCCGCGGTTACAGACCCTGGGGCCCCTTCCCAGAGAGACCGGGCCCGGGCCCTGAAGCGGCCGCTCGCGCCTCGCGACCACCAACAGCCAGCTCGCACCGCGGGCCGCAGAGCAGCCTCGCCGCGGCCCGGGCCCGCTCACCCCGGCAACAACCCCCCGCCGCGGCGCCTCCGCTCTCTCCGGCTCAGCCTCCATCCGCCGCCGCAGCCGCTGCCGGTGCTTCCGGCGGACAGCCCGCCCCACCAACCGCCACCCTCAGCGGCCGCGCCGCCGGCACACACCGCCCCGCGGGCCCGGTCGGCGCTGGGTTTGTCCCTTTACACACTGCGCCAGCCCCGGATGCCATCCACACGGAACCTGTGCCCATGGGCGCCTCTCCCGGCCCCTCGAGGCAGCCCGGGGCCTGGCCCAGCAGCCGGAGGCAGCAGGCAGTCTGCACACCTCGTAAAGACTGGCTCATCACCGGCTGGGTGTTCTGCCAAGCAGCTGTCGGTGTATTGCCGCGCTCGGTGCTCCTGGTAGCCATATAAACATCCAGCCCCTTAGAAGTCTTAAAATCTTGGCCTGACTAACAGTGACAGCGGTGCTACAGTTTCTCAGCACAATGCATCATGTAAGTACTCTTTTATCAGTTTTTAATTTCACATGCAGTAGGGGCAGGGTAAAAACTGCCTGACACTCCGTCTTCTCCAGCTCTTTACTGTATTAGTCAAGCTCCTACTAAGGCAGATAATCCCAGCCTTGTAGATCTGGCTCCTCACAGAGTGGCTTTGCCAAGTCTCCTGACTGCTTCTGATGCTCTTCCCAATTCTGTCTAGCTCTAACACTGCTTTCCAGACGGGGCAGCTGGTCCCCAGAACACTCAGTGGAGGGATGAAATACAAGCTCAGCGATCATTACACGTATGCCTCTCTAGCTAAGTTGTGCAGAGATTTCCACTGAGCTGCATAAAACCACCCCTGGTCCCTTTCTTGGCTGGACAGATGCATAGATTAATTGTAAGTAGACCTGGGTTTAGCTGCACATGTTAAATAGACATTTCTTTCTCCAGTGCTTTGTCCATTTGCCTGTATTATTTTTCGCGTATCTGTCATTCCTTAGGATCTTCACCCATCCTCATTAGCCTAAATAACTGTCACCCATTTATTCATCTGCTACACTCAACAACTGTAGCACACCACAGACTACACTGTTAATACTGTGCCATGAGGAAAATGACTACATCACCCTAAAGTTTTCAGCTGTCCAGGAACACCTTGCACTAAAGGCCCCACATCTCACTCCATACCTGCTTAGCTTTAGTTCATGGACTGGGTGAGGAACTTTAAGATTTCTAAATAAATTGTGCAGAATAATTCTCCTTTTTTCCATTCCTTACTGACATTTTCAAGTAGTTGTGCTGCGACTGTGATGATCTAACGATTAAGTGAAATAAGATTTGTGGGCAGAGGTAATAATTTTTTATTAGACCAACTGATACAGCTGGAAAAAAACATACAAGAAGTGTTTCTGTGCCTGAAAGCTTATCTGGTTTTTCCAGCTACATCAATTGGTCTAATAAAAGATACTATCTCCCTTTACAAACCTTGACATGTTCAAGGAATTTGGTAAGTGAGATGTGATTTTCCTTTTCTGAAGCCAGGCTGGTTAGACTCTATGAAGTTATGATCTTCCAGATACTTTGCTCTTCTCTTAAGATTCAAGTATTCACGAGGCAGAGAGGGCAGTTTTCACCCCGCCCTGTGCTTTACCACCAGGGCCATGGGGATATGTCCCTGCATTTCCTAGTTCCCATCTGCTCCTCGGAGGAGCTGCTGCAACAATGCAGCTCCATATATACCGAGAGGCAGAGGGGACTACAGCCCCCAGGTTGCAGTAGCTGCTGCAGGATGTCCGAGTACAAATGCACACATACAGCCGGCCTTCTTGATGGGAAAAAGAGCATCCTAAGAGCAGGTGATAGCATCCACGGCAGTGTATGCTGAAGCAGGAGGGCAGGAACCCTTGATTTAGGAGTGCACTGCCAGCTGTGTCCCCAGGCAGTTAGCTGGCGGGGTGTTCCTTCCAGAGGCAAGGTAGGAACCAGTACCAGGTGCCACCCTGGATGGACAGACCACAAAGCAGCAGGACAAGTGGGTTCACTTGTTTGGAACTGACTCCCCAGCTCCCTCCTCACCATTCCCCAGGGTCCCCATCCCAGACACCACCCCACTAACACATCCCAGCTTCCCCCAAGGTGCACTGTGCTGCTTGCTGCCCACCTCTGTGACAGGAATCTCAGGCCAATTGAAGGAGTGTGAAGTCCACGTGCAGGAAAGAAAATGTTTAGGTATTTGGGGAACCAGAACTTGCCTCAGACCTTTGACTTCTGACTTCAGGGATACTTGATGAGAGGGAATAGCAGACATGCAGAAAGAATGGAACCTAAAATCTGTTTTGCCTTGAGTCCCTCTATACTCTTCCACTAATTCAAATCAGATTTGTCACCCACCCTGACACATTTTTGCCTGCCTGGGAAGAGCAACAATGGAAAAAAAAGTTTTCATCCATCATTTCATGAGGTGGCTAAAATGGATCTCACTTGGTTTATACATTGGGGTTACCTTTTTTGAACAGATTAATTCTCCTCTGCCCTACTGGTGACACAACAGGCAGCACTTGATCCTGAGCCTAGAGCAGTCCCACTCAACCGAGGAGGAGGCAGCTAACAGGACAAATGTCTGGTGCTGCTGTGGCTGTCTAAAGCCATTTTCTGGGCCTGCTTCCTTTCTTGTCCAGATCCATGGTGCCAGGGTTTCTCTTTCCCAGTTTCAGGTGTATTCTCAGTTCTCAGCCTGCCTTACTTGTTCAGTTTTTCAACTTACTGTTTCAGTTTTTCAGTTCAGTGAGTTTGCCTCACTGTAAATCACAGCACTGCCACCCCCTCTCATCTAAACAGCAAGTGAGAACTACACAGGCATCCCTTTCACAGACAAGTTCTTACACCTAAGCATGGACTCTCTCCATCTGGTTTCAACCCAAACCCGGTCATGCAGAATAGGACTAACAGGGTCTGCCACTAGTGCTGTTTGCTGTTGATTACTCCTGGACTGGACCTATGAATAGAGCTTGTGTCTGATCCTCCTCCTATCAGAGAGAAAGCTTGAAAGTCTGGGAAAGCAATCACACTTGAGCACTCCCACATGCTTCTAGTCCTAGACCACCTTTAGAGCAAGGGCATACATACATAGTTAAAGCTACAGCAATGGTGGAAAGCCCACATGGTAGCACTACTGTGGGAGAAAACAATGATCACCTTATTCAGAGCAGCCAAAGGTTTTGTTAAGCAGCAGTAGGATTTATGGGATGCAGGGCAATTCCAGTAGCAAGCAGCGACACAGCGCTGCGCCTTTCTTCCTCACCCAGTCTTCGCGTCAGGCGGACAGCCAGACTCCTGATTTCGACATGGGCCAGTTCATTGAAAACATCAAGCTTCCACTGGGAAGCAGAGCATTCAGCAAGGACTGCTGCTGTAGCCTGCTCCACACTAGCAGCACACTGGCACCACCAAGCACATCAGTGCGATTTTTCTGCAACTTTTTTCTCCACACACCTCAAAGTATTTGCTCCATCGCTACGGGTTTATGGAGGAGGGAAACAACTGCAACTATTCTGTTATTTATGTGGGTTCCAGGACAAAATCTCCTAACAATTGCAAAGCTTCAAACAGCAGGTTCCTCCCTCTTGAAGGTGGAAGAGGCTTTGACAGGCAGAAGAGGCCCACACATTTGATCTCCCACATCTCTTGATCTCCACGAGAACAGATGCTGTTTGGGTTACATCAGCCCTAGTTCAGGCTGTCAAACCCCAGCCAGTGTTGCCAAGTGTGAAATACTTCCTACAATACTCACACATTCAGTAGCCCTGCCGGGCTCTCCCTCAGCCCAGCTGGATTCCAGTGTGTCCAAGATGTGCAACCTGTTAGAGACTGCTGCTTGCAGCCACCAGTGGCGATTCCAGCGCACATCAGACTGTGGAGCTTTCCCACCTCCTCAGCCGAGAGAGCAATGCCCAGAGCAGAAACTGAACAGCCTAATACTGGAACCTGCATCACACTGACATCCTTCTCCACTATTATTTCCAAGCAGTTAAGTCCCTGCTGCCAACTTGCAACAGGAAAGTCTGCTCTCAGCTATCAACAACATAACCTTACATTTTGTACTATTGCATTTCATCCCACTTCTACAGTTTCAGCCATCAAAGTTGCCTACCTGCTCCTATAGGATATCCCAGTCCTCCCCTGTATTGACAATGCCTGCCAAATTTGGATCAGCAGCCAATTTCATTAATACATCCATTTCAGTGTGCCAAGATCATTAATGAAAACTAGGCCCAGGACCAGCCACTGGGGAACTCTATAATCTCTCATAATTCCTGTACTTATCTCCATCTTGACTAATAACTCACCATGCAGCACTATAGCAAATGGATTACTGAAGTCCAAAGCAATCAGTTCTACTGCATTTAGTGTGATCTCCAACCTGATGCAGGATAGAGGAGGTCCCAGAGCAGAAAAGCATCCAGAATTCATTTTAGAAGTGTTTGGGGAGCTCTAGAAATATCCATCCCAATCTACATAAAAATATTCCATGGATACCTAATAGAAGCCCTCAGACTTTGCACCTTACTCCAAGTCGTGGTTCATCTGACATCATCTTAGAGCCACTAGATCTTGTTGCATCTTTGTCTGCTCCATCAAGGAACTCTAATTCCTCTTCCCCAAGCAAAACACACACGGACTGTGAGCAGCTCACCATTAGGTCTCCTCAGAGCTTCAGGGAATGGGCTCACTAGGCATCAAGCACCCTGAGCTGCCCCATGGATTTCCTCTGAACCTCTTACACACTGCATGTCTCCAGTGAGGAGCTGGCCTCTGAGCTGGCTGTGCTCTCCCAACCCCACCCCCCAAAGGAAGGCTCCGGAAGCCCTACTCGTGTTTCCAGCCCGTGGGGCACACCTCTGCAGGGCACAAACCCCCAGGACTTGCTTCTGCAGAGAGCTATGCCCAGCTCCTGCCTCACCCCCAGCCCTGCAGCAGCTGTCCCTGTCGTCGCACCTCCCCAGCAGCACAGTCGGTGGGAACCTCCTGGCTTCTTCTGCAAAGCAGCCAGTGCTGCCCCTGGCTGTGCAGGGGTGGGAAGCCACGCACATCCCACCCCACAACACTGGGTGTTCAGCTCCCCCTCTGCAGGCCTCAGGAGAAGGGCTGGGTGTTGGGGTAGGGAGTCACGGCGTGCCTGCGGCAGGGTCTAGGTCAAGGCAGAAGAGAGCTCACTCCAGGGAGCGGGAGCCCCTGGGCTTCAGGGCAGTGGGTGCAGGTGTAGCCTGGGACAGGGAGGAGGAAGGCTGGCGTGGTAGGTGGCCATGCTCAGGGCGTGTCCTGGAGAGGAGCCCATACAGGCCCAGATCATGGACCTGAACCCCGGTGGGACAGTGCTTTGTCAGCCATAGAATCATAGGATCAAGTAGGTTGAAAAAGACCTTGAAGATCATCAAGTCCAACCATTACCCCAGCACTGCCAAATACATCATATCATGGAGTGCCTCATCTACACGTTGGCTGAACACTTCCAGGGATGTTGATTCTATTGCCCTGGGCAGCCTGTTCCAATGGCTGACCACCCTCTCCATGATGAAGTTTCTCCTAATATCCAATCGAATCCTCTCCGGTGCAGCTTGAGGCTGCTACCTCTAGTCCTATCGCTTGTTACTTGGAAAAAGAGACCGACCCCCACCTCACTACAACCTGCTTTTAGGTAGAGTGCAGTAGGCTCTCTCTCAGCGGGTGCCTGAAGCAGCCCCTTCCCCTCACCATGGCGGGGACTCCTCCGCGCTGCAGCGGCCACCTGCCTGCAGGGCCGCACGGCTTTACCCTGCCTGCCCGCTGCCTCCCCTCGGGGCCGGTTCTCCCGAGGCCGCCGCAGACCCTTGCCCGCCCCCCGGCCTCTCCCTCCCTCGGAAAGCACGGCATCAGGAAACTATTCGGGGTATTTTTAGCGGCTTTTAACGCGATTTCGCAGCTGGAAACGGGCGGGGCCTCCTCACGCCGCCCGCCAGCCCGCGCCGGACCACCGCGAAGGGCCCCGCCGCCGCCTCGCACCCGCCGCTGCGGTTGCCAGCAGGGGGCGCCCGCAGGCCGCCGAGGCGGCGGTGCGGCGGCCACGTCGGAGGGCGCGCGGGGCCGCTCCGCAGCGGAGGGGCCCGGCCCCGGAGCGCGAGGGTCCGGCGCCGCCGGCCGCGCGGGGGGAGGTGGCGGGGGGGGGGGGGGGGGAAGGCAGCGGAGGAGGAGGGCGGGCGGCGGGGGGTGCGCTGCTGCTGAAGCCATCAGCGCGGTGCTGCGGGCGAAGGCCGGGCTTCGAGCTCCCTCCCCCGTCCGAGCCCCGTCCCGGGGACGTCATGGGAGGGAGGTATAAAATTTAAGCGGCGAGGCCGTGGGAGACGCAGTGTGCGCGGGAGGGGCGGCGCGGCTGGGGGCGGTTCGGTGCGGTGCACGGCCGGGGCACAGCGGGCGGCCCGGAGGCGCTGCTCCCGGCTGTGCGGGGAGCGCCGCGGTGCCGCGCTCCCGGCCGCGGGGGGTCAGGCACCGGGCGATGTAGGACACGGGGCCCGGTGGGGGGATGAATGGTGCAGCGAGAGGGGCGGGCGCGGCGCTCCCCCCGCGGCGGCGGGGCGGTGCGGGCCGCTGACACGTGCGGCGGCGGGGCGCCCCCGGCTCCGCGGGACGCGGGGCGGCGCATGGGGAAGGAGCCCGGCGCGGCGAGGCACGGCGCCTGCCGCTTCTCCTTGCGGAGCGCTGCCAGCTCTTCCTGGAAGTCCTGAGTCGCGCACGGCGCAGTGAGTTCATGCACCTCCTCGCCAAACCTCAGCCTGCGGGATCTGGGGAGGCTGCTGCCAGCACACCACCCGGTACCCCGCGCCCGCTCGCCGCCGCCCGGGGGCCGCTCCCGGGGGCCCCCGCTGCCGCCCCCTCACACATGAAGATGTACGTGCAAAGGGCTCTGGTGCTGCTCTGCCTGCTGAGCTTTGCCACTGTGAGCCTCTCGCTGTCCTCCTGCACCACCTTGGATCTGGACCACATCAAGAAAAAGAGGGTTGAAGCCATCCGGGGCCAGATCCTGAGCAAGCTGCGGCTCACCAGTCCCCCGGAGACCGTGGGGCCGGCCCATGTGCCCTACCAGATCCTGGCCCTCTATAACAGCACCCGGGAGCTGCTGGAAGAGATGGAGGAGGAGAAGGAGGAGAGCTGCTCGCAGGACAACACCGAATCCGAATACTATGCCAAAGAGATCCATAAATTTGACATGATCCAGGGCCTCCCCGAGCACAGTAAGTGCTGGGCTGCCCCCGCGCCGGCCGGGGTGCCGCGCCCGCGAGGCAGCCTGCCCGGGATCCCGGCCGCGGAGGAGGGGGGGCCAGGGGGCGCCGGGGCCCTGTTCCCGGAGGGGCGGGACAGCGAAGAAGGGAGGGGGCCTGAGGGGGGGTCTTCTCCTCCTCCCCGCGGGGGCAAGCGCGGACGGGGGGTGCGCCGCGCTGCCTGTGCCAGGCGGGGGAGCCCCGGGGCGGCGGGCGCGGAGCACCGAGAGGACTGTGCGGGTCTGGGGGCGGGAGCTGCCCCTGCGCAGGTTGCGGGTCCGGGGGCAGCATCGGCCCAGGCCTCAGGCGGGAGCTGCGGCGCGAGCCAGTGTGCGGAGCCCGGACACGTGCGGGATGCAGCGGTGGGATGCAGCTTGAGTGTGGAGTGAACGCTGCACACTGGGCTGGGAGAGGGTGCGGGTCTCGTGTTTGGTGACGGGCAGGTAGAGACGGACTCCTCCCTGCCGAAGCTCCAGCGCCTGCCGCAGAGATGCCGGCAACTTGCTCGGTCTGTGCAGCACTCGCACTGTCCGTAGAGAAGGGGTTGGGGGGGGCACTTGCTGAAGAGGCTGCTGACTGGAGTTACACTGTCGAGAGTGTTACTCAGGTAGTGTGAGGCTTCAGAGAGCAAGTAGAAGATAACAGGGATGCTGAGCAGGTGCGGAGCAGACAGTGATGCCGAGGGGACCCCCGAGAGAGCACAGGCACTAAGGAAACAGGACAGATGTTGAGCAGGTGTGGAACAGATGATGAGCAGGCCCAGATGCGGACACTAAACAGATTCAGGTGCAAAAACTGTGCAGATGCAGATGCAAAGACAGAGACTGAGCAGACATGAACCCCAAGCAGACTGCAGATGCTGAGCACATGTAGGCAGAAGCAAACCTTTCAGTCTGTGCTTAGGGTTGGAAAATGCTGGCGGGCGTGCAGTCATACCACTATCCGGAGTGCCCTCCTGTGATGTAGTGCAGTCTTGGGGACAAGATTTGAATGCTAGCAGTTCTGGGGAGGAGCTGTGACTTGGTGCAGGCACCCTCAGAATGCATTTACTCTGCCAGGTTTATGTTAATCTTGACATGTGATGAGCTGGAAAAAGAGTTACAGTGTGGTAATGCAACAAATTTCACTTAATCTCTAGCAGACTGCACTCCATATGGTTATATGATTAGCTCTTAGCTCAGGAGACACCAAGACCCGAGGAACAGAAGGTGCACGGAGTACAGCAGCTTACCCGTATTTCAGCATTTTTGACCTACTGAAGTGTCATTTGGGAAAGTCTAAAAATATATGGGGAAACCAAGTGTCTGTGAAAAATAGTACAGCCTTACTGTGAGCCAGTGTGTTCTGGGGAAGGAAGTGGGGAAAGCACAGCAGCGGGAAATGAAGTCAGAGGAATTGATTTGGATAAAGCAGAGGGGGAAGAGGGATGAAGATGTGGTGCATGAGAAGGAACAGTGAGGAGGGACTGTGGGTTGGGGAAGATTCCTATGGAAATGAATGAACCTGTCCCTGTAGGACACTGGGGCAAGGTGCTGAGCAGTGGGTTCAAAAGACCAGGTTGTGCTGAGGTTGAATTCCTGGGGGTGGGCAGCACAGATGCTATCACCAGAGAAAGAGGGAACTTTGGAGTTGGGTCACAGTGGGAGAGACGCACTGCAGACAGTCTGTGGTGTCAGGAGACGCGCTCTTTTTGAAACCTGGGGAGTTTCATCGCTTGCACCATGGCTGAATCTGGCCCCGTGTCTTCAGAAGTGGCCAATGTTCAACTTTCCCATGGCTCTGTCCCTGTGCCAGGTGGTGATCTCAGAGCACGCGCTGAGCCAGGGGCAGCCTCCTCTGGGGGGAAGGGGAGGACTGCTCCATTGAAGGAACTGCGAGGACGAGACAGACAAGTCTGAAGCGTGTGTGCACGCACACTCACATACACATGAACTGTTCTAGCTCCAAACTATTAGTCAAGCAGCTTGCTGGCTCAGATAACTCATCCTTCTCAAAGACTTCAGGCCAAAATATGAAGAGAGCTGAGGAGCAGAAGTAGCAGCGTGGAGAGCCCCATCCTTCTAGGAAGGAAGGATATTCAGGAGCAGGTTCCCCATCCCTACTCTGAGCTATTGGGTGACTTACAGAATGGTTTTTCTGCTGTGCCTCTCGGGCTCATTTCCTGAATTACATTCTTTCAGAGAATAACTCTGTCTTGACCAGCCATTCAGTTCAAGGTTCTCATGGGGGTTCAGACCCCTTTAAGCACTGATTCGGTTAGGTTCAAATTCAGAGAGCATCTGCAGTGGTCCTGAATATGGGTTTGCTGACCTTCCTGAGGAAAAACAGATGCCATTTTCCAAGCCAGCTTGAGAGGGCAGTCAAAACCATGGGTCACTGGGGCCAAGCGTCTCTTCCCTCCAAACCTGCCACCTGCAAAGTTCCATAAGAATATTTTTTAATCCAAAGTTACGTAGCTTTGGCATGGAACACCTTGAAGGTGCAGTGGTGCACTACAGAGTGAAGCAATATCTGCTCACAGACAGCCTGCTCTTTTTTGACATCAAACTCTGATGGCACAGCCGTCAGCCTTCTTGGGGCTTGCCAGGAACAGCAGCTGTGTAGGATGGGCAGCCCATGGAGAAGCTGCACCTCACTGAAAGCAGTGGTAGGGAAAGGGAAGATCCCAAACAAACCTGCTCTCTGTAACACGTTGTCCACACTAAGAGGCTACTGGTCTCATTGTTCGTGCAGTCAACAGCTCTGGGCTGTCTGGGTTCCACGCTAATAGCAGGGTCTGATGGTGAGGATACATCCTGTCGTGTGAGACACAGCCTGGCATGGGTACACAGGGTGTCACAGATTCCCTGTCTCCAGACTCGGTTACTGCCGCTGGGTGATGTGGACTGGAAGAGCTTGCAGGAGTACTGCCTCCAGGCTTTGCTCCATGCTGGTAGGTGGAAGGTGGGCACATCCGGATTCCAGTGTGATTAACACACCTGAGCTGGGCCTGGACCAAGTTCCCTGAAAAAATCCCCTTGCCTCCTTTGTGTGTGCCCTCTTGCAGAAAGTACTCTGCCCCAAAGCAGTCATCTTCCTGGGTGTGCGACCTGTACCCTGGACACACTGCTGTGAGAAGCAGGCACCGCACAGTGTTCACAATGAAACACAGAATGCATGTCCATCTCCCCATCACAAAGGGCTTGTTCCCAGGGTATGAAGGGAACATGAAACTTCTTAGGGAAGACAGCTATTGCTGTTTCCACTACGAAGGTCTCCCAGGACACCAGCACCTTGCTGGTGAAGTAAGTAGGTAGAAGGCAATATGGGGACAGCAGGGAAAATACAGCAGATACAGTAATCTCTTACCACCATGGCTGCCTAACAGCCATAAATTGTAAGGATAAACAAAAATGTATTTTGTCTCTCATCTGCACTGTGGTGTGGGACTGGATCTGCAGCCTCTGAACAGATTGTCAGATAAAGCACTACTGCTGGAAACAGATACTGGGCTAGGCTGACCACTGGTCTGATCTAGAAAGGCATTTCTGATTAAGGCATTGCTGGCACATCCCTCATGGACAGGCAGCCAGGTGTGAAGTGGAAGGGCAGGCTATTAACAGCACTATTAATAGGGCTAGGACTGCAAAACAGCTTAAGGGGGTATTAAAACACGGTATCTACCTAAGTCTAGGATGCCGAACAGTTACCGGTGTTAGGCTTCAGCTAGGAAGCCTTTGGGCAGTTAATGAGATCAGAGTTTGGGTTTTCTGCTGTGCTTTTCTGTGTCATAAAACCTAGGACTGGTCACAGTGGTGGAGTCCCCACAGTGGGCATCCTCTCATGGCTAGGTGTACTATTCGCACTGCAGGGTTGTTGAGCTGTGAATATCAGCTCATGGCTGCAGTGGGGTCTGGTCTCCTGGAACTACTGAACATCCATCTCTTCATAGCAGCCAGAGACTTTCCTGTATGGGAAGCTGTTCATTCAGTGGTACAAATGACACACCCCACACACCCCCCCCCCCCCCCAGTTAAAGTCCAGTGTGAGCTTTAGCTTTAGCTTACTGAGTAAAACTTTAGCTCCCAGAGAATATATCTTTGTAAACTGTCAGCCTCCTGCTTGCTGAATCTGAGTTTAGCGCAAGAAAGCAACCTTCATCTTCATGGACATGACTCTGGAAGTGCATCAGCGCTGCTCAAACCAGAACCTGGCGTGGGACGTGAACCTTGGTGCTCAGGTGCTCTTTTGCTGGAGAGACAGTAGTGTTTCTGCAGAGAGGGGCCAGCTTCAGCAATCAGCTGGAAGGTTGCTTCAGTTGGGGTTTCTAACCTATTTGTCACAGGCTGGAACTGTGGCTGAGAACGGGGGATAGTTTTTCTTTGTTTGTTTTTTTGTTAAGAAAACAACTGTCAGCTGACAGGAGCCTCATGTTGCACTGGACAACAGAGCTCATACAAGAGGGCTGCAAACAAAGCTGCATGTGGGTGTAAAGCAGGAGCTGCTATGTCTTGACTGCAGGAAGCCTTAATGATGCTGGAGCCTTGGAAGACTAACAGAGGTCAATAGGAGAGGAACAACAAAGATTTTTCCATGGGACCAAAATGGTCCCATTGAAGAGAAGCTTATTTTCTCTTGAAGACTCTGTTTTGGACCTCATAGCTTTTACCTGCGCTTTTTTGGGCATCTGTGAAAGTTATTTTTCTGTTCAGCAGGCATACTTCGACACACAGAACATTCCCTGTTCATGTGTCCAATCTCCACGGGCCGCTCAGCACTGTTACTCTGTCCTTGAAGAACTCTGTATCTAGTACAATTCATTAATTCCTTCTCCAGGTAATGAGTTAGAACTGATCTTAAAACTCACGTTCTTTCAGTACACACTCAATAGTCACTGCCCTGAAATATCTTCCATACCTCATGCTTTGTGGACACTTGGCTGGCTTTCACTATAGGAGACAATGACAGGATTCAATGGCAATGGGATCACCCTGGCTTCATGTCTCCAGGATGATCAGTCACGCCATCATCCCTATTGGGAATGGGCCCCACTAGCTGCAAATATTGTTTAAATATTTGAGATCCTGCCCCTATGACCTATGGTTCTCAGTCCTTCCATCTTTTTTTCTCCTAGATGAGTTGGGCATTTGTCCAAAAGGTGTCACCTCCAACGTGTTCCGCTTTAATGTGTCCTCGGCAGAGAAGAACAGCACCAACTTGTTCCGGGCCGAGTTTCGGGTGCTGCGTGTGCCCAATCCAAGTTCCAAACGCAGTGAGCAGCGCATTGAGCTGTTCCAGGTGAGTATTCTTCTCACCTTCCCTTGTGCCTAAGCCCACTGTAGCTTGGCTCCTTTATGCCTGCCTCAGTTGGTATGTGTAGGGCCGCAGAAGACAGGAGAGACTGCATGCCGTACCCCAGGCTTCTTCCAGCATATGCAGTGATTCAGTCACTTTTCTTTAACAGTGTGGTGCTGTCCTTTCCCCACTCATATAGGCTGGCTGCGCTGGGCACTCTGGCATGAGGCCCACTGCAGCTTTTGCTGCGCTGAGATGGAGGTTGGAAGGAGAACCCCTCACCACTGCAGCAGTCCTGACCTTTGTGTCACATCTGCTACCTGGGTCCCTTGACAGTTTTGTTCCTTTGACTGTCGCAGTACAGTTGGTGCTAATCCAACGGATGGAGCTCGCTGTCTTATCACTGATTTACTGGAAATATAATGCTTGCTTTCAAAGTTCCTTCAGCAGCAGCTCCTCGGGGGCACCATTCATGGCACCAGTACTTATCTGGAGATTGATTTGAACTCATGGCCTCCCCTGGCAGCATAAAGTCTGATTCAGGTTTCAAAGTGGTCTTAGGTTGGCCTGGACCATCCAGCTAATGGTACAGTCCAACATCCAGGTAGCACATTCCCACAGGCTAATGTCTGTCTGCTTTGCAGTAAAAGCACAGCTATAATTGCCCTATGGCTGGTAGCTTTTGAGGGCTTCCTGGAATTCAGCTTCAAAGGTCCGAGCAATTCTCCGCCAGATGACACAACTGACAAAGAGGCAATCCCAGAGCTTCTCCATAGGTTCAGTGATCTGTGCAGTGACCTTGGGGTCCTGCAGGAAGGAACACTTTGCACAGGCTGGGGCTGTTTGGAAGCAGGAAGAGATGTCAAAGGAGGGGGAGAGCTCTCCAAACCTGATCAATGCGGGTGTGCTTTGATAGGAGTTGAAGAGTGCAGGACACATGAGAACACCACAGTGTAGGACTCAGTAGGCTCGCTGGGCCTGTGGCAAGATGCTCTATTGCCCACTGCTGGGCAACTCTGGAGTCCAGATTGGTTGTGAAGTATGTCCTCTCACCTGTGCCAGTGTATTCCTGGTGTCTCATTTGCCAGGACCAATCTTCTGAATTAGGTTTTAGCAAGCTGGGGAAAACTAAAGACCCAAGGCCGTACCTTCCACATGCACGACACTGGCTGATTCTCTCTACCACTCCTTTTCGCGCAGATCCTTCGGCCGGATGAGCACATAGCAAAGCAGCGCTACCTCAGTGGCAGAAATGTGCAGACACGGGGCTCCCCGGAGTGGCTGTCCTTCGATGTCACCGAGACTGTGCGTGAGTGGCTTCTGCACAGAGGTAGGGGTCTTAGCTGGACCATTTGTTGAGGCATCCATAGAAATGTGGATCAGTGTTGTCAGGAATATTGCTCTGCTCCCCTTTCTGCAGGAGCTTGGTTCACGTAGACAGCAGCTCCTTTCAGTCTGAGAACAAACCTTCCCCCAGAGAGCTACCTCAGTGCGTGACGTTTGCTACATTCCCAGCTCTGTCCTGGAGTCCCCACTGTGTAGCTCTGTGGGCTGAGTCAGAATGAGGATTCATCCTCTGGAGGAGGAAATTGTTTTCACTGAGACATGCTGGAACTTCTTTTTGTTCTTCGATTCTAAGCCCAGAGGGAACCCCTCTGCTTGTCTAAACTATGATCTGTAATACATAAAAAATTAGGTTTGCTCTGGTTTAATTTTCGTGTGGAATAAAGCAAATCTAATAGGGGAAAAAAATGGCAAGAATCCCAGTTTCTTTAGCTGTTTACAGCTTGTCATGTATAAAGGTGAGGAAATACCAGAGCCTGACACACCTAGACAGATGGAGGTTTTAGCACTGCGGAGAACATACCTCTTCCACCCCTGAGCAGCCCAACGGATACTTATAGGGCAGCTCCCCCAAAGAACACTGACCCCATTTACAGCTGGGAGCTTAGGCACCATGACTCACAGCGGGACTGGCCTTGCAGATAGGTGCCACTGCAAACTGGAATGCAGGTGCTGGCAAGCAGCTGCTCCCTGGAAGGGTAAGATGTGAGCTTGTAAGCTTCTCCTTTTTCAAGCAATCTAAGTTGCGTCCCGATGGCTGGAGTTCAGGGCTGGAACTGCAGGGAGCTCTGGGCAGGCGCGCTAGCTGACAAGACATCACAGAGTATACAGTGCTTGAGAAAAAAGTGCTAGGCACCTCATCAGTGCCCCGGGGAGCCAGATGTTTTAATTCGTGGCACAACATAAAAAAGAAGCTTTCATAAGAGTCTTATGTTCCCTTAGTCAGGCCCACACAGCATGACTGGTCCAGGAAGTTATTATGAAAATAGACTTGCCTCTGGAAAGTGTGTGTGACTTACAGCGCTAGCAGTTCAACAAAACAGGAGGCTGCAGCTGCTGAGAAGAATGCTTCCAGTGAAATTACTTGTCCGTATCCAACCCGCTCATTTTCACATCTCCTTCAGACACTAACCAGAAGCCAGAGAGTAGACAGGTACTGAGGATGGCAAAACTGATTTAACACAGACACCGCAAGCCAGCTCTTCAAAATGCTTGTGTCCCAGTGGAACTCCTTGAGCTCGCAAATGCTTTTGGATGCTAAATAGCCTAAAAAACATAACCAGGAGCACCCTTCTCACCTGTGCAGGAAACTCCCTTTAGCAAGAGCAAGGCTTTTTGCACAGGTGAAGCCACAAGATTCTGCTTTCCATTCTCCTTTCCAAGGCAGCTTCCGTCCCCTACTCTGATAGCATCCCTGAATTTGAGATTGACCTGCAGTCTAGAAGTTAACCACAGTGAGTGTCCTCAGTGAAACTTCCCTGTGCCAGGAGCTGTCCCAGCTATGGAAGACTGTTTCTCACAGAGTCGTCTTCTTTGCAGAGTCCAACCTTGGTCTGGAAATCAGCATACACTGTCCTTGCCACACTTTTCAGCCCAACGGGGACATCTTGGAGAATTTGCACGAAGTCTTGGAGATCAAGTTCAAAGGTGATAAAGAGCTGGGTTATGAGAGGCTGTTGGGGAAGGGAAAGCCTGGAGTATCTGAACTGAAAAACAAGGTCTTGCTTTGCATATTTGAGCGTTATGCATTGCATAACAGGGTTTGCATGTTGATTATATGGGTACACCTATTTTGTACATAGGTTAGAAATGGAAGAAAGTAAGTGCAGGCTGGGTAGGTTTGCAGGAGTGTCTGCAGAAAGGAGTAATTTTGTATTTCAACGTCTCTCAGGGAAGTGCAGCTTGATGCCTTCTCAGATTTCTCTGGAGGCTCTGCTTTCCAGTGAGGGTGACAGAAACACAAGGAGTCAGGCATCCTTTGTGAGGTGGCCCAGAGAGTCAGTGGCTTGGATGGCCTAAGAACCAGGAACCTCCTGGCTTGCAGCCCTGGGCTGCAGCCACTGGCCCCCACAGGCTCCATTTCTGAGGCTGTTCCGCAGAGTGCCAATGATCTGACATCTTCTTTAAACCATTCATCTTCCTGCCTGTCCTGGGACTGAAGCCAGGAGTGAATGGGATGGATTAATGGCCCCACCACGAGTTTGCAAATGGTAAAACAGGTGGCCCATAAGCCTCAGTTTCAGGCCTGAAGCAGTCAGATTCACCAGGACTAAAGGGGTCCCTGTGAGGGAAGAAGTTACCAGAGTGTGTGCACGTGGTGGCTGAATCCCTTTCACTCTGGTTTAAGGGCGGGCATGAGAATGTTAAATGCACTGAAAAGTCTTGTTGCAGCCTCCACTTCCACACTGATTTCTCCTTTGTGGATCCTCTTTTCCTCTGAAGGCATTGACAGTGAGGACGACTATGGCCGTGGGGACTTGGGGCGCTTGAAGAAGCAGAAAGACTTGCATAATCCCCACCTGATTTTGATGATGTTACCCCCACATCGGCTGGAGAGCCCAGGACTGGGAGGCCAGAGAAAGAAACGGGCCTTGGATACCAACTACTGTTTCCAGTAAGTGAGAATCCTGCCTGGAGTGATGAAGTCCCTCCCATTCCTGAAGTGGGCAAGCCGGGCGAGACTTCATGCCACTGGGAAAGGCAGAGGCCTCTAAGGGGGTTGTGGGTCACCATGGAGCCACGGGGGCCACATGAGGAGCACATCTCAGCCAGCTGCTTCTTGTGGTGTCCAAGACAGGGATGCTGGCCAGCACAGCAGAGTTGCTTTGTGCTTCTGGCTGAGCCACTGGATTGAAGTAAACTTGCAAGCAGTTTCCTGGGGCACAGCTTGGGCAGGGACCCATGGCAGCACCCTGCTAGCTCCAGGTGCCAGAGAGCAGCCAGGTGCTGCTGTGGGCAAGTGGGGTGCTGCCTCCCTGGGCCAGTGGTCAAGCTGCCTGCCAGCAGGCATGGACAGTGCCAGGTTGCTGAGCTGCAGACCACTGACTGCCTGTGCTGCTGCTCTGCATGTGGTGCAGGCAAACACCACATCCCACTGGGCACTGCTGGTACAAGTTCTGCTCAGAAAGCCACATCATACAGTTGCCTATAAAGCCTCTCTTTAGATTCACTGTGTTTTAATACTGTGTTTCAGGAACCTGGAGGAGAACTGCTGTGTGCGTTCTCTGTACATCGACTTCCGACAGGACCTTGGCTGGAAATGGGTCCATGAGCCTAAGGGCTACTTTGCTAACTTTTGTTCAGGCCCTTGTCCATACCTCCGCAGCGCAGACACCACTCACAGCACGGTACATCCTGTCGGGGCTTGTGGCTCTAATTCCCCCTATCTCCCCAAGTGATCAACACCTGGTCTCTTCAAAGCAGCAAAAGCAGTTTGGATCAATACTTGTGAAAAACTGGCCAAGGAAACTGCAGAAGAGCCTAGGTGGTTCAGCAGGGAAAATGTGCTTCCTTTGGAGTCAATACTGAGTCATTGGTTCCAGCCAAATGTTGAGGAGAAGGATGCCGTCTCTTGGATAAGATGTGAAACAGCAGGATTGATGGTTTTAGGGTACTTATTTGGTAATGGCCAGAGTGTCAACTGAGTTGTTCACATCAAACATCAACTCTGGTAATTAACTTCTGCCTAAATTTCTCCTGGAGTTTGCACTGGATGGAGGATTTTTCCACACTCTGCGACAGGCTGTCATGCAAAACTGTTGCGCCATGGCACACAGCTGCCATCTGCCACCACAGGGACAGCTGTAGCCTGAAAGTGAAGGGAAATCTGTGTCCGTGTCCAAAAGTGAACATATCTGTGCCGTAAGCTCTCCTTTCTGCACAGGCAGCTGTAGAAATCTCATCTGACCTATGGCAGGGAGAAACCTACTAGGCAGTGATATTCATGAGTTAAAACTGGCAGAAAGCAAATGTCCTTAGGTAACGTAGGCATAACTCTATTTAACATGAGTACACTAGGCAGTCTTTGGGAAGAACACTACCTGAGCCTGGCTACTCTCTAGAGTGGAAGAAAACAAAAGCAATAGAAAAGCACAGACATGGGAGAAGTACCATGGGGAGAAGACGGACTAAGGAGCAGACAGTCCATTGCTGGGGCAGGAAAAGCCAGAGGAAAATCCTGTGCTTCTGTCCACAGAAGGGAAAAGGCAATCCAGACAATGCAGCAGCTCACTAGCAACTTAGCTTCAGGATTCACTAAAAAAGTTACTAGAAAAAGCAGATTCAGCTGGAGAACAGATGATAGTGCAGAAAGGATGCTAACATTTTCTTGAGAGTTTGCACAGCAGCAAGGCGCACTGGAACTCAAGGACTAATACCAGTGGGAACAATCCTTGGGAATGAAGGAGTGAACAGATGCTGGGTATTAAGCACAAGACAAGGCACAGGAATGAACAGCTTAGAAAGGGTAATGGGCATGTAGCTTTACCATCTGGTTGTCCTGAGAAGCTCTCTACTAGATAACTGGACTGAATCAGTGTGAGAGAAAGGAGATTTTAGAATGTTCCTAATGTTCTTTCCTTTCTTGAGCAAGAAAGGAAACGATCAAGCGTTAAGGTCAGATGAATGATCCAAGAAACCTTTAGAACAATATAGCTGCTGACAGCTTGCTGGCACCACTTAGGAAAAACATGGTGAAAAGGTTTCTCACCACTCTAACCTACTGTCTGTTGGGTAGAACTGCCCCAGAGCATGCGGTAGGTACCCCTGTAGTACAGCTATTGGTACTTTGCTCAGTATCCCAGATTGCTGCTACCAGAATGATTGTGATTACATGGATCTGGATGATAGAACAGGATGTTTCCTTAACATTTCTTATCCCCAAAGATAAAGTAGTTAAAAAGACAATGTACCAGACCCTGTCATTTATACCAGATAAGCGCTAATGAGACCACAGTAGTGCAGGTGAGATTATGTTTTGGCCCCACAACTCAAGAAATTGCTTACTGCTGAAAAGCGGCCACTTCTGGCAAGAAACATGGCAACTGTTCTGTAGTGGTTATGTGGCTGAAGTGTACAATCATCTGTGGGTTAGGGCCAGCTGGGAGGAGGAATCCAGTGGGGTCCCATAGGACACTCTCCTGGCTCCAGCTTTATAGTGTAATGACTCGGAGAATGGAGTGGAGGGAGAAAGCATCAGACAGTTCAAAGCTGCGTGGGAACTGAAGATACACAAGAGGATTGGCATCCATGCAGTGCTATCTCGAGATGTTCGTTGAAATAAGCAGTGTTGCTTATTTCAACACCAGCCTTGTTAAAAGCAAAAATTGTGACACTATTCACCATGCTAAGTTAGGGATGAAAGGAGACAATACTTAACACTTCTTCAACCCTTAAGCGTCAGCCACAGAGCAAGGCTATTACCATTAAAAAATGTCAGGCCAGGCAAGTGAGACCCTTTAGAGGCAGACCATAATCAGGAAGTACTGGGGAGGGGAGTAGTGGTTGTCTGAGGGAAATACCCTCTGATGAGCATAGTCCAAACACCTAGAGACCTCTTGGCTTTGCTTCCTATCTTCAACCAGCTTAAATGTATTCCTGACTTTGTCTCACCGCATTTACTTTGTTTCTGCAGGTGCTGGGCTTATACAACACGCTGAACCCTGAGGCATCCGCTTCTCCTTGCTGTGTTCCCCAGGACCTGGAGCCACTCACCATCTTGTACTATGTTGGGAGGACCCCCAAGGTGGAGCAGCTCTCCAACATGGTGGTGAAATCCTGCAAGTGCAGCTGAAAGGCACCCTGGCCCGCCCAAAGCCAAGAGAGAAACTGTCAGCACCCACTCTCCTGCTCCCAGGCTAACACAAAAGGAACTGGGGGTCAGAGACTACGCATGCTGAGGCCTGAGTGCCAAATCCTGTGGCTTAGGGTCTGGCAGCCCTTAGGGATCTCTTCTGGAACATTTCTTGGTCTTGTTGGCGATGTCATGTTCCTTCTGGGAATTACTTTGATGACACAAAGGCCACACTCTCCAAAGTGGCTGGACAGTTCGTGCAGAAGAGGAGGATTTGAGTGCTGGGTGGTTGAGCAAGGAAAGCATGGGAATGAGAAAGAGCAGGTGCAAGGGGAAATGGAAATGGGGATATGTTTTCTGTTCTAGCTTTAGCTATAGTAGGACCTCAGCCCTCCCCAATGGCCTGAAGATTTAAAGGTTTCCTCTGTAGGAGGAAACCCTGAAAGTTTCTTCAGAGAAAGAAAATGCACCAAGAAGGGAAACTGCTGAGAGAAAAAATGCTCAGAAATAACAGACTTTTGTTTCTCAGAGCTGTGATCCAGGAGTCCTGCCACTGAAACTCTGTGCCTGTCAAACTTGTCAGTTCAGTTTCAGATCCTGGCTATTGGCTTCTAAAAGCAAACTGTAGCTCCCAGCCAGCCTGCTGAGGGTGGGCAAATACAAAGAAAGAGGGTGCTGAGACCATTTTCAGAGGGACTGATGCCTCCATTCAGCTCTTTTCCTCTTCCTGGAGTTTCTGCGAGATGGTTTCTGGGTCAGGGCAGGAGCAATGTCTGTGGGTACCTGAATATTGGGCCTGAGGACTGTTAACACTCCTTGTCTGTTATGGTTTGTGAGCTGCTTTGGAGCGTTCTGCACGATGACCTGAACATGGCCCAGGCCTCATCTGCCAAGACTTAAAAAATAGTAATCTCAAAAACATTGTAAAAAATAAATATTGGGGGGGGGGGAGATGCTCTTTTTTTCACAAGCAAGTTGTTTGTTGGAGGGTTAGATGGTTTGCTGTATTTCAACTGCTACTGCTGCGGCATACTCAGTCAGTCTAAAAATCTTTCCCCTTTCCAAAATGTCTCTTCAAAAGGAACAGACAGAATTTAGGTCAGCCAGAAAGACCCGGAATGGAAATTCCTTGGTACCCTCAAACTGTGCCTGGTGTCTGTGTGCCCTGTGCTGCCCTAGTCCTCCAGACATGTACACATCACCTCTGGCATCTGCTTTTGAGAGATGCATATAAAGCTCCCTTCAAACATAAAACACTTCCACCAGTACTGTTTAAAAACCAGGGCAGTGCAGCTGCCACAGCTGACAAATGTCCTGTGTCCATTTGCATATATATGGTCTGCCAGTACAGACTTGTACACGCAGGTAAAAAACATACCCCTCCTGATTTACCATGAACATTGGAGATGCTCATAAAAAGCTCAGAGTTGTTGCCCAGGCAAGAAATCAGTTCACTGTTCTAAAAAGTATGGGCTTTTTCAGCCATAGATACTCCCAAAAGTAAAAGTCCCCAGTGCTTGAATGCCACATGAGATTCAGAAGGTTGCCTCTTAAGACTGTCCAAACCATGACTACTTAAAGTCATGTTCTAGAGACCACAGAGGTTCCTCCTGGTCCCCTCCCAATTCCTGGTCCTAATTGCCTGTGCCCAGGGCTCTCCATGGTCAGATCAGAATTCAGCTCTTCATCAAGCCCTTCACAACAGTGGCCGCTTCCGTATACCTCACATCAGGCTGCCATAACATGTAATCTCAAACATCTCAATAAACTGTAAACAACCCTTCCTGTACCATCACCAGCTGGCTAGAGGTTAGCAAGGGTGGGTCTGTGGAGGGAGCCCACCAACCTGTGTGATGTCTTGGCTGGGGTACACATGCTCTGATAGAGGCACTCCTTAATGCTTAGCTTTATCCGTTTCATTTCCCTGGGCCTCCTTGACCTGTCATTGGTGTGATCATGAAGGCACAGCTCTGATCGGTTCTGCAGCACTGTTGTGCCCTGTACAGTTCTCTATGCCCATGCTTCCCTGCTGCCTGCCCGAGGAGGGAGTAAATATATGTGGTACGACTACACTACCATGCTGACAGGCCAGAAATTTAGTGGCTGCAATGCGGAGTGGGGGGAAATCCAGATACCAATTGGCGTAGGAATTCTCTTACCTCCTTTTAGCAGCAGCCCCTGGGGAGGTTTTGGTTTACAAGCTGCAATCTGTTCTTTGGTCATTGTTCCTCCTGGGCTGCCTCTGCTCCCCATCCAATTGAAGGGCTTCCTTGCAAGTAAAGGAGGAAAAAAATAAAACCCAAAACCAAGGAGGGGGAGCTGCAAAGGGCTGAGTAAGAACATTTGCACAGCTCACGGTCCTACGTGGCACTTGGAGCATGTCAGAACCACCCATGGATTAACCCTGGCAAGCCCCTTGAGATGGGTCTGTCTTACTAGCCCGTGTTCACTGCTGCTCCTCAACAGCAGGGAGCAGTGGCAGAAGGACCAAGCCATTCATCTCCTTGGAAAGGAAGCAAAATGGCAATGGATAATCAGGGAAGAAGAGTCTTGGGGTGTCCAACCAGGAAGGACACAGGTAATCTCATGGGTACAGTAATCCTTCAAGTCAAACGTTTCAGTTTATGCTTTTCTGTCCAGCCTTCCATTTCCCTAGCAACATTTGAGAATTACATTTGTGAGGCAGGATCTGAATTCATTTTCCTGCAGTTAAAATAGCTTTTCACAGGGTGTTTTAGCTATAATTCAGCAACATACTATGCTATCTACATGGTGTTAGTAACAGATTGAATACACTTCTGGGCGCAGGCTTACCAAAAGGCTTCAGGATACTTGTGTGAGAAGGCAGATGGCAGTTCTCTATATGCTGTTACTAGCTGGCAAATTGAGGAAGACAGTGTAAAAAAAAAAAGAGATCTTCACTGCCAACACTGAATACAGCTCCCAACAGTTCCCTTTTGTTGTTTGCAGGGACAAACAAAGGCTGATTAAAACAATGCCAGCACACTTTCAGTCTCTAACAAAGATCAATGGTTAGAAAAAGAGTGAGAAAACCCTATTTTGCACTGCCATAAGGCACATCCTAAACAGATATCAGCTGACCATCTGTGTAGTCCCTGCTTCTCTGAGGCATCCTCTGTTACAGCATGCAAGAGGCCTAGACCAGAACACCTTGGTTTTCAGACTGTAGTGCACTGTAGAGCTCTGCAAGAAACATTGCTTCAGTAGTAGAGGAATGTACACTGATATTTTGGCAAAGAATAGTCTTCACAGACTGAGTCTTTGTTCCCTGGTCTTTGGGTTGGACAGTCTCTAGCTATCTCACAGCACTTAACAAAAAGCAGTAGCTCATCCCCATGGCCACTGCGGTGAACTGGGATATACTGCATTGTGTTTCATCTTTCCATAACCAATAGGCATCAACACACACAGTAAACAGGATGGACCATGTCCAAAAGTAATAAAAGATACAAAAGACAAACATACCTGTCCACTCCTCTGGCAACATCATAGCTGTTCTGCTCTGTCCTGCGATGTCTCACATCTCCTTGTTGCAGCAACCAAGTTTCCATTCTCTCAGTTCACAGATCCTTATCTTTCTATCCTGCTCTGAAGCTTTGCTGCTCTGAAGATCAAGGCAAAAATACAGGTCTCCAGGCTCAGACTGCTTTGTAAATAAAATCACTATAGCCATCCCATAAGAGAAGAGGATACATTGCAATGACTTATGAGACAGATGTCTTCAGTATGGTCAGGGGTCCAATGCAGGGCATGATCAGTACCACAGGGTGAGCAGGACGCAGTTCTAGGGCCAGCTCCATTGTGAAGAAAATGTTTCTTACCCAGAAGTGTTTCTAGTAGAATGCAAAACATGAACTCTAGTACTGGATTGTCTTCTCTTAACAGGTACATTCCTCTACTACTGAGTTGATTTAAAGGCAATGAAATCAATAAGTAAATAGTTTTCAACACATATGGAGCCAACAGTGTGATATCTACACACTTGCAAAATTATACTGATTTGTGGCAGTGCAAAATAATATGTATATATTGCAAAATATATGTATAGTATGGGCTGCCTAAAACCTGCATTAAATGCAGTTTAGTGTAACAGCAGCAATTTGGATACAGTGCAAAGAGGAAAATATGCCTTCTAATTCTTTAAAAATAACATCTATTAAAATTTTTGTACATAAAAAATCACTAGACTATATTGGTCAAAAGGTGTATAAAATTAGTAACTAACATGCATACTAACATGGTGTTTAGTAAAATAACACCAGGACTTTAGGTCTGCTTGACCAATATTTTCTTTTTCTATGTAGGGAAGTAATTTAAGCCCTGATTCATTTTTGATGCAGCTCTAAAAGTGACAGATGGAAGCATCGAAGCTCAGTGTCTTTTATCCTCCCTTTAAGAGAGGCTTCAGATGCCCTGTACAAATGCAAGATCCTTTATCATGCAAGGAGTCAACACAGAAGAGATGAGACAGTTTTACTCATAGATTATCTTAGAAATGCATTCAGATACATCAACAAGAAATACAGCAAATGAAAATGCCTGATTAATAGTTGTCATTCTCTTTTCTTCTCTAAATGACAGTAATGCATTTGAGAAGCCATTTATGCCCATAAAAAACAATATGGTACGGTACTTTTGTTGTCACAGTGTGCTTCCAGGAAAGACCCATTTCAAAAATTACAGACCTCAGTTACCCAGCTGCTTTAGAACATCCTTACACAGGGCTAGGTTGCATAGGGAAGATGGCAGAGATGGTCTGAAGGCATTCAACTAAGTAGCTGTGCCTTTTCAAGTACTGGGCTGTGATTTGATGGAAAATACACTTAGGGATAAGGACCTTTACATCTAGTACAGAATAGAGGTTTCTTTACAAGCTGTGGTTTGCAGCACACCCGCTCTCCCCCATTATTGGTTTCCCACATCCTGCAAACTTAGTTAACAGCTTTCAGACAGAAACTCTGTCCCCTGTGGTATACGCTGACACTTAAATTATACCCAAGAATGCCAGTCTTTCAGGTGGCATCTTCTGAAAACCAAGATTTATTTCTCCCTCTTTCAGGGGAGTATTGGTCTTTGTGCAGGGTGATATTCTTCATCTCTCATTTCCCTTAGTTGGCTAGGCAAGATGATGCCTCATTGCTGTCCAGAGACCAATGCAAGAAATAATTACATGTAGGGATTATGCATGTTGCAGAAAGCAAAGTTGGCTTCATTTTCTGGTCTGCCAACACTCAGACATTTCTCACTAGCTGTTTACAGATATTCATTCATCACATACAGAAATCAGCATGAGGCATTGTAATAATATATCATGGTCAGTGCATGTACCTCACTTGATGAAAGAGCCAGCTGGGTCATATCAAACCAGAGATTTCCTGACATTCTTCAGGAAGGATTTCTTTTTTCTCCTGAAGTTATTATCCTCTTCAGGAAGCAGACAAAACAAAGACCTGCTGTGCAGCCAGGGGCAAATCTTACAGGATTTGTGCAGTGCACGAAGTGTAATGACTGGGGAATGTCTTGTTAACCACTTTCTGGTTCTTTCTCAGAACAAAAATTTATGGTCTTTTGAAGTGCTGAAACCCTCTTGCAGGTAGACCAGATGCCTGGGAGATCTCCACTGTTTTCAAGGATTTGTAAGAAATCCCACTTGTAGGGGAAAGCAGTAGCAGACAGCCTGACTTGCAACAAGAGTCTCTGGAAGACATCCAGCCTGCAACAAGCTGCTTTGCATGACGCAATTTGACATCTGCCCCCTCTAAGGACACTTGCTACAGAAATCTCTAACTATAAGATCTGAAGATCTCATTTGGATACTACCATGGTAAGTGCTCTGTAGTGCTAATGTGAAGAAACAAAATCGAGAAGATGATGGCAAAAAACCTCAGGGAAATGTGCTGACTACACATTTGAAATTGTCTTTAATTCTTAGCAATTTCACCTGCTCTCAGCCAAGCCATCATTCAAAAGACCTACGAAACTTGCAAAGCCACAGTTTGGCAGGAAGAGCCACCAAGTTTATTCTTCGATATTTTTCCTAAGAAAGTTCCAGTAGACATATGGAGACAAGTTTTGTGGGTCGTGAATAAGAAAAAAAATATTCCCAGATGATATTATAGACAAAATGTATTCCACGATGAATTACTAGAATTAGAAATAGTGGAGAAAACACACTTTCAGGAGGGAAGACAATCCTGATTTGCATGGAGGGAAGTGTCAGGCAACTGGAAGTGTGAGTACTGTAAATAGTGGCACTAATGGGATGTCTACAATTTCATTTGCCCTCCCAGAAGATTCACAGCTGTCCATCTGCATACCTTGAAGAATGACGCAGACATCCTATGTGTATTACACATATCTAACACAGCACGACCTTTTAAGAAGGTCATACAAATAAAGCAAAACCACTTGAAAAACATGAGGTGAATCCTATATAACAATCACTGAAAACAGTGGGGGAAAATCCCTTGTTGTTTTCCTTCCCCAATCTCAGAAAAATGCCCAAATTTTATAGTACACTGAGGGAGTGATGACAATCACACATTTGGCAGTAGAGGAACTTCTAAAAGATCCATTTCTGACTTTTGACATGGCAGTACTTAAGACATAGATCAGATGAATAACTACAAAATGCTTGTTTTTTGAGATTGTATGCCTTTTGAACCTAATGACACTGACTACAGTAACATGTCTCCTCTTAGTCTGGGGAAAGGAGACTACACTTTACCAATGCTATAAATAGGGTGAAATGAGATTTTCTAAAATTCTCTTGCAGGGACACCAAACTGAACTGATGTTCTGGGGTTATCTTCTGTTGCACATCCTGGGACACCACTAGGTGAAAGACCAAGTAGGATGCTGAAATTGCTTTTAGAGATAACAGCACCTCTTCCACCTGCCCCAAACAAATAATAAAAATTCTGGTAATAAAAGATAGATTTTTAATAGCCCCCAAATTCTTAACAATTGCATCAAATTTTTTAAGGCAAAATCTATCTTTTTTTGTCTGATAGGTCAGATAAAGAAGCCACTCCTTTGAAAATAATAGCTCATTTTGTGCACTGTAGGCATGGACTTGTAGAGAAGAGGCCCTCTTAAGTCTACTCTTCTCGCCAGGGAAACACTATGATTCACTGAATACCACTGGCAAAGGCTTCACACCAGGGTCTCTACAGTGATTGGTGATTCTTTCCTTTAAATTGGAAATGCTTTTTCAATGAGGGCCAGTAAAATCCTTTTTTGGTAAGGTAACAGACAGAGCAGACTCCTCAGGACAGACCTGGTGTCTTTGCCACCTTTAGTTCAGTGGAGTCTGTCCTCTGTGTTAAAACTGCACAGGGAGGCTACTTCAAAAACTCAGAATTCAATAATTTTGGAGGTCAGCTTGCGTTTCCAACTACTCATCTCTAAGGCAAAAGGGAAACTTAATCTCATTCTTTGGAAGAGGACAGTAGCGTTCTAAAGTGGGAAAAAAGCAGTTACCAGGTACCATAGTTCTTTTAGATGTGCTGTGGTTGTGCACACTCACCAGGAAGGTTCTCTGCACTTAAGCACTTCAGAAGACAAAGATGATTCGATGATTCTATGATGAGAAGTGAATGAGTATGATAATTTAAGAGCTTCAGTTAGTGGCCTTTTTCATATTTAAGTGATTAACCATTTAGAAACATCATATTATGGATTACTTCCATACAGCAATCTACTTTCCCTCCAAATCCCCCCTATCTAGAGGTGAATTATGGTGTCCTTAATGCTCTCATAAGAGCTTCATCATTCTGAAAGCCTCTGCAATATATAGTGCCCGCTCAGGTGGAAGTGTAGATAAACTGCATGTGACAACTTGGCAGATGTTAGCAACAGAGACTTTTCTTAGAGAACCAAACACCACAGAGTGAATTCTGGTGGAACATGCCGCTGCCATGGAAGGCAGCTTTGCCTTGGCTGTTCTATCAGGCTGTACTGCAAGTGTCAAAATAAAACATCCAGACTACAACACCATCTATTTCACCTCTCTGACAGTGGTCAACAGCATGTGTGACAGACAAGCTAAAATTTGGAAAAGCCCATTGTGCCACTTCCCTAGAATAGCCACTTGAAAAGTCTTAGAAATTCCCTGCTTGTTTTTTAATCATAATATTTAATATGCCCTAGTAATTAACTTTTCACGGATTTGTCTACGTCTCTTTTCAGACCACTTTTACGCTTTTTTGTATCCACAACAAACTGACAACGAGTTCCCCAGGTCAACTACCCACTGTGGAAAAAAAAGGAAAAAGATCACACACTCCTTTTTCTTTTTTCTTGGAATCCGATCTCTCTTAGTTTCATTTGATGCTCCTACTTCTAGTGGGCAAGACTGTGAACAATTACTTCCTTTTCACCTTCTCCCTTACAGTCCTCCTTGCCCACCTCTTTTCCAATGAACCACTTTCTGCATGAAGAGAACTATGAATGTTTTGTGCTCTATCCACCTGTCTCAAGGACTGTTTGACTGACCCAATTCTGTAAAGATAAAATAAGGTCCTCCTGATGTTTGGCATAAACAAGGATGTCCTAGCTCTAGAAACATGAGGTTCTAGAAAGAAGGACATCAAGTCTCAGATTTAAATAAAGTTCGGAAGTTTCTTTTGAAAGAAACTTAAGACAGATCCACAGAATAATGTGTCCAGAAAGGAAACAGCAGGAAGAGGATCAACCAGCCAGTTACTGTAACTAAAAAAATCCAACTATTTAAACACCAGCAAATAACCCATCCAGATTCTAACAGTGATTCCAGGATTATCATAAGCAGCAAATGTAGGACTGACTGAGGAAAAAGAGTCTTTGGCAGTTTGATCAAGTAAACCTTAACAAAAATAAGTCAGGAGCCAGACTACTTTTGTTTCCAGCAATTAATCCAGAATGACTGGAACTGTTGTATTAGTAAAAGATACAGGCCCGAAAGAATGCAAACTGAGAATCCAGTCTGTTCTGTAAACTCATCTATAAGTCAATGATCTCCTTCAGAGGTAAAGAAGAGGAATGATCCAGCACTACCAGCCATTCAACTCCATGCACATGGAGATTATCCATATTCCAGTATGAGAAAGAGGCACAGCATTAAAGGTTCCTACTAGTAAACAAAGGTCTTGATACCAAAGCCTCTTGCCACAGTGTGGAACCAGTATCAGAGATGTGTGTTGACCTTCCAGGCATCACAATGAGGAGCATTTCCAACAAACAATGATCGTCCAAAAGCATATCTTGTCTTGAGAATAGAAACTTCAGTATTTCTTGCTGGCATCCAAGATTAAGTAGTCTACCTAGTGTCATAATATGATGCCCCACTGATGGCACTCACATGAGTTGTGAGGCTGTTTTAAAGGCCAAGAGGAACCATGTAAAAGTGAACTTGATACTTCATGTACTGAGCACAAGTCAGCTGCTTCTGGAGAGGATAAAATCTAGTATCCTCCCTTAATTTTTATGTTGTGGTACACTCATCACTCAAACACAACACAAAACGCTTGTAAGAACTCTGCATTACCTCAGCCTCCAGGACTCTGATGTGGACCTTACTCCTTTCAAGACTGACAAGACTGATTCTCTATCATCGGAACAGACTCCTTAACGTAGAAGTGACGCAAGCTTCACTGAGCAGGAGAGAAGAGGGGGACCCCGTGCTCACATTGTCCAATCTCACCACTAAAGTAGATGCTGAGAGATGCTGGAACTTTCTTTTGGTAATTTTCTCACAGTGAACAAAGGCACTTTCAATGAAACTCACTGATAAATATAGGGAAGTAAATCTCATAAAAGCAGAGATAAACTAATCCCCACTTGAGAAGCACATATATAATTGTACTCCCCTCATGTGCAACTATTATAAATCCAAAATGATTTGCTAATCTCCTTTCCTCCCGTGTACTAGAAAACATTTTACATTCCTGTAAAATGCCTTTTCTCCAAGACACCCAGGAAACAGTTCTATGCCTCCCCATTAAATCTCTTAACTGAACCAGCCTCTTTTGAAAAGGGACAGACATGGAGGTAGCAGCTGCAACAAGACAAAATACGTATGTTATCCTTCAGTACACCATACCCACCATGCACAAAGACATACATGGACTCCAGGCTGAGATGGAAAAAATATGAGGCTGAATCACAGGATTTTTTCCTGATTCTCTATTACACATGCTCCCAAGGTAACAGCATTTGTGCGCAGAGCTGGGATCAGCAGATACACAAGACAAAGGAATACTGCTATCACCTCTGATGCTCTGGCTGCCCTAAAACATCCTGAAGCTGAACAGTTCAGTGTCTGGGTGTTCAGCTTGAGGTAAAGAACCCATCTTGAGATCCCTGTTTTGGTTTGTTGGGTTGTTTTTTGTTTGTTTGTTTGTTTTCAGGGGGTGTTGTTTTGTTTTTTTATTGTTTGTTGGAAGCAGAAGAAAATTTTTCCAGGGACAAAGGGTGCAAGACATCAGTGCTCCTGGAGCTGACAAAATTCATCCCTTAAAAATGAGGGTCTTAGACCACAATGTGCATTTCTCGTATATTTCAAAAATCTTGGAGACAAGATGTCTGATACACTGGTATGCAGTCATCACAGTTACAGACGTGGTGCTGGCTACATCCAACACGCAACGCAAAGTTCAGAAAACACGCTGGCTATAGCTGAGTACAAATCTATCCTAAAATGGGTGGGTGGGAGACTGGCAAAGCTGACAAAACAAGTAACTTGTGTTCATAATAAGCCAGCACTAACCAGTAATTTGCCAAACAAAGATGTAAGAATACTGTTTCTAACAATTATCCTATGAAGACAATCACCTTTCCTGGGCTGTGAATTTAAATCTCTATCCTCCAAATCTCTCTATAGTTTTCAGTGGTGGCTGTGAAAACCTGAATGAAGAAACTAGAGAACAAACACAGAGATGAGCGTTCCACAAGGATGTATATTCTACAGCTACTTAATCCTGCACATAAAACCCAGTAGAATAAGGATAACCCAGATCCCCCTAGGAGGAAGAAAGGAATGGAATCTGTTACTCACTGAAGCTAAATCTTAGAGGGAAATGGCCCCATCAACAGCTCTGGAACAGAGCTGGAGGCTGTAGCCAATACCACGTGTAGCACTAGGCTGTGAGAAGCCAGACCCAAGGCCTTGAAACCCACAGCTGCTCAGGATGTGCAGAAGTTTGAAGTAACAACTTCTGCAACTAACTTTTCACTAATCATGAGCCAACAACTTGATGCACAAGTAGAACCACCTATCTCAGAGAATTCCATGAATGGAATTCAGTGATTACAGACAGAAGGGACATGATCTGAAAGTAACTTCACAAGATTTTACAGATCTGTTGGTCACTAATGATATGTGATGGTCACACAGGCAGCAAACAAATGCTGTGGAGATTCTTGAAGAACACAGCTGAAAAACACAGAGAAAGTGAAGAGGGATGTGACTGTCCAGGAAATTAAAGATAAACCAATGGAGTAAGAAAGGGAACAGCTACATCAGAGAACTGCATTTTGGACAAATGAAGTATTCAATGTCTGTCATATGCATGACTGGAGCAGAAACAGAAAAATGCATGTTCTGTCCTATGAATTTATGCCTGGAGCAAGCAATAGTGAAACTAATGGAGTATGAACATAATTATTTAATCTTCTCACAATTTATCTAGTCTTGGATGACAGAAAATGTGCACAATCCGAGAGTGAACATGAACACAATCATTTTAAGAGAAAACACTTTTCTCCTGTAACACTGTTTCTTCTGTCAGCCACATTATCTACTTGCCAACCCACTCTAAGTACGCTGACTATGCAGGCTAAGAATGACAGGGAAGCCGTGGAGTAAGAAAACAGATCAAATTGTTAGAATCCCATCTCTGAGGGCCCCGATACAGACAACAGGAGATTCGACACCCTTTGAAAATTACAATCACACCACTTGCTGTTTGACAAGGCAGAAGCTGCAAAATACCGACTTTTCCTGTAACCTGGCACCAGCAAAGAGGCAGAGATGAAGCTGCTTCCTGTTCATTTTAAGGACGGGTGGAACTTCTCTTCAATACATTTTCCAGCTGCTGATGTTTCCTAATGCAAGCAAATTTTAACTGGAGTCCTTCACCAAGCCACTACTGCAAGTGATAGGAGCCACCTGGGCCTTCGGGTTCAAGCTTGGGTCTGAAAACATCAGCCAATTAAAAAGGTTTATAAAGCCTAAACAAACAGAACTCAAACCACAAAAATAAGCCACACAGAACATAAGCATCCACCAATGAAGCATAAAGACAGATTTAAAATCGTGTCTAATATAATGACAGCAAATATTTTGGGGGTGTGAATTAATAACTGAAATTATAACCAAAACAAACAAATGAAATGACTTGATTCAAACCAATCATTTCTATGGCTCTGTGCCAAAATTTAAGATGGCAACCAACACGGATGTCTCCAGTCATATGTTCTAATATTTTTCTCTGCTGTTGCCATGTGATGACAGCAGAGAATCTTGGCTGTTACCAAACTAGGACAGACGGAAATGGCTGAGCAAATGAGATTTTATGTTCAAACTTGGATCTTAGGAAGAACAATACAGACAGCTGGAGGATCTCTGTCTCTCATAGAAAGATCTCACAGTTAGTGATCAGAAAGAGGTGGGAAGAAGGGACCCCACAACTCAGCAGCAGAAGCTCTCAGAGGCAGCCATTCACCTCAGCTTGCAGATGTATCACCATCTTCTACAGATGTTCAGATGCTCTCCTCTGTGGGTTGTCCTCTCACCAGGGCCTCCTCTTCACTCTTTCCTGGGTGTTTGGAAGGGTGGTGGTATGAAGACACTGCTGCTTCTTCCTTTGCCCCATACTTGAAGCAACCTCCTGGATTCCTCACCTGGTGTTGAGAGTTAGTCCTCCTCTTCGAGCAGAGGCTGGAAAAAAACGCAAAGCAAAGATTTTGAGTAATCACGGGGGGCTGTTTTGTGCACTGCTCTGGAAATCTCAGCCATCAACAGAAATCTGTGTCTCCCTATCACACAACCTTTCTCTACGGTAATAGATGAGATCACAGATCAGTATAATAAAGCCTAACTGAAGAAGCTACTGTGTGAAAAGTACTCTTGGCATTCCTTTCAAGCCCTAGAATGTCTTCTTCACTCTTTGCCTCTGACTCATGTGACTCATCTCTTCACAGGCTCTTCCTGTACCTCTAAATCCTTCTCCCATATCAGTAGGCTTTGTCTCTGTGTCTTTTACTTCTTTGCGTACATGGGAATCTATTTTCCCACTCCAAAACATGCTGAGGACCTTGGTGCAGGACAGATGGGGGTGTGAAAAGGCTGATCTTGAAAATAAACAAAATGGAGGCAAGGAAAATAAAATTTCTTATTACTATATACATATATTTTAATTCTATATATGGTGACATTTTCCTACTTAGACAGGTTATGGGAAAAAGTCAATGTCATCTTCACTTCTTTACTTAAAAATCCTTAGACAGTCCCTTAAAAAGAAAAACAACTTCGAAATGTACCATGTTTATTTTGGACAGTTTGCATTTTACAGCTAATGTAGTAGGTAAAGCTTGTCTTGTGCATCTAGCACATCAGCTTGCTTCTAAATGACAGTGTCATTTGTTGAGAGGTGTTTATTAAATGTATTGCTATATTTAAAACAATACATTCTCCTTGGAAGCCCAGCATGGAACCAAACATCACATAGCACAGAGGATCTGGAAAGATGTTTAGAAAGCATGATTGCCAGCTATGTCACTGCACAGAAAGCTTGGAACCTGAATTGGGAACCAAACTGCCAGGCATGTGTACTAAGATAGGATATACTAGTCCAGAAATCTATCCCTTGGCAAGATGCTAAAATTAAGGAAACAAAGGCACATGAGAAGGAAAGCCAACTTCAACCTCATCTTCCTGTTTTGAAGAGACTTTTGAGCCTTCCTTTTCCTACAGAAATGCACAGTTCAGTGTTTGTCTTTTCTCACAAACTGAATTAAAATCACTTTGTGTGAGTTCCTCTTGTATGACTACCTTGATGTCTCAACACAGAGAGGGGCATCCCTATGTCTACAAGTAAATATGTAGGTTCCTACCACGAGTGCAGCTCATGGCCAATTCATTCATTTCATAAATATTCATGTATATAATTCTATGAAGTTTTGTCACTTCAAAACTACTGGTGAGCATTCCACCTCCTTCTGGTTGAGTAGAGGGGACAGAAAAAAACCCCTCATTGCCTACAGCAGCCAGCTTTAAGGGTTGATTCGCCCTTGTGATATGAGTCATTGTAGTGAACCACCACATACAACAGAAGGAATTTCCTTTATTCTCTGCCTGCCAGGAGTATCTGCCTGTATATCTGTCCACATGTTTACATACTATTATGTCATCCATGACTGCACCTCAAAAACTTCAACACTTTTGTACTTAGAACAGCTACATAGGGAGAAGAAAATTATTACCTCCATTTTACAGATAACGATTCCCAGCACAGGGAAATCACTGGAGTTGTATAAAGTCTTCTACGGGATACCTGCACACTAAAATTCAGTGCCATATTGACTTTCCCAGCACAGATATACACAGCCTTGGTCAGACAGCAGCACCTAATCTACCCTGCTTCCAAGCTGCAGGAATGAGACAGAGCAATACTAGGTCAGGAACCCATGCTCACATTTTTTTAGAGCTAGTTTGGGCTGTTTCATCATACTCACAGCGAGTCTGTGACAGAACTCAGAAGCATATCAAAGACTCCTGAATTTAGTGTTGAAAACAGGAACTTCCTTTCTCCCTGAAAAGCTCTGATAATCCTAGAAATTCAGATTTTTTATCCCAGAGTAGAAGGAATTTCTAATCTTAGACTGATGCCCAACATTCTCTCAATAACATATACTGCAACTAAGAAAGTCAATAAATAGATGACGTTTATTTATATCCACGGTGACTGACACTAGCAAGCCAGGACAGCTGACAACTCAAGGCCAGCCTTCCCTCCCCCATCTTGCGGGCACAATTTCAAGTTGGCTTGCTGGACTGGGAAAAAGTGGCAGGGGAAAGCAGCAGTACCAAGTCACGAAAGTTTACTTGGGAGTATGGAGGGTGGCACAAACAGTACACACAACTGCATTCAAGTGCAGTCTCCCTGCATGAAGAGAGCAGGGAGCAGCCCCATTAACAAGTGGAGGAATAACAGTGAAAGCCAATATGAGCCCTTCTGCTCCCCATGTTACAGACAAGATACTGGGTGGGCTCCTTGCCCCAACTGCTAATGCCCTTCTGTACTTGACAACTTTCATTCTGATTTCTAATTATTCAGCTCCCTATTCCCTGTTTTGTACTGGCTCTCGCTTCTCTGGCTCTTCCCCGCATTTCATTTCATAACTTCAGACACTCCTTTTACCCTATTCACACACATTTTGGCGTCTATTTTTAGTATCAATAAAATAATGCCAGATTAAAACAAAATCCAATTTGGATGGGCAAAGTTATCCTGTCTATAGGTAGCTTAATGCCAAAGGGCCAGATGTGAGATAGAAGTAGCCAAGATATTATATAACCTCTCCCTAGTCTTTGCACACCTGATCTGAAATGACATTTCCAACACAGCAAGGAAATACGGGCAGTTTGCCATCACCTAACTACTGAGAACAAGCAATGCTCAGCCTCCAGGCAAGCAAAAATGCCAACTGCCTGAAGTCATTACTTATCCTGTTTCAGAGTTTTCTTTGAGCCTGTCAGAAGTGAAGGCTCCTAAAATTCAAGCTGGGTTCTAGTTCTTCAACAAGGGAAGCCAATTTCTAGAGTCTGTCCTTTTCTCTTTCTCCTGCTTTCCCAGTGGTCCTGAGACTCAGAATATCCTTGCAGTGGCACAAAACCAGTACCAACAGGAAAAAGTTCATTCCTTTCATAAAATAAAAGCAGAAGGTTGAGTAAAAGTGTGAGAGGTAGGCTGCTCTCACAAGTTAAGGAATAAATGTCACTTCTGATCATTACAGGTGAGCACTGACCCTCAGCTCTAGCTGAGAGGTGACAGCTGAACTGGATATTATCTTAACATCATCGGAGAAGGTCCTGGAATGCTGCTTTTGGCAGAGTTTTACACTCTGCTGGGATTTAATGAGACTTACAGATAGCTTTCTGATAACTGGAGAAACTCAAACAGTCATGCCCTGTGGATGATTTATATCTATTTTAAAGGTATTGGTTAGAGACATCAATGTTTACTCATTGCAAACATAATGGTTTACATAATATAATGGATAATGGTTCCCTGCTCCTTCAAAGAATACCAAGAATTGGGGTAAAGAGAGGTCTTTCTTTACCCTTCTCATTTCCCTTCTGGTCCATCTGGTTCTACAGCTTTCTGTCATTATCTGATGTAGGACAGATGCAACAAATATAGCAAGGAAAGAAATTGTCTTTCCCTCCCCACTTCCTGTTTGCCCTCTTTGTGAAACTGTGGAAGTCAGCAGGGGAGAGAAGATCCAGGATGTTTTCATGATGCATGAAAGAACAATGGCTTTAGCAGGATAATTCTAAGAACAAATGTGAAACCAAATATCCTCTACTGTAATGGATTCCTTGCCCTCTCAAAAAGGGAGGCACAGTAGTAGGATTCACCTCAAGTTTCACTGCTTTCCAAAATACAATAAAGTGGACAGATTCCATTTCTCATCAACACTTTCTCTGCATGGAGACAGTACTACAGAGAAAGATGCTGACAGAATGTCATTGCTGCTGTTGACAAAGGCTGTATTGCAGGGTGAGAAGCTGCACTGGAAAAGTTTGATTCAAGGTGCTGGGTATCACACTGCTGGTCCCTTTCAGTGACCCATACAGAGCTTATCAGCCAGACAGGGGGTTCTAGAAGGATTTATGTAGAAGATCTCATTATTACTCCATTCCTGGAATAGGATAAGCAATGAGATGACATCAAAAGTTGCTCTTTTGTGTCATAAGGTATCTTGTGCGTGAGTAGCCAAAGTAGTCTGAGGTGGAGGTTACTCATTTGAAGGTCACCATTTGAAGGTCACCTTTCAAAGTCAAGACCACTTGTGCAGTCAGTCACAGCAACAACAGAAAACCAGGAGGATGGCAAATGAAGATTGGAATTAAAAGGATTAGTGGGAGGCGGGAGGCGTACCAGCAATGTGCTGTGCAGAAACCTGAGTGATTTCTTTCCCCAGCTGCTCCTGATGAAGGATTTGGATAGTGTGGTAAGACCAGCTGAAATCATAGCCAAGGCTCCTCTTGGGAATGTGGTAACAACATAAAAATAAATACATTGGTGTTCAACAATCTACTGCCTTCTGTGGCTGCAGGGGAGCCTGGCAGAAGCTGAGGGAGCCTGGACAAGGCTGGGCAGCTGGGAATTCCACATTACTGTAGCAAATGGCTGGGAGTCGGACACAGGCCATGTAGAGTGGCAACAGTACTTACCCCACCCCACCCACTCCCTTTACACTCCAAGAGAATTGAGAGACATCAGCTTATAAAAGAATCCCCAAATCCCAGGCATTTTCTTTGTTTAGCTCCAGCAAACAATACAAATTGATTGTATGTGTCTTGCTTGAATGCCTGTTGTGTTTACTTGCCTTTTGTTTTGTTGTTTTGGTTTTTTTTCTTGCTGGTGCAGGACAAATCGGAAGCTTGTACTTTCATATACGTACTAAAAGAATCTGTTCTTTCTTTAAGCTCATATAAAAGCAGCTGCATTTCAGGAATAATATTAATTGAAGCAATGGGTAGACAACAGCCAGACACAGATTAGCACCTCCAATATTAAATCTCATTTCAGGTCTCTGATAACAAGACATACCTGACCTTCTTAGGAAGGACCATACAATACCCTTGGATATAAAAAACTTCAGAAATACACAGCGTACCTGTAGATTTTCTGTAAAATGAAAAAACCCAAACCCTGGAGTGTGCTACATGCAGAGCAGAAAAAGTGCTCCTTACTACCACTAGTTTGCAAGCAGACTCCATTCCTTGCTCTATACCAGACCACACTGCTTGTACATTCATCTTACTTGGATGGCGTTCAGACACTGCTCTCCACCTTAGCCTAAAGAAGGAAATCACTAGAAAACTAAGAACAGAAGCCTGCTTTCTATGTGGATCAGATCCAAACCAGCTTATTAATTCCCATGTTCTTTAGCTAGACTCTTGGCAGTTCAGGATCTAGTTTTAAGCCCTCACAGATCATAGAATCATAGAATAGTTAGGGTTGGAAAGGACCATAAGATCATCTAGTTCCAACCCCAATGCCATGGGCAGGGACACCTCACACTAAACCATGTCACCCAAGCCTCTGTCCAACCTGGCCTTAAACACCACCAGCGATGGAGCATTCACAACTTCCTTGGGCAACCCATTCCAGTGCCTCACCACCCTTACAGTAAAGAATTTCTTCCTCATATCCAATCTAAACTTCCCCTGTTTAAGTTTGAACCCATTAACCCTTGTCCTCTCACTACAGTCCCTAACAAAGAGTCCCTCCTCAGCATCCCTATAGGCCCCCTTCAGATACTGGAAGGCTGCTATGAGGTCTCCACGCAGCCTTCTCTTCTCCAGGCTGAGCAGCCCCAACTTTCTGATCCTATCTTCATACGGGAGGTGATGATGACACACTATTACAAAGAGCTGCATAACTTCATGACACAGCATTCATGCAGATACTGGGGCCAGGTGAACGTCAGAAAAAACAGACAACTGTGCATCATTCTGAAACTAAGCTGAGATACAGACTTGGGAATCAAGTCTATTCCACCTAGCTCAAGAAGTTTCCTCTCTAGCTTCATACTGAGTTTTGACATTTACCTCCAGAGAACTAGAATACAAATAAATTAGTTATGCTTTAAACAAGAGTAGGTAGAAATCCAAGACTTTGAATGAATTATTGGTCTTCGCTGCCGTCAAACTCAGACAGCATATTACTAACTTTTACCTCGCCTTATCAGTAACTCTAATGTTATTTTCTTCTCCCAGCACATGTAGCAGAAAAGCCATATGGACATTAGTAATGTAAACATTAGCACAATAAAACTACATCACTGTTAATCAGTCTGAGTACGAAAAGGTGAAAGTCCTTTCAAGTCTGGAGCCAGGCATTAGTCTTGCCCAGTTTTAATCATGATTCCTATTTTTTAGTGATTATACAGGTTATTAGCACATTATATTTTTGCAATAGCAAAACAGAATCCCAGAGGCATACTGTCTTCTGAAGCTTTTAAAATAAAAGCTTCACAAACTCTCTAGAAGTTGGCAGCAAATGAAAGAAAAAAGCACAAAGGTAGAAGACGTATTTCACTCAGAGTTGCTGTTACCTTTACAAACCAAACCAAATAAAATCATCTGGGGTTGTCATCTTGTGCATCCACTCCACAACTGCACTGAGGGGTTAACTACATTTTCGGATTGTTCCTGTCTCCAGGCTCCTGCAGACAAGAGTCCAGCTCAGGAACAGAGAATCTGCCTGGGACTATACTTTTGTATTTTCATAAAGTTCCCTCCATCCTCATCCTCCCTAAAATCTGCTGCTTTGTCTTTATGCATTCAAAAAGGAAGAATAATAAACATAGCAGATTTTAACTATGAGGTCTCCCATGTAGGTACGTAGTGTCCTTGATGTTTCTTGCCTGTTGTTCAAAAGCTAAAAACATGTAATGTTTCTTAATCTAGAACTTGACTTTCTTGAGAAAAAGGATTCATGCACTATTCACCTAATGCCACTAGAGAGGAACAAATACGGCAAAATGTCTCCATACACCTTACACTATTAATATTAATATATACAGCACAAAAATGACTAGCCTGTAGGTTCCTTCCTTCATCATCTGAACTCACCATATCAAACACAGCCTCATAAAGACAACCTGGAACTGGATAACCCTCCATACTACTTAGCTTAGCTGTTACTCAGCAAGCTGTATTCTGAAGCAGATTTTGAAAAGATAATTGATTTCTTAGTTCACAATCACGCCATTTCACTGACACTAACTGAACTGCTAACTTCTGTGAAGCAGGAAACAATCAGTGTAATACGAAAGGACCCTCAAAGTAATACAGAATAAGAAAAGCAATGTCATAATGGTTGTCTGTTCAGAATGACCGACAACCCCACTAGTGGCTAAGTGTTGAATTTCAGTGAAAAATCAAGTCAAAATGTTCCCTAGAGGTAGATTTCTCAGTATTTCTTTAATAGACTAAATTCTGTTAAACTTTCAGGAACTTTGAGAGGAATCGGGCTGTTTAGACACTGCAAATAACCCCAAATGATAGCTTCCAGATTTATGTCTATAGATACTCATGAGAATCTCTGCCTTCTTTCTCATTATCAGGGGACTACAGCACCTCCCGTATGAAGATAGGATGAGAAAGTTGGGGCTGTTCAGCCTGGAGAAGAGAAGGCTGCATGGAGACCTCATAGCAGCCTTCCAGTATCTGAAGGGGGCCTATAGGGATGCTGGGGAGGGACTCTTCATGCGGGACTGTAGTGAGAGGACAAGGGGTAACGGGTTCAAACTTAAACAGGGGAAGTTTAGATTGGATATAAGGAAGAAATTCTTTACTGTAAGGGTGGTGAGGCACTGGAATGGGTTGCCCAGGGAAGTTGTGAATGCTCCATCATTGGTGGTGTTTAAGGCCAGGTTGGACAGAGGCTTGGGTGACATGGTTTAGTGTGAGGTGTCCCTGCCCATGGCATTGGGGCTGGAACTAGATGATCTTAAGATCCTTTCCGACCCTAACTATTCTATGATTCTATGATTCTATTATGCCAGTGGCACACAGCTCACACACAACTTCTGCCTCTCCATGAAATGAGGATGAGGACATTGGGATAACAGACAGTCACACTTTCACTGTAGTCATGGCTTGTTTCAGAATCCTGAGCTGCTTTGCAGAAATGCTGACTTTTATTCTCCCTTTCACTTCATCTCGAAGAGTTTTGTCCTCAAGAGCTTGAGCCCACTGCACAACACTATCTACAGCTGGTGCTCTTTTACAGCTGTAGTACTAGCCACCAGCGAATTGTTTTCTGGACTATCTGGTTAAAAGTTTGCATACTGGCTAACTCTCTCTTCCTTTGATTATCATCCTTACATTTGGTTAGATCATTCGTGACACCTTTATGTGGTTTCTCTGCAGAGCTCAATGGCTATACTCAGGTTGCTAGAGTCCTACTCAAGCTCCTCGGACATTGTTTAACATTCATGTTTGTGTTTATACAATGGTTCTTCCTGGTTCCTCTTTTATCTCTGCATTTTTTCACAGCCTTCTAACTTTAAATGTTTACAGTTTATTCTGTAATCTGCTTGCTGACTTGTGTCTCCAGCCCTTCTAGTTGGTATCTAAGATGCTAAATACATGTCAAACAGCAATCCCAAATAAGTTGCTGATGAGGGAAATCAGGGCCCTAGTATAAGTAATCAATGGAGAGAGTGAAGAAGAAAAACAGCTGTTCCTGCAGGAAGAACCAGAGAGTTTCAGAGACACACAGCCTGGGCACAGCAGACCTCTGATGCATACCAGTGGCTTGGTGCAAAGCTGAAGAAAGTATCATTCCCCAGTTTCCAAGAACAAACATTTTCCCCAAGTTAATTAAATCACTGCAATATTTAGCACTGTTCTGGGAGCGACACACCTCTTCTAGCAACAACGAAGCCTCGGGTGACCCACCCTCCATGGTTCTGCTAGTCTGCTCCTAGCCAAACTAGGTTTCTACCCAAGTCCTCACATCCTTTGTTTCAGCTTCAGAGAGTGTAATATCACTACAGTGCAGCTAGCCTAGTCCTACAGAAGGAAACATGAGCTAATATTCTGAGTTCTCACTGGATTACAAGTATTCCCAGAGAGGGTGACTGCCCTGAACTAGGGTTATCTAGCCTATATCCTTCCTGCAGCTCTGTCTGTTGTTTTTGTCATTAATGTTATGAACAATCTACATGCATGCTCTGCATAAATATTCACAGAAATAGGGAAGGATAGAAATGTGCTACCTACATACATCACAGAGATACATTACAACAATACCCAGAGGAGATGGAGAGACTCTCGCAGAGGTTAAAAAGGGGGGCAACTGTGAAAGTGCTCTTAAAACTGAAAAAGAGACAGAATTCAGAACACAATCACCTTCATGTAAGTCTACTCAGCAAACCAGTTTGGTCAATATATTCAGAACTCCATTTTTACATTTACTTCTAAATTTATGTGTAAACTTGCTTCATTCACTGTGCTAAAATCTCAGCTTGATTTTAGTCTACACATTAGACCAGAACTTTTGCCTCAACTATACATACACTACACTGTTGATGATTTTATTTATTTTTATAAGCCCATTATATTCCATTCCTATACTGTCATGTTCCTATGTGCTGTAGGGTCTTTTACTGACTATGGCCATTCACCCTATAAAATTTTTGGTAGGATAATTGGAGCTCTTGGCAGCTGGGAGGCAGTTTGGATCTGTATGATAAGTGCATTAACTGAATGTCTGTGCTAGAGGATCAGCAATAAAATCACTGACATTAATAACGGAAATGTCATCTTTAAGTTTCAGAGCTAAACATTCGAGAGAGAAATTGGGTAGTTCACTCCTATGCAAACTTTTCTTTCAGCCTGTGAAAACACCGAGATCATTGCATTTTAGTAATACTCAAATCATGTTTTCAGGGTTTTTTCACAGCAAAACAGAAAGTAAGAAACATTTTTTAAAGCATTCTATGCCATAATTTTTCCATATATTCTATTAAAGCACTATCATAAATTACTGTGGGCCATGGGTAATGTGAGTTCATCAAGACTACCTGCTAATAGGTCTGCATCAATGAAAAATGGATTAGGTGCTCACTTACAGCAGATAAACCCATTTGAATTTATTAGCTACTATGGAATGATGAAGATTTGGTTCTATAAGCCTCAGAGATTTTCCTTTGCAAACTTTCACCTCTACTAATTGACTTCACTATGCAGCTGATTCACAAGTGTCAACTATGTCTTTCTGAACTGAGGGGCTTTTCTGCAAGACAGAAGAAAAATGTAAAGAATGTCCTGGCCCTTTATTACAGGCCAGGCTTAAACAACAGAGCATCTTTGAGCCAAAGCCTAAAGCAAAGCAGAGCCATATTAGCCAAGTATTTTTTTCCCAGCCACATTTTTAGGGATCTTACTCTACCAACTCTATGAAACTCAGCCTTCGCTCCCTTCTATTTAGTCTTTTTAATCCCAGGGGGAATAAATTCCCTGCACAGCTGAACCCAGACTGTTACCTAGGAACCACTACATGCAGGGTAGGCAGCTGTGTTTCTTCTTGCTGAGAAAGTTTTTTCCCTGCCAGTTCTTGAGAAAGTTGAAAGCATCCCAGCATACCCACCCCCACTTTATTGGTCTTTGGCACTGGGACTCACCTGTGGAATTTGTCCCTGGCTCACAGGATGCATCACTGTTTTGGAATCGGTTCAGCTGCCTTTCAATGGAAGACACCCTAACAGATAAAAGCATCAAATTAGACAGAGATAATAAGGGACACACCAAGGAAGAATAAAAGTCTCAAACAAACAAACAAACAAAAAAAAAAAACAAAAAAAAAAAAAGAGAGAGAATTCTCCCAGTTTACATAACCTCACTGGGATTGTAGCTACAAAGTTGTGCCTCAACATGGAATGAAAAAGGCAGTGACAGCAACCAACTACAAAAAAGCAGAGCAAGACAGATGAACACTCAGGCCACGAGTGTAAAACACTTAATTATCCCACATGCCTTGGAAGCTGATTCTGGAGGATAAAAGAGATAATAAATGGCACTGGACCACCTAAGTATGACTCTGCTAGTAATGCTGTGGTTACCTTATTCCAGTGATATGAAGTAAAATGATTAAGCAACCTTAGAACAAAAATGCACACGCTGGCAAAACATGCTACATTCAAAAGTCTTTGCATCTTGTCTCAGCAGAGACAGCTCATTTAGGAAAGATTTCTCACTTGTCTTGGAAACTGAGACATTGCATTTAGTCTCCAGCAGTCTAGTGCCAGTCCTCAAGCAGATGCTTTATGCAAAATCGCAGCATTTCAGTTACAGTAAAACTATATTCTGTGGAGTACAACTGCACTTCCTTTAACTGTTACAAAGATTCATTACCAAACTGAGACCATGCCCTCCTACATAGAAAATGGTTCAAGGCAAGATCAAGTTATAAAGCTACAATGATCTATTATGTCCTTAAAATCTAGATAATTGATCCATCTATTCCACATCCCTCCTGCCTTTCTTCCTCCCTGCCCAACTCTACAGTGATCAATCCAGACTTCTGCAGGCACACTTCTGCCTCTCTGCCGGAGTCCTTCTTCACTCATGCAGCTCTACAGCATTACACAGTTACTGTGAGCTTTTCTCCAGAAGAGCACTGTACTCTCCAACCCCCATGGGATGCCCTTATGTGTAACAGACTCAGGCACACATGTGCAGTTTCTATAGTTTTGTCTGAAACCTTTTGCTTTCAGATTTCAAAGTCAGCAAGCTGCCAGCATTCCAGGTGCTCCTGGCAGCTAAAAGGCCAGTGAAGGACTCCTGTATTTTATATCTCAGTCAGATTTTAATGAAATAAATTGGAGTCCATAGTGGAAGGGAGGGGGGTGCAGATATAACATTTGCAAAACACAACTCCTTACTTTAGTCAGTCATAAGTTGAAATGTTATTGTCAAATGAGGTGCCTGTTTCTATATTTGTTGTCTCTCAAGAGAGAATTTTTGATCTGTACTTATGGTTTCTCTTGCTGCGGACACCACATGGTCCTTCTGGGAACTGAGAATCCAGATGGATCTCAATACTTCATACACAGATATTCTATACTCATAATTAGCTTGTCCACTTTGTTAACACAACTGACAGTCAAATTAAGCCCACCCTTTTGTAGGCAAAATGTAAGACTAGTGGTTGAAACATCAAGAATGCCAGCAAGTACAACAACAATAACAAAAAAACCCAAACAGGGAACAGTCACACTTCTACTTTGGAAGTGTAATTTATGTTTAGAAAGTATCTTTCTACAGACTTGCCCTTCTTCTTTCCTGCCTACACAGAGTGCACCTTGATTCTTGCAGTTTCAACCTGCACCTCCACACGGCTCATTCCCAGATCTGGTTCTCAGTCACTGATCTCCCACCACACTAAGCTTACCTTTCTTCCATCTTTGCTGTCCATATGGAAGCTCCAGTGCCAGAACATACTCACTGCTCAAACTGAGTTAATCCCTTTCCACTTTCTTCCTCCTTGGATTGGCTGAAACCCTACTGACTTTCTCAGTTTCCTGCTTGTAATGTCTGTGTTGTTTTTGCTTCCACTTCTCTAATGCAACCCATTGTTATGTTCTCCATTTTTTCTTCAATACCAACAAAAACAGCCCCCACTGTCTCCTCCACTTAAATATCTGTCATTGCCCTTTTCTCTCTATAGTTTTCCCCTCCTTGAAATTGATACTGACTTCTTTAATTCATGCACTAAAGCAGCCTTAAGCTGCCCAGCCTACTATAAATTTGGAGCATGCTCTTGTTCCACAGGTGACAAAGAAATACTTTCCTAACTAAACTTTGAACACCTTTGTTTTAACAACCTATTGCTACAGGATGCTACCAACACATCTAATGGTCCAGGGGGGAAAGAACTGACACTAACAAATTCACATCACAAAACCCCCAGGTTTGACAAGAGGACAGCAACAGATGTGAACACGCAGAGCCAGGGAGGCTTGTTCCTCTTTGTTGCTCTTGGACAGGATATGTGTGCATATGTATTTGTGTGCATGATCTGAGGCTAGCCAAGGGCTAAGAGCTACAGGCCCAGTGAGCCCAGCTGTGTCAGGGTGTTAAATCAAGGCATGTCTCTCAGATGCACTGCTTTTGCTGCCAAAAAAAGTCTAAGGGTCAGGCAACCTGATTAACCCAGATGCTCAGGAGCTAAAAAAACAATTGTGTCGCAGTACAGCAGTAGCAAAAAAGTGAAAGGGGTTCCAGTAACAGTTACATGCTTGCTCTCTTGCTGCCTGTCCTCTTTTCAGTGGACAATCATTTTGCATGTGTGATGTACCTCGTTCACTTAAGACACTTCATGTATGCCCATGAATAAGTACACATAGGCAAGATAGGATACAAAGCAGAACCATAGTATTTTATAGGGCTCACTCTATGGCCATCATTCTACTTTTGGCACAATTGCCAGGCTTAGCCAGCCTGTCCTAGAACAGCTGGCTATTGCCGCATCCAATTGCAGTTGGGACTCCATTGCGCCATGGGATTGATTTCCTGAACCCTGGAGAAATGCATCACCTCTACCCTATTTCTGTACTAGTTACAATAGAGCAGAACTTTCATTCTTCTGCTGATGCCACCATGCAAACAAAATACACAAAGGAAGAACAAGGTAGAAAGATTTTGTGCTGTGATGTTGGGACTTGAAGGAAATATTTCTTTTGAAAGGCTTCCTCGATAGAGTTGTTGGGAATGACATTCACAGAGAAGTTCAGTACATCAGATTATGCCATGTTGATCAACATCCCTAGTAGTTTGCGATGTTCCCGTCTTGCTGGCAAAATCTGTGATCTTCTTAGGCTCTCTGTCTCCCTCATAACATCTTGAACTATGGTGATTTTCTTTACTTAGCATTTCCTCTCTTTGTATGCAGGGGTGTAATGTTGATAGCTGAATTTTCCTGACATCTTTCTTTTGACTGATAATTCTGTTCACAGGCTGTTCAACTTTGCTCTCCTTGATGCTGCTGTAGTTTGAGAGCAGGTTTCTTAAAAGTTACTTTAGGAATGATAGCACAGAAATGTGTATTTATTACGACTTAAGTCATTCCTAAAAGCAGAAAGATTTTCTGCCTCCCACCTGTACCAGTTCACTCTGGGTTCTGACGGTTGAGCTAATATATTTTTCTACTTTGCATGCTGTCATCTGTAACGTGAAGTTTCAGTACACCAAATGCTACTGCCAGGGACATCTGCTTCATTCCACAGCTTACGAATACTGCATCTGTGATCTCTGTCTCAAAATGTTGCTCTCAGCAGGTCTCATCATGGTTCACAGACCTGCCAATAGTAGTGACAATATGAGCGGTGGAAAGAACCTAGTCTGACTCTCAGAAAGAAAGAAGAGCTTGTTGTGTTAGCTGTTCAAAAAACTTTCTCTCTGCTTGTGATACGAGCACATTTAATCAAAACTCTGGAGCCGTATAAGACCATTTCGTGGGGCTACATTTCAGTGTAGAGCAAAATATCAAACCATTTCTCCCAGTTTGTCTTTTTTTCACACCTTAACACAGGCCTCAGTTTTCCACTCTATTAGCTTAAGCAAAGAGCCTGCTTTGGACACAATCCATTATAAAGTCAACCTACTACCTTTTACAAGTTGAGAGACTGAGAAAAAAAGAGAGGCCAGGAACTGGAAAGACGAGACTGAATTGTCTGGCTGTTCCATTACTTTTTTGCTTTACGTTTTAACCAGGGAAATGTCCAAGTTAGTAGATAGTTTTTGAATTAGTCAGTAACGCTCATCTTTAGCATCCCATTTCTGTTTGTAGTTCAGTTTTCTATTTATTCTTTTCTTCCTCCTCTGGAAGCCACGTGTGCTGGCTAGGGGAGAGGTGACAACTCATGCAAGAAAGGGATAGGTCAAAGAGACAAACTTGATCTTAGCTTGTCTTCACAGTCCAGGCTCTGGAGAAGTTCTACAAACAACTTTAAAAAGATGATCTTTATTAAGATGTTAAATAAAAGCCAGGCATTGCAAGAGCAGACAGAGAAATAAGGTCTGGCTTACTGAAATAAAGGCCGGGGGGGGGGGCAGAGGTGAGCGGGAGAGGGAAGAGAGGCATGAAAGCTTTAACAACAGAATGGGATTAATTGCAGTGAGTCTTGTGGAAATAATATATAGTACTGAGATCTTCTTCAAGGAAAGAGATCAGGAAAACAGCCAACAGGTATTAGGGAGTGAGAGTGGGCAGCAAATCAAAAATGACCTGACAGAGAAATGAAGCAGCCAAACAGCCAAAATTAGATTAGATGTTATGGAGAGGGATATTTGCCATTATCATAACATAAGGATATGGTAGTCTCACACTGAAAAGGACAATTCTGGGTGTCACAATGCAAGAACTCTGACAAACTGAATAAAATACAGTAAATTCAAGACAATTAAGGACTTAGCAGGTGGAACTACTATCTGAGGTTAACAAAACCTCAGCAATGTTAAGATATTCCAAGAAGTAGAAGGATATTAAAAAGATGGAAAGTATTTGCAAGGGAAAGTGTTCAGGGTGGTTCAGAAAGGAGGAACAAGGTACAACAGGATGAAACAAAGGAAAAAATCAGATCACACATCAGGATAGACTTTCTGATAATAAGGCTGTCTGGATTCTTAAACAGTCTTCTATAGTACATGGTGGGGTTTGTGCCACTGGAGGTTTTTGAAAGGATGCTACACACAGTGCCTGAGAATACTTCACACAGAATAACGAGGAACTGTAAAGAACAGGCTGGCACATGTAAGACATCTTTTTCTTTAATCTATATTCCTTTGACACAGAGGCTTCTCTCCATTCACTCTCCTTTGTCAATGTGTCTCTGGTCTTTTCCTGACAACAATGAATGGATTAAATTAGGCTGAGACATAGCAGTTTTTAAACGATATGATCAGCTCTCAGTATGCTGGAAATATAGCTGGGCACTGCTCTTTTCCATGTAAGTGAAAAAATGTTACTGTAAGATCCCATGAATGGCAAGAATGGGTTTGGAGTCTTGTGCTGGAGACTGAAAGGCAACTTGGAAAGTATTTCCGGAGTGGCTCCTTGCAGCCTTCAATACTTGGATTAGTTTTCTGAAATTCTAAAGGAATCTTTTGCTTTTTTTCCCCCTTCTGCGCATTTTTGGTGCTGAACTTTTTCCGGTTTTCCCACACTCCTGCCTGTCACAGAGCAGAAACCACAAAAATGCAGCAAAGTCAAGTCTGTCCAAGGAGCTGCAATTCCATCTCACAAGGATAAACATTTCCTCTGCCAAGAAGTGAGCACAGCACACCGGCATCTTCAAATACACATCTCTGCTGCCCGGCAGAGAAACCTACTGACATAGCCTGTCACCTGTACTAACATGAGCTGCCCAACATAAAAGAGATCAGATAGCAAACCCACCAGCATATACCTGCCAGACCTGACGCTCACACCTGCATTTGCCGAGTTGACAAAGTCTGCTAACATCTTCTTTTCTTTTTAAATAGTTTTGGGGATTAATCCAGTGTGCTATCTCTTAAGATAGCAAGAGTACAGGCAGGAAACACACAAGCTTCCCCAAAGTAGTTCTGTCCAAGCTCCTTAAAAACACTTGCAGTTCCAGATTTGATCCACATGCTGACAGTGCTCTAGCATCTTCATAAGGTGTCTTTTATCAGCAATCTTTTACGAAAACTTCTCTTTTTAGACATGAAGGGAGCACAGAATCAGGAAATCTCACAGGAACCTGCTCTGAAAGCTTTATAACTCTTCTGGCTGTAGATTAAGTACAAGGAAGGAAGTTATGAATGCAGTTTTTACTCTTCAGTATTCAGGGATGAAACAAGTCTGAGGATATATGAGGAAAGACCTGATGAAGGATTTAGTCTAAAGCAGTTCTGTCATTTAAAAGGAAGTAATTGTTGAGGAAGCTACCAAGAAAAGTAACGGATAAGAACAAAACCCAGAAGTCTTGTTCACATTCTCTCATAATGCACAAAAGAGAAGACACACCAAGAAATGGAAAGGAAGGAAACTTGCAATCAGTATGCAACATTTCATAGTGGGTTGGGTTTTTTTAAATATAACATATGCCAAATCCACCTACCTTAGGATGTCAAGCACTATATAACTAAAAGCTTAGTAAAAGTTAAAAGCAGAATTTCTACAGATAATGAGGAAAGCTGTCAGTACATTAGGCACAATATAAACACTTCAAATGAAATACAACACTTGTGCTTGAAGGCATAAATCAATCCTTGTGTGTTGTTTTATTTTTGCAGCCTCTTCTGAGCCATCAGATTCTAGCCCCCATCAAAGATTAAACACGGAGGGAGTGACTCAAGCGCCTAAACATAGATGTCTAGTACCATACTTGGTACTCTCAAATTATGTGAGACAACTTCATGGGACTGGCAGATACAACACAGGGTCTACAGAAGACTTGTGCTCATCTGGAACAGCAGCTGGAAGGTCAGGTGGAATAGTCCTGGGCATCTAAAATGTCACTAACAACATGTATTCAGGTAACTGAATCCCACCTTGGATCAGATACTTCTCTGATTCAGTCTGGTAGTTCCTAGGTCCTCATGTCTGTATGATGTTACAGTCTTACCTACCTTACCATTGTGAAACACGAAACTTCAACATAGTGCACACCTATTTCAGTGCACACAGCTCAGGTTATTCTGAGATTTATCTTGGACAGCTCAGCCCAAGACATCTATGCCAGTCACATGCAGACTGGTTCTTCTCTGATATTCCTTCTTGAGGGAACCAGTGCCAGCTTGCTGCTGTGAATGGGAAGAGATAAAACTTACTTGGCAATCCTCTGGGCTGCAGCCTTTCTGACCACTGCCTGCCTGTGGTTTGCTGGAGGCTTTGGAATCAGCTGAGAAGGCGTATTCTGGGACGGCATCACTTTGTGCAAACTGGGTGTTTTCTGGATACTAGAAGTGGCACTTGATGTCTTGTGGGCATCAGAGCCAGCTGGCATAGGTATATGGGTGGTGCTGAATTGTGAGTAGTTGGCAAAGAGAGTCTGGTAAGAAAAAAAAAGGGGAAAAAAAAGGGAAAATATCACAGTAATTGGTGATTACCTCTCTCAGTATTGCTGAGAGCTGACAGAGGGGGTGACATTTTTATGAGGGCAACTCAGGGCTCCAAGGACAGTCCTACACATAAAAAGAAGAGTTAAGAGGTCAGTGAAGCAAGTTTTAGAGCTGAATTTTTTACCCTTAGAAGCTGGGACTAGCTTCTAGGAAAGCAGACAAGCTCACTATTGCCACAGAATGATACTACTCTGGATAAAAAAAACCAAGACATCCTACCCTCAATCTAATCTTGCAGTGGGCTCCATCCTCGAAGAAGTAAAGCTTTTCTTGCTTTGACTAACTTTCTGCATTTATCTTGCTAAATAATTCTTTGTGTGGGAAGCAGGATTGAGACACAGTTCGAGGAAGGAAAAGAAGAAAGTTATGGGGAAGATGTTACAGTGCCAGTTGTTCAGTTTAACCCTGTAGGTGCTTGGAATAACGGAAAGGCTCTTGGGTACCTTCTCTAAAAAAGGGATGTTAGGACAGCAGCTGACACAAAGGAAATCCCCAGTAATACCAGGGAACAGAAAATATTTCTGTTCCTATAGCAGATGGGAGAGTAAGTATCTTGGAGACTTGTCACCAGGAACAAAAGAATCCGCATGTTGAACCACCGGAGAACTGAGCAGTGGACTGGCAAAGCAGCGAGTGGTGAATGGTTCCCACAGGAGGTCTGCAAACTGCTCAACTCTTTTCAGAAGGGAGCAACCTGCTGGGGGTTCTGCCTTGTCTTTCCTCGAAGTCAGTCAGATTCCCAGGGCAAAGAGGCAATAATACGATAACCACGCAGTTTGGCAGCTAGAGGTCAGTGATAGGAGATGAGGGGAACAGCTGAGTGCTCGCCAGTCACCTCAGCATGACCCTGGGAGCCTTGCCCTTTACTGCATTTGTCCTCAGTTTCTTCTCTGGTGAAAAATATACAAAGCCACAGTGAGTGGGCTCCAGGCTCCAGAGAAAACCACAGTCTGAGGGCTGGCTGAGTCTCAGCACACAGACAGGAAAAGCCCCTCTCCCCCGCAATTCTCTGGCAAATGGCAGGGCAGTGGTGTGTGGGAAGGCATTTCTGACAGGCAGAGCTCTAGGGAGAAAAGGAAGTGTAGGAGCCAAAACAGGCCTGTTTCCTAACTAGAGCTCACTGACAAGATGCCCTTGGGCACCCAATCCTTCTTAACCTCTGCCTTCCCTGGAGCTCTACCTTGATCAGAGCCTTCAGATTTGGAGTAAGTAGGTCGTACAAGTACATAAGTCTGGAAAACAGCAGGCACACACCACCTTCCCCCATCAAAACAAACCAAAATGGAACTTGGTTTAGTTTCTTGCATCTCAGAGTCCAGCACATGGGGCTGGGACGGAGACCCTCAAGTCACTGCAGCCCTTTCTTTTTCAGGGGTGACATTTCATTGTCCTCTGTTTGATATTATGCTATTTCCTGTAAGCTCTTTTTCTTGTTATTAAAATCACTAAGATCCTAGGGTCCACAAAGCATACAATCTTAACCCCTTCCCTGCGCTAACATGCAATGGCAAGGAGGTCCATGACTAAAGAAACAGCAAGCACGGATGCTCTAACAAAGTCTGATCAGCAAAAGCTGGGCTGAGACCTACCTAAAGGAAGGTCATGGATGTTTTTCTTGGGGGCAATGGACTTCCAAAAAGGCCTTTTGTCTCAATGTGGTGCTGAGATTCTGGCTGCCTTCCAGGCAAGGATGGGGAGACTGAAAGTTGACACAGACCATAGCTTCTGGATTCAGCTACAAAGTGTACTGCCCTGCTGTGAACTCCATGGGGACAGGACAGGAAACCAGGAGAAGCTACTGTGCAAATAAAGAGGGCAGCTGGAGAAAGTAGAGCCTGACCACACAAAGAAAGGGCTGGGAATACATTTCAGCATATTCAAAAAGTAGGAGACAGACCTCATCACTCAGGATTCTGAAGGGTCTAGGGAGAGCAGAAGCCTAAACAAACCCTGAGGTGGTCATGAAGCAGGTAGCACCCTACATCCTTTGCAGCTAGCTGCAAGTGCACTTGGAACCACGCTTCCCAGACTGGCAGACCTAACTTGACGTTGAAGAGACATTTGCTTCCCCAACAAGTTCTTAGGGCTACAAATCTGAAAAATAATTAGAACACCATGAGGCTCTTTAGTCAAAAGTCATGTACAGCACTAGTGAACGAATTATCCTGCACAACTTTCTGGGGAGGCAGGACAGCATTAATGCTGCCTTGAACGTGATGAATGTTAGCACTGACAGCGGAAGTGATTTCCCCTAAGCCACAGCAATACGAAAAGCTAGGTTGAGAGCTTAAGAGAAGATCCTGACTCCCAGTCTCGTATTTGCCCCATTAGCCAGCAGCAGCTAAGCTCGGGCTGCTCATGATTAAAAGTAGGGTAGTATTTTGAAGAACAGCTGATATATTAATGATCTTCAAAACCAGAAAGAATGTTCCTGGCACTTACCATTCCTGTATCTAACACCCATCCCCAGCACAGTAATGGAACAAATGTTGCAAGCAAAAACATGTTCATTCTGTGACCAGAGGAGGTAATGAAGCTCATTTCCTGTGAATCTGCCTCGGGGCTGAATCTTACAGTATCTAATATGAAGTATGCCCCAAATTATGCCTCCTTTCATGGGTTTGGGGCATTCTTCTGTTGATTTTCTGCTGTCTAATTAGGAGTGGCCTCAAGCTGCAGCCTTTGCCTTAATCGGAGCAGTAGCTGAATCCCCTTTCCAGATATATGGCTTGTTATTTTCATAAAATTTATATGAAACATAGCCTTGAGATTTCCATCTCAGTCATTCAGTTTAAAATGGATCACCAAGTCTGAAAACGATGAGAGACACACCAATGTATGAGAACTGACAGACAGATGCACACACGTGTGTTGCATAAAGATCTGTGAAGCTAGTTCCAAATCACAAGCACTGGGAACTGAAATGTTTATAAGCAATAAACAATGATGAGGATTTAAGTTTTTAAAAAAGCAAAGAAAAAGCAAACCAAACAAAACAAACCCCACAGCTTTTAGAAAAGCAACTGTATTTCAGATGACACTGCAAAAATACAAAGAATTAAAAGGCTTGGAAGACCTTGGGAGTCATGCAAATTGTCTAGTGATTATTTTGAACACACATTAATGCATTCAGTTATATCAGTTTGGATGCAATAATCAGTTGAGTTGAAAATTCACGAAGCGGCAATAAAGAACAGGCTCAAAATGTACTATTAACTGCAATAGTGCTTAACTGAGGAGCATCTTGGGCCATCAAGAAATTTAAAGAAGAGGAAAAAATTCATGATATGCACAGGCTGTCCTGAAGCATGTCTTCCTTGGTAAATTCTTTAAAATGAGACTAAGACAGACTACAGTGAGTTGACATGGTGCCTTCTCCTTTGTCTCTCTTTTGCTACTGGGATCTCTCTAGGGCAAGGATTGGACTGTATAATTGTATTGGAAAGATACTTCACACATGGGCGTTGCCATAATTCTAATAATAGTGACAGGATCAGAAACTTGGTGACAAAATTTCAGCTGGTATAAATCAGCACAGACTACTGCTTTCAGAACAGTTGTTCTGCTTTACTTAGACTGAGACTTTGACTCATCAGTATCACAAGACTCAAATAGGAAAAATGGCAGTTAATACATTTAGTGGGAAAACAACCTGAGGGAGAAAGCTGCAAAACAAGAATGAACAAGAGACTGAAGGGAAAGAGAGACTGCAGATCTGACAGCAGTCCAATATATAATAGTTTAGAAAACAGTTTAATGATGCTTAAAGCTGCATTCAAAGAGGCCCTGTCTCTTCAGGCAGGAATAATACAGTTCTAGGAATACCAGGAATATTACCCTGAATACTCAACATTCCCAGTCAGATCTAAATAAACTGAAGGGAATTCAGAAAAGACACATACATTAAAAGAACACAATTTTTCTGAACTTCATAAAATGAGGAATATTTCAAATAACATACCATTTTTAAAGGATTGAGAGAATTATTTAAGATTAATTTAGCCCTATGTTTTCTAGCATGAAATCTACTTAAACCTCTGATTGAAAATGTGATTGCAACTGACCACCGAACTCATTAACATGATTTATGTATGGTTTAACATAAGCTTTTTTGATACAAGCAGGACTGATGGGGATCATTCCACTATATGACTGTACTTTCCTTGTTTTAATTTAGCTTTTTTCCCATGTGAAATGTTTGGCATAAAATTCTAAACCCAGTACATGTTAGGCTAAGCAGATAGAACATAGCCACACAGAGGAGGGACCTCCCTAACAGCTAATGGCATCTTTCCAGTACAGGAAACAATTAGAGAATAAACAATGATGGTATATTAGCTGCCTTGCCAACTGCAGCAGTGATACTAACATCTAGGTCATAATGTGTCACATGAAGTCTCTTTTAAACATTAGAATACTGCTATGAGCCTGTTTTTCTTGTCTTTTGGTTTGATTTTGTAATTCTTGCTCCTTGATTTTGTTGATAGCAGATCAACAAAAGCTTCTTGTCTCCACTTTCAAACTCTGCCCCTTTCTATTTTTCTCTCTTTTCTCAGGTTCTGTATTATCTCTGTTCTTGAGCCTTATCACTGCATCCATTTGTTTGTTAGGTTCTCATCTAGTCAGTTTGGTATTTCTCCTTTTGTCCAGCAAATAAAGTACCTATTCTGGCATCTGAGATCTATTTCCACCACACTACACTGCATGAACTAACTTGCACATACAATGAAGGAAAATTGTTGGTTATTATTCCTCTTCCTCTACTACTAGTAGTTTTGCTACTCTGCAACATATTGAACTGGTTAATGTACAGGCAGAAGCATTTGCCTATGTTATTAATCATGGTGCTTCTGTAATCTGTTCACATGCTATGCATATGCATATGATTCATGCATTTGTCACAGATAGAAGGCTGGCATGTAGTCATGTTTTATGGTCATGTCATACTCGAGGTGTGTCTTCAGATATATTAATAAATGCACTTCAGCTACTGACAAATAGCTAGCCTGCCTTCCAACCATAAGAAGGTCTTGAAAAGTCAGATGGAAGAGGCTTGGAGATATCCTGCATGCATTCCCCAAAGCAGAGAGATCGTGACACTCTTTCAAGTGATAGGCTTTCTGTTTTGGGGGATATATTTCTTCTGTTGAGAGCAGGCTAAGGAACTTTAATGTAGCGGGCATGACAACAAAGGATGGAATAGACCTCAATACATGGCAAGGAACAGAAGGGAAAAAGCAGGCAACAGGAGATAGGTGGCTTAGGTGACACTGACTGGGAAATGTGGTAAAGCCATGCAGGCCAGGATAAACTACATCAGCTGTGGCTAAAAAAAAAGGACAAATGATGGCCAGCAGGAAAAGGTGGGGCAGAAGTCAAAGCAGTGTGAGTGGGAAGGAGACAGACATAAGGCAGGAAGCCTGTAAGCAGCAGCAACAGAAAGGCAGTTCTTGGGAAAGGCCAAGTCAAAGGACTGACATCTGAGAAGCTAACTAGCATGAGGAAGAGGTCAATGACAGAAAACTAGAGAGGGAGCAGGGGATAGACAGATAAAGATGAGGGCAGTGCAGTGACTGGGAGAGGCACCAGAGGACCGGTGCAACTGTGACAGGAAGGGGAGGTTTGGCTGAGAGAAGTGTCCAAGAGACAACCATTTCATTTAGAAGTTTTTCACTTCAGAAAGTCTGAAACTCCCCATGTTCAGAAAATACCTTTCTTCATTAATGGCAACTTCAGTGCAGCCTGAGCCCTGTGGCAATGGCCTCAATACTGCAACTCCAAACTGCTTGGCTCAGAAGCAGAAGGGAGGGAGAGAAAGAAGAGGGATGTTGTGGGGGTGAGAGGAGGTTTAACAAAGAATCATTTTAACAGAAACTCCTGAGTAATGGCTCTGCCCCAGGCCAAGAATAACATCAGCTCAATGTCAGCAATTAGAAGAGGGCTCAGCCAGGCCCCATGGCCAGCTCCAACCTCCTCACAGGCACAAGCCAGCTTACAGCCTGAGCTCATGAGCAGCCACAGCTGCCCACCCAGAGCCCCCTGGATGGAGATGAAAGGAAGACCTTCTGCTCAGAGGGGGGCAAGATGACTGTAGGTGAGGGAATTTGGGGATGGAAACTGCATGGCTAAGTGAGGGCTTGAAAGGAGTGCAAAGAGTAAAGGCAGAAGGGCCTCTTCCAAGACGCTCCCAGAAAAGTATGAGGGCAATGTGCCTATAACCTATTCTCAAGGACCCTGACTAGTGACTCATTTTCTTCACAGGAGGGAGAGTGGGTGTTCAGACCTTCACATGTTAGCTCTGTTCTGGTTTTGTTGGAGTCCAGTCCTGCCAGACTGCCCAGCAAATAGCTCCTTCCTAATGGAGACCAATCTTTTTTGAGTGAAGGTTTGTTCACTCAAAGACTTCCTTGCCTTTAGCGCAGAAGCTTTTTGGACATCACTCAGAAGAAAGAACACACATCTCTCTCCATAACAGCAAAGAAAGGTAACAATTGCATCAATGATCTCATTGTAACATTGGAAACTTCCCCAGACAGTATAGAAATGCTGTTCCAAACACAGCGGTCCACTCTTTGAATCTAGGTGTCATTCAGAACATGAATAATACAAACCCTTTTTCATATTTCCTCCAGTTCTTAGACATTTAGCCCATCTTTTATCCTTGCAATTATAACAAAGGAGTCATGCACCCTTCAGACAGTTCCATGCAAAGAAGCAAAAGGAGATGTTAAATGTAGTAATAACAAAATGTGTAGAAGGCCTGAAGAAGCTTTTCAGGGTTGCAGAGAAAACCTGCATCTGGCATCAGGGTCAGTGGCTATGCCTTCTGCACAGTGAAGGTTCTTAAAAGAAATTAATACAATTCTTAAATAAATGAAGATTCTTCTAAATAATTTTTGAGTACCCTTACCTCCTTTGATAACTGCTCTTTTGATAACTGAGTCAAATCGTATGAGAAGACATTAAGCAGGAGGAGAATTTAATCAAGATGAAGCCTTGATGGGGTATGTTTGACACAGGACACAGTTGCCAACACAGTTTCAAGGCCTTATATTTAAAAACACGGAAATACAACAGTGACCCAGTCTTAAGCACTTCCCAGAAAGAACTTGGGTCAAAGCAGGAACATATCATCAGCGATGAGATTGAGTGACAAAGAACTATGGAGACTGTAGACAGTTCTAAAACTGAGGGACTATAAGGGGATGCCCCGAACTGGTGCATTAAAGTAAGGAGCCAAACAAAGGCAAATGCCAATGCAGGGCAAGAAGCCATTGGGAATTAAAGCATAAAAGTACTATCAAAATCAGTGCAGATAATACCAGTTTTATTGCAACCCCTTCTAAGAGCTACTTCTTCACAAAAACTGTGCCATATATACTGGCTCTGGGTTGATTCTGCACATCTAAGACTGCGGCTGTGCACATCTAAGTCAGCACTGCTACATCCCAGTCAGGACTTTTTTCTTAATTACCTGGTGCTGGGCCTGGCTTTGCTCCAACAGCTGTCGTGACTGAAGTTTAAGCTCCTGAAGTTGTTGCAGAGCAAAATTGAGATGGTAAGTTGGATGTGCCAGCGGACTCCGTGTCACCTTGTTGTAGACACTGTCCTCCATCTCTCCTTCCCAGGCAAAACGATGATTCTCTGGAGCCCTGAGAAAAGAAGAGCTTTCACTATCACCACTCTGCATACAAGGACTCCTGCTTACAAGGCAGTGCTGCTTCCTGAAAATCCCTTAATACTTAGCCAGCTAGGAATTTGTATTAAGTGGCTCCAGCAAGCACATCACCTGCTAGAGGTGCCATGTGCCAACTGCCATCTTGCTAAGGAGTTTCTTGAATTCCAGGCTGGGACTATATTATTAGCCATAACAACATGCTTGAGGAGGACAAAGGAAAAGAGAAGAAAAACTCTGAACTGGAGCATGTCTGTGGCTGATTAGCATTGAAGAGAGACAGAGCTGCAGCAGGAAAAGATCTAAGGATTCCAACCACTAATGAGATAATTATTTATTTGGATTTGTAAAGGTTTTATTAATACACTAACACAAAGCTTGCACCAAGCACATACGTGCTGCAGTGAGAGCGGAATAGAAGACAGCCATGCAGTACAATATCCACAGAGAGAATAAAGGACTGGTAGGGTGAGGTTGCAACTAGGGCACATATAAGACAGGCTCATTTCTTTCATCATCAGAGTAATGCAAGTCTTTCCCAGAGGAGAAGAGGCCTCCTGCAAAGAGGAAGGAGCTCTTACATCCCAGGCTTATACAGTGGGAGTTCAGCTGTGGCCTGCAACGTGATAAGTACCAACAGGAGCTCACTGGCTTGCTTTGAAGTTTGTAAACCTTGTCAAGAAGGCAGCACCAGCACACTTCTCCACAAGGCTGAGGGGCTTTGCAGAGAGCAGGTGGCAGACTGACAGCACCACAAGGTGTCCTAAGAAGGCTACGATGGCCCAGCAGCTCACACATCCTGTGCTCACAAGATAGGATGCCACAGACCCACTGAATCCCCACACCCTGGCTAATAAAACCTTCAAGCTTCAATGCCTGAGCTTCCCAAGTTTCTGCTAATCTTTGTCATGTTTCTCTCAACCACTTTTTCCAAATGTTTCTTTTGGATTCCCATATTAGACTTCACTTTTATTTCCTATGCATGTCATAAGTAACTGGGATGTAAAAGACATTTGGTGTCTTTCATGCCACGATTCAGAATGTAAGCCATGGTTTTGGCAAGGGAGTTAACTACAATCTACTTCCTTCAGGACCCTATCAAAACTCACAACCTAGATTCTTGGAACATGTCACAGCTTCCCTCTAATGTGTTGCACCTTCCCCCACAAGCTTCATCATCACAGCAAACTCCTAAAATGTTCAGAAGGATGTTTTAAACAACATCAGAAGCAACTCTCAGCCTTATGTACTCCCCCTCAAAAATAACCTAATGCATCCCTTTCAAAGCAAATTGAGGGCAGGGACTCGAAATACTAGAGGGTCACTCTCCATGCTCAGCTCCTCAGCAAGAGAGTAGTAAGACAATGCAGTGGGAAAGGAGTTCAGCTGCCAGCATCTCCACTCTGCATCCTCTGGGCCTCCCTCTGCTTGGAGCACCACTCTCTTACTGGCCACTGGCTGTAGGTAGCCTTCTCCAGAGAGTAGAGATCCTACCCATGCTTCCTCAGTCCTCTTCGTCCTCCTTGTATCCCAGTACAACAGCAGATAAATGACTCTCACACCCTGCTCCCTTTTGCTACAAGGTTCTGTCTCAGTTCTTTTCCTTTCACCAGTGGTTAGAAAAGTGACAACTGTAATGTTGCAGACAGTACACAGGCCCTGAAACCCAAATTGTATAGGTCCAAATGCGGCTTTGTGGTTAATCTTGGGAGATCTGCTTCCCGCTTCTGAATCTGCTTTCCCTCTTCCAAACCAGTAATAGGGTGATGATCCTCTACTACTGTGGTTTACCTGCAGTTGCTCAGCTCTGGTTCCATGAATATGTGTGTGTGCTGCCGGTCTCCCAGCACTGTTCCCTGTGCACAGGATGCCACAAAAAGCACAATCCAAAAGGAGGACAAGGCACAAGGAATCTTCGAAATGATCCCCATCTGTCTCATCTCCAATCCCACCAGTTCACCACATGGATTATCAGCAGGTTCCTGTCACCTGGACTAAAATCCCATCCCATATCTAGTCCTTTCACTGCATAAATACAGACTCCACCATTCATTCTCATGTTAAAGCTTACTGGACATTTCCCCTTTGCGAAGCAGCTGGAGTCGCTGTTATGTTCATTCCCCCCATCCCCATGAAGTGAGCTCATGCTGCAGACCAGCCCTTGGAACAAACACCAGATACAAAGGTGAAAAGCATTCAGGAGCTCCATCAAAGTCATATTAATGCTCAGTAAACAGCATGATTAATTCCTCATCAATACTATTGAAAGATTATGATCTTCAATACATCTGTTTTGAACTAAACAACAATCGTATTTGTCTATTTGCCTGGACTTTTTTACACTATCAATTTCTCAGTTGATAAAATTTGGTAAGTTCATCCAAAATGCTTCTAAATAAAGTAAGCCATAGTAGGATAAAGGGGTCACCTCTCATGGATTTCATAACTAGTTAAAACACATGAAACCAGAGCTAGAATAAATGGACATTTCCAAAATGGAAGGAGATTACCACTGGGATCCCACAAGAATCTGAGCTACGGCCTCTGCTGTTCAAAACATTTGTAACTCATCTGGGAGAGGAGAGGAGAGGAAGGGGAGAAAGAGAGTGAAACAAAGTTTGCTGTTGAAAAGCTGAAAGTCGCTGTGAAGTGTGAAAAAAAAAATGCCATTACTGAATGATCAGAGATTAAATTGGTAGATGACATTCAATTTAATAACTACTAAGTCATGCACCTGGGGAAACACAATCCTGGTTCTACGTAGTGATGGACTTTGATCTAGTTATTTCTGTTCAGGAAGGAGACCTTCTAACTACAGCCATAATAGATTTTGCTATGAAAACATCACTAAAATACTCTCAAAAAAGCAAAGCCAATGTTAGGAATTATTAGGAAAGGCACAGGGAACAAAACCAAGAACACTTATATGCTACCATATAAGCCAAAATTGCATCACCCCTTGCATACTGAGGATAGTGCAAACCCCTGTGCCTCCTCAAATTCCTACTGTATTCTCAAAAAGCATACAGTAGAACTGGAAGAAGTCCAAAGAAATGCTGTAGAGATGATCAAAGGTAAGGAACAGCTTATATATTGAGCAATGACTAAGTAAATAAGGACTCTTCAGCTTAGAAAAAGGACAACTGAAAAGAAATATGAAAAATACCTATAAAATCATGAGTTTCAGGAAGAAGAACAGGGAACAATTACTCACTTCTCATGATACAAGACAGGAAAACCCAAATGAAGTCATCAGGTGGGCAGGTTAAAACAAACAAAAAGATGTAGGTTTTCCTCATAACACGTAATTAAACTGTGTTTCCTTTTTACTACAGGAAGTTAAGGACGACAAAAATTTACAGGGGTTCAGAAATTATTAGACAAACTCACAGAAGCAAAAGCCACTGACACTGTTTATATACAAAGATACCATCTCCTGGCCAAAAAATCACTGATTACAGAGTCACAGAGAGTATTTGCGAAGTATCACCATTCCACAACATCACCTAATGCTCTTCCCACACAATCTTCCATGGGCTATTGTCTGAGGAGGACATTAAAAGCAGACAGTCCATCTGGTCTGTGAAAATGCAAACAGTCATGTATACATATCAGGGGTCTGACACTAAACCTATTTCAGGACTGAGACAGAAGTCAGAGAATTCAATTAAGTGCTCTTTAAGGTATTCAAGTTACACGTTTGATCTAGAAAATAATGCCTGTTCCAACTTCTGTCATATCTACCTCCAGCTCAGAACCTGCAATACATAAAATTTATCCTTTGATCCAAAAGAAGGCTTGGGAAGCTGAAGATTGAATGAATTGTTCTAAAACATAAAAGTCAAGATGAAATGAAGGAGATAAAACCCTGCTAAAGCTGGATCTGCTAATAGCCAAACTGGCTTTGTGCCACAGAGATGATGTGCAGTGCCTGCAGACTGTAGTACTGTGAGGGCCACTAACTGAAGGGCAAAACTTTGGTATCATTTCCCTGATGCTCATTTCTTTTGTTTGACATATCTAGCAAAGGACTTATTATGGAAATACATAGACTGAAGAATGACGGTCTAATTTTTAAAATGCACTGGGATTGCTGCCCTCAACCTTTGTCTACTTCAGTGAACTCTCAAATGCTCTCAATGGGTTTCTAACCTGTTTCAATCAATATATGATCTACAGGCCAAAATAAATTCTTTAGGAGATATCACCTATATAAGGTTGGTTTAAACTACCCAGGAAACCACTGTTGAAACTATGCTTCTAAATCTTTAGGAAGAATTAAATAAAATGAACAAACAAACAAAAACCAAACAACCCTCCCCCCCCCAACAACAAAACACACACACGAAAAAAAACAAAACCAAAACAGGAAAACCCAACCAAACATCAAACAAACAAACCAACCCACAAAATCTTTGCCTAACATTTTCTTGGAGCATAGACAGTCTTGTATACAACTCCCTGCAGTTCCAATACCATCTTCTCCACACAATGCAGCACAACAGCACTTACTTTTTTCTAGATATGACATTGATAACAGTGCTGCTTGCCTGAGTAGATTTTACTCTCATGGCCTGCAGAATCCTTCTGGATTGAATATGCTTCTGTGGCTTGCTTCTTTATAGTTCAAAATCAATAGAAATTCATTATACATAACTTCAACCTTTTAGAATATAAGCATTAAATATTTGACAGCAGAAAACCTCCATATTTGCAAGTCTTCAGATCACTTTCACGGAGGGATGCTCAGCTGCAGTTTTGGAAAGTCCCCATGTAACGTGTTATCAGGTTGCTGATACTATATCTAAGACAAAGCTTGCTGTGGTCCAGGAAGACAGGGCTTAGGATCTGAGGCTCAATATGCTGCTGCCAGAGACATGCTCCAACTCTCAGTGTATTTGTCATGCTCACAGGAAAGCATCATGGTGCAGCTCCTAGTCTGTCTCTGCCTGTCAGATGATTTATCAAAGCATGACAGCACATTCGCACCCTTCCTGAAGTTAGCTTTTTTTGCTTAAGGAATTCTACAACAGGCTCAGCACAGCACTGAAGGCTGGAAAAAAGCTGTAGAGGACCTCACACCTTAATAGATACTATGGAGTTCATATGGTAGACAGAATATATAAATACCACAAACTGAAAGAAAAGCTTTTTCACAACTCACACTGCTTTTGGCAAAGACAAAAATAACCGGAAAAAAACCCACACCCCCTGTGGAAATCAGGATTGTTGAGTCAGTCTGCTTGTTTTCAATTCAGGGTTATTGCTTGAACATTAACAACTGACTCAATATACATTTGCTCACATGTACAGACAACAGATACAGCCATAGATGCATGACAGATATAGGCATAGATGCACACGCATGCAAATGGGAAATAGAAATTCCTGCCTGTGCCACCCGAAGAGATTGGGTTTCGTTCTGTCAGCCAGGCTGGTTGTGAGCAATCTTCTCACAGTTTGCTCAGGATTATTTATGAGTTGCTTAGTTTAGAGACCTGGCCAGGATTCAAGCCTTCACTATGTACAGGAAATCTCAGCCTTGGCATTATGGCCCATCCTTTGTAAGCAAGATTCTGTCCTTCCAGCACTTCTTACAGCTACTCAGCATTTTTGGCAAGAAACCCGATGTGTTCCTTTCTTTCAACTGTAGTTTTCATAAAGTCGGGGCCAAAATTCCCTCTTCCTTTTCACTGACAGTATAAGACCTCTCTGCTGCAGCTTTTGCACCACAAAAGATAAAGGTTTGCCTGGAACATCAAGTACAACAGATCTCCATGCTATTACGATTACAACTCAGCCTAAAAGTGCTAGGACACTATGCACTCATCTCCAGATTTTCTGGTTCCAAATTCCCTTCTGCTCTAATTCTCTTTTCCAATGTAAGCAACCCCTATGCAATCAACTGCCTACACCTGTCCTGGAAACTAATGCTAATGTACAAAAATACTCATAAAATGCTAATATATTTGTTTGTTGATTACAGAAAAAAAAAGTCTCAATGAAATCCAGCCTTCATACAGAAAGAATATTGTTATCAGCTCTTAAAAGAAAGCAGAGAGATGGCTTCTGTTCCCACTTCAAACAGATTTGAAGGGAATACCAAGGATTGAAGCTGCAGACAAGACCAGACCACAGACCACCACTCACTGAGAAGATCATAGTTAAAAAGAACTACGTGCGAGTCTACACTAAATGACACCAGCAACTGCTACTGATAGCCCATGCTTCTTCTACCACCCATCATTCCTAATTAATTCATTCAAACGTCTGACAAAGCAGGGTCTACTACACCACCACTGCTGGGATGGGTAACACTGCACAGTAAAAGACAAAAGCAGCGAATAGCACAAAGAAAATCTTTACTAAAGTGAAACTACAAGGAAATAATTAGTGAAGGGGAAGACAATGCCGGAGTAGCAGAGATTCGGAATACAATTTTTTAGTCCATAGTTTGGATAGAAATGAGGTCGAAAGCTTCCAATGTTCAAAAAATAAAACCAATGTCGTGGTTTAAGCTGTAAATCACGCAGTCGCTCTCTCACTCACTCCCCTCTCTTTCTTCCACCTGCTCCTGGGTGGATGGGGAGAAGAATCAAAGGTATGCAACTCCCACAGGTTGAGATAAGAACAGTTTAGTAACTAAAGTATAACACAAGACCACTACTGCTACCACCAATAATAATAATGACAAGGCAAATACAATAGCTCACCCCTTCTAATAGTCAAAGCCTGAACACAAGACCACTACTGCTACCACCAATAATAATAATGACAAGGCAAATACAATAGCTCACCCCTTCTAATAGTCAAAGCCTGACCACTCACTTCCCCCTCCTTCTTCCCCCCCGCTCCGGGGGGGGGGGGGGAAATTGGGAGAAGAATCAAAAGAATGCAACTCCCACTGGTTGAGATGAGAACAGTCCAGTAACTAAGGTATAACACAAACCACCGCTGCCACTACCAACAACAACGACCAGTGAAATACAAGGAAAGAGAATAAAATTGCTCACCACTCGATGACCGAGCTGTGAACTGAACTCTTCTGGGTTCCTGCCCCCAGTTTTACATCCTGGGCATGACGTGCTGTGGTATGGAATAACCTCTTTGGTCAGTTTGGGTCAGGTGTCCTGTCTCTGCCTCCTCCCGGCTTCCCCCCCCTCCCTGGCGGAGCATGAGACTCAGAAAGTCCTTGGTCAGGCCAAAACATTCTAAGCCATAACTATAAACATCGGTGTTATCAGCTCTGTTCCCAGACCAAAAATTGAAAACACAGCACTGCACCAGCTACTACTATGGAGAAAAAATGACTGCTGCTGCTGAACCCATAACAACCAACCCCCCCCCAAAATCCCCCAAAAACCCCAAATTTAAGGATTTTAAAGTATTACAATATTACAAATGGGGCTTTCATTTATATTTCAACTGAAGCCTTCTTCCAATGGAACAGCTGGGCACTTGTTTGATACCAGCTCCTGTGTGGCAGGCAACAGTATCAATTCATGAAGTATACTTGTGCTTTCTATATATCACTGACTAAGTAGACACTTTTGAAACATCTGAAAAGTGCCTACAACTCATTGAAAGGTAATGCAAACTAAGTTCACATGACTTGTGAAAATGAAGCTTAGCATTCTTGAAGAATATTCCTCTATATTTAACCTTGCTTAGTTGGTGAGAACTGATAGGATGATGGCAGGAGTCAGTATAACTGGAGGCCTAGCAAACTGAGAAAAGAATTATCCTCTTTTATACAAGGCAACAAGCTGCCAATGAAAGTATTTTGCATCCTCTCTTGAAAGGCTGGAGCTAAGGATGAACAAGGGCCATTGCTGGCAACAAGAGAATAGAGTACATTTATAAACTGGTGCTCCCACCTTCCCTCAGAATGCAAGGCAATCTTGGACAGCAGTTTCTTTCATTCAGGTGGTATGACAAGTCCAGGAAGCTTCTAGTACAACACCTTGGTGGACACCAGCTGCTAGAAAGTAGTTGGCATAGTAACTACTGGTTCTGACTAGCATGGCAGCTCCCAGCATCCTGCTGACTTATGTTCAGGCACTCAGAAAAACACAGAACATTTTCTTTGGCACACTATACGCTTCTTCCATCCCTAACAATAGGCCCTAGATTGGCTATGGAGCAATGATAAACACAGTGGGACAAAGCCCAGGATGCTGGGGGCCTGGCTGGGATGGAGGACTGTTGGGCCTCTCACAGTGCTACTTGCCTCAGGGCATTTCTTTGTGTTTTCTCCTTCTTTCCCTCCCCTCAGCTTCAAAAGCAATAAATTAAAAATTGAAAAACAAAGCAACAAGTCTTTGAGAACAGTTTGCTCCTGGCCTCTGCTGTTATCAGGAGTGTCTGTGAAAGAGTGACTTTGGTGCAGTTTAGTTAGCAAGAGTCTACATTTTAGCATGGTCCATAGCTCTGACTGCTGGACTATGCATGCCCCTAAAATATGCAGCGGCAGCAATGATACAGAAGAAAAGGAAGCTTTCCAAACACCCACAGGTGAACAAAGCATTTTTAATATTTCTCAAAGAGCTCAGCCTGTGACTCTTGAGATATGAGGCACAGGGAGCTGTCCAGAACTCACCGCAGCGCAGGTACTTGGAGACAGGGAAGGGGGAGGAAGCAGCTGGCCTGTGTAAAACAAGGATGCCATCACCTGGCCTGCAATCTGCTTTTGAGCCTTGCAAGAGAAGCCAAAGAAAAGCTTTATAAAAGCTTTATTGAAGCCAATAAGCAGCCTGTCAAGGCATAATAAACGTGTGGAACTGCATTTTGGATTCACATCCAGTTCAAAGTGACAAATACAATCTCTCATGGTGAAAGTGCTGCAGAGATGTGGGAGAGTCACTGTCCCAGCTCATCAATCAAACTTTCCCTTCTTAGTGAGGAGGCACAGAAGCAGGCATCCAGCGAGAGTTTCAGCCTTATTTTTTCAGCTCCCCACTTTGCCAGCAGCTCAAGATACTTCCACCTACACAAGAGGCTCCTACCATCAGTATCTTTGTGCCATAAAACAACAGAAGGTGTACAAGGTACATGTGAAAAGCCTTAGGACTCAGATGGTTTAAGCAAAGAACATGAAAAGTTCTGTGGATTTAACTACTATTTCCAGATCCATTCACAGGTTAACTGTAATAGCTACCAGAGGCACAGTTCAAGCACCCCAGGACATTTTAATGTGCATAATTACTAGCAAATGTCAGGAGTCCCCCTCTGCTATTCTCACAATTCCTCCTTTCAACTGAGAGTTGATGTTGTTACAAGAAATTTATTCAAAAACAAAGATGTGAGCAAAAGCATCCAACTCATCTCCTTGTGGTACAGGATTAATGCATGTTTCAGTGGCTGGAGGAGTCCATGCGTTACATTTCCAGCTGCACAACTCCTCAGGCAGGTACACATTCAGCATCAAAAATTTGCCCCTGAGATTCCCACTTAAACTTCTATTTTCTCTGTTTTATTACAAGAGCTTCAGTACTAGAGCTATGCCTCTTCTGAGCTTAGCCAGCCTTGGCACACTTAACTCTCTTCATCTTTTTGCTCTACTTAGTCCCTTCTGGCCTTTGATTGTATTTTGGTTTTCACTGAACTTTTTCCACTTTATCGGTATTTGGGGCTAGGCAAGTGCTCAAAACTGAGCACATTATTCCAGATGTGCATGCACAATAGCTGTAAAGGGAAAGCCCCCTGCTTTCTTGCTCCTTCACTCTATTCTACAAGTAATATCAAAGTTCATGGGCTTCCTTCTTTTCTGGTATATGCTGCTGTACAATTTATTTCCTGCTTCTGAAGATTATTCCTGCCGTTTAGAAACCTGGGGTTTAGAGAAAAAATATTTCCTTACAGCAAAGACAATGTAGTGCCCACTCAGTTCCACTGCAGATCAGGAATGAAATGCATTTTAGATCCTGGGTCCCCATAGAAAGGCAAGGTCATGAGTGTAGCAGGCTAGAAATGAGGTGCATCAGCATGGCCTCTAGCAGGGGAAGGCCAGGGTGAAATTATGGAGCACTGGAAAACCTCTGCAGGCAATGCCTGTCCTACCTCAATTATTTCTGGATTTAGCAGGCATTATCAACTTCTTACTTTCAGGAGCACTAAACATGCCAGTCTTAGCAAATGAAATATTTACCCTTTGGGGGAGCCAATTTTTGTTGGGCATCTGGTAGCATCCTTGACTCCATGCCAGTTAGAAAATACTGTCAGTCTCTCTGAACTGGGGAACCCTTGGCAGGTAAACAACACTGTATTTTTTATTTCTATTTACACATGACAGCTTTGAAATTCACTAATAGAAAGGTTAAATCAAGAAGAAAACTAACAGCCAGCTGGCTGCAAAGCTCAATGCCTTCATCCTATTGTGGTTCATCAGGTCACTGGAGAAGCAATGAAAGCAACTGAGTGTATCTTCTTCATGTGATCTAGATTAACAAAATCACATAGCCTTTCTACCATCAATTAGTGCAAACACGGGGTGAACTTTACTGAGCAGAAGGGGGTTCTGGCTTCACATTTCTTCCATATACTTCCACACCTGCAAACACAGACCCTGCAAAAACATTTTAACAGCAAGACATACATACAATAGGACTAACATAGAAACTTGGTATCATTTTGCTCTCATAAGGAAGTCTTGGGGAAGATTACCTGCTTAAATCTGGCATGCAATTGCCTGAACTGTGTCATCTCTTACCCTGTTTCCCCCCAGTTTTAAAGTATTAATTAATGAAGTACAGATAGGGCAGGCAGATTCTTGAGCAAAGTTACCTCAATGTACTACTGTCTAGCTCCACTTTAAATCATTCAAAATTAGATATGTTATGTGCCACCTTAAATTTGATCACTTGTCCTAATCCAGACAGAGTTTCTTAGACAAATAGATACACTCAGCAGGATTCAAAGTAACAGAAACTTAGATGCAATACTGCACCACTTACAAAGACGGGAAAGGTATTCCTTGTTACAGAGTTTCCACTGTAAAATCCTAGCATAGAGCAAGTGGATCAAAACAAAACATGACTTGGACATACATTCTTTTCCTTTATCAGTGTAGGCAAGTTTATTGAAAGCCAAACTGGAAAAGACTGATGGACTTTATTTATTCCTAGCTATATATTTATGTGTGTGCTTTATGCAAGCAGATTTTGCATTTTATGGGTGGATAACAGCAGTAGCATATAAGAATGAAAACAGTAAATGGGCACCACTGTCTAGAATATGCTTATGACTGGGTCTGTGATTAAAGTCACTAATCTCCCCTGGAAACACATATTCCCTTTCTCCAGAGAGGCAAGGGTTAAGTCAGAACCAGCAAGTAGCCCTGCACTCTGTAATGCCTCTTTTGAAAAGCCGCTCACGCAGTTTACAGGGAAAGAGTGAGAGTGTAGCTGCTGTCCCAGCCAACATTTGGTTCCTATTACAGTGAATAAATCTCCCCCTCCCCCTTTTCTTTTATTTTTCCCCTTTTTATATTAAAATTCCATCAAACACATTTTTTTCCTCAATATTTTCCATTAAGTTTCTTCCTGCGTAGCCTTTCCCAGAGTGCGGTGCTCTTTGCTATATATGCTCAGCAAGCAACTGCAAGATCCCAACTGAATAAGAGAATGGGGAACGAAGCAAGCAGCTTAGGCCCCTTATTCAAGTCTCAAGAAGCAAGTGAAAAGTTAAAGTTGGGCTAAACTGGTGAAATCTGGAACACTTAAGAATAAACAAACGAAAACCAGGCTGTTGAGTTTTGTAGGGTTAGGGCTTCTAACATGGGAGGTAACAGTCAGAGTGCTCTGCCCCTGCCATCATCAGCCTCCCAGAAGACACAGCATAGGATGACGTTACAATACAGGGCCTTAAGTATTCCTCCAGGGTTGCACTGTTCAGGTCTCATACCACTTGAGGCCCAAATGACATTTTTAGTTGTGCCGTATGATTCATGCTCCTAACTTCTGGTATTTTGTTGTCTAAATATTAAATATCAAGTACACAAAGAAACCTCTAAAGAACATAACAAGCCACAAAGTTCTCAATTCCACAAGATTTACACTGAAGTTCATGAAAGCAATTGACTTTGCTGGATATCCAGTATGCCTATTATCTTGTTACGTTGTAGATGAAGATACTCTGATGGAGCATCTCTTAGAGGAGACTTAATAAATCAGACAGTTTAGATGGTCTGTCTATAGGGATGAAGTATACAGTTCCTTGATACCATGCCTAAAAATTTCAAGTTCAAGAATTATAGCTAGATAATAGAACCTCACAGAAGCAGCAACACTTCTACATTTATAATCTATATAACTAAAGGGAAGGCCAGAATCTGTTCTGCACTTCCAGAACTAAGATGTACAAGTTCACCTATGCAGGGATTGTGGAAGGTGTCACCTGAAAGCTAGTTGGGCCACAGTCATATTAGGAGAAATGCTTCAGGTTAGAGAGGTAGAGTAGCAGCATGGCACCAGCAAGAGGCATCTGCTGCTACCATTCAGTAACAGAGCTAAAGCTGTACACCATCTAGCTGCTGAAATGCAGTAAAATAAGAAAAAAAACACAAAACAAGAACTAAAGGTCACTTCTCCAAGTCCTTGCTGTGAGGCTGTATGCTTGTGGTTAACAGCCTCTTGGATCTGGATAATTCCTCAAGCACTGATACAATGGCAGAGTAAAGGCCCTCAAAGAGACCTTTTCCCTTAAACAACTGAAATTTATCAACCTAGCTTCAGTGTAATGAAGCTAAAGGAGTTTCCCAGTAAAAAGAAAATAGACTTAGACAGTCCCCTAAGCACAATGGCACTTGTGTGCTGGCCAAAGCAGCATCTCTAGCATTTTTCTCTTCCCCATGTTATAAACTTGATTCTGTATGTAGTTTCTACTTTCCTTCTCCCTCAAGTGAAATTAGATAAGATAAAAAGGTATGACAAGAAATAAATTCCGGATTTGAGAGTGATCTCCCACCTGTTAAATAGAATATTCTCCCTCCTCAGGTTCTTCTTGCGGTTCTATTATGCTGGAGTTGAGAGAAAATTTCTTACCTCACCTTCTGTACAAATCAACTCCCCTGCTGCGGCTCCCTGAACATTTAACAATGGTTGGAGAAAGAATAGGAAGAAGTGACTGTGCCTGTGTCAGCATACACTTTCTAAAATTTATAACAAAGCAATTACATAAAATATAATTTGGGGGGGAGGGGGAGAAGCGTGGAATATGCTCAGATCCACAGAGAGAATACTAGCATGAGTTATTATCTATTGCAGAAGCTGACCCAGTAACCATATAAATTGGATAGATGAGAGCATCCTATCACACACATTGCAGGGATAAAAAAACCCTACTTATAGAGAGACCACAGATAGATACTACACACAAACCATGAGATACAGACTTTCAGCCATCCTAAGAACAGCTTGGCACCAAAGCAGTCCCAGGGTTGTCAACTTGGCACCAAAGCAGTCCCAGGGTTGTGGTGCTAGCTGTTTACAGCTAGGTTTTTTGGAATTCCTGCAAGCCTCACAATGGCCACACAGCGCTGTATTTGTACTGTAAAAGGTAAGTGCTATTTTTCCCTCGCTCCACTGGCTACCCAACTTTCTTAGACATAAAGGAAGATACTTTCTGGAAGTGCTTATTTCAACCAAGGCAGCACAAATTCCTAGCAATGTTCTTCTCAAGCTAAAGCTGGCAGAAGTTTTCCAAGTCTGTAGTGTTCCTTCTAAGAAACCTCCAGCGATACCCTACTTGCAAAAACTACTTTTCAGAAAAGAATTCTACCCTAAAAATGCACAAGGTATTTTACAAACAAATTTGTTGTAGTATATTTTATTGAAAGCTAAAATGCAGCCAAAAAAAGCCCCAACTTCAGAACCGAACAGCAGGTTCAGCTTTGAATTACGTTATCAGTATTTAATATAGAATGAGAAAAGACTTTAGAATAAACTATAGCCAGCACTGAAAAAAAAACCCAACCAAAAAACCCCAAACCTCCCCCACAAAAAAACCAAAACCCCAAACCAAATCAAACAAGAAAACCCAACAAAACCAGTGCACCTCCTTCCCAAAACTTCTTATGCATCTATTCCCCTCTACTGCCTCCAGAAAGTGGTGAGGACATACTAGGACTGGATTATAATGAACTGCAAGAAAAGAGTGGAAAGACTTGTTTTTACAAAGCCTCACCTGAAAAAGCAAAGCTTTTCGAGTACTGCAGAGCAGAATTTCCCAATTTTTTGATTTTTTGGCACTTTGTCCTCCAAGGATTAATATGACAGAAGCATATTGCCTCGCCAGAAGAAACTATTCCAGTTTACAATTTTTGCCTCCTTGCTGGTCTTTTGTTTCAAGCTACTCAGAATACAGTCACCATTCCACTCCTATTATTGTTCCACCTCCTATTGGGATCTATCGGCCTCTTTGCCTGAAAACAGAGCTCAGCCTGCAGCATTTCCAGTTACCCAATGTTTCAACAAGAAATATCACAGAGGAGGTCACATTATCATAAAAAAGTTCAATATTCAGTGGAATAAACTGAGTTAAAGCATCTTGGTTTTGGCAGAGAAGCTTTAAGTGAGTCAAGTAGAAGCTCCCAGTTAACTGCCTCCAGCAGATACAGCAGTGAGTGGTAAATGTTCTGGCATCTGTTTAACAGAGACCTTACATGAAGCTTTAGTTTAGCTATCACATTTCTGTGTCTCTCTCCTTATTGGAAAGATCATCTGGCCTCTTTAGTCTCAGCAAGGAGCTCTGGGGCATCACGAATGTAAATCTTTACCTATTTTATGGGCCCATTACAGAACAAAAGATCAAAATTACTATGATTATTTTGGGAAAGGACTAAAAGCAGAAGAGAGGTGAGGAAGCAGTAATTAGAAAGGCAAAGAAAACTGAAGTGAAATGAATTTATTACTCTAATTGCCCTAAACAAGCATGAGGTGCTTCACTGACATGTGGCACAAGGCACTGCAATTCAAAGGGTAAAATATAACAAAGTAACACTACTGTTAATGCCCACACTCTTGGTTTAAGTAATTTTATTTCCCCCCACCCTGGCACTGTAAAGAAGAATACAACACATGAAGGCTGGGGCAGAAGTGCTGCACAGGGCTAATGCAGCATACCTGGCAGCTGCTAAAACAGAACTTCAAAGTCTCAGCTCCCTTTGAAAACCCATCAGGCAAGAACCACTCCTCCCCTCCAAGGTCTTGAGGAGCTGGTACACTTAACCACTTCAGCATGTTTGGCAGTTCTACAGCCACTTCCAAAGCAGGTGGTGGAGTGGAAAATTGTGGGAGAGCCCCAGATCATTCAGTTCTCTCCTTTCCCCAGCAAGCAGCAACTCACGTGCTCACCAAAGCAGGTCAGCTGACAGACAATTAAGCATAGGGAACAGGGAATTTGTGGTTACACCTCTGAAACTACAGAAAAGGCCCCAGCTTACTTCAGTAAAGTGGGTTAACAATCTCTTTCTCCAGGAAACTGCTAACTCTGATGACTGACAAAGTCTGTCATTAGAGGAAGATGAGTAAAAGGATATTCAGATAATTATATTGTATAGTACAAGGAGCTGGCGCACTCTTAAAGTCAGTTCTCAGACTTGTCTAGGATTTGTTGAAAGATCCCTCTATGTCATCTTGTCTGCAGAAGATGGTCAAGCTGCACAAAATTTACTTGGATCACCTACTTAGAGCTTGAAGTCTTTCACATGAGATTTCTGTCACTGCCTACAACTGCAGGCTAGGAGGTAGAGACTATAAGCACTGTTTTAATCTGCAGCACCTAAAAGAAGAGCTTTTAGATTCTGATTATTTGAACAGGCACCATATTTGTGATGTTTCTTCCTCCAGCGTGGACAGAAGAGTCTATGATGCATAGGAATTTCATAGGAATTTCATAGGAATTTGTGGTTAAAGATGAAAAAAAGTTATGCAATCCTATATTCCAGTCCAACCCAATCCCTTTTTCTAGAGCCAAAATGGAATTGTTTCCTACAGTGTACAGAGAAAATTGTATAATTAGTCTGAAGCTCCCAGACTCAGGAACACAGATGGGAACCATGGAACCACTACCTCAGGAATTTCACCAAGTGATTGCATGTAATGCTAAGCATGAGCACATCAAAGATGCAGCTGCAGATGCTAAACCCTTATAAGGGCAGACTAAAATATCCCAGCCACTTAGAAGAATAATGCCCTTTCAAGAGTCCCCTCCTAGTATAGATAAGGCACACCAAGAGAAAACAGTAACAACAGTGTCCAGTGTCTGATCAAGAAATCTCCATTCTATGCCACTTCTTTATACTTGATGCCTTTTGTGATGTTTCAGCAAATGTTCTATATGGCGTCGACTTTTCTTAAAAAAGCCAAAACCGATGCATTTAACATAAAATGAATCTGTAACAGAGACAAATAAGAGCCCAAACATGGCCTCCAAATGGCTTGAGCTGAGCAAAGTAACATTTGCAATGAGGTTGACCTTCATGTTGTGTACTGTGTTTATGGCTCTCTAGAGACTAGTTGGAGTATAACAGTAATCAAGCTCTCCCATAAAAGCAAATAACAGACATCAGAAAAAATCTGAAAGTAAACGACAAGAGTAGTTGTTACCTAGTTTTGCTATCTAACAATATACACCATAAACATCAGTGAGATATTGATAAACAAGGTGCAAACAACCATACGTTCTGTAGCAACAAGCAGAACAATTCCCAGGCTATGAAGTGACAAGGTATCAGGAATTTAGTTAATTTCAGAATTTTAAATATCCAGCACCACAATTCTCTTTCCTTTCCCTGAACTGCTCCTCAGTAACACAGGCCTAATGTCTACAGTCAGGTTCTGCAATGCGTTAGAGGTCACAATATGTTAAAAATCTGTTCTGTTTAGAAAATACCAATGCAGCAAACAACTGCATTGTATGAATCATATTCTGTCCCCATGCTTCGAAACAACCTAGAAATTCATGCATAACTTCCATTCTCTTTGCACAGATAGGAGAGGATACTCTCGTATTTAAATCATTTGGGTTAGCAGCAGCAGCAGGAAAGCGGAATTTTGGAAACAAATGAAAACATGACTCTCACCTTTGAAAAAGAAAAACCAGTTATACAAATAATGTCCTGAATGGGACAAAATATTTTAAACACTAAAAAATGGATTGGATCCAATTTTTCTTAAAATATGCCAGAATAATCCAAATATTAAAACTGGGCTTTCAAAAATTATACCAGTACCTATTAAGTTATTTTATTTAATATATAATATGTGCATTTATTTATACAAATTAAAATAAAAAAATTAAAACATTTGGGAACTTTGGTAGCAGAGAAAGTTATTGTTCTTTTGTTTAATTACATTAATTCCACATTAAAACACAGCTCCTTCTTGAGGGTTTTCAAATTAGAAGAAAGATTATCAAGTTCTCAATATTCAAAACCAAACTCTATCAAAGGCAGCTGGTCCAAAAATATTACTAGGCAGCCTTTGTTGGAACTCTTCATGTAGGATAAGCTCTGTATTTTCTTGATTTTTTTTTTCTTAAGGAATTTTGAAACCAGAAGGTAGGGGAGTGCTGTCAGCAGTCACCAAGATCTCACTCCTTTGGAGAATATTCTGGAGATACATGCAGTTCTTTATCAGAAAGAGATGTGTTATCAATGCACTTCATCTTAAGAACTGCGAAGTCTCTGAAGAAACACTTTTGGGGCTGTCTGAGTTTCAAAAGTCTGTGCTTAGAACTTCCACATGCACTGTTTTTCTTGTTGATTTCTTCACAACAGATGATGTTGTGTTCCCTTTGCCATGTTGACTGCCTGAGTTGAAAAGCCTTTAAACCACTGTTCAAGTTATCATCCACTAGATCTTTACAGAGAAGCTAAAATCTTTGGCATCATGAGACTATCAAAGAATCTTACACCCAAGTATCTTCCAGTGGAGCTGAGATTAGAAATATATTCAACAAAACATTCTAACAAGTTATTTCAAGTTTTCTCTAACACCACAGTTTGAGATGTTTTGGGAAACAGCCATGGGAAGTAGAAGTCACTACATTCTAAACAGTATATTGCCTTTAATGAGTACTAAAAAGTTTTTGTTTGAAATTCAGTATTGTTTATAAGTGATAGAAGCCATAAATCCTAGATACTCAATCATCAGTACCATAAAAGACCAACATAGGTGACAAACCTGAACTTCCAACTAATATAAAGAATATTATTCTATTTATGCTGTTCTGTAGCTAAAATCTCATAAAAGAAAAATCCCTGAAAATGCTGTATTAGTTGTAAAAATAGATATGCATCTGGAAGTTCAAACAGTTTCTAGGAATGCCAAGCCGTCACTGGTGTGACTGTTACCTCTTTGCGGATCTACACTTGGTCACCACCAGCAAGAAACAAAAGTCCTAACTTACTCAAATGCAAGTCTCAGCATGTGCAGCTTTTCAACATGCTAAGCGAAGAGAAGCTGACACCTCTTTACTCATCAGCATCTTTTTCCCAGTATCAAAAAAAGAAACAGATGGTCCAGACTTAAGGTTTCATCCTCCTCTTCACAGTCTACCAAACTGAAAGTTTTCTGAGCTAAGTTTCAAAGAAAACTCAGTTTTGAACACTGAAGATATTCACAGCTCAACTTGGCTACATCCTTCACAGAGAATACTTTTTTTTTCCAGCAACAAGCAAATAAAAAATTCTCTGTGCATACAAAAGATTAAGACCACATACTCTACAGTCCTTTTGCTCCAAAGTGTGGCTCTTGCCCCAGCTAAGCATCTCTGACAGACAGCTGCCAAGCAGCATGCGCAGCACTGCCAGACAACAATCACCTTACACTAACTTTTCATTTAATCCCTTGTGCCAGATAGCAGAAGGATAGAAAGGGCAGTGGAAGACATTTAGTAAGCCAGATGTGATCTGAAATTTGAGCAAAGAAGCCATGCACCATCATGGATACCAGCAGCTGGGACATAAACAGTGCCTTTGATAAAGCTCTCTCATTTTGAAATTCCTTTTATTAAAGGTTGTTGTCCCAGGGCCAGTTTTCAGTAGATTTGGATCAGTCAAGGCTGCCTTGGCCTCTCCCCACCTGGTTTGCTGTGGACAGTAATTGGATGAGAAATCTCAGTAAAAGTTCAGTGAGTGCAACAGGACAGTGTCTGGAAACTGCAGTATCTGTAAACACTACCTAGCTTTCCCGCCCCCCCTTTTTTTTTTAAGGAGGATATCCATCTTTCAACTATTGTTACAGAATAAAACCCTAGAAATAACTGCTCGTGATAAAGGATGCGACATTGCAGAGCCTACCTTTAACAGTGCACTTAAAAATCTTTGTAATTAGCACTGGCTCTGGACAATCCAATAACCATGTTTCTTGAGTCACCAAAATGCTTTCTTGCTCATTATCAACCACATCCTCTTACCCAGAGTGTTTTGATCAAACTGCTCACTGGCTGACAGTATACAGTGTTAAGTGAAGACTAAGAAAGTACTGCTAACTGCAAATGTTACTCATTCTAATTCACACAATTCCCTAAATAAAAAACTGGTGTTCCACTGTGGAGTTGTGGCTGCCCCATCTTCACACTACATAATATACATACTTAAAAACCTATGAGCTAATGAAGAGGATCACCACGTGTACAGGGAAGCTGAAATATTTCTGACTTTTTTTTTTAACACTTTCCTCTCCCCTTTTTCAAAGAGATTTTTCTTAAACATTGAAGCCCTGCATGGCTCAAATAGCTGCTGCTTGATATCTGCAGCCCAGAGAAGCCCAGGACAATAATAGACTGTCATGGAGCCAACAGCATACAATTCATGAACTCTTGTGTCAGTTGCAAAACTTTCCTATCTGAAAGGTGGGGAAAATTAGGTGACAAAGCAGGATCTTCAGAGGAACAGCTGACTAACATTTTCAGGGATAGAAAAGGGGTTTGTGCTTTTGGCAGGAAATTCCCCTTATATCACAGGATAAAACACCAAAGAGTGGCATGCTTATCCTGAGCAAGCCAAGCTAAAGCATGACCTCAGGCTACGCAGAAAATGTGAACGTGCATTGGTGGTGGAGATTTCACTGTACAAAAGGGAAGGTGGCCCCAAACCAAAGCCTAGCAGGAAGGAAACCCCTTTGGCCCCTTTTGCTACCTCCTGCTATGGCATTTATACTTGGTCACTGAAACCCTTAACTCATCTGAGCTTGACTCCAGGCCTTTTGGCTGTTGACTTCAAAGAGCTGTCCAGAGACTACCCCACATGAGGGGTGCCTTCTGGAAAGAATTTCCACATGGATCTCAGATCACACCCTGCTCCCACCATCTGACAGGTTTACTAAGACTGCAAGATAATCCTAATTCAACTTCTCTTTCTCAGCTGTACAACACCAATGTCTTTAACACAGCTGTTTAAAACCTTCGCTTTCATGAGTAGCCAAACTTCCTTTCTAACACTACCCTGTAGATACATTTCTTGAAGTCAAAAGGTAGAGAACAGACCTGGAAATCTCCAAAATATGAGTTGAACTTCAGGACAGCACTGGAGAACATAAGGCAACTGAAGGAAAAGTTGCTAACCTGTCCCATGCTTCATAATCCTGGCTTACAAAGGGGATTTCCATTTTTACAAAGCAGCATTCTGTTGTGTGTCTGGTAGAGAGGATATACAACATGCAGCTCTGAGATTTCAAAGTGCCTCACTGTGACCCACAGGAATAGCACAGTTCAAAGATGGGCCCATTCAATCCCTCTGTTCTTAGGCCAGATGGACCTGCCCTAAGATCAATGCCAGAAAGGACGCTCTTCTGGGAAACTTCCCAATGCCCTCTCAGCTGCACAACTGTAATTCCAACAGCTATGGCATGGTAGTAGAGCTTTCATTTCTACCTCACTACCTGCAAGATCAATCAATGGACAAAACTTGAGGTCCTTGTGTAGGGAAGAGTCAGGGATGGATAAAAATACTGCTAAAAAAAATAATAGGAAAGGGGAGAAACCAGACATTTGTGGGATTCCCTGACAGCTCTGCGCAGAAGGAAGGGCTGGGCTGGAAAAAACAGGGCCCCAGGTTCCTGCCAAGCTGTCTGAGGCCCGTCCTTTCCAAATAGCTCAAAGAAACAGCCAAGGCTCCCTCGTAACCCTTTCAGAACTCCTCTAGAGAGAAAGGCTGCTGTGACCAGAGCTGCTTTCACAGAGTTCCAGACTACTTGGGTCCCCTCATTCCTAGAAGGCTGTAAGCATCAGAGTCTATTTCCCCCATGAGAGTTACTGAAGTAAGATCTAGGGCCACATCAACCCTCTGAGAAACACTCTGGAAAGCAACTATTTTAATGGTGATTGAGAGGTTTAAATAAATGCAGAGGAAAGCAAGATCTGGTGGTCACTTTGCAAATTAAATATTTAGAACCTATATAGGCTATTTCAAAGAGATCTAAGATTAGGAATGGGTGTGGGGAGGTTCTGAGTCAAGTCTTGCAAGACACTAAAAGATTTCAACTTGTTCTATATTGAATGAGATACTTATTAGAACAGAAACCAGCATGTGACTTCTGTCACAGCCAACAGAATCCTCTGGTGACAGCTGAAAGCAGGAAGAAAGGCAAGGAAGGAAGGAAAAAAGAAATGTATCAGTATGAACTGCCTATACCTGTTGCTCAGGTTTACATTTACTGCAATAATCAAAGATAAACAACTGCAGATTAATAAAAAACTGAGCGTTTAGCAAGGTCAGAAGCCAGCAAGATACTAGTATATGTAAGTTATGAGCTAGAAAATAAAGATACTACAGTGTTACTTACATAAAACCAGTGTCTTACTCCTACTTGATGTACTTTCTTGTCATTTCTATAAAGACAGCCAGACAATTATTAGAGGGCTGGGAAAATTCCCATTTAGAACTTGAAAAGAATGGGACTGCTTAGCTTAGGAGAGACAAGTTGGAAGGGAGATGATAGAAACGTAGAGAATAAAGAATGCAGAAAATAGATCAAGCATTTCTGTTTGCCTTCATGTAATAAGGGCGCAGAGACTTTCAGCAAATTTGAGAAAAAAATTAAAAAAGAAAACTTATGTATAACATATGATCCAGCTGTGGAACCTCACTGCTACAGCTCAATGAGACTACAGTTTTTCCAGAAAGTAAAACTAGATGATTCACAACAACATCCACTCCAGGCTATGGTACAACAGAAACTATTGTGAGAACTACAAGCCAGCTGTTAGCAGTTGAGGGTAAAAAGGAGAGTAAAAACAAGCTTCCTCCCACCCCAGACAGGGAATTTCACTGCTGCCCATCAGAATTTCTACTCTCTGTGCTTCCATTGAAGATGGTGGTAGTAGTTGCTCGGATGCACATGATGGGAGAACTAGGCATATTTGTAGCCGAGTCTAGGATGGGAAATCCTGTGTTTATGTTAGGGAAAGGTCAGTTTGTGGAGGCAGCTAAAATGAAAAAACGCAAAACCATTACATAGTATTGACCTGGGGGAAGGTATGAAACCCCTGTCACTCCCTCCCACCTACCAATATGGGCTACTTGATAAGAATAATGGGAAAGAGCCTCATGTCTTCTCTGAAAGGAAGTCACACAGTCAAAGAAAAAACTGCCCCCTCAAATTTTGAGAGCTATTTGCAAAGCCATTTTGCTGCCCAAGTATAGCAGGCACAGGTAATGCAGACATTGTGACCCCTTGCTTAGCTAAAGACAGTCCAAGGCAGGCCCCGGGACGCAGCTCCAGCCAAGTCTCCCAGAAATAGCTGAGCGGAGTGGCCACGCTCGCACAAGTCCACTGGTACCCACTCTGCCCTGCTGCAAGACCCCAGCTCTCGCCTCCAGCAAACAGACCCAGCACTGGCTCCTATGGTCTCCCTGCACACAGCCCAAACCCCCTTCGCTTCTGGAAAGGGTCCTGCGATTAATCTCACTTATTACCTCGGAAAAGCAACAGTGCAGCGGCTGCCAGCCAAGTCCGACTCAACAGCGTCTGGGGAGCCGAGGCTGCAGGGCCAGGCCTCAGACTGTCTGGGCAAGTCACGAGCTTTCCGCCTTTCCTCTCCTGGAGGCTTCAGGCAGACAGAGTCAAGGCCTAGCTGTGGGAAGCAGGGATCCTACAGGGCTGTGCCAACACATGGTGCTGGCTCAGGGTGATTTCTGAGCAGGATGGAGACCAGTAATTGGACCTGCCATCACAAGTTTCTTCAGTGTGACCAAAATATATATGTATAGAAAAATAAAATAAAATACAAAGGCAAGCCATGTATTTCTGAAGTTTAAGTCAGCAAATTCACTCCCAGAGTTAACAAGTTGTCACCAGTGACCCTGGGAGATGTGTAAAAAAGGTTGCCAGGGAAGGGCAGGGGAAGGCTGCTAGAGGAACAAATATGCACTGAGAGAGGAAGAATATGCACAAACAAGACACAGGACGAGTTGCAAGAATGCACAGCTGCCCAGGCAGCACTTCTATTTTTCGCCCGTCCTCAAGCCTTCTCTGAACAGAAGGTAGTAATAGACCACACCCCAAATTCAGGGCTGTAGGAAATGCTGCTTCTCAAGGACCACAGGCAGAATCATCAGAGCTGCTGAGGAGATGGAGACAGGAGGTAAGTCACCAAAAAATCACTGTACCTACCCTCAATTACTCCTCCACCTCAAATAAAGAAATTTACCATAATGCCTAAATTAATTCAACAGCTAAAGAGAAAAGGACAGCAGTATGAGGGGCAAGGAACAGACACGTGGCTATGCTGGCACAGGGCTGGACTCAGTGCTGTGGGTCTGCTGCTGCTCTGGCACTTGCGTGCTCCTTAGCTAAGGAAGTGTTAAGGTCAGTGCAATTTGCTCAAACCAAACTGAAGGCCTATTGTACAGCCCCTAATGCCTGTTGCCTTCTCCCTTCGTTTCCTCCAGAAGCATCAGCGCAGCAGTCACCAAGTTAGCTTGCACCTAGATACTGCACAAACAAATAGGCTCTGACCACTTGTCAAGTGCTGCACAGGACAGCAGTTGTGCAGCTTCTACCTTGCAAGAGACTGCAGGGAGCTTGAAATAAATTATTTGGAAGAGAATAAAGTCACTATCAACCCTTAAGATGCAGAACTACAAGGCAACACATATATAACTAAGAGAAATAGATTTATTCTTATTAAAATTGGTGTTAGCTGTAAAGATCCCTGGGACTTCTCCTTACTTCTAGCTGCAAGCTCATATGTAGCTAGCTCTTTCCCAGGGCCCCTACTTTAACATCCATGCTGCTTCTGCAATAATAAGCCCATCCTGACCTAGCTCCCGAGTCTTGCAAAAAACAACTGTCCCATCAGCTGCTCACCTTTCTATCACTCTGAGAATCACCTCGCACATTAGCACATCTCTTGGCTATTCTAGTATCACTCTTCTAATAGCTCAAATAGCTCTTCAGAGCCTGTCTAGTCAGGGTCCAAGCCTAATTCTTTTTTACACCCCACACCTCCAAAATTTAAAATATAAACTGGGCAAACAATGAAGCCACTTTCACCTTCCCTTTATATCAGTAAATCACAATTACCCTGTGATATTTGTCTGGGGTCTTTCTGGCAAAACTCAGTTTCAGTGGAAAGAGAGAAGCCACTTACACCAGCATAGAACAAAGTCTCAAAAGAGATCAGAGACTCTTCCACATCCTCACAAGTCCAAAGGATATATATTCAGCAATATCAGAGCAGAACATCTGAAATCTAGAACACATAGTACATGTACCCCTAACAGTAAATGAAACTGGCGTGAAGCAGTGACACAGCAGCTGCAGATTCCAGTGCCAGAAGCTTTCAGGAATATCTTCTGTCCCCACCACTACGGTTTATGCAACTATTTGCCAACAGGTAGTCAAAAGTTAATTTAGGCTCCAAATCAACAAGCTTCATTCTCAAACACCCAATTTTTTTACCTTTATTTTGCAACTGAGAATGCTTTCAAGATAATGTTCTTCCAAGAGCAGTTCTAGTAAAGTCTTGGCTTCAGTGATGAAAAATTAGTTGCACTGAATAATGAGAAATCACTTTCATATTTGTTGTCCTTATATTACATTAGTAAAATAGATAAAAATTATACATGGGATTTTACATACTTCTATTACAAAACATACATACACACATTTACATACAGCAGAATGTGAAAGGGTAACAATCCTGCCTGATGGATAGAGCAAGAAGTTGAGATTGAACTGAAATAGGACACTGAGATAGGACTAGCGTTAAAGTAGGAGAGAACAGATACAGGATAGCCTCAAAGAGCTACAGAGGGCAACAAAGACAGGGCTGCAGCAAACACAGCAGAGACTGACAGCCATGTTATGGTAGTCAGAATTAAGCCCATATACAACTCAGAACATCTCATCTCTTGTATAGTCCTGCAGGCTTCTGTGTCTGGGGCACAGTGAAAGCCTAAGCCATCACTGGAGTGGGAATAGCACCAAAGCTTATACAAAGCAACAAAAATCTCAAAAGGCACAGCAATGCAGATTTATAAAACAACATTTTAACGTATCCAGAACTGTTCTCTATCTCTATATCGCAAACTCGAGATCTCCTCTGCCTTTCAGCAAGCAGACTGCTGATTTGGCACCTCATCTCATACAGCCAAAAAAATCAACAAAGAAAGAGATACTTTGAGAAGCATTTAGGTAAGGCAGCTCTGGAAGGGTGAGAATTAGAAAGGAGGAAGATTTGTCAATAAGACTATGCTGAACCCTACATATTGCAAGCATCGAAGCAAAATTTTCAAAGAAATCTCAACAGCAGTAAAATGGCTTGGTTTTACCACAGAGCCATACAAAAACTGTAAGGACTGCGTTTCAGAGGCAGATGTTTGAACTGGAGCCAAGTGCAAGCCAGATAAGAGACCCATTTACAAAACATTTCCATCCTTGCTGAATTCTGCAACTGGCAGACCAGAACCTTAATGGAACAAGCCAGAAAGCTTTTTTCTTCAAACAGCCATCCAGCACTGAGCACAGGCTGACACCCATCAGATGACCCTCTATGAACCGCTTGCTCCAGTGTGACAGATCAAGTAGCAAAAAAGGCATTTAGAATAGAAGATAGCCATCTCCATATATCGTGACCTTGGCATTCCTTTTGGAGTTCTCCCATTAAATGAACGTTCACAGCCCAAGTAATTCAGCACTGAAAAGAACCCCCTTTTTTTTTTTTAAATTCCCAGGTTTACAGAAAACTTTTACCTGCTGGTATTCTGGCCATTCAATACAAGCAGCCACAAAGATAAAGTAATTCAGTAAAGTCTTAAGACATCTTTCCATCTCTTGTTCTGAGGATAAGAACAGAACAACTGAAGTACTGAAAAACTAAATGGTTCATAAAAGGTTTGAAGATGGGATCTTGTACCAGCTGTGACCAGACAATTCTAAAGTACTTCTGGATTACTGTACAAAATAAAAGAGAATTTCTAAAGGCATTAAACTATGCACACAATGCTAGATGAGGTACAGCCCTCAAAGTCATTCAGAGTGGAGTTCTGGGCACTAAATGATGCGTTCTTAGACCTACAGGTAACATAACTGAAATGGTTTCAGAGCAACATGGTAATCACAGTGACTCCTGCACAATTCTGCAACAGAAGATTTTGAGCACGCGTAATCCTTTTCCAGCTATGTGTGCGAGTCCATGCAGAGGTGCGAGCAGAGCTGAGAAAGGAATGGAAGCTCCAGGACAGCCTGCACTCTGCTGCTCTCTCAAGCTATGCAGGAAGGGAAGGTAGTTTACACCTGTTGGATAGGTTCTTCATTTGGATTAGGTAATAGCTTGCCTGGCTGAGCTCCAAGAGCAGAATCACCACCACCTCTCTCAATAACTCTAAACCCCAGAGGCAAACATAATGCTGGAACAGAAACAGGCCAGGAATTCATTTCTCGCATTCCTCTTCTTTAGGCAGGATGAAAAGCAGTGACTGATGAAATAAGAATAATTTTACTTCAGCTTGCCAGGTCCCATTCCAATCCTTCCATTGAAGGACCCATTTGGGAAAGGATGACCACTCAGGTCACATGCCTCCTTCTGCACAGTGTCTGATTCCCACCTCCCTCCATTTTCTGGTAGCATTCAAGCAGCAGTGACAAGAATCAGTATTTTCATACATACAGTGCTTTCCAGTCCTAAACTCATGTGCTGGAGAAGCTGTGCCTCCTTATTCTAATTTAAAAGACAAAAATGAAGGCTTAGGTGAAAGAATAAACAATATTTACTGAAGTGGCAAGGAAAGAACTCAAACCTCCAGCAGTTCTGGGCCGGTATTCAGGATAGCTCACCCTGCTCCTAGCTTCCAAGATCCAGAATCCTTGGGGCAAACATTGCCGCTCTTTCAATCCCAGCAAGAATGGTTTTAATGCAGAAGCACAGCCTTTGCCCCGAGTCCCATGATATTGGCAACAAATATAAATTCCAATATCCAAAATTAATGAAGACCGTAATGAAGCCATCTGAAAAAGAAACTTTATAATACAAACACTGAAAGATACTGCTCTATCTTTGAACAACCTGAACTTGACATTCAAGAAAGAAGCATAAAGATGCAGCCTTACTGGAGATTTTTCTCCGTATCAGGTATAAGTTTGCATTCTGCACATATGTCTCAGCACCAGCAAACCTAAACTTAAAGATGCAGGGATGAGAAATGGTCAAACAGACATTTCCCTTTCATTCTAGATGTTCATCCATCTCCTTACTTCACCATGAACCAGAGAGCCCTGAGAACATAGCTCTGTTTTCATAGGCCTAGTTTCTAGGACAGTCCTAAGAAGATAGGCTCTTACACAGAATCATAGAAGCATTTAGGTTACAAAAGACCTTTAAGATCATGTATTTTAAATACCTCCAGGTATGCTAACTCAACCACTTCCCTGGGCAACCTGTTCCAACGCTTGACAACACTTTCTGGGAAGAAAGTTTTTCTAATATCCAATCTAAACCTCTCCTCAAGCAACTTGAGGCCATCTCCTCTTGTCTTATTGCTTGTCACTTGAGAAAGAAGAGACTGACACCCCTTTGCTACAACCTCCTTTCAGGTAGTTGTTGAGAGCAATAAGGTCCCCCCTGAGCCTTCTCTTTTCCAGACTAAACAACCTCAGTTCCCTCAGCCGTTCCTCCTCACACTTGTGCTCCAGGCCCTTCACCAGCTTTGTTGCCCTTTGGACATGCTCCAGCACCTGAGCAAGAAGCCACATACAAATTACAAGTGAACTCCTGAGTGCATTGCATTTTTCTTCAAAAAGCTGGAGCAGGAATTTTAACTTACCTGACAGCTGAAGAGACAGGCCTTTTGTCAGCTATATGGGCGTCTGACTGCATAGCCAACAATGACCCTCTTTTGTTGAGTGATGACTGGTAGCCCTGTAGGGTTGCTGCATTCCCCTTGCTTATAGCTCCACTTGCCAAGTTCAGGTTTGTTAACTAAAGAGGGTGGGAGGAGGAGAAGAAAAAAAAAAAAACAACAACCAAACATCAGAAACAATTAAAAGCCAAGAAAAGAGCAAAAGGTGTCACTAAGTAAACTGGATAGATTGCACTAGGAGGAATAAGACTACTAGAGAAAGCAAACATTCAGATGCAGGACTGTGCTAGTTGCATAAAGCAGTGGGAGAGATGACACCAACCTTCACCATGCTTGAGATGAATTCAAGTACCAGCATTAAAAGTACAACCCTTCCATTCATAGAAGAACAAAGGAGGAAAGACAAAGATGGATCGAAAATCCCAGAGTAAGAAAGCAACATCACATTCCTGTCATGTGAAAACTTAACTCTACATGCACTAATCAAAACCTAGAAACTCACATCACACTGAGCAGACCAGTGTGCCCAGTCAACATAAGCTGTTTCACTAAGCCAGCCATATACACTTGTCCTCTCTCTACCCCTCTCTATGCATCCATACAGGCACAATCCAACAGCATATGTACCTTGTGTGTATAATTCAAGATCAAATGCTACCACAAATGAAAGAAGCTTCTCACAAAATCACTTCCAATCTGTTTACACAAATAAATATGCTAGCTAATGATGTGCTAAAATTGTGTTAGATGTATGTTTGTTATACTAAGCTTTAAAGAAATTATCTATGTGGATTTAAGCATACAAAGTGTATTCCATTGTTTGTCTCTCTGAGCATTCTTGCACTGGTTATCTTCTTGACAGATCAAATTCTGCAAACAGACACTATCTGTTGGTTTATTGAAGAGAGCCTACAAAATTTAATGAAGTGGTATCTAGTACAGCAGGATAAGTATTAGTTAACATTTGGGAAAAGAAAAAAAAATTATGAAGCTTACAAGACACTACAAAGGTTACAAAGCAGGGATTCCCAGTCAGGCATTGCAAGAATTAAGTTTATTACTACCTTTAATTACATGATCACGTGCTGCTTTTTAGAAGCACAGAACAGAGCTGGGTCTGCACCAAGATTAAGGCCATATGGTAAGCAAAACTCACCTGCATGACACCAGCTTGCTTCTGTGGCAACTGGAAGGCACATAGCCGGAGAAACACAGGACACATACAGAAAAAAGAGTCAAACACCTAATCCTGCATCAAAGGTGATGCTTGTTAAGCCACTTAAGTATGACTTAAGCATAGCTCATGAATTCCCAGCTTTGAGACCTTAACAATGCTCTTTTACCAGAATTTGTGTGCAATACTCAAGTGCATACCAGCTTCATTGCAATACACTGCACTCATACCTACAATAGACTTGTGCAGGACTGCAGACTTCTTATCCTCTGACTGAACTCTGACATGAACTACTATTGCAACTGGCAACACAGTAGATTTCCACTTCTCCTGTGGTTTAGTACTATGAGGCACCTAAGCATTTTGTAAATTCAGAAATCTTGACTCCTACTTCAAGGGGTAACGGACTAAAACTTAAACTGGGGAAGTTTAGACTGGATATAAGGAAGACATTCTTTACTGTGCAGGTGGTGAGGCACTGTAATGGGCTGCCCAGGAAAGTTGTGAATGCTGCATCCCTGGTGGTGTTCAAGGCCAAGTTGCACAGAGCCTTGGGTGGCATGGTTTACTGCGAGGTGTCCCTGCCCATGGCAGGGGGGTTGGAACTAGATGATCTTAAGGCCCTTTCCAACCCTAACTATTCTATGATTCTAAGTTCTGGACAGGATTAAATTATAGCAGTTATGCAGTGGGCTTCTGCTCACTGCTCCAAAAGCAACCTTTTTTTTCTCATCCCTTCTGAGCCTTACCCTTTCCTGTTCTTACTCCTTGTCTGTGTCTTGTTATTCTCACTCAGTCAGTCACAGCTTCCATGTCTCAGGTGTCATTCTCCATATTCTGCTCAGTTTCATTCCTACAGACTTCCAGCACTGGCCTCCCCACTACTTCTGGCCCCTGAGCCACACCATTTCAAGCCCGGAACTCTCCATGGGAGTAGTTACTTGATCTGTCTTCCCACACTTTTGTTCTTTGTTCCTCTTCCAGCTGCTCTTATGCCCTAGAAGCAAGCTTAGCCACAGGCAGTGCTACCCATCTTATATGGAAAATTACTTAAGGTGTCATTTTGGTGCCTCTACCTCACCCTTAAATGTTGTTGTCTTCTGCAGAATTTAATTAAAATGTAAAGCATTTCATTGCAAGAACAGAAAGCTTCAAATTAGGTTTAGTTCCAGTTGTGCCAGGCACTATACAAATACCTAAACAATGACAGTTTCTGGCCACAAAGAGTTTATTGTTTGAAAAAAAGCAAGAATGGCAAATGAGACAAACACAAAGGAAATAGGATATATACAATTCTTAGCTTGTCAGCAACAGTGATCACAACTTTGCTAACACATTCAATGTGTGAAATGAAGATGACTATCCATTTTTTTCATCATCTTGATACTAAGAACCATTTAGCCTGATGAATTATCACCTCACCCCTGCTCTATTAATGCAATCTGGTTTCCTCTCTAATACTGTGTCATTGTTCATTTGAAAACTGTCTTTCTAAGCAAAGCAAGTGAGCGAATAACTTAGTATAGTAGTAGGGACATTTCACACATTCCACATAGACAGGTGTTTAAACTACAGCAGGATTAAATACAGACAAGGGATTCAGAATGAGGGAGAGAACACCAGTAAGAGCGTAAGGTTTAGCTGCAGCCAGCCCACCCATATGGGTGTTACTGCTTGTTACTGTGCCATGCGCTGAGATGTTTCAGCTGCTATAATTAGCTTGCCAGGATGTTGCCTTGGTGGATTGCTGGGACACCCCCAACACATTTGTCCTCCACAGAGTAGCTTCATTTTCTAGTCACTATCTTCCTGTGCACCTGATGAAACTACATTCTTCCCTTTACGCAGGCAAATACTTGGCAGCAAATCAGTTGTTACTTTGGCTCAAAATAAGATAATAGATAGCACTTGGACCAAAGGACATATCAAAATCTCCACAAATAAAATGTGGTATTGGGAAACAAAACAAAACAAACCACCTCACCCTACCCCCAAAACCAAGAAAGGCAGGTTAGTGGGGCTCAACAGGGAAAGTGATTATTCGTGTACAACTACAAAAATAAAGTTAGTTTTCATCATTTGTTGTATCAAGATGGGTCCAAACTCTCCTGCTTGGTAAGATTCCTGTTTTTCACTAGCAGTAAGGGACTTCAGAATATTCTTTCTGTCACTATGACAGGAGACCTGTGTGTGCAGCACAGCACTCTTCAAGCATCCCCACCTTCAAACATCTCTGCTCACATTAAAACATTTTCTGTGGAGTCTGTAAAAGGCAAGATAATACACAGCTAATACTTCTCATAATAGAACGATTCATAAGGTTTTACCACAATTTTTAAACTGTTGGACAGCTGAAAGGAACATGCTGAGTGAACAACACAATGGGACAGTAAATCCCAAAGAGCTCTCATGGAAAGAGGAGAGCCACTTTATGTAATTCTAGTTGTTATCTAACAACCAGAAAAAGGGGAGGAAAAAACATGTGGGTTATCACAGCCATATTGATAAACAGAGCCCACAGTTAGAAAGCCTAACAGCATATATATGTACTGTTATAATTACTTCAATAATAATAAGCCAAAACCCAAATTATTGCATAATGCAAAATTACTTTTACTGGGTTTTTCTTTTAATTATTTTTAAGCATCACAAGGTAAGTTTATGACAATATAGTTGCCTTCCTGAGAGCAGGCCCACATAAGCTTAAGAGAACTTGTCTCCACGGTTTTCTTTATTCAGAGAAGTCTATTTCTCAATTAATTTAAGATTGAAAGCAAGGCCACAAAGCAGAATGGTATCAGAAAGTGACACATATAAGAGTAGAAATTTTTAGTTTTGTCAATCAGCTTTATAATTAAAATAGGAAAAATGAAATCTCCAAATACAAATAGGAAGAAAGAAAACTCCAAGAGAGAATTTGGAATTTGTTTCTAATGAATAGCATTCTACAGACAAAGACCCAATGTATAGTACCTCTAAGAAATCACAAGAGTCAAAAGAGGAGCTTAATCTCTTTCACATTTCTGATCTACATTATGACTGGTCTGTAGTTCCCCAGCTCATCCATTTTCCCCTTCTTGAAAATGGGGGTTATATTTCCCTTTTTCCAGTCATCAGGAACTTCACCTGACTGCCATGATTTTTCAAATATGATGGACAGTGCCTCAGCAACTTCATTTGCCAGCTCCTTCAGGACCCGCGGATGGATTTCATCAGGTCCCATGGACTTGTATATGTTCAGGTTCCAAAGATGGTCTCGAACCAGATCCTCTCCTACAGTGGGCCCAGGGTCTTCATTCTCACCATCCCTGCGTCTGCCTTCCAAGACTTGGGGGGTGTGGTCAGAGCATTTTCCGGTGAAGATTGAGGCAAAGAAGTCATTAAGAACCTCAGCCCTTCCCTGTTGGTGAACCCGAGGTCAAGCATAGCACCTCTCCTTGTCGGCTCCTCTATTACTTGCAGAAGGAAATTGTCTTCCACACAATCGAGGAACTTCCTGGATTGCTTGTGCCGGGCCGTACCATCCCTCCAACAGATATCAGGGTGGTTGAAGCCCCCCATGAAAACGAGGGCCTGTGAGCGTGAGGCTGTTCCTGTCTGTCTATAGAGTGCTTCATCCACTGAGACCTCTTGATCAGGCGATCTGTAACAGATCCCCACAATGATGTCTCCCATCGCTGTTCTCCCTTTAAGCCTGACCCACAAACTCTCTGTCAACTGCTCACCTGTCCCCAGGCACAGTTCCATACACTCCAGCCTACCCCTAACATAAATAGCAACTCCTCCCCCGTGCCTACCGGGCTTGCCTTTCCTAAAGAGCCTGTAACCTTCCATTCCAACACTCCAGTCATAGGAGCCATCCCACCATGTTTCTGTGATGCCTATGATATCATACACCCATAGACGTGCACACATCTTTAATTCCTCTTGTTTGTTCCCCATGCTACGGGCATTTGTATAGAGACATCTGAGCCGAGCTTCAGTTGAAGCCGGCTCATCGGCTGGAGCAGCTGGAATAGCTCTACATAGCTCTGAACATTTACTATAGGTGCTGGCAAGTGACTGGGTGTGTTGGGATGGAATGATGCTCCCCTCCCCCAGCACCTCTAGTTTAAAGCATCCTTGACCAGTCTGGCAATCCTCCTACCAAATCAACTCTTCCCTTTCTTTGTCAGACCAGCTTCACCAGCCCTCAGTAGAGTTGGCCTCCTAAATTGAGTCCCATGTTCAAGGTACCCAAATCCCTGACTATGGCACCACCCTTCTAACCATTTATTAACCTGGCCAATCCTCCTAGCTTTTTTAAGGTCCTGCCCTGTATCCTGGAGAATTGATGAAAAGAAAATCTCTCTCCAGAGCCCCTAACCACCTCTCCAGAGCTCCATAGTCCTTCTTCATGATCTCCGGGCTACAGCTATCTATATCAGTAGCACCCACATGGATCACTAGAAGTGGGTAATAGTCAGTACGACCGACTAGAGCAGGCAGCTTCTCTGCAACATCCCTGATCCAAGCCCCTGGTAGGCAACACACCTCCCTTGAGCCTGGGTCAGGCCGATAGATGGGTGCCTCTGTTCCTGTCAGAGTAGTGTCCCCTACTACTACTGCCCAATGCTTTTTCCTGCCAGCACCATTAGTGATCTTCTTTACCAGCGCATCAGCCGGTGGTTCCTGATGGGAGTGTGTTTCCTCATCAGCCCCCTGCAGGACAGCTCCGTGCCTGGCAAAATCTTGGAGCGGATTCTCCTGGAAGCCATGCTGAGGCACATGAAAAACAACAAGGTGGTTGGTGACAGCCAACATGGCTTCACTAAGGGCAAATCCTGCCTGACCAACCTGGTGGCCTTCTATGATGGGGCTACGGAACCAACGAACAGGGGTAGAGCAGTTGATGTCATCTACCTGGACTTGTGCAAAGCATTTGACACTCTCACACGACATCCTTGTCTCTAAATTGGAGACACATCAATTTGATAGGTGGACCACTCGGTGGATAAAGAACTGGCTGGATGGCCACACGCAAAGAGTTGTGGTCAATGGCTCAATGTCCAGCTGGAGACCAGTAACGAGTGGTGTCCCTCAGGGATCGGTGTTGGCACCGGTCTTGTTCAACATCTTTGTCGGTGACATGGACAGTGGGATTGAGTGCGCCCTCAGCAAGTTTGTCGATGACACCAACCTGTGTGGTTACACTGGAGGGAAGGAATGCCATCCAGAGGGACCTTGACACACTTGTGAGGTGGGCTGATGCCAACCTGATGGAGTTTAACCATGCCAAGTGCGAGGTCCTGCACCTGGGTCAGAGCCATCCCAGGCACACCTACAGGCTGGGCAGAGAAGAGATTCAGAGCAGTCCTGCGCAGAAGGACTTGGGGGTTTTGGTTGATGAGAAAATGACCACGAGCTGGCAGTGTGCCCTCGCAGCCCAGAAAGCCAACCGTATCCTGGGCTGCATCAAAAGGAGGGTGACCAGCAGGTTGAGGGAGGTGATCCTGCCCCTCTACTCTGCTCTCGTGAGACCTCACTTGGAGTATTGTGTGCAGTTCTGGTGTCCTCAACATAAAAAGGACATGGAACTGTTGGAACAAGTCCAGAGGAGGGCCACGAGGATGATCAGGGGACTGGAGCACCTCCTGTATGAAGACAGGAGGAGAAAGTTGGGGCTGTTCAGCCTGGAGAAGAGGCGGCTGCATGGAGACCTCATAGCAGCCTTCCAGTATCTGAAGGGGGCCCATAGGGATGCTGGGGAGGGACTCTTCATGAGGAACTGTAGTGAGAGGACAAGGGGTAATGGGTTCAAACTTAAACAGGGGAAGTTTAGATTATATATAAGGAGGAAGTTCTTTCCTGTAAGGGTGGTGAGGCACTGGAATGGGTTGCCCAGGGAAGTTGTGAATGCTGCATCCTTGGTAGTGTTCAAGGCTGGACTGGACAGAGCCTTGAGTGGCATGGTTTAGTGGAAGGTGTCTCTGCCCGTGGCAGGGGGGTTGGAACTAGATGATCTTAAGGTTCTTTCTAACCCTAACTATTCTATGATTCTATCATTATACTATTTTTAAAATGTTTCTCATTATCACATTCAAGAATCTTTTTTTTCTATAATATTTTCATTTTGAACTTGTCTAATATTTCAAATAAGCTAAAGCAGAAAATGTCAACAATGGCCAAAAATTAAAAAGTATATATACATTTATATGTGCTGCAGATCAGCCTCAACAAATTCAGTAAAAGCCTCTAAAAAAGCCTCCTAAAATCCTAAGTGTTTCTCTTGCTGATTTGCAGGAGTCAACCAGGGTGAACAAGGACACATCTTCTCTAGAAGTTGCCCTCTTGGCATAGAATAGAACAGTGACTTAAATTTTCATTACCAATACCTTGAAAAGCAGATCCTGAGTTTCACTGGTCAGTGTGTTACAACTCTGAGCAAGCAATGCACTACAAAACCCCTAAAACTCCCCAGTTGGCAGTATTTTTCTGCCAGAGGCCAGTAATATCCTCTTGCCTGTAAAGTGCTGGGGACTGGAGAACTACACAGTCTAAAGATGACCACTTCTCTTACTTGGAGCCACACTTGAATCCTTCCCAGTTCCCACATCTCATTTCCATTTGGATCTGACTGGTGAGGAGAAGGAATCCAAGCCATATTTCGAAGACCAAGACACGATCAAGATGTGCCAAAGGTACACAGTGATCATAGGCTTACTTCATTGTTTTTTCCAAAAAAACCTTCAATATGACAAAAAGTTCACAGTCTGAAACAGGAGGAGAAATAACACCACAAATTTTTAGGCACAATGTACCCTCTCAAGAAGTTTCAAAGGTATATATGAACACCAACAGCTCACTGAGAAACCTTTGTCTTTAAAGAAAGACTGGACATGGATCATTTTAAGGATGTAAGATCATTTTACTGGTAAGATCACTCCTCCTGTACCTTTGACCAGACCAGAATCTTTAGGTTTTGATACCTCGGATAGGACAAAATGACACTGTATCATAAGCTCAAAGGAACAAAGTATTCCACTAGAAAATTGAAAGCATATAAAATATCTCATCGTTTGCAATATATACCTTTTCATCTGTTTTTTCCTGTGTGCTCCGTTCGACTCCTTCAGTCAATCCCTAATTTTCCATTTTAATACTGTTCATTCAGCAATGTCATCTTTATCCAATAGTTTGTAAAAGAAATGTTTCTTTTCTTCCATTACCTCGCTTCCATCATCACTGTATTTTCACCTGCCAAGCCTTCCTCAGACACACATACCCCTGGGGCTTTTGATATCAGTGAGATATTTATATTCCCAGGAACAGAGGGGAGGAGCTAACAACTTGCAATAAAAAAAAAAAAAGAATATATATATAAATAAATAAAAAATTGCAGACTCTTTCAGTTATATTTTTCTTCTTTCAGCTTTCAGTGGCGACTGTGACTAGGTGCTAGACGAATATAAATATTCAGTGTTAACTTGTCGTCTCCCCAGCCTGTGGGCTGCATGTTTTTGACTTCACCACAGAGCTGCCATGTACATCTGTGATCTAGTGCAGGCTAGCATGACTTGGTCTAACAAAACAGAGCTCCCAGGTCTTCCAGTACTACTGAAAACGGTCCACCTGCCTTGCCTTCCTTAATTCATCGAGATACTGGAATCCAAGAGGCCATAACAGCATGGGAAACATCACAGGATCTTAACTTGCCTCTTTCCTTAAAAGGCAAAGGAAATCCCAAACCACAAATCTCTAAAACGCACGCGCGCGCGCACACACACACTCTTTCACTGGCTGAATAGCAGCACAAAATACACCTACTACATATTCCTTGAAGAAACCACGTAATACAAGCAGATTTTCCTAAAACCACCTTTTTGTTACCCAGGCCAGCTTTCTGACCACACCCCACACTATACCACCTTCATTTTATGTACAGATTTGAATTTGCAGGAGCAACCAGCCAGAAGGGAAGAACTGGGGCTAACAGGCTGGGAAGTGCGAAATCTGTGTGTGAACCAAGGCTGATCTGGCCAAAGGCCTCTGACATTCCTTCTCTGCTCGTGGAGCTTACCAGCTTACAGGATATACATATGCATACAGAGCACAAATGTTCCCGTCTCCAGAAAATGTTCCAGACAAAGACCTGCCAGAGACATTCTTGGGAAACCTGACAAACTTAAAAATTCCTTTGTAGTGTCTCCAGCGTATGCATCCATTTAACAATGAAAAAAAGGAAAAAAATAACAAACCCAAAGTTAGCGCTGCTGCTGCGGATGGCTATACTCCCTTCTTCCTTCTCCTGAAAAAGTCAAGCTTTCATTTAGATGCTCTCTGACTCAAAAGTTCCCAGTGGGAGTGATTCTGATATGGCACAGTCGTGCCAAACATTTGACGATCAGGGTGTAATCTTTCCTATAACATGCATTCTATCTGCTCAGCTTGGCCCACTTGGTGACTCTCTACAGATGTTACTGCATCCTAAGAAAAGCTTATGCTCCTATTCCCTTTGGAGCCTCAGAGCAGAAGGGGTTCAGTTTGAGCACTGCCAAGACTGCATTGACATTTTCACTTCCTACAGCTTCTTCTGAGACATTATCGCTGATGCTACAAACCAGTAGTATTAAAAGTAATTCCAGCTCCTGTGTGAACAGCCTGGAGCTGAGGAGGAGATGGGGCCCTGCAGCAGTACAGAGCTGTGTGAGAGGAAAGAAAAATATCCCTTAGATTTCATCTCCTGCCGTCTTGTTCCTCTTCCTAGTCACAGTGAGATGCCCTCTTTCTTTATGCTTCCCTTCCCCTCCATCAGTAAAAGGGTAAAAGCCAAGCAAATGCTTAAATAAGGAAAATAAATCTGATTAAGACTCAGATAAAGTTGTTTGAGTCAAAACAAGGGACAAACACTGAAAAAAAAACCCCTTTATTAGGGGAAACATCCTCACCAAATTTCTGCAAATACTTGCTGCACCCTGAGTTTCGTGGTCTTTTTGCAGTCACCATGTTGCACTGCTGAGTTCTAGAACTAAAAGAGCTGATGCCCACTGGCACAAGTAGAGTACATTTTGGCATGCTGGCCATTTGCGTTGTGGCACTTTTCCTCTGCTGAGGACAAAAGAAGCCAGGGTACCACACTGCATAATTGAGACAGGTAACTGAGGATTAATGTGGGTTCAAATATTGTTGTAGCTGATATTAAGCTGAAACTTGCTATTTTGGGATTGCTGTGGCATATTATTCCCACAAGGTCACTCTTCGGCACTGTAAAGAGCCCATTCCAAATGCTCCTCACTCCTTCTCCCCTGTCCTAAGGTTTAGTAAACTCATCTGCTTCTTTCTGATTTGTACCTTCTGTCCAAATGAAAAATGTAGAGTGAGAAAAGTACCCCACCCTCCCATGGATCTATCAGCATGTTTGCAGGAACCCTGGCTGCTGGATCTTGGGCACTGACTGGCTACATAGCAGAGATAGAGGCAGCTCAGTATAGCCTTTGGGTGGTCTGATGTTATCCCTGTGATTAAACTGGCTGGCTAGAACTGGAGCTATTCCTAATGATAACTAGGTCCTGAAATCTCACACTCTCCCTCGCAGAGAGAGGCAGAGCTTCCACCAGGCTTCCCCTCCTCCTTCTCTTCCTCCTCCTCCTGGTGAAGCTGGCCAATTCAACACATTCTTCAGTTCACTAGCAGTAATAACTACAAAGTACTACAGCCTGGTAGGTATCAGCTGCAGCCCCCCACACCAGTCAGTGATAGGGACCTCACAGAGATCTATTGCAGAAGAAAACCTTCTTTTTACCTTAGAGCATATTTCAAAAATAAGTAACATGCTATTCGCAAAGGAAAAATACATATCCAGGATCCAGCCCCCTGGCTCTGGATCTACACACATGCTGTGCATTTTAATATCCTCCCCATAGCAAGTTCTGCAATACAAGCACAAAGAAATATTTTAAGCTAAGCACATGTGAAGTAAAGACTTTAGGATTAATGCCTGGCAAACAACACAGAGGGAAAAGAAGCCTGGATTATTTTGTTCACAGCCTTCACGTATCTATCCATCAGGAAAGACCAGTGGCTAACAGTAGGTACAGACATAAATATCTCTTCATTTAGCTGTCCAGAAATAATGTTGTAGCCAGTAAGGTCCCTATATCATAAATCAAGGCAAGAAAGGCAAGTATGTCCCTACACAATGAAAGAGGCTTACCAATCTGTATTTTCAGGCTTTATTCCCCAACACACCACCAATGTATATGCCACGGTTCTTCAATAGTACCATTACTATCTAATGCTCATGCTAGGCAATGGGCTGACTGAACAAGAAAATTTCAGGATGACTGAAAAACTGAGTATCATTAACACATTGACAACACTGCAGCTGAAGCACCACAAATACCAACAAAGACATCCCTCTAAAAATAATTAGCAGTCATTTCCATGCTATAACTAGGAAAATCACTATTTTCAGATACCAACTTCCCCACAAGTGTCTCAGTAAATCTCTTATCATAAAGGAAATATTTAGCTTGACTACAGTAACATAATGTAGCAAAGAAAAAGTCATAAATATGGAAGAAGCAGCATGGCACACATTCCTCAGTATTAAAGACAACACATCAGTTCAGAGCAATGGACCAGCAAACTTGCTATCCTGCCTGACATAACTCAGAAAAATGAAAGGAATCTTGGTTTCCAGGCATCTAACTGAAACATCTGACTGTTCAAGGCCGGGTTGGACATAGCCTTGGGTGGCACAGTTTAGTGGGAGGTGTCCCTGCCCGTGGCAGGGGGATTGGAACTAGATGATCTTAAGGTCCTTTCCAGCCCTAACTATTCTATGATTCTATGATTGATAAGAAAAATCAATTTGATATATCTGTATGTTAAAAGCTAGGGGTCTATAATTTGCAAAATGCTTATTATTCAACTATGGCCTGTTAAGTTTTCTGTCTTAATGCTATCTTACTGCACAAAGTTTCAGAAGTCACGTGATTATTCTTGGCAAGGCAAGTCAATATTCTATGTCAATAACTACTCACTTTTATGACCAGTTTTTTGCTCTGATGTCTTCCTACCAAGATGAATATCCCCTTCTTATGAGAAACATGAATAAGTCTTTATTCACCTGGACACCCACTGCTCTATATAATTTCTTCATACCTATCTCCTCCCTAAAAAAGCAAGCCTAATATTTTCACTTCCTTATTAAAAATGTATTTTGCAGTTAATTGCTGTAGTCACTCAACTGTGAATCCCAGTTATTTTTCCTGAATTTGCTTTAGAAATGACAACCAGAACTGAAAACAGTTTTTCAGTGGAGAGCCTGTAACTGATGCTTACATGACTACATACCATTTCCTACCCTGTTCCTTAAACATGCTACTAATTTTCCTTTGTTGCCTTTACTACTTGACTTGGAACAGGTGTCTCCACTGAGCTTTCTAGAACAAAACTGATTTTTTCTTCCCTGGATGATTAAAGAATATTACTTCAAGTGATTAAAGTTATTGCTTGTCATGCAATCAGTTATTTATAAACACTGAACTTCATTTGCCATTGCTTTTCCCAGTTAATGCAGTTGTTACATTTCTCTTAGCTTTCCACATGATAATCAACAGTTGTACTGACAAATTATCAGGAGGTAGGCTCAAGTTTAAGGTTATAGCTTAAACACAACTTCACAGTAATGGAACATCTGGACACTTGTAGCCCACATTACACTGAATGTAAGAAGTTACCTCATGTAGTGAACACGAGCTGCACAAGTATGTATTCAAATGGGTGAACACTATAAAGGAGTTAATTTACTGTAAATTCATACCCCGTGTTAACTTGCAATAACTTGCTTTCATATTCATTCTTTAGGGAATAACATGGCAACCATTATGAACCTCCTCCTTTCAGATCTTTAATTTTACAGTCCACCATGTTCATTCTGCATTCTGTGTCTTCAGTTACCCACTTGCTATGTAGCAAACTGGCTAGTTACTCTTTTGTTTTCTTTCTGTCTGCTTTCAATCTGTAACAAAACTTCAAATCTAATCCTAGAGATACCTGTCTTGCCTACTAGTAATTGCTGAAAGCTTGCAAAAAACCTTTTCGTAAATTTGAAGAACAAGAACCAGTTCCACAAGATGCTATTTTTCTCAGTTCAAAGAATTCTAATAGATCAAGACATGGGTTGGGTGCATTGGGATTTGGTGGGGTTTTTTGTTTGAATTATGTTTAACTGAGTGAATTAAAATTCCATTTTTATTTCAAATTAAAATATATCAGCCAACAGAGCAAGACCCTCTGTTTTAATTTACAGGAAAATTTCGGGTCCATATTAGAGCCAGTGCATTTAGAATCATAGAATAGTTAGGGCTGGAAAGGACCTTCAAATCATCTAGTTCCAACCCTGCTGCCCCCTGCTGCAGGGACACCTCAAACTAAACCATGCCACCCAAGGCTCTGTTCAACCTGGCCTTAAACACCACCAGGGATGCAGCATTCACAACTTCCCTGGGCAACCCATTCCAGTGCCTCACCACCCTTACAGGAAAGAATTTCTTCCTCATATCCAATCTAAACTTCCCCTGTTTAAGTTTGAACCCATTACCCCTTGTCCTATCACTACAGTCCCTAACAAAGAGTCCCTCCCCAGCATCCTTATAGGCCCCCTTCAGATACTGGAAAGCTGCTATGAGGTCTCCACGCTGCCTTCTCTTCTCCAGGCTGAACAGCCCCAACTTTCTCAGCCTATCTTCATACGGGAGGTGCTCCAGTCCCCTGATCATCCTCGTGGCCCTCCTCTGGACTTGTTCTAACACTTCCATGTCCTTTTTATGTTGAAGACACCAGAACTGCACACAATACTGCAAGTGAGGTCTCACGAGAGCAGAGTAGAGGGGCAGGATCACCTCCTTCAACCTGCTGGTCACACTCCTTTTGATGCAGCCCAGGATACGGTTGGCTTTCTGGGCTGCGAGCGCACACTGCCGACTCATGTTCATTTTTTCATCAACCAAAACCCCCAAGTCCTTCTCTGCAGGGCTTCTCTGAATCACTTCTCTGCCCAGCCTGTAGGTGTGCCTGGGATTGCTCCCACCCAGGTGCAGGACCTTGCACTTGGCATGGTTAAACTTCATCAGGTTGGCATCAGCCCACCTCACAAGCGTGTCAAGGTCTCTCTGGATGGCATTCCTTCCCTCCAGCATATCAACCGAACCACACAGCTTGGTGTCATCGACAAACTTGCTGAGGGCGCACTCAATCCCACTGTCCATGTCACCGACAAAGATGTTGAACAAGACCGGTGCCAACACCGATCCCTGAGGGACACCACTCGTCACTGCTCTCCAGCTGGACATTGAGCCATTCACCACAACTCTTTGCGTGTGGCCATCCAGCCAGTTCTTTATCCACCGAATGGTCCACCTATCAAATTGATGTGTCTCCAATTTAGAGACAAGGATGTCACGTGAGACAGTGTCAAATGCTTTGCACAAGTCCAGGTAGCTGACATCAAATGCTCCACCCCTGTTCGTTGGTTCCGTAGCCCCATCATAGAAGGCCACCAGGTTGGTCAGGCAGGATTTGCCCTTAGTTGAAGCCATGCTGGCTGTCACCAAGCACCTTGTTGTTTTTCATGTGCCTCAGCATGGCTTCCAGGAGAATCCGCTCCAAGATTTTGCCAGGCACAGAGGTGAGGCTGACTGGTCTGTAGTTCCCCGGCTCATCCATTTTCCCCTTCTTGAAAATGGGGGTTATATTTCCCTTTTTCCAGTCGTCAGGAACTTCACCTGACTGCCATGATTTTTCAAATATGATGGACAGTGCCTCAGCAACTTCATTTGCCAGCTCCTTCAGGACCTGTGGATGGATTTCATCAGGTCCCATGGACTTGTATATGTTCAGGTTCTTAAAATGGTCTCCAACCAGATCCTCTCCTACAGTGGACCTGTGGTCTTCATTCTCGCTGTCCCTCCATCTGCCTTCCAAGACTTTGGTGGTGTGGTCAGAGCATTTTCCGGTGAAGACTGAGGCAGAGAAGTCATTAAGAACCTCAGCCTTCTCCAAATCCAGGGTAGCCAGTTCTCCCGATAGCTTCTGGAGAGGGCCCATGTTGTCCCTAGTCTGTCTTTTATTTGCAGTGTAATTATAGAATCCCTTCCTGTTGTCCTTAACATCCCCAGCCAAGTTTAATTCTAACTGGGCCTTCGCTTTCCTAACCTGGTCCCTAGCTTCCCGGACAACATTCCTGTATTCGTCCCAGGCTGTCTGTCCTTGCTTCCACTTATTTGTTGCCGGTCTGTCCTCTATACCAGCTTTACCACTGACTCCACCTTTCAGCAGATACTTTGTCACTTCACTGTTGCATTTCTGAACTCCTGAAGGTATACCATCCAGCCACAGAAGTCTCACACAACATTTTTTGCTTATATTTTCTTCTACAAGTTTAACTTCATTACCTGGGAAGAAAAATGTATTTCCCCTATACCTAGTAGAGTGAAAAATGCAAATTACACATCCTCCAAAAATTGTTTCTACAGACCTAGAATATATCCCTATTGAATTAACAAATTAATCTATCGATAGCATATTTAAGGAAATCCAATTTCACGTGACATCCCCTTGTGTCTCCCTGGCCAATAACCACATCATTCACAAGTCTGCTACCTATGATATAGTCAAAATCTTTCTTCCCTGCGTTCTCTTAAATAACAAGCAAAAACCAGCACATACTGTAGCCAGTTCCAAATTAGCAGTGAACAGGCTAATTTATATATAAAGTCTGACTGAATAGGCAGCAGTTCAAAGAGAACAGAACATTTTGAACTCCACTTGATTTTCACCCTTGACTGAAACACTTACGGGCCTTGCACTTCTCTGCCTCTAACATTTTTCATGAAACAGGTAAGAAGATATTATCTTCAAGACTAATTTAGTTGAAACTTGGGGAATTTGACAGAAGCTTTCTCTTTCTTATTTGTTTCCTTATGACCTTTTGAGCTCAGATACCTCCCTTATTACCCTACTTAGCCATGAACTTATCAGGTTAATGCTGGATCCTCAAAGGCACACATGTTCCATTACAGAGCTCTCTGTTGCTTTCTCCCAATGTATTGAGTAGTTTAGTTAGAGGAATATCTTGTTGTTTTTGAATACTGTGGGTACTATAGCTCTTACGGACAGAGGCACCTACCTCTACTGTTTGTCATAACCTCAAAATCAGTTTTACTATTAGATTTTATGTAGTCACAAAAACATTGTAAATATGTGATTTTAAGTAAATAAAACACAATAAAATTCCTCAGAAATAAAAACCAACATTCATTGTTACAGCTATATTAAATAACAAAGATTATACCTAGCATCTTCACTGTATTAATTTGTAATGCTGAATATTTATCTTTCATAACCTGAGACTGTCCTACTCAAGTGTGTCCTTAAGATAAGTTCAGTAAAGACATTGCCATTAAAGACAGTTACAGAAGTAACTGCTGCTCCTTTTCTAGTCTAAGATACAATAATACTGCAACTCTTTTCTCTTGTACATCTCTCTCTCATTCCTGCAACTAGGCACTAGGCACTAAGACATCATACAGTGATGCAGAGGATTAAGTAATGATTTTCATGGGTTCTAGATCAATATTTCTATTGATTTCTATCGAAGGCACCCTTGTTTTCTCAATGTTGCAAGCATAAAGATACACTGATAGAATTTTATACCATATAATGAAAAATATTTTTCAAAAATACAAATTAGCACAACGCAAAATGTTCTCACACTGTGAGACAACTCTAAAGTAACTGTACAAGTGAATGAAACCACACATCAGTAATGCTTTACCTTTCTACCATCTCCACCTTCCATATCACAAGATCTGTTCATTTCATGAACATTACATGAGTATCACCATGAAATTGCCATCTGGTGCTTTAGAAGAGAATGGAGAGGACTGATAAGAGAGAAAGCTGATGTAATCACAAAAAATCTTGTTTTCTTAAGATGACAGATTTTAAATACCTTGTTCCATGCTCATCAAATACTTACTCTTAAAATTTTCCATTTGAATATTGTAATTTTAGCAGCCAATTGGCTTAATAAATTAAACTGATTGAATATTCAATTCAATTGAATTTAATTAAACGGATTGAATAAATTAAACTGATTGAAGTGAGTGTAAGAGAGAAAAACATGAAACACGTGCTTTGGGCATAGGTAAGAAACAGCAGGGATTGACGAAGGACAGAGGTGGACTCCCAGCCAGAAGGGCAACATCATTGCAAGCACAGCTGTTGAGCCTACATTCCTAGGTACCTCAGAGGCCCCAGCTAGTACACAGATACCAGAAGCAATTCTCACAAGAATGGGAAGGGAACACAAGCTTCCCAGCTGCTCTTGGAAGGAGGTAATGTATTCAGAGAACCCCTACCCCCAAGACACAGCTGGGCACAACACAGGGAACCAAGATACAACAGCATTCAGCTCTCACATTATAGTTCTTGCCCTTGGAAAAGAAACAGTCCACAGCAATAATAGTCTTTTCAAAAGTCTCTTTCTTACACCCTCCCTAAATCAATAGCATAATCTTGCCATTAAACATAATTAAATCCAAATATCAGGTCCCTTTAATACCAGCCAGGTACTTTCCCAAAAGGTAGACTAACTCCAAGTTTCTGGAATAGTTTTAAACAATTGTACTATTTTTATTATTTAGATAACTGATGTTCTCTACCAGGGGTCACCTTACCATAAAGGAAATATTTATCTGTACAAACACTGTGTTGCTCAATACAAAATCTCACTTGGAAATAACCTACATTGTTTGCTAGCAGCTTAGGTGTTTATTGTTTTCTGGTCACAAAGAATGGAATTAGCACTTTCATTCTATACATTTACCACTCTTCTGTGGGGAAAGTGTCCCCCAAGAGCCCAGAAACAAAAAGCAATGCAGACACATTTAGCATGACCAACATATTTCCAGAGCTTCCACTGCACTTCATAGCCACTTCCAGACTTGAGTATACCTGCACTGATAGGTGACTAAACAGATTTCAGCCTCCACCATTTGCAACCAGCAGAGTATGCTCCTCTGTCAGCCAACACAGCTCTGCTCAAAAAACTACACAGCCCTTCCCTCATAGAGCTTTGTGAATTACTCTCTGGATTACCCCTTCTATACTTCTTAATTTAACCAGAAGTAACTAGCTATGGTAGGAATACAGAAGTTTATATAGCTATTAGACGATTTTTAAATGGCAGCAAGAAGATAACTTGGTTCTCTAGACAGACCTAAGAAACCACAGTAGTTGGAGCCAAGCAGGAAATGAGTGTGTTTAGGGAGAAAAGCTATTAACTTATTTTTAAAGTTCTTTTCAGAAAAAGACTTAGATGAAATGGATACACTTCCTTTTTCCCCAGATGTTTTTTTAGATACTATTTTTTATCCAAGCAGGCAGCTTCCATCATACATTTAGCTTTCAACAAGTCAGCATTTCCTGAATGAACGTTCATTTCTCTACTGGATTTTTTTTAATAGTTTTACTGACAAAGTTTAGCTTTAAAATGCTGAATTTTGATTTCACTAAGAGAACCAGACAGACAACTCTGAATATTACTGGACAAGCAAACAAGCTTCTCCCAGTGTTCCTCATACCACTTTGGGCTTTGAAAGATCAGATTCTCTAGGTAGGGTCTGGCCTGATGCAAGATCAGGCTTCAGCATCACTGGTATGTTCAGCGTTCACATTCTCTGCTGCATCATCAGCAAGAAGGTGCTTTGGTTTTGTGACTTATCCTCTGAAGTTCAAGACCTATCTACAAAGACCAAAGTGCTTGTATTAGTTTCAGAACTGCTCAGGCTGAATCAAAACCTTGAACCAGATATAGAAGAGTCCAAAAAAATCAGTTCAGCTTCCTAGACGTATAAATGCACCCCACCTTTTAAAAAAGAGATATTGCCAATCATCTAAACAGATATCCAAAATCCAAACAGAACAATAAAATTGTAAGAAACAAATAGCACCAGCTACTGCAACTATTAAAGATGCTTCAGAAAACTTAGCAAAAACCACTGTTAAAACAATATCTCCAAAATCCAAGAATCAGAGCAAAGACGACAAGTGCAGGGACTGTGAGAATGAAGCCTGTGACAGCCTTTTCTGTTATGACAGGACTCTAGCTTTACTGCTTACATACCTGCTGTATAAGTAGACTGATGTGGTGTGGGGGGGAATGCTGACAGCCTACCTGGTTTTCTACCCTCTGCTGCAGTTCTGCTGCTACCATACTGGGGTTATTACTTTTGTCCTGGGAAGAAGCATCTTCTGCATCTTTGTGCATCCTGGCTGAGCCCACATGCTGTCCACTTGAACTGAGATGGCACAAACCTTCCAAACAAACATTGGATATGCTTAGTAAGCAGTATGTCAGACTAAGCCTGCTGATCACAATACAAAAGCAAGTATGACACATTCTGCATATTCAAGGGAGAATACAGCCTTCTATTCTGCATGGGTATTGCCTACATGAGCTTTTGTCAATTCCAAACCCATAATCTCTTCATCATAATGTATCTAATGACAACCAATTCCAGACAATATTAGCAGCTGTTACCCAAGTTAAATCTATAATTCTTTTCCTTAAAAACAAATGGATTAATTTTAAAAAGCTATTCAATTAGGAAGTCAGATTTGTTTTAATGCTAGAAAGGTGGTCAATATATATACTATCTACACAGCAAACTGAAGGCTAGGATTGGCCAGGTTAATAAACAGTTAGAAGGGTGATGCTACAGTCAGGGCTTCGGGTACCTTGAACATGGGACTCAATTTAGGAGGCCAACTCTACTGAGGGCTGGTGGAGCTGGTCTGACAAAGAAAGGGGAGAGTGGATTTGGTAGGAGGATTGCCAGACTGGTCAAGGATGCTTTAAACTAGAGGTGTTGGGGGAGGGGGGCATCATTCCACCCCAACACACCCAGTCACTTGCCAGCACCTATAGTAAATGTTCAGAGCTATGTAGAGATATTCCAGCTGCTCCAGCCGATGAGCCGGCTTCAACTGGAGCTCAGCTCGGATGTCTCTATAAAAATGCCTGTAGCATGGGGAACAAACAAGAGGAATTAAAGATGTGTGCACGTCTACGGGGGTGTGATATCATAGGCATCACAGAAACATGGTGGGATGGCTCCTATGACTGGTATGTTGGAATGGACATAGCCTTGGGTGGCATGGTTTAGTGGGAGGTGTCCCTGCCCCTGGCAGGGGGGTTGGAACTAGATGATCTTAAGGTCCTTTCCAACCCTAACTATTCTATGATTCTATGATTCTACAGGCACTTTAGGAAAGACAGGCCCGGTAGGCAGGGAGGGGGAGTTGCTATTTATGTTAGAGATAGGCTGGAGAGTATGGAACTCTGTCTGGGGACAGGTGAGCAGTTGACAGAGAGTTTGTGGGTCAGGCTTAAAGGGAGAACAGCGATGGGAGACATTATTGTGGGGATCTGTTACAGACCGCCTGATCAAGAGGACTCTGTGGATGAAGCACTCTATAGACAGACAGGAACAGCCTCACGCTCACAGGCCCTCGTTTTCATGGGGGACTTCAACCACCCTGATATCTGTTGGAGGGATGGAACGGCCCGGCACAAGCAATCCAGGAAATTCCTCGATTGTGTGGAAGACAACTTCCTTCTGCAAGTTATAGAGGAGCCGACAAGGAGAGGTGCTATGCTTGACCTCGGGCTCACCAACAGGGAAGGGCTGATTAGAAATGTGATGCTCCAGGACAGCCTTGGTTGCAGCAATCATGAGATGGTCGAATTCGAGATCCTCAGGATAAAGAGAAGAGCATGCAGCAAGCTCACTGCCCTGGACTTCAAGAGAGCAGACTTTGGCCTCTTCAGGAACCTGCTCAGTAAGATTCCATGGGATATACCCCTAGAGGGCAGGGGGGCGCAAGGCTGTTGGTTGGACATTCAAGGATCACCTGCTGCAAGCTCAGGAGCGATACATCCCTACTAGAAGGAAGTGCTGCAGGAGGGCCAGGAGACCTCCCTGCATGGATAAGGAGCTGCTGAGGAAAATTCGAAGGAAAAAAGAGGCTTATAAAGGGTGGAAGCAAGGACAGGCAGCCTGGGAAGAATACAGGGATGTTGTCCAGGAAGCTAGGGACCAGGTTAGGAAAGCTAAGGCCCACTTAGAATTAAACTTGGCTAGGGATGTTAAGGACAACAGGAAGGGATTCTATAATTACACTGCAAATAAAAGACAGACTAGGGACAACATGGGCCCTCTCCAGAAGCTATCGGGAGAACTGGCTACCCTGGATTTGGAGAAGGCTGAGGTTCGTAATGACTTCTTTGCCTCAGTCTTCACCGGAAAATGCTCTGACCACACCACCCAAGTCTTGGAAGGCAGACAGAGGGACAGCGAGAATGAAGACCCTGGGCCCACTGTAGGAGAGGATCTGGTTGGAGACCATTTTAAGAACCTGAACATATACAAGTCCATGGGACCTGATGAAATCCATCCACAGGTCCTGAAGGAGCTGGCAAATGAAGTTGCTGAGCCACTGTCCATCATATTTGAAAAATCATGGCAGTCAGGTGAAGTTCCTGATGACAGGAAATAGGGAAATATTACCCCCATTTTTAAGAAGGGGAAAATGGATGAGCCGGGGAACTACAGACCAGTCAGTCTCACCTCTGTGCCTGGCAAAATCTTGGAGCGGATTCTCCTGGAAGCCATGCTGAGGCACATGAAAAACAACAAGGTGGTTGGTGACAGCCAGCATGGCTTCAGCTAAGGGCAAATCCTGCCTGACCAACCTGGTGGCCTTCTATGATGGGGCTACGGAACCAACGAACAGGGGTAGAGCAGTTGATGTCATCTACCTGGACTTGTGCAAAGCATTTGACACTGTCTCACATGACATCCTTGTCTCTAAGTTGGAGAGACATCAATTTGATAGGTGGACCACTCGGTGGATAAAGAACTGGTTGGGTGGCCACACGCAAAGAGTAGTGCTCAATGGCTCAATGTCCAGCTGGAGAGCAGTGACGAGTGGTGTCCCTCAGGGATCGGTGTTGGCACCGGTCTTGTTCAACATCTTTGTCGGTGACATGGACAGTGGGATTGAGTGCGCCCTCAGCAAGTTTGCCGATAACACCAAGCTGCGTGGCTCGGTTGATATGTTGGAGGGAGGGAATGCCATCCAGAGGGACCTTGACACACTTGTGAGGTGGGCTGATGCCAACCTGATGAAGTTTAACCATGCCAAGTGCAAGGTCCTGCACCTGGGTGGGAGCAATCCCAGGCACACCTACAGGCTGGGCAGAGAAGAGATTCAGAGAAGCCCTGCAGAGAAGGACTTGGGGGTTTGGTTGATGAAAAAATGAACATGAGTCGGCAGTGTGCGCTTGCAGCCCAGAAAGCCAACCGTATCCTGGGCTGCATCAAAAGGAGCGTGACCAGCAGGTCGAGGGAGGTGATCCTGCCCCTCTACTCTGCTCTCGTGAGACCTCACTTGCAGTATTGTGTGCAGTTCTGGTGTCCTCAACATAAAAAGGACATGGAACTGTTGGAACAAGTCCAAAGGAGGGCCACGAGGATGATCAGGGAACCGGAGCACCTCCCGTATGAAGACAGGCTGAGAAAGTTGGGGCTGTTCGGCCTAGAGAAGAGAAGGCTGCGTGGAGACCTCATAGCATCCTTCCAGTATCTGAAGGGGGCCTATAAGGATGCTGGGGAGGGACTCTTCATGAGGGACTGTAGTGAGAGGACAAGGGGTAATGGGTTCAAACTTAAACAGGGGAAATTTAGATTGGGTATGAGGAAGAAATTCTTTCCTGTAAGGGTGGTGAGGCACTGGAATGGGTTGCCCAGGGAAGTTGTGAATGCTCCATCGCTGGCAGTGTTCAAGGCTGGGTTGGACAGAGCCTTGCATGGGATGGTTTAGTGGGAGGTGTCCCTGCCCATGGCAGGGGGGTTGGAACTAGATGATCTTGAGGTCCTTTCCAACCCTAACTATTCTATGATTCTGTGATTCTATGACCCTGATGTACAATCTAAAGCAAATGCATATCATTAAATAAAAAATCAGGACCACAGTTGTTGCCCTGTGTGTGGTTCCCAAAACTCTGAATAAAGTACAATATGTATCTAAAAATTCCTATAGTTTCTTCTACTCTTCAGATTCATTACACTCTAAAGTTGCATTGCTCAACTATGTTCTACTCCAGCATGGTAAGTGAGAAGTCTCTAGATCGTGGTTTTAAGATACACTTGTGCTGAAAGGTCCTGAAGAAAGGGATACAGTAATGATCCATTCAGATCTTTTGGTTTTGGAGGTCCTTACACACCTTTAATTATTCAACAATTCTGAGGTTTTGTTAAAGGATTTCTCTGCATGATAGAGAAACGGAGAACTAAGTAAACACAGACTGAGACAGGACTTCTACCAAACAAAACTAGATTAATATTACTAAAGATAAAAAAAAAAGAGCTCAGTAATACAATCAGGTAAATATATACAACACTGTATTTCCCAGCTCTTTTCAAACAAGTTCAACAGCTGAGTTCAAGACTGAACTCTCTACAGCTACTTGAAAGGAGGCTGTAGCAAGATAGGTGTGGTCTCCCAGGTGATAGTAAAGTGATAGGAAAATGGCATCAAATTGCTCCAGGGGAAGTTTAGACTGGATATTGGGAAAAATTTCTTCACCGAAAAGGATGTCAAGCACTGGAACAGGCTGCCCAGGGAAGTGGTTGAGTCACCATCCCTGAAGGTATTTAAATGATGTGTAGACATGGCACTTAGGGACGTGGTTTAGTGGTGAATTCGGTTAATGTCAGGTTAACGGCCTGACTCCGTGATCTGAAGGGGCTTTCTCAACATAAGTGATTTTATGATTCACTGTTCATCTGTTCAACGAAAGGGCATCTTTAGCAAACAAGGACTGCCTCCCACACTCCTTTCCATAAGAAATTTAGCACCATTCAACAAGACTCATAATTCTGGAAATGTAGAACTTTTACCTACTCCAGAACAGAAATTACATGATCTAGCAGGTTATTATGCATCCCCAAACACTCACCTACTTTTGCAGAGTACGGTCGGGACAATCTTTGGCTGTAGATCTGAGCAGCAGTCTGAAAAGATGAGAATGAGCCAACAGTGTAGCTACTAGAATGACAACAATGTGATCCTGCAAGGCTAGAAGCCTCACTGGACACTGGGTTTATGAAGACAGAAGGGCTGTCAGGAGCTGTGCCCTGCAAGGATGATAGTGGGGAAGGGGCCTGAATCAGCCTGGGACCAGCTGGCAATGGTGACCAGGTACCTGTGATTTTTCAGAGGCTGAAGGCTGAGATGGTGTCCAGGAACTGGTACTTCTCTTGAACGTGGCACCATAAGTAGAGGAAGAAGCACTAGAAGGGCCGCACTGAGGTAATTTCACTTCAGGGTTTAAGGAGAAGATGGGTTCTTCTGAAACTACACAAAGATAATGAGCACACTAGATGAGAAAAAGCTGCTTTTCAGGTCCTTTGGATAACATCAACACACCAAAAATGCCTCTACCCAGACACACTGAAGCCAATATGACCTCATCTACTGGCAAAGACAAGAAGAGGCTCTACATGATGAATACCCTCTTCCAAAGCTTGTTATGTATCTTGATCTTCCCCCACAGTAGAGCAGCTGATGCTTTCAAACTGATGGCTCTACAGTACCTTCTCTTGGTTTATAAGAAAAAACAACCAAAGAAAAAACCCATAACCCTGCAGAATCCCCCCCAAAATTGGGCATTTGAATCCCTCAGTATGAACCTGAAGGTTCCAACCTTTGTTTAAAACAGTAGGTGCATTCATTATTTTTTTTATTGATGATGATTTAAGACAGTTCACTTTACAGGTTGATTTACCTTCTTTGGGTTTACAGCCGTTTAATGCTTCTTCTGCAGGCAGATCTGTAACTGAAGTTTTAGACTGATCACCTTTTATTTTTTTCACCAGCTCAGGATGCTCTAGAAAAAAATCAAGAAGTTCAGAAGGAGAACAATGCAAACTGATATCATTAAAACAGGACTGCAGAATTTAAAACCTTGTTACAATGGATTTTCTTGCTAATATTTACTGCAGACCACGCAACTCTATTGATCACAATTGTGCTGTCATGTACACAGTGGCATGGACTACTGAATATTTACGGCTGGCACTGCATATCCTTCCATAAACACCTTATTAGGGTCAAATAGACAGACTCTGCCCTCCAATGGGTATGCTCACTGTAGGCAGCACAATTTAACAGGCCCTCATTTCTCTCATCCTTTACTTTGATTTTGCGATTCTCTGCTCATTTCAGTGCCTTCAGTTTGAACATTATCGTTTCAGTCATGACCCACCATATCTAGCTCCTTATAAATGCTAATCCAGATTCATCTCACTTCACTTCTTTCCATAGACTTTAGTTAAACTAGATTTATCTGGCCAATGTCATCTCAGAACTGCCTGCAAAACTTACGCTCTGGAGGCTGTTTCTCTGACTCATTACTGGTGTTGCTGCATTTTCTGCTTGTGGAGACGTTTGCTGACCTGTTTTTCTGTGTGTAAAATGTCAGCACTTCCGCCAGGTCGCTTTCACTACAATAAGGAGACAAGAATGGGTATAAGAGAGGATTCTAAGCTTTTTTGCGTTCACATAACAATCAAAGACAAGGAGCAACAAGGACACTGAAAAGGGGTGTGGGAAAAAAGGTGAGGCCAGACAAGTTAATAATTTGCTCAGTTCTGCAGGGTAAGAGCAGAAAGACAGGAACATGGCTTAGTTAAACCTGAGATACCCACTGAAATGCCATTTTTCTCACACAGCAGAAAAAAAAGAGGCATCCAGGAGCCTTCCCAGGACAAATAAAGAGCAAGTGAAAATTGCAAACACATTTCTGGGGAGATTCAGTTCACAGCTCAATTTGTCAATCTTCTCCAGGTGCTCTCTAGAACAAGCAGTTATATTTTTCATGACAGAACTCAGCTCAGCCTCTGTTTTATAGTCATCTTTAGTAGTTTTGATTCAGCAGAGGGGGGAAAAGAGGAAAGAAGAGGAAAAAGCTTGTTAATTAGCCAAAACTGTAGGACAAACAAATAGAACAGTCAGTATTTTCATGAAGCTCACAGAACCACCATGCATTTCTCACTTTCTTGACAACAAAAGTTTAACTCCTCCAATGTCCTAAGCATCTATTGGTCCCAAACCAGTATCAGTTTCTTGGCCATTCATATTAGAGCTTGTGCAAGCTGATTGTTTTGGTATCTAATATGCTTTCCTTTTGCTTTACAGTGCTGCTCAGAATTAGCGAGTGGGTATAAAGCAGAGCAAACACCAAAAGCAGGAAGTATAGTGCCAGTAAAAATACAAGAAAACATAATACAGGAATATAAATTAGCATAGCAGCAGTTAAAATCCTTCAAAAGGTCTTCTGCACATCACACTTGTACTAGTCTTAGCTAGCCTGAGCTTTGATAAAAGCGAAGTCTAAAGCTGGAACACGCTACACATCCCAACAGAGTTTAGACCTTGAGGGTATGCTGCACAGTTCACCTTTTCCCCCAGACCAGTGACAACAAAGGTGAAGATGAAATGTAAGAGTAAGAGTTGCTGGTGGAAAGGTGCTTTAAGCGTTTAAATGAATTTACCACTGTAAGTACATATTTCTACATTGCATTGAGGAGGTTTAGGTGTAATTGTCGTAGCATATGTATAACTAAATACAATGCTATCCATGGGATATCAAAGTTAGAAAGTCAATGAGACAACCTCAATTATTAAGTGGCAACATTTACTACCCATTTCCTCCAGTGTCGCATTCTCTGTACAGCAGAACAACTACTCAAAGTGAAAATCCATACCTTTTGCTTGGCTCCAAATGACTAGCTCACTGATTGAAGCTTTAAGCACAGTGCAAACTACCATCATCTTATCGGAATTTTCAAACATACCTGACACCTCATGAGAAGCAGAAAGATCATCACTAGAAATTGTCTGATCATTGGCAAACTGGCTTTTACTGTTCTTTATCACACAGATGGTCAGACGATGCAGCAAAAATCTCCAGCTCCAGCCTAAACTGTGCATCAGGTCATGATGGCATGGTAGCCAGTAACATAGAAACAGAAGAGTTCTGACCCTAACAGGCATATCTTAGCATTTCTTGCAAAAAGCAAAATGACCTGATCTAGGACACAACAGCCATTTTAGTGGACAAAGATGTCAGAAAACCAAAAGCATGCTGTGGGCCCATGTAACCTGCATTTCTAGTGACAGGAGTAGATGCTATGGGACAGGGTAGTCAGACATCTTGAGTATCACGCTTTTACAGAACTGTCTGAAAAGCAATGAGATTTTTCTTGGAGCCTGTAAATCCGTTGCAGTAATAACTATCAATTATATTAAAATGTAAAATTAATTGTTTTCAGGAGAATGTAGTTCAAAAGATACTACAAAGCCTCCTGAGCTTAGTTAAAAAGCTCAGCTATAATTCACTTTTAATCAGGCACTAAGAGTGCTATCCAAACAGAGAAAAAGAAAAAACAGTTTCATAACTGATCATGAAAAAGAATCAGTGACTGTCAACCTCCCCAGAGAAGACAGAAGGGTGTTAAAAAGGCAGGTGAACACTACCTGTCCACACACTGACAGGGGTCCTTGCCCATACAGGCATGTCATACATACGTCAAATAAAGCAGTCAAAATTAGTCAGGTTTTGTGCTCAAGAATCAGAAACTTTAAGGGCACAATTCCAGTTCACTGACTAATTTCAGACCTCTCCATAGTTAGATAGCTATAATACCATTATTTTTTATAAAATGCTATAAGGCCATGAAGAATATTCATCTATTTTCAAAATACATTTCCTGTTGGACCCTTGTAAGCTTAAGACACACAAAGTTCAAAGCATGCACAGCTAGAAAATGCTAGTGTTTCATTGTGAAAGTAACTGCTTGCCCTGAACTGCCTTAGCAGGCCAAATAAGAGGCTAGGATGAAGACAGAGAGTATAACTCCCTTCCTTCCTCATCTAAGAAAGTCCAAACCTGGAGAGTTACTGAAGACAGGCAGCAAGCATGAGATTTGTTTCTGAGAGCAGAAACTTGAGAGCCAGAACCACAACAACTGTTCAAACCACAGCAGTTCAAGGCCATCTGAGCAGCAGCTCTAGTTTCATTCTCCTTCCAAAATAACTCCACATTTGCTCCAGCATCACAGGAAGGCCACCCTTAGCTCACCAGCAACACTTTGAAATTTACAGAGAGCAGGGCAAACATTGCTGCCCTTTGGTAATCCACTTTATGGCCAAAACATCTCTTATATGTCCTTCTCTAAGCATCAGATGCTGATGCTACAAGTGTTTGGTTGCTGGAAGAAAAGACAAAAGACAAGTTTTCTGTCCCCAGCAAGAGCAGGAGGAGGTGCTATGGTCAATAAATGTATTTAGAACCCTTTAGATAATCAGATAATCTTTAGAACAACCCCATCACTTTCAGGGCTGTGAGATCCTTTATCAAAAGAGTAAAATCTATTCCTACCTTGCTTTGCTAATGAAGTTCTGAAAAAGTTCAGGATTCACTCCCAGCTCCTCTTCCTGTTTCTTTTTTGATTGCTTCTGAACCATCTGCTCTGTTTCCTGTTAATAAGTAGTATCAGGTAAGTGTCTCTATGCAGTTACTTTATGTTCCATGCATAGCTACAGCTCAAAGACAAAAACCCAATTCCATGGCATCTAAGACAAAAGAACATCAACTCCGAAAAGCCAAATTTTAAGTATTTCACTGTGGGCAACAGAATGGATAAATATAGAGAGCCTGAGAGGCAGCATGCTAAGTATACACTGAACCTGATATAACTTATTAGAATTGATTTGCTGAGAAGAGAGTAGTCTTCACAAATACATACTGCTTCTTCAAATACAGTCTTTGCTGGGACATAAGGAAATAAGGAAGGAAAAAGAAAAAATCTTTCTAGTTCTGTTGTTTCTGTCATAAATACAGAGTTCATCAGAATGGCATTTATTTGAGCATCTATCCCAAAAGGAGATTTTCAGAAAGGACAAAACCCACAAAATTATTCTAGAAGAAACTCAATCAAGTAGGCCTGCTGAGGGCATCCACACTTCCTACTGTAAACTAGGAGCTCTCCTCTAGACTTAATTTCTTTTGTCACGCAGTAAATAGTCAAGGTCTTACCTACACATCAAAAACGTACTGCTTCAGCAGAAGCAAAGAAGTAAACCAGTTCAGCCTGTGGCAAATATGCATTTATACACTAAAACATACTGGAATAAAAGATGGTGAACCTTTGTGCATAAGAATGGGAGCAAGTTCTCAGATATAAATGATCTTTTTATTTCACACCAGTGGAACTTGTTGACACTAGCAATTGTATTAATACAAACATTGTTGTTAATTAAAATAAAAAAACCTACAAGCCTGTCTGAAATACCAATACTAGCACACAAGCTTTAACTGACCGCATTTCACCTCCACTTCATTACTTCCTTCTGCTATGCTGAGCATTCCCAGGACAAAAGGGTCAGATAAATATTTTGAAAGACAATTCAAGAGGGGAAAGAAAAAGCCCCTCTGGGACATGGTTCCACCCTTCATTACTTAAGTAGAAGTCTGGACAATATGTGGTCTCTTTTACTTAGCTTGCTGGAGGTAGTTTTTTTGATTCTGTGTCATTACAGAAGAGACATAACGACTAATTGGAGCCCCTACTAAATCTGAAGTTACAAGTCAGTGAAAGAAGTCTATATGATTCTAGTTGGAATCAGACATCAAAAAAAACCCACATAGCCAAAAAGTCTCTCAATGGCTTAAACATGTACGTAGTAAAACCTCAAGTGATCTGTTCTCACTTGTTTTAACCTAGAAAATATGTTTATGCACTGATCTATTATCAGTTACACAGCTTTATTTTGTGAATTTACTTAAGAGTAAGCAGAAAATCCTGATGTTTTAATACAATTTGAGTGGAAATTATATCCAAAGCAGCTGCATTCTTCACTCACCACAGAGCCACGCGAGTGTTTTGTGGTTACTCCTAACACAGTATTTCACTGAGCATTAGGCAAAGAAGACACTCCCTGGAACAGATTTAGTTCAATACCAACCTTGCTTTGACAGATCAAGTTACTAGATGTCAGTTCTGACAAGTTAATGTAAGTGAACAACCTCTGCTAATGAGAAGGAGCTCAGAGGCCTATGTACAGAGCAGAGTCTGAAAGCAAAATTTAAACTACACCCTTGTTCCAAAGCTAAAGAAATGTTAGGAGGCAAAGGAAAGGGGAAGCTGTTCTTGCAAAACAAGGACTACCATGATACCACTATGCTAAGAACAGCATATTCTACATCTAAAGAGGTGAAAATTATTCAAATTAGGACCTACTTCTTACTGAGCATGCAGAGTCCCATACTGCAGATAGGTAGCAGTTCCTCAGTATATCAAACACATGGTAAAATACATATTTCATATTGTTCTACATGAGAAATATTATCTCTAAAGAAGCACCATAAAACCAGGGAGAAATGGGAAGAGGCATTACAAAACACTGGAACTGAAGACAAGCCAAAGAGAAAAAGCAAACTGCCAATTAAAGTCCACTTCAACACTTCTTTTAATTTTATGCACGTGATGACCGGACTGCACATACAATTCCGTAATACTGTAGTCTCTCTGACAATTTGAACAGACAAACTACCATTACTGGATGCACAGCTGCAAACAAGCTACGTAAATTACACAACAGAGCCTTTAAACCAGACTGCTGTCTTGACTGTGACAGCAGCCAGCAGAAGATATTTTAGAACAGAAACCAAAAGAGCCATCAAAAGAAGAAACAAGAAAGAATTAGTCACCTTGTTATAACAGGTTATGAACTTGCCCAGCTGGTAAGCCAGGATACGACGACGATCATTTATTCCTAAATGACGTCTGGGGAGCAGCATCTTCAAGGACTGCTGAAGATTGCTGGCAGCTCGCCTTAGGAAGTGTACCACAAGCTCCTGCAAGCAAGAAAGACGGCATTAAGAATGGAGCAGCTGCAAGATGTGGTGAGAAGAGAACAGAGGTACTACAGCAGCTACTGACTGTCAAGAACTAAACACACAGTCCTGAAAAACTGAGAACACCTAAGGAGGGTTTGTCTGAAAAGCATGGCAGATGAAAACAAAAAACATGCAGCAAAAAGCAGCAACAACAATCTCCTGCAAAGCCTAATACCTTACGAGAACATTTCCAAAAAACAATCTGCAATCTGATACAGATGATCTGCAATGTGTTAAAGAAAGCCTGTGATGAAGCGCACTGATATAAAACCCTCAGTGCTATCACAGGGAAGGGGATCTTGGTCAGATATCTCCACTACAGTGATCTAAGACCTATTTCATCACTTTTCATGTATGCATACTATTGCCACAGTCTCTCCACAGCAACAGATGACTACATCTATAGCCATGTAATTCCAATCCCCCACCATGTCTGTCTGATGCATCCTGTGGGTGGTTTGAACCCTTTCTGTCTCCCCTCTGAATTTGCTTTTGGTTAGGAGCAATGCTAACGCATAAATGAGCAGCCTCACAGCCAAACTATTGGATTTCACAGCTCGCCTCTCACTGCCATTACTCCAGGCTGGTTTGATCTGTTATTTTAAACATTATTTTTCACAGTACAGCAGACAAAGTGACTCTCAAAAAGCCAGTTTTAATTTCCACTTGGAAAGGGCAGGGGTAACATTTTCCACTGAGTCGACTGATCATTCTTGACACACAATTTTATCTCTGAACTGTACTGGCTCTTTCACTGCAACACATATTCAGCAAGAAAGCTCAAGAACCTACTGTACAAAGCAGTTTTAGGAAGGTTTGCAAGGGGATCTGGGCTTGCTGCACTCTTGAAAATGTACATACATCAAATATAGGGCCTTAAAATACAGCCCAGAAAAATTAATCAGATGGTGTTAAAATAAAAAATAAATACACAAATAAAAACATCTATGCTAGAAAGTAACTTTCCTCAGCAGTTTTTACTTTCTTTTCTTTTCCTCTATCTCAAATACAAAGAAGATTCCTAAATGCAGATGTCAGCAAAGGGTAAAACAGGACACAAGAGAAAAAGCTTAACTGGGTACCTGTTCTATTTGAGTAGATGCATACTTCAATGCAACAGGAACCAGACACTGCCAAGCTATCTTAAAGAATCTTAGAGAGAAGAATTCAAAAGCAGGTAAGCTCAGAGATTAGTGTACAAGAATCAGTGAAAAATCTGAGCAGCTTGAATATGAACCACATTCTTCTAGTCATTAAGAGCTGTCTACTCTTATTGCTGCTTAGATGTCAGTCAGCAGCCCTACCTTGCCTGCATATTAAGAATACAGCACTGGCAGCTAGACTACAATAGACAACTATAATCTCAGTCAGACTTCAGCTCTTCCAAGGATGGGAATTGACTTCAAAACTCTCAAGGGAGATTACAGCTTGGCTTCTCAGTCTGGCCAACACAAAGCTTCTTACCATTTGCTCATCTTCTTTGGCAGTCCAGGCAGAATTCTGGATCTGGTCACCAGCCGCCTTCATCAGTCGCAACTGAACATGCTGTAGATAGGCAGAGAAAGCCCTGCGGGCTTGCACTTTGCTGTGGACCAAAAGAATCAGTCAGCTATCTTCAGGGTAGTAATGGAAAGAGTTGCAGCATTCCAGCAGAGCTTACGGACAAAAGTACAGTCGGCAAGGACCTCCTAGGTGCACAAATATTGAAGCTCAAGGGAAGGAGGACCCTTTCAACCCTGCCAGTGTTTCCAAGTCCTTCAGCTCACCAAGATGTGGTAGGTATTGCAGGAAACACAAAAGACCACAGACGCCCTCCAAGATCATCTCTAAAAATTGAATGGTCTCCTTGCTTTTCACAGTCTTAGCTACTCTCCTCCAAAATCCAACAATGTGAACATCAGCAAACTGTGTATTTTTAAACCAAATTCAAGACTCTCTTGGGCCTCTGTCTCAAAGTATTTTGAACACCGCAACAACAGACCATAAAACAAATAAACGGCTTGGTACTGGTGCCAGAGTTATAATAAAGACCCTGCAATTCCCCTTGGAAATGAAGGAATTAAATCTGTGAAAGTGAGCTCTTTCCTGCTGGCCCAAGGACACAAGCCAAATTTCATTGAGCAAAGCACCACTGAAGAATGAAAGAACATCAGCAAAATCTGCTGTGCAGCTGGCTGAACATGTTAGGAAGCTGTGAGTGTGAACTGAGGAGAGTTGACTGGAGTAGGACTGGGAGGGACACATTGCTTCTCAGTCCCTCACAACGGTAGTCACTTTAGTGTACACATCAACTTCTCCAACTGCCAAAACTTTGCCCAATTCTGCTAGTTCTAATCTTGGCCTAAACCCCCTCTTCCAACATTCTGCTCTCCCAGTCTCCACTCTTCCTCATAGTTTTCTCCATAGTCACTACCAGCTGTCCCTTAAATTGCAAACATAATTTCTCCTTCCCTTTTCATAAGAATGTAGAAGTAAATGAGCTTTAGTGTCAGCAACACTTCCATCACAGGCAATGTCTTAATATTTTCTGTAAAATTATCAAGTTTCATCTTAATACAGTTTTCAACCCATTACTTTCCTAGAATATTATTCCAGACTTTACTGTTTTAATTATCAGGAACCTTCCTTTACTACCCAGCCCAACTTCCCTCATGAGCAGTTTATATTTGCTTTTTTTTTCTCCAACGTTGCCCTGTATCTTAAATAATTTCATCCCTAATGGGTCTCCTACCTTGAACATATTTATTAGCAATTACAGCCTTCCTTAGTTTTCATTTTACTAGTGTAACTATCCACATCTTTCAGTGTCTTCTAACAAAGCGCCCACACTGGTGACATGATGAGACTAGCAGCTCATCTCCACCTGTTCAGTCACAACGTACCTTCCATGAACACGGGCGATAGCCACTGTATACAATATTACACATGAAATCTCAGAAGTATCTCAAGCGATAAACCCTAGACCACATTTTGTGTTTTCATGCATACATGAGCTGGAGCTTCACAAACCTCCTGTGATCAGAAAGCTTATAAGATATTTTTCCTTATAATTAATTTCCAGTTGATAGAATTTCTGCTGTAAATTATTAGTTCTTAAAAGCATGTCCTTGGACTTTGTGCTACTGAATTTTATCCTAGCTATATTATTCCTATCCTCAAGTTCATCCAGCTTTTCTCATGTTTATTCCACTACATTTCTCTCATGGTAATAACTTCCAAATCTTTTCCATCAGCAAATTAAATCTGCACATCTCTACATTTTGTGTCATTCTCGAATCACTTATTAAAATCAGCCTCAGACCAATCCCTGAGGAACCTCACCATTTTTTCCTCTATTTCCTCTCTGCACTTTAGGAATATTCTCAGATACTTTTATCGTCCTCATGACTCCCAGTACACAAGTGCCTGAAATTTTATTAAAAACTCAGTTCACAAGTTGTCTTCCTGTTTTATATGTCTGTAAATTTAATGAGCACTTTGTTACAATGTTACATAGTAACACTTATAGAGACCAATGCACCAATCGAGATAAAAATTGAAATTAAAACCAAAATAAAATACATTAAAACTATCTATGCATCTTACTTAATCATTAGCTTTTGATGCTTCTGAAAGACCATGCCAGGCCCAAAGGGGGAGAGGGGTGAGCGAGAGGCTGCGTGGCACTTAAGTTACAGGGTTGGCTTAAACCACAACAACCTGCAACTCAAACATCTCGTGATCAAGAGTTCAAGATTTGTGCTGGTAAGAATTAAGGACCCCATTATCAATATTGGCACAGTAATAGTTCTTTGCCTGCACCTAATACTTCTGTGATTACAAAATGGGAAACAGGGGAAGTTCAGGTTAGACAGGTTAGATATAAGGAAGAAGTTCTTTACTGTAAGGGTGGTGAGGCACTGGAATGGGTTGCCCAAGGGAGTTATGAATGCTCCATCCCTGGCAGTGCTCAAGGCCAGGATGGACAGGGCCTTGGGCAACATGGTCTAGTGTGACATGTCCCTGTCCACGGCAGGGGGGTTGGAACTAGATGATCTTAAGGTCCTTTTCCAAACCTAACTATTGTATAATTTGATGAAGAAGGTGCTTGTATAACACTGCCTCTCCATTGGTGTGTGGAATATTGAAACCTGAGTAACTCCCTTTTAATTTTACTTCCCTGGGAACGACACAGGGGAACATGTTTCATTCAACTGTCACCTCTTCACCAGTAACACCCAGTGTGTGGAAGGCAGAGAAACTGCCTCATCAGGCTGACTAAAGGAGAGAGAGGTATCTTATCACTTACAAAACCTGACTGGAACAAGCCTGGTTTCTTTTGGATGAAAATTTCATTCTTCAGCTCCTCTACCTGTTGACCCCACAAGGAAAGCTTTCATCAATGACAGATCAGATGGATCAAGCCAAGCACAATCCTAGAGCATGAGGTCACCAGAAGCCATACTTCTGTGGGGAACCCCAACAGTACTGGGTCCTGTGCAAGATTCTGCCACGAACACCAGAGAGAGCTTACATTCTTGGCAGAAGTCAGTTCTGTATATAGGTATATGACAGCACTCCTATGTTCATCCTCAAAACAGTTTTCAGAATCTTCTCTGTCACAACAGCAAATGTCCTTGCCACAAGAAGACATCAGAACAATCCCAAAATCCATTTGAACAATCATAAATCCTCTCAGAAAGTAAACTAAGAAAGAACAAGCAACAATCATTTTCCCTACCTTTGGACATTTTTCACAAAAAACAATGCTGCTTCTCATCTAGAAGATGTAAAATCCTCTTATACAGATTACATATTATCACCCTTTCCTTTTGCCCTTCCTGTCCACCTGCAAATAGATAGTTTTACTATCCATATTTAGCAGGAGGATCATGCTTCCAAACGTTTGGTTGGTGTTATCTCATAGAATCTCCTCCAGCACTTTTCTTTTTTTCAAGCACCAGAGCCATGCATCAGAACAAAATCTGTTCCACACTGTCATACTCAACAGCAGGCAATAAGATGTTTCAGTAACTTGTCACTCTCAGATGACCTCCTACCTTGCTCTCAGGAGGTGACAACCTTGAGCAAAGATTATTATCAGAGGTGAAAATGCTAACACCATAAATAAGAGCCCAAAAATGAGACAACTAATGTCATGGAGAGGCAGCCAACATTTCTTGGATAGTTTAACTTACGTTTAAACTCACTTCTTTGTAAATGCAAAGAAAGAAAGATGAATTTTAGAATTCAATAGCAGGCATCTTGCATTATGACAGAGAGGCATTTAGGAAGCCTGATTTGACCAAAGAACAGCTTGCAACACCAAATTAAAGAATGGCAATGTTAACTATGGCTTATTCATTACACTGATCCAACATGTAAACTGTCAATCCTTGCAACTAATCTCCCTTCTGTGCCAACTAGTTAAGGCAGCCCACAGTTAAGACAAAAATCCAGACCCCTTTCTCTAGGGTTCATTGATCTCCTCACACTCATTCGTAATGTGGCACTAAGTGTACATCCCCCATATTTTAACCAGTATTAGCTGCAAGTCAAAATTCAAGGCAACATGCAGAAATCTCTCACCTCAGGTTTCCATGCTTTTGAAGAGTTTGCAGCAAGTTGATCTGATTGTTTGTTTTGTGAGGAAATGGCTCTCCTCCATCTCCAGGTTTCTTGTCAAGTTTTTTCAGCAACCTCTCCTTACTAGCAGTTCTCACCAAGTCACAGAGCTTTGGCTTACTTTTCACTTCACTGTCCAAAACAGAGCCAACAGTTCTATCTAGCTCATCTTCATCTGTATCTACCTCCTCTTCTTCCTCACCTTCTGCATCTGACTTTAGGGACAACTTTATTGGTTCTGATGTTCCTGTAGTAGAAGAGAAATCACCTATGCTCGTTAAGAAAAAAGTAAAAAGTTGGAAAGACTGTCCTGCTATTTATGCCCTTTGGTTTATCTCTAAACTCGCTCCTGCTAGGACAGAACACCACTATTTTAGAATAGCATCTTAAGTATTGCTGCCCTTTATTATTATCTTTATTATTATCTTTATTATTTTCTTTCTGCTTGTGTATCAAACAATTAAGAAGCCCCTTTTCACACTATCAGAGAAGATATACCACAAGTCTTGCCTTAAATTTACAAATGAAAAAAATAATTAAAGAAATAAAGGCATTTTCCCATATTTTATACTGATTCTTACATAGGTATCGAAATGTAGACTCATACTTGATGTATATACTTATTTTTTGTAATTTTGTGTGTCAAAAATACCAAAGCTATGAAATCTAAAACTTCCACATGTGTCAATAAAGATCACATACATTAACACAGCACCGAAGTAATTGTGTAACATACAATCTCTCTCATTGCAGTCAGTATCACATAGCTACTAGAAAGAGTTTAGACAACAGCTTCAGGAAGAGCCACTTGTGAGGATCATTCGTCTCTGTACTGTTTTAATGTTTTCCCATGTCAGACTGGATAAGAAAGATTTCTCTCTTTCCAACAGCTTAGAGACACTGCTGTGTAGGAGAACCAGCCTGGAAGGTCCCAAGTTTTCATTTTTCTTTGAAAAGGTGGAGGACTGTAAAGGCACACAGACTGTTGAATTCTTGTAACCAAAAATGCAACTGCAAGATCACCTTCAAGAAAATACTGATTATCTTTAATCATTTACACAGGCATGTGGAATGGTGGGAATGAAATTCCAGACACTAAGAAGGCACAAAGCTTGTAAGAGGAATGAAGTGAAAACTATTAACACTTGACATGAGAACTACTAACTTCAACCTCTGAAACCCTTTAGGGACTACAGAGGCCACAACAAACCCATTCACACACATTTCAAATCAAAAAGCCCTTGCTTATTTGGTTTTGACTGGCTGCTCATCTAAGACTTAGCCATGCATACCTGCTGATCCTGTCTGTGCTGCTTTAGACTTGCCATTGCATCGCTGGCGCTTCCGTAACTCCAGTGAAACAAGCTTTCTCTCATAAAAGAGAGCATGAGAGTCTATAGCTTCTAGCCTCATATCCAGCTTTCCATTAAGACCTGCTCTGGGAAGCATAATACAGAGACATCCTCAATCTCCCTTTATACTTCTCTTCCTGATGACAAGAGAGACTTAATAGATTAATTTTCTTCAAGAAACAGTTTTCCTTACACGGGGAAGAAGTAATTATGATCAGTCTAACTTTGCTCTATTTAAAGCTTGCAAATGTTTGAAGCGAGTCTTGCAAGTACTGTATAGAACATCATCTCAAAGCCTCAAAATGTACTTAATCTATTGTCATGCTTTCATGACTGAGCAGCTTCTGTCCATCACGCAGCTCAAGCACAGTTAATAAGGAAAACTGAATTTGAAGAGTACAAAACCATGGAGGTGAGTGGGAAGAGAGCACATGGATCCTAGTCCAGCCTTCCAAAACTTTTATGTGGACAGCTTGCTCTTAAAATTCTTAACTGTGAGCAAATAATGAAAACAATCTAAATGAAAAATTACAACCTTTCTACAAGTTCTGCCTAAACCAAGGGAGAAAGAGCCCTGATAGATTCTGTAAAGGGAACAAACATAACCTTCTGCCAGTGCACAAAGCTCCAGCGAAGTGCCCTTTATGATGCAAGTGGGAACATCCCCAGGAAAACCCTGTTGCTCCATTTATCTTTCAGATCTACCAAAAGTGAATACATGGGTATATGAAATCCAAAACCCTCATGCATTACAGGATCTTTTGAGAGAACTCAGTGATGAAGTCTATCAATACAGTAGGAATGCCAAAGTAGGAAGCCTAAAAGGAGCAATTTTATGATCTAACAGAACAAAACTTAAGCTCTCCACATGCTGAGATCCCCTATGCTCACTGTATTTACTTTTATAAAATTAGTTGGCAGGGGGGTTGGAACTAGATGATCTTCAGGTCCTTTCCAACCCTAACTATTCTATGATTCTATTCCAGACAGAAAAAGCATTGACAGAAGACTTGGAAAATGAAACTGCAATATCTAAATCTAGAACAAATCCTACAAAGTACAAATTATTTCAGAAGCTATTTACCGGCATCTCCCAGTGGGGAAGTCTCTTTTCATCTTGCCCCTACAAAGGGAAAAATGGCAAAAATTACCTTCTGACTGGATTCAAATGCCTCCAAAGTCTTTCATAAGTACAATGAAAAGGTCACATTTACCAAATTCCTTGTGAGTTCCATCTTAAAAAAAAAAAAGAAAAAAAAAAGCTCCAAAAGAGGAAATCTGAACAGCTCTTCTACAACTTCTGCTTTCATCTGTCTGGCTTAAATTCGAGAAGGTGCCATTTGGAGCTACTCTCCAGACACCTCTCTGAAAGTACATAGCAGAAAAAAAAATAAAGTAAATTTCAGTGCTTACTTTACACGAGGACAAGCTCTAATGTGACTTTAAATTTGAAACAAAAGGTAAGCAAGGACCACCTATAATCCCTTCATAAAGAAGCATAGGTGCTTGAAGGTTTTTCATGTCTATAGTAATATTTTTGTATTGTTCTCTTTGCCCTTTGATTCAGAAGCGCAACACATAAAACCTCCAGAGTCACTGGTACACAAGAGAAGAGATGTGCAACTATGACCACCCTTGTAAATCAGAGGCTGGTGTTTATAACATCAGATAAGTGAGAAATCAATCCTTTTCATGCTGTTTGTGGCTTCTGCTTCCTTCCCAAACAGAAAAACTTTCTACCTGTCCTTAAACAGATGTGTAGCCAGCATGTAGTTCATTGATGTCTTGTATTTTAAAAAGGATCTAGAAAAACAAAATACAGGGGGTATCAAAATAGAACTCAACACAATGAAAAGCAGCATAATACAAAAATAATATTCTACTAAAAATATCCCAGAAGTGCAATGAGCCAATATGCTGTACCATAACAGAAAAGAGGAAAGGAGGAGACCTATCACTTCTCAGCTGAAGATCCTGGTGAGGCAAGAGACACAGAGAAATATTACAGACTGGAAAAAAATCAGAAAAGCATTATATGGTATCACTCACATGAGGAGTCCTATATTGAGCTTATGGCCTAAGGACAATATACAGTATGTGCAGCTCTAGGATGTAAAAGAAGATAGCAGGAATGGATTACCTGAAGTGAAGAAATTTTTATTCTGACAGAAAAGCAACATCAGAAACAATGCTTGACATGCAGTTAGGCAAAGCAGCAGCAGTTAAAAACAAGGGATCAGGAAAAAGGCAGAAAAAAGCATCTTCAACACTGAAATAAACTATCAGAACCCTCAATATGTGTTTCCAATTGCTAAGTCAGTTGACCTACACATGTCTAACACAGAATTTCCCTTAACACAGAGTATTGGTGCAACACTACGTCATCTTATTGGATTCTTACTCTTACCCATAAAGTCCCCATGTTAATGGGGTAGGGAATATCCGGATGAAGCCTCCTCTCCGTTCATTCTCCTCTCTCACTCGACAAAGAACTTTTATCTTCAAACAAAAAGAGAGAAAAAAAAAGTAACCCAGCAAAATAGATACAATGAAAAATGAACCCTAAAAAACCTCTGAGTTTCAGAGGACAAGACTATTACTGCAGTACTGGGAGTGGGCTGGGTACACATGATATCCTTAAGCAATTTTAATTCTGAAGGAATCTCTCACTGCTTGGAGCACATATGGCATGACTGAGGGCAAGGGAAGTACCAGCAGTAAAACCCAGCAGTTCAATTTCAAGAATTTTACTTCTGTCATGTTTTTCATATACATGCACTTGCTCTTTGCTGAGCAAATAACCACACATACTGCTTGAAAGCCAAGGTAAATAAGAGAGATTTAATAGCCTACTTACCTCTTCCATCGAGAGACCTAGCATAGAGGTGCCTTGCCTTCCTGTTACTTTTTCCCTGCTGGAGGGCATTGGGTTTTTCACTTCAGCGTCACTGGCAGACAGAGGACGGGTACGCTGTAGAGACGGTATGAACCCAGATTTTTCCCTTTTCCTCTCTCAACTTATTTTTAAAAAAAACAAAAGTTACATTCAATTTCCAGGACCCCATTCCCAGCAGAACCTACACGCCAGAGTACTACAGCCAGAATTCACAACTCCACACTGCAGTGTTAAAAAGTCCACACTCCAGGGCACACTAAGTGTGACTATTCACATTCCTAGTTTTTAGCACAACAGGACTCATGACTCAGGCAGCAATGCCAATATTTACACCCCTGGTCCCTTCCAAAAAACATGAAACATACCCAAAAGCACCAAAGCCAGGATTTCATACAGAAAAATCCTCACCCAAAGGACATTAGAGCCAGCATTCACACTCACAGGCCCCAAATACACTTGGATTAACACCTCAGTGGTACCAGAACCATGATTCTCTGTTCCAGTTGTGTTGCTGCACTAGAATAACAGAACTATAAATCAGTGATGAGATAAAGTTGTAGGGAAAAAGTGAAAAATTCAGTTTGCCACCTGTTATTCTTCTGTTACTATACTGCTGGATCTCAACTTGCTACTTCTTGCACTTAATGGACAGATCCGCAAGTAAGATCATGCATATTTAAGAAATAAGAAAATACTTTGCAGACAGTCTCTCGAAGGTCATTCTTAACCTGATGAGTAGTCCTATTCAATTCTAACAAAAGGCAGGAATACAAACTGTCTTCAAATTAGCAGGATTATCTTAAAATCCTAGCAAGACTGAAATCTTTGAACAAGTTCTTAAGCACATTTTAGCTGGTCTTAGGCCCAGTTCAGATAAATTGCCTGTTAATGTTAATAGCATCAGAAGAGCCTACCTAAGAAGGTCTTGCGACTTTATACAAAATTTAGGTTTTTCTTTTAGTGCTATACTGAGCAAAGAATGGAGAAAGAGCCTTCTTAATCCAGAAAGAAAAGAAAAGCATGACAGAAACCTTAAACTGGATAAATCCAGGGGAATATCCCATGCTGCTCAGATAGGACTAAAATTCATAGCAAGATCAAGCTGTACCTTTATTTACAAGAGCTGTTTCATTAGAAATTGCACGTGGCTACTCAAAACCTTCAGATTAAGCAATTGCAAAAGCAACAAGCATTGCACTAGAATGGGTTACACTGCAATGACCAACAGAGAAAGATCCAAAGAGAAAACAGATACAGCACGCGCCAGCTGAAACATTGTTAAGCATTAAATTTTAAGCTTTTTAATCTCCTCCTGCTCAGCAAACTGCTGCTTGGTAAACTCCTCTTAAAAACCATTTCCTGACACTCTGATAGCAATCATCATGTGAGAACTGCTGCTCAAAGATAATATTACACTAAAGTTTCCATCTTATCAGATGATCTCTTTTACTAAGAAAACTCCTCAATGAAATCATCTCCATTATCTCAATACAATGGAGATAAGTGCATTGATTAGAAACAGAAAACTTATGCCTATGTATTGGCAGCTGTGATTCCTACAGCTAGCAAAGCTCGGACTCCTACCTGGGAGCAAACTACACTACTATCAAAATGCTAGAGAAAAAACTAACTTTACTAAACTTCCTGCACAAACAGTTTTTTCAGTGTTTCACTACAGAACCCTCTCCGGCTGTAGCACAGAAATGTCTCCAACTTCACAAAGATTTTGCTCCCTCTTTGACCCAGCTTATCTTTAGAAGTACAGATAGATCCAACCGCTTTGTTTTATCTCCAAATTCTGCAAACTTCTCTGGTTCCCACATCACCATTCTAATTATACTAAGCACTGACAGCAGCTGGCACAAAGATCCTTCCTATTCTCTATGAAACCTCATTATTCAATAAGACTCTCTTCTCAGCTAAACTGTCCTCAGCTAAACTTCCACAGAATGACAAATGGCAGCGCGTAGAATTAATTAGGTTCTTAAGATGATTCCATCTGTCCTACCTTCATTCCTGCTGAGAAACCTCAAAAAAAGTCAGAATCATCACTATTACGTTCATGCAGAAAGCCTAGCAGCAAAATAATGCCTACTGTGCCCCCACACAGCCGGGTGCTTAAAATTGTAAACTAACATTGATTTGTCCATATGGCTTGAAAGGAGGGTGCAAAATATAACATTTAGAAAGGTGGATCAGTTTGAATTATGCTAACAGTAGTTCTACATTTTCTATTACCTTCAATAAATCATTCTTATCTTTATCTATTTTGAACCAGCTCACTCTCAAGTTTTTGCAGTTTCCTGCAGATGACTGTCTCACAGAAAATAGTTACTTCTCTTATGGGGCCTCCTAAATTCTGTCAATACAGATTCACCTGTGCCATCCATATCATTCAGTCTCATTTCATCCCCTGTAGTACACAAGACAAAAATTCCTCTTCCCATTTGATGTGACACTCCTATTTGCTGCTGTTTTCATCAGTTTTTGCACTTTCCCTTTCAGTGACCTACCAAATCCCAAACACTGTGCTACCACTGTCTTCATCATTTGACGACCAAAATGACGACTTTATCTTTAAAAATTTATATCCAAATTCTTTAAAATGCAGTTCAGAAATACTTGTAGGCTTAAAAACTTTAAGGGATTTAACTCAGCTGATCTTGGCTCTCAGCATACTTCACCCACTCTTTTTTAAGCTGCTGGAACTGATGTAAATGTTTCTCCAACCTTTGCTCTTGCCACATGGAAACATATGCCAGCACCCATCCATCTCCTCTCTTCTTCCTCCCCACCCAGGCTATTTAGCTGAAAAATACATTTTGGGACCAACTGCACCAAAAGTATTGTACAAGGTAATATTTGAAACTGCATCCCTTATACTTACTCCTTAGGGGAGCTGAAGGATACTTATCAATTTAGTATTTGCTGTTTGTGATTGCATTGACACAGAACGCTGCAAGAGACACACAAAGAGAAATAAAAACCTCATGTTCTCCAAGACACTATCATCACTGCCCAAGTTGCAGAGGAGTGGTGAGTACCCTAAAGTAAAAGGATATAACTGAAATCCAGAGATATAGGTAATAGACTATCATCTCAGTTCAGATCTTCTTCATATTCTCCACAAATGTATTCTGTCCCCATTAAAATGAAGCACTAATCCTAGCCTCAGATATGCTTAACTGTGCAGAACGCATCTGGGCATTTACATCATTTTCAAACACAAAAAAAAGAGCTCTGCAGAATGGATGAATTAACTCAATTCTAATGACCAAAATTCATATTTTTCTAAGATAAGAGTTAGAGGAAAATATTTAGCAGCTATGTATTAAGGAGAAACAGGTGTAGAAATATCAGCAGAATGTCAAAAAGTACCCTGTATTATTTATTTGGCATCAGGTCTACAAGCAATACCAGTATTATGACAGGAGTAGGTTCAAAAGAAAACTATTATGATAGGTGCTTAGATTTTTCTTGTGTTTGGTAGTATTCAGGCTGTCTTCCTCCTCTCCAATGCCCAAGAGGAGCAAATGATGATTCTCAAGAGACCTATCATTTCTAGCTGTAGAACTGCCAACGTCTTGTCTACAGTTGATCTATACAAAACAGGTCGAGGTCTCTGCATTGCTTATGATTAATTGAAAGAGCTCCTACCCAAATGAACAATAAGTTACAATGGAAACAGCCAAATTGTTAATTTCCCTAGAGGGAGAAATGCACAGAGGGTCAAACCGAAGAAAGTGCACAAATTCGGAACTTGAAGTCCAGTCTTGTGAAACTCATAAAAAAGAATAACTATCTCATGACCAAGAACACTGGGCATTAAAGATGCCCTACATGAATGACCAAAACTTAAGACACCATGAAGGAGTTAAGAAAAACCAGAGGTTCAAAGCAGCCTTTGCAACTGAGAATGGAAACAGAAGTATCAAAGATTCAAAAATCCGAGATAAAATGCATTCAGCAAAGGACATGCCAAAAACATGCTATAAAACTTTATCGCTGGATTAGCAGTATGTGACTGGTAAATGTAGGTAAGGATGACACCTGTCCCAAAAGAAAAGTTTATAGAGTCATAGAATAGTTAGGGATGGAAAGGATCTCAAGATCATCTAGTTCAAACCCCCTGCAATGTGCAGGGGCACCTCGCACTAAACCATATCACTCAAGGCTCTGTACAACCTGGCCTTGAAGTTAATCCTGTAACTTCTGTTACATAACCACTGTTCTGTCATATGAATCTTTGCATATTTCAACTGGCCAGGCCTTACACCTATTTGTGGGTTTTTTTTAAGCAAAGTAAAAGTTTAAAGCCACATTAAAATTCAATGCTTCCCAATGGCTTAACTGAGTCTAATTTTTTTTTTTTTTTTCAGATAAAACATGCAATCAGATCCCAAAGATTTGTCATTACTCTAAAAGAGAAGGTTACTTTTTCTATATGGTTCCTAATTTATCTAACATACATTTTGTCTGCCACAAAGAAGACCTTTAAGGTCATAGGGATCTGTATGAAACCATATCTATTAAAATGGCCTTAGAAGCTTTGGACTCAGCTGTGCATCCTGCACTCAAATCTCAACTTGTAAACTATTCACCTCTCTCACTGTGAGCCAAGACTCTGAGTTTCAAAGGAAGCAAAACGTTGCCATTTCTGTGAGTTTTCCCTATACCAAAATGGACAATGTATTGGTACTCTGCCACTGAAAAAATTACTTTTCATTTCCTAATTGAACTTGAGCTACACAGCCATTATGCATGTCCCTCACAGGAACATACCCATCAGCTGCAGAGTGTGCCAAGATACACTGTTAGCCAATTTACCTGAGAAGAAATGCATTTTAAAGTCCGACATAGGGATTTCCCTACCTTTTCATATAATCTCAGATTGGTTTTGGTTGGAAGGGACCTTACAGATCACCTAGTTCCAACCCCCCTCCCATGGGCAGGGACACCTTCCACTAGATCAAGTTGCTCAAAGCCTCGTTCCACCTGGCCTTGGACACTTCCAGGGATGGGGTAGCCACAACTTCACTGGGCAACCTTTCCTTATATCTAATCTAAACCTATCCTCTTTCAGTTTAAAGACATAACTCCTTGCCCTATAACTGCTTGCTCTTATAAAAAGTCCCTCTTCAGCTTCCACAGAATGGAAGTGGCTGAACAGCCCATAGCCCAGGTGGATCCGCTGAGTCTCTTCTGTAGCTACACTAGAAACCCAGATAACCTTACTCACTCACTTCTTCTCCCACCTGTGAGCCAGATTCAATGAGAATAACTTCCCTGCTATCCTCCTCGGCTCTAGCTGAATTAACTTACCTGCAGCTTCTGATACAGATTTCTCCTGACAGATTCAGATGAAAAATTGTCCCGGCTTGAGCGCTGGCTTGGATCCTGGCAGACAAAGCCTGTGGACATCAGAGGAGCCACACAAGAACTTTAAGTCAGGTAAGCCCTGAAATATAAACCTAGCATTCCTGTTAATTTATATACATGACCTTCCTGTCCAAGGACCAAAAATACTACTATTCCTTTTTACACCTTCCTTTGTTTAATCCCAAACTGTACACTGCATCACACTTTTTTGATTAACACTGAAACTTTCTCTCAAAACCAAGTTACTGAATAGCAGCATAGAGATGGGGTCTGTTTCTTAAACTGCTGAGCAGGCTACCTTATGACAATTCTGCTTCTTTTAGTATCGGGGCAAGTTGCATCACATAACTGAACCAAAACATACTAGGGATGCCTAAAAAGTGCTATGCAGTAGACAGTCATGCAGCTTTCACAATCATGACTCCTCTTCTAACATAGCCTAACCAGAATCCACACAACCTACCTGAAAAAGAAAAATAAACCCAAAAAACACCCCCCCCCCCCAAAAAAAAAAAACAACAGGAAAAAAAACCAAACCCACAACCAAAACCCACCCCATTAATTAAAAAGAAACAGTAGTATCTTCCAATACTGAACTAGGGACTCTCTATACCACCTAAGCATCAAAAACAGATTATTCTGAAGCAGAAATGTCCACATATAACACCCCAGTGCTAAATACAGATGTACTCCTTAACTGGAGTTCTCCCCTGTTATACACTAATAACATTCAGCTCATAAACCTATCTTTTATTGGTTCTAATGATGTGAAGATTGAAGGAGCTTTTTGTTACACTCACCTACAAGGGTAAACATATCTGAGAGCATGCTAGCTTTGATCTTCAGGTCCAAAGGAGCATCACTATCCCCACATGCAACAAAGGACAACAGGCATTATTTATCTGGCATTAAATGAGAGTAATGCATCAATATCCCGAGACATCTTCCAATACGCTTTTTTTGTATTGGTCCTTAACACAGACGTAATCAACATGAGAAGAAAGCTATATGATTTTTACACCAATAGGTAAAGATTAATCTGTTTCCATTTATCCTTTTTCACCGCTTTAGTATTCTAATGCGGCAACATACCACCTTGTCTTAGCTCTGCTTGGCAAGAAGCATTTGCTTTGAATGCATCTATATGACATTTCATGAAGCAGGTAGAAGCTGCTGTCACAGAATTATTAAAAAACAATTACCTATGCCTCTTCCACGTAAAATCATAAAATCAGACAGGTTAGTTCTAATGGATGACAAAAAATGATTAGGGAAGGTGATAAATATGAAAAGATAAGACAGTGGGTACAGATGGGATGCATTCGTAATTTTATCCAGTGGAAAAATCAACGGATACAGTTCAGATCAGACAGGCAAAGTTTGATTTCTTGGAAGCAGAGGAATCAGCCATGTTCTGCGGCACAGTGATAGATGCCAATAAAGAAAAATGCCAAGACTGGACAAAGAGAATGGCAATCATAAAGCAGAAAAAAAGATGCAGATGTGAGTTAGAGTTTTAAATAGTAAAGGATGCAAATAATTTGGTGTGTATGTATGTAAGCACAACCAACCAAACCAGGAAAATAAATGTTGTGGAAACATTTTAGATGCACCTGAAAACAAAAACAGGTACTGTGAAAGGTAGGGAAAGGTAGGGTTATGAATAATGGGAGGGGGGGAAGGGAGGGAATAAAAAAATGCCAAGAGGAAGGTCAGATATGGCTATTCTAGGAACATTTAACTTAAAGCTTATTTATACCATCCCAACCGAAGTATGACTCACACTACTGCAAAAGTGTATTGTGTATCTGTGTTCCTGTAAAGCTGAATAATAATCCAGGAAACACACATAGTTGGAGATCTACAAAAAGAATAAATCCTGAAGTTTCATTAGAGTCTGAGTGTCAGCGTAAGGGCCAAGACAACATTCACTCTTCGGATTTCAGCTAAAGAGAATACTTCACCAAAAATCTGAGCCCAAACATATATTTACATACTCAAAGCAAGCATAATGCCTCAACTCTGCTTAGACTCCAAAATCATAGTTTCTACTCAGCAAAGCAGATTGAAATCCCACACAATAGTCTGGAGAGTTTCAAAATTCATCTATGATGGGAGATTGTGAAGCGTTAACAATGACGATGGACAGTGGAGGAGAAAGAATTAAAAGGAAAATGGAATCCCAACTGGGTTCTTTCAAAACTTATCGCTGCAATAAGTTTGTTTACGCACAGGGAAAAGCAAAGGACTATCCTCCCTGTCAACCAGCAGTGGAAAAAATACTCTGCAGGCATCATGAAATCCTAGGCCCTCCTAGGACCACAAGTTTCAAGGACAACCATCATTAACAACAGTCCCAGCCTCATATTAAACTGTGAATCACTTACCAGGCCAACGATGGGGATAGGTTTACTTCCAACAGCCAGGGCTTCAGAGTGTCATCAATAAGGACATCAAAACCATACAGCTCTGAAAACACAGTGGATATTCTAAGTTTACCTTACTGCACCTTTAAACATTCAGGTAAGGTCCATCATTAGTCTCTTATCAGGTCATTTCCATCTATATAATTTTATGTTAAATCCAATGAACTCCCTAGGGCTGAACAAATAATAACATTCCACAAGCAGGAAATTTCACTTCATTAGAGTCAAGATTCAATATATTCTGTTCGTGGCGGAAAGAGGGAAGCAAAAAATGAGTCTTAGGAAAGTGTTGCTGTTCACAAAGTGCAGTTCATGCAGAACTCTACTGCTTGTTTTGTGAAAAGAGCAGGTCCAATCCACTTCTTCCACTGGATCCCAGAAACAACAGAGCCTCATCCTTTGCACTTTTTAACATCTATATTCATTGTCCCAGTCAGCTATAGAAAACCTTGCTTCTTTCAAGCATCAGCTCCTTTTCAATTAGTTCTGCACATATTTCCCCAATATCCCCACAGAAGCACAAGCATCTTCTCCTCGGCAGCTTCATCTACATGGACAACCCTCTAACTTTAATCTTACTGATAGCTTGCCACTTTTCAGCCAACCACTGTAGAAATATTTTTTCCTCAGTTTCTATAACATTGATAACATATTACATCTGCTAGATGTGTTCTGCTCTAAACAGGTCAGATTGAAGCCAGCTTCCCATTTCAATACTGTTTTTAGTATTTCACTCTATACACATGTTCTCCCTAGTCTGGAAAGAGTTGCAAGAAGGATGCTACATGACAACTGTAAATCAGAACTTGGCATTAATGCAATTCCCTCTTTCAGCATTAAGAAAAAAGTTAATTGATCATCAGGGTAACTTATGCACATTTTTTCAAAATGCAGCATAACAGGGTGTCGGCAGAGAAGAAGGATTTCCATGGAATTAACCAGTTCCCTAGCGCTTGGAGTGAAAGCAAGAGAATTTCTTTGCCACGCTGCTTTCCTTGAATTCTGGTCTTAGCCTTTTGTCACCTGCCTGACACTAATGCTGGCTCCAGGGAGCTGGAGTGTTTGACAAGATCTTCCTATGCAGACAGCTGTGTAAAAGCTCATGTAGCTTATAATGGGAAGTTAATGAGCTGTGGGGGGACTTGAAGGGGAGGAAATGGCAGCACAGCAAGTATTGCCTGCTCACTTTTCTAGACTGTGTTGCCAGACATTGAGTGGGAAGCAAAACAGCAGAGAGTTAAGGGGTTGGTTCACTCCAAAGAAATGAGGCTGAATTTTCATTTGGCTCTCTTGCTCCCCAGACAGGAAAGGCTGCAGTAGAGGGAAAAGGATGAGGTGGGGATTATAAATGTAAACATCAGCAAAGCATTTTGACCATAAGCAACTTTTGATTATTTCAATGCATTGTTTCAAAAGACAGTCTCAGATTTGGTAAAGACCTATGACTCTTAACAGCATAGCCAGTGACAGGCAGCTCATCCCTGAGCAGAGAAGCAATGACCAGGTCTGTGGCAGCTGCTGGTCTGTGACCTTCCAACCCCAGTCAGGAATCAGAGCATTTTGTTTTGACTAGCTGCTGCTTCTTTTGCTGTTGGAAATTCCCTCCCTCTGCCCCTCAGAGGGCCTTTGCTAGTATTTTGGTTCCTTTGACTTTGTGCTCCTCTCCTACGCTTTTCTCCCTTCCAAACCACTTGCTCTTTAAACCTCCTTCTTTCCTACTCAGTTACTCACTCTGTCCACTTTTACAAATACATATGGGAAACCCCTTGCCCTTAGCTAGCTCTGACCATGCTGCTGGTGCTTTACACTCCTTTCCCTTATTTCTGCCTTGTATATTAGGACAGTAAGCTCTCTGGAGTATCCCTGTTGACTCAATTCCATTATTAAACACAGATATCTCATGTCAACTGCAATGTCTTAGATTCTCCTAGGAACACTCCACTGCTGCTCCATAATGCCCCAAGTCTCAAATTTTAGGTCATACCTACAACCCCTAGACAGAGGTCTCTGCTAACATCAGGACATCACAAGCTATGCAATATCCATGTTCTAGCAACAGAATCAAGCCTCACAGGTTCCCAAATAGGCTTAGCACAAAGGGTTTCTCAAGTCTGCCAGGGATACTAGGACACAAACAGAAGATAAATTACCTGTGGTTCCAGCGATCCTAGAAATATCTCCTTGGCCCTCTTCCGCATTTGGAAAATGCACTACCTAGATTAAACATCGAAGAAGTACCCTTTCTACTGTGAAACTCCACTATAATTTGTGAAAATAAAAACATAGGCAGCACAAAGATGTAGAGTCATGTAAGCATAGCAAGATCAGAAGTATACCCTCTGCAATTACCAACTTAAGCAAGACTGTCATTTCCCTCTGTGGGGACAGTAAAGAAAGAAAAACTGAAAGACAAAAGGAACATGACCAGCAGGTTGAAGGAGGTGATCCTGCCCCTCTACTCTGCTCTCCTGAGACCTCACTTGGAGTATTGTGTGCAGTTCTGGTGTCCTCAACATAAAAAGGACATGGAACTGTTGGAACAAGTCCAGAGGAGGGCCACAAGGATGATCAGAGGACTGGAGCACCTCCCGTATGAAGACAGGATGAGAAAGTTGGGGCTGTTCAGCCTGGAGAAGAGAAGGCTGCGTGAAGACCTCATAGCAGCCTTCCAGTATCTGAAGGGAGGCTACAGGGATGCTGGGGAGGGACTCTTCATTAGGGACTGTAGTGATAGGACAAGGGTTAACAGGTTCAAACTTAAACAGGGGAAGTTTAGACTGGATATGAGGAAGAAGTTCTTCACTGTAAGGGTGGTGAGGCATTGGAACGGGTTGCCCAGGGAAGCTGTGAATGCTCCATCTGTGTCAGTATTCAAGGCCAGATTGGACAGAGGCTTGGGTGACATGGTTTAGTGGGAGGTGTCCCTGCCCATGGCAGGGGGGTTGGAACTAGATGATCTTAAGGTCCTTTCCAACCCTAACTATTCTACAATTTGAAGACGAACACATGCTTCAGGCTGTGGCAATGGTAGGTTTACGACAGCCCTCCTTGCACTATTACTGTTATTAAGGAAAGAATACAAGAAACTAAGATACCAAGCTTCCACAGTGCCTTCCCTTGCTCCCCTCCTCTTGCTACTACAATCCACAAAAACATGTTTCACCCTTGCAGTTTGCTAAAGAGACTGGAATTGTATCAGGAGGTACCAGCTGTTGCCAAGACTAAGCAGGAACAGCCTGCCTCTCCCCACTCCAACCCCCATAGAGAAGTGACTGCTGATCAAGCTCCCCATCCTCCCAGAAGGGCTAGCTTCAGTATGAGGTTTAAAAGCAACAGTTCAGCCAGAGGTTTTTTTGCCAATGTCATTAATTGAGACTAAGAGAAAGGCTAGAGACATGGCCTCAAGCTTTCTGGCTCTGGTTAACTCCCACATATTCTACGTTTGTCTTACAATCCTGTCAAAGACTGCACTGTCCCTCCCCAAAGAATTTACTATGGTCTGTAAGTCAAGAAATTTAGTGACAAATGTCTGGTAGCACAACCAATGTTTCCATGATTTTGTGTAGAATGAATAAGCTCAACTCCTAGATGGTGGCTGTAATTCTGGTCTTTATTTTCTGCTTGTTCACTGAGGAAAAAGCAGCAGCTTTACTGCAAAGCACATATTCTGCAATTGAATGGAGGTGACCTGAGGTTATGAAGGGATACATACACGTATACACTGAAAAAAGATGCATAGTATGCAACTCTTGATTTGGCAATAAAAACAAACCAATTGCCCCACTTTAAGCAGAAGTGTATTTACAGACAATCCCCTAATGTGGGGAACTATACCTGTGCCACTGAAATGCAAGTGTTCCCTTGTTTCTCCCTACTTTCTCTGTGCTTTATATAAAGGTATCATGCAGACCATGCTTGTTGACAACATGTAGCAAGGAGCTTGAGTTAGAAAAGTTAACTGTGCTATGGTTTTAGCCAAAGCAGCTACAACAGAGTCAGTACAAGGGAGGAAGACTTCTAAAAGTATAGTGATGGACATACTGCTTTGTGGAACATATTGCCAAACTTGATGCTTTACAGACTACATAATATTTTGTAAATGAACTCCACCACTTTATCAATCACTGAACTCCATCACTTTATTTAGTGATGGTACTGTACCTGCTTCAACTCTGGTAGTTGATCTTAACAGCTATGGGGACATGAACAAATCTACATCTTGGAGGCTATCACAGGTCCAAATAATTCCTGTTACTCTAGAAAAGGACAGCATAACAAGGTAGGCTTTAATAAGCAAAAGGCCACACACTGTCATATCAAACAGCAGAACAGAAGCCTCTACTCTGGACACCAAAGGCTTTGGGGAAAGTACTGGTGCTGTTGGCTTGTGTGAGAATTTGCCTTGCACTCCAAATAATATAGCTTAACTCCCTTTCTGAGAACACTTTATTTTAACAGAGGAAAGCTTTATCTCTCAGTGTTGATATAGGAAAGGGCCCAACAAGAGGGGACAGAATTATTCCACATGTTAGTGTTCTTGCCTGCTCCACAAGATGCAGCCTATACCTGCCAAAGTCTGTCATACTTGTTTGGCCAAATGTGCAATTACTTTAGTTAGAGGCACTTTCTCCACAATGGGTAATCAGAGAAAATACATCACTTATGACTTCTCAAGCTCTTTTCCTACTACTGAAGTCTGAAGGACACTTATTTACATTCTCAATAAGAGTCTTCAGAAGTGAAATTTCAGGATGCCTACATAGAATCATAGAACGTCTCAAGTTGGAAGGGAACCATAAAGATCAGAGTCCAACTCCCCGCTCTTCATAGGATTATCTGTAACTAAATCATACGACTAGGAGCATTGTGCAGATGCTCCTTGAACTCTTGACAGGATTGGTGCTGTGACCAGTTCCTTGGGGAGCCTGTTCCAGTGGCTGACCACCATTGCAGTGAGGAACCTTTACCTAGTATCCAATCAGAACTTCCACTGATGCAGCTTCATTGCATTTCCTAATGTCCTATTGCTAGTCACCAGAGAGAGAGGAGATCAGCACCTCCCCCTCCTCTGCCCCCCTTGAAGTTGTAGACTGCAATGAGGTCACCCCTCAGGCTGTTCTTCTTCAAGCTCAGCAAGCCAAGTGACCTCAGATGCTCCCCATAATTCTTCCCCTTGAGACCTTTCACCATCTTGGTTGCCCTCCTTCTATATAAACCACTACTTTCTTTCATGAAGATTACAGTTGGGCCCATCACCTATGCCAAAATCAGACTCAGAATCATCCTTCTACTCTTAAGTCAGAAAAGCAATCAGGCTATCTTCAAATCTAGCACCAAAAAACAGGTGTCTTAGAGCAAACTGGGCTGCCTTTATAATCCTAGTCTTACAAGGTAAATAAATTAACACCCATGAAGGAGAAAGTTCCTCAACCCAGCACGCGAGATCACAGTGAGTGAAGACGCTACCAATCTCAGTAAGCACCTCTGGACATCACTTAACTTCCCTTATGCCACTGAGGAACAGACAAGTAGATATGCTGCTATTTGTTCTTCAACAAACTTAGGTGGCCAAATTTAAGAAAATACAGTAGCAGGTACATCAAAATGAAAGCAAGCTGACTCCATAGGTACGTGAAGTGAAGGAGAAAGAGAGCATGTTTCCTGAATTCATTAGCCCAAGCTCTTCTGATTTCAAGCTCCTAAACTCCAACAATCTTAGCCCCAAGCTAAAGGTTGGGGCTAGGAGACAAGAATAACCTGGTGTTCCTCACTTCCATGTTCTATGTGCTAAAGACCCTAATATCACTACACGAACCAAATAGCCCGTAGAAGACAGAATGAGAAGCCAGGGGTAATTCCAACTTTGGTAATACAAGTCTCCTGTTAATAAGTTGACAATGCTTGTCATTTCTTTATGGATGTTTTTGGAGAAGTTAATTCTTCCCAAGTCTGCAATTCTTTCTAAGTCCAAGCACCTTGAGAAAAAAACACTGGTGCTACCAAGCTGAGAACAGCTTCCTAAAGAAACCAGAAAGCTTCTGCAGCAACAGGTATCCTAACTCTTTCAGCTGTGCTCTGGGTGCTAAATCATCAATAATCAGAGCTATGAACTGACAAGCAAGGAAAACAACTCGGGAATAGATTCCTACTCCTAACAGGAGCAATCACTAAAAGATCTATCCCTTGAACTTGTTTTACCTTTCAGGCTCAGCTGCCAGTTTTGTTAAATTCTGAAGATATAGTTATATTACAAAATCTACCTTGGCACATTGGTATCATCAAAAGGCTGAAAGGTAGAGGGCATATGAATCTGAAGGTAGCAAGAGGACTCTAAGAACAACCTTTTTCAGATTCAAAATGGCATCTTTACATACTGGCTTTAAAGGAAAGACTGAGTGCAGGGAATACCTGTTCTGCTTTTCCTTGAGATGTCATCCATGACAGCATAAAAAGATAAAGGAGATGTGTATGGTATATGTATGGCTGACATAAGTCTCTAAGCAGAGACTTACCTATACTCATGTCAAGCAAGTCTGCATAGAAATTCCTGAAGTATGTCAAATTCTAGTGCCCCACAAAATTCATTATGGAGCAGGCCATTCCCCCAAACAGGCCAACTGCTACTACTAAGAAAATCCAATGCTCATGAACAGCAGACATAGATGGCTGAGAACTGGTGATTTCATACAAATGAAGACTCGATTTAAGCTTTAGGCCCAGGTCAGCACTCAAGTAGTACAATAATTTATGGTTTGCTCTATAGCATCTTAATGTAGGTGTGATTAGAAGCATAAGCCCAGAGTAGCTAAGCAAGAAACTTATTGCTTCAGTGGGATCAGCATGACTATTATCTTATCCTGTCCTGCCATCTTGATTTCAGAAGAGTTCAACTGTGTCATGGCTGGGTTGACTAGAGCTGGGAATGAAACTGGGGACTTCGATCTACAGCTTCTTCAGGCTCATGCTTCAGTGATTACAGAAAGCAGTGCTACGCTGGACACTAGCAATAGGCCACACAATCAGGAAGACAGTGTGGATAACACCCTCTATAAGCAAATGGGAGCAGCTTCATGCTTGCAGGCCCTGGTCCTCATGGAGGACTTAAACCACACTGATATCTGTTGGAGGGACAGCACAGTAGGACTCGAGCAATCTAGGAGGTTCCCTTGAATGTGCTGATGACAACTTCCTCATGCAAGTGAAAGAGGAGCCAACAAGCAGAGGTGCCATGTTAGACCTCATGCTTACAAACAGGAAAGGGCTTGTGGGGAATGAGATGCTCCAGGGCAGCCTTGTCTGCAGTGATCATGAGATGGTGGAATTCAAGATCCCCAGGACAGTGAGAAGGGCAAGCAGCAAGATCACTGCCCTGGACTTCAAGAGAACAGATTCTGACCTCCTCAGGGACCTGCTCAGTACAGTCCTGTGCGATAGAGCCTGGAGGGCAGGGGTGCCTAAGAATGCTGGCTGATATTTAAGGATTACCTATTCCAAGCTCAGGAGCAATGCATCCTGACAAGAAGGAAATGAGGCAAAAATGTCAGGAGGCCTCTATGGATGGACAAGGAGCTGCTGAGCAAACTCAGAAGAAAAAAGAAAGCTTACAAAAGGTGGAAGTGAGGGCAGGCAGCCTGGGAGAAATACAGGCATATTGTCCACGACACTAGGGATCAGATCAGGAAACCTAAAGCACAGACAGAATTAAGTCTGGCCAGGGATGTCAAAGATAACAGGAAGGGCTTCTATAGGTATGTTGCTGCCAACAGAAAGACTAAGGATAATGTGAGCCCTCTCTGGAAGGAAATGGGAGACATGACTACCCTGGAATTGGAGAAGGCTGAGGTTCTCAATGACTTCTTTGCCTCAGCCTTCATCGGTAAGTGCTCTAGCCACACTACTCAAGCCATGAAAGACATGCAGGGGCTGGGAGAGCGAAGGCCTTAAGCCCACCATAGGGGAGGATCTGGTTCAAGACCATCTTCGGAAACTGAATGCACACAAACCCATGGGACCCAATGAAATTCATCCATGGGTCCCAAGGGAGCTGGCAGATGAAGTTGCTAAACCACTGTCCATCATATTTGGAAAAGTTATGGCAGTCAGGTTCTTGAATACTGGAAAATGGGAAATATTACCCCTATTTTCAAGACAGGGAAAATGGATGACCCAGAGAACTACAGACCAGTCAGTCTGTGCCTGGCAAAATCTTGGAGCAGATTCTCTTGGAAAGCATTCCAGGCCACATGAAAAACAATGAGACGGTTGGTGACAGTCAGCATGGCTTCACTAAGGGCAAATCATGCCTGACCAATTTGGTGGCCTTCTGTGATGGGGCTACAGAAATGACAGACAGGGGTGGAACAACTGATGCTGTCTACCTGGACTTGCGCAAAGCGTTTGACACTGTCCCACACAACATCATAGAATCATCCTTGTCTCCAAATTGGAGAGACATCGATTTGATGGATAGACCACCCAGTGGATAAGGAATTAGCTGGATGGCTGCATGCAGAGAGTTGCAGTCAATGGCTCAATACCCAGGTGGAGACCAGGAACGAGTGGTGTCCCTCAGGGGTCAGTATTGGGACCGATCTTGTTCAACATCTTTGTTGGCAACATGATCACTGGGATTGAAGCGCCCCCAGCAGCCTTCCAGAACCTGAAGGGAGCCTACAAGAATGCTGGAGAGGTACTCTTCATCAGGGACTGTAGCGATAAGGGGTAATGGGTTCAAACTGAAACAGAGGAAGCTTAGGTTAAATATAACGAAGAAGTTCTTTACGGTGAGGGTGATGAGGCACTGGAACAGGCTGCCCAGAGTAGTAAATGCTCCATCCTTGGCAGTGTTCAAGGCTAGGGTGGACAGGGCCTTGAGCAACCTGGTCTAGTTGGAGGTGTTCCTGTCCACAGCAGGAGGATTGGAACTAGATGATCTTAAGATCCTTTTTAACCCAAACCATTCCATGATTCTAAGACAATTTTTACTTGGGGCTTAATTTAACATGAGGAATTATTAGGTAATCATAAAGCACAAAGCAGAGGCTTGAGACCACAACATTAATAACAAGGCTGCAACAAAATGTAGTACTTATACTGCTTTGCATAAATACACCACTTCAGAGGAACAAAACTACTGAGCATCCCAAGTCCTCTGAGGAGTGCTTATTACCAGATTGCAGTAAGTGGCTCACATGACATGGCCAAAAGGGGATTCACTACAACCTTAACACAAATTATCATCAGCACTCTGCTTTGACATGAGAAAAAGCAGCATCCTCTCACTTCCTAGGCAAGCATGGGTATTTGGAACCATACAGACCGTCTCATCAGTCTTATTTTGGAACATGAAGAAGCCATGAATGGAGTCTCTTCCCTTAAATCTAGAAAGCAAGTATATTACATTAAAACAACATTTACTTGGGAAAGGAATGAAGGACCACAGGAGTGCTAAACAGAGAGATAAAGTGGAAATCTAGAGAAATAAGTATTTGTGATTTAATTTTTAGCAAGAATGTGGCAATTGTGCTGGAGTCCTATTCCCAGAACAGCATTAAAAAGACTAGAGTAGAACACACATTCAGTTAGTCATATTTTTCTAGAAGATTTCCAAACAAGGTCTACCTCTATATCTGAATCTCAGATCCAGGTTTCTGAACTCTCCGATACTTTTCGAATGATCAGCTTCTCTCAGCACACACATGTGATTTCGTTGTTCACAGCCCAGAATGAAAGAAAAAAACAAACAAACAAACAAAAAAAAACCCTAAAAAACAAACAAGCAAACAAAAAAAGCCAAAACCAGAAAGCACTCTTGGGAGCCTCTACATGCTGCCCTGAAATCTTCATTCCTAGTTTTCTCCCTTGTGTTAACAGCTATAAACTCAGCCATTCTGAACACTTCCAGCTAGAAAAACTGTCTTTTTTTTTTTTTTTTTACAACAAGCTTAAAAGTGGCACAAGCAAAGAGTGTCAGAACAAGACACAGGATGAAGAATGATCCATACAGCATGACAAAGGCTGTTCAAATCCTTGGGATAAAGACCACCAATTAATTGTGGGGGAAGGTGGCAGAAAGTACTGAGCTCTGGAAATGCCTCAGGCTCCCTAGGGAAGCAGTATGGCTCTTACTTAAGCTCTCTTTCCTGGGAAGCTCTTAATTTGTGTTTACACTGAAATAAATGGAACAAAACAGTTTATTTGTGGGGGAGCATCTGAGAGGGTGGTTACTGCAGCCCTGGGGAGGCAGCAGGAAGTGGGATAACCTCAGAGCCAGGCCCAACAGAAAGTCCATGAAGAACATCAGTTTCCACATACATAGAGGAATCTAGAAACACATCTGAGGGAAGAAAAGGAAGAATTAAAAAAAAAAAGGCAGTTACAGTTTTTTGGTGTGCCTTTTTTTTTTTAACCCAATAGTTGATATTTCTGGAGTAGCTGAAAAATTTCACTAAAGCTGACTCATAAATCTCCATGTACACCAAAGTTCTCCCACTTAGAACAAAGGCATCAGAGTCAGTCAAGAGACGCTAAGGCCAGAGAGGTAGCTAGTTTGGCAGGTAACTAAGAAACATATTAGCCCTGGCTCCTCTATTACTGTCTCATCACCCTAAATATCCAAAGATGACGGCATTTATGTTAAGAATGTTGAAAGCTGCAGAATTGTTAATACCCAAGTGCAATGCAGGGACCATACAAATGAATTTACCTGTCACACCAGCTCTAAATTCAAGTCCCAATACCTAAACACAGCATACCTTAAGTCAAGCTCGATCTTTGGTTTAAGCACTGACTGAGACTAATCCTAGACTCATTTTCCCTGCCCCAAGACTCTGTGAGTGTATCCACATGAGCAAAGGGCAGCTAAGAGCAGGAGGAGGCCTCTTTAGGGAAGGCTGGTAAGTAGCCACTGGAAAGCGGGAGAAGGCACACTGTGGTACCAGCCGCTGCTTTCTGGACCTTGTCCCAGCATCTGCTGCCAGTGAGTTTGCAAATCCCTTTGCCAGCACATAGTTCTGCGCCCAGCTTCTGCCAGAAACAGGCTTTGACGCCACCATGCGGTACTCTCACACAAGCACAAGCCCAGAAATACCACCATCACTCATTCCGGGGACTGCTTCACACATTCTTCCCCCGTCCTCAGATGCATGTAGGACAACAGTTCAGAACTACATTGGGCTAGATCGCTCAACAGAAAATATTAAATGCTCTAAAGAGATGTTTAATACCGGACAGATATCCTTTTCAAGGCCATTAGGGTGTCACTAACTTCAACCTTCCAGCACTTCCCCAGTTCCAAGTCCTTTAGCATCACATTTTCTAGCATGAGATTCTGATGAATGACACTGGCACCGGGGCAACAGAGACTCTATGTCCCCTACCCTCACAGAGGCCTATACTGAAGGGAAAAAAAAAAAAAAACCCAAAACAAAACAGCATCCGGCTTCCTTGCAATAGGGAATATATGTTTCCTTGTAGCATCAGAAAGCTGGAAGTTTCAAACAGTACTTAAGAGCCAATCAACAAAGATGCCCCCAATACCTTACCAAAGCAGGTGTCACGATGTGAAACAAAATGTTTACAAGCTGTGGCAATGGCCAGCTCAGCAGAAATCACAGTCTTGATAATCAGGTCCTCCACACTGGCCATCAGCGCTACAAGGAGGAAAGGAGAAAAAAAAACCAAACAACAAAACAAACAAACAAAAAAAAAAATAGATTGTGAAGTAACACACAATATCTAAAAAATATAAGAATATGCATATGGACAGATACCTTTGTGAGTCAAAGCATGTGAGAGCTTATGGAAGCAAAAGATAACATGCTTGGAAATACATGCAAGCATAAGTATATAGATACATGCACAAGTATCCTAGTGCAAAAATACAAATGAGAATGACAGAAATGAGTATATGTACAGTACAAGTAAACAGAAACATGTGGCAAGCACATAAGCACAAGTCAGCTGGAGTCTGATCGTCACCCACTCAGAGTATTAGGAAGGATTAAACAAGAACAGTTCAGCGTGCTAAGCCCTTAAATTACAGAAGCCAAGTCACAGGCACTGGAATACAGAAATTTTTCTTGTGGACTTTGATGAGATAACTGTTCTGTGATTGCACCTTCCTCTAAAGCAGCTGTTCCCATACCATGATTCACAAATCATTTCAGAATTATATGCCCAGTGACAGCTCCCAGTCCTGCCGACCCATAATCTCCAGTTGCAGTAAAGGAGCTCTCTCCACCTCCTTTATGAGCCTGTAAACAGAGCCCAGGAACAGGAATCTGACCTGACAGAGGGAGCAAAACGCAAGAAAGTATGCATGCTAGATGTAGACCTGGATTCTAGACTGGGCTTGGGCTTGAGACACTTACTTTCTGTTTTCAAGGACAAGCAATAGAGGAAGAGGGGATGAAAGAACACTGGAGCCCTGGTCTGAAAAGTTAATAGAGACCATAGGACATGTCTCAAAGGGAGGTTCAAGCAAAGACCTCCAGCAAAACCACACAGACATTTGGAATCCCTGTTCCAAAGAACATCCAGTACAAACCACTTGACTAGAGAGTTCAATTTAGGCCTACGATTACTTTTTCTGATGTTCCGATGATGACACTCAGGGACCTGAAAATTACAGAGGACCTTGCAAGCAAATTCAGATGTGAGCTTCTGGGCCAGAAGACAACTAAGTGGAAACAATATAGCATGGGAATGTCCAAGTGCACATAAACATCCCAGAGCACAAAAATCTTGCCAGCCCAGACAAGGCCAGCATTTCCCAGCCATCATTCTGCCTCCTTATGACCAGAACCAGATGCATCAGAGGAAGGTGCAAGATGCCTTGTAATGGCTAGAGAAATCTGCTTGCATTGCTCGGTAGTTAACTTAATTATTAAGAGTGCATATTTATACTTTAGGTTGGGGTCTGGAAATGTATCAATATAAATAACTATGCATACATAGCTTAATGAAAACATATGGTGCAAGTGATCAGACAGCCATGCACACATATGATGGGGGAAAAAAAAAAAAAATCTATTTCCATCCAAAAGCCAGACTAAAACCCCCTTCATCCAACATCTAATCATCCCCTGGCAACATTTGCAATATGGGCATAGCTACAATCAGTAGAGCTACTGATGCCTTGGTATCACAGGTAATTTATCCCTCAAAGGATATACCTGGATTCTGCTCTGAAGATGTACTTACTCCCAGCAAACCTGGCAAAGATGTGAGAGAGGGAGCTGTTTTATATGAAACACAGACTGAAATGAAAACACCCAGCAAAAACCTGAGCCATGGAAAGATGACACCACATCCAAGAGTCATTCAAACTGGCACAGTTCTCCAGAGGTTGGTCACTCATCAGACTGAATAGGCCATGGGAGCAGTAGAGGGAGGGAAGCTTTTAGAAAGAATGGAATGACCTTAAGAAACAGGAAATGTAGGTAAAACATTAAGAAACACACCCTGAGAAAGTCTCAGAATATTATTTGCAAAAGGAAAGGGAAAGGTCTCATCTCTGGGGATGGAGAATAAGTGTACAGCTCTGGTAAGTAAGCTGCAAGGGACAATGCTTCCCTCCACCCTGCTCTGGTGCTAAATGGGGCCCACTGTTGCTCTTCCCTGACTTAGGATTCACACTAGTGAGATGATTAAGATCCAACAAAGGAATTAAAGAACAAGATCTGTACTGACCTGCAGTGTCTTTCCCCTCTTGTTTTAAATACCTCAGCATTGCACTCATGCTCCACTTGCTTCCATAATCCTCTACCTCAGGATCATCACAGCTAAAAATAAGTGAAAGAAGCAGGTTGACGCCCCTGACCTTCCTTTAGAGACTTGCATCAGCCTTAGACCAACCTAGGTAAATTGACCCAACCTCTAAAGATCAAGTTCCATTTTCCAGCCAAGTACCTGACATAATCTCCACTCTTCTTGTTGACACTGTAATTGGTCAGGTGCATGAACTGGTTTCTAATGTTCTTGGACGCCTGGTCATACCTCACTGTTGCAAACCTGTAAAGAGGGATAAAGATTCTCAGTATTTCTTGAACAAGTGACAGCCTTGCTAAATATGGCCTATTACACAGACCACTCAACAGCAGCAGCTAGGGAGAAAATGTATGTAATGAGCCTTCATCAAATGCAACCTTCCCTCACAAGAAACCCCCCAGTTTATTCTTAAGGGCCACAACCAGGTGCATTTAGTCTCTTTTCCAGAGTCTTAGAGCAGGTAGCTCTATTTGTTGTCCTTAGAGTTTTTACAGCCTAACAGTGTACACGATAGGCACATTTTTTTCTCAACTGCTTAGATTTATGGTCCTCAGGCATTCTGGCCAAACATGCCACTTCACATTAGAAGTCAGTGTCACAGTTCCTTCAATTTCACAATAGGACCTATCATGAATACATAAGATCCACAGAGCAATTATACTATATATGCAGTCAATATTTCCTGAAGTCCCATAAAAGCATGGTTCAGTTCTTGTGTACTCCAAAGATGCCTTAAGAAAGGCTGAGGCTGGGAACATGTTTCTATCACCAACAACTACACTTCAGCCTACAACAGCAAATCCTCTTTCTCAAAAGGCATCCAGGAAACTAGGTGTAACTTCAAGGCCAGACCAATTTGTCCAGCAAGGCAGCATCTACTCCAAGGTGCTGTCGTTCTCAGGCACTACGCAGCCCTTCCATATCTCAAAAATGTCACCTAGCTGTGTACAAGGAAATGGACTGTAGAGAAGATTGCAGTCAGCAACAAGACACTGCTCCAAGCTTATTTAGTGTCCATATGAACCCTGTTACAGCCAACAATACCACAGTTAAGTCAGCCTATTTATTATGGAAACAATGGTTATCTCCTGATTAAAAGGCATTACCTGTACTGTAACCAAGTACCCCATCACCACTCCTTTAGCCACACACTACTATCATGGATGTGTTAAAATGAATCAATAAATTGATCCAACTGAAAAATAGCCCAGGATTTTGATTTGTAAGGTGGTTGACTGATTTTTTACTTCAGGGGTCTTTTTTGGTTGGTTAGTTTTGGTTGGGGTTTGTTTGGGTTTTTTCTTTGGTTTGTTTGTTTTTTGTTGATTTTGTCATTGTTGGTTTTGGCAGCTTTTTTGTTGGGTTTTTTTTTTGGTTTTTTTTTTTTTGTTTGGTTGGGTTTTGGTCAGGTTTTTTTGGGAGGGCTAGGGTAGAGTTTTTGCATGAGTGTGTTGAGTGATGGCGGTGCTCAAGGCCAGGTTGGAAAAAGCCTTGGGTGACATGGTTTAGTGCAAGGTGTCCCTGCCCATGGCAGGGGGGTTGGAACTAGATGATCTTAAGGTCCTTTCCAACCCTAACTATTCTATGATTCTATGGTGTGAGAACGGTATGAAAGGACAAAGGTAGATCAACTCCCTGATCCAGCTACAAAGCGATAACTTGATAAGCTTCACCCCCCACAGTGGCCACAAAGACTTAAGCTATCTGTACTCTCTTTCCTCAACTATCCATCTTCATTTTACCTGTACAATACGAGCACAAGAGTGTCTGTCCTGCACAGAAGCCATGTGAAACCAGCCTTTTGTGCTAAGCTATTTATCAGACCAGTTCACTGCATGAGTACAGAAATGCTTGTGGTGACAAAATACAATAGACATCACAAGCCCCTAAATGGCCACAGGAATATAGCTCAAAATTGCACTGAAGCAATTTAAACAGTAATCTTACCAATAGCACAGTCTAAGAGGAGGTTGAATGAATGCTGAAAAAATATAAGCTTCTGGGGGAGGGGAAAAAGAGCTTCCTACAACCACCTGCTAGTACAGTTGCCCATGCTACTCATCCATTCCAGTTTGCACTGTGCAGTGATAAAGAACTGATTATACATACCTGTGACAAGAAATGAAAGGGTCAACATGAGAATGGAAACAACAGCCAGGAAGAGTGCAGGACTTTTTCTTGTTAGCTGCGCTGACTTATAATGTTAATTACATCTTGTGCACAAGTTGCTTTCTAAAACGCATAGCTGAACGATCAGCCTTTGTCAGTCTAAGGATGCACTGCAGGTGAAAGCCCATCGCCCACCCAGCTGCACACTCCAGCCACTCTACTTGATCTGCTCCAGAAATTACATAGCCACAGGCAAGTCAGGTCACTTCATAGATCTGACTGAACAGACACTTGAGCAAATGCAGAAAGATACCAATTAACTTTCAATCAGATTTCACACTCTCTTTCAGACATAAGAGAGTGTTAGGATGCAGTCAGGACAGAAAGAGGGCAGTGACTCCATTTTAGGAGCAGGCCACAAAACATCTTAAAAGGGGGGAAAAAAAAATTTAAAAAGAAGTAATCAAGCGTTAAGCAGAGTATAACACTATTTGTGGTGACATTTGCAAAACCTACATCCAGCCATGGGCATGCCAACAAGTCATATATAATGTCACAGAACAGTTCTAGTTGGAAAGGACCTAAAATGATCGTCTAGTTCAACTGCAATAATTTTCTTATTCTGCATGTAAACAATTCCTGTTTCAATGTATATTTTAGGCCTCAGACTTTGGAGAAAATATATAACTCAAAAGATTGAGGGCAGAATCCAGGGCATCTAGTTGGGAGAATGACCAGCACAAGCTACTGTTAATCACTACAACTCATAACAGCAAGCATGTTCTAGCTCAAAAAGAAAAACCCCAAAACACACAAAACAAACTAACAAAGAAAAAAACCCAAACCCAAACCAAAACAAAAACCCAAACCTTTTTCACTCTGACCATCCTCTTATACCACAAGATGCCAATGTCTTAAAAGAGAGAAAAGGGGTAAAGAAAGGGTAAAAGGGAAGTCAGACATAGAATATAGTAAGAAGCCCTGGCAAGAGGGAAAGAAAGTACAGAGAAGAGCAGTGTTAGTTGCAAGAAAAGAAGAGTAGATTTGGGTGAAGCCCCAAAGCAGGAAAGGGAAGGTAGTGCTCAGGAAAAAAAGGAAGAGGGAAAGAGGGAGGGGAATTTGGAGCATCTGGCTAGGCAATTAAGTTAATGTCCAGAAAAGAATACATCCTAAGTTAGCTTTATTGTCATATCTCTTCATCCTTTCCCTATTATTTTCCGTAGTTCAGAAGCTGAACTACACCAGGATATCTAACAACTTACACACAGAAATCCTTTCTTTTAGAAATGATGGCAAAAAAAAAAAATTCTAATTTCTCAGTGAAAATGAAGACACTATTGCCCTCACTTGGTAGCCACTGTAGAACTAGCACTCTCTGAAGAACTACACTAGCAAATCCATGAAGATACTCATCAGATTAAATCTATCCTTAAATACACAGGTAGAAGAAGCAAAGGGGGAAAAAAAGAAACATAATTCCAGAGCTTAAAGTACTTGAATTTCTTTTCAGTTTAACTGTAACTTTCCAGGATTTAGCACAGAAATAGCACTTGTCGATAATGTGCTTGCAGCCAGATCCTGGAAGATCCTGCACACAAGCAGCAAGCTATTGCAGAAAGTCATGGGTATTTCATGAAACAGAGGGCATTTAAGTTCACCATGCTCATCTGCTCCTTACTTTTTTAAGTATGCACATCAGAAATATGAGGATATGAACCCCTGGCAGACATAGACAATATATCTAAACAGAATTTCCTTACCTAGCAAATGTTTGCATTAGCTTCCTACTACACAGACCATCCTTCATTTTGAGGGGGTCTGAGCTCCATGCCCATAGAATTTACTTTTCCATAGGAACTAATTATTCAAAAGGGATTTCAATGGGTTCTAGAGCGCTCGGTATATAACTTTCTCTTCTACTAGGATGCTGTTACCTTAAGGGATATCATGGGCTAATTCAGCAAAGCATTAAAAAAAATACAAAACATTTAGAATCATAGAATAGTTAGGGTTGGAAAGGACCTTAAGATCATCTAGTTCCAACCTCCTGCCATGGGCAGGGACACCTCCCACTAAACCATGCCACCCAAGGCTCTGTCCAACCTGGCCTTGAACACCGCCAGCGATGGAGCATTCACAACTTCCCTGGGCAACCCATTCCAGTGCCTCACCACCCTTACAGGAAAGAATTTCTTCCTCACATCCACTCTAAACTTCCCCTGTTTAAGCTTGAACTCGTTACCCCTTGTCCTATCACTACAGTCCCTAACAAAGAGTCCCTCCCCAGCATCCCTATAGGCCCCCTTCAAATACTGGAAGGCTGCTATGAGGTCTCCACGCAGCCTTCTCTTCTCCAGGCTGAACAGCCCCAACTTTCTCAGCCTATGACTCAAAAGTATTATCAAAAAAGCCTAAGCTTTAAACAGTGTCTAACACCAGCTTAATACATTCTCCCAGAGCTGGTTTGACAGCCTTACTAGCCTCAAGCAGAGTCTGCAAATAGAAATGGAAGTTATTTCTAGAGCCTCTATCAAAAGCCTCTGGATGTCATCTACCTGGACTTGTGCAAAGCATTTGACACTGTCCCACATAACATCCTTGTCTCTAAGTTGGAGAGACATCAATTTGATAGGTGGACCATTCGGTGGATAAAGAACTGGCTGGATGGCTGCACCCAAACAGCTGTGGTGAATGGCTCAATGTCCAGCTGGAGACCAGTAACGAGTGGTGTCCCTCAGGGATCGGTGTTGGCACCGGTCTTGTTCAACATCTTTGTCCGTGACATGGACAGTGGGATTGAGTGCACCCTCAGCAAGTTTGTCGATGACACCAAGCTGTGTGGCTCGGTTGATACGCTGGAGGGAAGGAATGCCATCCAGAGGGACCTTGACACACTTGTGAGGTGGGCTGATGCCAACCTGATGAAGTTTAACCATGCCAAGTGCAAGATCCTGCACCTGGGTGGGAGCAATCCCAGGCACAGATACAGGTTGGGCACAGAAGAGATTCAGAGCAGCCCTGCAGAGAAGGACTTGGGGGTGTTGGCTGATGAAAAAATGAAGCAGTGAAAATGAAGAAAAAAAATGAGCCGGTAGTGTGCGTTTGCAGCCCAGAAAGCCAACCGTATCCTGGGCTGCATCAAAATGAGGGTGACCAGCAGGTCAAGGGAGGTGATCCTCCCCCTCTACTCTGCTCTCCTGAGACCACACTTGCAGTATTGTGTGCAGTTCTGGTGTCCTCAGCATAAAAAGGACATGGAACTGTTGGAACAAGTCCAGAGGAGGGCCACGAGGATGATCAGGGGACTGGAGCACCTCCCGTATGAAGACAGGAGGAGAAAGCTGGGGCTGTTCAGCCTGGAGAAGAGAAGGCTGCGTGGAGACCTCATAGCATCCTTCCAGTATCTGAAGGGGGCCTATAGGGATGCTGGGGAGGGGCTCTTCATGAGGGACTGTAGTGATAGGGCAAGGGGTAATGGGTTCAAACTTAAACAGGGGAAGTTTAAACAGGGGAAGTTTAGAGTGGATGTGAGGAAGAAATTCTTTACTGTAAGGGTGATGAGGCACTGGAATGGGTTGCCCAGGGAAGTTGTGAATGCTCCATCGCTGGCGGTGTTCAAGGCTGGATTGGACATAGCCTTGGGTAGCATGGTTTAGTGGGAGGTGTCCCTGCCCCTGGCAGCGGGGTGGAACTAGATGATCTTAAGGTCCTTTTCCAACCCTAACTATTCTCTCATTCTACGATTCTGTTAGAGGAGTGATACATCACAACACTGGCAATAGCACATACCCCTTGCACCGTGTTTCACACTTGCTTGGGATGGCAGAGTGTTACGGGTACTGAAAGAGTAGCTAGTGACCTTCACTCTATAGTTCTACAGCTTTACATACTACACTGTATCTTTCTTCCACTGTAGTAACAAAGCTACTCATCCACCACACTTGTTCTTTTCAAGAAAGACTGGAGACATGCATTCTACAGAATGTCTTGCTTTAACAGAAATTTACAGGCTATTTCTAGAGACATTAAAGTCAGAGAAAATGGCTTACAGTAAGAGCAAAAAGTAGGATAACTTCAACCCCTCTAAATTCTTCTAGGTGTTAATCCGAGATCAGTATAAATTCTTGAGATATCTTACGATCTCTCAGAGGACGATTTTGTTCAGGGGGCACCACTCTTTCATTCCAGGGACCCTGCTCTTTTGACAATTTGGCTTGAGGGGGCAGGGAGGGGGCATTCTTTCAGCTATTTGGCTCACTGGGGTCCCCACTCTTTCGGCAATTTCATTCTGGCCCCTCTTTTCCAATTCTTGGCCAGTTCTCAGAATAGAATGTTTGTCACCTAAAAGGGTCAAGATCCTAAAAGCAATTTATAGAGACTATATGGTAAGGTGGCATAGAAAATAAAGGGCAAGCCTGATGTTTTCCTTGTAACACAATTTACCACAAGCACATGCTGCAACATTCTGCACAAGCTATTTTCCTAAGCACTAAAGGCTTCATGCCCAGGTATCTCATATTCCTATAACCCAGCCAAAGAGTGATGAAGACACAAATAACTGTGGCCAGTTCATCATCTGCCAGGATAGGACTGCTTCCTAGCCAAAGCATTACTCGAGGGCACTGATATGTGGGAGCATGCAATCAGCCAGGAATCCAAGAGTGTTCCTAAACTGGAGGATGGACTGTCCACATGTGGAGGCAGCACCTTCAGCCAACGGAGACTATTTCACGTGAAACTCTTCAAAACGCTATCTTCTGCTCACTAATACAACCTCTTACTGCTCTGCTTCAAGCAGCTCTTATTTCTCTCCACTGTGATCTGATCCTCTCCAAGTTCTGGACTACTCCATAGACCTTGCAGAGACCAAACAACACTGCTGTGTATGGCTGGTAGTTAAGTGTGTGTGGCCTGAATGGTTCAACAGAAGACCCACATGGCTCTACTTACACAGAATTTTTCTGTAAGGCTTGTCAAGTGGGGAAAAAAAAAACCACATATAGGAACAGGTGAAATTTTCCACTATTAGACAGGAAAACTTCCTGCCACTTCAGTGCATTCTTCTTTGTCTAAACTAGCAGTTCTTACTGTTAACAATGTGAAACATTACAGAGGTAACCAAGAAAAAATGTGGATTCCTGTTCCGTAGCCACCATCCAAAGGATATCAACCCTGTTTTGGCCTGAATTCAGATTTGATTTTTCACAATGCAACTTCTAACTACAAGTTTTCAGAGCTGGATTTCCCTTGTGTTGACTGAGCTCTCCTTCACCAGGAAATGGACTTGGGGCAGGCTGGGGGAACAGCCAGAAGATGCAGGAAGAATGGTCCCCTATCACGGCATTAACTTGTGTCACCTCTGTGATAGGTAACACAGAGATAATAGAGGTCACAGCAGCAAGGACATAGGAAACGCTTCCTCCATCTTTATGTTACATACTGCTTCTATTCATTTTCTACACTAAATAATAAGTGATATCAAAGATATTCACTTTCATTAACTTGTTTCCTTGGCCTTACTACATTTTCCTTCTCCCAAGGATCCTCTCCATCTAATGAATCCTTTTTTTTTTAAAACCTGAGGAAAGGGATTATTCAAAAACAATTAAGGACACCTACCAAGATGATACACAAGAGATTAGATTCCAAAAGCCTCTAAATAGAAATACTGTGGGAGATCTTCTACCCCAAAACTACAGCTGGAAATTGGAAAGGTTAAACTGAGGTTGGAGGTACACAGTTCAGTTTCCACACAAACTGCTGCCAACAATGCAGGCTCCTTGGCAGCAGCAATAGCAGAAGCAGCAGCGGTATTGTGAACAGCCCTGGCAACCTCCCTCCCTTTCACTGCAGCTCCTCTTTTCATAGCAGGAGAGAGGACGTGCCCTTCACTTCCAAGTCCAAAACCTAGAATAGAGAAGGGACACAGGTCTGTTCAATTGTTCTGACACACCCGCCCATGTCTCAGCTAGTCACAGCCAAGCCACACAGGTGCACACCAGCTTGGATAAAGACAACAACCAATTCCTTTTACCAGCAACTACACAGTGCTACAGAGCTTACTCTCTATACAACAGCACATTTGCCTTTCCTCTGGCTGCACTTTCTCTTGGATCAGAAAGGGAAAGAGCAATCAAGAGCAAGCAGTAGGGTGGCAATAGTGGCAGCAGGAACAGCAAAATCAAGGGAGAACTCCTTACTAATCCTTCAGAATCCAAAAGTACTCTCAACCTCCAGACTTAACAGTACTTCACCTAGAGGCATCCCAGCTCTCTGCCTCCCTGTCACACCTCTGACTTCCCCTGTTAAAAGTCACCTATGGCATTCAGATCCTGACAGATTACTGCCTTCCCTCCCCAAGTTTTAAAAGTTCACTATAAGTTGGACAAGCAAGCTTGAGCTCCACCTTCAGCAGGCCACCTACTACACAACTGAGATGCAGCACTTTTCCCTAATGACCTAGCAATCTACAAAACATGTTAGAGCCCACACTTACCTCCAGAAATTCCCAAATCGACCACACCACATCAGACTTGAATGGGACCCTAACCCACACCCCTAACCTTCTTAACCCAAACAACCTACCCTTTCACTACCATTCATTCAGGGAGAACACTACCCAAGGGGCTGTACACAGCTCTTTGCCTTATCCCTAGCATCACTTCAGGAAATTATCTGACCACAAGGTAAAGTTTATAATTTTGGAAATATATAACTGGATCATTAGATATTTACATAAGATGTTACATGGTTTTGCATGAAACTTGGCAGCTCTGGAATGCTTATTTGAGACATCTCACCAGCGCCTGGAGAAGGAGATGGAGAATTAAAAAGACCCTCAAGTAGAAAGAAGGAAAGGAGAGTTAATCCCTTTTCTCTCAAAAAGGGGTTATGGCAAAAACACACATTACAATAGCCTTTTCCATGGATGCACACAGAGTTCCTGCCTAAACGCCCTGGAAATAACCAGTGTAATGTTTCTATAAGCATGTTCTACACATCTTATGCTTGAAGTCACATTCTCAGTCCCTCTTCTCTCCCCTTCCCATGTATTAGACTTTGGCTTCCCAGTTAGTCTATTAACCACCACTTTGTTTAGGGGACTAACATGACATAGAAAGTTGTTTGCACCATTCAATTCTCTTCTTGGCTCCCATTAACTGCTGTTAAAATCAGGATGAAAAGAAACAAGGCACCCTAACGGAATTGCTCAATGGATTAGAACTGGTAGAGTAAATATACAGATATTTCCATTTTAAACACTATTAAGTTCTGGACTCCAAAAAGCCACCTGCGACACAGTTCCCTTGCAGTACAGGATAGAAAAAAGAAGTCTAGACACCATCACAACCCCTTTCTCTAGCACGAGTATTTTCCACAGCATCCACTTGATATATCAGTTAGCAAATGAGTACGAATAGGAGCCAAAGCTTGTAAGGCAATAACTAAACATAAAAAGAACTTTTGGTAATATCTCTATGATCGCAGTTTCTTTAACCAGAGATGGAGGAAATTATTCAAACAGTTCACAGGAACAACACAGAATAGTTTGGTTTGGAAGGAACCTTAAAGATCACCTAGTTCCAACTCCCCTGCTATGGGCAGGCACACCTTCCACTAGACCAGGTTGCTCAAAGCCTCATCCCACCTGGCCTGGAACACTGCCAGGGATGGGACCACAACTCTAAGCGTGATCATCCAGCCAACTCCTTATCCAGCAAGCTGTCCATCCATCAAATCCATGCCAATCCAGTGTACAGACAAGGATGTCATGCAGGACAGTGCCAAATGCTTAGCTCAAGTCCAGGTAAATGACATCAGTCACTCTTCCCTTATCCACCAATGCTGTCACCCTGTTGTAGAAGGCCACCAAGTTTGCCAGGCACAATTTGCCCCTACTGAAGCTATGCTGACTCTCACCAACCAACTCCTCATTTTCCATGTGCCTTAGCATAGTTTCCAGGAGGATCTGCTCCACAGTCTTGCTGGGCACCAAGGTAAGACTGACCGGCCTGCAGTTCCTCCGGTTTTCCTTTTTTAAAAATGGGAGTTATATTTCCCCTCTTCCAGTCAGTAGAACTTCACCAGACTGCTGTGCCTTCTCAGATACGACAGATAATGGCTTGGAAACCTCATCTGCCAGTTCTCTCAGAACTGATTGCTCTCACTGTGAAAAATTTTCCTCTTCTTGTCCAATCAGAACCTCCCCAGGAGTAACTTGTGCCCATTACACCTTTGTCTCCATCTCCTTTGTAGCCACCTTTTAAATACTGGAACATGGTGATAAGGACTCCCCTGAGCCTTCCTTTCTCAAGACTGAACAAACCCAGCCCTCTCAGCCTTTCCTCGTATGGCAGGCTTCCCAGTCCTTTGACCACCTTTGTGGCTCTTCGCTGGACCCTCTCCAGCCTGAACACATCTTTTTTGTATAGCAGGGTCAGTATTCCAGATGTAGCCTGACAAGTACTGAGTGAGATAATGCCATCTTTATCTCCACTGCTGATGCCCTTGTTGATGTACACCAGCATGCTGTTGTCCATCTTTGCCACAGCTGCACACTGTTCACTCATATTGAGCTTGATATCCACCATGACACCCAGGCGCCTTTCCACAGAGCTGCCCTCCAGCCAAGCAGATCATAGTGTATGCTGCACTCTCGGATTACAACTACCCCCGAGCAAGCTTTCCAAGACCATAGAATCATAGAATAGTTAGGGCTGGAAAGGACCTCAAGACCATCTAGTTCCAGCCCACTGCCAGGGGCAGGGACACCTCACACTAAACCATGCCACCCAAGCCTCTGTCCAACCTGGCCTTGAATACTGCCACAGGTGGAGCATTCACAACTTCCCTGGGCAACCCATTCCAGTGCCTCACCACCCTTACAGGAAAGAATTTCTTTATTATATCCAATCTAAACTTCCCCTGTTTAAGTTTGAACCCATTACCCCTTGTCCTATCACCACAGTCCCTCATGAAGAGTCCCTCCCCAGCATCCTTATAGGCCCCTTCAGATACTAGAAGGCTGCTATGAGGTCTCCATGCAGCCTTCTCTTCTCCAGGCTGAACAGCCCCAACTTTCTCAGCCTATCTTCATACGGGAGGTGTTCCAGTCCCCCGATCATCCTCGTGGCCCTCCTCTGGACTTGTTCCAACAGTTCCATGTCCTTTTTATGCTGAGGACACCAGAACTGCACACAATACTCCAAGTGAGGTCTCACGAGAGCAGAGGGGCAGGATCACCTCCCTCGACCTGCTGGTCATGCTCCTTTTGATGCAGCCCAGGATATGGTTGGCTTTCTGGGCTGCAAGCGCACACTGAAGCTGACTCATGTTAAGCTTCTCATCAACCAACGCTCCCAAGTCCTTCTCTGCAGGGCTGCTCTGAAACTCTTCTCTGCCCAACCTGTAGCTGTGCCTGGGATTGCTCCCACCCAGGTGCAGGATCTTGCACTTGGCATGGTTAAACTTCATCAGGTTGGCATCAGCCCACCTCACAAGCGTGTCAAGGTCCCTCTGGATGGCATTCCTTCCCTCCAGTGTATCAACCAAACCACACAGCTTGGTGTCATCGGCAAACTTGCTGAGGGCACACTCAATCCCACTGTCCATGTCATTGACAAAGATGTTGAAGAAGTCCAGTCCCAACACCGATCCCTGAGGGACACCACTCGTTACTGGTCTCCAGCTGGACATTTAGCCATTGAGCACAACTCTTTGCGTGCAGCCATCCAGCCAGTTCTTTATCCACCGAGTGGTGCACCTATCACATTGATGTCTCTCCAACTTAGAGACAAGGATGTCATGTGAGACAGTGTCAAACGCTTTGCACAAGCCCAGATAGATGACATCTACTGCTCTACCCCATCCATCAGTTCCGTAGCCCCATCATAGAAGGCCACCAGGTTGGTCAGGCAGGATTTGCCCTTAGTGAAGCCATGCTGGCTGTCACCAAGCACCTTGTTGTTTTTCATGTGCCTCAGCATGCCTTCCAGGAGAATCTCCTCCAAGATTTTGCCAGGCACAGAGGTGAGGCTGACTGGTCTGTAGTTCCCCGGCTCATCCATTTTCCCCTTCTTGAAAATGGGGGTTATATTTCCCATTTTCCAGTTGTCGGGAACTTCACCTGACTGCCATGATTTTTCAAATATGATGGACAGTGGCTTAGCAGCTTCATTTGTCAGCTCTTTCAGGACCTGTGGATGGATTTCATCAGGTCCCATGGATTTGTGTACGTTCAGGTTCCTAAGATGGTCTCGAACCAGATCCTCTCCTACAGTGGACCCAGGGTCTTCATTCTCACAGTCCCTGTGTCTGCCTTCTAAGACTTGGGTGGTGTGGTCAGAGCATTTTCCAGTGAAGACTGAGGTAGAGAAGTCATTACGAACCTCAGCCTTCTCCAAATCCAGGGTAGCCAGTTCTCCCGATAGCTTCCTGTGGGGGCTCATGTTGTCCCTAGTCTGTTTTTTATTTGCAATATACCTATAGAACCCCTTCCTGTTATCTTTAACATCCCTAGCCAAGTTTAATTCTAACTGGGCCTTAGCTTTCCTAACCTCGTCCCTAACTTCCCAGACAACATCTCATTCTCCAAATATATACCTTTGATGCAAAGTTCCCAGCTGAATTTCTCTAGGGTGTGAATCCCAGATGGCCAATCTATACAATAATTGTCCTTTCCAACTCCAGATTATGAAATATCGGCCAACTTAACAGACGTACAGCAGCACACTGTCTACTTGTTAAGTATGTACTAGAAAACTGTCCAACACCACATTTTTTAATCCAAAGATCTTAAGTCACCTAGTGCTGCTTTATGCCTTAAGTACAGCTTCAGTGTTTTTTCAAGCTTCAAGAAGGAAAAAAACCCAAAAAACAAAACTGAACACCCCACTCCCTCCAAACAGATCACTGAATATCCACAAATGAATCTATTAGCAGCAATACTTCTAGAGGTGGACCAGGTCCAAAACATGTAAGAGGAAGTTTGACAGTGTTTGAAGGAGGCAATACCAGAAAAGTAGTATTGTAATGAAAGATGATAATATAGAGCACATTCACTGATACTATACTTCATAACTCTACAGAAGTCTGATACCTGACTCTGCTGACCTAAGACTCTAGCTCTACTAAATACATTATTCCAGCTGGAAATGGCTACAAAAGCAACCTACTCAACATCAGCACTACCTAACTTCTACCTAATATTCTTTTAGGGGATACTTCCAAGGAAACATTTTCTACAGTCTTCCATGTGGAAAGTGAGACGCAAGTTACACATATTGGATCCATAACCCCTTTATTTTCCTCAGCACTGAAGCCTCCAATTCCACCCTAGATTATATCATGAACAGTCTAGCTGTGCAAAGAGAAACCAGACCTAATGAAGTATCTAATCAAACATCATAAATGTGTGTTAAAGTCTGTTCCTTTTAAAGATCATTACATTTAATGGTTTCCCAAGAGCACTCCTCTTGTGGCAGAGGTCATCAACTTCACTGAAATAGTCAGGTTCCTCTTCTATGTGGAATATGTAAAGCATAACACTAGAGAGGAACATAACCTTTCAGCCAGACTAAGAAAAAGGGGAAAAGAAACTTAAAAGAACAACCCAGGAGGTCACCCTGACTATACTTCAGAAACTACCTACCTTCAAAAGGCAAACTCAAAACATGGAAGTCACCCTAGTGCACCACAGCACTAGTGGAGGTCCTGAAAAAAAGATTCTTCTTTTCTGCTGGTGGGTTTCCCCTTAGATTGCTTCAATATGACCACTTATTACAGGCACTCATCTTACCTCCCAGTTCTCTGCTTCAAATTGCTTCCACTTTTAAGCAATGTGTTGTTTGGGTTTTTTCTTAAGAATAAAAACCAGCTTTACTCACAGTCATTAAAGCATTCCCCCCCTCCCTGCATAGCTAAAATTTTGGCCTAGCTTTAAACCATAGCATCGCACTGTGCAAGGCAATAAAAGGGTATCTCACAGCATTTAACCTAAATTGTTAGATGGAAGGCAGAAAAGCAACATAGGAAGCCAGAATCCAGCAGCTCCAGGTTCCTTACCGCTCCACCAACCAAATACGCGAACGGTATGGGAAAATCCAAAACGCTAAAACTAAGGTCTACTAGTGCCATCTGGAGGCCGTACAGAACAGCCCACCTAAAGTTTGATGTCAACCTCTAGAGAACACCACTCAAGCGTGAGCAATGAGAGCTTGCCAGCACACGCTGCACAAACATACCAACTTTACAACCATAGAAGAAGGGAAAAGCTTTAGAGTAATTAAAGATACTGATTGAAATAAGTTTATACCTTTCATCTGAAAGCATTCAACTATAAGTTTTGCTACAAGCCTTTAGCCAGAGCTGATGCTACAGCTGAAATTGTCTCATGAGCAGCTGAAGCCCAGTAACAGAACTACAGCTACCCTCCAGAGTCAGGACTGTCGTTTAACCAGAGATAACATCTCATTATTCTCTCTACACCAGTCCCACAGTCATACTGGTAGAGCTCACCATATCACAGAGCAGCACGGAGATACCAAGTGCCACATTTAGTCTCCATATACTAGCTACCTCTCACAGAGAGCTGTAAGATGGGATGCAATTTGAAGGAAAGACTACTTAGTGTACCACTGTGGTGTCCTGAATTATGTTCCACTTGTCATGTTTGTGGACAACACGTGCTCTAGCTTTGATTATAGTTTAAATAAATAGAATCTAAACATATTTAAGACTTGAAGATTTTGGAACACTGAGAAGTGATTTACAAGTACTACTGCCACATGGGATCTTACCCAGACGGAGAGTCCAGAAATATTAAGAACAATGCTTTTGGATGGATACCCAGAAAGAAAACTTACTTGGTTGCAGTAAGTTTCTACCTATCACTCAAAAGGATTCAACTGAAAAGTGATTTTACAGTGGCCATTTGAGTGCTCAGGGCTTAAGCCATGCTATCCACTGCTCTCCCATTGTCCCCTCTACATCATGTCATGACAAGCCTAATAGTGCCAAGAGAAACAAGACCTAAGGAAGAATCTAATCAAACATCATGTCTATGTTTCATATGAAGTCTGTTCCTTTTAAAGATCATTATATCCTATGGTTTCCCAATAGCACTCCTTTTCTGGCAGAGACCACCAACTTTACGAAACAGTCCTCTTCTACGTGGAACATGCAAATTCAGTTGGAGAGGTAAGGAACATGTAGACACTGGATTCTCAAGCAAAACATGTTACTCTACTGTCAGAGACAAAAATGCTATTTATCATAGACTTTGCACACTTGCCCCAGAGCAGAACATTTGCCTCTTAGACAGCTTTTTCCAGAAGTAAACTCAGTTACAACAAGATCAGCAGAACTGTTTTTAAGACATCAAGAATGGTGCAAATCATATTCGGGAGGCCTGCTGTGCACTCCCCATTTTCAGAACATCCTAGCAATCTACTCATATGTTCAATGATATTGTTTCCCTCTTCACTTGCCACTGACATTCAGTATTAGCAACTAATAACCCAAGAGTAAAGTCTTACATGCCAGGCACATTTAAGGCTCCTTCCTAAAGCGAATATAGTTGCCAAGTTTTCCACTAACCGAGATAAGCTACCCTGTCCTGTCCCCCTTCAGGGAAACAATCTATTCACATTGTCTTTGCAGGCAGGGGCACAGCACAACACAGCTGAAGGGGATCCGCTTGTCAATTTAAAGGAGGATATTTCTTCTGGGATCATTATTAATATATCCTTTGGATCCAATATCCACTTTGGATAAAAGTGAGTATTTGCCTAAGTCAGAGCCATGCAGGCTTGAAACCCAGAGATACTCTTTCTGGTACGCCAGATGTGCTTGTAAGATTCAGCATTGCTTAAAACTGTTGCAGACAGTTCTATGATGATCTCTTCTCCAACACTACTACAGTTAAATTTCTGATCTGTTGGAAATTCAGAGAGGTGATTATTTCAAATGTATTAGTTACTACAGACAGTTATTTAGTTAAACTTCTTTATTTTCGGTAGGTAAGTGTTCCTCCTGGGAATCTCAAGTATTTTTCATGACTTGTATGCAAAAGCAAATTGACATCTTGCCAGATAAGAATAGTGAACTAGCCTAAACCCACTTACTCAACACCGTAGGAAACACGAACAGTGACCTAAAATTTAGAAGAACAATTGAAAGTAGTAAAACAAAAGCAAATATAAACAACAGGTCTCCAACAGCTTTTGTCTTTAGGATTAAGCAGGAATTGAGAATGTTTAGATTCCCTTCACCAGGGAAGATGGATAATTGGCGCAAAACCACCAAGAATCCAAAACGTTTCAAGAAGAACCCGACCTTGAAAGTGAAACCACCAATCATAGTGTGTGTGGCTGTTCAATATTTAAGAGCTGAAAGCGTGCTTTTTTATTATATATGTAATAAAGTCCCTCACTTAAAGATCCTATAATCTATATAAAGTTATGGACACAGCATGATGAGGTATCATATATTAAAACTTCGCAGAACTCCCTCACTGGCACTTCCCTCATTTGCTATTGTGTCTAGATTACAGAGGCAAGCCAAAACATCTCTGGATTACAGAGAAAGAAGAAATCTTCCCTACCTGGCCAATCCTTCTTCATAGAGATAGATGACAAGTGGATCATAGGATGTAACCAGAACATAGAGGCGCACATCAAACTTGAAATCTGAAATACAGTTGTCAAGAGGCAGTGACTGTTAAGTATCTTTCAGACATCGTATCCAGATGAGGAATTGCAACAGACCCAGACAGCAATAAGCCATTATCTGCTATTTGCATAGGTTTCTGAAGCTTTCCCAGTTGAAAAGCTTCTAGATTTTAAGGAATTTTCTAGTTACATTTTTCCAGTACCTGAGAAAGATAGACCACCCAACTATTCAACTAAGTTCCTGCAAAGGTTGCAGAGATCCTCATGTGTGGGGTTAGGGGAAGAGAGAAAAGCAATTCCTAAACATACTTACCATCTATGAGCAAGGGGTTGCTGATGTAACGAGAAACCAGGATGTTGTCTTCCAGGACAATCTGGCTTGGCTGCAGAAGAACAAAGAATACCAGAGTGAAAAAACAGGAGACTTAAGGAATAAGTCAATTAGATCAAAACCACCATTTTTTCCAGCCTTTCCCTCCTAAAACCACTCTGTGGCAACAACTATGTCTGAAGGGGGAGGAACCAAAATCAAATGAACACACACCATTGTCAGTCACAACATACTTAAGGTAATTAGATCCAAACCAGAAGTCTGGGAATGAACACACTGCTGGAGCAAACAAACAAACAAACAAACAAAAAAGAAATATAATGCCATTGAATCTTCCAGTTCAGTGCCCCTTAGGGTAGGATACAGATTTAACAGCCATAAGGCATTGATTGTAAAATAGACAGGAAAACACACTCATCTAAGAAGTAACTGTCACTCAGTTTGCTTCTCAAGTGTTTAACCAAAAAAATAGCAAAGGGGTTAAAAAGACACTGGAAGGATGCAGCTGGTGAGCAATCACATGGAAAAAAAACCGTCTCCTGAACTTGCGATCTTTACACCTAGACCCTGCGCTGGTATCCAACCTTTTTGCCTACATGAGTAAGTACCTTGTGAGGTTCAGTTCACTGCAGAGGCTAATGATACCAGGAAGATGCTTCCCCTGTAGCTCAGAACAGAAAGCTCTATCTATGACAAATACATTACAAAGTCAAGGGATCTGTTGAAAAAAGCTTTTACTTTTTGTTTACAAGACTTTCTCTTGTAACCAGTTTTAACTACTCTGCAAACAGTTTCTTGAAAAACATGGCTCTTTTGCAAGATGAAGGCAAGGAAGAGAACCCCATCATCCTGCCTTTATCCAATTCTGCATGTGTTCACCCCATCACCAGCAGGAGCTGGTGTTCACCTCATCATAAGCAGGAAGCCTAGACATATAGAGCACACATATACAATGTGAGGGGGGAAAAGGTCAACTTCCCTCAGTGCATCACACAACAGTGACAGACTGATTTATTATGGATCAGAGAAATCCAAAGCTTTGCTATTTTGTTGGGGGGTTTTGTTGTTGTTTTTAAACACTTTTGTGATGAGACTCTAGAAGACACTCCCTTAATGGCATCACACTGAAGGAGATTTAAGTCATTGGGCCAAACCAGCTGAAGTGTTTCTGGAACAGATATACACAAAGGGAGATTGGTCCCAGAAGTGCTTTTTCCCCAGTTCATGGCTGACTGCCATGTAAGCCTGAGCTCATTCCTCTCTTTCAAGCAAAGAAAAAGCTGAGCACAGCTCTGGAAATACTTACCTCATACACTTGGCAAATTTTATGGGAAATGATCCAAGTAGCGAACACATGAGGCAGCATGACCCCTTCAGTACAGAGAAGACTAAAGGGGTTCAAGTGAGGGAAAACAAAATGACTCACCAGTCAGTTTCACTGCCGAGAATATTTACTGGAAACCCCTCGTGTCTGGCTTCTGCCCAGATATACGTGTTACCTATGACAACCTAACTCCCTGGAAAGCCCCAAAAGGGCAAAAGACACTATAACCAGCACATTGAATTCAAAGAACCACTCCCATTACACCTCAGTAGGGGCACACAGCTCTAAGGTTGATACACTAATATTTCATTTTAAGGTTTCATTTTTATCTGGTCTTTTTCAGGAGGAAGAGGGAGACAAGGGGACTGTTTAGGTCACACAGGGAAACAACTAATGAGAGTTCTGGGAATCTTCTCAAGGCCAGCCTATACTGTCAGCCGCAAGGAGAACATGAAGAAGCACAGCTTCCCAAAAAACTGTCCCAGGAAGCATGAACTTGCTCTTAATAAGCCAAGACTTGAAAGTGGGTTGCACGATAACAACAGAATACAAAGAAATAGACTGCATTTGGTTACACAACATAGGCCTAGGAGGAATTTGCCAGGTGCTGCTCACCAATGTATGAGGTGAAATCCAGGGCAGGGCCAGTGTGTGGTTAGATGTTTCTGTACCCCTTGCCTGGAAGCTGGTACAGTTCCGCAGACAATTTTACTAAAGAAGAGTCCTTTTGCTGAACACTTACATTGTTTATGAGATAGACACCTCGACCCCTGGAAGAGGCCACAGGCTTCACTATCCATGGACCTCTGTCCTTAGAATAGGTACCTGGTTAAAAGAAAACAGCACAAGTCTGAAACATTTTCCATTTTGCTTATTTACAGAGGAGCAAGAATCAAGAATGTTGTCTACAGTAAAAGCTTCAGAAAACTCCATGAGGAGATTAAAGTCTACTTTGATGTTGTATTTTACCACCTGGGATTCACCCCGATCATTACTGCCCATCCCGAAAGTTCCTCCTGCTGTGCCGATAGATTAATTTTCTTGCTCTATACCTCCTTTTGGCACTTCTCTCTTCAGAAATCCCACATATTAGGGTTATTGTGAAGTTGATCATCAAACCATACTGTGCACATATAGGCTCATTTCTGGACCCTTAAGCCCACATCAGCTTCTTGAGGACTTATGCAGGCATGAATAAAGCAGAAGAGCAGAAATTATACAAAGAAATTGTGGGCCTTTTCCACTGTCTTTCCAGTTTCCTCTAATTTTGTTGCCTTAACCACTGCCATGCTCAACAGGCTAGGATATTAAAAATAACTCCCTTTATCCCACCCATTTATCTTGCTGTAGGTCAGCCATTCACTTACTGCAGAAGTTCTGGTACTCTGTTGGGAGGATAAAGGTCCGAGGTAAGATATGGAATGTTTTGAATCCATGGGCCAGCTGCATACGACTGACATTCTTGTACAGTCTGTCCTTCCGTGTCAGTTCATATGACCTGAAGTCCCAAAACAAGAGACTGTGATTCCCTGACACACAAAAAACCAGCCCCACACACATTACAGCAACTTTTTGTCCTAGTTACTAAAGCATCTGTAGCCCTGTCAGATGTCTAAACCCTAACCTGCAACTAATCTTCAGTTTTATTGTCTCTATCCTGTGGCCATATTAATATGCATTTCCAAGACAGACTGAAGCACAGCAAACTGTTTTAACAGTGTTTGTAAACTTCTGCAGGTGACATCTGACTATTTCCATAGCTAAGAACCCAAAATACTTATACCACCAAATATAGAAAAAGGAAAAACAAACACAAAAACCAACCAACCCCAAATCCCATATTTGGGCTACAGGCAAGCACTTCAACTCTCATACTCTCTCCCCAAAAACACCATTTAGAATGAAGACAGCATGTGGCAGAGGCCCAGTGCATTGGGACTTTCCGGTAACATGTATACTCTATTTTATTTATTTTTTTTATATCTATCCATGTTCAGATTTTTGCAAACTATCAAAAAGGTGTTCAGCAAAAAAAAGATATCAAGGCCTTACCTAGGGAAGTGATTGACTTTCTGAATATCTGTAAGAGAACGCAGCAAGTAGGTCTTCAAGTGTGATCCTGTCCACATGAGATTGTAATCGCTGCTACCAGGTTGCGCCTAAAAAGCGACATAAAACCACCACACACATAAAAACATAGAACTGAAGAAAAGCACCAACATTTATTCTATATACTGTCACCTTATGTCTATGACCAAGGTGATTCTTGTTTCAGACAAATCTTCTTTATCCATCTCCAGTATTAGGGCGACTCTAGCCAGACCCTTGTCCAGCTATGCTGGGAAATAACCATGCCATATTTTTCTAAACAAACTTGTGGGTTTGTTCTTTTTACAGACTGTTTAAACACAAATCCTAAAGCATTTTAGATTTCTTCAGGAAACTTGTGAGACCAATGCCTTAACTTGGTGTTATTCAAAAGAAAATCCACCATATATACACATCTCTCACTGTCATTAGCTGCATATGGGACATTCTTTAAAGCAAGACATGTGCTAGAAGAGAAATGTAAAACACTACACCAATGCTTATGTGAGCTTTCAAAAGCTGAGATTAGATCCTTTAGATCTTTCCAAGTGTGTGAGATGACGTTTTAAAAGCAAGAAAAGACACATGGTGAACTTCAGCATCTCTTTTTCCCTAATTTTGCAGCCTTAAGGGTACTTCTTTAGGAGATCAAATTACAATATACTGCCTGTCTGACTGGCAGAGTAACACAGCAACTCCTAATGCCCCAATCAGAGCTAAAGTTTGTTGCACTCACCTCATGGAATCCATGGGCAGTCAGAATGCTTCGAACCAGACGGCCATCTGCTTGCACAATCTTGTAGGACAAGTGAAAGCGTTCTGTTAAGAAGGCAAGAGACACAATATTAGAGTCTGCAACTGTGCCTATACTACCTGATCAGTATTAAAAATAAAATAGAGGACATCCTAACAAATGCCCAGTTTGGATTTGTTTTAAACAGCTCTTTATAGAGACTGCTTTATAACACTCCAAACACAATTTCAGCATTTTCTCTCTTAGAGTTTTGTATTCCTAGCTACAAGTAATCATCCCACATGCTCCTCATTGACATGGTTAGTTATATGTTCATTTTTTAGGTCTTGAAAACTCAAAATAAACCACTGAATTTTTGGTCATACCTCATTCACATGTACTGATCTACCAATAAATAAGCTACAAAAAAAAAAAAAAAAAAAAAAAGCAGGAAATAAGGAAAGGACAAGGAAAGAAAAAAGAGAAAAATTACTATCCAAGTTGAAGGTCATAAAAACAAAAGCAGTAAGCAACATTGGAGGTGGAAAATTAACAGAAAACAAGCAGCAAGATCATAGGCCAGTTGCCATACAAAAGGATGTGGCAATCCATAAAAGTTCAAAGAAAACAGAGGAATAAACTGCAGTGCTAGAATCACATGCAGAAGGCACTTTGAATTGGTTCAAACTGAGGATAGAAAAATGAAGATTAAATTAAACCTCAGGAAATAAATTCTACCAATTAAAGTAAGACTAAAGAAGAGAGTAAAAAGTATCATAATCTGGGATTGGACAAAACTCAAGGGAATTTAACAAGTTGCACTATTCAGCAGTAGACTTGAGCCATGAAAAGCCTCTGTCTCCTGAGGAAAATCAGACACACTGCACGCCAGTCGAGATACCAGTTACAATTACCATCAGCTTTTCTGTCACCATTCAAGCATATATTTAATTCACATCAAAAGGATCAGGAGTTTCCAAACACAAATCATCTTCTCCACCCCTTATCCCAATAAACCAGAAGCATTTCTGCTTGAATGAGATATTAGAAATGAGGGCACCAATTACCTAAGAAAGGGAGAAGCAAGAGATGAAAAGCAGTGTCATCATCTTCACAAAAAGAAGCTGAGTAGATTTAAGCTTTTCTCCAACTCAGCATATCCAGAATGAGCTCCCAGACGTACACACCCACAAAGTACTAACTCTCACAATCCAGTGACTGCTTATAACAACTCTCTCTTAGAGGCTCTCCCTTTTTTGACACTAGATGGGTTTGGTCTCCTCATTCAAATGCTGCCAGAGCAGCAATCATTTTTCTTATAGCCTTACCCGCAGTTGTGAGGCTGTAGATGCAGAGATTTGCTACCACAGCTTACTACTGTTACTATCATTGCAGGACCAGCTGCTTCATATACCAGCGAAAACCACTAAGAACTCATTGCAATGATTGAGTTCTTTGCTACCGAGTAGCAAATTTCATCAGTTCTAGCATGGCCTCAAAGTTCAAACTGCAAGCAAGCAGTTCCAGCTCAAAACACATCAGGACCCAGTGGAGGGGCAAATATAGACACTTGTCACAACCCAAAGACATGATAAACATTCACCAGCTGGTCAAGTGTTTCTGACCACCTCAGTGCTCAAAGACAAGAGAGAATTGTCATTTCCTGCTTACCATGTCCTCTTCCCCACCATAAAGAGAAGCAAATATCAAGGTAAGAGACTTCCACCTCATGCCTTCAAGCCAACAGCTGGCACATAGTGGCACCTACCTCCAATTAGGCGGAGATAGCTGTCATTGGTCAGAATGGCTTCCGCATGAAACACCAAGATGGGGATCCGTCTGCAGCCACCACCAGTCCACTTGATACACGGATGATCTCTGAAGCAGCAAGACAGTCAGTATAAGCAATTGCTGAATCTCACATGCAGTAGTTACTTACAATGAGGACACAGTAGTTCCCCATACCTGCCCATGCTTGCTCACCTAGCCTGTGGGCAGGACCCAGGCAGACACACTGTACGAAAATAACGGAAGACTGGCGAGGAAGATTGTAAACATGCTTAAGTGACATGCAGCTGGGGTGCAGAAAAACACATATACCACCCTAATTCTTGTCTATCCTTGTGTGTTTGACGAGTAGAACATCTGTGTTCAGATAACGTAGGCCTGTGATAGACTTAAAGGTACCCTATCAAATGTGGCTAAGATTCCTGCCCTGCTGTGGGAAAGATCAAACCACAGCGCCAAAAACTACGTCTGTGTGAATCTGTGGAAACCAGGCACAAACAGCAGGTTCAGCAATCCTCTAGCAAGGACTGAGCTCTGTGGTGCCTGTGTCCCCACGTGTATGCTTCTGCCTGGGTGCTGCTTCAGGGATCCCCCAGTTGGTGAGGTAATGAAAACAAACTCACTCTTTGCATTTCAGCTGTGGCTTTGTGGTTGTTCCTGTGCCCTGCCTGTGCTGACTCACGCACACATGCTAGGCATCCTTGATACTCAACTATGAAGGGAATCTTCCTTCTTTTGGGTTAGTCTTGCCAGTCTAAGCCAGAGTGCTGGTTAATTTGTGTTTATTTTACTGAGTACAGTTTATGAGAAAACCCACAAGTTTTCACAGCTACAGTTCATAGAATCATGGAATAGTTAGGGTTGGAAAGGACCTTAAGATTTGTAGCCTGAAAACAGGATCTATAATTCTGGGTAAAACATAATTGCCGGCATCCACAACCAGACCTTACAATGCAGGTTCCAGTCTCCAATTTAAGAGCTGCAAATCAGTGCACGCTCCCCGGCTGTAATCCTGGACTCTAAAGCACACAAAAAGGCACAAAAAGGCACTCATGTGGAGTCTGAGGGACTAGAACAATAAATAAACTTGTGTGTTCTTCCTTTTTAATTTCTGCCAGATGCAGTAGAATGCAAGCTCAGAATTCAACAATGACACCCCCAGCTAGCCACTACAGGTTCTGAGATACAGTGATCAGTTCTGTCCAAACCAACAAGACTATATTGGGAATTATCATCTCGTTAGAGAAATTAAAGACGCACACAAAAAACCTCCACATACAATCTGTTACATAAAATCCTAAGGTCACAGAAAGAAAAAACTGTCAACCTCCCTAAGCAAATAAAACTCTGAATGCTTATTATTCTCATAATATCTACACAGACAAGAAGAAATATAAAGACTGGCAGTGATATATAGAAGCATTTGTCTATAGAAAGTTCAAAATCACTACCAAAGGTTTTGAGAAACTACAAAAGACAAAACGCTTCCCACACTTAGAACACAAGAACAGATATAAAAGGGCAACTTTGTGATGCTAGGACAACTAAGTACTCTTAAGTATAATCTTGGTCATCCTAACCAAGTTATTACCATTATCACCCAGACAGATTAATTTCACAGCACTGTTTTCACCACCTCTACAGAAAAAATAAAATAAAATAGAAAAATTCACTACAGGGGTTTAAGTGGCTGCTCAGGCTGGAAGGGACCCAAGAAGCTTCCACAATTTATAGTACAGGCCAGAGCCTTATATAAGTTGGAAATGAGCTGAAGCAACAAGATGGGACTTTATGTTAAGCCTGTCCTGAGGATTTGCAGTAAGGCTCAATCCTCCAGATGACAGTCATTCATTCCTAGCATGACCCTTTGTCACTTGATGCAGAGACACTGTTGCAGCTACATTCTAGATGAATGTTAGTTCTGGACTTTCCCATCTATAAGAGTCTGGCAGGTCTGAATCAACTATTTGGTAGGAAACAACATTCCTCTAAATGCCTTAAGTCACTGCAGTTTGCAACTGAATGCTCAGTAATAATATGTACCCAAAAGAAAGCAAACAGGACATTTGAAAGTAGGTCCAGCTGAAAGAGAAAAGAAACCACTCTGGAAAAGAATAAGATAAAAGAAGTTACTAAACTAAGAAGGAACAAGCACATACTAGTAAGTAATAAGAACTCTAGGAGTTGATTTGTTAACAAGACAGTTTTTAAAAAGGACACAAAACACTGCATATCAGTCTACTGTAGAAAGCAAAAACTAAAACAAAAAAAACCCTAAACAAACAAACAAAAAAAGAAGTCATTTATTTCCTTCATTTTCTTAAACACCAAGAAAGTTCCCAGCTTCCGAACACAACAAGGTGACATCAATGAAACTACAAGACTTTAGAGAAGGAAGAGCTGCTCCTCTGACCCTGATGAATAGATGAATATGGTGGTCCTTTAGGCTACAAAACATAGGTAGCCTGCCCACAGACTTCAGGCCCAAACTATCTTTTGCTTTATAGATAGGAGGAGGGTAAGGAATGTAACTGCCTTTTCAGATTAGTACAAATCCTGCAGGAAGCACAGGGAGATAGAAACAATTAAGCAGTCGTTTTCCTACTCACTCCAACTTATCAATGACATCTTCTTCCTCCTCCTCCTGCTGTAAGGATGAGCCAGTTTCCTCCAGATCCCGAGCAATCCCAGCTGGCATTTCCTCTGCGAGTTTTCATACAGCCCAGTCCCGGTAGCCTCCGAGACTCCCTCCTACTGATTCAGGGGATCTTGCAGGCGCAGTTGCCTGCAATAAGGATTAAAAGCATGAATGCACAGCTGAACAGGACAGCAAGACAAATAAGGTAACATAACGCCCACCTCCTGTCAATACATATTTCTCACAGAACTATCACCAAGCTTGTTACAGGCAGTAAATCACCTCCTAGCCAGATGAGTGCAGGCACAAGCATCACCTTCCGGCAGATTTTTCCCCACCTGCCCGTGAGAGTCGTCCAGGCGCGTACCGCTGAAGCGCGTCCCTGCCCTGCCCGCGGCCAAACAGCCGCACCAGGCGGGCCAAGCCCGCCCAGCCCAGCCTAGCGCGAAACACCCGCTCCTCCCTGGCGCCGAGAAAACGCCCAGGGCCAGCGCCTCCATCAGCGTGGGCACAGCTCTGCGCCACGGCCGCTCCGGGAGGGGACACTGGGGTCCGGCCTACGCGGCGGCGGGCAGGCCCGGAGACCTGCGGCGGCCCCACGAGAAACACGAACCGCGGGGAGCGCCGAGGGGGCCACGACTCCCGCTCCAGGGCCAACGGCCCCTCGCCCTAAGACAGCAATTCCCTCAGCGCACCCGTACCTGTTCCCCCATTGCCCGGGGACGGACGCGACGCGCCGACAGCGGCCACAACCCCTCCCTCCGCTTCCCCGTTACTACAACAACCCACGGGCTGGCCCCGCCTCTTCGCCAATGCGCATGCGCCGCCCTCCTGGCGCCCAGCCCCGTCTCCGCCTACCGCCGCGGCACCGCCTCACGGGGGGCGGCGGAGCCTTCTCGTCACTGTGGTGCGAGTGGAGTGGCGCTCCCGCTGCCTATGGGAGCGCCGGGTGGAGGCGCGCCCCACGGGAGGGGCGGTGCTCCGGCAGCGGTGTGCTGGTCCCCGCGGGCAGGGGTCGTGCCGGCGGGCAGGATGAGCCGGTTCCTGAATGTGCTGCGCAGCTGGCTCGTGATGGTGTCGGTCATCGCCGCCGGGAACACGCTGCAGAGCTTCCGCGACCACGGCTTCCTCTCGGAGAAGCTGTACACCGCCAGCCCCACGCTCGGTAAGGGCCGCGCCGGCGGCTGCTGTCGGGGCCCGGCAGCGGCCTGCTCCCCGGCGGGGGTGGGGACGGCTGGCGGGGCTGTGCGTGGTTTCCATGTGCTCCCCACTCTTTGCGCAGTGAACGGGCTCCAGGCTCGGACTTTCGGCGTCTGGACCCTGCTGTCGTCGGTGATCCGTTGTCTCTGCGCCATCGACATCCGCAATAGAACGTACGTAATGGAGTAAAGGAGCACCGGGAAATCCTTGGGTTTGTTTGCTAGTCACAGCCTCAGCAGTAGCTCACAGGGCAGCGTGGAGGAGATTGGGATCAGAAGCTGTGCCTCATCTTTCTATAGGGTTGATAGCGTTCTCCCAAAAAAATCCTAAATAGCAGTGTGGGATTTGTATGTTAACTGGTGCTCCCTCCTGCCTCTGAGGAGATGGCCTGCTCATTTGAGTTGTGTTTCTGAGCTCAGGCAGGAATTAGTAGATCTGAGAACTTAGGTCAAAAATTTCTGAGCTCCAGCTTGGAAAGCATCTTCTGATGGTATTGCTGCCGATTGACATTAAGCAATTGCTAATGCTGTGATCTGACTGATAGTGCTTCCTCTCCGGTGTCAGCCCAGCTAAAGACTGTGACAGGTTGAGATGCCCCTTGAAGTCTCAACCTGCTGCCTTCCTCCACGTGCTCTTACTGGGGGCTAAGGACAAGGCCAGAGGCGCAACCTGATGCTGTGATGGGAGGAAGGCCATTTCTCCCTGTGGTAACAGAGGTATTTCTGAGAGGAGTTTCCAAGCGAGCTGACTGTAGGTCTGTGCTAGACAAAGCCTGAGCTGGAGGGTGCTTAGACTCACTCTTCTGTCCCTGCCTCCTCCAACCCCGCAGCAGAAGTAACTGTTAACCTGGCAGCATGTCCTTGGGTTGCCTAGGATTGTCTGTGTTAGGGAAGTGGAGGGACTCAGTTATCTGTTTTTAGGGGGTGGTGACTGCCAATTCCCAGTGCGCCAGTTGTTTGCACCTGCTCCCTTTAACAGCTGTGGCCCCTAGAGGGTAGCAGAGCATAAGTGGGAAGTTGTGTTGGGTGTTACAGTCTGGAGTCAGCCCAGTCCTGCCACCCTAGTGAGCAGTTCATCCAGTTCTCACCTTCTTTTTGTATGCACACATGCTTTTCACCAGTGCCCTATCCTCGCCCTCCCCTCTTCACCTGCCTTCAAGCCAGATAACGCCTGTGATTTTTCAATGCACCACACTGATTTCAATGAACACACTGCCTTGTTCTCTCAGTTGTGGCCCAGGCAGCTTTTGCACCTCACTAGGCAAGGGACCCCAAGTGCCTTCTGTGCTACCACAGTGAGGACAGATGGGGAAGCATGCAGGTATGCCTTTTTTCCACTCAGCCATGCTCATGTTCATACTATGGGCTAATTTACTTCTTTCTGCTCTCCAACAGCCTCTATTACATCACACTCTTCACCTTCTTTTTGGCCCTTGTTCACTTCCTCTCCGAGGTCTTCATTTACCATACTGCAGCCTTGACAATTGGAATTATGGCACCCCTCATGGTAGCAAGTAAGTAGAGCTCTGCAGCCTCTCCCCACAAACTCTCCTTGGAGCTGTGACCCCCCAGAAAAAAAGTCTCTATGGGGCTATGACATAAGATCAGGGAGGTAGTGGTGGGAGGAAATACCATATCCCCTGGACAAACTCATGCAAACTCATCCTGTATCTCTGTCACAGGTTTCTCTATTTTGGGGATGTTGATTGGGCTGCAGTACCTGGAGGTAGAAGCACTGTCACAGAACAAGAAGAAAAACTGAAGCTGAGGGCCGGGTGTAGGTCAGCATTGTCTCCTATCTTCACTGCCAAACTTCCACTAAAACTCTAGGACATCAGCCCCACTAGTGGATCAATGTTGGACTGTCAACGTCTCACCATTACTAAGTTTTCTTTCTTGTCCAGGGAACATTTCAACTGACTGATGTCAAAGACCAAGTCCCAGAGGAGTTTGTGTTAAAGTTTGCAGGGGCCAGTTAGTGACCACCTTCCTGGAGAGCAGGCAATGTTTCAGGCATGCCCAGTGCATTAAGGACTTCTCTCCCATTGTGGGGAGGAGGTGTAAAGCTACCCAGGATCAACTGAACTCTTCAGACCAGAGAGAGAATGCGTACTGCCCCTGGCACTGCTATGTAACTTGCATGTGTGTGTTCTTCAGGGGCCATTTCTAATAAATGGCAGAAAACTACAAGGTGCTATGTCTGTCTTTCTGCTACACAGCAGCAGGTCAAGGATGTACAATCTCAGAGCAAACAGCAGATTCTGCTGTATGCTGCACAATAAACAATCTGTCTTTGCAGTAAACCCACCTTTCCCTGACTCCTTTCTACAAAGTTCCAGGTCTGACTGCTCATATCACACACAAACACGCACAAAGAGAACTGCTGCAGCTCTGTGCTTCCACAGCATACTGGTGACAGCAAACTGCATGCATCTGAGCTACCTTTGCTGTGAGTTAGAACTACATAAGACAGAGAAAACAGGATCAGGTTGCTTAGACCTAGGTGAAATAATGCCCAGAGCAGATGGGCAGTGCACAGAAGGCAGGAAGGAAGCAGCAGGATCTCCTAGCTGGGAGGACAGTGCATGTGCAGAAGAAAAACACAGAAGGGAGGAAAAGAGCACAACAGTAGCATTGGGCAGAGAAATTCCTTTTCCATTCTGCAAAACACTTAAGGCTATTAAAAGAGCCAGATGTAGACTGTTTCAACCATTTAATATGAATGTGTCAGATTTCATTGTACACTTCAAATGTTTTTATTTTATATATATATATAAATACTTCTATTGAAAAGCCATTTTAGACCCTCACCCTCAATCCCAAACTATGAGATAGGAATTGAATCTTTTAATGTGTCAAAGACTGCAGTTTCACACACACACACACACACACACACACACACACAGAATAAAAGTTTTGTCAAAAAGGACTATTTTTATCCGTTCCACCTGGTTGTAGCTTTTGATTTAAGGAGTATAAGGACACTTGATGTCTCCACCAGTGGAGAGGGATGCTAGAAAAGAAGAAGGATCTATATTTGTGTTAAGAGAAACAGCAGCATACAAAGTGGCAGTGTCTATGAGACACAAATGCTGGTAAGAGGGCTTCTCCTGTTCTCTATTACAAAGTGGGAAGCTTCCACACTGGAGCAGATCTAGATTCCAATCATACTCAGCCTTGGCTGGTTATCTCAATATAACACTTCACGAAAGTTTGTACGTAGCACTGAAACATGCAAAAGGCACTTTATCATTCAGGAGGAAGACACAGTCCTCAGCCCAGGGAGCTTGTGTTTTGACTCATTCCTGTGGCAAGTGTGATGAACTAGGCTTAGGCTACAGCTTCAACATAAGCTGCAGAACTAGTCCTTGCCTCGAGGTAGGAGGATTGGTGTCTCTCAATTATTCCTAACATATAGGAACATCAGGGCAACCTCAGTGAATTACGAGCAGAGGTTTATCCACGAGGGTATTTCATCTGGGACAGCCACGTAAAAAAACAGAGCCAGCACTTGCTGGTGATGTGCTGAGGCCTCTACCATCACCTGTGCAACACAGAGCATCACAGGTACCAAAGCAGAGCAATCCCTCATCTTGAGAGACAGCAGAAAGCTTTTCTAGGGCTTCTCACAGAGCAAGCATGGTCCAGCATCTGCATTTCATGTCACAGCCTGCCTGTGAGAGGAGAGACAGACACATCCAGGGTGCCACCCTCATGTTCTCAGGGGTAGCCTGGACCTATTCTCAGCTCTGTGCTTTTTCTTTTTCAAGCATACACGTTGGGGTAGGGGGGGAAACAGTGGGTTTTCCCAACTTTTCTTCCCAAGCAGGAAAGTCTCCAAGAAGAGCAGCATGCAGACATGTAACTGAAGAGAGCAACTACCTTCTTGTTTTGCTCTTTCACTCTCTTCACTGGGCTCCTATCCTGAGGCTTCCCCCCACCGCCCCTCCCATGGTGTGCATGTAACAGGAGGACGGGTTTGGTAGCAAAGATGGGAATGAGGGGGACTGCATTCCCGTGAATGGAGACACCACTCCATTCACAGCTTTGATTCCTCAAGGACTATAGGATCAGTGCAGGCTTCTGGCATCACTTTCTGCAAGTCAAAGAGAGAAACAATATGGTTAGGATCCTGGCTGGCCAGACCCAGGCTTCAGAGAGACCAGCTGGCCAGAAGCTGGCTAATTCGCAACTCCCTGCTCCTGTGCAGAAATCCCCAACCAAAAATCACCATCCTAGGGTGCACCTGGTTCACTTCTACAGACCCTCCCACTTCCCAGACATGGAGCACTGGGGCAGCAGGGCAGAGCAAGTGTCCCACTTCCCCTAAGCTACTTGGTGTAGTCCTCAGACCACAGTTAACTCACAGAAGCAGTCTGGGCCCAGGGGTCAGCCGCACAGCCAGCTCACTGAACATATTTCACTGTGACACAAGATCAGCCTCGAAGCTTCAGGGCCAGTTCCCTGGGCAAGGGAAGGAACTGGGAATTCCTTCATGTCATGGGGCAACACAATGTCTATGGCAAGCACCGCAGAGAATCTGCATCCCATGCTCCCTCAGGAGGCTAGGCTCAGCACAGCAAGTAGCTCCACTCTGTCCTTACTCTGGCTTGCCTGAAGGTCTCTAACCCCCCGACAGATTGCTGGTTCTGCTCATTTTCAGGTCTTTTTGTCCCTACCCCTCATTCAGGACTGCCACCCTCTGCCCCACTTCTTCCCTGTCCCCAGCTTGGATTTATGGCTGGAATAATTCCAGAGTGGTGCAGATAAGGCCTTCAAAGTTCATTACTTGTATCTTAAAGAGCCATAAGAAGTAAGAGCCAAACATACACAAATTTGGGTTTTTTCCTGCATAAATACTAGAGAAGAATTAGCCTGATTACTTGAACCTTCCTAAAATTTCTTCCCTTAAGACAGAGGGAGTTGTAATTTCCCAGAGGAGGAGCAAGGACAACCAAAACTGCTGCCCAACTACCACCCTATCCTAGGCTGCATGAAACAGTCAAACTTTTACAACTCCAGTTCAGCATTCCTGGCTGGAGCTTTATGAGCTCTTCTACTGAGCCATTCTGGGGTGTGTTAGGATTAAACCCGAGACTTCTTCCTCCAGAGGATTTCTGCTTACAGTGAGACACCCCACTTGTCACTGATTCAGAAGACAGCATGCAGACTTGCAAGGGTAAATGTGGAGTATCCCATGACCTGGGCTCCAAGTTAACTCACTGTGGGGCAAGACTGACATTTGAGGCAGGAGTCAGGGGTGTATAGGAAAGAGGTTCACATCCCCGGTGCAGTTCAAGAGAAGTCCAGGGAGCATGGAAGCAAGAGATGGTAAACAGTTTAATTTTGAGTAGCCCCTTACACAAGTGCAGGTAAAAAGGTTTTATAGAGGTAAGCAGCAATATCCCAAAGCAGAGGAGTGAGATCAGGAAAGCTTCAGAGATGCCTGGAAGCAAAAGCCAGGAAGTGCATAGAGGGAACTCATACCAGCAGGAGGAGTAGGGGGGTGCATGAAGTAGTGCCAGAGGTAGGAGTAAGGGGAAAGCTGCATTTAGGCTTGGGAAACCCCAACAGAATGCATCATGGAAGAACTCTGAACAGGCTCTCCAGACACCTCTGGGGTTTGAACACTACTCACCTGCTGAGGAGCTACAGGAACAGAGGTTTTAGGAGAACAGCCTGCCTCAGGGCTCCACCACATCCGGAAAGGAATGCTGCCCTCTCAGCTGCGAGTCACAGCGATGGAAAAGGGTATGCAAAGGGCCTGATCATGGTTTTGTGACAGGAGGAGAAGGCTGCTTGCCACATAGTAAGCACAGAAAGGGAGCAGGCAAGTCTGGGGAGCAGAGGATGCAGTACACATTGTGCCTACTACGCAAAACTCTTGCCAGTATTTCACTAGAGAGAAAGCATGCTATAAATTGCAAGGAACTCCAGTACGCTACTGAGGGTGGATGTTTTATCTAAAGCACTAAGCTGGCCTCTAAATCACACTGGCCTTGGGAGAAAAAAGCAACATGTTTTTGGGTATTACACTGAGATCCAGCAGACGTATCTTTGCATCCAGGCAAAACATACAACCAGCAAATAAGGTACTTGGGCCTGATCGAATCCTGACTTATCTGGGACATGGTTTGAAGATACAGCAGAAATTCAGTCCTGTTTTAAACGAATCCCTTGCTGTGGCTGTACACCTAGAGCAGGTCACTGGTCATCCAAAATCATCCACTCATCAGTGCTCAGCCCTGCTGGTAGCATTAACACTCCAGACAAAAGATTTTCATTTCATTACAATTAAGAAACCAGGACAAAGTCTGAAACCATTTACTGCATACTCTCTGCTATCAAGAAGAGGTTCTTCACACACTTGCACACGCGCATGCACACCAAAAACTCCATTTATCTACCACTAAGATAAACAGCGTAAGTGCAGCACAGAGTAGTCTCAAGTGCTTTGAACACACATAAATCAAATTTGAAAGTTTCAAAGAGGTCTAGCAAAGCCTGGTTTGAACTCAAATGCAGTCCTGCCATTTTGGAATCCAGCACTCTATAGGATAGCTGCCTTCTTAGAAACCCACACAAGCTTAAAAGTATTTCAAACAAATGTTGCCTAAGGCTTTTCTTGAACAAGTCACTCCCGAGTCAAAACAATCCATGGAAACTCAGCAAAGATACTATTTCATAATGCAAAGTACAGGAAGGTTTGCATGGATGCTGGAAACCAGAAGCAGATGAGTGAAAGCCATATGCAGCTGAATCAAATGCACCTACTATGAAACCTTGTGGCACAATGTTGGAATGGGTTCAGATGCACTTACAACAAAGGCAGCTCACAAAGAGACTCATTATCATGTAAAACGGGCATTTGATCCAAGTGCCTGAGACACAGAAAGCTAACCTGGCTGGCACTCTGAACTGAGGCAGACTGAAGTGGGAGGATTGCTGGAACCACACTCCAGCTTTATTACTAGAGGACAAGATGTCCACAATATCATTCGGCTAATTTAGTTTCCACTACAAGTTCTACTAATTGCAATTTCTGTTTAATTATAACCATCAGCAGATAAGGGCACTGATAGAAGACAAACTGTTTGTAAACACAAGGCAGGTCCTGCAGAAAGGGAAACATCACACAGCATGGACATAGGGGCCAAAAGCTTTGACAGGTGGCTGCTGAGAGGCTGATTCCTAGACAGTCTCAGACAAATCAATACCAAAGATCTACCCTGCTAAAACTGCCTCAGACTGCAGCACAGGCATGGCTTCAGAAGCACTCATCCTGGACTCATAACTTTCCCTGTCCATGGGACTCTTCCTCAAGCTTACATTAAAGTGTGGCAGCTACCCACTCCCTGTAGCACAAACTGTAATCTTAGCAGGATTAAGGCTGTTCTTCCCAACGGACTCACTCTGCTTTTGCCTGTTAGTCCTGTTGATCGTGGCACTAAGTGATACACACATTCAATGAACACCTTGAAAAGCAAAGGGTAGAGTGGATAATTTGGCAGATCAGCTAGTCAGTGCAAAGCAGAGGACAGTGAGTAATAAAGCATTATACCCTGAGCAACAGCTGAGAAAATGCCAAGTGCTACTGAGATTCACACATCAGCAAGCCTAGAGCTTTACAATTTTCATTCTTATACCAAAAGGCACCAACCCAATGACTCTGTTATTGCTAGATGTTTTAAACTTCTTTCTTGAAGCTGGCCATGCACCCTGGCTGTGATCAAGCCAACTCTTCTACAGGGCTCCTGGTATCACTTCCAGCCAAGAATCTGGACTGCAAAAGTAATGTCAAAAAAGATTCTCCAAATCCCTGTACCTCCTCTCCCCAGTAACTTACTGACAATTCAGATCTCCATCAGCTCCAGCACTAGGCTTTGCCTTGCTACACTTAGCTGAATCTCTATGCCCCTATCTGACATGAGTCTGGTGGGATCTCCACTCTGCTGGTGAAAGCTGTCTTGTCTTTCCTCTCAGATTGGGCATCTGAGAAGGCCAGAAAGATTCTTAGTACTCTACGGCCATTGCTGTCACCCCAGAAGTGCCATTGGCTTGGTGCCTGCGCCACCTATAAGGGTTTAGAGAAGCAGATTAGTGTGATTCTCCTACCTTTGTGTATGAGTTAATGAGCAGGAATGGGAATTGATGGAGTTAGGGTTACAAGCTACAGTCCCATAATCCATGATCTGATTTCTGCCTTGGAGTCTCTGTAAGAACACCCACAAGTCACCATACTAGAAAAGATGGAAGCAAGTAGGGAGGGAAATGAAGGGGGGGGGCAGGGGAGAGATAAAAAAAGAGGAACAGGCAAAGCAAGAAACTAGTAAAATTACGTGTAAGTAAAAAGCATGTCTAAGGCAGCTATCACTTGTAGAAAAGATCCAGTACCTGACCCCAGAGCACTCCACAAAAGCAGCATAAAATGCCCAAGCCTCACTGGCTGTTCTCCTGACTGAGGCATCCATGCTAGTGCAGAACACCAGGTTCAGCCTACCTTCAGTTGGTTGAGCACATGGGGTTGTTAAGCTTGAGAAGTACACAGGCAAGTTCAGCCTTGTGGAGGCCACATCTGGGGGTGTGGTGGGGTGTCTGTCATGACTCCCTCAAAGCATGAGTCCTCAGGGGGAAGGAGCTGCCAGTGAAGTTTTTGCCTGAGACCTGTTACCTCTCACACATCACTCTAGTTCTTACTGCTGTCAGTTCTAGGGGCTTTTAGTATTATAGAAATGATACCTGTATCATGCTTGCTCTGGTCTTAATGTCCTCCACTCTCCAGCAGCAAGCTTTTACAGTTGTATTTATACTAAAAGATTTAAACTAAAAATGGCTTAAGTAAAAGTGTACAGCTCACCTGGTGAGAGAATTGATTGACAAAGGGAAAAGGCCTTACTACTACCAAGCATCGTGCCAGAAGACCTTGCTATTTCCTGGGCCTTTCACATACATGGTACAAATTACCTCACAGTGCCACCAGCACCTCTCATTACAACCCTACTGCCTCAGAGCTTGCAGAGGATGGTTTGATCTTAAAACTAATCTTTTGTCTTGGACTTCAGCAGTATTAATTGCAGGATACAAGCAGTTTTGCATATATTAAAAGAGACTGGTCTTTATCCAGGCTCAGCTTCACTAAGTGTGTTCCAGTTAGTCCCATTCACACCAGAAGTCTGGCACAGCAGTTGTCTTCTAGTTGTCCCATAGACCATGATGCTCACCACTGCTAAAATCACCCAAACTTGCGAGCCTCAGAGCAGAGAAAAAAAAAAAAGCAGGAATTCTTCTTAAGTTATGACAGTGGGGCGGGGGGGAGCTGCTTTATCCAAACCAGATAAATTGTACAGTATTACCCCAACCCCAACTAGTATAGAGTTATATTTGCAAGAATTACTCAAGGTGACATTAATTCCCTTCACTTGTGACAATGAAGACCCTGGGCCCACTGTAGGAGAGGATCTGGTTTGAGGCCATCTTAAGAACCTGAACGTATACAAGTCCATGGGACCTGATGAAATCCATCCACAGGTCCTGAAGGAGCTGGCAAATGAAGTTGCTAAGCCACTGTCCATCATATTTGAAAAATCATGGCAGTCAGGTGAAGTTCCCAACGACTGGAAAAAGGGAAATATAACCCCCATTTTTAAGAAGGGGAAAATGGATGAGCCAGGGAACTACAGACCAGTCAGCCTCACCTCTGTGCCTGGCAAAATCTTGGAGGAGATTCTCCTGGAAGGCATGCTGAGGCACATGAAAAACAACAAGGTGCTTGGTGACAGCCAGCATGGCTTCACTAAGGGCAAATCCTGCCTGACCAACTTGGTGGCCTTCTGTGATGGGACTACAGAACTGATGGACAGGGGTAGAGCAGTTGATGTCATCTATCTGGGCTTGTGCAAAGCGTTTGACACTGTCTCACATGACATCCTTGTCTCTAAGTTGGAGACACATCAATTTGATAGGTGGACTATTCGGTGGATAAAGAACTGGCTGGATGGCCACACGCAAAGAGTTGTGCTCAATGGCTCAATGTCCAGCTGGAGACCAGTAATGAGTGGTGTCTGTCAGGGATCGGTGTTGGGACCAGTCTTGCTCAACATCTTTGTCGGTGACATGGACAGTGGGATTGAGTGCGCCCTCAGCAAGTTTGCCAATGACACCAAGCTGTGTGGTTCGGTTGATATGCTGGAGGGAAGGAATGCCATCCAGAGGGACCTTGACATGCTTGTGAGGTGGGCTGATGCCAACCTGATGAAGTTTAACCATGCCAAGTGCAAGGTCCTACACCTGGGTGGGAGCCATCCCAGGCACAGATACAGGTTGGGCAGGGAAGAGATTCAGAGCAGCCCTGTGGAGAAGGACTTGGGGGTGTTGGTTGATGAAAAAATGAACATGAGCCGGCAGTGTGCGCTTGCAGCCCAGAAAGCCAACCGTATCCTGGGCTGCATCAAAAGGAGCATGACCAGCAGGTTGAGGGAGGTGATCCTGCCCCTCTACTCTGCTCTCCTGAGACCTCACTTGGAGTATTGTGTGCAGTTCTGGTGTCCTCAACATAAAAAGGACATGGAACTGTTGGAACAAGTCCAAAGGAGGGCCACGAGGATGATCAGGGAACCGGAGCACCTCCCATATGAAGATAGGATGAGAAAGTTGGGGCTGTTCAGCCTGGAGAACAGAAGGCTGCGTGGAGACCTCATAGCAGCCTTCCAGTATCTGAAGGGAGGCTACAGGGATGCTGGGGAGGGACTCTTCATGAGGGACTGTAGTGAGAGGACAAGGGGTAACTGGTTCAAACTTAAACAGGGGAAATTTAGATTGGGTATGAGGAAGAAATTCTTTACTGTAAGGGTGGTGAGGCACTGGAACGGGTTGCCCAGGGAAGTTGTGAATGCTCCATCCCTGACGGTGTTGAAGGCCAGGTTGGACAGAGGCTTGGGTGACATGGTTTAATGTGAGGTGTCCCTGCCCGTGGCAGGGGGGTTGGAACTAGATGATCTGAATGTCCTTTCCAGCCCTAACTATTCTATGATTCTATGATCTTACTGTCTTTGTGCTCAGATAGTTCAGTAAAAATAAATGAAAAAATAAAAACCAAAATAAAAATAAAAAGCATGTATTTTGTAATTGAAAATCTACCTCCCTGAGCAGCCAGTCGGAGCAGAGCAAGACCTTTTGGTATCTCTCCAGATCAAACTGGTTAGATTAGCTGGAGGAAGGCAGAACTGCCTTCTGAAAAGAGCTGACTCGGGCCTGCAGAACTGAGCTTATGCACTTTGGTTGCAACTTTCATGGTTGCTGATGGCTTCACGAATGTTTAGTGGATGTCTCTGCTAACATCCTAGAAGAGGAGCCCAGAGCAATAAGAAAGAGAACCTCAACCACCAGTTCCCTCCCTCTTCATGCAGGGAGAGCTTCTAAGAGAGCTGGCAGCTGAGGACAGGGAATAAGGGGAGTAACCTGCTTTCCCAGGGGCCTGGAATGACAGTTACCCAGCTCTAAACAAGTGCAAAGCACTGGTAGGCTCAGTGCTTTGTCAGGGGAGAGAAGCAAAGAAGCACCGCCCTGTATCTGATCCTAGCTGATAAAAAGATGTGTGAAGCCCTGCACACTCTCTGAGAATCAGAGCCTACAGATTCTGTAGCAAATAGAGGTCCCAGCAGTTGGCAGAGCTGGGATTACACCACCTGTCTTAAAATGCCAACAAGGATCTTCCCCACGGGCTAGGCAAGAAGTGGTGGGATAAAAGAATCACAACTGCAGTCATAATTTGGAAAGGGCCAGCCTCATTCCTAGAAGGGAGAGAGGTTGGGTGTTGTCCTGAGCAAATAGCAGGGGCACAGCAGGGATTGAGGGAGGATTTACTCACTGTCTGTTCGTTACCCAAATTGGCCTGCTGTCTTCGGAGATCAGCCTTAATGAATGCTGGAAAAGAAGGAGAAAGTGAGATGTGAAGGCAGTTAAGTCACCATGCAAAGCCCACATCAATTTCTCCAGGACTCAAAAGGGCAGCACAGGCCCAAAGAGTAGACAGGAACATATTATGGTGAGCAAGGGAAGCCATTCCCCTGGATGAGGCAGAGAGCTTTTCTGAAACAGGCAGGACAGAGACTCCTTACTGCACCATGTAGAAGGTGCATCTTTGAGACTCCAGCCAGCAGCCAGGGCAAGAAGCCTTGGATTTTCTTTGTAGCACAGACTAGATGCTTGAAGGAGCACAGCAGCTACAGGACTGCTATGTGGGTCCTGCTCTTTTCTGCAGGCACCACTACACACAAAAGCCCTTCAATTCATATGCCAAGCCCAGGGGGAACAGTCACAGCAGAGGAACACTGAAATCTTTAATTACCTGTCATAATGGTCCCCAGTAATAGGAAGGCACAAAGAAATAGGTTTCCTGCCTTCGTCCCAAAGTGATCCATGATTTGCCCTTGGCCAATGGTGAAGGCAATACCAAAAATCTACAAATAAACAGAGACAGTGTCAAGCTGTACTGTTATTGTAAAGCAGACCAAACAGCTTCCCAGCTTTACTGACATATCAGAGCAGACAGGCCAGCCAAGCTGCAGGCCTAGTGGGGATAAAGTTTGGCTATAAACACATATCCAGAGGCACCTCCTAACAGCTGATGGGAAGACGGATGACCCTTAAGGCTAGAATGCCATCTCTCACTGGAGTGCATTACAATAATCATGGACAAGAAATAGGAGTCAAGGCTGGGAACTACAATTTAACCTTTATGCCAATGAAGAGGCAAGCAAAAAGAAAACAGCACACCTACCTGTGCCGAGACGTTAAGGAGCCCTGATGATGTTCCTTCTGATTCTGGGTATGTCAACTCTGCAGCAAACTCAAAGCCCAGGGGGAGGTATCCCGTCATGAAAAACCTGTAAAGAAACATGTGGACAGGAAGACTCAGAAACCAGGAGAAGGAAGACTGAAGAGACACAGTGTAGCCCATATCACTTTTGGGGTGCTTCACTGACTGCACAGGGTGTTTTCCCTAGCACTGTCACAGTCCAGGCAGCTGTCTTACTCCCTCACCATGGCACAGGTCTTCCTCCTACCCAGAAATGCCTTTGCCCACAGTCTCAAGGCACAGAGGCAGGCCAGCAGGGAGCTGCCAGTTGCTACAATGAGGAATTAAAAGCAGCATCTCCCACAAGTAACCCTATCAAGCAGCATCCCCAGCACAGTCAACAGCCACCCAGGCCCACATGCTTTTCATTCCTACCCATGGGTGCCATGGTTTAAGCCTAGCCAGCAACCCAGAATCATGCAGCTACTCCCTCACTCCCCCCCCCTTCCTCCCCCCACTCCAAACGTGGAGCACAAAGCCAATAAACTCAATTGTATGCTGTTGCCTGCTATGTAGCACTTTTATAGCCCACCAACTAGATGTCTTTAGGTCACCGGCGACCGGCCTTGACTTTCCTCTGACCATCATCCCCACAAAGAATGAACTTTGATGAAACGAGATGAGCTCAGCAGTGGCGAGTTCTGCAGTGTCATCAGCAGGCAACAAACCAACACTGCACACCGTCTCTCCTGCTCTGAAAGACTGTTACAAGAGATGGAGCACAACACCATGGACCGGATGAACTCAGGAGCTTTACAGGGATTGGTCCATGCACTAAGGAATGATCTCTCTCTTTGTGTGTGTATGTATGTATGTATATATACATATATGAGACAAGAGTGATGGTATATTGAAAAATGTGGGATCTGAGCATGACATGAATGGTATGGAATAAAGGGTGGATACTGTCCTGGGTTCAGCAGTAGCAGTCATTTTTCTCCTTCTTAGTAGCTGGTGCAGTGCTGTGTTTTTGACTTTCAGCCTGGGAACAGTGCTGATAACACCGGTGTTTTTAGTTGCTGCTCAGTAATGTTTACTCTGACCAAGGACTTTCTGAGTCTCATGCTCTGCCAGGGAGGAAGGGAAGCCGGGAGGAAGCAGAGACAGGACACCTGACCCAAACTAGCCAAAGAGGTATTCCATACCCCAGTACGTCATGCCCAGTATATAAACTGGGGGTAATTACCCAAAAGGGCTAGATCGCTGCTTGGGTTGGGCTTGGTATCTGTCGGTGGGTGGAGAGCAGTTGTATTCTCTTCCTTTGTATTTCCCTCATCATTATTATTATTGGTGGTAGCAGTAGTGATTTGTGTTATACCTTAGTTACTGGACTGTTCTTATCTCAGCCTGTGGGAGTTACATTCTTTTGATTCTCCTCCCCATCCCTCCAGGAGTGGGGGGATGAAGGGGGGGGGGGAGTGAGCGAGCGGCTGCATGGTTCTGGGTTGCTGGCTGGGCTTAAACCACGACAATGGGTCATTTATGGGGCTGTGCTACCTCTCACTTCCCAAATGCTTTCATTTGATTAACTGGTACATTTAAGGCAGCTGAGCAGGGCCATGCTGATGTCCCTGACTAATGAAACACATACAAGAGAGAGATGGGAAGAGCAGATAATTTTGTACTTAAACCACACAGGAGCCACACACAGACTATGACTATCTCAAATTCCACCATGATATTTGCCTCCCTGTTCATCCCCTAGCAGCTCACACGTAGAGGAAAGCAGCCCGCTCATGAACTTACCCCAGCATGCCTGCAGTCACAAAGACCACCCAGAGGTGGCCTAAACTCAGAGTGAAGGTGTAGGCTATCATTCCCACCAGAGACATGATATAGACAGCAAGTGTTGTCTGTCTGCAAAGAAAAGCAGTCAGGGCTTTATTCAATCCAGTCCTCGTTTTTGCCCACAGATCGTGGTATAGTTTGCACAATGTGGTTAATAAATAAACATTATAGGGGGCTTTGTTTTCTGTGGAGTTGGGTTACATCATATCGGTAAGGAGCCACCTGTGAAGCAGCCACAAAATTCAGATCCTACCACGGGCTAACAGGTCCTTGGTCGTATACTGTACATGCCTCTTGAGAGGGAGAAGAAGAGCCAAATAAAGAGATCACTAATCTTTTTTAGGCACCCTCTGTACTATGACCAGTTGGACACATTTACTTATAAGTAGAGTTGAGGGGGATTGAGTACTCCCAAGCAGGAAAGCAAAGGGAAGCAGTGACAACACTGCTCCACTGTTATAGGCCTGTATTTTTCATTGCTGTCCAAAATACCTTTCATTGCGGTTCCTTTCTGTGTTTCAACTGCCTACAGCATTTGGAGAAGTGACACGCAAGCCAAGTTGCCCTCACAGCCTCACCCTCAAGCCAGGGAGCTGTTTAGCAGGGCTAGTGCTAGTTCCACAGCCAGTGGCAGCTGAGACACAAGCTCTCATCTCTGGCCAGAGGGGGACCCTGTGCCCAGGAAGCATGCCAGGTAGGTCCTGGGAAAAGCCAGATCCTGGGAAGCGCCAGACCTGCAGCCTGCCCAGGCTGAGGAATGTCAGTGGGCTTGGTATTGCGAGATACATGCAGCAGCCTAAGCCAGCTTTGCCAGAACTGAAACATTAGCAATTGTCATTCCTGATTACACACCAAGAAAACTCTTCCCACATCACAAAACAAAGCTCTTTCTAGCACAGGAGGTAGCAAGCAGCCCTTCACAGTATATAGGTTTGGAAAGGAAGGAAAGGTAAATCCTTTACCTGAATGAAATTTCACCAGGATCTTGAAAGCAGAACAGTTACCAGAGCTGACAAAACTTTTTGGCTATTGTCTTCTAGGAAGAAGTTAAATGCACAACCACAAGCTATTTGTGTACCCTCTACCAAATTTTCATCTTAATCCATTACAGAATGCATTTGGTATCAGGTCCTAGAATTCTACCAAAGAAACTAAACCTCAACCTATTTTCACTTTTTTTTTCTTTTTAATGCAAATGACTACTGGCAAAATACAAACCCAACCAGGAAGCCCATATAATATTGTGTAAGAAAATATTTCAGTACACTGTATTGCCACAGATAAAACCAGAATGATCCAGCTAAAGTTCTGTCCTCCCTCACTGCTGCAATGACTGAAGTCAGGGGAGCTCATGCTCATGTGTCAATTCTTATCCAAATAAAGTCTTGAGAAGCAAATTTCAGACTTCCAACTATCGACTCATACTTACAAAGGTTCACCAGACACATTTAACATATTGAAAAGCTAAACACATTTTGCTGTGACAAGTAATCGTGTTTTGTATCAAAGGGGTAGGCAAATCCCTTAACCCTCAATGCTGTATCATTTCTAGAATATGCTCTTTCGAGGGCTTTTATGGAGGAAAAAATCACCAGTGAAGGCAGCATAAGGGGGCCACTTCTGCTATAACCCATTATAGAGAGCTTCTACATGGCTGGCAAACAGTCTGGAGATTGCAGAAGGAGAACAGCTGAAAGACTAACAAGGGAGTTAAAAAGCAGCCCCAGAAAGTGAAACAGAAGCAGGTAAAAGCCTTTTTCTGATCAATACAGGTTCCTCAGATATCTCCCATGAATTGTTACTCCTCCCATCCCTTGACAAGCAGCCACAGAGTAACAGTAATAACTAGGAAAGGGGCTCAAGGTTGAAACTACAGTCCCCTGGATTGCATGGACCAAGTTCGAACTGGGTGCTCCTCCCATAAACAGGAGTCTCCAAATACATGGCAGTCAGTGCTATAATACAGTGCCAGCCTCCAAGAGGTGGCTGTGGCCCTAAGAAGCTTAGCCTCTGCCAGCAGGGACTCCTGAAAAATGTTTATTATTTTTTTATCCCCACAGCCAGTTTTGGTGTCAGGGCAGAGCTCTTAGGACAGCTCCACAAAATCTCACACAGGTTTTCTAGGCTTATGGTTCAAGTATTCCAACTAGTTTATATCTGACTCACTCTGTCCTGACAGTCGCTAACAGTTGCACTTTGCCCCTCATCTCCAGGCAAAGGTGATGAATGAATTAGTGACCAGATGTGGTCAGGACTTTGTTTCACACTGATGCTATGTCATTAGTCAAGCTGCAAGAAAGAAGTTCCCAGAACATGCAGCCCCCCAAATAAGAACTAGAGCAGGCAGGCTCACAGAAGCAGGCAGCTGCTGAAGGTGTTCTCTATTGGAACTGCAGAACTAAGTGGGAGACAAAATGGAGATAACTGTTCGACCTTGGCATGGGTACTTTATCTACCACACGTTAGTTAGCTCTAAGAGACTACAACCTTTCCTCACTCACCTCCATGAATCATCAGGCTCCAGCATGACAAAATGAATCAACAGACCCTTATGAAATCACACACCGGGAATCATCCTGAAACCATGCACTGAGCAGCTGCCTGCTCACCACAGTCCCTAGCTGGGACTTGAACAGACAGCCCTGAATGCAACTCCTGCTGCAGGAAACAATCTCAAGCACACAAGCAGACTTCTGCTAAGCCAGACTTTAGCAAGACCCAGCTCCCCTGTGCTTGACATTGATGACAAAAAAGATTTAGTGTCCAGTACTCCAAGCGAGGCTCAAAGGTTTTGAAAAGGGTTTAATTGAGACACAGGTAGACACTGGTGCATAGGGAAACAAAGAAAACCCTGGGGAAAGGCACCAGCAAGTGGCCTTTATCACTATGTTCACTAGAGGACAAGAATGATCTGTGGACCCCAGGGGCATGGAAGAATGCCCAGTTCTCCTTGATAAGCCTCTTATCATAGCCATAAATCAATCAGCAGAGATAAAAACACCAATGAGGAGAAGCAGATTCATGGCATTCTGGCTTTAGCAACCTGTTCCCATGATGGCCCTACAGGAACTGATAACTATAATTGTCTGGAACAGGTATCACCAGTCTCCTCACACGCTGAGTAGTGCAGTGAGAGCAGACTGGAAGTTACTGCTGCATCACCTTAGGACAATCGGGGTTAACCTACATCTGTGCCCTGTGATTTGCAAAGAAAGCCCAGTGCACAGATGTGGAAGATGTGGAAGCAGTGCTAAGAAAGCACCAGCTGCCAAGTCTCTGCAGGAGAGACAGAGGGACATCCAAAAAGGAGCTGACACCCTTGTCACTTTGGTGAACCTTAAAGCTGCCCTGACATTTATCTGCCCTCCCAACCACATTCCCTTCGCTTCTGCAGAGACAAGAGTGCTCACACAGTGAGAAAAGAGAGCCCTGGGGAAAAAAAGCCAGCCAGGGCCAGCACCAGCTGGGACTGAAATGGAGAGCCCAACTCCTGCTGCTCAGCCAGCTTCAGAGGAAGCCTAAACTTGGTGTGTATATCGGTGTTTTGCACACTGGGTAATAATCCTGGTTTTGGGACAAGACTAGAGTAAGGAATGCGCATGACCCAGCCCAGGAGCATCTCACAGGGTCACTTTAATAAGAAAGCCAAAGGGACAGGACCAGACTCACAAGGGACTGAAGATGCAAAAACACTAAAGTCAAGCAACATCTGAAGCAACAAATGAACAAGGGGCAGGAGGCAGGCCACAGCCACATGCCACAGCTTTAACTGCTTACTGGGACGCTGTGTGCAGCTCCAGAGTGCTCTGCTATACAGACTGGGATGACAGACAGCCTCCACAGGCTTTGCCATGAGCACATTCCAGCTTGCACAAGACTCTAAACAAAGGCCTTGTCCCTGTACTTCCAGAAAGATCTCACCGCTGAAGACGCTGAAGACACTGAAGTTAAATGCTGGAGAAGCGAAGAATTAGAGAGGGCTGGTTTGGTTTTCACCACCCCCTCATCCTTCAGTATTCAGTTTTTGTTGCTTTCTTCTTGTATGAAGGTCACAAGAAGAGGATAGCCTTGGTAAATCCTCTTTCGGGAGGAAGGCATATCTGCTACACAAGGACTAACTTGGAAAAGGGCTACAACAAGATGACCCAAATTGCAAGTCAGGCTAGGCTGAGAAAGCACCTTTCAGTGGAAGAGACGCAAGTGCCCCCCATTCTCCAATATCCAAGACTTTCCTCCCACCCCAAATTTTGATACACTTTGGGCCTGTACAGACCTAAGTTTAAAAAACCACTTGGGGTCCTTTGCCTAGTCAATAGAGAGAGATGAATACTTCTGACATCTTGACTTACAGAGATGGAGTGATGACAGCAGAGTGTGCTGTCTGGAACCAGCTGGACCTGAGGCCATGTGAACACTGCCCCTGAAAGCAAAGCATAGCCAAAGAGATGTGCTTCTTAATTCAGTCCCCAGGCCCCTGGTTCCGAGCCAGACTCCCCTACAAATACCAATACACCAGCAGTCTCCAAGTGTCATAACTCCCTCTCTCCTCTGGGACACGAACCTGAAGGATGTACATGGAGCCCCATTTAGCTTGATGTCAAAACACATTCTTTTGAAGAGGCGGTTGTTCCCAAGAAGTCATCCCACCAGAGGCAGCCCCAGTTCTGGGACTGCTTGCTCATCACAGCGTAAGTCACGTTTCTGTATGGGCCAAATCTGTGCCTGCTAATTCCAAAAACAAGAATAGCACAGGGACTTGCCTGCCAAATAAAAGCAAGAATGCAAGGCCATTTGGTGCCTGAACATGACAGATGGGGAAAGCCTGACTTAGCATAGCCTTACCCTTTCAAGGAACTGCTGATGGGACAGTAAAGATCAAACACGCATGTAGAGCACTGTAATTCTTAGTAACCTCCCCCTGCTTCCCTCAATCACAGCTGGATCCCATTCATTTGCTTCCCCCTCTCTCCACGCTGACTAAAAAAAGGACTTGGTATCTTTCCTTCCTGATTTTCATGTGCTTACCATTTAGTTCCTGACACTATCTGAGCAGCAGAGGGAAGGGGGAGGGTACCTACCTAGAACATCTGGCATCTTGACAGTTTAATTTTTAAATAGACTTTTAAATGGGGCTAAATAAAGACTCTGTAGCAGTCAAAAATTTTGCTAGTTCCACATAAATCCATTTGTGGGCTGAAATGGAGAAAAACATTCTTAGCTGTGTTTTTCCTCACCTAAGGCTAAATCTATCCCCAGATAGTCCCTGAAGTCTGCTGGGTAAATTCCATAACCCTATTTTTCTGCACTCTCAGCCAGCTGTGTCTACCTATGTGGTCCCTTCCAAGCAAGTAAGCATAGTCTTGTTTTTCTGGCCCAAGACACCAGCTAGGATAATGGCAGTGGGACTCCCCCAGGAGAAAAGCTGCTGCAAGGAAAAGAATTCCAAAATTGCCTTCAGATCATCACCAGTATACCACCAGTACAGCCCAGATAACAGATTATAGCACAAAGAGAGCAGAGAAACTGTAAAACTATTTACATGGACCCCAGCATAAGACAAGAGAGGCACTGTCCATCCCCTGGGACACCCTACAGAGGTCTGTCAGTGAGATCTCAGTTCCTCAGGACTGGGAGCTCCAAGATACCCAAAGATTATTAATTGTCCCTTCACAAATAGCAGGGTATGCTGGCCAGATCTGCCTTTCCAAACCACCAGGCAGAAAACCCAGAATCATCCACCTGCTACCCCAATATTCCTTATGCCTGCCCTAAATTCAGCAACGTGCCCTCACACAATGCCTCTGGGCACCGGATTCAATGTGCCTTTCACTACGCCAGACAAAGATTCACAGAAGCTGGATTGTAAGGGCTGAGAAATGGTCTGGTACAGTCTTGATTCTGCTTGTGCCAAGAACTCTCTCATCCCTGACAAAGAGGCTACTGGGCCATCTCATCCTCTCCCTATGCCTCCTTAGGGACCACTACTGCAGACTAACACAGCTTTAAACTTCACTTTAAAAGAACTGGATTTTGAAACCAACATTTTTTTCCTACAAACCCTCCCTGGAATGCTGACTTGCAGCTGCACAGGGTTGCTCCTTGCACAGTATGGGGGAACAGCACAGTCACTAGGCAAACAAGAAACTTACTTGTAGGTTTTGGTTCTGTCCAACCAGACACCGGAGATCAGAGCCCCAGCCATACCCGACAGTATAATGGTGAGTCCAATCCTGCCAGCATTCACCTCCTCCCTCTGTGGCAAGACATACAACACACTCACACAAGTACAGGAGCAAAGTCATAGTCAACAAGGAGCAAAATACAGAGAACTCAGGAAGAGACACCAAAGTTGGTGTCCATACATGCCTTCTGCTGGTAACACACTAACCAGAACTAGCCTTTGCTAGAACACTTTGGGGCCCACTGTGAGCCAATGCAATGCTCTATTCTGGCCCATGAAGAAAAGTGGTTTGGCACTTTCCCTGAGCCAGCCCAGAAAAAAAGGTGAGCACTGGCCAGTGTGAACAGATACTCTCAGAGGAGTTAGCATAAACCCTATGAAGCTTGCTGTGTGGTGTTAGGACTTGGGCCAGATCAACCAGGAAATACTGGGAACCACTATAAGACAGTACAGAAAGGAGCTCTCTGGCATGCAGCCCCTGCAGTAAACTTGGTTTAGCTACTGAAGCACCCCACCCTTCTGCCACCAGAGCACAAGCGTGGGCAACCCTCCGTACGGATGTCCCGGTAGAAATCACTGTAGGAACAGGGTGGAGGCAATTGCTGGAAGACTTTCTTAGACAAAATTGCTGTCATTTAGAGTGTAAAGGAGCTGGTTTTGACAGAGCTCGCCAGACTTTGCACAGGGTGGTGTCGAGAACTAAAGGAACTAATGCTTTCTTGCCAGCGAGCAAACTTGTGCCAGAGCCAGTCAGAAGCGCTGTGGTATCGCATTTCTCACAGACTATCCTTCGACAGCCAGTGCTGGACAACAGTAAGCATCAGAGGGTCATGAGGGTTGGATACACTTACTGGGTAGTGATGGATCACCATGCGATTCAGCAGAGTGGACAGGGCGTAGAAGCAACCTGTATTCAGACCTGAGAGGGGGATAAAAATGCAGCACATTCAAAACCTGCCACTCTTCTGCTGGGTAGCAAAAGGGTAGAAATTCAGAGAGAGGTATCTCTGGGAGCAGTGATCTATAACAAGGCTGCTGACTCTCAGGAGAGCCAGCCAGACTGGTCAGACACAGGTTACTGAAAGAAAAGCAGACAGACCAAAAACAGCCAGATCTCAGCATACAGGAGGAAGCACCCTGCAGTTTCAGGATGGTTCTTACCTTGGCAGCTAGAGGAAGGGCTGTGCACATTTCTGGTACTGAGAGGGTCTTGCAAGTCCTTCATAGGGTCTCAACCCTCCCTCACACGGAGGTCCATCTTTAGCATTGGAGCTTTCTCCTCCCTCCAGTCAAGGTCAAATACTAGAAAAGCACCTGCCTCAGCATTACACCTTTAGTAAGGACCTGGGATTCAATTAACACCAGTGCCATTGACCTGTGTGGTTTCCTCCCAGAGAAGAGCCTGATAGCACTCTTCCTGCTGAGAGCCAGTAAAAATCCTCTCCAAGCTGAGAAACACCAGAAAGCAAATAAGAGCAGAGCCAATGGTGAAGCACAGACAGCACTTCCCCCAGGCACCTGGTGGGGGTGTCTGCATGGGAAAAGTCTTGCATTTTAAAAGGTATCACTGAAGCCTGAAAAAACCCAACTGTGAAAGTAATTGTCTTTCTGAAAGGGAAGTCAGATTAACTGTTACAGGCATCAGCCACCTGGTGAAGGTTTCTCAGTATCACCCAAGGTGAGAATGGAAACCGTTGGGGTGATACTGGTCAAGCCCCACTCAGACACTCTGCTCCCGCTTACACGCAACTCTGGGTAAGTTAAATGTCTTCACGAAGCGCACAAAACCCAAGAGCTCTGCTTACAGTACAAGAGCATGCACATGGGTGCCAGACCAGCAGTACTGCAACGGCCACACTCTCACCTTGGGCAAAACTGAGAAACCTTCCCCAGGTGGATGATGTCTGTAACAGTCAACACAACTTTCTTCTCAGAAAGTCATTTACATTTGCAGCTAGTTTCTCTTCAAGGCTTCAGTGATCCTGATGGGGGAGGGATGGAGACATAGATTTCACTACTGCGGCTCGCACATCTATAGGCTCCATAAGGAGGCATGGGTTTAAAAACTCTGGCACAGATGCCCAAAATCCTGACAGAGCAGACACATGTCAAGTTCCCACTTCCTACTTTTCCTTTTTCAGCCTCAGCTAAAAGAAAAAAATCACAATATATAATACAGAAGTGCCGTCTAGCAGGCAGAGCTTTAAAAAAGGGAACAATATCCTGAGCTTCCCAGGTCCCTGAAGACCTCCAGCTCCCCTGACCCTAAAGTACTTGGTAATCTGTGCCTAGCCCATCTTCCACTGGATACCCATTGCCCTACACAGCTCACGAAGTACTGTGAGGAGCCACAAGATTGGCAGCTAGTGGGGACATCACACCTCCTTCACATGCTCTCTCTGACAAGATTAAGCAGAACTCACTCCACAGCTTTATGGCACAGAGAACAGATGATGAATCTTATGCACGTGATCCCAAATAAGCCAATTTCCTGTGACAACACTCCCTGCTCCAAAAGCAGGTATCGGAAGATTACAGGAAAGGCTAGTAAACCGAGTGACACACTCTTTAGGCAAGAGGAATCCACCCAATCCTTTCCAAGAGTTACTCAGAAGGGCTGGAAACTCCAGCAGGGCCAGCAGTAAGAGAAAGGGAGATCTTGCAGCAAGGAGGCGCCCTCCAGCCTTGAAAGCTGGCTCTTTGCAATACTAGGCTATGGCAAAACAGTCCACAAGAGCTTAATTCGACTTCGCTCTTCCTCTACCTCTGGAGCATACTGCTCGCTGAGAGACACCACAAACTGCAGTGCCAGGACACGGAAGTGTGGCAGATCAGCACCATCCCTACTACTACCCACTACTCCTTCACTTCAAACCTGGACATAAACAGTTCCTTTACCAGTCATTTGTGTTACCTCTACTTCTCACCCAGCCAAGAGAACAGCAGGCTTGTGGGGACAGCCAGATGCTGCTCTGGTAGCTGATGCTGTCAGTACCCCATCTTCACAGCAGCTCTGTGGGGCATGCAATACCCAAGAGAAAGAAGGGACCCTGCTCCCAGGCTGGGCAGAAAGTAATGCAGAGTTGGCACCAACACTTGGCACCAGAGTCAGGCAAAGTATTCTAAGAATCAAGACAATGTACTGAATTTGCATTCTGGGGGCTGGCAAAAGTTGTAGGTATTTCACATGTCACAGTTGCTCAGTGAAGTTTCTCCGTAAATTACATCTGTTTGAACGCCCATAAAACAGGCAACAGTTGTTTCCAGTGGGGTAGTGCCCATTTAACTAGTCCTTCCCACCCTTTTCCTGCCTACTGCCTCCCAGCAGCAACATGCTTTCCAAAGCAGAGCCCAGCCCAACAAACTCAGTTTGTTAATACCCATTCCATGTTATGTCTCAGCTTTATAGAAGCAACGTCTGCAGCCTTTGGGAAAAGCCTGAGTGCTTTCCTGAAAAAGTTCACTAGCACTAACATAGCCACAGCGCCACCAATGCTTCCAGTGCTGCACGTCCTGCCACGGGAAAGCGGTTGGCAGCTGCTGGTAATGTCAAGACCTTAGAGATCTGCAGACCTTGTTCTGAACTGGTATCATGTAACTGCTCCCGTTCTTTCTACAGCCAGAGAAGATGAACAAGAAGCAGGTTTCCCCCTCTCCCCCCAACACACACTATGCGAATACAAAAGGCTGCAGCTATCTTTGTGTTAGCTAAGAAAGATGACTCTTGCACTCCTGTGGCTGCAGATGTCTTACATCTTGGCCAGCATAACTTTTGACTTGAGTAGGAAAAACTGTCCCTACTTTCAAGCCAGACTAATTAAAAAAATAGTTTCACTGCATAGCTCCCTCTCTGAGTAACAGTCACCATCTCAAGTCAAGCTAGAGATCGACGTGAGGCTGATACAGAGGAACAGAATAAAGACAAAGACCAGCAGAAAGACTGAATTAGAAGCCACTGAACCACCTTTCTACATCTTTTTGACAGCCAGAAGGGAATTATCTCAGGGAGGTCAGATTCTAAACATACTCTTCACACCAGAAGCCCTCCTCTCTCCTCTACAACTCATTTACATCTACTAGAACAAGTGCTTTCCCCCTTTCTTTTATCTAAAGGGTGTTAACTGAGCAGATGAGAGAGTCCAATTTTCAGATAGTCTGCCGGACAGTTTTTCTTATCTCTGCTTTCTGAGAGGACATCATGTACTATGAAACAAAATAAAACAAACAAAAAGCCAAACCAGCAACTGCAATACAAACCAGTAGAGCTTAAGGGCGATTCAAGAGGGACACTGAAAAGGGAGCAGAGAATTCAACAACTCTGAAGGCCATTAGCACTCTCAGCAGCTACAAAGCCATAGCCTCATTCACTCCAACCTGGCTATTCATCCACCAGGATCTTTAGGCACAAATGCTGGCAGAGCAGCAGAACTTCCAGCACTAATTAACTTTCCCCCCGAGGAGCTTCCACAGCAAGCTGGTAGTAAGTGAAGACAGAACTCCCTGCAGATCAGCTGGCTACAGTATATCCTATTATGCAGCCAGGCATAGACCACAACGACCTTTTCTGCTAAAGAGAAAAATACTTTTCCATATGACAATTCAGCATCTGGAACAGATTCAACACATCACACTGCCCTCAGAGAAACAGACCGAGACTGCTGAAGAGAAGCAACCAGCCAAGCCAGTATGCAAGGACAGATGGCAAAAGATGACATTCTCCAAAATCCTTCCTTCTATTTGCTTCACATGAGGAATACCAAGGAAGCTGACACAGTCTGCACATCTGCATACTCCATGTGACCTCCTCTGGGGTGCCTGGCAGCCATAACCTTGCCTTGGGAAATTACCTTCAATCAGGGCTGCGACTTGCACTTGCTTACCTATAAGCTGTATACATTTCTTAGGTAAGCAATTAAGATTAGTTCATTGCAAGTAACTAACAACAACAGGGTAGGGAAATCCCCTGAACAGAGAACAGTCAAAGACCGGGAGAACAGTAGGGAGGGTATATTGTCACATGTGTGCTTGCCTTGCTTTTGTTCTTCTCTAGGCATTTGCTTGTAATCACTACTGGAGATTACTGGGCTAGAAGGACTTCTGGTCCTTATGCGTCCCCAAAACAACCCAAACTGCGTACTGCCCCAGCAGATCATGGAGAGGGAGGGAGAAGCTAAGCATGTCCAGCAGTGACAACTGCACAGAACAAGGGCCAGACCTTACCGTAAGTGAGCATAAGTAGCACGAAGTTGGCGTTGCGGAACAGACGGAGGATTGATTGCATGTAGGAATACTCCTGTGTCGGTCTTGACTGGATCAAGGCCTGAGCTCGGCTTGGAGGGTGCAGAGGCTTCTCCTTGAAGACTGAAACCAGACACAAAGCACACGTTTGTAGCAGCGCAATCAGGAAGCCTGAGCACCCACTGTGGGTATAGCCATTTGAGGTATGGCAGAGGGGCTAATAAAACCAAGTGTACAAAACACAACATCATCGTTAAGCTTTGATCTCCATACATGAATTTATCCAGCAGTAGCAGACAACAGGGTCTTTCAAATAGCAACTCCTGCCACTCGGAAAACACCTTGCCTTCAAGTAGCTTTTTGTGTAGGCAATGCCTGGCAGCAACAAAAGAGTTCTCAGGACTGTCTCTAGGAGGGTGGCCAGCCAGCAACCAGTGTTGCATGGAGTTACAAAAGCAGAAGTGAAATGGGAAAAGCAGCTGGCAAAAGTGGCCTGGTGCCCTGTAGCGCCCAGTGCCTGCAGAGCAATGACCTATGCCAGGTTTTATTTCACGCTTGGCACTTCTCAGGCTGGCCAAGCTATCTGCTGTCCGTAGCCAGCAATAAAGTAGCATCTAGAAATCCCAGTCATGGGTCATACTGCTGTACCAAGGGCTAGACAGCCATTTTTGTACTTTGCCTATTCCTTGCCCCAGATTCTTTAAAGCCTACATCTGATTCAGCCACCAGGCAACAGGAACAAGCTGGCAGGAGAAGTCTAAAACAGCCCAAAACATGGATTTTATCAGACAAGTTCTGCTCTCCAGTGAGTGTGCCAATCTTTCATGCCAAAGTTTTGGCTTCCATGTCACATGTTAAGCAGGTGAGTTGCACCTCTGGTGTCCGGATACTGCTCTTAATGCCTCCTTCTCTCCACTCACAACTGGTTACCTTTTTTTCCCCTGGGAACAGCTTGTTCCAGTGATAACATATAACCTGACTCTTCCTCCCTTCCCTTTAGAGGTAGTTAGGTCCAAGACACAAACCCAAGTCCCAGCATCCTGTTTGCAGGCAAGATGATCTGTGAACCTCAGAAGATTTCTGTTAGCTTTTGAAGGACTTAACGCGTGCCAGGGTTTTATTATGCAGGCAAAGGATAAATTTAACAATTTGGCAGGTGCACTCAGAATTTCTTGTACTCCCTTCTACATGTGCTGTTCATCAAGGGCTTGAAGAGGCAAGATACGGTATTGTATGACCCTGTCAACTGTGCACTAGGACACATCCCCAGATGACCTCCCCAGCCCATTTCCCAGCACACAGGCCACTCACACACAGGCTGATCTTCTCAGTCCCACCTAGTTTCATTGATGCCACCTCCTTACCTATGACTACCAGGATGAATAGGGCTGTTGCTACACCTGCAGTCATGAAGAACATGATGCTGATGTGGTAGGCCAGCTTCTCCGCATCATCCACATTGGGAACCAGAACTGGAGGGACCAGAAAGCCTGTAGCGATGCCGAGCTGAACAGGAGAAGGGACAAAGACAGGTGTGACACGGAACCACAACACTGCCACCACCCCACAGCTCAGCCCCCTGATGCCCACTAGGGGCTCAACTGAGCCTAATCCAATTTCACAAACAAGGTGAAAATCTTCTTTAGCATCCAATAGTTAAGAGATAAAAGCCAGCTACCCATTGCAATTAGGCCACGAGAGGTCCCCCCACTGCACTCACAGCTGTCAGGATATTCAAGGCAAGGTTTTACAATAGAATTGGGCAGAAGGACTACCCACTCCTATCAAAGTAGAGGTCTCGATTCCCCTGTCCTCCCATCCACACATGTTCCTGTGCACACACACATCCCACTCCTTATCTTGCACCTGCTCTGGTGCTGGCCTAATAACCTGGGAATCCAATTTTGCTCATTAAAACCGGCAGCAAACAAGACCATCAAAGCACACCGTAATTACTTGCTGTGTTAATGAGTTGAACCAAATTATTTTCCAGTGAGAGAAGTGCAGGGGACTAGAACAGAAACCTGCATACTCCTAATGAGTGAGATACTCATCTGGCACAAACGCTTTATGACAGTTTCCTAATGAGCCCCCTCCTTAGACAAGGCTCAGCCTATGACCACTAGAAGAACCCAGACAAACAAGGCTGAGAGCAAAGGAAGTGTTGATGGTGTGTATCCTAAACATCGAGGTTGAGTGACGGGGCTTGGCAACTGTCCCTGGATAAAATGCTTGGCTCTGAAGGGCTCCAAGAAGACATCCTGCAGCTCAAGCCTCTCCTGTGCAGAGCCACACAGGTGCAGCTGAGGAGGTCCTGCAGTGACAGCACACACTTTAGTGAGGACATTGGAGTTTTTAACTCCACACCTATTTCTCCAGGACAGTGACACGGAGCTGTAGCAGCAGACTGCCACACCAATAACTGCAACTGACACGGGCACAGCTCTTCAGTGGCACCCTCAAATAGGAGAGGAAGGAAACAGTTACTTTGGTGCTTAGGAGCACACTCCTCACAAAGCGGGAGCCAAAGTGCACTCAGCACACTCCTGAGTACTCTAAACACAAGAGGAGCTTACAAATGCCACTTTCTCCCCTTTGTGTTGCAGGGTTTGTGGCTGAGCTTCAATAATTATTTGGTTCTCAAGTGTATTTACCTGTTCCCCTGGCCCTTCCCAGCACTTGCAGCCCTCTCAGAGAAAGAGCCACACTCAAGCTCAACTCTTGCTTGCTCTCAAGGCTCTGCACACTCACCTGTTTGGGACAAAAGCAGTTTTTTGTTTGGCAACACCCTCATTTTTGCTATTTCCCAATTTAAGCCTATGTTGGCTATTGTGGACAATGACAAGGCACACACAGGATCCTCCAATAGATGAAAGGACTGAGAAAGCACCCAAGAGAGAGATGCCAAGTGGCCATGCAGCTGTTCTCATACTTGCTTGAAAGAGATTTCCAATCTCTTTTGCAGGTTGTACCATTTGCCTGGAGACAGGAAAGCACTAAGGGTACCAGAACAGTGCTAAATGAACCAATGCAGACTAACAGCATTAAAAAAATCCCACCCACAGTGGTTATTCAGCTACACCAATACAGCCTCTATAGAGCCACTGCCCCCATCACACTAAGAGTGGAGGTAGAAGGTATGCAAAAAAAAGACATGAGGATACAGTCAAATCAAGCCCATTGAATTTACTGTTTCTTTATAGGAAACATTAGATCAATAGAAATCAATTAGCACCACCATGACCTGTTGTCCCTGTATAATGGACTGTTTATGCCTCACTAACAACTGAACAGCAGCAAGACAGCACTACTAGCCAACTGCTGCCCTACAGAAGGATTCTGCAGTGCTCCCTGTATTAACAGCCCCTGAAGAGGGTCTATTTACTCGTCAGGTATGGAAAGCAAGGACTAAAAAAGGCAAGGACTATCCTACCCGTAAACTACATCGAAACATGTCAGCATACAGAGCAGAATGACTCAGGAGTCCCTTAACCCAGGCATGAGCTCAGACATATTGCTGCATCCTAGCAAAAACTCCTTGTGCTTTCTGCATACTTTCTCTGACACATCTCCATGTTTCGGGGATGCTGATCGAATCATTTTGGAAGACCCACTCACTGTCCAGAATCAAGACCACAGAACAAATACACTTCAGGTGCCACATCTGGTAGCAGTGATAAAAATCAGCCTGTACTGTTCAACCCCAGAACACTCTCCACAACCTCCCTCCCCCCTCTACCCAGCTGGTGGATTTCTGAGACAGGAAGAACATTTGTTTCAGTCAGAGCTATCTGCTAGATGCAGACATCCTATTTAGCTTACAAACAAGTAACTTTCAACCACATCTGGCCAAGTTTGTCTTGTGTCAAGCTGTCCTGCACTTGGACCTGGCATAGCCTGGGTCAGGATCAGCAATAGGCACCTGTGCCAAGTTCATTTTTGGTGCTGGGTCATCACAGGCAGCCAGCTGGAAGAGTCACCAATCGATTATAGATGTGCCCCATAGGTTCAGGGTACTGTCAGGAATGAAAACATTCAGGGTTGGCCCCAGAAACCGTAGTAATAGAAGTCACATTTTCTATTTCAGAGCAACTGGCATCATTAATTCTATGAAGATGAGGCCCCTTGACTGGACTAAAACTGAAGATTTCCTGCAGGGTACTCATAGACCCTGGATTATTCATACTGTTTTTAGCAGTGAAGATAACCTCTCAAAAACACGATGAATATTATACAGCCTTACCTTTCACAAGGAAATTTTTAGCCTGGTTCACAGCAGGCCAGTGCCCAACAGCCAGCACTGTAACTGGTTAACCAGAAAATTTAAGGATACCCTTCCAAAGGACAAATAACTTTTCTCCCTTCTCCACACTTCTCATGTCCGGGCTGGGAAAATAAAGCAATGTAAAAACAAGGATGGTTCTGCAACAATTTGTGCTACCCTCCTTACAGAGATCATTGGTCATTAGGGTTCAAAGTGCAGTCCCTTTCACCAGCATACAAATTAGCATCTCCAACCTTTGTACAGGCAGAAAGTCTCCAAGACCTATACAGATAGGCTCCAGTTACCCAAACTTGACATAGCATACAGCATCCCCACTCCCAAAGCACAGACCATTACCCTGATTGCTGTGAATCTCTTCTCAGGAACCAGGTACTATATTTTAAGGCAGCTTTAAGGTAATTTTTAAACTGAATATCAAGGAAATCAACAACTACAGCAGAGCACACTGGTCAGATGATTTATTATTTAAAGGCTGGTAAAGCACAGAAGGAATGTATTTCCTACCTGAATTGTTGTCAGGGACCAGTCCCAACAACATCATATGCAACATTCAAGCATATACAAGAACAGGCAGCAAAAACAAGAGCAAGTGGATAATAAGATGGTATAAATGTACCAAAAGTCTTGAAATGGAAAATGGGATGTCTAATTTAAATTTAGCTGTTTGTATACTACGAGTCTGCTGAAGAAAGATAATCAGTGCAGTATCAGCATAAAAATTGTAAATGTATGATCAATTGAGGAGTGGGTCTTCATCTTAAAGAAAACTAAGAGTCAGCAACAAGAATACAAAAGCCCTGTAAAATTCCATAAGTAAGCACAATTATTGACAGAGAAGGCCACCAAACCCAGAAGATCAACTAAAGTGTTAAAAAAATAGAAAGACAGAGATGCTGCAAGGGCAGAAAAAATACAACAGTGAGAAATTCTGACAATGCCCTAAATAACTGTCATGACAGGGATGATGCAGAGACTGCAGTTTTGGATTCCATAAATACTCTTTTCTGATGAGAACCTTTAAGAGGCAGCACAACTTGTGATTTAGACTCAAAGCAGCACAGTGTGACCATGCTCAATATTACAGAATGGTTCTGCACGGCACTCAAATTCAGCTTCCTTGCAACAGCAGCAAAGAAAACCCCCAGTCTCCAGAGAACTATGGCAATATTCAACTCAAGAGGGAGCTGCCTAAAAGGAAAGCAGCTTTGTTAAAGGAAAATTAAAAAGAAAAAAAAGGAAAATTAAATGCTTGCAAGTGGCATTACGACTGTGTAAAGACACTACATCAGAGGTGCAGTGTAAGTCTACAGAATACAGATCTTAGAACAACTTTACAAACTAAGTCAAACCTCTTCCAACAGCAAAATCAGGAAGCCTGTCAGGAAGGCTGTAGGGCCAAAAGATGATCACTATGAGAAGTTTCCACAAAAACAGAACCTCTTCACATGGCAAAAATCTGAAGCGCTATGAGGGGAAGATCTTAATTTATTTCAACTAATTTCTTCTATGAGGCACCAGGACCAGACGGTCAAGATCAAGTCAACAGAAACCCCACGCTACTTGCACACAAACACACCAAACTGCTATCTCCACTGATACCAAATATTCAAACCAGGGATGGAGGAAGAGAAAAGGGATCTGAATTTTTAAAAGGCCTAGCACAGGCAGGCATCCCAGGAAACCCCCAGGGCCAGAAGGCCTGGGGGTGGCCAAATGGGCAGAAACTGTAGAAATCAAAAGACTGACATTTACACATTGTTATCAATACAAAAGATTTTTCAGACACTATGATGAAAACAATCTCAGCAAGTTCCCAAGCCAAGACTTTGGAGAGTTAAGAGGACACTGTAGTGAGAGGACAAGGGGTAATGGGTTCAAACTTAAACAGGGGAAATTTAGATTGGATATAATGAAGAAGTTCTTTACTGTGAGGGTGGTGAGGCACTGGCAAGGGTTGCCCAGGGAAGTTGTGAATGCTCCATCGCTGGCAGTGTTCAAGGCTGGACTGGACATAGCCTTGGGTGGCATGGTTTAGTGGGAGGTGTCCCTGCCCCTGGCACGGGGGTTGGAACTAGATGATCTTAAGGTCCTTTCCAACCCTAACTATTCTATGATTCTATGACACACTCTTTTTTTACTGTTTTTCCCTTATCAGTTACCACTGATTGGCCTGCAGCTGCTTGACAAATTTGGCCTGACCTAAGTCAGACGTTTCTCTGGTGCGACGCATTTGGAAAAGCTTTTGGGGGAAAACAAAAAATAAAATGAAATTCAATAAAATCAAGGGCTTCACCTGCTCTCAGCAAAGAGAGTTCATTGCATTCGTCAACACAGCACTGGAGCTACTCTACTTTTTCACTCCCAGAAGCATGACTTTTGACAGGGCCCGCACTCCTTCTGAACTGGGTATCAGTCAAACAGACATCACTCACACTGCCACCCCAGATCAGCCTGGAGAACAGAAATAGGAGAGTCTAGCTACCCACCGCAGACCTCTCTTCGAGGGACATTTGTGCGACTCTAAATAAATGTTTTAAAGCACAAATAAAACCAGCACTTGACCAGTGCCAAAGACTTCCCTCCTGGCAGCCCTACACTGAGCCACCCACACAGGGCCACTGCCAGAAGCCTTCTGAAGGTCACACTGACACAACCCCTTCATTTCTAGTGGAGCCTCTCCTCCACTGCCTCCCAAAGCAGGGGAGGAGAAAGGTTCGTGCAGCTGCTGGGGAGATGTGGTACCAGTCTTGAACCATTTACTTACAATGCACAGCACTACCTCTAATCCTCAACATTCACATCAACCCAGGAGATGAGGAAACCTCTAGAAAACCAGAGAGATTATCATGCTCTGGAAGAAAATGACTGATATTTTAATTGGTTTAACAAGTCAGCCCTGCTGTACACACCAATTTACTGGGTTTCTGACAGACATGTTTAGGCCTGTAGGGCTTCACACTTTCCAAGATGTTCTTCTCCAGACAAAATAGCAGAAAGGGTTTTGGGGTTTTGTTTTAGGTTTGTTTGGGTTTGTTCTTTTTTAATTATACTTGATTTTAATACAAATGGCTTTAGATAACAAGAACTTAAAAATAAATCCTATGAGATTCCCCAAATGAATGATGACAACTGGTCCGACAATGTTATCATCGGAGAAGCCAAGGTTCTCAGTGAAAAGTCAACAAAGCCAGCCTGCACACTGCAACTATTTTTCTTCTAGAACCCTCTATCTCAGACAGCCACCACCACAATATATTGTCTCTCTAAAAATCTTATAGACAAAACACACAAACCAAGTACAGCAACATCCATGCTGTTCAGTAACAGATCAGGATGTCATGTAGCCCACACTAGCTACCATGTAGGGAAGACCAGTGCAGAGATGCAGAACATAACTGGCAGTGGCAAAAGGACACATCTGACAGTAGGGAAGAGGGTGAAGTTGCAGTTTGCTGGATCTGAACAACACTCTTCTTGTTGCAGTAGGAAAGTTCTCACGAAGGGGAACAGAAGGTCTCTCTTCACTACATTGCTTTTACGTGTATGGGGGGGTGGAACTTTGAACCCAGCTCAATACATTCAGAACCCATGCCAGATGCCTCTCCAACAGTTCTGCCAACATAATTAAATGCATCAGACCTGGATCTCCATTCATCCAGGGAACCCCTTTGAGGAGGTACCTATTGCAAAGCCCTGGGCTACATAGCCTTTTCCTCTACTCTGGTCTGTGTGTCAAAGCTCCGCCCTGCAGTGCTCCCTCCTCTTCTAACCACAGGTTCCTCCCACACTAACCATGACATTTAGTTGGATCTAAACTTCCTGACCCTGCAATGCATGTATCACAATCTGCAGAGAGCAGGCAGCCACCCCCTTCTCACACCCTATGACTCCTACTGCATATTAGTTTCCCAATCCTCTGCTATCAGCATGGGTCCCAGCTGCCTTTCTGTACAGAAGGCTACAGTAGAACTGAAAATACCCAACCGAAGAGCTGTGTAAAGCAGAAACTGCAAGTTACTATGGATTGCTGTCTAGAATATCATGTATTCATAGATGGTTTGGCCTGGAAGGGACCTTAAAGATCAGCTAGTTCCAACCACCCTGCCACAGGCAGGGACACCTTCCACTAGATCGGGGTTCTCAAAGCCCTGTCCAGCCTGCCCTTGAAAGCTGCCAGGGATGAGGCAGCCACAGCTTGTCTGGGCAACCTCTGTCACCGTCACTGGCAGCAAAACTGAAAAAGGGCCTGTTGAAATCTAGATAGTCAAGAAGTTAACATATGTAAACGTTTGCAAACCACAGCTTAGACACCTTTCTTGCAATGTTTTAAAAAGCAGAACGGACATAAGGTGTGAGAGGAAACATTACAATCCAGGCAATAATCTTGTGGCAAGATAAGATACGGCTATGGCTCTTTTTTCTCTCCTACTAATGTGGGAGATAATGTATTTTTTCAAACTGCACTTGCACAACCAAAGCTTTTCTGGAAGCAAAGTAAATTCCTTTCCTCATCACACTTCTGCTTCTGTGGCACCATCTCATGCTGCTTAGTATGATGCAATGCTGTATGATGCAGACTACTTCTCTACACAAGTCATTCAGGGCGTCTCAGCCTTGAATGCACCTTCCCCCAGTTTACTGGGAAAAAAATGCAACACAGCAAAACAACAGCATTAGATAAGCGCGAGTAAAGCAGGTTTCAGCTCTGACAGCTACCTCAGCTGCTGCTGGAATCCTCACTTGGGTTATAATACTTTGGACCTACCACAGTTACTTAACATAGCCAGCCCCAGGGGATACTGCAGGGAAAGTGTTAAAGGTGCCATAGGACAGCCCTCCCAGCAAAAACACTGCATTCATTCATTTAACTCCCATGCAACTTCCACAGAACATAACCTAAAAGCCAACAGCTTCTATGAGGGAGAAAAGTATGCTGCCTTTAGTCTATGGCTGGACCAGATGAAATGGGCAGAAAAAGTTCATTTCAGGCTCCAGTGTCCATTTACAGAAACTTAGGCATTCCTGGGAAAGCCATGTTGCTATTTGCTCAGCACACCCTCCCACACTGAGCCACATCCAGGACCTCGGAGGCATAGCCACAGAGCTCTCCTTGTGATTCAAGTGCTCTGATCCACCCTGCCCTTCTTTACAGAGGGAGAAAGATGCGAGGGTGAGAGAATGTCACTACCTCTTGGTTCCTTGCAAAAATCTTCTCTAATAGCTAAAACCAGGGCCAAGCTACAGACGGATGAAGCAGATGGCCACTTGCCCCTGTTTCTAACAGGGATCAAATCTCATTTGAAGAGTTGGGGAGCCCCCAGCAGGGACAGAAAGGCCAAAGAGATCTGGAAGTCCACTCGAAGACAAATTCCACAGGACATGCTCCATCTCCCCAACACTTTTTATACTTTCCTGAAGGGCGAAAGGTACAGAGCACAGCTTGTAGCGAGGCATCAAACAGCAGCACATGCTCAGCACAAAACAGCACTGCAAGCTCATCAGCACAAAAACAGTGGCCATTCAGATGTTCAGATTATTTGGCAAAACCCTCCCCACCCACTACCCAAGCAGATTCTCTCCCCCAATTCAGAACAAGAGAAAAGGATCTACCAGGATTCTTTTGAATTTCATTCATTCCCTATCCTGAATTCATTCACAGCTTATCATCCAGTTCCTCCAATTCAAAAAGCCATCACCTAATCGCTGCTAGACTAGCACTCCCAGCAATCTCCAGATAGCACCTACAAGACTTGCCTAAGGCTGTTTCTGTTATGGAAGCCCTAAATCTCAAAAGTCACCTGCCACGTGCATTAGAACAAGGACAGACCGCCCCTTGAAGATCAGTAAGGTGCAGCATCATTTTTCCCCAGAGGCAAAGATTAATATGGAGCCAAACTTTCTTTCCTCCCCAGCTACATCAACAACTTTTACCAACCTGCTAAAAAAAGGAAGGCAAAATTACAGCAGAAAGATCATTCAACACATCTGTATGCTTCTCTTTGTCAGAATGGCAAGAGCCAGGAACAAGGTCTCTTTCAATCAAAAAAAGTAACAGTCAGCGTCACCTCTGTGCCTGGCAAAATCTTGAGCAGGTTCTCCTGGAAGGCATGCTAACGCACACGAAAAACAACAAGGTGGTTCATGACAGCCAGTATGGCTTCACTAAGGGGAAATCCTGCCTGACCAATTTGGTGGCCTTCTATGATGGGGCAATGAAACTGATGGACAGGGGTAGAGCAGTTGATGTCATCTACCTGGACTTGTGCAAAGCATTTGACACTGTCTCACATGACATCCTTGTCTCTAAATTGGAGAGACATCAATTTGATAGGTGGACCACTGGGTGGATAAAGAACTGGCTGGATGGCCGCATGCAAAGAGTTGTGCTCAATGGCTCAATGTCCAGCTGGAGACCAGTAACAAGTGGTGTCCCTCAGGGATTGGTGTTGGGACCGGTCTTGTTCAACATCTTTGTTGGTGACATGGACAGTGGGATTGAGTGCACCCTCAGCAAGTTTGCCGATGACACCAAGCTGTGTGGTTCGGTTGATATGCTGGAGAAGGAATGCCATCCAGAGGGACCTTGACATGCTTGTGAGGTGGGCTGATGCCAACCTGATGAAGTTTAACCATGACAAGTGCAAGGTCCTCCACCTGGGTCAGAGCAATCCCAGGCACAGATACAGGTTGGGCAGGGAAGAGATTCAGAGCAGCCCTGCAGAGAACGACTTGGGGTGTTGGTTGATGAGAAACTTAACATGAGTCAGCTTCAGTGTGCACTCAAAGCCCAGAAAGCCAACTGTATCCTGGGCTGCATCAAAAGGAGGGTGACCAGCAGGTTGAAGGAGGTGATCCTGCCCCTCTACTCTGCTCTCCTGAGACCTCACTTGGAGTATTGTGTGCAGTTCTGGTGTCCTCAACATAAAAAGGACATGGAGCTGTTGGAACAAGTCCAGAGGACGGCCACAAGGATGATCAGGGGACTGGAGCACTTCCCATATGAAGACAGGCTGAGAAAGTTGGGGCTGTTCAGCCTGGAGAAGAGAAGGCTGCGTGGAGACCTCATAGCATCCTTCCAGTATCTGAAGGGGGCCTATAGGGATGCTGGGGAGGGACTCTTCATTAGTGACTGTAGTGAGAGGACAAGGGGTAACTGGTTCAAGCTTAAACAGGGGAAGTTTAGATTGGATATGAGGAGGAAGTGCTTTCCTGTAAGGGTGGTGAGGCCACTGGAATGGGTTGCCTAAGGAAGTTGTGAATGCTCCATCCCTGACGGTGTTCAAGGCCAGGTTGGACAGAGGCTTGGGTGACATGGTTTAGTGGGAGGTGTCCCTGCAGCAGGGGGCATCAGGGTTGGAACTAGATGATCTTAAGGTCCTTTCCAACCCTAGCTATTCTATGATTCTAACAATATTGGTAGCAAAGCAACACAAAGTCACAAACTCACACAAATGCTCTTTCACTGCCCCTGAGCAAGTTATACACTTCTCTGCATATTGCCCATGTCCCATTCCCATTAAGTGACAACAGGGAGATACAGCAGTAGGAAAAGCCTAAAACCAATATGCCTGAAGAAGTGTGGCCCAGGACAAGAATCCGATACCCTATTAGGGTTTGTTTAGGTTTTTTTAGAAGATATTTAATAACCAGCCTGACTGATTCAATGATTTAGTCTTCAGGGCTAACTTTCAACCTGAAGGTTACCATCACTCAGCAAGCAGCAGCAGTGTCTTGAACAGACACCACCCAGCAGAACCTAGATGAACCAGCAGGCAGGACTCTCCTCAGGGCAGCGCTGCCTAGCTGAGAGGGCAGGAGCAGAAGGCAGGCAGGTGTATCAAACAAAAGAACAGTGAGATTGCCCCACTCCTCCGTGCAGCTGGTTGCAGTTCTTGATGGAGTAGAACATCAGGGCTTGACATTCAATGAAGATAATTGTGATAACTCATGACAGAATTTTCTGCCTTGAGATGAAACTGAGTGATGTAGCAAGGAAAGGAAGACCATACAGTTTTAGAGGAATGAGCAGAGGGAATAATTTGCCATACTGACATACTGCAATTACAAACCCACTGTATTATAACCTTTGCTAACACTCCCTAAAAGACAGCCTTTAACTGCAGATTCAGTAAAAAAGAATGCCTCTGTTTCTTCCCCCTGCCCAACATCACCAGTAAACAAAACAGCGACTTTTCATTCACTCTGATTATAGGCCTCAAGACCATTGACTAAAGGAAGTAATAGGTTCTTCCTATGAAGTATGCCCTGCCTTTGCTTGACATTTCTGACTTCTTTGATGCCCTAAAAGGAAAGCCTGGGCTTACAAAGTAAAGACTATGTACTGAACTGAGGTCTCATTGACATGTCAGTTCAACCCCCAGAACAGTGTTCAGCACCAAAAGTGCATCGGAAATTTGCTTTTTGTAACTGTTATGCTAACCCGCTCCTTTTAGGACAATGGGGATACCACAGAGGCATAGAGCACAGGCTGAAAACCTCATTGTTTGGATTTCTTACGCACACTGTTGAGTAACTCACCTGAATTATTAAAAAAACAGTCTGACCACAAAATGCTCAGTTACTTATTTACTCCTAAATCAGCAGAGTGCTCAGGCCAAGTTAAATGCCTTCCACTCTAAAGATTCATTTAAAACACATAAAAAACAGCCCACTAGCCTGGCTGATAAGAGCAAAGAGGAAAGCTTAGATTCACTCAGAGAAGGATAAGTACATTTTTCCAAAAGACATAAACAAGAGACTCCATAAATTCCTAGCAGTGTTCCAAAAACTTTGGTTCCTCAAATACCATTTCTGAGCATCCACTTCTTTTTGCCTCAGCAGTATCTAAATAAACATAGAAACCCAGGAATGTGGGGAAAGCAGACCTTAAACCCACTGCATATAAAGCTGTCTGCGAGGAAGAATCTGCATTAGAAAATACCTGAACTGCAAACCATTCAAATTTGAATAGCAGCCATCCACAGGCTGAACCGAAGATGGTCCAGGGTGGTGCAAGTCATGTGTAGGTGAACACATTATGTGCCAATGCAAGGGACACAGATCCAGCCTAGCAGCTAATGCCAGGTTCTGCTTCCCTCTTCTTCATGTCAGCATTGCACAGCCAAGCTCACTTCCCTGATGCCATATTGCATCAGTATTGGCCTGTCTGCTTCCTTCAGCAGGGATGAGTGGGTGTTCTGGTGCAAGGGTCAAGAAACTATTTCCCTGATCCTTTCAAAGCTGTGGAAAGATGTATCTCCTCTGAGCGCTAGCTAGCTAGCTATAAGAGGAGACCATCGCAGCTTGAGCAAGCGTGGATCGCTGGCCTTCCTCACCCACCTTGATACAAGAGTGCTCAGGGAGCTTACCTCGCCCTAGCCTGATGGAAGGTTTTGTTTCTTTGCAAAGCAACTGCTTGTGAAAGCCCTGTACCTACTTTTAAGGGGTAGAAAAGTCCTAAAGTCCTTTTCCTCCAGGGCTCAGTGTCAAGTACTCCTTTCAAGTAGACCGCTAATCTTCTTAGTCTCATTTAGTTGCTTGCAGGACGAGGACATTGCAGCTTCAAGTCCAGATGCAACTGCAAATCTGAGGTTTGCAGGCCACTCCGCTTAAAGTGCGTTTCTCAGCACCATGCATTCACCTCCAGCACGTCCAACGGTCCAACTGAATTGTACCCCTGAACTGAAGATTCACAGGCATAGGAGTAGGAGGGCAATGGAAAAGACCCTGAGCCCAAACACCTCTCAAAGCCACAATCATACACAGCCCCCATGCTACCTCCAACTTTTGTAGATGTAGATCTGCCACCACCATCAGCCCACAGCCTAACCCCAGCTGCAACCCTCCATGTACCAGTTGCATTTCCCAGAGGGAATTTCATGCCTCTTATCACTACTGCTGCCCTTCAGTCCCTACACATCTCTTCCCCCTCCTTGGTTCACTCCCTTAGCACCTCAGTCTCCAGCCAGGTAGATGACAGTCCATCCCTGTGCCGGCCAGCCACCCATTACCTGGTTCCCAAAGACAGCGATGGAGCAGGCAGTGGAGACCTCGCGGGAGCCGAACCAGACAGAGGCGATGCGTGAGGGCATGCCCAGGATGAAGACCTGGGACAGGGAGCAGATGACCTGCCCCAGGACGGTGATGGGGAAGAGGTGCGGCTTCAGGCTGCCCAGCTTCACCCAGGCACCCAGGGCATTGAGGGCCGAGCCTACCAGGGCGATGAGGCGCAGGCCCCTCTTGTCCAGCAGCCAGGCGACAGGGAAGAGCAGCGGGATGTAGGTGAGCATGTAGCTCATGGACAGCCAGTCGATGGCGAAGGCACTCACTCCATAGAAGCGCGCAAAGATGTTGTTGATGCTGCCGTACTGGATCCACTGGAAACCGTTGCACAGGGAGTAGCTGCTGAACAGCAGCAACACGACCCAGCGACGCCGGGACAGCTGCACCCCGGCGGTGGCAGCAGCGGCCTGACCCCCCGCCGCCAGCGCCGACGCCCCAGCAGGCTCCCGCTTCACCATGCCGGCAGCGCCGGCAGCACCGGCAGCACAGGCCGCTCGGCTCGGCTCGGCTCGGCTCGGCTCGGCTCGGCTCGGCACGGCACGGCACGGCTCGGCTCCCCGCCGGCACCCACCTGGCCGGGAAGCCCCGCCCGGCCGCCCCGCCGGGCCCACTGGCTGCCGCGCGGCGGGGCGGTGCCACCGGCGGGGCACGGCCCGGCACGGCCCCCCGGCCCGCCCTGCCGCGCCGCCTGGCTGCCCGAGGGGGCACGGCCGCGCCGGGGTCGCTGTGCAGCGGTAGCTCAGGGGCGGGCCCGGCGGAGGGGTGCAACCCGTGCCGGCAGGCCGCCAGCGCCCGGCCATTAAAGAGAGGCCCCGGTGTAAGAACGGTCCGGTGCAGGAGAGACTTCAGGGTGTAAACTTTGGGTGATGAACAAGCCGTGGACTGACCCAGAACAGTGTCGGCGGGGCTTGTGTGCATGAGGGCAGTGCCTGACCCAGCCAGAGATGCCAATGTGGGCGCCTGGAGGATGAGCCGGTTTAGGTTTCATTTGGGTTGGCTTCCAATGGTTTTTTTCATGAGATGGCACACTATGAAGTGGAAACGTCCAGTGAAGTCAAAATTAAAACACCTCAGTGGGGCTGAAGCACAAGAGCCAAAAGTGATGTTTGTTCTCCTCCTCCTGGGAAACCTGCAGTTAATGAGTCAGCTCTTGTTTTCTCATAACTTCAGCAACACACAAGTCTGACAGGTATCTGCCTGGAGATCACTTATGATCTACAGTTCATTTAAGTAGCAATCTGTTATCCGGACTGTACAAACATGACTCAGCGTGAGCTTTAAACGTGGACTTGGTTGTATGCTGCTGGTGTTGAGCTGTCTTCCAGCATTAAACACAGCTCAAAGTTCACTTGGAAAAATGCAGTGATAAGCTGTCTTTAGGATGTTGCGTTCCCGAAACAAAGACACTTGGAACAGGAAATGAAAAAGTGAAGCTTCTCTGGCTTGTATTTACTTTGTGAAATGCTGTCGGAGGTTGCTGGTGCTGATGCTCCTCTCAGTTATTCCCCTGACTACTGCCAGGAGCAAAGGCAGACAACAAGCTTCGGTGCCTTTATGTTCTTATTTCCCATGCAAGGAGAAAAAAAAATAATGCTTTGGACAAATTATTCCAAGGGGAGCAAATGTCACCTTAAGTGTTTCTTGCTGTGTAGCCTCACAGCTCACTGCTTGTCATTCACTTGGGTGTCCTACTCCCAACAGAATGGCCAAGGAGCACAGCTGGAGACAACCAAAGCCATCACAGCCTTCCCTATGTGCTCTGCTGAAAGCATCACAGGGCAGAGCTGCAAACCTTCCTGCTCTCCCCCTCGGCAGCCCGCAGCTTTGCCAGTCAATATTCAGCCTCACCGGAACGCTCGTTAGGATGGTACAACGTAACCATAGTGTAGTCCTTTTATATAATGAATAAGAAAGGCAAATTCAGAAGCAAGAGCCAGAAAAGAGGTTTTCGGACCCATTTATTATTAGCTTAGGCACTCAAAGTTACTCCGAGCACTGTATTGAGACAATAGAAAGAACAGAAAAATATGTTCTGATGCATTTGTAATTTAAATGTGTCAGAAATGCAACAAGTTATAGTGGTGCAGAAAGTGCAGAAGTGAAATGGAACAGGAAAAGGGCTGTCATGGTCCAATAGTTGCATAGTCTGAGAACTTTGAGGATATAATAGTAAAATAGTACAGAAAATTAACTTTTAGGTTCATCAGGTTTGAAAAGGTCTTTATAAAATTCTCCACAATATTATGAGGAAATCAAAGTTAGCCAGAGGTCATCACTATAACTGATTAAAGAGTATGTGAAAAGCAAGGATCAAGAAAAGAAATAAACAGGCAATTTTTAGCATGGCAAACTGGGACTGCTCAGAGTACCATCAGCCATTAACAATTGCAAAAGTGCAAGGAGCAAAATTTGCAGATGGTAAGACATTATTTAAGTTACTCAAGACTAACTGAAAAATGTCACCTACATGTTATATTTAGGTCTGTATGACTTTAGTCAGCATTCTCATGCCAACTTAAATGCTTTCCACTCTAAAGATTCATTTACAGACTTTAGGACTGTATCTTCAACTATCTGTAACTGAAAGTGCTACCACAGTCCTTGGCACCTTTAATTTGTAAACTTGGATAAATGTGAGATAATGAAGTTAGTTACTGTATGGCAGTCTGCTGAGTCAAAGGTCTCTGGGCAGCAGAGAGGAAGATATCAGTGACTAACAGGGACTGAGTGTGGTTCTCAGGCTTAAGTTACAGAAAAGGAAAGGTGGAAAGAGTACAAATAATAAGGATTTGTGGAGACACTGTCATACATTAAGAAAACACTGAGAACAGTTAAATTTCTTTACATGTGACTAAAAAAAAGAGCACACACCTAGAAAAATCTTCTGATATATATGGGAGAATAAGAAACACAAGTTGGGTTCTTGGCCTCATGCCAGCCCTGCTCCAAACTGGAGTCAGAAATGGTCTGTCATCTTGAGTTTTGTTTCAGTTCCATCTTCAGCTCCTAAATTTCTCTCAAAAATCCTCAGTTTTAGCCATTATCAACAAGAAAAACATAGCAAGCCAGAGCCTGCCAAGGAAGGAGCTATTTGCTCACACTAAACCAGTGTCTTAGTCAAATCAGAAAAGCCAAACGGTAAATCAAGAATGACTAAAACACAGACCTTGCTGAACAGGACAGCTAAAAGCAGACAGATGAAAGTAGCACCCAGCCTCTGGTGACTGCAGCAAGAACATGAACCAGGCAGGGAAGCAACTTTGACTCCCCCAAAGCTGATTTAGTAAAGTATTTTTTATACCCACAGGCCCACACTTCCCAGAACTCCTGTCCTCAGATCTCAGGGCTGTTTTGTTTTGTTTCTGCCTCTGTGAACTGTTCAATCACCCCTTTATATTATTTGCCAATTTCTGGACCAAAATAAAACCCCTGCGCTCTGCATTTCTTCCTCTCTCCATTGCTGCATCTGTTTCTACTCAGATGAATGTTTTCCCTCTTGAAGCAACACAGCAGCTGCTTTTGGATTTCCCTCATCAGAGAATCGTTATATGAAAAATTCTTAGGCATGAAAAATTATTCATATTTCAGGACAACCCCTTGAAGTGGATTTAAAAGCTAGAGGGAAACCTCTTTTACATGGAGATTGACGCAAGTGCTAAGGTTATAGGATCCTGTGGCCAAAAGCATCTGGGAAGGCACTAAACCAGCAGCAGAAGCAGGGCCCAAATTAAAGGTAATGGTACAGGCCTTCAGATAGAGAGTAACATCTCTGGTTTCCCTACTGATCTCAAGAAATACAACTTCTGAATATACTCTGTCTTTACGACAGAGTCCCTTCTGTAAGGGCTGAGGAACAAGCCTTGGAACAAGCTTGGTTTTCTCAAAGCCCACCCAGTAAATGTAAATGCTAGGGATGATGCTGGCAACGGTAATCCACCTTTCTGATTTCTAGTGGATGGCAACAGGCCTCGATGACAAGCAAGGCCGTAATGAATGGGCGGTGAAAATCAGTTGAAAGGTGCACAGAAGGCATATTAGAAAATTTTTTGAAAAGAATAATTCCTTGATGCATTTTCTCTCCCACACTGGATCGGAGGTTCAAGGAGCAGGCGGACACGAAGTGAGGCTTGCCAGGGGAAAGTACTCAAGCATCTACTGGATCTTCCAGCCATGTAGTTCCTTGCATAGACTTCAGAGCAGGCTTTGGCTCCTTTTAAATGAGATAAATTTAAGCTCAAAGGATTGATTGCAGGATGTCCCTTGCTCTCCAACTCACATCATTGTGATTTGTGCCTTTATATCTCCTCATTTCACTTAGAAGACCATGCAAGTGCAGTTCTTAGCTGGCTCTAGTACATTTTTGCTGGTAGGATTAAGGTCTAGAAGAGATGTCAGAAGATCTCCCGGTCTATCCCACACAGCCTTTCAAAACAGACATTGCAGGGAAGATTACAAGATCTTTGTCGGTGGAGGGAGAATGCTTTATAATGGCTTCAACACACAAACTGCTTTAGTAGAGGATTTCAGAAGTCAGGTAGTTTTATCATTAGACGAAATGGCAAGACTCGAACAGCTGGCAGAACTACACAGCCCTATTCACACCTGGATGCAATACACAGCTAGGGACACGGCTCTGAGCGGCTGGCAAGTGCTGCCCCGTCGGACAAAGGCAGACTTGTTACTCTGTGGCGCAAGAATGCTGCGAGCCCTCTGCTGGCACCTATAGCTGTCTACATCCCAGGAGCCACCAGAAAGCGAGATCCAGCGTACAGCTTGTTTATGCAGTGGATTAGGTTATGACAGTAGGTTAAATACACAATGGATATCCTAAACCCTTACAAATCTTTCCTGTTACATTTCCTGTGTAAAGATGCATACAGCGATGGACAACTACCTTTATAACAGTGCAGCATACAGCCTCTGCAGCATTCCAAATCTTGCAGAATTTCCCTTCCTCTCCAGAAAACATGATGGCTTAGTTTCACAATCTAAAATCCCATCTAAAGAAGCTTGCAGTCCTACAAACCACCAAAACTGTGCAGGGAATAACTTTGAGCACCAAACCTATCATCTTCAAAGTATAAGGCCTTTTTTCAAAAGCATAAATCAAGGAAGGGAAATAACATTTTACTCCCCTTCAGCACATCGCATATGTAGCTCTCGGAGGACTTCACTGTGGATACTACACCATCTACGTCTATTTTACAGGGGAAACAAGGGCTCAAAAGTTAAGGAGACTTGCCTGTGCCCCTGCCAGGGGCAGAACTGTTGCTCCTGACTGCCAACCGTGGCTGCCAATAGCATCTTGAACTACCACCTCTTTACAGACCTAATCTTCCTGTTCAAATCCTGGCTTTAACACAGCAGTGACTTTAATTTAACCCTGTCCAGTTCAGGTCCAATATTTATATGGATGAATTATATAGGTCTGAACTGTCAAGAATACATGGGAGGGCATAGCTGAAGTGCTAAAATTTGCAGCTGCCTTCTTGCAGCAAGAAAAAGATGTAAAAAGAAGAGCATAGCATGGAAGACCACTTGCACCCATCCTACTACAGATATGCTGGTTGTTGGTTAGAGACACAGGGTGATTACACTACCTCTGTATGGTCTTCTGCAAACAGATGTCAACTTGCTCTGCCCTATGCTCTGATCTGGCCAGATGAGAATCAGCTCTAATCCAAAAGCTGTGTAAAACTGTGGTTAGCCTGCTATGCTGCTCAAGCACCTAAGCCCGGCTCTCAACCTTTGCTTGTGAAAAGCTGTGAAGATATACAGCTGTAAGGAGAGCCAGGCTTCGGCTCTGTTTGCTCTGTCATTGGAGCAAACCCACCTCACTCTTCTGCCTTGCACATGCATGCACTTAGGACATGAATATCTCTTCACTCAGCTCAGAATAAAAGAAGTGAAAAAAGAGGCAGCTAGACTCAAAACTCAGCCACAGTCTAGATTTACATCCACAGTCCAGATCAGGGTCACAGATTAACCCCAAATACCAAAAGCTCAAAGTATATAAGCCTTTCTTACTCAGCATCCTCCAGCCTCCATCTCAGTGAGTCATACCAGCTCATGCCAATGACAGAAAAGAAGTTTTCATCTCCTACTGCTTGCAGCTGGCATTAATAATTAAAGAGCACTGGAAATGTGCATGGCTCACTGCTGAACTCAGGCACATTCCTCTTCTGCCTCCCACTTGCACTGCAGCAAAAAAGACAAACCTGGGACAAGTCCTGAGGACCAGGACACCACAACATTGCTGCCACAAGGGGAGAAAAGTTGAATGCATCTTAGGAAAGAGTACAGAATTGGTGCAGGAGTTGGGAAGAACACACTCTCTGCATGGATGTCTCTGAAGCAGTAGGGCTCTCAGCAGTTGGCATCTGCAACTTCAGTTGCAAGAAAAAAAATACACTCTTATGTAGTAAACTTAATGCACTGGCAGTTAACCCTGCACTGGCAAGAAATGAATATACATTTCCTAGTGTTTAGTTGGGTAGATTTCTGATTAACCTAAAAAACTTCATGTATACACACATTGCTGCATCCCTGCTCAAATCCCCTCCAGATCACCCATCAATAAGGTGGCAAGAACATGGCAGAAAAAGAACCCAGAAAAGGTGAGCACAGTTCTGATGCCAGGAAGATCTCATCATTCCATGCCACACTTTGATTTTTCTCTTCTCACCAGCATTTGATTAATAAAAATACTTTGTCTCTTAGCACTGATTTCTGATCTTCTTTGATCTTTGTGCTGAAATATTAGCATCCAGACAGCATTCTTGTATGACAACCATTGCTTTAGACACTGTGATCATTGTAAGAGGCAGAGAGTAGGTCTCTTTTATGGCCTGCTGCTTTGGTTCAGTATGCAGGAGATTATCCTCCTTCTGATGTAGGCTGGCAGCACTAACAGAAGTGACTTCTGAGATGGGATTTGCAAAGCAAGTGCATAAATACTTTGGAGCCACAACAAAGTGGGCAACAGAGCTGCTTATTCTGACCTTTGCCATACTGAAGACATACCTCTAATTCTCTTCTGACTCCATGCATACTGTGCTTGGGTATTACCCCTTCTTCTGTCCCTCAAGGGAGAAAATTCACATGTGAATCAATTTAGGGGGAATGTATCATAGTGATGACAGCTGGGATCATAACAGTCTCATACAGAAGGACAAACGCACCTTCCCCTGGGCTGGCTGGCTCTGTCTCTCTCCACCTTGGCACCTGGCACACTGGGAGCCTGCAGCTGAGCTGAGGAAGATGAAGCAGGAAGGGAATACCCAGCATAAAATATTGCCCTGAGCTTCCCATCTGGGGAGATATGTCAAGCTTAAGTCAGCACCGAATCTCGTATCATTATTTATCTTACCATAGAAGCAATCCTGAAATGCTGATACTGAGTTCTTGTAAAGTGCTGAGCCTGTGCTTTTAGATGGATGGAAAGGGAGGAAATTACTGCACCTGCCACATTGTGTGACTTGCTCTGCTTCTGCACAGAGTTGCCAGGATGCCTTGTGAGACCAAGCCATTAGGCCCTGGCTGAAATAACTTTACTTTTTATCATGAATATGACTTAGCACTTAAACGTGAATGCTCGCTCAACAGGGGACCCCTCTGAGGGTGGGAACCTGCCCTTCTGGCGAGGCATGATAAACAATGCATTAGAATTCAGGCCTGTAGATAGCTTGCATCTGCTTCTGTAAATTGCTTCGAAGCAGGGTCATCCCTAACAGTAAGCTATGATAACAACTTGAACAAAGAACTAAGCATGTAGCTCCAGGTATTAGCGCTTGAAAGCTAAAATGTAACCACTAGACTGTCATTGTAGCCCTAATCCAAGTGTGCAGTAGGATAAGAGGACTACAGTTATATAACTTACAGAATTGTATGTGTGGATGCTTTAGATAAAATCATATCAAGACAAGAATGTAAAGTATAAAAAACCCTGAAATTTACTGTTCTTCAGACATGTATATGGAGGTTTGAACCCCCACATGCTCCCAGCACCAATAAAGGTCTGTGCTTTACTTTACAGTGCATACTGTGAAGTGATTTCTTTGAATCACTTGACCTGCAGGTGTTGAGATTCAGTGAAAGCCATAAAGGAAAATGTAATTCCCATGACCCCTGCTTCCCATCTCCGCCTTCAGATTGTATCAACAGATGCTTGCCAGACACCTCTGTTCTGTCTGCAGAGGAGATACCAGCCAGCAAGTAATGTGGAGGCAGCGGTCACGAAAGCTTGAAAATCACCCACAGCAGCTGCCTCCCAGTGCCACATTCCAGCTGCTTTCACTGCTTTCCCAGCCCCAAACCACTGGGGTTTTGGATGGCTTTGTATGGATCCACAGCAGAGTCCCTGAGACAAGGCAGCTGGGGAGAAATCCAGCCCAAGCGATTCTACAAAATCCTTCCTGGGTATCAAAACACTGAAATCCACGGTTCTCATCTCAGGTGGCTGTGAGGATGATTATAGTTCATCAGGGCTGCAGCCAGACCTATGTTTATTTAGGCTAGTAGCTGTTACCCCTCCACCTGTGATGCTTCCCGGTGCTCAGTTCCCACTTCCAGCCCAGCACTGGCTGCACGCAGCTTTGCAAGCCCCACAGGAGCTGGTGAGGGAGAAGCGTGATTGCAGGCTGGGAGAGCTGAGCCTTTGCCCAGCAGAGGCCAGCACAAACACATGGTAGGCTGTGCTGGCAGGGAAGGGTTGTCCCTCTCTGGACTTTCTCTGCTCGAAAAAGTCTCTCAGCCTCCTGTAAGCCCTCATCTCTTTTCTGCTTTGAAAGAGCTTATCAGTGTGGGTCAGTAAGGCACTGACATCCTGCTTGGGTAGGGACAAAGCTGCCACAGGTCCAGCCGTCACCCAGTTTCTCCACTTGTGTGCCCAGAAGCATCCCTTTCCCTTGGAGCAGCAAGCAGCACGGTGCTCCTGGAAGCTGGGCATGGGCAGATAATACTTACACAACACTTTAGAAATGCCACATGCCATGGAAATGAAGTTCGGAAGAAATTGCATTGCAGGTAGGAGCAGACAATCGAAAGCAAACCCTGGCCACCACCCTGCCCTTTGCTCCGCTTTTGAGCTCATGAACAGTTCATTTGCTGACAACAGTGAGGGCCACACCAGAGGACAGGCACTTGGCTAGTTAGAAATAAAATGGGAGGAGAAGGCTCGAGTAGAGGCTAGGAGCCTGGGAAAGAGAAGCAAGAGACAGCGCTGGTACAGAAGTGAAGCAATCTCCTCACACAGCCTGATCAGGCTGCTTGTGCAACTCTGCAAATAGCCTCAGGAAAAGATCATTTTTCTGGTTAAAATGGCTGATGGCCCTGAAAGCATATGTTGTCCCTCGTTGCTCAGGTGATTAGCACAGTCTCCCAGGGGAACCATTCTTCACAACAAAGAGAAACTATATTGAGACACCCAACAGTCACCACACAGATCATCTTTTGTTATCAGGTTTTTGAGGGCAAGACTGGGGCAAAGACAAGTCAGATTGGAAGATGCATCCTTTAGCACCAACATGCACTCAGTGCTTGGCCAAAAGGGAGGAGTACAGTGTTGCTTGGAGGCCTTCCAGCACACAGCCAGCCATGCAGAGGAAGGGCACCTTAACTGACTGATGATGCCAAGAATGCTGTTTAGGTTCTGGAGAGGATGTTGTTGCAAACTCATCTCCCAGTCTCACCGCTTACCACTTATTTTCGTTCTGAGTCGCAGTAATAAGTCTGAGATGTTACCAGTGAGTAGTCTAGCAATTCTGTGGGCATCCCGCAGAGCCCCACCCAGCCTGCAGGATCACAGATTTCAGCAGCTCTGCAACAAAAGTACTGGTTTTGAGGCTCTATGGGCATAAGTGGTACATATACATCAGGGTATGACCTTCTCCATCTGCGGCTAAAACCAAGCTTCACATTTTATAGCCATGAGGATTGAGGTTTCTCGTTACTGGAGGCAATACTATGCTTTAAGACAATGCAAGCTTTGCTGGAGCTCTGCTGCATCCGCCAGTGAGGAGCATGAGCCTGCAGTGTCCTGCACAGCAAATCCCAAGAGGGGTAGCAGTAGCTTTCTTCTCTGATTCTATATAATCCAGGAAAAATGGGAGCATCTGATCCCTAAGGAACAACAAATGAAAAACCAGGGAGCAGACCTACAAGAAGCTGAAGGAGCAGAAGCAGAGCTTGTAAAAGCAAACTACTCTAGAGCTGCAGCCAGTTGTCTCTCCCAGGCTTAAAGGGCCAAATCCCAAAGAAAAGCAGTTTGGAAAGGGCCTTTGTAGCCGGGGTGGCTCAAACCATCGCATGTACAGGGAATCAGCAGCTCTGATTCTTATACTAATGGTTTGGTTATCATCTCCCTAGTGTAAACCAGAGACAGAAAATGGGCACAGCCCAGCACATGACAGACTTTTCCTGACCACTCTTGAGGGCTATGACAACAGAATGGGCCAAAATCCATCTGGAGATACACTGCTTCTCTGTGTATGAAAAAAGAGCATCTACAAAATGAGTCAATTAAAAGCCTATGTCAGCAGCACTGCTTCTGGTACCCTGTGATGAAAAAATTACAGCTGATGTTCCTTGGAGATGGCAGCAGTTCTAAGCCAGCATTAGCAACAGGACCTACACTGGCAGGTGGGCTTCAGCCTTGTGTTTAGAGTGGGACTGATAGGCAGCCTGCTGGCTGGTGGAGTGTTAGGTAGAGAGACCCCCACCTTATGGACCACCTTGTGTTTCCAGTAGATGAGATGCAGCAGAACTAATGCACTATTCACTAACCTTTCAGCTTTCATCTGCTTCAATGCATGAGATAACACAGCAGCCTTTGGTGGAGCTGTGACTGGTGGAGAAGGGAAAACAGTATAGGCTGCAGCTACATGCCTTATAGCAGGGTGCCTTGGAGCAAGGGTCCTGCTTCCCCTGTGTGCTCCAGCACAGCACCCTCTTCCACACACTGCTCCTTCCCAGCTGTGCTGATCCACCAGCACACCAAGACCCACATGTGGGGTGACACAAAATGGCAGCACACCTCTATATATGTAAGGGAGCACACGGAGGTCTAGCCATTAACAGCAGGGAGTAGAGGGGGGCAGCAGGGAAGAGGCCTGTGATGCTATGTGGCACACCACACCCATTAACCAGGTCCAGCCCTGAAGCAAGGAGGGATGCATCCCCCCCAGGAACTACATCACCCCACAAAACATTGCTCCTCACTCTCCCCTCCTGCTGCCTTGTCCTGGTCTCAGCAGTAGCAGTCATTTTTTCTCCTTCTTAGTAGCTGGTGCAGTGCTGTGTTTTTGACTTTCAGCCTGGGAACAGCACTGATAACACCAGTGCTTATAGTTGCTGCTCAGTAGTGTTTAGTCTGACCAAGAACTTTCTGAGTCTCATGCTCTGCCAGGGAGGAGGAGAGGCTGGGAGGAAGCAGAGACAGGACACCTGACCCAAACTAGCCAAAGAGGTATTCCATACCACAGCACATCATGCCCAGGATGTAAAAACTGGGGACAGGGACCTGGAAGAGTTAGTTAACTGCCCTGTCGGGCTTGGTATCAGTCAGCGGGTGGTGAGCAGTTGTATTCTCTTCCCTTGTTATTTCCCTTGTCATTATTATGATTGGTGGTAGCAGCAGTGGTTTGTGTTCTACCTTAGTTACTGGACTGTTCTTATCTCAACTCATGGGAGTTGCATTCTTTCGATTCTCCTCCCCATCCCTTCGGGAGCAGGGGAAGGAACGCAGGGGGGGAGCTAATGAACTGTGTGGCTGATTTATGGCTGGGCTTAAACCATGACATGCCTGCATCTTTCCTGTGTCATGCTAGGCCTTAGAAGTGGCTGAGGTCCTATTTTGGAAACAAAGAGTTAAGCATTTTCAATCTTTATTTTACAAAAATAAACCAGTTTTGCCCTGGTACTCTGTGGCCCCCAACTTTCCCCTCTGCACTCTCTCCGGTTGCTCTCCCTGGAGCTCCAGCCATTGCATGCCGCAGCCAGGCACTTGCATGGAGGCTGCCAGTGCCACATGCTCCTGCGAGCATCCCCAAGCAAGCACCAGGGAAAGGGGTTGCTGCCCTTTTGTGAATGCCTCCTCTTCCCAGGATCCAAGCTGGAAACTGCCTGAAGATGCCTCCTGGTGGCTCTGCCGTTTCTGCACAGGGAGCAGATTTTAGGCAAGTCACTCAGAGTACACACTTTAGGAAGGGATATCCGTCCGTCCGTCTGTCCCTCTCCCTTGGATGGAAAAGTGAGCCCCATAAAGTTGCTTCTTGCAGTCGGTGGAGCTGGCAGGCTGTCATCCCACTGGCTGAATCAGTGCTGGAAGCGTGGGGAGCTGATATGGGGTTGGTGGAAGGAATGTGTGGCGTAAAGCACTTCTGGAGGCGGCGGCGGGCACGTCAGGATGGAGCAGAGCGGTTCGTGGGAGCTCAGCATCGAGGCGAAGTGCTTCATCTCCTCCGTCAGCTGCTTGATCTCCCGGCGCAGCGCAGCGTTCTGCCTCTCCAAGTCTTCGCTCTCCTGAAAGGACAGAACCACAGGGGCTTCCTCATCACGGGAGCTGCAGGCATGAGCCGGTGACAGGGGGGTGCAGCCCCGCACCTCTGCCCGCAGAGTTTCCGGAGTGACACGTTTCCGGTAAACCCGGCGCGGAGCCGCGCCTGGGCAAACCCCCCTCCCCCGAGCAGCCGGGGCGGGCGGGATGCTGGCGGCCCGGCCACGCTCCCTGGGCCCGGCTTACGAGAAGTGACTGCGGCGTGCTCCCGCCCAGGCTTTCTCGCTCCCTCTCACGCACCGGCCGCTTCCCGGGCCGCCCGGCCGGGGGGAGGGCGCGCTGAATAACCGCCGTCTTTAACCAGAAAACCACCTGCCACAGGAAACCTGTCATTGCCCTGGAAAGAAAAGACTCACTGCTTCCTGCTAGCAACCGGGGAAACCGGCGGCACGGTGGGGAGGGGGGGAATGCTTGAGTCAGAAGAAAAGAGAAACTGAGGCCTCAGAAGAGCTGAATTAATACTGTTGTTAATGGGAATAACAACAAAGGGGTTAATAGTGATGCTCAGCCTTGTCCCAGTGATCCCAAGAGTACTGGAGCTTTTGCTGGCGCTACTGCCGCCAAAGTGCAGTCAGCTCCATCCAGCCTGGAGCATCCCCGGCAGCAACCGACCATGGAGCCAGCAGCCTGGGCAGGACCAGAGGAGGGAGAGAGGACATGGGCAGCAGGCTCTGCAAATTCAGCCATGACAGCTAAAGCGGGGCGCAGCACTCCGAGACCCTGGAAAGCTGCACCCTCACCTCGGCAAAGCAAACTTGCCGCCCCTCTGCTTCCGCACTGACTTCTGACGGTGCCCGTGCTCTGCGCACAGCTTGAATGAAACACGGCAGTTACAGCGCCTGTCACAAGAGGAGCTCACGCAGCAAAGGAGCATCTCTGATGTGGCTAGATGCTTTGGAAATCATGACTGACATTGAGCTCGGGAGCTGATGGGAATCACCTAGGGGCCGGGAGCTCCAGCATCCCATGACTCATTCCCCTCAAAACACAAGCTGCAAATCCCTGGGGCAGACAGAGCTTCTGGCCTCTTTCATCCCACTGGAGCTCAAGCTGAGCCATGCTCTTGTGGGCAGAACCACATCAGAGAGGTGAAGTCCCTCATGCAGAGCTGACCAAACGGAAAGAGCACTTAGGGAATAAACTCAGGAACAGAAGGGGGTCACTGTCCACCAGGAACTGGAACAACATTAACAAAAATGCAATCCATCTTCTACTTGCCTCCCTGCATTTTTCTAGCTGCCTGCCAGGATCCTCTCTGAAACAAACTGAGCTTAGCCCCTCTGCTGCCACCCCCATCGCACAGCAAGGACTGTGTGCTTTCAGTGCTAGCTGAGCGGTAGTAATCTTGTAAGCCAGTGGTTTGTCATCTGCTCTAAGAGCAGAGCAATTTTTCTTGATGCACAGCTAGGCATGATTTTCCTGGGGGAGGATCAGAGTCCATATCCACTTCTAGGATTACCTTGGAGAGACTACTGCCTCCCAGGAAGGGGTGTCTCTACAACCCTCTCAGGCAGAGTCACCCAGACTGTCATTGCTGACAGATGTAATACAATCAGACCAGAGCCATCTCAGCTCTAGAAGGATCATCAGCTACTGAGGAAAGAGTGAAGCCTCTGTCTTAAACCCAGCTCCAACTATGGACTGAGGGTGCTAAATAAGAAGGAAGGTTCAGGACTATCTTCTCGTGAATTCTTCCCAAAAAATGGAAATATGGGGGAATATGAAGACCACTAAGTCAAAAGATGTTTTTTGGAACATGAGGCCAACTACTGCACTTTTCAAAGGGCAGCTGAACCGAGCGCAGGGATAAAGATGGCCCCTACCCACTGCAGGTTGTGTGCTCTGCATCCTGCATCCTGCCTTGCAAAGGGCCCAAAACACATAGCACTGCACTTACCAACATGCAAAATGCCAAGGAGCTCAGCCTGTGTGCTCCAACACTAACCACATCCTCCTGCCCAAACACACACAGCCAGAAGTGGCCGCCCCTCCTGAAAAGCAGGTGTCTAATTCTTCGTACTAGGAAGAGCCACAGGAGTGCCCATGGTACCACAGGAGGAGAGCAGGGCAGCAAGGCAAAACCAGAGAAGAAATCCACGCTAAAGAACAACAAAAGCCTTCAGGAATGCTATCATGGAGAAATATAAAAATACTGGAAGATTATTAGTATTTAAGCTGCAGAGCCTCTCAGGGGACAGACCAGAGGTCATGTCCCATTCAGCTCCACATTGCAGCATCATCCATACTAATGAATACAAATCTCAAAGAAGCATCCTTGTACACTGCTGCACCACTGCCTAAGTGATGGCATGCACAAACCTGGGGGGAACCAGGCTGGGTGAGCCTGTGTTTTCAAAGAGCTTCCGAGCGAGTCAGAAGAGGTTAGGAAAGGAAATCGGTTATGCCAGACTGAAAGATAAAGGTGGACTTAAAGTAGCTCTAGCTGCAAAACTTTAGTGGCAGTTGTCCTGGGCTGTGTGCTCTCGCTGTGAGAGCTGACTCCTATATCCTGCCCTTGCCTCACTTTTCCTGTCCTGCCCCAACTGAGCATCCCTGCTCCAATTCCCCATGGGAAATGCATGTTGTCCCCATGTGAGCCCTCAGCACTGGGGACAGAGAAGGGTGGTAGTGCTCACCAAGTGCAGTGTGTCTGCTTTCTGGGTCTGCCTCAGGCGGCTCTTCTGGGCAGCAATGCGATTCTTCTCCCTCCTTTGAACTTTCCTCATGTCATCAGAAGAGTCCTAGGGAAAAAAGGCATGGAAATGATTGGGCATCCCCTCCCTTGCCATGCTCCTGCAGGGCGGTAGGTGGGAAGGGGACACAGCAGATAACATAATTGAAGCACGGGACAGGGGATACACACCCTTAGCACCAGGATAAAGCCATACCCCAGGGATGTGTGATGCTTTTGGCATCCCCATTGCCAGAAGGGACAAGTCTGATACCCTTGGGCACCCTAATAAGCTGGGAAATGACCACTCTCTTTACCAAGACTCAGGCCTGTGATATGCCTTGAAGGACAAGAGCAGGAACCTCTTCCCAGTGTAATTTGAATTCCTTGTACAGAAAACCTTTCCCTTTCCTGTCTCTCTGTGGGGATGTGGCACCGCAGACATTCCAACTCCTTCACTAAGCCATCTTTACGGAGATTAAGCCTGCATTTTCCTCCTTTCATCCCATTATGTCCCTCCTCCCCTCCATCACTCTCCTCTTTCATGCTTTATTTGTTGTGGACCCTTACAGTGCAATGTGGCCTCTGCTTTGTTTAACTAGACAAACTCAGAGCTTTTGGTTTTCCCCAGATCTCATTTGCTCCAGCTCTCTGATCTCTGCACTCGCTCTTTTCTGGAGTTCCTTGGTAGCAATGCCTGCAACGCTGACTGCAACATTCCCAAGATCCTTGGGCAGGGGAGAGCACAGGTCTCCAGGCTCCAGATCACGAGCTTCATGCAGCAGCTGTTCTCTGCTGAGATCTGGTCCTGCTGCTGCCTTCTGACAGTTGAAACTGTCACACAGACTCTTTCATCTTCTATTTTCATATTGCACTGCCTCTTTTGTGGACTCTGACATTCACACCACCACTTCTCCGCAGGACTACAAGACTCAGCCACAAGAGTTATCTACCCAGCCCATCAGTCTGTCCACATCCTCTCCCCCCTTCACCCCACCCAGGATCTTTTCTTTTCTTTGAATTTAACCGTTTTATCCTTGCCTACAATACCCTACAAATGCCTCAGATACAGCAGCTCCCACAGCCTGCACCAAGTCCAGTCCCTATCCTTTGGCAATGCTGGTGCTTTATCCCGTTCTCTAGCAGGATGCCTTCCCATCCCTGATTGCAAGCCCAAAATCATCTGCCCTGATCATCCCCAAGATTTCTGAGCAAAGTCTCAGGTACTTGCCTGTTTGTAGCCCTAGAGAAATGAGAGATGACAGATACAATAAAGTTTAGACAGAAAAGGCAGTGGAAATACCTCAGGCTTGTGTCAGTATCTGCCAGCAGACAACCTACCATTAAGGTACTTACGGCAACAAACCAAAATCCCTCTGTCAAGCATTACCGAGATGAAAAATCTCTGAGGCTGAACAGAAAAGAGAGCAGACCCAGAGTGGCAAGCCTTTTCTGGGTCCCAAGTGCTATCCATAGCAGCAGGAAGCCAACAGGCTTCTCCTGAGCCATCCTGTCCATGGTGAGGAGGCACACTTTCAGGCTCCTCACCAAAGCACCAACTCTCACACTGATGCTTCATGCCTGCTGCCTGCCCAGCATGTACCGCAGGGCTCACCGTGCCCCAGGGGTCCTGGCCCCACAGTTGCCCCTGGCATAGCACCAAGTAACCAGGCCTCCTCTCTCCAGCCATACCCAGCTCCATCCACAGCTGTTCCTAGAAAGCCCCACCATAGTGTGCTCTTGAAAATGCAAGCGGTGGGTGCCACCCTGCCTCCTGCCCACCCATGGCCCACCTGGAAAGACTCTCCATCCAGGGAATGCTGGGGAAGGGTTCCCATTTTACCTGCTTGCTGGGAGGGGGAGAGTGGCTGAAGCTGCTGGAGTCACTGCTGTCGGAGCTGTGGGGCATGGCTCCCGTCTCTGGTTCCCAGGGCCTCTTCAGTTTCCTTTTTACCCTTGGGATGCCTGCCTTCTGTCTTCCTTCCCTCTCCCCTGCCCAAGATGGCCCTTGGCTTCCCAGCTCTTGCCCGTCCCAGAGGCACACTGTCCTCCTGGCCCGTGCTCTGCCACTTTCTCTGCCTCTCCTTTCCGAGCCTCTGCACCTTCCCTTTAGGTCTCAGCCTCCTGTGGTTTCTCAGAACCTCAGGGATGTAAGCTGAAAGTCACGTGGCCGGAAACTTTAAGGCGAAGAAGAAAAGTTACAGAAGAAAAAAAGAAAGAAAAAAAAAAAAGGCACATCTGGGAAAAATGAGCTTCAAAATAGCCTGAAAAACCCCCGAAAAACACCCTCGGGCAGTTGAAAAACAGCGAGATGGGTTTTCTCCGAGATAAACAGCAGAGATGGGAAGGAAGAAAAGCCCCAGCTCTGGCTGCAAAACCTGGACCCTCAAAGGAGGCCAGTGCGGAGGAGGCGCTGCCGGGAGCCCCAGAAATTCCAGGGGCACCATGCGCCGTGCCAGCCTTGCGCGGGCAGGAGGTCATTCCAGCCCAGGGGGGAAACTCCCGGGTAGCCTCCCACCTCCCCAACACCACTGACACAGATCCCATGGAGGGACGTGAGCCTTCTGCAGGTGCCATGGCAACACTCGCTGTGCCGATGGCTCGCATGTGTATGGAGCACTTTGTACTTCCAGTCCCACTAAGAAGAAAGGCTCAGGATTGTAGAACATTTTGTGTGGTTTGGTAGGACCGGTATTTTCTGTGAGGCAAAGCTTTTTAGTGCTTAAAACATTCATCGGTATCTCATCACTGCCCTGTAAGGGGAGTATCAACCCTGGTACATGAAATACTGTAAACATAATGGCCTATGGACCCAGAAGCTAAACCTGAGACCTAATTCTCACTCCACATCATGGTAAGAGCTTAACTACACCCCAGAGGATGCAAGACTGTCATTCTTCCCTCTATCCCCCTCTCACCACAGCTGGCAATATACTACACAGGATAGAACTACTGGGAGACAGGAGCATTATGGCATGTTGGAGGTCATTTCCTTGCTATTCTTCCGCTGGCACCCAGGTTGGGTATGGTCCATGAAGAAGGCAGCAAAAAGAAGCTGCTTTGCAATGCTTTGTTTCTCTCCTGGTCTATGCTATGTGAGACTACTTCCATCCTTAGTAGGAGCCTCAGTAGTCTGAAGACATGCGAGTAGTCCCTGAGACAGCAGTGCTTCAGGAGGTCCCTCAGGGTGTACCATGCTAGCGGCTCCAGATGTGACAGTGCAGAAGCAGAGAGTGTCAAAGCAGGAGCCTTTTCCAGTCTATCTGCTTGTGGCAACACAGCCAACGGGATGAACCAGGGCTACAAGACAACAGGCTCTCCACCCACAGGCACATGCCTTTGGAGCCGCTAAGTTCTTGCATGCACCATGAGGAGAATATGCAGAAACAGACATGAATCTATCCACAGTAACCCGCTTCTGTGGAAAGCAGCAATTCTGAATTCCCACCTGCATATCAATGTGTTGGTTGAGTTTCTTCTGCCTCAAGCAGGAGCAGCAGGGCATCAGCACTTGAGATGAGGTTGTCATCAGGGAAAAGCATTAGTAGCTTTCAGTTTGCAGCCTTATTGCAGCATAGAAAGCGCACGCTCGGGGCACAGTGCAGACTTGCATGAGCATTGCTGGCATTTCTTCCCAACTCTGACACTCATGGAGCCAACACGGAGGCAAAAGCAAGAACTATGTTGGGCTGGCTATGGGCTGGGCAGCTCAGGGAAGTCACCTGGCCTAGGTCCAGAAACAAAACTGCTCCATTTTGGCCCATTTCCCTTATTAGAAACATCCCGTGTCACTGGATTATCCACTGAACACTCCACGGCCTGGAGTGTGTATTTTTCTCCCAGTGTGCTGTAGGGAAATGCAAAGATCTTCCACACTTTCAAATGTGGCTGCAAGTATTTGCTTGCTCAGCATGAGCCACCCGGAGGGACCCCATCTCTTGGCCACACAGCACCGTGTTGCAGGCAGGGCTCTTCTGGCGTGTCCAGCTCTGGGATGGGAGCAGCCAAAGGCAGGGTGTTGAGTTCAGGCCTTCCAAGGCTCCAGCACAGCTATTGAAGTATCCATTTGCTCACTGCATCACTACACTTCCTCTGAACTCTGCAACCCTGAACAGCACTTCCTTTCCAGGAAGCATGCCACTGGAGTCCTGCTCTCCTGGGGAAACCCATGCTCCTCTTCCAGCAAGTGGGGCTCAGAGGCTGCCTGCCCTGCCCTGCTCCACAGGCTGCTGTTGCTCAGGGCAGGACAGAGGGAGCTCTTTCCTCAGGGAAAAATATCCTTGTTCTATTAGTGGACATGAGCTGAATTTCTTCCTTTTGTACCTAGTGAGGCTGGCAGCTGAAGGGAGAGGATCAGGAAGGCACTGTGGGCATTGGCAGGAGGCAGTGCAGGGAAGCTGGATGTCCTGGTAGGAGCTGGTCAGTGCAAAACTGGTAAGAATGCAGCTATGGCAAAGGCTATTGTTTGATCCACAGAAGGAAAGCTCTGAACTGCACCCTGGTTTGCTCAGAGCTGGGCTTTTAATCAGTGGCTGATGAAGAAATCTCAGGAGAGAGAAGCATCGAGGGAGAGAGTTTGGACACTTGGTCTTTCTGAGCAGGAGGAAGAGAGCATTCTTCTTCCCTCCTTGGCCAAATACACCGCATGCCATCAAGCTGACTACAATGCTAATGAATTTCGGTCACTTATGAGCAGTGAATAAGTGTGCTGTGAATGAAACAGGGTCTCCTGGTGGGGAGGTGAGCAGAGCCTTCACTGTGCTCCCCAGGGCTGAGCGCTCTGGAGAGAGCTGTGACCTCCCAGCTACAGCAGCAGAAACCACCAGTTTGGCTTCACGAGCATCTTCTCACAGCTTTCTAAGTGCTGCCCTGGGCACCTGCTGCAGACACAACATGGGGAGGCAATATCCTGCTGCCCCTCCCAGGGCTAGCCCTCTCACCTGCTACATGACGACAATGTAGGCAACCTCCTATTTCTATGCTTGATTTAAGCAACTAAATTTATGCCATGAATAATGTCCTCTGACTTGCTCTCTGGGATCATTTAGGTTTTCTTGATCTTAATCACAGTAGCTGTGAAATCACTGTCAGTGGCACTGGATGAACTCACGTTAGGTTATTACCATGCCAGCAGCTTGATGGAGCGGGAATATTTCCCAAAGTTTTTAAGGGAAGGATGGCACCATCCAGTTTGTCATTTGTCCCTTCTGAATAACAGCAGGTACTGCTGAAGGGAGTCCTGTTCACCCCAGATAGAGGGACTCTGGAGGCTGGGCTTAGTGTGATCTCAACTACTTTAGAAATGGTTTGAAAGCAGCAAGATGCAGTTCAGCAAGAACAAATGCAAATGTAAAGCAAAGTGAGATGTAGGTAGATGAACTGGGGAATAACCAACTGGGCAGCAGAATGGCAGGGAAAAATCTGGGGGCTGCAGAGCATCATAAACCAAAGCATCACCAGCAATGCGGAAGTGTTGCAAAGGGACTGGGTATTAGCCTGGGGTGCTGGGTGCAGGGCAGAGAAGACAACTGTCTTGTGCTGCCTGTGCAGGGCCAGGAGTCATTCAGAGTCCAAGGTCCAGAAGTGAAAAAGTCCAGAAGAAAACAATACAAAGGATAAATACACAGAAAAGGAAGAAAATCAGCTCTAAGAGAAGGGAGTGAAGAAGATGGGTCCATTTAGCCTAGAAAAGAGAAGTCTTGGGGGTGGGAAGTAGGTGGAGAGGAAGAAGTAGTCTCTGATATGTTGTAATGGAAAGGGTGGTCAGCTGTTTTCTGTGAAGCCAGCACAAGGTAAGAAGCACCAGGCTCCAACTGCAGCAGAAAAGGTTCAGGTCTGAGGTTCAAAGCAAGACAAGATTAGAAAGACCTTGGGATGGGCAGTTTGAGAAAGTTATTCAAGCCCCTTCATATAAGGTAGCTAGGAACAAACCTCTATCAGGGTCCAGGTTGAATCCTACCTCTGTAGGACAGGTTAGGGTTATGGTTCCAGCATTTAACTGGGGAGGAAAAGAAAAAATAAAAAAGCTACTCAGATAGGCTGCTCAGAGCCCAGAGAGCACAAGACATTTCCTAGCCCTAACTGCAGCCGGTCCCTTCACCCCCAAAACCCAGAAAGGTCCCTATGTCCCACCTGTGGAAATGGCTTCCTCAGCGCAGGTCATCACTAGTATTTCCTTGTAAACCTGCTGCAGGCTTATGGCAGCAACATTCAAAACTGCATCTCACCCCATCCATCTCACCCATCTTGTTTGCATGGCCACCCCATGCACAATGCTATTTAAAAATCCAACCTAGAGCAGCTACCAACTTCAGCCTCCTGAAAACCACCAAGGTTGCTTCTGCTTCACATGTAGCACTTCATGCAAATGATTTCTTACAATATTTGGACAACTGCAACAATTTGCTTCTCATTCTTGACATGAGCTTGATGACCGCTTTGTGGAATTCAGTGCTGATAAGAGATGTTAAATGAACAGTGGTAAATAAAGTCCTTGCTTTCTACCAGACAAGATTCTGCCATGTCCTGTTCTGTCAGCAGGTGTTGGTCCTGTCTGTGATATGGGCAGCTTACCCAGCTGGCAGGATGGCTTCTCTCCATCACTATTTCAGCTCTGCTATTCCACCTCTGCTGAGCTGACTGAGTTTGAGAGCAAGTTTGTAGCAGGAGATCTCAAGAGTAGTCGCACCAGATTCATCCCAGCTAGCAAAGAGCAAACACCCATCACACAAACGCTTTCAGCCCTTACTGAGCACAACCTGCCAACATACAGGAAAAAGATATTTTACACCCAAATATCTGACAAATGACGAGTGCTATAATTCAAGCACACTTCATTTACACCTTCATGCCACATAATGTGCTGTGACTTCTAACTGCATGACCCACGAAGGTTTCTTCCTCAGGATAGCTGTGATACCTTCATCACTGTCCTGTGGTTAGAGCCTCCTCTGATACCCTGCTTCTCCATTTCTTCACAGGCTTTCTAGTGCCCATCACTTCAGCACTGAGTGCTTCAGGGCTATTAATAAAGCTGTTTTCTCAGCCACCTTTTCAGGTGTGTGTGGGTGGAGTTATCCCTATTTAACAGTTGCAAAACAAGAGACAAAGAGAGATTCAGGTCATAAATACTCATTCACTTTGGGCACAGTTTGACCCAATTAGGATCTAATTTTTCAGTGGTTTTTTGCTCTTTATAGCATTTTATTTAACCAAACCCGGCTTTTGATGTCTGTAACTGCAGCTGCAAACTTTGAGCACTTCTGTAAATCAGCTCCTGCAAATGAGGAAGATGGGGCTACTCCTGTGAAAGCTCTTGCTTATGTGGCTCACTGACTTACAGAGTAACTTCGAGGCCCAGGCAGACACAGACCCAGGTCTCTAGGGAGGCACCAAGTGTCTACCCAGGAGACCCTACTTTCTTTCTGCAGTCCCTTGCTTCACTGACTGGATAAGAGTTTCCCAGCCCTGCTTAGAAAGGAGGCAGCCTAGCTGACCAGCTCATCGTTCCCTCTGGCTGAGGTCCAGCCTGGGTGCTGACGAGGTGGCAATCCAGGGCAAAATGCAGGAGGTGACTGTACGCACAAGAGAGCTGAAGCCAAGTTGACCAGGCAAACCCATTTCTGGCAATTTCTTCTTGAATGCTATTGGTAACACTTTTTATGTCTATGTTTCAAAAGAAGGAAATTATAGAAAGGAACTGCCAAATGTGCTAGCTTTCCAGATACAGATGCAGAGCTTCTCATAGCTGGGGTCTATCTATCCCCATCTGGAGGGGGAGAGAAAGCCTGGACAGAGCCTCCCAGCTCAAGGGTTGGCATGAGGTTGGCAGGGTCTGACCTCTAATGTAGCGGTTTCAGTCTTAAGACACAGATAATTAGTTCACCCCAGGCTATAGAAAGGGTGAACCACTGCCTCCTCCTCCTGTCCTGTACATGTCAATTGGTTGGGTAATTAGTTGCCCGTCTAACCTGTTCCTGGCAAGGACTTAGCAGCTCATGAGCAAGTATTCAGATGTGCATCTACATGACTCTCCAGATCAGCAGAACCCAAATCCTGGTAGAGTACATCCATTTAGGGCCAAACTTGCTCTCACTGCTGTCTTCACGAGCCCTGTATACCTTCTGAGTTCTGCTCAGAAATAGACCAGACCATCCAGCCACAATGGATATGTACACACTTGGGGTGCCAAAAAGGCTCAGCCACCAGATGCTTCCCCAGTCAATCAGAGCTTCTTTGCTTCCGCTGCCTGGGCTGAGCCCACCAGCTGAACTATCCATGCGCATGGATGGGGCGTGCGGAGGGTGCAGATGTTGTCTGACGGTTTGACTCATCTGGGTGTCAGTCTCGTTCAGTGATGGCGGGGAAGGCCCAAAGAGGAAGAGCAGTGACCCGTTTAACCAGAAGGGCTGATCCACTCGGGGGTAGACTTACCGGTACTGGTAAGGGACCATAGCCAAGCTTCCTTTGTGCTGCCCAGCATGTGCATTCCAGGCTACACAAGAGCAGGAGAGGCGTGTGGCTGTCCAGCCCTGCCACTGTGGCAGCAGGACTCAACCTTGGGCCTCTGCTAGTGCTGCAGCAAATCCAACCACATCAACCCGGCAGCAGAAAATTGTGCTCCCAGGGGATGATCATAGCCTCACAGGGCATTTGATGTTCACTGGGCATTGGCTGCAGCCATGACCCATGGCATGGGGGTGGAGAGTGCATGCGTTACTTGTCTCTTAAATTAATACATGACTCTTGAGTGTATTACGTGGCTACTCCATGACTCCATTCAGAGGAAAGTGTTCTTCAACACCGCCCATCACCATAAGCCGTGTTCAAGCCTCTTAAGGATTGAGTACAGCTTATTTAGGGCATGTTGTTGCAGCTAGACTCCGAGATACACATCTCAGCAGAAGATAACTGTGAACAGCACTTGTGTTAGTATGGTACTCCCACCCCAATTGGATCTGCTTCAGTTTTGGCTTAAGAAGGGTGTATAGACTGGTTCTCCCTCTCCATCTGGTGGGAACAAGAGCTTCCCAGACCCTATGGCTCATGCAGCATGGTTGGAGGAGGTGTTCAGCCCAAGTAGCTGTGCTGATGGATGCACGTGCAGTGAGCTTGTGCCTGGAGCTGTGTGGTGCTCGTACAAGCAGTGCTGGAGCACACATTGTGGGAGGCAGCACGGGTGAGGACAGGCAGCATGGAGCAGAGCGGCTGTGAGGAGAGGGCAGGGGAGCTGTGCAGAAGGCATGCTCGGCGCCCGTGCGAGAGGCGCTGGTTGGCAGTACCACACTGGCAGTTATCAAAACACACACAAGCGCGTACAGCCCCGCCTGCCCGGGCACTGCGCTGGCACACGCTGGCACAGCCGCTGGCTGGCACACACAGCGCTCGCCTGCTGGCAGCAATCCAGGACAGCAGCAGGGTGCCAAGGGAGGCGGTAGCAGAGCCGAGCCCCTGCCCCGCACCAGGTCCGTCCCCCAGTGTCCCCAGCCGGCCAGCTCAGGGCTGCTCATGCCTTCTAGGGAGAAACACGAGGAGGGATGCTGGTGGTTCACCGCCTGGTGGTGGCGGAGGGAGGACCTGCTTCGTGATGCCTATCTCATAAGCTAAAGGGGCTCATGAACCCCCACAGCTTTCCCAGGGGGCTCAGAGCAGCAGATGGAGGGGACAGTTTCAGATGACCACTGGTCCTATGCTTTCCACCCTTGTATTTCTGTGCCCCAGCATAGAGGTGACATGACAGAGGTGCTCCCTAACCAGCCTCCCCATGCATGACTGCTTTCCCTATGGTCTTGGCAGTGGCTGCCAGCACCAGTGCCCAGGTACAGCTGATGTGTGGGCTTTTGGTGGCACCTTATCCCCACCGGTGCTTTGGAGGTGGGATGAGGGACTGATGCAGCGCCCTAAGCTGTGCTAGCAGTACTGCTGCAAGGCCCTGCCTTAAACAGCCAGTCCTCCTGCTGCCACTAACTGCCATACTGGCTTCAAAGAAGGGACAGGAAAAAGACAGAAACTCCTTCCCACTCTTCTTTACCTGAACCCCAAAGTAGGTGCCCAAGAACCATGCCATCTTCTACCTTTTTTTAAGCCAAACTTTTTGACTTGTGTTTTGGGTATCCTTGTTTTTCGTATGAATACCTGATCCTTTGTGAGCCCTCTGAAACCGCTGGCCAGCAAGGCCTCTTGTCCACCTGCACAAACCCGTTTGCTGGCTCTGTGAGAAGTGTGTCAATTTACCAGTTTGAAATGAGTTGTCTTTCCATTTCTTCGAACATCTTGTGAGGGGGTGAGCAGACGAACAGACTTATCTCTAAGCCAGGCATTGCTCTGCACATCTCTATCACGCGGCTTTTCACTAGTTTCTGCTCTAAACTGGCGGGACTTTTAGTCTCCCCATAGGGAAATTTTCCTGCAACCTTAATTTAGGTCAGCACCCATGTTTGGATGTCTCCTGCTTTCACAGCAGGGCAACCAGAAGCTAACACAACACTCCAGGAAAGCTGCCTCACAGTCATCTACGATGGCATTATGATTATAAAGATGATGTACTCTTCTTTCTCCCATTCTTCATGCAGCTCTCCTCGTTGTCCCAGCGCTGCACAGTGAACGGGACCCACCAGGTAGCTCTACACTGAATTTGGAGCACAACCTTGAACCCATTGGCACTCTCATCTAAACCAGCTTGGTGCCAGTTGGCACTTAGGCATGCTCTAGAGTGCGGCCAGGAGAAATGCTGCTATACCAGTGCACGAACCCAGCCACCAAGCATCCTCAGCCCTTGCAACCCCAGCGGATGGCTGCTGTCAGGTGAAGAGATGTGCCCCAAAGCCCTGCCTGAACGAGGTTCCATGTCACACCCATGGCAGCCTGGCTGGGTACATTGGCAGCCTTCATCGCTCCTAAAACTTGTGCACATGAGACAGTGACCTATGAGCAGTGGAGCAGGTGCCTGCAGCCACATGTAAGTCAAGTCTGCACCTCTCCCTCGCAGGCACAGTGAACACCTTGCGCTTGCACCTGGGGGAGCTTGTTTGAACCAGTGGCTTTGGCTGTGCTAGCCTGTTACACTGACAGCATGCAGTGCTATCATTCTGCCTGGGCACACAGCAGTGCTAGCAGGCATCAGCACCCTGCCTAGCTTAGACACTTACCCATCCTCTGCTGGCTGGAGCTGATGAATGAATTAGGTCACTTTGCTTACAAGGAAGGTCTGCACAGAAGAAAAAGGATGCTTCACTCAGCAAACATCTACACAATGCAGCAGTGACCCTGCCTGGCACCCACGGAGTTTGCCTCTGTGCAAAAGGCAGTAGCCTATGTACTGCAAGGCACTTGCTGATACCCACATGTTAGCTCTTGCTGTCTGGTCACCAGGCATTCAGCATCACCTTGCAGTGAGCTGTCAATAGCCATTTAATCCTCAAACAGAAACTATGTGTTAGCTTCCTTAAGGGCTCCACTGGACTGGGGAGCCCACAGGCCTGTGGCAAAGCCTCGCTGCCCACTTCCTCCTGATGACCCCTGGCTATTTCAGCCCAAGCAGGTGTCCAGCAAATCCAACCAGCCTGGATGATGCTGCTGGAATTGGGGCCATGGCAAAGCAGAGGCAGGAACTGCAGTGTCAGGAGTCAGGACTTCCCCTGACAGTGCCACAGATGACAGCGCAGCAAGTTCATTCTGCAGAAACTAGATAACATCAGCACAAGGTGGTGGTTACTGGCAAATGGTCCTGTTCCTGAAGCTTCATCTGCGACGTGACAGGCTGCAGTGAAACCTCCCCGTCACACAGACCCAAACTCTGCTTTTGCTGAGACTCACTCAGGCTTCTGGAAGTAGCTTCTTGCTGGTATTTCCTAGGAACTCAAGCTTACACCACTGGGAGTCAGGGCTGGAAAAGCCCATAGGCTGGCTAATATGGGGCCTTTTTGTCTAGTAGAGTCCCTCAAGCTGGACAGAGATATGGAGCGGTCAGTCCTACCCCCACTGGCCCATCTCCTGCTTCAAGTGACAGGGCTAACCTTTCCCCAGGCTCCATGCCACTCAGCTCACACTCTGCGCTGGACACAGGGCTGGAGAGAGGAAAGCCATTCCTCTACTGATGGGGAGCCAAGAGCCTGTCTGCGCAGAAACGTGCAGAATGGCTAAGCTATATTAAAATTGGAAGTGACTGAAGTGCAATAAACCCCTTGGCAGATGCTCTTACTAAGAACTGAAGTGGTCTTGGTACAACTGGGTTCAGTGTCTGTGTGTCACTGAGCAGGCTTTGCTCACAAAGAGCTTACCACAACAGGCAGTCATACCTGCTGCCTGCTCTGCTAAATGCATCCCCTAGGCTGGAGTCCACTTGAGCCAGTCACTCCACGTAAAAAAGCCACTTTAATACAGCATCAGGGCGTCTGGTAGAGGGTTTTACACCACCACACCAGCCCACCACTTTAGCTAACTTGGGCTAATTTCTTGCACACCTTGACAGATAAACCCAAAGGCTTAGTGATGTTAAACTCACTCATCCCGCAACTACACACTGCACCTGCAGCCGAGCTCTTACCTAAACTCAGCCATAGACAATGTCTGGGCTGCAGAGCCCAATTTTGGCCTAGGCGAGTAGCTCTGTGCCTCCCTGACAGCCACAGCTCCAGCCCCAGCTCCAGCTCCCCTCCTCCGTCTCCCCACATGTGCAGCAAGGAGATGAAAAGTGCCTTCGCTGGGCAGGAGACCCAGCTGTGTGCAGGGAGAGCCACTGCCGAGGCTGGGGGAAGCATCAGCTGTGCCTGGAATGAAAACCCAGTTGAGTGGGGGAGCCAGTCCAAGCCGGCAGCAGCTCCTGGGCCTCTGCTCCAGGAGTTCAGCCACAGAGAAAGGCCAACCCCAGTCGTGCTGTCCCTGGTGCCAGCCCTTCCCAATGGCCCTGCCCAGTGAGAAAGAGACCCCCCAGCTGCCCGGAAGGGTTTTTTTCCTTGGACAGAAAGGGTTAGTGGCAGATCCGCTGCCAGTGAGCTCCCTGCTGTCAGGGCTGGTGCCATCTCTGACAGCACCCACCCTGCTGCACCCATGTTCTGGCTGTAGACGCCCCTGGAACCCACCAGCCTCACGGGTATGGGAGGCTCATCCCCTTGACCAGGAACAAGGGATCCACCCGGCTCCGCCCTCCAGGGCAGTTTCCTGAGCCTAGCAGGAGCACAGTGACTCCACAGGGGCAGGAGATGACTATGGTCCCATTCCCATGACTGGTGTCTGCTTCCCTCTCCAATCACTGGCAATCAGTGATCACAAATAAGAGATAAGTGCACAAAGGTGGGGGAAGCCAGCTGATATTTCCAGGCTGAGGGAAGCAGTGTTTGGTTTTTGTCATTCCTCTGCAATCATCCTGGCAGCACAGCAGTTTTCCCTGGTTGCAGTCCTGCTGCCCAGCCATGGGCTAGTGCCACTCAGTGCAGGCTGGTATCCATGGTAATCAAAGAAGTTTCCGTATCTCTTGGTAAATATCAAGGCTGGGGATTTTTGGGGCTTGTTTTCCATTAAGTGGAGTAGAAGCACCAATGAGGACAAAGATAAATGATTACCTGCTGCCCTTGGCTCAAAATGAAACAAGAGAGGCAGGTCACTGTCAAAGGTTAATTAATACTGCTTACCGCAGTGTCACGGAGTCCCTTCAGCCCCTACTGAGAAGGGCAAACACAAAGTGAGAACAATACTATGAAAGGCCGCAGAGTAACGGCCTCCAAGCATCCTTTGCCCATGATGGACCGCAGGACAGGGGGGCTGGATGCCCTTGCACTCAGGGCAGCACACAGGGTGGGGCATGGAGCAGTGAGTGGGGAGAAAAGGAGGAGGAAAAGAAAGGAGCCGTAGCTAACTTTGGGAAGCACAATGGGCTGCTTAACCACCCTGGGATGAGCTGGTTGCAGCAGAGAGGGGTGAGGAGCTGGCAAGACTGGGGATCCTTGTGGGGAAACTGGGTTCCTGCTGCCCATGGGCTGTGCCACTTGCCAGGAGTCTGGTGGGAACAAGGAGTCAGTCATGGAGCATGGAGGACTCACACCAAACTACAGTATGTGGACCCCCAGCCCATCACCCCAGCACTGCCTCTGGCCAGGTGTTTTGGGGCAAGGTGGCACCTAAATTTCCCTGGGGAAGAATAGGTGAGAGTGGCTTTGCACAGGGAACAGAGTAATACGGGAAGGACATCAGGGAACTGGGATAAGCATGTAAGCAGTGGAAATGTTATGGGACTGATCTGCCTGGGCTTCCGGAAAAACGTGGTGTCATGCCCTGGGGAAAGCTCCTGCCTGAACTGATGAGTGTAGAAAGGATCCTGAATGAGGCTCTCACAAAACAGGAGATGAGCATGGTGGCTGGTGATGGCTGGTGGCACCCTGGGTGTTACTGCTGGTGGTCCTGGTTGTCAAGCCACCTCAAGTACCCTGCAAGCAGACGGGTCTGCAGAGGAAATGGCTGGGAAATGGCTTACATCTCTGACAAGAACCATCTGACATCATGGGATGGCACCATAAACCATAGAGTGGTTTGGGTTGGAAGGAACCTCAAGGATCATCTAGTTCTACCTCCCTGCCATGGGCAGGGGCACCTTCCACAAGACCAGGCAGCTCAAAGCCCCATCCAACCTGGCCTTGAACACTGCCAGGGATAGGGCAGCCACAGCTTCTTTGGGCAACCTGTGCCAGTGCCCCAGCACACTCACAGTAAAGAACTTCTTCCTTATATCCAAGCTAAATCTACCTTATTTCAGTTTCAAACAGTTGCCTCATGTCTTATCCCTTCATGCTCTTGTAAAAAAGCCCCTCTCTAGATTTCTCGTTGGCCCCCTTTAGGCCCTGGAAGCTGCTCTGAGGTCTCCCTGGAGCCTTCTGTCTCGGGGCTGAACAAGCCCAGCTCTCTCAGCCTGTCTCCACAGGAGAGGTGCCCGGTGCGGAAGGGCCGGGGCGGCCGCTCAGCGCCGGGGGGCATCCGCTCAGCCCCGAGGCGCACCCGTCAGCTCCGGCATCCGCGGCCCAGTCCCACTCCCGCCGGCAGGCGGCGCACCGGCCCGGCCCCCCGCTCCGGCGGCAGCGCAGCTCCCCCTGCCGGCGGGTTGGGCTCCCGCCACCGCCGCCGGCAGAGGGTCGTCAAGCCCGCGGACAGGCGGGTGTGCCGGTCGGGAACAGGGGCTCAGCCTGACGGCTGGATCACATCCGTCAGGCGATCAGCTCCAGCACCACTGGCACCAAGCCGAAGTCCGTGATACCATCAACTCTGCCGTGGTCGTGGCCTTCAGTACACCCCACGCGGGACGTGCAGGTGTGGGAAGGCCAAGGGGTGGCTTGAGAGGTGCCATAGAATCAGCTAGGTTGGAAAACACCTGTAAGATCATCAAGTCCAACCTTTACCCCAGGACTGCCAAGTCCACCACTAAACCACGTCAGTAAGGGCCTCACCTAGACAACTTCTGAACACTTGCAGGGATGGTGATTCCACCACTTCCCTTGGCAGCCTTTCAGTGAAGAAATGTTTCCCAGTATCAAACCTCAACCTCCCCGGGTGCAGCTTGATGCTGTTATCTCTTGTCCATCCTCCTTTCAGGTAGCTGTAGAGAGCAGTAAGGTCTCCCCTGAGCCTTCTCCACACTAAACGCCCCCAGTTCCCTCAGCCATTCCTCATCATACTTGTGCTCTAGGCCCTTCACCAGCTTTACTGCCCTTTTCTGGACCTGCTCCAGCACCTCAATGTCTTTTCTGTAGTGAGGGGCCCAGAACTGAACCCAGGGTTAAAGGAATGGTCTCATCAGTGCAAAGCATAGCGCGATGATCCCTGCTGGCCACACTATTGCTGATGCAGGCCAGGATGCTGCTGGGCTTCTTCCCTTGTGGTTTTGCGTCCCTTCCGTTGTCCAAGCAAGTCCCCATTACCAGCAGAAGGGGACCCAGGTGGATGCACATGGCCACAATGCACATGTACAGCAATTGCTCTTTGGGTTTGAGAACACCCTTCTGGCATGCAGCAACACATGCCCACTGCTCCTGTCCATGCCCAGGAAATGCCACTGTAATGCAGCAGCCTGGAAGGTGTCCATGGGTCATATGGCAGTATTTGTACCTCTGCTAAGGGCGGGTTGGAGAGGACACATGGTACCAGAGGCAGGAACATCAAATAGCCTGTCTCCTACAGGTACCAGGAGGAGTTTTCAGCCCAGGCTGTGCAGAGATGGAGCCTTTTCCATTCAACACTCTCAGGTTGTGACTTATGGGGCAGAGGTTTTAACTGCTTTAAACCCTGTACTTTAACTTCATTGGGTCTTAAACTAACCAAGTCGCCTGAAAAGAAATGTCCCAAACTGAGCGTCAAACCTCTTGGTAGTGACTGGAATGCAGAAGGAGGCTGTTTGGAGGATATACAAGAGACTGCGCAAAAACCCATCTGGGCATTGCTGGGACTCGGATACTGCCTGCATAAGCCTTGGCTGGAGTACCTGAGCATTAAACTGATGCTTGGTTTCAAAGGGCACCTTATACTTCTCTTGCAAGCCAGCTGTTTTCACAGCAGGAAGCTTTACTGCAATGTGGCCGTTTGCCAGGGAAGGGCTATTGCTTGTGCATGGATGCACAACCAGTGCTGCTGGAATGTGTGCGGCTGGTGGGTGAGAGTTCCCCCCATGTGGAGATGAGTGCATAGGCTCCCCAGATGAGCAAAAAGCACAAGATGCCTGTTGCTGGATCCTCTAACATGCATAGCTCCCACTGACCACCCAAAAGGAAACTGATACTTGCAGGAGTTTGGGAATTCACTACCACGTACATTCTGCAGAGAGAAATAAAGCTCCTGAAGAGAGGAGCAGGCCCAGAAAGTGCTCTGTGACCTTCCAGCAGAGCTCAGTGAGAGGCATTGTGTTCCTCTATATATGATGACCAGCTACAGCTAGCAGCTGAGAAATGGGTCTGAGCCACCACTGCAGTGTCTGGGCAGAAGGAAGTGCAGAGGGACAACTGCCCAGCAGGCGGTGGAAGCCAGGCCAGACACTGCCTTTCTCCACCAGCTTTGCTTCAGGTCCTGCCCTTGCACATCTCTGCAAGCACCTCAGACAGCTAGTCCTCCCAGGGCAAAAAGTTGGTCTGTAACAAATCCAATGTGCTTCACACTATATAAGGCTACTGGCAGCATTTTGGTTGGTCCCAAAACCAGAATTTATGGAAAGGGAGGGGAAACCCAGGACTAAGTATGAAACAGAGAAAGGACTAATGTCATATATCCCTGGAGGTTAACACTTGGAAAAGGAGACTACAGAGAGTGAAACATGCACTAGAGAAGCAGCCGTTCTAAGGGAAGGCCTCCTCTCATGCTGTTGTCATGTTTAGGTCAAGCTCATCTTCTCCCCACCACTGCTTCAGTACTCCTGGCTCAAGTGTGCACCTGTACCAGATGCTGAAAGCTTCATTTGCAGTTTGCATCTAAGCAGCCTAATCCACACCAGTAATGGGTAGGACACCGCCTGGGAAAAGACTGGATGCACCACTGCTCCTCTGAGACACCCCCCCGTGGTGCCCACATGTTGAGATATGGTCTGCTCAGGCCAGATTAAGGTACCTTCTCACTGCCTCCATATCTAAGAGTCAGGAACACAGCAATAGTGTCAGGGCTTGGTTATTCATATGGGGATGCTCTTTCAGACCTAGCATCTGAAGCATACCTGGCTGATTATCTTTTCAACCTCCACACCCCTGTGCTCAGCACTGGCTGAAGCCCAGGGCAACCTTTAGGAGGTCTCCCAGCACATCAGTTAGGGGCAAGGCTTGGACCCAGCAGAGACCCAAAGGAACTGTTCTCTACCTCCTTCCATGAAGGAGCCACCACCACAAGGACATTGTGATAGCTCCTCCATCTATTTTTCATCCCTGAAAGGAGTTCAAGCTGCTGTGTTCAGACTTGAAACAAGGAGGACCAGGTAAGGATGAGATGGTGTCCCTGTTTCACACCTCTGCCTTTCCAGCTGGTAAGCCATGCCCTGCAGGCCCTCCTTGGTGCAGCACTAAGCTACTTCTTGCTTGACAATGGTCACAGCTTTCTCCAAGGTTCCCAACTTCCCCAGGGTGAATCCTCTCCCCCATAGCTGCTACTACAGAGAACCACCAGAAAGGGATCAGCTCCACCATCCCACTCAGCCAGGAACGCACTCGGCCTGGTCAGACTTGGCATATGCTGCCACAGTGCCATGCTCTGGCCAGAGCCCACCATGGCCTGACCTGGAGAGAGCACAGGAGGATAGCATACGTACATAAAGGTAACATTTACTGAGAGATACAGAACTGAATATTATGAAGGACATACATGGATGGAGAGGGTAGTGACACCACTGCAGAGGGCAGCTTGGAGCCCCTTCCCAGCATGCCGGGAAAGAAGCCAGATGCTACCAGAGAAGTAACACAATGGAGATAACTGTGGCATATGCATTTGTAACAAACAGACCATCGTAACATACATTTCTATGGGATCACATCTAGTGATTACATAAATCCATATAGAGATCGCTGTATAAAAACTTTGTAAAAAATACTTTAAAAAAGTGTAAAAATGTGCATTCAAAAGCACGGCCGACATGGACAGCTGGGCTGTAAACATTATACTGAGTGTGCTTGCGGGGGGCGCCTGCGCCACCGAGCCCCGACAGGCCTGCCCACCACACAGGGCTGCATCAAGTGTTTGCGGTTCTTGGGTGCGGGATTCCATCCGGAGCGTGTGCCAGGAGCAGCAGCAGCCGCTGGGCAGGGAGCTGGTGGGCACCACGCAGCCCTCTCCCAATGGGGCATGCGGTCGTTGCGGGATGTGCTGCGGCATGGTGGGTCCCGAGGGCTGAGAGCAGGCTGAAAAGCCATGATGAGGTATCACAGGGAGGTTGCCCTCACCGGCGCCACTAGCCCTGCTCCTGGGTTCAGCCTCAAGAGTACATGGTTGAAGGTTCCTGATCTTCTCTGTCCCTGTATTTGTTTGGTCCATAGCTCCCAAGGAAGCCCACTGGCTGCTGGCTGCACCAGGCCTGGGTGCACAGTTCTTCATAGAGTACATACACTAGAGACCCTGGAAGACCCTGCACCACTGTCTCCTCCTCCTGGCCCAGTGCCACCTTCACTTCTTCTCTAGCTGCTCCAGCAGCGGGTTGGCTTCGCTCTCAGGCGTCTTGATGCTGTCTGTCCGCACGATGCAGGTGGGACGGTGCCTGTTCAGCATCAGGATCAGCTGCTGCCTCTCCTGTTTCAGCTCTTCTATCTGGGCCTTCAGCTCAGCATTCATGAGCTCCAGACGCTCAGACTCCTAGCAGGACAGAAACACAACCACATGTGACTTTACTTCAACAGGACAAGACAGAAGAAAAAACAATTTGTCCAACAAGCCATCCCTGCTCAGTGCTGTCCTTTAGCCCCTGCAGCACAGAAGCAGCCTGAGGACCTGCCAAGGCACAGGTCCCCCAGGCAGTTCATTCCCACTGCCTTGCATTACCAGTGTGACCACAACAAAACACAGAGCCACCTCCTAGGACAGGTCTCTGCTGCACCACAGCAAAACCCCTGCCTGGCTGCTTTCCATGGTCTGGAAGAGGGTTTGGAAACCCTCGTTTAAGTTTTCACCCCCCATCTGCAAGGATTTGCCCTTGTGAAATGGCTCCTTGTCCTCCACTGTGTCATTTGCCCATGTCCTACCACCCCTTGCAGAAAAGCAGCAAGGCGCTGCAAGAGTTTTGCTGCCTTGGGGTCACAGATGAGATGGCATTTGGCTTCTTAACGGGGAAACCTTCAGGAACTTGGGCAGGAGGCCCACATGCTGTCAGCCCCTATCCTGTGCCACACTCCCATGGGTGTTCCTCCTAACACAGGGGCACTATCAGCCCTCCTTTAGCCCTCTGAAGGTAGACCCCAGAGCCTCCCTTTAGCCCTGTCCATCCCTGGTACCATGGGCACAGGGATGCTTGTAAGCTCTGCCTGGCCACCGCATTCAGAGTCTCATGGAAAGGGGGTCACTGGGCTTGTATTTTGTCAGTAAAGGCACAGGAGCAAAAAGGGGCAGTTCAGGAGGGAGCGCTGCCCACAGCTAGAGCACCTTTCTAAGGAGGTGCTCCTGCCAAGGTCCCTGCTGTGCCCTGGCAGAGGTCAGGGCACCCACCCGCTGCAGGAACTCTGTCCTCTCCTTCTTCTTGTTACGACATCGTGCTGCTGCTACTTTGTTTTTCTCCCGGCGCCTTTTCCTCCTTTCCTCTTCCTCATCCAGCTGCAATAAGACAGAGAAGCCCAGGTCAGAGCTGGCATGCATGGGACAGAGCAGAATGTAGGGAGGAGCACCAGCAGCCCCACCAGGCAGGGCAAGCAGAGGGATGGCAGCCATGTGTGCCAGTGGCCACCAGTGATGTGGACTAATCCTCACCAGGAACCAAGAGTGCTGCTGCCATGGCCTCTAACTCCACCAGTGTGGTACCCACAGCTGGCAGTGGACACACAACTCTTTGCAGGGCTGCTCCCTCCCTGAGAGATGATGGAGACAAGTGGAACACAGCCCCAACCCACAAAGACGAGCACAGTTCATCACACAGGCATCTACAGGCACAGCTTTGTGAGCAGTCATTTGAAGCATCACACACACAGCCCAGGGTGAGAGGCAGAGAAACCTGCAAGGTCCCCCAGCTGGGCTTGGCTGCTGTTCCCCCCTTCCAGTCCATGGGACTGTCTGCTGCAGCTTCAGCACTGGCTGTCAGAGGGCCACCATGGTGACAGGTCCTGCATCCCCTGTAAAGAAGCAGTACACGGCAGTGCCTGCGCTGTTCATCATGACTCAGCTGCTCTGTGATGTCTAACTCAAACCACAAGCCCTATGGGTTAGGAACCCATAATCAAAGTATTTAGGGATATTTACTACAAAGCCTGAGGAAATGGCCTATGGCATGCTTACATCTGAGAACCCAAACCAGTTTCTTCAAGAAATATCTGAAGTGCTGAAATATCCTGCAAAGTCAGCATCCAGATTATGCTTTGTAGCATGGCTGAAGAAGTAAAGGTCCCCAGTGTCTTCAAGCCCATTTGACCTGGACTCTGAAATTTGAGATGTCAGACTGAACTGCCTTATTCCTATCAACAAACACTTGAGAGAACAAATCCTTTCAAATGCAGTGGCAGAAACGTTTGCTTTATGAGCACTTCCACGGCCTATTTGCACCTTCTCAAAGCGCAGCTCCAGTCAGAAAAGGCACATCCTTCCCTTAGTACCTTCCCAAGTCAGTGGGGCTGAAGGACACATCTCCCAGATGAGCCTCCTGCAGCACACACCATCTGAACAGCCTTGCTGCTCTGGAGCTGGGCTGAGTCACCTCAAAGGAAAGGTCAGAGATTTCCGAGGACACAAAGTGATGGTGGGAGTGGGGGGCCACCAAATTAGCCCACATGTAGGTAAAGTGGCGCTATCTGCAGGAAACGAATGCTGTATGTGCCATCATCCACAGCAGACTGTGCACACTGCTAACATCCACAAGAGTCCAAAGCCCACTGATCAAAACATCTCAATGTGATGTGCAAGGTCAGGATAAGACGTTGACTCAGCAGAGTTAAGGGGAAGGGGTACATTAAGGAAGCTGCACGTCCAATATGCAGCATGTATAGAATGCTTTAGAAAAATTATGTCCAGCCTTCCTAGCACTAATAGCTTTTGCATTTTCTCTACCTTACTTTCCAAATATTATTCCAAAGTTGCTATTTCAGTCAGGGCTAAAATATTAAGCAAAGTCAGCACAACCCATGCACAGACTTCCACAATGCTGGGTTGCCAACATTCCTTTGCCAAGGCAGTGCCATGAGGCATCATACACCATGCTTGATGGTGCATGGGAAAGCCAGGACGGGAACTGCACCGATGCCCCCAAGCCCAGCTACAGGTGATCAGCTCTCACTGCACCCATGTAATTCAGACATGGCAGGCATTAGCACAAGTGACCAGGAAGGCTCTAACTCCATGCTCTGCTGCTTTTTCCTCCTGGCAGAACCAGGATACCCCATAGCAAAGGCATAAGCAGCTCTTAGAAAGTTACCATGAAGAGTATAAGAGGAGGTGGACATCAGGCTAGCCACCATTCCCGTCCACTTATCTACCCCTTAGATAGCTTCTTGGCCTTTTACTTCAAGGATTATTAGCAGGGTGCAGAAAGAGGACACGTGCTCAGAACTCCAAAGCTCAAGACACACAGCCCAGACTTTCCTGCAAAGTACCTCTGGGGTTGTAACAGGAACTGGAGGAGCCAACAGCAACTGCACAGGCCCCACAGTATCCCTGAGAACATTTCCACGCCCAGTTACTCCATTCAGTAAGAATCAAAGTGACCTTTCGCTGCCCCTTCAGCTTCCCCTCCACCCCACAGAGGGCCCAGCAAAGGGCCATGTCTTTAGACTGGGTACAGAGCTCAAGGAGAGTAGTTCAGCACAGACAGCGGCAGCTTGAGCTCTTGGCTCCGTTTCTGACCATAGCTCCTATAACTTCAAGCAGGTTTCCCCCTCTTTGCTTGTGCTTGATTTCAGTTCAGAAAGGTTAGATGACCCTGATACTGCGAGTTAGGACTCTACTGTATGAGAGACAGTGACGGTGTATCACCCCACAGGATGTTTCAGTAGCTGATCTCCAGAGGAGCCCTGTGGGTCTGGGGTTGACCCTGACTTAGCAGTCAGCAGCACCAGGGACCGAGGTGTCACCAGCCTGAGGAGCCCGGCAGCACTTGTCTCCAGCTGTCCCAAGAGAAAGGCAGCCTGTGCAGTGGGGCTGCCCACCACCCTGCGGGGTGGGTTTTGTGTGTGGCCCCAGGGACAAACACCTCAGTGCCAGGAGGTGCTGGTCCCCCAAGCACAGCAGAGGAAGTTGCCTGTGCCCTAGCTCGTGGGGAGCAGGCTGCCCTTGCAGAAGCTGCGCAGAGCATGGCATGCTGGTACCCAGCGTCCCCTGGCTCCTGCTAGAGGAAAGCAGCCGCAGGCTGCATTGCAAAATCATGCGTGGGCAGCTTCTTGGCTGCTCATGGGATAAAAAGCTACTGCTTCAGCTCCCGAAGGCTTTCACTGCAAAGCCTGTGCCAGGGGCAGCTCCATTTGCTGTCCTCAGCTCCATAAGCTATGCAGGGGAGGAACTGGCTGCAGGGACAGCGGCTACATGGGAGCTGTCAGTGGATTTCCCCCTATTTTCCCTCCACATGCCCTGTCCCTGCTGCACAGAGGCCAATGAGACTACATCCCCATGCCTACTGAACAAAAGCAGCTGTTACAGGGCCAGCTCAGAGGTGTCTGAGACACCCCAAGAAAGGAGCTTTGCCTGGGAAAACAGCGCAATTACATACTCCCTCTTTCTTCCCCAAGCCATGAAGCAAGATCGGCATTGAACCCCATTTACTGTAGGATACCCAGGCTGAAGGCTTGGGACAGCATCTGGCTTCAGCTGCCGACCCATGACTGCTTTGCCATAGAGAGACCAAAGCCACTAGCATACCCCAGGCCCTTCCGATGCCTTCCCACAGCATCTTCGCCTCAGCTCTTGCCATTGCAGAACTGCTCAATCTTTCCCCAGGTGATCTCCATGGGATGCTGCACAAGCTGACTGGACAACCCCTTGGGCACAAAGCACCTATGCAAGGCTAGCAGATGGCCTCCAGCATACCAGTTCTCCCTGGAGGTGTCCACTGCAATTGGCTGGAGGTAAGGAACAAGCACCCTCCCCACAGGTGGGCCTGGGTGCTGCTAAGCTTTTGCCATGAATGTTAGGTCAAATCACGTGTCAGCACCATTTAGAGATCAGGATGCTCCCTGGACCTGATGTTTTACCCCCTTCAGCTCACAGCTCATCACAGACAGTTTTTCACTCATCTATCACTGCCTCATGGACTTCTCTAGTGGACGTACATTGCCCCATCCTCACATGGCATCATCTGAGGTATCCACAGCAGCAAATGCACTGTTCAGAAGGGTTGTTTATCAGACCTTCTGACAGCAGCCACCACCCTCACCACCACGGGGTCTCTGAACTGATGGGATCCCAGCTCTGCCTGCAGGCAGTGTTAGGTGCAAACATTCACCACCAGTACAGCAAGGGTCAAGGAGTCAAAGACTGGACAATCAACCCATGAGACAACCACACAAGGAGAATGCTGTGCCAAGTGTCTCCCAAGTCCCTGCAGCCTGATTCTGACATGCCAGCCTGCGGTACCAAGCAGAAGCTGCTCACCTGCCCCATCCCAGGAGCAGAGCAGCAGGGCAGGGGCAGCCACAGCCAGCAACACCTGCAGCACAGGCTGGATCACTGCTGCTGCTCGATACCACTCACACACACCCCTTGTCCTCACAGGAAAGGCAACACCAACACCAGCAGCACCAAGGGCTTGAGGTGTGATGAAAGCATCATCCAAATGATGCTTTCATCAAACGATGAGACCTCACTTGGAGCACTGTGTGCAGTTCTGGTGTCTTTAACATAAAAAGGACATGGAACTCTTGGAACAAGTCCAGAGGAGGGCCACGAGGATGATCAGGAAACCAGAGCACCTCCCATATGAAGACAGGCTGAGAAAGTTGGGGCTCTTCAGCCTGGAGAAGAGAAGGCTGTGTGGAGACCTCATAGCAGCCTTCCAGTATCTGAAGGGGGCCTATAGGGATGCTGGGGAGGGACTCTTCACTAGAGACTGCAGTGACAGGACAAAGGGTAACAGGTTAAAACTTAAACAGGGGAAGTTTAGATTGAATATAAGGAAGAAATTCTTTACTGTGAGGGTGGTGAGGCACTGGAATGGGTTGCCCAGGGAAGCTGTGAATGCTCCATCGCTGGCGGTGTTCAAGGCTGGATTGGACATAGCCTTGGGTGGCATGGTTTAGTGGGAGGTGTCCCTGCCCCTGGCAGGGGGGTTGGCACTAGATGATCTTGAGGTCCTTTCCGACCCTAACTATTCTATGATTCTATGATTCTATGACAGGCTGCATGGCTTCTCCTTTGGGTGCGTGCCCTAACCTAGGACCATGCTGGCTGCACCAGACTCCACAAGCAGGCTTTTTGTTCAGCTGGTTGCCAATAGCTGCATGGGACCAGTCAGGTCTGGGACACTGAGACCACCACTCCCAGCCCATGCAGCAGGGACATAAATTCAGGCACAGGGAAGAGGCAGTTCATGGAGCAGCCACCAACACATGCACATCACCAAACAGGCAGCATGACATGCTTATAAAACACGTTGCTGGCCACCCTGGCAGGAAAGCACCCTGTGCTTGGGGCACAGGCAGGAGAGAAAGCGAGGCAGGTGAAGCCCATGGTCCCTCAGGGTCATCTGCAGCCAGCAGCCCCCAAGACTCACCTCACTTTTCACGGGCTGGGGTCTCTTTCCAAGCTTCACCTCCAGGAAGTGGAGTGGCGAGATCATGGCCCCGATGTTGCGGATGTCGGCGCACTTCAGCTCCTCAGCGGTCAAGGCTGTGCCAGGCAGTCCTGTCAAGGGGCCAAGCCCAGGCAGTGCGCCGGCCGTCAGTGACGGGTCGGGGATCTGCCCTGGCATCATAGCAGGGGAAACAGCTCTGTAGGCTGGAGGGAGAGCAAGGCATGGCCTGTTACAACCCAGCTACAGGACTTCACAATGCATAACAAGCCGCATTTATTCTGCAGTCCCATCACCCAAAAAACCCAGCCACCCCTTCCTAGTGATAGCAAAGGCGAGGACTAAGCAGAACCTGTGTGACAGAAACCAAAATACATGAATCCTGCTACGAAGGATACACTACTGGTATGAACATCAGGAAGGGAAAAGACCTGAGGGGCAAAGCACTGGAAGAGCAGGAGCTGGCTACAGCAGTGGTCCCATGGGCCGGTTTTGGTACACCTTTCTCTGGAGTGCAGAAGACCAAGGGCTTTTGAGTCCCGATTAATGTGTAGGTTATTAGGACAGGAAGAAAATGGCACAAAGAGGGCCATAATATGCCTTACGCTGGGTTCCTTCTGGACAGGCTCAGACCACCGGTCAGGCCTGGGACAGAACACACAGGTACCAGAGATAAAACCGCAAGAGAAAAGCCTGCCACAGAACAAACATCTCCCAGCACAGACAAGAGGAAGCAAAGGCTGAAGTGGAGGGGAAATGGAGCAAGGTGCGAAAGACTCCTTCTATCCGGAAAGAAAAAAACGCAGTGCCAGCAAGAATAGGATCAGGACAAACTCTGGCAAAGTCACTTACAGGCAGCAGAAAGGGAGTTACCAGAAACGTGAAAAACAAGTGGTTAAGAGAGAAAGAAATAAAATTTTACCCAAAATGGGAAGCCCCTAAAGCTGGAACTGTTTTATCAGCCAAAAAACAAAGGGAGCAGGTGGTTGTTCGCTACAGCCCAAGTACATCCCTACCTGTGTAAGTGGCCTGGGACACTCACAAGTGACCCGGGACACTCACAAGTGACCCAGTTACTTCCATTCACACAACAACCATTTTTCCCCCTACTCAATTCAACTCGATCTGTCCCAGTGCTTGTGCACTGCTCTCCTTGTTCTGCCCAAGCAGGCTGATCCCTGCACCTACAGGAGCCTCCAGGCATTCACCCCATCCTGCCCCTGTGCCAGGAGGCACCCACTCAGCAGAGAGAAGGGCCAGTGATGTCAGGAGTGAGAAACAGGCCAATAGAGCGGACCCAAAAATCTCACTGAGTGGCTTCTCATAGAAGAGGGGTCCACAAAGGACCATCAGCCACATTAGTCTGCACAAACGCCTGGAAGCTCTGACAGCACCAACTGCCAGAGTGAGGATGTGCATTAAGCGAGGGATAACATACCCTTGCCCTGCTCTTTCCAAACCATCCACTCTCAGCTGCTGAGAGACCAGGTAACGCGCGGTGCAGACATTTGGCCCAGGGAGGGGAGCTGTGCTAAGCTGAGGCACACGTTGTCAAGTCAACTGCCACAGTTGCTCAGCACTTCCCATCCTGGGATGACAAGTTGATGTCAGTATCAGGCTGAAAACTTGAGTAAAGCTGCATGCAAGATAGGACTGATGAGTCAGAGAGTCACCGAACAGTTGAGATGGGGAGGGACCTGGTCCAACTCTCCTGCTCAAGAAGGGTCAGTGGGAGGAGGTCGAACAGGGTTAATCATGATAAGCAGAGAAGTTAAGGATTTCTTGGTGTTGGCACATCTCTACCCAGGAGATTATTTGGTATATTTGCTAATGCAAAAGAACAGGAGATGAGCTGCAGAAGGGAAGGAAAGCCAATCATACAGGTTAGTCAAGGGTAGAAAGGCTTATGCAAGCCCCAGAGCTTCTAGCATGGGTGCTGTGCAAGCCCTACTGGCATGACAGACAAGAAGATTTGCATCAGAGAGCACCTACAGGCTGCAATGTGCTGTGAGCTGTCATATGCTCTAATCTGCCACCGAAGAGGTCCAGGTGTCAGTGTGAGATGTCCAACCCCAACTTGAGCAGTTTGGGCTCAATCTCCTTCCTGCAAATACCATGTATGAGCTGCTATGGCACACACTGATCTGGGGCCCCGGCCCACCCTTTCACAGGCTTTGGGCTGGGAATTGACTGACTTGAGCCCTGCTCTGTATGCCTAAATCCATTCTGGACTCGTGGACCTGGTTTTCATTTGTTGTCTTCCATCCCAACATGCAGCTGACAGCACTCAGGCGCTGGGCCAAACAGTCCAAGCCCTCAGCTGGACAAAGTTCAGGGTCACTCCAATTTGTGAGACAATGAAGGAGGAGAAATCTGTTCTCCATACTGTGGGGACTGCCTGCACTCCTGAGCCTGGGGCAGTTCCCCATGGACAACTGGCTACAGAACTGGGAAAACATTGTGTTTTCTCTGGTCCACCTTTTCCCTCCACGTCTGATCGAGTAGCTTACTATGCCCTGAAATAGCCTCCATACCAGTGTGACATCAGACACAGGTCAGAGTGAAGGAGCTGGCCCAGTACCTAACATGCTCTAAAAATTAATCCTGGATCTAGGGACTGCACTGCCGAAGCCCACATCACACCTGCATCAGTGTAAACTAAATCTAAAGCGGTTCAAACCACAGCACCAGGAGCCACCTGGAAGAACATGAACCCGCACATTAAGATGAGCTGAGAAGTATGCAGGAAGGGGGCCAGTGACTTCTGCAAGAAGTATCTTGCTTAGGGGGTCAGGAAGCTCTGGAGCACGTTAACGACTGCCAAGAGTCAAACTGAGATAAACCTTGGAGAGGAACATAAAACCATTCCCAGCAGGACTATAACCATGGGGAAAAGAATGGAAAGAGGAGAGATGTTGTCCCTCTCTGCAGAGCAGGGGTGCAGTGACAGATCATCCCAGCCAGCTCTCAGTGCCCCTCAGCTCCAGGCACTGTCACTCCCTGCTAGTCAGAGCCTCCTTTTGCCTCTCCCTCCTGTAAGAGAGGCTTTCCTGTCATCCAAAGTCCCAGGTACTTTCACCTTCTTTTCTGGTTAATGCTAGAGGTAAAAAGTTGTACTTTGATCATGTCAAAAAGCCAGTGCATGTAATTCTATTTAATACTTCTGTCTTCTTCCCGAGGCCACTACCCTCAAAGACATTGACTTGCCTTGCCCATAGCTCCAGCATATTTCTACCACATTTGCATGGTAGGAGAGAAATAACACTGAAGTTCAAGATGTGAGTTTGACCCTTAAGCTTCCATTTTTCAACAGCCACATCTTGCTGGATGGGGTGAATACGGCTGGTGCCTTGCCAAGCCCTAATTCCTTTCTGGATATTCCAGTGCAGTGTTTGTTATTTCTAAGGCACATGAACCAACTCAACTCTGTATTGCTTCAGTTTCTAACAGAGTGCTTTAGCTGGGATTCTTACTAGATTTTTTCTTTTCAGAACTGATTATTAACACAGTCTTTTATTCCACATTGCCAGGCAGCCTTTCAATGTCTCCTTACATGAGCTAAGAAAGGTATCTTCAGTAAAACCTAGCTCATGGTGTCCTGCAGTTGAACCACACAATTCCTGCATTGTATCAACTATGCTTTTCCACATAATGAAGCTAACAGCAAACCAAAGCAGCAAGGAGAAAGAGAATGTGCAGCCTTATATATGACACTGGGATCTGCGTGACACCATCTGCTTGAGTTTACATTCACCGTAGCTGTGCCTTCTGCACTGATGCTATTCATCATTTCGTGCCATGACATCAAGATGCTCCAGAGCGAATTAGAAGACAGAGAAGGCTTTCTTAAAACTTCAGCTCAGCAATGAGCAGCTTGTGTCATTCAGTGCTCTCTTCAGCAACTATCCTTGCAGCAAAAAACTGGTCAGCACGTGATTTCATGGGTCAAAATTCAGTTTGTATTTCTTTAGCTTTGCTTCTACACTCCCCTTGTTCTGGTTAAAATGCTGTAACACAAGACGTGACCTCTTGCCAAAATGTCTGTAAACTCTAATTATTACAGTCACTTTTGCATCCTTGCTCTGTTCTTGCTGTGATATTGGTCAGCTCAGTTATTTTATCAGCTGTCTCATCCACACAGAGCTGAAAACAGTGCAGCTTTCTTTGTTCACCTTTGCTTTGCTGCATCTTTCCCATCAGCAGCAAGTATTTCTGTGCTTTGTCCCCCACTTACGTCCTTACAGTCAACAGTCTGCTACGCTGGTTGATTTAGTATTTCCTAAAGACAGTGCCCATTACTCAGTTTTTCTCCTATTGCCGGGGTCTGTTATCTTCTGGAGCCAACGACAAAGTGAGAAGAAGCTTTACCAAGTTGTTACTGTCCCATACAGTTGCTCAGCTTCCTCAGTGGCACTGTCCACACATATCATAGAATCCTCCTATTCTTTCTCCTGCAGCTCTAATCTTCATTTGCCTAAGTTTTGGGGGGTTTTGGTTTGGTTTCCCTCCTCCCCTCACTGATTTTGCTGCTGCTTTTTCTGGGGACTCTTTTTTTGGGGGGAAGGAGCGAGGGGGGGGCTTGTGGGGAGGGGTATTTGGGGTTTTTTTGGGGGTTGGGTTTTATGTTTGTTTCAAGGAGCTGATGTTTGCATAGCAGTTATGGAATAAATCTAACATGCGTAGGCATAATCCACACAATCCAGTGTCCCTGGGGGCTTGTACTCCAGTTGCTAACCTATATTCACACTCCTCCTGACTCCTCTTCAGTGCTATTCTTACCCACAGACTAAAACTGGCACACGAATGCCTACCCATGTTGAAATTTTACGCTCATTTCCCTGAGCAAAAACTGCCTTAGTTTGCATCCACTGTTCCCCCTTGACCATCCTATTCATCCTCACTTATCCAGAGATGCTGTTTGCTTCTTTACAAATCCAGTGCAGATGCTCTTGCTGCATCAACAGCAGAGAGGACCACAATATCCCAAAGCAGGCTCCAACAGTCACATTTCAATTTAAATTGCCATTACTGCTTTATCTCTCTTGTCAGCTTCCTTGGCAAGAATGAGGGCTGCTTGCAACCTTAATTTCAATCTTGCTGTCTATAAATCACAGTTTCTTCCAACAGAAGCTATTTTACATGGCCTGACATCTGCAGTGGTTGATCCAAGTGCTCTTCCAATGCTCAGAGAGCTAGTCTAGCACCTAATATTGCCAGCCAGCACATTCTGACACTCTGTAAATACCAGTATGTTTCTCTCTTGCCCATGTTAAGTGCTGCACTAACATGGTCCTATCAGCCCTTCTCTGTGCTTGCCTGTTGTGCTCTCACTCCAGGCTCAACTGGGGTGCCTGCCATTACTCATCAGCTGCCATGCATCAGAGCACTGCCAAAATCTGCAAGCCACCATACAAGCTATCTTTGATCTCTTCATTAGCATGTTAGCACTTAACATACTGTTGCCATTTGTATGTACTGTCTTGGAGCACCTAAGTCACAGCAACTGGCCTTTCATCTGCTCCTGGCCAACCCACAATAACTCTGCTGTGGAGAACAGAAGCAGTGCTACCAACCATGAAAAGCAACTTACGGTTCCTTAGATTTTACTGAGGCTTTATTGTAATTTTTTACTTTTTTTAGCTCCTGGCTATCAAGTTTGCTCAGCCTGTATGTCATACATTGCATCTTTCTAGTTCCTTCTGCTGGCAGAAGGATGATTTACATGAAAACCCTTTCCTGACATGCCCAACTTCTCATGCCCGAAGAATGTAACTTCCCAAACAAAGACAGGACAGTTGTCTATCACTCCTCTGAAGCACAGAGCCATTGCTTTTTTTCCCATTTGGACTCTTCTGGCTGGGTGGGCTGCAGGGTGCTGGGGGTCACTGGAGCCTACAGACCTTCTTCAACCTCAAGCTTGAGCCCCCAGTGAATGGCAAGTTAAGCACAATGAACTTGAAGGCAGAAAGCCACTAACCCATGTTCCCAGCGCCACAAGTACTTAACCATGCAATTACAGGTTTTGCTGTTGTCTAAAATGCAATACTCTCCCATTCTCACACAACTGCTGTCTGGTCTAGACGCATCTGATGCACACAATTTTGAGTTGTACCTTACAGCAGGTCGCCCTGTCTTCTGTTTGGCCGCTTCTGGTCTGCATTGTTAAAAGCAGTGACTTGCAGTGCCAGTATCGAAAGTCATGCTGGTCAGTATCCAAGTTACTTGCCAACCACCAGAGCACAGCTGCAGCCTGGTTGTAAGCAGTCTTTTCAGATAGCCATGCAGTAGTGCTGGCAAACATGGACTTCAACAACTGCCACTGTGCATTCATTCATTCACCTGCAGAAGCTGTGATGCCAAGCAACCCATCACCTGTAGTGTACTGAAAAGCTGCAGTGACACCCCCTGGGATAAAACTATGCATGCCTTCTCTTTACCAAGGACCTAACTTTAGTGTTTTATGGCACCAGAGAGATACTCCTCTATTTAAAGACCAGTTTAAGGCACAGTCACAGCATGGCTTACCAAGTACAGTAAGCTGCAGCATGCCATCTCAGTGTGCTAGACACCATCTTACCTTACCACCTCCACACTCCACTTCCATCCCAAGAGGGAGAGACAGCTCCTGCAACCAGTCCCAGGATATGCAAGGCCAAGGAAGCAGCTGTGCCCTTCCCACAGGCATCCCCAGCTGCTGCCCTTGCTGTTCCCTTAGTCCCACAGGCAACACCACGTGGTGGGAGAAGAGCAGCAGGGTTTGTGAACACCAGACACGTACTGTCCCGTCTCAAACTCCCAAGCTCCAGCAAGTGGGCTTCTGGGCCGCAATGCTAAAGAGAGGAAGGAGCTGTGAAGGACAGTTCCTCATGAAATGGAAGTCTAAACAGATTTCATGAGTGGGAGCAGACTGGCTCAGTCCTGTACATCTAGTTTCACGCAGATGTCAGGAGGAATGTGCAAGTCATTTACAGACAGAAGGCTATGAAAAGCTTTCTGAAAACAGGAACACAGAGCATCTTGCTGCCTCCCTCTTCTTCTCCATCAGGGAGGCACGCAGCTCCCTACACTGTACACACAGGGCAGACAGCCTCACCTCAGAAGAAGTGTAGTTTTGCAGTCCCCCATAGCTGATTCCCACCATCAGGCCCCATACCTGCCCGCCTGATGCTTTGACTCCTTATCCCCATTACGAGGAAAGGCAATACTGGTCCTCCAGTCCTCAAGCTTTAGAAGTAATGCCTCCCTTGCCATTAGCAAAGCAGTCACCTCACAGATCTCCTTTTCTCCTGAACGTTTCCTCCATACCTTCACAGGGTAGTACAAAGCTCTAGATCAGCATTACACTGCCCCCACCACTGCAATGCAGCGACTGACTTGTAAGCAACCTGTGACAGCAGGGTTTTGTACGGCACCCAGCATGGCAAGGCTCCTCTACTGCAATAGCTAATGGCAGCAGCTGCAGAATATTGCAATTAATTATCACAATATTGTTATTAGAGACTGCAATTAATTACTTGTGGCAGACATTCAATAATGCTGCACCACACACCAGACAGCAGTACAGAGCAGGAAGGTAAAAGCTATCCTGTTTCTACCTGAAGCAGCTCAAAAGGTATTTGAGGAGGAAGGAGTATCCTGATCTGAGCCAGGCTGCAGCTCAGACACTGAGGTTAGTGACTGAGTTGTTGAAATCCCTCAGGACCTTCTATGACCACACGTGGTCATGGCTGGAATCTTCGTTAAGAAGACAACCCTACTCCAGCACAGAGCTCTGCCCTCAGGGGCCACGGATGGCCTCAGAGATGAGAGCCTCCCCCCTACAAACTCCTCAAAATCATGCCCCAGATGCCAGGGTCATCCACAAAAACCATATAAAGAGCAGCTCTGGCTAGTCTGCAACAGCCCTGCTCAGCTGAGAAGCCCAGATGGACCTTCAGCTCCCTGGCAGGCAGCAAGTTAAAATAACAATGGTTGGACTGATACTCTGAACAGTCCAATCAATCAAGAAATCCATGTGAGCAGCCAAAGACAGATGTCATCAGGTTTGCTGTGCCCTCTGCTTGCAGCAGGACACATGCAGGCTGGCAACGGGTCTATGCCACACACCATGGCTCTGTCTCCCTTGCTCTTGGCGCCAGGTCCACCAGGAACAGCCCACTGCGGTGAAAAAAGCCTCTCAACAGCTTCACACTCTAGGCACTGCATGCTGTCAAGTACCTGGCCCAGGCAATGCAGCTGAAGTAGCAAACACTAGCATGGGAAAGGAGTCCACAGAGCTCACACTCAGTGCTGCCCATGCTTCAGGAGCTTAGCTGGACACACTGCTCAGATAGAGAAGGCAGTAGGAGGCAAGGGGTGTGAGGGAGTATCTACCCTTCTTTGACAAGGACTGCAGCACAGAGACCTCTGCATCCTGTAAGGAGGGAAACACTCAACACTCAGCCATGAAGAGAAGGGAGAAGCATCCATTGATACCTCAGTGAGGAAACAGAGGCAGCAACCTGCAGGTTAACCCTCAGCAGATCTTGTTAATCCCCCAGACCCCAGGAGCCTGGGACAAGCAATCGCCGCTCAACACAGGGACGGTTTGGATGGCGCTCCGACTCCCACATACTCATCCCCCACATGGGCAGGTTTTTGCTGGATTAAATGAGAAGGAGTCATACTAAATCCGAACTCCAGGGACTGGCATTCCCAGATGTCCCTACACAAGGACTTACCAGTGAATTCCCAGCACAGATGCTGAAAACTGCCTGCAAGTTTTCTCAAAACTAGCTGAAAAATCCTGGTGTAAGCTGCAGCAGCATTTGTTCTGCTGAGCTCTTGGAGTCCAAACACACACACACAGGCACACACACAGTTTGGCAGTGGTTGTGTTCCAGGGCTGGTAATGCAAGCCATGGAGCAGGCTGCCAAGACAAGCAAGAGAACGAGCCAGGCCCCATTTCATTGGCCACCATACGCTGCATATGGCCCTGGAACCAGCCAGCACTGTGTTCTCACCCTCCTTGAAGGCATAGGAGACCCTGTGTTTTCAAATACACCTCCACAGGGCCTTCATTAAAGGAAAATGGAAACATAATGTGGCTCTTGCTCTTTTGGTATTTCTCCCTTTCCCCCAATTTGCTCTCAAACCTATTTCCCTCCCATGGAAAAAGAAAAGTGCCTCCTGGAGCAGACCGTGCAAAAGAATGCAACTTCCATTCAACTCCATGCCTGACTGCTAAAGCGGACTTGGGACCGAGCGCCTCTCCTTCCCGGGGCCCCGCAGGTGGGAGGGAGGCCCGCAACGCCGCCCTCCCTGCAGCACGGCACGGCACGACTCAGGGGGGAGGCAGCCCGGGCCCCCCACCTGCGCCCCGCACGACAGGTGAAGCGGGGACAAGGAGGGCACTAAGCGAGGCCGCTGCCACCACCCCTGCGGCAGGCCCGAGCGGGACAGCGGCCCGGCACCCCCGGGGGCAGCACCGACCCCGCGCGTAGCTGTCTGCGGGGACAGCTGCGCCGCTCCGGGCCGCCCGTGCGGCTCTGCCCGCTGCTGCGGAGCGCCTGCCCGCGCCTCCCCGGTGCGCCCGGCCGCGGGCAGCCGGATCCCGTGGCCGCCCGCAGAGCAGCACCCTGCCCGCCGCCGCGGGGTGCCGCGATGACCCTCCGGGAGCCCCCCGACGCTTCGCCCGCCCCTGCCGCAGTCCCACCGCCCGGCGCTCCCCTCCCCGCCCGCGCCCGCACCCACCGTGCAGAGGGACCGGGCTGCCGGGGTGTCCGCGGGGCCCGGCCGCACGCAGGGGCCGAGGGCGGGCTGCAGGCTCAGCCCCGCCGCCTCCGCCGCCCGGCTGCGCGGCGCTGTCCCGACCCCCGGGCCCCGCCGGGTGCCGATGTCGGTGCCGGCCGCCGCCGGGGCGCCTCGGGCCGCCGCCGCCCCCCGCAGCCCCGGTGCGCGCCTCCCGCAGGCTGTGGCAGGCGGCTGGGTGGGTTGCATCAGCCCCGGTTATATAGCGGCCCCTGGGCTGCGGGGAGGGGTCGGGAATGCGGAACCGGCCGGGCTGCCAGCGCCACACGTCAGGGAGGGCGGGGGAGCGGGGCCGCGGGGCGGGGAGCGCCGCGCAAGGGTGGGACCAGCCGGGGCACCGGCACCCCGCACCCCGGCATCCCCGCAGTCCTCACGCGGGGACTCCGCGCACGCCACCCCTTGGTACCCCTGTGCCTTCGAGCACCCCACCGCACCCCCGGTGTCCCCTGGCTCCTCCGCACCACGGCGCTCCGGCAACTCGGACCCCTCGACCGCGCGCGCTCCCCCTCGCTCTGAGCCTTCCGGCCCCGCGACCCGTCCCGGTGCCGCCGCAGTCCGCCCGGGTCAGCCCGCAGGGACAGGCTCCGTGCAGAGACTCGGCTTCTCAGTCCTGCGCCTGGGAACAAGGAGGCCAAGGTCAGGAGAGAGTGGCCGGGCTCCCCAGCACCAACCCTGCCTCCCCAGGGCAGCAAAAACACGGGGGCAGGGAGGGCTGCAGAGCAACTCCGCAGCCCGGTGGGAAGTGAGCTCCTTCCCATCTCATTCTACCCCAGCCCAGCCTGCTCATGCCCCACACGATGCTGTCTCCCCCGTACACGGGTCAAGGGCTGTCAACCCCAGTTCCACCAACATTTAGACTGCGATGGAGAGCAGCCAAGAGGAAGCAGAAGGGTTCAAGACTCCCCTGCCCAGCTGCTTTGGTCTTCTTCCCTTATCGTCACTGGGACACCCCACGAGGGACATTGCCCTAGGCACAGGCACACTTAAGGTGTCCCGTGCTCTAGCACCATGATGTCAGGTGGAGACGGGGGAGCAGGTGGCAGACTGGAGCCTTCCTAATAACTTATTTGCATGGATTTGAACTGTCTCCTTCCTCTTTGTCTCTAACATTGGCCTCTTCTCACCTGCATGTGCTGAACTGTTCCAGGAAACAAAGCTCTGCACAGCCGCAGGGCCACACTGGAGCTGCCGCAGGTACTAGATGCTCCAGGACTGTTGCTCCTTGAAGCATTGCAGGACGGAAATACTGCTTTGTAAGGAAAATATACTAGAGTGGCCAGCAAAACTGCTGGGCTGAGCAGCACTACCCAGCTCCCTTTGCCTGAGCCTGCGCCCAGGGAAATGGCGAAAGAGATGAGACATGTCTCCCAAACAGGATGAACCACAGAGAGGACTCACAACCATCAAATTCCTCTGAGAGCTTTGTGTCCCTGGGCCCTGTGGACAGGTCACTACAGACAAGAGGGGTCTGCCATGGAGCTGAGCAACACTGTGATCTCTTTGACTTACGCTCCTCATTGACCCAGCTGAACAGAGGCACCACCTACCCTACCCTGTTCTCCTTCTGACTCGTCAGTCATGGTTTCTTTTCACTATTCACCAATTTAATTTCTTTTCACCACTGAGGATTTACCATCTGCAAAGTCTCACCACCAGCACTTCCAGCCTTGTCCTTGTCATCTGCGCCTCAGCAAGAGAATGAAAACTCAGTTGGGGTGCTGGAACAGGGGACCAGGAATGATGCATTCAATATAGGATATGCTTTGCCCAAGCTGTCCTACAGAAATAGGTAACAACCTGGCTTGACAGGACACTGCACACGTACCCTCATTCCTACTCTCACAGAATCACAGAATGGTTTAGGTTGGAAGGGACCTTAAAGATCATCACGTTCCAACCCCCTGCCAGGGGAAGGGGCACCTTCCACTCGACCAGGTTGCTCAAAGCCTCGTGCTGTTGTTCTATTACCTTTTTGTTTTCAGAGAGGCAGAATACTTTCTATACACCTTTGCAGACAACCCCAATATTTCTTTAATCTTGGCACCTCATCTTGGGGGGAAGGGAGAAGGGCAAGCTGAGATGTATTCTTCCCATATGCATTCCTCCACCTTCCTGTATCAGATAGAACAGACTTTTCCAGTGCCTTAAACTGGAGGAATCCCAATGTGGTTGACAAACAATCTCTCTCTATAAGTTCACACAAGCTGCCCTCAGGGTATGGCAGCTCCTTCTCAGCTGCTTGGTCCTGAGGAAAAGAAGAGGGAAAACTAAGGGGATTTCAGAGGAGGCTAATGACCTGGCTGAGCAAGGTCCAGTCCAGCACGTGGCTCCTCCTGCAGCCCTTCCCTGCCCCGGGGAAGGTGGGAAAGTGCCATTTCCCCTTATCCGCTGGAGGCTGGAAGAAAGAGAGCTCTCTCTGTGCTGTCTTCCACTGTTTTCCCCTTTTTCATTTCCCTTTCTCTAAGGACAAGAGCTGGGACATCTCATTGCAACATAACACATCTACAGCCCCAGCCTCGAGCACTTCATGGGGGCTTTTCACAGGTGCTCTTCCCCTCCAGCCAGCCCTCATGGTGCAGGAGCGGGGACCCCACACCTACCAGTCTGTACATGACCAGCACTTGCAACATGTTTGCAGTGCACTGATTCCAAAGCTGTGTACCCAAGAACATGTTGAAGGTCAGGAAGTAGGGAGGAGAGAGTGTAGTTGAATCCCACCCTTCAGCATACAATGTTTTTCCCTCCCTGCTTCCCCTCTGCAGGTCCTGGTGGCAGCCGAGCCTCCATTATCATGATAATCCAAGCTAGTCCTAACTGGGACTTGTTTTACTTAACTGTTGAAGGACTAGTTCCAGGGAAGCATCTTTGGGACAGTGCTTACGCACATGTTTAAAGGGACAAACTTGCATCACTCCTTCTTGAGTTGGGAACTCTTGTCTCACAGGGGAATTTTCCTCGTTCTTGCAGCCGCCTGTGCTTGAGCTGTTCTTTTCCCAAGCTGGGGTTTGCCTCATGTAAACACCAAACATGTTTACTTTGCAGATAGTTTCATTCGGCCTAGAAAAGGCGTAAGAATTCATTGAGAATTTGTGGCTTCAGTGGGTAAAAGTGAACAGAAAAGTCACCAAGAGCAGGCTGCTTGCCAAAGGATGCGGAGTGGTTGGGTAAACATGGCTGGCCCTACCGGGGACGGTCAGTCTTGCCACTGCTGTGGAAACATGTGCTGACAAAGACAAATTAACTAAGCAGGAATGGCAGCATCTGCAACAGAGACAGGAGAGGCTGAGGAAAAAGCAAAAGTGCCACTGCACAGAACATACAAAGCTGTGGGTACCTTGCTGTTTGGAAGATGGCTTTCTCCTCAGATGAAAGGGATGATCTGCATATTTTCATCCAAAATAAAGTGTGTGGAAGGTGAAGGTTCATGCAGGTGGAAACACAGTCCCCGTAGTACAACACAGGGCCAGAAAGTTACCAGGAACAGAGCGAACTCTAGTGCAAAACAGAGCTGCACCAGCACAGGAGTTTGATAGCAAAGGAGTTGTTCTCAGTCCTTGGGACAAGTCTTTGCGTTTTGCACACCAGCACGCATTTCTCAGCCTTCTCCACATGGATGAACTGTGCAGCTCATTGCTGTATTCAGGCTTAGACCAGTTTGCCATGTGACAGCACTGTAGCCATCCTTGTCCTTCTCACCCCTCTTCTCTGGTCTTTTCTGGAGCATCTGGTGGCCCTCTCACAGCAGGAGTGAGTGCTGCCTGGGACATGTCTTCTGAAGGCAGGCAGGGGAGGCAGAATCAGTACTGGTCCTTCTTGCCAGGTTTCTCAGCAGCACTCTTGCTGTTTCAGCCCTGCCCATGGCACAGTAACATGAGCCAGAGTGCTGACATGGCTCCTGAGGGGTCCCCAACATTTAATGTGCCATGTCCTCCAAGTGCACTGAGAGCATGTTTAAGACCCTAGCAATAATGGTCCTTTGCTTGCCCTGTGCACCCTCCTGATGACACCATCAGTGGAGGTGAGCTCACAGTAACCTCCCTGGGACGTTCTTGGCCAAGAGACCAGAAAAGCCAATGATACACTAGACCTAAATACTTCTGTTGCATGTCCAAACACAGTTTCGTGTGCTTGATATTAATATTCTAGGTCTAATCAGGATGTTAGCTACTCCAGCTCATCTCCTTTCTGTAACTTCTCCAGGGCTGACTAGCACAACACGCATGGGACATGCCTGGCAGACATCAAGCCACATTGACTTCCCAAATGTAAAATTCCCTCCCGCAATGCCTATCCATGCAGGCAGACAGGATTAATGATTCCCCACCCACAAAGGCTCAGAGAGCTGCGCTGTGGCTCTGCTTACCTTGTATTCCTCAGACCTGCTCCTTGCTCCCACACTTTCCGTTTGACATTTGCTACATTAAACAGTATTTTTCATCTGTCACTCATCCACCTAAATCACCCAAATCCTCATGAATCTTCTTCCTGTTTTCCTCATCTTTGCCTTCAGTATTAGGATTATCTGCAATCCTGATGGTCAACACTGGGAACTATCCATTGAAAGACACAACACAGAACTCACGCGTTCAAAGTCCTGTAAGTCAGAGTACAGTACCTACCTGCAGAGAGAGTGAGCTTCAGCCTGCAGGGGAGGGTGGTGGTGATGCAAGTCAAGGTGCAGCGGCCCTTCAGTCACCTCTGGTTGCACGTCATCACACCATCCCCACTGACCACTGCTCAGTTCTGATTTAGCGGTTCCCTTCATGCACCCCTACCTCATTTCTAGTCTGACTTTTCTTTTAAAAAGGTACTTCCAGTCACTTTGCAGAACTGGGCAAGGGAGAAAAAAGACAGATCACACAAGCAGTAGGGCTGGAAGGATGTACATTGCCTGAGTCGCTGGGGGGAAATGGCTGCGTGCAGGCTGGTGGCAGTGCTGAGGCCAGAGCAGGCACCACCACAGCAGCACTCTAATGGACGCAGGCTGACAGGCTGATTGATCCTCAGGCTGCTTGTTTATAAAAATGGGACTGATTAGATACCACGGCTGGAAAATGCTGTGTGAGAGCTTTGACAGTCCTGGATTCTTAAGCTGAATAATCTTTATGTTGGACAGTTGTGGAATAATCTCTCCAAAGAGGAATAATCTCTCCAAAGAGGAATTTCCTTATCTTTGTCAGTTAGACATTGGCTTAGACTTTGACATACATAGTCTTTCCTAAAAAAGTTATAGCGCTAGTTAATTCATATCCCTTCCCCATTTATTGTCTCTGAAAACTGATCCATTGTGCTCCTTGCAATCCCTGCTCACACGGAAGAGGCTTCATCTTTTTAGTAAGTTTCTTTATCTGCCTGTATCTCCCCTATTTTCCCCAGCAAGGGTGATGAGAAGCACACAAGAGTATTCCAGCTGAAGGTTTATCCCTGACTCGCACAGTGGCATTGCAATATTCTCTGGATTGGTTTCCATCCTACTACTGCATGGCCCCCAGAGGTGAACTGTTCTGAGTCCTCAGGGCCTACAGCTTCTGCTTCTTTGCAGTATTTCAGCAGTGCCAGCACTAATCACCTCGTGGCCACTTAGCCTCATGGAGATGCTCCTGTGAAAGACACTGCTCCCAGCTATTTGAAAATCCATGTCCTGCTGTTATTTCCCACCGCAGGAAACACTCCATAACTTCTAGCAGCTGCAGGAGCAGGATTTCCCTTGGCAGAGGAAAGTGAGCTGCAGATTTCTCACTGCAACACAGCAGATCAGGTGGGTGTATGGATTCACCTGGGATTGAAATGAGAGCAGTGTCCACAGCTCCTTGGCTCTCTCTGCCCTCCCTTATTTCTGCACACAGCTGCTGGTCTCTCGCACTCTGATCCTCAGGTGCTGGTTCCCAGTCCTGGGGATGGTTGTTTCCTGAGACACCAGCCTTTGCTTTTATATGTTCTCAGTGCCTAAGGGTGCCTTGTCTGTAGCGGCTGAGCTGCACTATTAGGGGCGTTTATCCAGTTTTGATTTTGGTATGGGAATTACTTAGCTTCTCTGCAGTGCTGCAAGCTTCCTTAGCTGCTCTACTTTCTTCCCTGTTCCCAGAAAACCTGGTAGCCCTCTCCCAGGCTTCCTGCTTCCAACAAACTAAAAGAAGGTCCTATATTTTCTGCATCTTTGTGCTTCACATTCTCTCCTTACCCTCCAAACTGCCATCTAGCATATATTCCCTGCTGCAGCCTGTGCTCCTACTGGCTGCTCTAGGCTTGGATGTTCATTTTCTGAAGGATCTCTTTGCCTTGAATAACCTCTCATGCCTTGTGTCCTAGACAGATGGGGGGGGGGGGGGTGTTCCCTGCCTTGCTCTGGGTATTGCTGTCTTCTGCAATAGTGTTATTAATAAAAGAACCAATGAAAAAGCTCTCCTGGATATTTATCCAAAACTCTTCCTCTTCATAATGCCCTCTATCCTCCTTCCCCATTTCATTCCTCCACCATCTCTTCCTTACCCTGCTCCCCTGCGCACTTTGCTTTCTCATTTCCCTGGCTTTCTTCATCCCTCCCCTTGTACTCCCTCCTTCTTTCACTGCCTCTCTCCTTCCCTCCCTCTCCTTGGCTCAGCATTCAAAATCCCTGCCCATAGCGACGAAAGGAAAAACAACAACACAACACTCCAGCCTGAGGAGGCCAGAGCATGGGATTCCTTCCGAGAAAACTCAGAAACCAGGGAAAAGAGGGAAAGCAAACAGTGAGACCAGGAAGAAGCCTGAAGAGAGCAAGGATATTTCAAGGGGGCGGGATGAGCTGGTATCTGGGAGAAACTTGGTGGGGTCTGAGACAAACACAGAGACACAATCACAGATCCAACCCAAAACAGCAGTGCAAGTTCTGCTTTCTGGGGGAAGGAGCTGGGTCAGGAAGCCCAGCTCCTGCAGAAAGAGCTGCATTGCACAGTCATGGAAAGGACAGAGATAACTGTACAGATGGGGAGGGAAGAGAAAGCAGTGAATTGCTCTAGAGAGTGGATGGGCCAATGATTTGGGCCACGAACAGGAGAAACCCCTACACCAGAGGGAGAAGGGGTGATTTCCCCAGGGATAGTTGGGAATTCTCCATGCCAAAAGCAGACTATGGTCCCCGGGGCTGAAGGGTTAATACCCCACAGGAGGGCCCTGGGGAATCCACTGTAAATAGGTGTGGTTTTCTCTGCAACTCCAAGAGGCATTTTCTCTCTGTACCAGTCTGGACAGGTGAGAAATCGGAAGAAGTTGGAGCCTGTGCTTCCCACTAGCACAAAGCAGGGCTGTTAGTACAGGTCTCGATGTTTGTTTGCACACTCCAGCCTGGCTGCTTAACTCCGTAGTAGCCAGTGCCAGGAATCTCTGGCAGTCAGCACGGTGGTCCCCTGGGTACAAGCACCTGCCTGTTAATGGAAAGCCACAGATTAATGGTGCAGCACAAGGAGCCTTAGTCAGTTACTCATTGCAGAAAGGATAAATTCAGTGATAAGCAAAAGAGGCAAACACCATATGTGCAGGAAAGGCAACTCTCTTCCTTTCCTCCCCCTCCCACATCTCACAGGCCTGTGCCCTGTACCCCAGTACTGCACTACCCCTCCTTCCTAGCCCCATCCCTCACAACCACCCTCCCCAGGGCTCTGCCTTGCCCTCCCCATGCCACATCTCCACACTGAACTACAGGAACTCTCTTTCTTTCCACAAGCCTGCCTCCTAGCTTGCCCTGGCTCTGCAGCCTCCCTGCTGCTAGGCAAGGAGAACCAAGAACCAAAGTTTTCAGTTGCCTCTGCTCCATTTTCCATTCTTAATTCAGGACATTTGAATCTTGAGGATAATTTTCCCTTCTTCAAATGAATTTTAAACATAGCTGGCTCCCAAAAAGGTAGAACTGGAAGAGACACCGGATCACTAAATCCAGCCACAAGCTTTAGCAGCATCACTTATATAACCCCTGTTCCTACTAGAAAGCTGCTCCAGGATCCTACTGCTATGAAAGGAAGAAATATTCTGTTAATCTCCAGCCTAAATTTGCTCATTACCATTTGTTCCGGCAATAAAAGGCAGCACCCAAGCAGCAAAGTCCTGGGTAGGACATAAGCCTCAGAACACAACTCAAACAAATCAGATTGAATCACAAAGAATAACACCGAGGAATGAAAGCAGAACTGTTTGCAAAGCCATTAATCTCAGCTTTGGAAGTGCTGTTTTCCCCAGCCATTTCAGACCTCAAAAGCTCCTCAGGCCTATAGAGTCCCCACATCTGTTTGATTCCCCAAGTGCATATTGGAGCCATGACCCCACTGTCCCTCTGTACCAACAGTTCTTACGAAAACTGCTTCCATGCAAAGACATTTACATGAAGACCTATCCCCCACCCAATTCCCAAGTCCTATCTAGCACAGCCACTGGCAAACTGTAGCTGAGGTTTAGCCCAGGAGAGCTGCACGAAAGGAGAATACCTGTGTTTGCTGAGAGGACAAGGCCTATATTGTCTAAAGTGCAACATATAAAACAGTGAAATAAGCTTGCAGAGGGCTCAAAGCTTAAAGAGAGATACTACAAAGCCCTGGGAAATTGAAACTGCACGTGTTGAACCTTCCTTCTGCCCACTGCTGATAGACACCACTGAAGTCAGCAAGAAGTTGTTTATTTTAGGCTTTTGGTCAAATTCTGTTTGCAAGAAGCTGAAATGGCGATGCTAGACACAAAGGCATGTTATATCCCAGAAGAAACATGGCTCCCCAGCTTACGCAGGTAGATACAGCCGGGCCACAGATACTTGCACTGAATCATAGACTCCTGTCATCCAGCTGTGGATGAGGATAATGGGAAACACAGCAAGGAGATGGGGGAAACCATCTGCTCCTCTCGCTTCATTGCGCTGTGAAACTGTAGGCTCTGTTTGGGATAAAACAGCACTTATATCCAAGGCAACAAATTGCAGTATCACAAACAACAGAGGACCAGGAGATGCCTGCAGGTTGGAAGCTGAGAGAATGTCCTTCGCAGAGGCACAGGCGGACTCAGCAAAGATGAGGCAGGACTCTGAGCCCTTGCCCACGGCACTGGCTTTTACTGGTGTATTTCTCTACAATCTGACTGAAGGAAAAGTCATAAAAGCTGTAGATACAAAGAGTCCTTTTGGTGCCTAGATCTACAGGCAGTTTGGCCAAGTCATAGCAAAGAAATTCCTGGGACAAAATCCCTGTATTCTGCTGCATCTCCATGTGACAAGTGATTATATCCAAGCAAGGGATCATAAAGCTGGCTCTGATAGCCTGACATGAAGAAGAGAGAGCTGGACAACTATAAAGCCCAGAGAGACACACCATAAGCAGAAGCAGAAAATGGGCTTGAGTAGAAGTAGACGTGACTGAGGTGGATAAAAGTTGGAGGAATAAAACTGCAGCAGAAAGAGGAAGTCTTCTTTAGGGGAGGAATGAGGCTGAGCAGGAGCGACAGGAGTGATAGGATTAAACAACACTGGTTTGGGTAAGCTATTGAGTGCCAAAGAGATAACACACTGCAGAAGAGCACATGCTCAGGAGAAAAAGATAAAAAGAAGGAGAGCTGTGCTATTTCCTGGGGATGGAGTATGTTCTCTGTGGTGCAGATGGATCAGCTAAGCGCATACAAGTTCAATCCATGGGGTTGAAATGTGGGGTGCAATGAAAATGGGGGAAATAAGTGGGTGAAGAGAGGGAAGACAAACCAAGAAGAAGAAATAGGAGTGGGACTCAGACAGCAGAAACTGTAATCACAGGAGATTTAAGATGCAGGGATTTTGTCAGCTTAGGTGTCTGTTTAAAACACAGACTTGGGATCCAAAAGACCTGAGTAAATTGGTCTCTGTACACCCAGCGGCAGCATGGGGATGCCTTAAATGCCAGGGAGCTTGAGGACCCATGTGCATCTCTCCACAGCACCACTGCTGCAAATCCCGAGATGCTCAACCCATGTCCTCCCAGCACTCCTGGGACTCTCAACCCTAACATCCCATGGTGGGGCCAGGGGAATTCTGTTCCTGCAGAGGAAGGGAGCAGACCACAGAGCCAAAGCAAGCCACTCACTGCAGAGGCCAGGAAGAGAAGTAGCAGAAGGGTAGGGAAGCTGCCCTGGAAGGGTGCTGAAGACCTGTAGGTGAGAAGGTCATGCATATGAACGGACATGGAAGAAAGTGACAGAATGAAATGGAGAAGGGTAAGAACAGAGGTGCCAGAGTTGACCTTCTGAGGCTGCAAAAGCAAACAGAAGAAACCTGAGAAACTGGAGGACACGAGAGGAAAGTCCAGGGCTGCTACTGCCCATGGAGAAGGGAAGACAGCTGGACAGGGGGAAGGTGCAGTTGCTCACAAGCAACTTTACTGAAGGCGTCTCTGAAAAAGTCATTAGTATCAGAGTCTCAGAGTGAGAACAGTTAATGGGTTACAGGAAAGATCCCAAGGCAGAATCAGATGAGGTAAGCAAAAGATTCCATTGTGCAAGTTTTCAGTGGGGCAAACTACAGTTCCTTGATGAGTTTGGCAGTGGAACAAGGGGCAGAGGAGAGAAGCAGAATGCCATCCCTCGAGACGCCTCAGTGATCTGCATGCTCTGGAGTTAACGGGCTGCCAGGATGGCTTGTGCGATCCAGCACCATTGTACAAGCTGGAGTGGACTTTCCAGGAACCAAGGAAAACCACAAACTGCCTTTGTGATGTGAACGAAGCATTCATGGACCAGCCAAATGTCTTGGCTCATTCCAATTGATAGCCATCAATCTGTTCCCTAAAAGGCTGGGGCAGATATATCCCATGTGAGACTGGACTCTCCAGTGCCACCAATACATAGGAATTGTGAAACCAATTTTAGCCCATGGCAGCAAGAAGGACTCACTGGCCCCTCGTGGGTTTTTCCCATGAGGAGAAATGCAGTACCTCCCTTTTAGAGTGGGAAACGTTTCTGTCCTTCCTTTCCCTGCTCAATGCTTCCATACAAACATTTTCCTCTGTGCACTCTGTGACTCCATGATGGCTTCCTCTTAACAGACTCCTGCGAAAAAAGGAAGTCTTCCTTTTGTGCACACTCAGCCCTGTGTCACTGCTGTTTGGATTCATGTTCCAGCAGTCCTGAGGAAATCCAGCGTGGGATGCAGATAGATGCTGCACGGCAAGGTAGCACAGCACACAGACGCAATATACAGATTGCCTTCAGGTGTGTGAGGGGTTAAACCCACCAAGAAACACTTCTGCTGCTTAAACCAAATTTATTCAATTTCTTCTTTTTCTCTTTTTTCTTTTTTTTTTTTTGTTCAGGAGTTCATGAAAAGGGTGAAAAAAAAGCTGCTATTTGTTTTGCCCCTGCTGGAGCCATGAAGGGAGCTCTGCAGAGTGGACAGTACAGTCACTGTGGCATCGCAGCAGTGAGGGAGCTGAACTGGGAGCTGTGAGGTGAAGGTCCCTGTTTAACAGCTTTCCGTTTGTTTACCAAAAAAATATTGTTCCATCATAAAAATTCCCAAAATAGTTCAGGTCTTGACAGACTGACTGGCAGCTGCCCAGCTCTGCAGGATCCTGCTAAATGGAAGGAAATAAAGAGCTAATCTGGTACCCATGGCCCAGCGCTCGCAGCTTAGGAATCCACGCAGTCTCAGGGCTCAGCTGCCCCAGTAGGTGCGGGGTACGGTACAGAGTTCTCTGGTCAAGGGCTGGGTTTACTGATGGCAGCGGCTTTTCTGTGGGTTCTGAGCTGGCTGATGAGGAAGGCAGTGCTTGCCTTGCAATGAATAGATATTTGCAATGCAAATGGAGCTTCTGCTTTATTTTTATACCAAGTTTGGCTTGTTTTGTCCTTTCCACCCAGCTCTATAAAGCTTTACCTTGACAAGACAGGCTGCCCCACACTAATGGCTGTATCTCTCTGAGGTCTTCAATTCCTAAGAGCTGTCAGTTGCTCCTTTAGGCAAATTTTTCATACAGGCATTGTTCTGGCCCACTGAAGAATAACCTGGGCCAACTAATGTATTGCTTGTTGCTGAGAATATCTTAGGATGACAACCTACAGATCACAGTGATCTTATTGCACATGAATGGAAAGTGTCAAACAGCACATGGCAGCCAAGTCAGAGAGAGTCATCCTCTCTAGGAAGAGCAAAAAGCCACTGTGAAGTCCTGCAGCCTGCCATGGTGACCAAAGGACCATGCGCACTGTGACTCACAGCACAGAGAAGCAGCAAATCCAGATTAGCTCATGCAGAATTAGCAGCCTCTGTGGAAAGAACCTATCCTCGCCAAATTGCAGATGTCTCCCCAGCTGCAGAATTAACTTCTCCATGGCCTTCATAGCCCCCAGGGCAGGCCTGCTTTAGGGAGGGACAGGGGAAATTTGCACTCCAGATCATTCCCAGAATTGGCCTCATGGGATTCTCCATTCATTCCTTAGACATTTTGGTACACAGCCTCCAAACCAAGCCAGGCTCTAGCCATGGATGTGGTGGAGGGTGCAGAGGTGAACATCCCCCAGTGCTTTCCCCCATTAGTGGTCTGCAAAGCCAGGCTGGCTGGTGCTACAGGAAGGGTCAGGGTGTGCAGGGCCATGCAGGCTGTGGTGATTCCTCTTGCTATGACACGATGAGTTTGGCCTCTTGTTGTGGGGCATTTCTGAGCGATGTCACAGCCAGACATGGGAGCCGTCTCAGTACTGGTGAGCTCAGGGCTACTCAAGCTTGGTTGGGTTAGGTACCCCTGTCAGAAAAGAGAGGTGGGGCTGGTGGGAATGGGACAGCTGGTCAGCTCTCAGCCAGGTCACCATAAACCAGTCAAAAGTGACAGGTGACACTGCTAATGGGTTTCATGTGATTCTGAGGTTCCTTTCAAACTGCACGTGGTGTGCATGCTGTTGCCTGGGGCTCCCTTCACCTGTCTGTAGCACCAGGGAGAAAGGCTGACCACCAGTTTCCATCGGAGGTACACTGCCACTGCAGGCTGGCTCTGTCCCATGATAGGACACTTTTATTGATCCATTTCCATATACTGAGTTGACTCCAGGTGAACCATGTGGTTTATTACAATGGAAAACAGACCCGTGGGCACTGGGTATTATTTCTGTCCTGTCAGCCTCAAGGACACAGGAGCTGAGCCCTTCACAGCACAAAGAAGAGGAAGAGAGCCTTTTGCTGAGGAAGGACCCTGGAGGAAAAGGAGGTAGAGTTTGCACATCAGGACAAGCTGGAAGCATCCTCAGAAGCTCCTATAAGCAATACACAGTTTGCAGCTTTCCCATATGAGCCTGGGGAGCGGAGAGCTTCCAAGAGCCTTCAGCTGGATCTCCAAGCAAGCATGCTGTGCTCTGCTTGCCCAGGCTGGCCACCACATCCAACCAAGCCTGCACCCACTCTTCACCCTTTCCCTTCTGCATTCAGCTCCCCCAAGCTCTGCAGAGGTGATTAACAGGTGTGTAGCAGGAATATGCTGGTGTTCTGGTCTCTGGGTGAAGGCAGAAGGACTAGAGGGAGAGGAGGTGTCTCTTGAACGATGCAGCCTATTTTGGGATAACTGTGGACAATGGGCTTGCTGATCTGGCTGTTGAAGTGCCTGAGCTTTATAGACTGTTTTCCTTTTGTGCTTGCTTTCCTATAGACTGTGAGAGGACTCTTTGTGCAGCTGTGGATATACTCCAACAAACCTGCTTCAGGATAAAAAGTGACCTCAACCTCCAGCCCCTTGGAACTAGATGATCTTAAGGTCCTTTCCAACCCTAACTATTCTATGATTCTATGATTCTTCCCCACATTTGCCCATGTCTCATATTCACATGGACAAGTGTCTCTGGTCTGATGTTTTTGTGAAGTGGGGCTGATGAAAGGCAGGGCTGGAAACTCCTTCAGCCCTCACAAAGCTTACTGGGAGACAGAAGCTGACCCCCATGGACTGCATTTAGCCATTCTCAACCCTGTAAGGCAGTTTCCACCTTCCTTCTGCCCCTGCTGTGCTCCCAGGCCCTGAGTCACCCATTTCCTCTTCCACTGGTGGGGCAGGTGATGCACAGGACTGGTACAGTTCTCCCAGCACCCTCTCAGGCATATTTTCCCTCTTATCATATGACTGCCACTTAGGACATAATCACTGGCAGACCAAGCAGGCAAGGGCACAAGCCCTTGTGAGAGTGTGTTCCCCTTTCACATTTTAACCCTCCGGGGCTGGCACTACAGCCTACACTAAACAAAACCAAGGCTTTAAGTCTGCAAAGAAGACAAAATACTGCCATATTGCTCCAGGGTTACCAAAGCAAATTATGGACATCATTCACCAAAACGAAAAGCCCCAAAACACTAAAGAGCCCCAGCCTTAATCCCATCTTTTTGAGTAGCGTATGAATAGGAGATTGTTACTAATCTCTTTCCAAGAAACGGCAGCTGAGAAGCCCATAGGCTTGGGCCCATAATTTGAGTGTCTGGGGCTCACTTGGGCCCACAGACTCAGTTGCTTCTCCCAGCTACAGCCCTGCCTGCTCTGTAGATGTGATTGTCCATTTAAGACCCCACTTCAGGCCTTGGCTTGTATCACAGAACAGCCCCCAACAGAAACATACATTTGCCTTTCTGCATTCTTTGCTTGGAGATCCTTCCACTCCAAACAGCATGGGAGTGAAATAAAGCTGGGGGGAGTGGTCTCTGGGATCTGCCAGCACGTAAAGCACAAATTGACCACTGCTGTTCCAGACTCCTTCTCCCGCAAACGAAAAATCACAGAGAAGGGGCACAATTATTGAACTTACATCTGCTCCAAAGTATTGAGTGAACAAAAGCCTAAATAAAGGCTTTATGGCTCAAGGAAGTCAGCAGAACTCCCAGGCGCACCCTGTCAGCATGAGAAATCCCCAAAGTCCCACCCTCCTCATCCCGTGGCTTGTGCATTTGGTTGCTATCAGAGAACTCTAGCTTGTTATCAAGACTCATTTTACATTATTTGTTATCATTACATAGCAAGTAATCCGATCTGTTATTACTTATTGCTGTTCCCATCTTGCCAGATATGGGACTCCCACCCCTTCCCTGGGGAGACATAGTTCACTTCTAGGAAGTACTTTCCTGATGCTCAGTCTAAATTTTCTCCTTTGTTAACATAATCTCCATCTCCTCACAGACGTTTGAAGACAACAATGCTTCCCTACCTTAGTCATCTTTTGGCTAAACTGGTTAGAATTATGCTCAATCTATCTTCCCTATCTGTCAACAGCTCCAACTACCCCCAGTTCAGGTCACAATATTTGGTGAACTCTTCAAGGAAGATTCTCACTCTCCTCCTCAGAGAGGAAGACCACACTGACATTTCCCTTAGCCATAACGCAACACAGACCCTGCCTGACTTGCTCCCCACTGCTATCCTTTGGACAGCACTCCAAAAATCAGTGAAAGTTATTGGAAAGTTAATTTCATCCCTTACCTTTCTGCTTCCATAAGAGTAGGACGATGCTTGCTACAAACCTGATGCTCAGAAGCATAAACAAATTATCACAGTCCTTTTTCAGTCTGTCTGCAGACAAGTGTCCATGCTGGGATCGGTGAATCCAGGACATGGGGTTTTGTGAAAACTGTAGGGGAGGGTTGTTATCTGCTTTGTCGCTTCCTCAAATTGCCCATGACATTGGCTCTTTGGAGAGCAGGAGGGTGGGAGCTCCACATTGATCTCATCCATCACAGATGGTGGGAGGAAGACCAGCCCAAGCTCCTGGGCGCTAGGGAAGGAGAAAAGCAAGACTATGCATTGGCAATGAGCAACTGGCTAAAAAAGAAAGGTCCCCCTGTCAAAGCAGCCTCATGGGCCCTACTTTCATTCCTTCTCAGTACTACACACCAGCCCTGTCAGTTTGACGCTCCTGTTGCATGAAGCTCTAGGGAGAAATATTTCACACACATTCTCCACATTTTGTTTTGAGAAAAATCACAAAGATGATTGCCCAGTTCAGGCAGTCACTGGCTGACATCATTCTCCACGCTCCCTGTGCCGTGTGGGGTATTGCTCACTTAACTCACATTAACTGGCTCTAGCTTTGGGCTTCTCCTTCCCACCCTCCCAAGGATCCTGTGATAGTGGGTGGACCACATTAAAAAAGCAGAGCTGACAACACCTAAGCAATCTCTGCCTGGTATTGCTTCCCACCTCCAGAAAAGTCATGCTTTCTTAAGCAGGGTGGGGGATGCACTGTGCTGGCCACAATGAATGGGGAAAGGATTGCAGTCAAGCAGACCTACAGTGCAGGACCTGGAAGAGGCTCCACCAGCAGCTGGTGGTCATGCAGGACATGGGGCCTATGGAGAGCTGGAGAGAGCGAGAGCAACCACAAAGAAGCAATAGTTCGGGAGAGCTGCTGTAGAGCTTAGTCTGCTTTTTGCGTGCTCTGTGGCAGCACTGAAAGCACCGCTGCTTGTTTATCTCTCCTGGAAGTGGATTAAGCAGAACTGCAGGATGGTATGCAGAGTTCAGTGTCCTCGCAGGGAACTCGTGCAGAACAGCCACTGCTCTCACACTTTCTGCTGTCAGCACTCTCTGCTACATGTGGCAGAGGTATGGCAGAACCAAGGAGAACTTAAAAGAGAAAGAACTGTCTCTTTTGATGCCTGGTGGTGAATGCAAGCCAATTCCAAGCACAGCAATGGGGATGGGAACACAGAGCGTTAATTCCTCTCCTTTAGAAATCGGGAAAGGATTTGTGAGTGTTTCCTTTCCTGCATTCTGCCGTTAACAGTTCTGCAGGGTGATATCATCGGGGCCTTTTCCAAACTCAGAGCGTCTCAGACATTACAACACCAGGTTTTGGCTGCCTGTACATATCACCAGCTACACCCACTCCAGCCCCCTCCCTGCAGCACCCCTGGAGGGACCAGTGAAACCTCTCGCTGCCTCTGGACTCTCAAGAGCTTTCCTCAGAATCCCAGCAGTCACAAGCCTCCACTGAGATCTCATCCCTCGACAATGTACCTACTCTACCCAATGGCTCTTGAAAGCAGCTCAGATAAAAATAGACTCTACTTGCTCTAAAGAGTCTAACACTCTGAGCCACATTGGTTTTAAACCAAGAGAACAAGCAGCTCATGATGCCAGGCACCAGCATGCTGATGGGTGGGTTTGGAAGTAGAGGGAGGAAGGAGGAGAGCAGGTGCCTCTGAAGATTATCTCCAAACAGGCCATGGTCAATGCAAAGGTCCATTTCCCTACTGCTGTAGAGCAAGTACTGGGGAAATCAATGGCCCCAATTTAAAACATGCTTTTGTTGAAGCCACTTGAAAGCTGGAGGAAGAAGAGCTGCTCTCCCTAGTCCACAGCAGTTATGTGCTCACATTCTGCACTCCAGGAAGTTCACCTCTGTTGCACCCATCTTGCTAGCTGCAGCAAGGGAGGGTTGCAGCTCTCCTCTACGTATGGTGGGGCTCATGTCCTAGCTCTGTGCCAGCATAAGGAGGAAATGTCCACTGACATTAATGAAATTACTCCAGAGTGTCAAGTCAGGCCAAGTGTGAGCAGAATCAGGGTACGTCAATATGCTGGAGATTTGTGACCACAGAGCAGCCTACCAGCACAACAGACAAAAACTGTGTCAGGGAAGAGGTTTTAGTTTCAATTTGTCCAAGAATCACACACACACACAGAAAAGCAGCAGTCATTTGAAAAATGCCTGAGCTGGGTTCCTCAAAACAGTGGGAGTTTCATGTAGTGCTTACCTCAAGCAGTGTGTTAGCAACGCGCTAAGGCAGCCTTCTGTAAGGAGCAAAAGCGCCAAAGGCAGAAGGAAAATAAACAAACCAAATGCCTGGGCTGTTCCACTGGCCAGCCCAGATGTCAGATTTGCTGTTAACAACACCGATGATCTGACCTGCTTCCCTGCCTGCACTCATGTCCAGGAAGGTGTGAGGAGCCCCAGAGGTGCCGACAGCATGTGCTTGACGTGTGAGATGGTCCCCCAATGGGTTTGCATGACAGCTGGGCAGCTCTCCTCTACAGATGTGCTTTGTCAGTATAAAACCTCCCAGGGCTGTCAGCCTGCTCCCAGCAGTCTCATCCACTCCCCTTATGCTTAAGGATCACAAAACTGCAAGGCTTTCTTCTGTTTACTGTAAGGAGATGTTGCCTGGATCCTTTTTGGATGGAAACTCTCTGCTACTTTGCTCTCTAGCAACCTTGGTCAAGGTTCCCCAGAGCTTTTTCCAGCCCACCAGACAGTTCAGTTGCTCCAAAACAGGACTGGTTTGATTTGACTCCAGTATTTGATCCAATGGCTTAGCTACATTCCTGCTAGGATATTGCCTTCAGTATCACCACTCCGCCTGTTTAGCAAGCAGTCCACGGATGAGAAAGACAAGACCATGCCAGCGGTTACTGGGCTCACCAAAGCAAACTAACCACAGAGGTCCAGAGCTGGCAGCCATTAGTCAGGAAGAGATCTGCTCCTAAGGCTCTGCTCTGCCATCGCTCAGGCAGCTTTCTGCTGCTATTGTTTCCCCTCTCTCTTCAAAGATTTATTTTGGTACTGACAGGGACACTGCAAGGGCCTTTCTTTCCCTTCTCCATTCTAAAGCACTTCATTTTCTCTCTCTCCCACCCTCTGTGTAAATGAGAGAGCCCATTTCCCTGCAGTGATTAATCCCTTTTGGCCTTTACAACCCAGAAAGTTCTTCTGTTACCGCTGGTTTTGTCCCTCTCTGATTCAATATGCACCTTGCATCACATAAGATGGCTCCAAGCATTTCCCTTTGGGAAAATGGGTTAAAATCCAGCCTAAGTCCTCAGAGTGGACACTCAGGGAAGGACATGGTGGGTAGGAGTAAGAAAAGGTATATGATGCCAGTGTACAGCACTGGCAAAAGCATTACTTCCCTGCTTTAAAAGGGATGTTGACCACTGGGAAATGAAAGGGGAAGAGAGACTCCAACGGCTGAGAGCTGCACTATTTGCTCCATAGTGAGCTCAGCTTGTTTGGCCTCTCAAATAGAAGAAAGTGCCTTTATGCCAGTATAATCCCAGGCAGTAAACATGGGGCACACAAAAAGTCTTTAATCTCCTAAGAAAGGAAGAATGGGAACCACAGCCAGATGCCATAACCAGGCAATATCTGATTAGAAATAAACCACTGTTTTGTAGAGTGTGGCTGATCAACCCATGGACATGGTAGATTCCCTGTCTCCATTCGATTCCGCACTGAGGCTGGTTAACTTCCCAAAAGCACTGCTGGCAAGCACATATTATTGGGTGTGGGACAGGGGTAACTACATGAAATGAAGGGGCCAGTCTTATACAAGAGGTGAGGCTGGATGATTGCCTGTCAAACCTGGGGAGCCTGTGAATTACCAGAGCTCTCGTTTTGCCTGTGGCATTTCTGTAAACCTGCCACTGGTGCTGGTTCAGTGCTGGCACGTGTCCTGGAAGCACACCTTCTCCAAGCCGCTCGTTGTTCCAGGTCTGCTGGAGACTGAATTTGCTCCCCTGCCTCCAACAAGAAAGTTTCAGCTTTCCTTGTACAACCTTGCAGAAGTAGGGGCCATGCTAAGACAAGAGGCCATGTGCTCCCTATTCAAATGGAGAGGATGGTGGCTGGCTGGTCAAGGTGACAGCAAAATCACAGAGCACACAGAAGACCCAGCAAATCAGCCCCGATGAGAAGTGTTGCAGTGTGGCACAGGTGAAGGAGGAACCCCCTGGGTGTGCAATTAATCGCAAGGATCCATTGGCATCAGTTGTGCAGCAGGAGATCACCTTGCAAAACAGAGCTACAGCCCTGCCAGAGTAATGCAGTAGGATACTCCATAAAGCAAAAACTATGGTTCCTACTTGGGTGTGAGGTTGTTTATGTCAAAAAAACAACCCCAAAACATAAGGCTGTGGGTGCATGAACTTTCTGCATAGGCAGCATCCATGATAAACTTTACCTGCCATGTAATATCCCCCTAGCCTTAGCTGTCCCATACACCTGAGGCAAGGGAACAGCAAATATTGAGCAGGCAGCAAGGACTTCCCAACAAAAGAAGCCTTGCCACCTTGGAAATTTGCCAAGAGCTGGTGGGCTGCACCTAAACCCCCCCTCCTCCCCCTCCCGAAGTCCCTCTGGATGGAGCCACCATTTTTGAGCTTCAACCATGGTCAAAGAGCTTAGGATAGAGCCAACTGAATCTCACACTCACTGTGTGAAGCTACAGAGGTGTATCTAAATCTTCAGTCATGAGTACAGACTGTCTAGATTTCTATGCAGAATTAAGAGGCACAAGGTGGTCTGGATAAGGATCTTGGAACAGAAGAAAACAGCTGGTGAGCCAATTTCTATATTGGTGTCCTTTGCCTTTGTATGTCTCTTTTGCACTACATTAATCTTGGCTTTCTCTTCACACCTCTTCTATTCCTGGCTCCGGATAGTCCTGATGTACATGTGTGCTGGCTGTGGTACCAATGCACACTACATATATGGGTCCCAGCTGGCAGACCAGGGTCTGTACCAGCTGCGCTCTCCATGCCTCTCCCATGGTGTGGCTCTGAACTGGGCCTGATTCTGCTGTCCACCTCTAGAGCATCTCAAAATTTGTAGAAATGTAACAATCTCAGAAACAAGAAATGAACTGCTTGTTAAGCAGCGACCCCAGGTTTGTCTGGTTTTGTTGATGATGGCTGTCGATCCTCACTGAGATGATTCATGACTCGACACTCTTCTCTGTGCTCCACTTCTGTCTCCTGCCAGAGCACCCGATATCCCTGGCTCCCAGCCAGGGTGCAGGGTGAGTGTCTCACTTGTTTATAGCAGGGCTGGGGGATGTTTAAACGAGGGTGGTGATGGGAATCTTGGGAATTTCACAGCAGACAGAACTGCAGCTACAGTCCTCCCTGCCGCTGACAAGCTGCACTCGGGGCAGGGTATAGAAAATCCTTTCTCTAAAGACAAACCCATTGACCAGCTACTTGTGGAAATGAAGGCACTCTCAGGGATCATACTAGTTGCAAAGCAAATTTAAAACCCATAATCACTCATGGCCTGATCTCTAAAAGGCAGGAGTCCAAAGCAACAGGAAAAAGTGTGCATGCAGCTGCATGCTTAGTTGACATATGCAGCTACCATGATTGTCTGCACAAAGAAACACTTTGACAGAAGAGAAGGATTCTGGCCCAGCCTCTGTGGCAAAAGCCCTTAGGAAGAGCAGGTCCATGCTGAACCATGCAGCGTTGGTGGTGATGGTGTCTTGAGTACAACCCCAGCTTTAACACAGAAAAATTCTCTAGTCACTCATTTAGTAAAGAAGCACTACATATTATTACTAAAGCTGAAAGAATTTGTTTAGATCCATGCTGTGTTTCATTGTGAATGTTTATTTTCTTTCAGCACGTCATTCAGCTTGGACAAGGACACCAAGCTAATTAGTTTCACATTTGTGCATACTTTTAAGCCCTTCTCATTTGCAGGATTTCATGCCTGCAATACCAAGGTTATAAGCATGATGAGCAAAGTCACTTTACACATTTCCACTCAAGATAACACATTCAGGGTCCCTGAAGGACAGTCTCTTAATGATCATTTTCAAAAAAGCATTTGGACTCCTTACAAGACACTCTCAAACACAGGAGTTTGGGAAAACCTGGCAAACAATGCACTAGTGTGCATGAAGCTCCCTTTTGCACAGATAGTTCTGTCTGAAAGTGCAGCTAAGTGCTGGTTCAGTGCTGGACTGCTTATTTTCCAGGGATGCAGCACTAAGCACAGAGGGCCTACATCCATCCCTGGCCACAAGTGCCTCACACAGTGCCACTTAGGAAAAGACAGACCCTGAAAGGCAGAAGGAACTGGGCAGCAGTGCACTGTAACTCTGCTGTCTGTGCTCCCTGCACTGGCATCACCACCACCACTGGCAGGAACAGTGGCACAGCAGCCTGTGTGCTGAACCCTGTGTCACTTTCCAGGGTCTCAGTTTCACCTTGCCGGAGACTTATCACTGCTGGGGAACTCCTGGAGCTGCCACATCTCCAGCTACCACATGGCACCCTCAAAGTGCCAACGTGGGTTAGGCTTAGCCCAGGTAATTCCACAGGACAACAATGACCTCAGCTGCCTGTTTCTCCCTGGGCCCACACCAAGGGTATGTACTCCCTATAAAAGCCAACATCACACCTCTCCTGCCATCCTGCAATTATCCTGTACCAATTCTATTTTCTCTTTTCTCTGCTTCCTTCCCACATTCTGCCCCAGCTTCCATGTCTTGCCTTCAGTAATTTCTTTTGGTGGACAGTCCTGCTACACATCAATGCTGACCTTTTGAAGAGTAAAAAACCCATACAGCTATATCACAAACAACCAAAGATCCTGCATTACATAGATGCAAAATCTAGGCACTCTTGTTGCTTTCATTATACATATCACAAGAGCTGATCCATGCACTGGCAACAGCCACCTGCCTGCATACCAGCATCCTGGGGGCTACCACTGCGGTTGCTTCACCACATTGCCTGGTACCACAGCTCTGGCCAGATTACTCACAACTGCAGTAGGGATGACAGGTCTTAGCAACTGGTGGTGCAGCACCACGGTAATGGACTGCATGGGGAGAAAAGTCTGGGTAAAGCTGTAACAGCTGAGACTGGGTAAAAGTTAGAAACAAAGTCTGTCCTGAATCTCACAGTGGTGAGAATCTGCTGAAGCCCTAGAGAAAAGGGTCTTGCTGAATTGCCTGAAACCCCCTAAATCTTCCTCCTCTGCTGAAGACTATAATAAAGAAGAACAAAAAAGCAGGTTTCCTATAGCAGAGAGCAAGAGACAAAATTCCCCCAGAAGAACTGCAGTATTTTCCATACTGGTGGCTGTCTCATCATGGAAAGACATCTGAGACACTTCATTAGTCACTGCCTGCAGCCTGAATCCTTAAACATGTCCCCAAAGCAGCAGAGACCACAAGTACAATGAGAAAAGAGGAATCTCCTTAAAATGTGGAAATAAAAGTGGCAGTTTAGATTCCAGGCAAATAATTTCTTTGTGTATTCTACAAGCCGAACTCTGACCTCTTCTTCAATGCCGTTTTCCTCTGCAAATAACTTCTCCGGAACAGGGGCCAGATCCAGAACTGCGCTACTGAAGAAGCCATTTGAAGAAGTCATTTTTCCAAACAGGTGTCTTTAATAGTAAGTCCAAATATTGCAAATAGTTGAAAACTGCCAGTTCTCCCTGGAGCTTCTCTCACAAGTCTGGAGATGCACTGGTAAAAAAGCCCACATGCTGAAAGCTAGGCTGGGTGTAAATACACAAAGCCCTGCCAACTGTCCCCCTAAAAGGGTCTGCAAGTCTTCACTGGCAGGGTCAAGAGAGACTGTTGGAGGACCCAGAAGAATGGAGAAAGCAGGAGGGATGGAAGGAGGTGCTGCAGCACCTAAAATATTTCTTTGTAACTCAAATTTGTATTTTATTAAAATGATAAGAAGCAGCGAGGTCCAGGGCAGACACCCCCCTTTCAAATCTGCCCTGTATCTGCACATACAGCATCAATCCATAAATGAGATAAACAAAAAATGCCAAGTGAAGCATGGAAAATGCCTCAGTATCTTTCCCGAACTCTAAAAAAGGGCAAAATCATGATGCCAGTCTCCCAAGCTCCCCCAAATTCCACGGTTCTTATATGTCATGCAAACATCACTTCAAAATCAAGGAATAAAACTGGACTTCTGGCAAAGACTGCACGTGAAAGTGCTGTCCTGGGAGTCACAGAATCATAGAATTGTTTAGGATGGAAGAGACTTTTAAGATCACCGAGTCCAACCCTTAGCCTAGCACTGTCAAATCCACCACTAAACCATGTCTCTAAGGTCTACATCTACATGTCTTTTAAATACCTACAGGGGCAGTGACTCAACCACTTCCCTGGGCAGCCTGTTCCAATGCTTGACAACTCTTCTGGTGAAGAAATTTTTCCTAATATCCAATCTAAACCTCCCCTGGAGCAACTTGAGGCCATTTCCTCTTGTCCTATCACTTGTTACTTGGGGGAAGAGATCAGCCACCTCCTTGCCCCATCCTCTTATCAGGTAGTTGTAGATAGTGATAAAGTCTCCCAGTGCCTCCTTTCCTCCAGGATAAACAACCCCAGTTCTCTCAGCCTCATAAGACTTGTGCTCCAGACCCTTCACCAGCTTTCACGGCCCTTCTCTGGACCCGCTCCAGCAACTCAACATCTTCCTTGTACTGAAGAGCCTGAACTCGGCTTCACCAGGGCCGAGTACAGGGGGATGATCCCTGCCCTGGCCCTGCTGGCCACACTATTTCTGATACAGGCCAGGATGCGGTTGGCCTTCTTGGCTGCCTGGACACAAGCTGGCTCATGTTCACCTGTCAATCAGCACCCCCAGCTCCTTTTCCGCTGTGAGGCTTTTCAGCCACTCTTCCCCAAGCCTATAGTGTTGCATGGGATTGTTATGTCCCAAGTGCAGAGCCCAGCACTTTGCCTTGTTGAACCTCAATACCATTGGCCACAGCCCATTGATCCAGCCTGTGCAGATGCCTCTGTAAAGACTTCCTATCCTCCAGCAGATCAACACTCTTGCCCAACTTTGTGTTGTCTGCAAACTTACTGATGGAAGGGGTTTCCAGAGCCAGCCAGGCCTATCAGAGCAGCCAGATGACTTGGCAAGGAGGAAGCAAGAAACTGGTTTCTACCAGATTAATTCATTATCCTGGCAGTCAACCCATGCTCAGCTCTTGCTTGGATGTCCCTCCCTGCGACTGATGCAAGGAAGAGTTCCTTTAGCGCCAAGCCGGGCTGCAGAGCACACTGGCAGGGCTGACAGCAGGCAGCCGCCAGCCCCTCTGTGTCAGTACGGGGAGTGCAGCTTTGCGCACCGCGGGAGCCGCAGGCCGTGCCCCGGTAACGCGGAGGGGCCCTAGCTCCTGGAGCGCTAACACGGGCTCTGCCGCGCCGCCACGCCGAGCCCTGCGGAGCTGGTGGCCAAGCCCGGGTTAGGCTATAGACCCGCGCCCGCAGCCGCGCTCGGGCCCGACCCTCTGCGCCCTCTACCGGCCGCGGGTCGCAGGTACCACCGGGGCCGCGGCGGTCACAGCCGCCGCCGCGCTCGACACCGAGTCCTGACGCCCCGTGACGGTATTTCTAATGCGAAACCGGACTAAAACAGGCCTGGGGCCTGCTTTACACACCACGGGAGTAACCGCGTCCTGCAGAAGGCACGGAGAGACCTGCGAACACCTCCAGTCACGCTTCTCCACCTTGCCTCGCTTCCCACAGGCAGGCGATTCTCCCTCTGACTGTACTCCCCTTTTAGCAGGGCAGCAGCCTCCACTGTATCAGGGCAAAGGCAATGTGTTTGCTCTCACAGCCACTGCAGGCTCTTAGCTTTTGTCACCAAATCTTCACTGCATCTTCAAGAACAATACAATTGTGACTTGCTAAACCACAGGGCCTGAAGCTCACTTTTGAGCCAAACATCCTGCCATTGGACCAAGCATGTTCGTTTTGGTGTGACAGCCTTCACTAGCACAAAGGCTCAGCCTCCACTTCGGCACATACCATGGCCTCAGTGCTCTGCAGCCTCAAAAAAAAACATCCAAGGGGCTTCCAGAAAGCAAGCAGATATCTGAAAGAGGGCAAGGGTGATGAACTTTTTTCCTGGTGGGAGAACACCCATTACTTGACCAGCTCCAACTTTCTGGGGTGGTGGAGCTCACAACATTCCCTGCAGCTGGCAAGCCATGGTCACTGCAGGACAACATGCCGTGATACACGTTATCAGCCTCAACACAAAAAGATTTGCCTTTTTCCTCACCCCTCTTCTCCTACAGGCCAGCTAGTAGTTCCCAGATGCAGCTAACAGTGGAGTCAGTTAACTGGAAATGACTGGTTGCGGTTTCAGGCTACAATCAATGGCACTCACTGGTAATCCCTCCCTCTCTCCGTTAATACTCCTCCCTCCAGTTACCAGAAAATGCAGCAGTGCTCCCTTCTGCCTGCCCCCTCTCTATTCCTTCCAGGCTACTCCTTTGGAGAATTGGCTCCACAGCTGGATTGTAAAATAATCCAGCTGTTCCTATGACAACGTGCTGGCACCGGGCAGAGATGACACCAGCACACAGTGTTGGCCCATCCACTACCAACACCCAACTCCGTTTGTTTTTGTTTGGGATGCATTTGTTTTTGTACACAGGCAGCTCTGCCGAGTACATTTCTAAAGGCCGGAGGGGCAGGAGGAGCCACAATCCCAGGGATGCCAAGAAAGTTGCTGGCTCTGTGATTTACCCTTCTTTTTTTTCCCCAGCTCCATCTGATGTGAGGATAAAAACCCCTCCAGCAGTCTTGCAGCTGCACCCAATCTTTGCAAGACTTGATCCAGAGCCTCAGATGGAAAGTGCAGCGCAAGACTTTGCTTGTGAGGCTTCCACAGGAGGAAGAGGAGAAGAGGAAGGAGGAGAAGCCTTGCGTAGCATCAGTAGGGACTACAGGGACCATGCGGCCTTTATTTTAACATCTTGCCTGTCAGCAGGATTGCAGTGTAAAGGGAAGCAAAGGAAGAACTTACCTTTTGTGAAGCATTAGCCATACACCTGGCTGCACTGATCCAGTGCCTTCAGCTTTGGCAGGAGCCAGCCCATGTCCTGAGGGATGTGGGCAGAGCCCATGAGCTGGAGCAGAAGGACCTTATTGTCAGGCTCAGCAAAACGAGGCAGCTCCTCAGGTACTGAAGCAGACCTCCCCAGCAGAGCTTGCTCCTTCTGCAGATACCATCTACAGCTTTGTGACTCTAATGACAGGGGTCCCCAAGGGAAGGGCAGTAAAATGTGTTTGTTACTGCCTGTACATTTCACTATGTCTCTATTTTTATTCTGAAGGTCTTGAGAACAGAGTAGAGCTTGTAAGACAGGCAGGACTCTGTAGCTGCATAACTGCTAACAAACTGTTTCCTTTCAAACCCAGGTAATTAACCATCATTACAAGCACAAGAGTGGTCATTTCTATTACACAGCTGACTGCAATGACCAGGGCTCCCACTGCTCTGCTTTCAACACGCTGAACGTCAGCAGATGGGGGTGAGGAAAGATGGTGCTCAGCAAGAAAAGAAAATCATTAAATTCATTATGCTGGTTTTAAGAAAGACCTCCATGGGTCACTCTGGAGACAAGACACAAATGGCAAATTAACAAAAGCAACTGCAATGAAGTGAATGTTCCTCAAACACAGGGTTGGTTCTCTGATCTGGCATAGTGAGCAGCTGGACAAAGTAGACTGTCAGGTACAAGGGAAATCAACAGATCCGATCAGCTTAAACCTGTAGACACTTCTTTGACAATAGCAAGGAAAGAAAAACAACTAGAAGCATGACTGTTTCTGGAAATGCCTTAGAAACCACAGGCCCCAAAAAGCACCGTAGCATCTATGACACAGTGGTCAGCTGCGGCTGCACAGACATTTACAAGCTCAGGACATCAGAAGCTTTACCCTTGTAATGCTGCATCCTCGTGTCTGTTACACTGCTGCTTCAGTGCGCCTCACCTCCTCAGCTCTCCACAGCCATTTCCAAGCTGACCTCAGCATCAGCCCCCTCCTCACTTTTCAACCATGTAAAAGTCCTGGCCATCAGAGATGGCAGCAGCAGCAACTGGTCACTGCTGGGTTCAGAAGTGTGCAAGAAGTGAAGACAAGCTAACTTTTACGGACCAGCTGCAGTGCTGCTGCTCACGGAGCCGGAGGTTCCACTGTACTACTTCACACGAAGTCTTATCCAAGTCTTATTCCAAACTTTCCTTCTTTCCACATAGGAATTTCTGTTCTGGGTTTAAAAGATCAGAAATAGGTATCACAAGCCATACATGGAGAGGGCTGTTTTCTTGTTACCCATTTTGCAAGGACGTAAGTAATCTAAGAGCAGTGTAGAAAGTTTTAAGGTGCCTTTCACCAGGGCTGCATTTCCCTACCTTTTCACTTACTTTAGAAATCACCCTCAACTTATACACACAGCAAAATGCTTGAATCCAACAAGCTCTACAGCCTCCTCTATATCCAAAGAGCCCTTCAGCCCCAGTACCATCCTCTGCCAGCACAGTAATTACAGCAAGACCGTCCTCCAAGGTTGCGGCCTCTGTCAACCATTCAGTATTGAGCTCTCTCACTGGCCCAAGAAAGACTTAGCCCGAGATCTCCCTAAGTCTTTCCTGCAGAACACAGCTCAAACAGTCAAAAAACAGACTTCTCAAAATGAACAAAAGCAAAGCTCTTCCCTTGACTAGCATAGCCCATGGGAGCCCAAGCTCCTCATATGCTGTGCTGCAGTCTTTGGCACTCCTCACAAGTGCCTGATCCTAATCCTACAGGTGCTGACTTTTTACTATTCCCCAAGGCAAAATCTGATAAGAGGCTGCCATGACCCCTCATCTGCATGGTGTTTACGAGAAAAGACCATTCTATCCAAAGTTTCATTAGGTAAACTAGACTCAACATCGCACATGGACATATTTGAGAGGATTAAGAAAAAGATTCATCAACAGGTATTTCAGTTATCAGACTGCACAGCAGATACACAGCAAGGCAAAGAACTCTAAGAGCAAGCCTGGCCATGTATCAACAACCTGTCCATTCCAGCCAAATTTACCTGCCTCCCTGGTCCTGCCCCAGGAACCACCCTTGTGAGGCTCACCAGTTGCTGCAAAGCAGATATGCGACAGCAAGGAGGGCAGCCTGAAAGCAGTTGCAGTGCAGATGGATTGGGGTAGAGGTTTTGTGGAGAGGACAAGAGGGTCTGTCTGAGGCAAGTGGCAAAGCAGGCTGCTGCACTGGCAGAGGGAGCACCATCTCTTTGGTTCTGACTGAGCCAGTAACTGACTTTAGTGAGGCTCTCAATGCCACTTCCCCTAGTAACCTTAAAGCCAAACTAGTCCGAGTGACAACCAGTGGACTCAAGTGGCATCTCTTGAGGTTGAGTACTGGGGCCAGTACTGTGATGCATTTATTAACACCCTGAGCGATATGACAAAGCATATGGCCAGCAAATTCATGCACGACACCAAATCAGGGAAAGTGAGTGACATACTTAGAGAGTGGTAGTATACTGCTACCACTCAGAGGAATCCCAAGTGGCCAGATAAATGGCTGATAGGAACTTCATAAAACTCAAAAAGAAACAAATGCAAAGTCTCCCACCTAGGAGGGAATAACTCCATGCAACGGCATAGGGTGCCACCTGGCTGAGAGCCACTCTGCTGAAAAATGGTTGGAATTTGTAAAAAGTTTGGGAAAGCAGTGGGGAAATATCAATGCTTCAAAGCATGTCCCAAGATCCTGATTGTTTACTATGAAACTGTTCAAACCCTGAGCCAAGTTGCCCAGAAATAAATGTAGAACCTCCATTCCCAGCAACATTCAAAATCCAACTGGCCAACACCGAGCAACACACTCCTGTTTGACTTGCTTTGAGCCGGGGACTGGAATAACGCACTCTGGGGTCAGAGCATCCTGATTCGATACTCCTCAACTAGAACTATTCGCTTCTGCTTTCCCCCCTGCAGTGCTCAGCTTGCTGAAGACCAGCAGGGAGCAGTGAAAGGCGAGGAATGAAGACTCACGCACCGGACCAGCAGCATTCCTGCGAGGCTGTAAAACATGCCGGGACCGCCTACGGCCGCAGCTCCGAGCGCCCACCCAGGGCAGTGGGGCAGGGACTTGGCCAGGGCCGTGCGCTGCGGGGCGCTGCTGCCGGGCGGGGACGGGGCACGACAGGGGGCACGACTGGAGACACAGAGTGGCTGGCGGCGTTTCCTTCGTCCGGGGAGCCAGGTGGAGGGGACACCCGGGGTGCCAGCCCGCGAGCCACATCCACAGTAACTCCCGGGACCAGCTCGATATTGTTGCTGCAAGCGTGGCTTGTTGCTTCAAGCAGCTGGGGCTGCAGGGTTCATATTGCCCAACTCTCCTTGATCTCGAGATCTAAACACATGCTTAACAAAACCCGAAATTTAAATTGTTACATAACCACATGACTCGAGGCACTGGGATGATGAAATCCCAACTAGCACCAAGACTCCTCCGCTGACACCGGACCTGGAGGGGACCACCAAAACCCAGGAGACACAGGCAGCCCTGTGCCATTTTACCAGACAACTTTGCTCAGGATTATGCCCACATCCATCATGCAACTGAACAGCAAGGCCACAAAGACATTTACATGCTTCTGTCAGTTCCATTAAAAACTATAGCACACTGGTTTCAGCTACAGCCCTTTATTCACAGATAACAAGTACGGAAAATCAGACATGGGGAAAGAAACCCCAGTGAATGGGTGTCTTGGGATCCCAAAGACCTGGATTTAGAGGTGGCTAAGCCTAAAATGGCTGCCTCTGACTCTTGCATTGATACAACTGGCTGGGGTGGTTTCAGGCATTCCCATGCCCGTCTCTCCCCCCTGTCCTCCTGGCCGGGGTTAACACAGCAGTTCCACAGGAGGCAGAAAGGAATGGGAACATCAGCCTTTGTTGCTGGGCACTCGGGAGCTCTACACAAGCCCTGTTCCTCAGTCACTTGTTTAACTAACAGCACTGGGGACAGAGGAGCGCACAGCACAAGCTCCCTCCTGTCACCTGGGAGAGCAACCAACCCACTACAAACAGCAAAGACAGCATTTCAAACTGCTAGTTAGATCTGTCAGAGCATGTCATGCAGATATTGGAGATGCTCATACATATACATAGAGATGTTTCATACATCTGGAGTAGTTCCTTACCACAAACCTGTGTGTTACCACTCAGCGGCTTTCACACGCACAACACACACACCCACCACCTCTACTCTCCCTGTCCCAAAAACTGATCATAGACCCAATGTGTCATGTAGGTTGGAAGGGGTCTCTGGAGGCCACCTAGCTCAACCCTGCTCAAAGCAGGGCCAGTTCGAGTAGGCTGCCCGGGGCTTCAGCCAGCCACGTTTTGACAACCTCCAAGGCTGAAGGTTCCACAACCTCTCAGGGCAACCTGCTCCAACATTTGACCACTCTCATGGGAAAACATCAGGATTTTAGCACACGGTCTGAAGAGTGAGCACTCCAAACTGAATTTGAGCAGATCACTTAGGCCATCAATATGCTATTCCACAGGAATTTATACAACTCTGTCAGCTACAGGGTCTGCTTCTTCCATTGCTCTGGTATTAGCATTTGACTGATCCTTCAGTAATTTTGTTCAGGGACTCAGACCAGCTGGAACTTACCCCTCCACATAAATATATTTGTTGTGCTACTGTAAATTCTTGAACCATTTCACTGAGAGGTCAGACAAGTAACTGTGCAAAAGCCAGAAAGGAAATGGAATCACAGGGATGGGAGCAGAGAAGATAGCAGAACCACACATGTAGATTAAGTTAACCTGAAACTGTAGTGTCAGTGCCACAATACATCTGGCTATTAAGATGGGATCATGTTCTTCACCTGCTTCATATGGCTCTCCAGTACAGCTAATTGAGTCTGTGAAAAGCTGAGGCTTTCACCTTCAAGGCACTCACTCAGTGGCCTAGCACCAGCACATCAAAAAACAGGTCTCCTGAAACACTAAGATAGACCATAGGCAACAACCCTGACCCTCTGGCACAAGAAAGATTCTGCAGTAACGTAATACTTGCCTGTGCAAGAGACCCTGTTTTCCAAGGACCTGTCCAAACTTGGAGAATGAGCTTCCTCGGGACTAAAGACCTTTCAGTTCCTGCCCATCCAAACTGCAAGCTATGGTGCTTTCACCCATAACACAAGCACACTGCAACACAAAATCCACCGGGGAGAGACAAGAAGAACAAACCACACATTTGCGTATTAGTCACATTTGAGGTTAATGGGAAAGTACTTGGATGCTGCTCTGAACGGCTCACGCAAAGCTGCAGAATAGAACAGAACACTTCAATCATTAGTGCCTATATGAAGCTCCAAGATCCTCAGGTGGAAATCATTATATAATAAATACTTTGTCCTCATAAACACAGATGATTATTTCAGTGCATAATGTATCTTAAAAGGAAATACAAACCTTTGCTTAAGAGTCAGAGCTAGTCTTCACCACATTCTGTGCCTGATCACCTGCAGGGCACAGTCTGTCATGCAATATCCAGTAATTGAGCTATATTTATGAGAAGACTGGAAGCTGTGAGGTCATTCCCTATGCAACTACACGTGCCTTAAATTAGCTATGATAATCGCTCTCATATGCACGCAACAGTTCAGGCTTTTAGCAGCTGCCAGTGTCTGATTTACAACAGCAAGTGACTGTGGCATAGAGAGGAAAAATATCACAGACTTTGGTCATAAAATAGTTCGGAAAAAGGAGATTTTGCTGGGGTGTGACTGCGTGGAGTTATACGCATTTCCAGCACAGGGAGTTGGTTGGCACTTCAATCAGAAACACACAAGTACCACCAGTTCCAGAACTGTCATATTAATATCTACTCTCTATGAGGAATCGGCAAATAAGCTGCATTTATTTTTAGCATTAAAATACTTTCACAGTAAAATGATTCTCTAATTGTAGGTTCTAAAAATTATGGGAAAAAGAAAAAAAAAAAGGCATTTCAGTTCTGAAGTGCTAAAGCAGCCCTCTTGGCAAAGAGGGCTTATGTTTACATTATATGTAAACTGGATACAGTTCTGGCATCCACAACATAAGAAGGACATGAGGAAGTCCAGAGGAGGGGCACAAGGATAAGGGGGCTTGAGCACCTCCCATACGAAGTCAGGCTGTTCAGCCTGGAGAAGAGAAGGCTACATGGAACAGAACTTCCGGTATCTTAAGGAGGCCTGCAAGGGTTCCATTGAGGGAATATTCATCAGAGACAGCAGTGACAGGACAAGGAGCAATGAATTCAAACTTAAACAGGGGAGACTTAGGTTGGATATAAGGCAGAAGTTCTTTACTGTGATGGTGGTGAGGCACTGGAACGGGATGCCCAAGTAAGAGGTAAATGCTCCATCCCTGGCAGTGTTCAAGGCCAGGCTGGACAAAGCCTTGAGCAACCTGGTCTAGCAGGAGGTGTCCCTGCTGATGGCAAGGGGGTTGGAACTAGATGATCTTAGCATCCTTTCCAACCCAAACCATTCTATGATTCTGTATGACAGGTTCATCAAGAAGTTACATTAATCCTGCTCTGCTGTAATGAGCATGAGTCTTGTGCTCCTGTAGTACCTTTCCACAACAAGGACTAAAGCTACAACAAAAGAAGTTTCATTAGGAAAGCGATTACAAGTTCAGGTCTTAACTAAATGTGCTGGGACTAAAAGCCAGGAGCCATACCCAGTGAGGCATTTACCCTCAGCAGGGTCCCTCAGAACACAGAGATATGTGGAGTATACATAAAACTTTCCTCAAATCAGTGTTCCTAATCGGGAACACTCCTTCTGGGGAAGGTAGTTTGTGTAAGCATCATGCGACATGAGTCCTAAAAGCTGTGGAAACCATGCCATCAGCTCACAATGCCCCTCAGCTCCGCCCCCAGACTGAAACAATGACCTTGAAGATAAATAACCAGGTAGAGTAACACGTTTCCTTATCCGCCATTTCACTGTATGTGTCTCCAACTACAGCTACATATCTACCTTTCTGTGAAAAACAATTCATGTTTTCCTTAAATCCTCCCACCCAATTTCAGGATGATTTGGAGGCAGTTTACCAAATGCAGTCATGAGGATTCCTCCTGGAACCTCGCCCATACAGTGAGGTAAATCCTCTGAACTGCCAGAGGAGGTTTAGAGTGGTAAGACAGGCAGTATCTACAGTAGCAAATGAAACACAGCTGGGAACTGTTCCGAGGCAGAAGGGACAGGCAGTACGCTCACCACATCCACACTACACGGTACTTCGCCCATGCTCACCTCTGAACTACATACAGGTGTCCCTGCAGCCCTAAGGCATAAGTCTCATTTGAGGGGTGTTATTTCAAACACCCAGAATTGAAGACATGAGGGCTGTGCTCTAGCCCAGAGGGGAGATTTACAGCATGAAGCAAAAGAACTTTCCATATGCCAAAGCACAGAGGTGCACTGGACAGTCTGAAACCTGTTAGGATATTGCTGGATGACCCAGTAGAGCGGAGGGAACCCCGTTTCATGTAGTTTGCCACTGCCCATCAGACACATGCTACTCTCTGAGCTACACCCAAGCACCATCTTGGAGATTGCTAGTTGACACAGGCTAAGACTGTTTCAGAGACCTGAACTGCTACTCTATAGTAGAGCAGGGTGGAAAATCAGCAGTACAATGCCCAAACTTGATACCTATCCCCTTCGATTTAGCAGCACAGGCATAGCCAAGGAATGCAGACTTGTGGCACCTGGAACTTGCTGACAAACAGTAGAGGAAAAAAGGGGGAGAGGATCTGAAACTCCCATGAATAAAGCTGTGAAGAGCTGAATTCTTTGAAAGTCTCAGAGTAAAATCCTTATCTGTGCCGAAACTCCGTTCTTGGCTTTGCACTCAACTCTTATGTAATGCCAGCAAATTACTGTGGTTTATCTTCCTTGGTCTCCTCGAGGTTAGTGACACATCAGCATTAGGTTATGTTACTATTTTAATTCAATTGCCATACCACATGCTTAAAAGCTGTAACAGAGCTTGTCCTTCTTTCTCCTGTGCGCTACTGGCAACTGTCATTTCTCCTACAATTAGAGTTCAAATGCTTCATAGCAGGAATTGCATCATTCTTATGCTGAAGCACCCACCATACTTCAGAGGACTGTCAAAATAATGTTTTACTTAAAAACCTTAATAACCTGGTAATATTTGAATCCTGTACGTTCCAGATTTTATGCTTTAAAACTGACACTGCTACTGTATTTCATGGCCTTTGCAATACTGTTACCTATTCAAAACAAATACTTAGTTTTGCAAACAAATCCAGATAAATACTACGTTACCCCCTGGTTTCACTTCCCTTATTCCTTCATGAATCATGAAAAGATTCAAGATGGCTATTTAAAAAGAGCTAAATCCTTACCAAATAGAAGATACAATGCAATCAGAATTAAAATGACTCCCTCACTGTTGCTGCTGATTGTCTTTAACCAACAGGACCAAGTTACAAAACATTTGTATAAAAAGAGAACTCAAACGTAATCAGAGAAGAGGAGCTGAGAATCTGTCGTTGTGCAGACTGAAGATGTAAGGAAGGCGGTGGGGGGATGGGATAGCACAGGAGCTCCATAATTGGAAATAATAAAGATACTTTGTCCACATGCTAGTTACAGCCTTCTTTTGTTTTCCCATGATATCCTGTTGATATAATATCCAGGTCCCTTGTGGACATCCGGTGTTTCCAAACGAGAAGAATGAGTAGTTAGTTTCACTTCAGCACCTCATCGGGTCACCAGCCTACCTACTATGCCTGGAAAGCCTGCCCAGAAGCAGCGTCAAAGAACAACCTTATCAGCAAAAGATCTCAGCGGATGAGGAGCACGGACACATGAGATCACATCTCGTGGCAACTGAAACAAGTTTCAAATACCATTACAATAAGGAAGTGCAGAATAAGAGCAATAGTTCAGCTAAGTACTTAGAAACCCACACAGTTGTTCACAATAGTCATAGTTGGTCAGATCAAACACACCCTTTTCCCCTCTCTGCTGTCAGCCACAGTCTATTGACACTGCCTGACAGCGACCACCCAAAGAAGGTTGTAGGGAGAAAGTCAGAGTGTAGTACTGCCTCCCCATGGTATTCCCCAAGGCCCCAGAAATGTACAAAAATCAGGCATTCCGCAGCCAAAGGAAATATTTTTCTATTTAATAGTCCTCATTAGCTTTTTGTTCTGTTCATTTCCTGGACTACTTTTCAGCTCAAACAACCCAAACCCTTGTAGTATCCACAAAATCATGCACAAGTTAACACACACAAGTTTTCCACAAGTAACCGCAATATGGAAAGAGCAACCTCATCAAGTATGGGTTTATCCCGCATTTTCCCCAGGTTTCTATTTGATACACATTACTCCTGGCATTGAAAGAAACCTCCCCTCACTCATGCCTCTGTAAGCCTGGAGAGTCCTAGTTAATTTACCTGTTTCTCACTCAAGCAGAAGCTGTTCCACACCACAGAACACCCATTTACTTCTCTGTACCTCTTACAGTGCTCTATGTCCTTCTGAAGGTAAGATCAGAGCCATACACAGCATTCAAAGCACTGGCACACTGCAGACTTAATGATGCTCTCTGCTTTGTTCTCTAGCTCTTCTTTCTTACCTCTTAATGTTCCAGTTGCTCACTTACCAAGCCTTGAGGTGAGATTTTCATAGAACTACTATTATTCCAAGATCTTGCTCCTAAGTCATAAATCAGCTTCTAGGCTGTTTCTGTACATTTGAAGTTCAGATTGCTTATCTCGCACTAAAACACTTTACATTTATGTACATCCAATTGCATCACCTTACTTTGTATTGTGCCATTGTACTCAAGTTCCTCTCAGGCCACAGGCTCCAATTCAGATCCTTGTGGAACTTAACATATCGACTCCTTCCACTGAGACAACACTTCTGCTCTGTCTTACAGCAACCTGTCTTGAACTCAGTGTCATCTACCCATGCGAGAACTTCTCCTCTTATTCCATAGCTTCTTCAGGAGCTTTTGCTGTTAGATTTTGTTGAGTGCTTTTTAGAAACCCAAGTAGGGGGCATCAGCTCGATCTCTCTCACCCACATGCTTTTCCAGCTCCTCACTAACTCCACGTGAGGTGTGAGGCCACAGTTTCTGTAGAGAAGCTCTTACAGCTCTCCTGGTAAACCATTTTCTCCACACACTCATTAGTTCACCTTTTTAAGCAGTTTTCATTAACTTGCCTGGTACAGATAAGAGCTCCATTGTTCAGCAGCTCTCCAGAACTTTACAAGCCACTTTTTTCTAACCATCATGTTAATCATCTTCCCATTCTCTTTTACCAAAGCACAGTGTTACACAAACCCATTAGTAAGCAGCTCACCTGGTTAAATCTTGTCTTCTCTCAGAACTCCTGGATGAGTATCATGCAGTCCAACCGTTCAGCTTTTTAACTATTTCTTTCATGACCTTTTCTACAGACACCAGCTTGAGACACACTCTCTGATAAACCATTCATATAAACCAGTGTAAGCACAGGAATCTTCTAAATATCTCTATAGTGAACAAAGAACAACATACTAACTTAAGTGCTTTCTAGAACCTTATCTGCTCTGAACAACCCATTTATTTTTGACTGTCCACTGGCTCTGACGACTTTTTTGGCAGGCTTCCCGTTCTATTTTGACTGAGAGCAGAGGAGTGGGATTTAGTGGCACAGCAACAACAAAATGAATGACAAGCGAAGTGGCAGAACACGTGCCTGGTCACCTACTGCACTGCAGTCAGGTTTCATAGGGTAGCTATTTCCTTTCAACTAATTCCGCGTGGAGATAAAAGCTAGTTGTCATTATGCTTTTGAAGTTAAGCCGAATTGCGTCGCCTTTGATTCCCCACTGTCGCAGGCGAAACTCTTCCAGCCAGGAGCCCATCACGGAATGGAACGTCCCTATCGCGGACAGCTACAGGCTGGTACACATCAGCCCGCCCGAGCTCAGCGCCCAGCGCCGCGGGGAGCACCAGGCACCTTCCGCCACCTCGCTCCCCCAAAGGGGAGCGGGAGTGCGGGAGGAGGCACAACGGAGCCCACCACGGGCACCCTCCCCAGGCCGGGGCAGGCACCGTGCTGAGGAGCACGGGCAGCGCGCGGAGCCCCCCCCCTTCTGGAACCTTCCTGCCGCAGCGCCGCACGCGCCGCCCGCCCATACCGCGCCCGCCCCAGGGAGCGCGGCGCCGCCGCCGCTTCGCCATATATGGGCACGGCCGGAAGTATTTGCGTCACGGCGTTGGCTCGCAGCGTCCCCGCGGGGAGCGGGACGTCACGTCCCTGACGTGCCCGCCGCGCGTCGCCCTGGCAACCAAACAGTAAACAGCGGGGCGGGCAGCGGCGGCGGCGCGCAGGCGCGGAGGGGCGCGCTGCGGGGCGGCGCAGGGGGCCGAGAGCGGCCGTGGGTCCCGGGCCGCCCTCCGGCAGCCTGAGGGGACGGGCGGCCCCAGCGCGGCGCGGAGGGTCCGGGGGAGGCCCGCCGCTCCGCCGCCCGCCCTTCGCCCGGCTCGACGCCGGGAGGCTCGGCGGTGATCTCAGGTACCGGCAGCGGCGCCGGCTCGGGGCCCTGCTCCCGGCGGTCGGGGGCAGGAGCGCTGGAGGCGAGGGGTGGGGTGTGGGGGCGCGCGCGGGAGCGTGCGGGGCGTCTGCCGGCGTGGAAGCAGCCCTGGGTCCGCAGCACCCTCCCGTGTTCGAGGTTGCTTTGCTGTGCGGCCCTTCTTTATCCCATTGTAAACGCGTTTGATTCTCTTCGTGTTGCTTTACAGCTCTACGGTTTGTAATTCACAATAACAGTTCCGCTATTCCATGGCGATGTGTTGGAGTTGCATTTCTAAGAGTTAATTGCACTGCTGCCCTCGATGGGATCCGGAGCACAGGAGGCGTCAGAAGTAACACCTGATTACCTGATTGTCTTATCTCGTTCCATTGTTTAGTTTCACAAAGCTTTGTACCGATATCTGTGTGATGTATCAGATACACCTTATAATTGAAGCACATGCATGTAATCCATTCCAAACAGATTGCTGCACTGTTCCCTCTCGTGGTTCTGTTGGAGTGAGTGGCAAGATTCCCTCTAATTTAAATGAGATTTCACTACAGAGCTCTCCAATGGTAAATAAATCGTATTTGTGACATGCTATAAATTTTACATAGCATATCCTGAATTCTGGACCGTCCCAAGCTGAAGGCAGGGAGTAGGGCTGGGGCCTGGGGTAAAGCGCATCGTGTCTCACATAATGCCACCCCTGAGTTTCACATCATTGCTTTGCAAATGCAAAAGCTGACACTTGTGCTTGCACTTGCTGTCACTGCTGCTGGCAAGGAAAGCCTCAGTTAAGCTGCAGGACTACTGTCCCTCAGAACAGCGCTAGATCCTGCTTCAGCCTGTCCAGTGATCATGAGAGATGATGGGGCCAGGATCACTCCACCTTCTTTGAGGGGACCATATTTTCGATGACTATTTTGGGTCTCTGTACACCCCTGCTCCTCCCAGCCTCTCTGCTGAGCATCTGGTGATTTCAGCAGCACGTGTGGGCTCTCTGAGACCCCTGAATTCTCTGGCTCTGAACCTGATGGTCTTTCAGCAGAAGGCGGGTTGTGATTCCAGATTTACAGACTTCACGGGGTCGCTTGTCACATCAGCTTCAAACTCTTGCAGCTACACCTACACAACTGCTTCAGGGGTCAGCGCTACCATGCATTTGCAGTGCCTGGGTGTTGCCCCTGTAAACCTGAGCGGCAATTTGAAAGTAGCTGCTTCTCAGTAGGTGGCATCTCAGTAGCAACTGGGGTCATTCTCCATCAGTTGTCAGTGCTGCCTTCAGCCTAGTGTTGAAAGACGGGAAGCCAAGCACGTAATATTTGTTTTTGCACAGGGCAGGCCTTGTTGAGCAAGCTGTGAAGCTGCAGTACGCACTGCTGAGATGAGATACATCCTGTGCGTGTTCTGATTAGGGAAGGGGTGAAGAAAGCAGAGCCTGCTGCAGTGACCAGGAAATGTGGAGTTACACAAGCCCAGCCCTGAATGCCAGCCTGCAGAGGTTGCCTGAGAGCACAGTGTCAAGGTGGCCTTCAGCAGGATGCAGGTTTCTACACATGGAGAAAGGGGTTCTCAAGAGCTGAAGCAGCAGGGCTAGAGGCCATTAGGGAGGTCTTGCTGCTCTGCTGGATCTCCTCAGAAGCAAGCATTATGGAGGAAGTAGAGACTGCTCTGCACAAAGGGGTAGCCAGCACCTCTAAAGTAAATCAGAGTTGCATAGAGCCTGGGGAGGGAATACATTCGCAGAGCAAGGGGGATATGTGCCATAACTCATATTCAAAGGCACAGACCACTTTAAAGGTAACTAAGAGGCAAGGGAAAGGTCAGCAGTTTGCCTTATACCACTCACCCCAAACTGAGAAGAAAGTACCTCAGCATTCTCTCCTCCCCTCACAGCCAAAATAAGATACCCCATAGCTGCTCCTAGAGGTGTCAGACAAAGTCTGGGGTAGTGCCTACCACTGCCCACCCTCCCAAGGCAGGGGCGCCTCAGACTTTTGGGCACATGCAAGCAAAGAGGTAGGAGATGACCACCCTGCTTCGGAGGCAGGAAATCACGTGCCCCTTTTTACCTTCTTTCCAGTGAAGCCTCCAGCTTGCTGCTGAAAGGCCATAGCAGGTTACAGGGGGAAGCAGGAGGGGACCAAACCCTGACAGATAGGCGAGATAAGCCACAAGAATGGGTGGGAAAAGCAAAACCACAGCCAGCCCGTACTAACACCAGGATAGGGACAGGCCCAGGCCGAAGTAACTCCTGCCTGATGTACCCTACACCTCAAGGCCACTAGCACCAGTCTGCTGTTAATAAAGCCCAGGTTAAATTAGAGGTTAGGGAACCCCTTTAGGGTCACAAGGAAGTGATGCAAAAGGTAACACAAAGACAGCTCCAGCAGTCAACTTAAATGCTTTTATTGACAATGTCTCTGAACAATAATAAGCAAACAATGCTTAAGTTTCATCCAAATTCACTTTCCACATGTCAAAAAAGACCTCAAGGTAGAAAAAAATAAAATAAAAATATAAATATCTGAGAATCCATCTTCATAAATAAATTAAAAACACAATAAAAACGTTTTCATGGAAAACTTATGTCAGAACATTCAGACCACCTCAACAATGCATGATCAGTAAAGTTACAATGAACATCAATGTAGAACTACAGTACATGGATATAGCTATTTACCTACCTACTATAAAATAAAATATAGTCTCTTTCCCCCCACGTAAGATGGGTCATTGCTAAGTCATCAGAACACAATATTGCCAGGAACACAGTAGTTATTGTTAATCAGCTGCACTAGATACGAGTTGGAGATACCCAGCACCAGGTTAAATTCCAATTATTTAAAACCGAGAGATTAATTAGTTAATGCTAGTGATACTAAGGAGGGGAGGGAGTCACCTACCCAGCCATGTGGCACATGCTACAGACTACCAGCTCTCATGGATGGGCCATTGGGGACAAGACAAACTCCATGCGATTTGCTACATCTCTGGAAGAGGTACGAGGCCTCTGTGCGGGGCGCTCTGCCAGGCCCCAGGGCACCAGGCCAGGGGGGTGGTGGTGGTGGTGATGGGGCCCCCCCAGGCCCGGGGAGCCCCATGGGGCGCAGCGGTGAGTCCGTGGGGGTGCACGGGCAGGGGAGGGGGCCCGGCAGGTCAGTCAATGCTGGAGCCCCTCACAAGGCCAGGAGGGTGGGGGAGCTGAGAGAGTCGGACGAGGGCTCGTTGCTGCTGCTGCCCTTCCGGTGCGCAGCAGCGCAGCTGGGAAAGGCATCCGCCTCGGGGTAGGTGAAAACGAAGGTGGAGGTGTAGGTGCTGGGGCATGGGGTGCACGTCACCACGGGGGTGCAGAGCGGCTCCAACTCGGTGCTGGTCCCAGCAGCCAGCGACTCCCAGTCCGAAGCATAGAAGGACGAGGCCCCAGGCAGGTCCATGTCAGGCACGGAGCGGGAGGCCTCCCGCGGCCCCGTGGAGAAAAGCAGCTCGTCAAAGGGCTCAGCCTTGAGCTCCAGCCCACTGCTGCCAGTCTCCTTGGGGGGCACTGCCGGCGGCGCCTCAGCCATCAGCGGCAGGGCAAAGGCAGCCTCCTCAGTCACAGCAGAGCTGGGAGTGCCCAGGTCAAGCGCGGTGGCAGCTGCCAGCTCCTCAGAGAAGCACAGCTCCTCAGGCATCTTGCAGGCAGGCCGGTGAGCCGCCAGGATGAACTCCAGCTTCTCCTTCTCCTTCAGCAGGTTAGCTATCTCTGCCTGCAGCGCAGACTTCTCCTCCTCCAGCTGGTCGGTCTCCTGGAGAGAGAGAGCGCGGGGCTGTCAGCCACGGCGGGCACCACCCCCGGCTGGAGTCCCACTCTTCTTACCACCACCCTCCCTCCCCGAGTACACACACACACACACACACACACACACACACACACACACACACACACACACACACACACACACCCCCATTCCGGCCAGCACTTACCGCCTGCAACGTGTCAGTGAGCTCTCGCCGCCGGTTGCGGCACTTTGCCGCTGCCATCTTGTTCCTTTCCCGGCGGATCCTTCTCTTCTCCTCTTCCTCAGGGGACAGCTGCAGGCAGAGAGAGGCCGCTCAGTACCACCTCCACACTTGGTGCCTCCCGGCCGGGGCAACCCAGCGGCCGCGCCCCCCTCCCATACCCCCAGACAACCCCGGCCCCCGCTCACCTGCTCGACTTTACCCCTGCGGCCGATGCTTTGCCCGCGGCCGCCCTGCGCCTTCAGCACGGCAGGGCGGGAGTAGGCAGCTGGGGTGGGCGCCGACACGCCGTAGGGGTGCCCGCGGCTCTGGGAGGGGGCCACCGAGGAGATGAGGGTGGGTTGCACTAGCCACTGCAGGTCGGGGCTGGTGGAGATGGCCGTCACCGTGGGCACGAAGCTGGCGCTGGAGACGGCCAGATCGGTGCAGAAGTCCTACGGGACAAGGATGGAGGGGGCTGCCGTCAGCGGGGCGCCCGGGCCGCTCCCGCCGCCCCCGGGGCCGCGTCGCGCTGCCAGCGCCGGCTCCACACGAGAGCGGCTTGTTATAAATATCTCTGACGTCCGCGCTGACGCAGACGCTGCTCCGGAGTCTCCTCAATGAACTCGCGTTTTATCAATGAAGCCGCTTTACACACCCGTCGCAGAGCGCGGCCCGGGCCACGGCTCCCCCCGCCTGCCCCGCCACGGCACCGGAGCCGCTCCCTACGCCCAGTCCCCAGCCTGAGGGAAGCCGGCCGCGGCCGGCCCTCCTCTGCGGGCACCGCCGAGCCCCGCGCGCCCGCTCCTGTCCCGCGCTCCGGTCCCGTCCCGTCCCCTCCCCTCCCGGGCGCTGCAGCCCCGTGGTGAGGGCGCAGCCAGCGTGCCCAGCACCTCACCTGCGGGTTGACGGGGGAGCCCATGCTGGAGAAGGAGTCCGCCGGGGAGGGGTAGTAGGTGAGGCTGTCCCCAGCCGGGGAAGCACTGCTGCAGCGGGAGGAGGGCGCCTCGTACTCCCCGGTGAAGCCCTGGTACATCATGTCGGATCGGTGCGTGTAAGCCGGTGGTGCGGGGTGACGCGGCGGTGTCGGAGCGTCCTTGGGGAGGAAGCGAGGAGGGGCCGGCTGCGAGCGTCCCTCTCTCCGGTGCACGCCGCGCGTCTCTCCGCTTCACTGCTGGGGCTGTCTCCGCTGCTGGAGTACCGCGCGGCGCCTCCCTTTTATACCCTCCCGCGACGTCACTGGGGACGCGGCACCCGCGCCCGCGGGGGGGGGCACCCGCCCTACGCCCGCCCCTCGCCGCCTCCGGGGCCGCTCCGCTCGCCACTTGCCACCACCCTCCGCGGAAGAGACCGCGACAAGAGGAGGGAGGGGGCCGCTGGGGCGGGGAGAGCCCGGCGGGAGGAGCGTAGGGGGACGGCAGCGGGGTTCCCCCCCCCGCGCGGAGTGGTACGGCCGGGCTCGGGAACCCACTGACGCAGATATCCTTATATGGGATACATCCTGTGCGAGGGGGCGTGACTGACGGGAAGCGCTCCAGGCTGCAGCCAAGAGCGGCGGGCGGCGCGCGGGACGGGACGGGACGGGGCAGGACAGCCCCTCCCCCCCTCTCCTTTCCCCCTCGCTCCCCCACGCCTGGCGAGACCCCGCCGAGGGCCCCAGCGTTGCCCCCGCGGCCGCCGTCCCGCCGCAGGTGACCCCGACCTCGGGGGGGGCGGCGGCACCTTGGCGCGCCGGGCCCCCACGCAGCCCCACCGCGGAGCAGGGTGCTCGGGATCCGGGCCCCGCACTCCGGTCCCCAGCACGGGGCAGGGTCTGCCCGTAACTGGGCACAGGGGCGGGGTGTGCCCTGCCTGCAGAGGGCCTGATCTGCCCCCCTCTCTGCGGCAGGGAAAGTGTTACGCTCGTGTGGCACTATTTACTTGTCTATTATGTATGCAGAGGAATAGTCCAGAGCTAGGGTAATGGCACAGGGTGTTGGGAAGCCCTACCAGGGAAGCCTGGGGGGCCGCAGCCCCCCCGGAAGGTTGGGAGAGCTCAGGCTCAGGGGTGCTGGGACACCCGCCAAGGGCACGGGCAGGGGGCCACCGAGAAACCACCGGCGAGGAGAGAGGGGTGAGGCTCGTCCTTTCCTCCAGTTTGGGTTTTGTTTTGATCCTTGTTGCAGCGAAGCCCGGAGACACCCACCCACGACGGGGCTGTCAGGCAGCCCTGGCTCAGGTCAGGCTAAGGTGGGAGCCAGACCGCAGACTCGCCTTGCACGGGAGCCAAGAGATCGCGGCTATAGATAGTAACAGGGAAGCTGCAGCAGCGAGCGTGTTTACAGCAACAAACAGAGCCTGCAGCGCAGTCTCCAAGCAGGAGCGTCACCCAGCCAAGCTGGGATCCTGCTGGCAGCTTCTCTCGCTGTTTGAGCTCATGGGCTAAATGCAGCGCCTGATGCTGCTGCTGTTGCTGTTGCTGTGCGAGCAACCTCCGTTCTTCGAGATCTGGGCCACGGGGGCGGGAGAACTGGGCCAGCTGCTATTTCTGAGCTGCCCGTCAGAGCGGAGGGGACAGCCAAGGACTGCCGCACCTCACGGCCTGCACCGCGCCCCGGGAAACGACCCTCGGGGGCCAGCGCTGCCTCTGGCCAGCACAGCGCCGGCCCGTGGGCTGGCCCCTCTCCGGGCAGCCGTCAGCCACCCCAGGTCCCTGTGCTGCCGGGGGCTCCCTGCCCTGGCCAGCACTCCCCCATGCTGGCTGCCTAAGCGGTGGGGTGAGCATGTCCCGGGCTGCAGGCAAGGAGGCTCCCCCTCAGCATTGCACATGGGAGATGTGGCAGCAAATTAAAAAAGACCACCCTGCCTTCCTTGCCAGCAGCCCTTTCCCCAGCAGGGACTGGGTTGACACAGTGGTGCCCAGCATGGGTGAAACCCTCCAACACAATTTCAAGTCCCAACCATTTGCCAGCACAGTTCAGAAAATACCCACTTAGCCCCGCTGCTGTCTACAGACTGCCCCAGGGTTCCTCTAGCCAAACTGCCCCCCTCTAGACAACAGGGTCTGGAAATGAGGGAGGGGGACCCGCTTCACCAGAGCCCAAAATATTTTTGTGGTGCCCATGCAAACCATCTGTTGCCATCTCCACTGGAGACTGAATGTGCTCTGTTTGTACCAAATGGAAAGTGCACAGATGCTGCAGATTTCTAACACGTGGAGGCAAGGAAACAGAGAAAGCGAAAACACATGACGTGGGTTTGTTTGCTCCGAACGTGGGGTGCACACGTTTTACCGCAGCCTGTGTGAAAATAAAAAGGGAAGCAAGCAGTACCGCAGGGACAAAGCAGAGTCAGAGCACAAACCCTCCTGCCCGGGTGACGGGGTTGCCCTCACCAGCGTGCTCCCAGAGCTTGACGAAGGCTCCTTGCCCCCATCTCCAGCCAGGAACAGGCAGAGGCGTTCAGCCCTTCCAAACTAGCACAACCTGAAGACAGACCACGAGTCCATTGAGCACTACAACATTATTAAACCTGTACATCCAGAGCCAGCAGGGTTTTGCCAGGCTCTGGCAGTGCTCAGCTGGGCCTCAGCTGTAGGGGTGCACCACTTTAGGGACTGGGATTCTCCTCAACCCAGGGGTAGGTGTTCCCCACCCCAGCATGATCGTCTCTGCCAGCTCCAGACAAGTCCATGTCATGGCTGCATCCTGTGCTGGTGAGGAGGAGGTGGCTGCTGACCACCTTGGCAGGGAGATGTCTCTTCCCACGTAGCTGGGTAGACAGAAGAGGCCATGCCCTCTGCACTGCTTGGGTATTGCAGTGGTGCTGTCAGGGCAGAAGGACAGCACCCATCCAACAAGGATCTTGTATTGGGTACCAATGCGGCCTTCCACCTGCCTAGCCCCCACTTTTCCTCCTGCTAAACAGGAAGGTGGTAAAGCTTGCAGCTCCCGGGCTTACAAGGTTACAGTGAGCTCCCCAGCCACTGAGTGCAGCATGGGAACTTGGACCTGCTCTCACATCCCTCCTTCAGCTGAGCTTGTGACTGAGCCTGGGCTTAGAAAACCACAGTAGATAAGCTCTGAGGCATGTGGGCCAGTGCAGTCTGCACAGCCAAAACCCACTTTGGGGGCAGGAGATGGCTGTGCCTAAATTTGGCCACTCACCAGGAGAAAGTTCATACCAGCAGTATGGCACTTTGGCAGCAATGTGACAGCCCCGACCCACCCTCTGTCAGCAGGACTGACTGCAGCATGGTTCCATGTTCCCTATTTGGGCACACACTGTGATAGGCATCTGCCTCCAGCTAACCAGGGGCTGCTGGGATGGGTGGGAAGGAGACCGGGAGGCCAGAGCCTAGCAGCAGGGCTGGCATGCAGGGGACACTGCTGCAGGGACCAAAAAATAGCTCCTCACTGTAAAATACCCCTCTGCACTGAGAAGCCACCACTGCCTGGCCGCACACCATGCCCATACCATCAGAAGATCCATGCAATAGCCTGAACACCCACTGTGGTACAGACTTCATGAGCAGGCACCAGGAACAGTAGTGATATTCCACCTGCACATCTGCTGTTCTCAGTGTCCCCTGCCACATACACTCGCAGTGCAGAATGAGGGACCCTCTCTGCCTATCTGGCCCCAGGAAGGCTTGTGGAGCTTGGAGGGAGCAAATGGGATGAAAAAGCATGAAAGGGGACTGATAAACCAGTGGTGAGGGCCTGCCCCCTCTCTTTATGCAGCTGGGGAGAAGGGGCTGGGAGAAGGGGCTTTAGCACATTACCCAGGGGCCTGAGCTCCCCACACCTGGCCTGGGAGCCTCCATGAGGGCAGGGTTCCCACCTCTGCTGGTCTTTAAAATGCAGAGCATAGCCAAAGCAAAGTATAAACAGTAATTAATAATCACAGCCGCTGGGTGTGTGACAGGGACATCCTAAAGAATAAACACTGCAAGCAGAGACATCCCGGCATCTCCTGGTCGTGCAGCCGCATGCCATGGGCTGCCAATTACTGCAGATGATGCTGTCAAGCCCTCCACCCGTTCTCACCACTCTGCCTTCTGCTTTCACCTGCACCAGGCGTGGCTGCACCTCACTCCACACGCTCACAAAACCCAGTGCCGTTCACAGCCAGCAGGTCAAAAGGCAGCTTCATCCATTGCGGCGCTTTCTCTGTACCCCATTGCCCTGGGGCCAGGCTGGCAGCTGTCACCCCACGAGCAAGGGTTCATAACCCGGAGTAATTCAAGCACAAAGTTCTCCAGCCACAGCTCCTGCTGCTGCCTATGCCATCCGTTCATGTGGTGCAACAGAGCCAGAGCAATGCTGCCAAGTTGCTGCTTATCTCCCAGTCCTCTCCAGTGCCATAGGCCCTTCCCAGGGCGTAGTGCGTGCTCATGGTTATAATCCGACGACACCAACCCACCAGGAGGAGAGGAGAGGAAAACACCTGAAACTAAATGACCCATACCTTTGTGGAACCACTCGATATTTAGAAGTGAAATCCCAGCAATGAAAGGCTTGTACTCGGTGAGAGGCAGCACGTTCAAACCCAGTGATAGACAGGCTGATGCAGGTCTTTTCTGATAATCAAACGAAATCTAAATGAGGCAAGCACAGCTGTGCTTTCCTTACTGGAACTCCACAAGGAGCCTGCAATAAAACCCCATGCAATCAAGAGAAAGCTTGGGCGTCTCATTGTATCCAGGAGCTTTCTGGAGGGGGCAGCTGGACAGTCCCGTTGCACAGGCTGCCTCCTTCCCATGGGGCTGGGCAGCCGCAGCAATGATTGTGCCATGGCATGGGCTGGGGTCTGGGGAAAGGGGTCCTGCTCCTCCACCGGTGTGGTGGCTCTTGAAGAAAATGTGCCAAGGGTGGCAAATGAGGAAGTGCTGAGAGGAAGGAGGAAAAAGGCCACTGTGCTTAGCTAAGGAGATTTTGTTGCAGGCAGAGAACAAAGCAGCAGAAGTGAAGGGAGGGACAGGATGTCAAAGATTGTTTGGCTCAGAGCAGAAAGAAACCTTCTAATTGTTATGGCTGAGGAGTGCTCTGGGGAATGGCTCAAGGGAACAGTGGACAAACAAAGGATCACAAAGCTGGAGATAGCCTGGGAGGGAGTGGCACAGCCTGAGGCTCTGCTACTGCCTGGAGAAACAGCCCTCCTTCACTGGAGGTAGTCCCCGGATCACCTTCCTCCTGTACCATTTGGTGTCAGAGACCAGCACACAGGGCAGGCTGCCCCGAAGGACAGCCACGAACACAAGCAAGGTCTCTTCTAGAGGCCTCAGCTCTCTCACAGTGATGGGACTGTTGCAGGGACTCACAGAGACTCAGCCCTGGTCTGGGGAGAGTCACATTCAGTTGCTGCTGTTGAAAGGAAATAGTGATATTTAAAAGCAAGGTGTTTGCTCCCTGCTCTGGCTCAGCTGTACCTGGGGCTGGACAGTCAGGCTGCACACAAGGCAGAGCCGAAGGAAGCTCAGTGGAAAGATGCTGCCACTGCAGGGATAGACACCTCAGTAATGCGAGAGAATAAATGGAAAGGCATGGCCACATGGAGAGCTGGCCTCCTCTGCCCTAGGAACAAACACTGGGAATACCCCAGGAAACTGAGGTTCCTTAGATGGTATTTAAGAAATGTAATAAATACAAAATTTAATATTATTACATGGTCTGGGGTTCACAGTGCCATGAATATACATACATGTAAACAGCATGAAGCACTGCCAGCCCAGCCCCGAGGCTTTGATCCTCCCCAGGGATCCAGGTCTGTGGAGCAATTTGGTTTGGCTGGGGAGAACTGCTGGGAGGGGGAAACACCTTTTGTGTTAACTCATCCCTAAGTATCTGCACAACTTCAGCAAGAGCTGAGCATATGCTTGCGCAGAGAGACCCGGGAGGGCTATGAGATCTGCAGATCATCAGGGTGCTCTGCTCTATCTCTGGGTCCAGAGGAGAGCCTCTGCTGCTCACTGCTCCCAGCCCGCAGTTTATTCCAACTCAAGGAAAGCACTTGCCGTTACCCAGCCCCGCACCTGAAGACATTGGCCATTTCCTTCCCCGTTGAGGTCAGAAGGAAAACATGTAGACAATAAACAGGACAGAGAATACAGGCCTGGAGCTCAAGTACCTACCCCCACAGCAGAGGCACGGCTATCCCCTTTGGGACCAGGTTTGACTGGGGATGGCTGCACATGAAGGGTTTATCCTCCTCTGTACTCCCCTCTCAGAGAGCTGGGCTGCCACTGGGGAGAGGTTAACCTGCTGTCACCCTGCTTGCTTTAGGATCTCAGCAGAGCTCAGTGGGCTGCAAAACTGGCACCTCTCGCCTGTATGAAATACCCTTTGACAGCACCGGCCTCTCTGGGCACCGAGTGCGACAGCGAAGGGGCGGGCTGGCACCCACTCAGAGAAAAAGGCACCCTGTGCTCCAGCATAAAGCCCCAGTCAGCGGCCAGGAGAGCTGCCCGCCCCCAGTTCCTGCACACAGGGATTCCCTGCTGCCTTCCCCAGGCAAGCCCTGTCTCCCGGGGCTTGGAGACAGGCTGGAGAGCGTCCCTGCCCTTGGGAGGAAGCGGAGGCTGGAGCTGCGGGTTTGGGGTCATGCAGCCGAAACGCAGCGCCGGGCACAAGGGGGGCACCGCAGCCTCCCACAGCACCACCGCTCTCTCAGGGCCTATTGCCTCCCCGCGGACCCCCGGCGGGGCTGCCCGGGACCCCTCCGCGTGGGCCACTGGAGGTTGGGGGCGGTCGCTGGGGCCAACGCTCCCGCCGGGACAGCCGCGGGGCCCGGCGGGCGCACGCCGCAGCGCCGCGGGTTGTGGGAGGGCCACCGGGCCCCGCCCCTGCGGGCCAATCGCGGCGCTGTTGCTGGGGCCGGGCCGACCGCCTGACGTTGCCAGGGAGACGGCGGGACGTTGAAAACACACAAACCTGCTGACGTCGGTGCGTGGTTTCCGTAGAAACGGGACGGCAACGTCATCGCCCTCCCCCTCCCTCCTCTCCCCGCCGGAGCTCGCGGGCGACGCAGGCGGCGGCGTCAGCCGCGGCGGGAGGGGTGGAGCCCCGTCGCCATGGCAGCGGCAGAGGGTGGGGCCGGGTCGCCATGGCAGCTGAAGCGGCTGTTGTTTGTTTGGGAACCGCCGCCGGCGGCCCCAGACCGGGTCCTCCTCGGGCGTTCTGCCCACGCGGCTGCCCGAGCCCCTGCTGCCCGCCCAGCCCAGGGAGCTCCCGCGGATAGAAGGCAGCAGCCCGGCGTGCGGGACCGCAGCGATCCGGTCAGCCGGCAGTCCCGGCTGAAGCAGCCGCCCTTCAGGCACCTGGTGGCCGGGAGGGCAGGGGTTTGGTGACTGAGAAGGGCCCGGGGTTAAAAGTAACGCTGCTGGAAAGGGGTATTACTTTTAACCCGGACCAGCTGTGCAGCCCGCTGCTCTGGGGAGCCTGACTGGGGGCTAACCGCCCGGCTGGAGCAGAGCTGAGAGGGATGGACAGACAGATGGACGCACGGACAAGACAGATGGATGGACAGATGACTGGCCAGAGGCCACACTGTAGGCACTGCACTGAGAGGAGCAGGCACAACCTCTTGCCCCGCTGCACGCATGGGCTAAGTATATGTGCCGCAGGCCTGCCATGCTTGTTGCCTGGGGTGCTGAGTGGAGTGTGCATGTGAAGCGTGTGTCCAGCAACGCTCAGAAATGTGGCCTCAAAACAGAAAGAAGGGAACCAAAAAGTGAACCACAGATGTTAGAGTGGGTTCTGGTCCATCTCTTCAGGAGTGGTCGGGTCCATCCCAGCAGCATCCTCTGCAAAGCCTGCTCTGCCAAAACCACCCAGCAGCTGCATGGTGCCAGCATGTGCTCCTGCAACCTGCAGCGGCGGTACCCAGCGGAGGCCAGACAGACCAAATTCTCCTCCCTGTGTGCCAGGGCAGCACAGGCTGCTCCAGGGAGCCCCACTCCCAGCGTCCTGCCTCCACCCCGGCTGCCAGCCTTTGGGTGTGCTTTGGGTGTCCTTTCCTCTGACATCAGCTTCCTCCCCTACAACACAGGGCAGCCAAAGCCCTCCCAGGTGAAATGCTGTCGAGGAGAGTGGGGTGGGAGGGCACCCACCCACTGGCATTTCCCCCCACGCCAGGGCGGGGGTGTGTGTCACAGCAGCTGGGGCTCCCCTCAAACCCAACGGCTGTCTTCACACAGGGGGTTGCACAAGTGCCGCAGGCAGATGGGAGAGGAGGGAACCTCGGGGCCGCCCTGGCCTTGGCACGGTGTCGGGTGCCTGCGGGGTGGGAACTCCCAGCGCCTGTTCCCGCCGCGGCCATCTGCTGAGGCCAGCAAACTGGAAACCAGCTGCTTGCCCAACCCTCGCCAGCAGCCAGGCTGTTGTCATTGTTGCTTGCTTTACATCAGCTCTGTTTGGTTTGGCAGGCGGAGAGCAGCAGGTTCAATCCAGGCAATTTTATGAGGGCTGGGTCCTGTCCCACACCCCTCACTGGTGAACACGGTGTACATTGAGGATACCCTTGCCCTGCAGCCCCGGGGCAGGAAAGGGTGTGGCTGAAATTAGTGTTTGCTTCTCAAGGGCAAGCCTGAAGTGCCTGTGTTTGGAAAGGTAATCACCAGGCGTGAGAAAAGGCCTTCTGCATGGTCACGGCAGCTTCCCGCGTGCTTTGGGTGCTCTGTCACCGGCACCCAGGGACTGCCGGCCGTGTGGGAAAGGGGTGGGTAGTTGTCCAAAGGCAGAGATCACACCTGGAGTTTGGCCAGCTGTACTGCAGAGTGTGTACAAACTCATCTACTGGGGTGATTGAGGCCAGCCAGAGGGATGTCCCACTAGGATGTGAACCCTCCCCCAGCCCTTGCCCCAGGCAGCACCTCTACTGACACTGGCGCATGGGGTGTTCTCCATTTCCATCTGCGACGCATCTTGTCCAGGCTGACGTCCAGGTACCCATGGTAAGGGGGGGTGGTTTCTCCATGTTTCGTGCTAAAGTCAGGAAGAAAAAGTGCAGCTAGTTATTTGTGCTGCTCCCCTGTTCCTGGGACAGGCTGTCTGCCCTCTGGCCCCATCCCAGGGAACAGGCAGCAGGGCTGCTGGCAATGGTGCTTACAGCTCCTAGACTGCTGGGAGCCACAGAGGCCAATTAGCCCAGTGTCTTCCTCCTCCTTATCTCAATCAACCAGGTTGCCCCAGTGCTGAATCCTGACAATCTGTGACCCTGCCAGGGCGGGGGTGTGTGTCCGCCTGCTGCAGGCCCTCACCTGAGGGGAAGGAGCATCAGGGCAGAGGACAGGGAAAGAGCAGTGGGGCAGAGAACAGGGTTGAATGCAAGGCAGCAGTTCCAGTTACCCAGCCCTGTCTCTTCCCAAATCTGCCCTGCCCTGCGGCACACAGGCCCAGCTGAGCAGTGACACAGCATGAGAGCAAGCGGCTGGAGATCTAGGATGTAAGGAGGGTGGCCATGCAGCCCAGTGTTGCCCCTGGTTCCCTCCTGCCAGAGCCACCTATTTCTTTCCCTTGTGCTTGCCGTAGGGGCACACAAGCCAGTTCAGATAGGTGACCTGGCTGGAAACAGAGCACTATTTCAGAAGGCTGGAGATCAGCTAGGGCCGCTTGCTGCTCAGGCTTGCCATGGGTTGAACTGCTTCCAGGGTCCCCTCCTCACTGGGGAACCCATTCCCTCTCCTTACTGCTGCCCCAGCAGAAAACCTTTTGCTGCTTGCTGTCAATCAGTCATCCAACAGCTCAGCAAGGTGAAATGGCCGGGAGCGAATTCAGGAGTCAGCAACTGGTGCAGGGCAAAGGCTGGGTGCCGTGCCAGGAGGAGTGGGAAAAGCCAGCCTACGGCAGCTGGGCTCGGACTGTGGCAGAGCTGCATCCTGGGTGGCTGGGCACTCGCCCATCATGTGCCGGCATGATGCAGGGTGCGGTGCTGCTCAGCTCCCTCTAAATCAGCTGATCCAAATCTAGGAGGAACAGGCGGTGCCTCCTGAGCGAGCCGTGGTGCATGGTGCTGTTCTGGAGCCCTGTGGTGAGCTGCGCTGGCAGACAGCTAACCCCTGCAAAACAAAAGACGTTGGCTTTTCTGCCAGATTGACTCCTGGGTCAGGTTTGCCAAGCAGCGGTGTACAGTGATGCACTGGCACAGCAGAGAGGATGTGGGCAACTGCTGAGGAATTGGGATTGCTTTGACCTCTTTGAACAGCCCATGGCCACGTAGATGACCCCAAGCTAATAGAACACCAGTTACCTGGAAAGCCTGGCTCCAAGCCTGGGACAAATCTTTACTGAATGGCCTCATTAGGACAGGCTTTAATGAGGGCTGGAGCTGAGCTCAGTCTAGCAGGAGGGTTTGGGGGGTGGGAGGTGTCACCTGCCTTTTTTGCACAGTATTTGAATGCATTTGCAATTTCCTACAGAGCTGGGGGGGGGGGGGGCAGGGTGCGGTTGGCTGCTCTCTCATTCCAGTTTATCCTAAGTCCATAACGCTGTCACTCCCTGAAGCAAGTTAGTTTCGTTGTGCATTTCTTTGTTGCTCTGGTGCTAGTTCTAGTGGGGTTTAGTGGCCTCTTCCCCCCCAGGCAGCATTCACAGTGAGGTGCACGTACAGCAGCATTGCAGGGGGCTGCGTAATAGCATCACACCCTGAACATACGTTGCCTGACCAGCGCTACAGGAGCTTATGGCACAGCTATGCTCTCTACGCAAATCCTCTCCTTCCACACACTCTGCATAATCTTCAGGATTCTCCCCCATATCCCAAGCTGGGCGACACTCATCTTCCTGGTGCTGATTGTACTTTTCCTCCCCAGCAGCAGGAACACTTTGGAGTGAGCCGCTCGCTGCGATCATGACTGTTGTGAAACAGTTTAACTTCCTACGGGAGCGGCAGCCCTCGCCTGTCAGCCTGTGCCTGGCGCTCACAACGCCTCCAGCACTCACAAGCCCTGCTTCCTTCTCCCTGACGTGCACACATGCACGATCCTGCACGCACACCCCATCCCTCCTCCGGCATGCCATTTCCCAAGGGCCTGCCCTGGGGAGTGTGCTGGAAAAGGGGATGTGGTGACGTGCTGTGGGATGCAGGACTCCCAGCACCATTGGGGGATGCATGAGGAAGACAGATATGGGTCCTGCAGGGAAGATGCCAAGGAGGCAGCTCTTCCACCCCAGCCAGCAGCTCCTTGCGTGGATGGTACATGGACCACAGCCCCCTTGCCCTATGGGTTATCCTGCACCCCAGGAGCAGCCAGGCAACAGGCACAGCTTTCAGGCAGACACATGCCCACGGGGAGACATTGGATGCCGTGGCCGCCGCAGAGGCTCGGCGGTGTTCCCAGGAGGTGACTCTTTAGGAAGTGGGTGCATCCCGCCAGTGCGGCCACGGGAGGCCCACCGGGAACTGCGTGGGAGCCAGGAGAGCCATGGAGCGGGCTGGGCCCTGGCCTGACCCCCCCAGTCATTTGGGAGAAGGCGGCTTTGACGTGAGTCAGCAGCAGAGCTGGGCACAGTGTAAGCAGTACATGGAGAGCAGAGGAGCAGGGAGGTGCCAGTCGGCATCGTGACACGTCCTAATTGCTTTAGCTTTCAAATCCACATTGTACTATTAAATTTGCTTGCTTGCACGAGAAACAAAAGCAAGAGGAATTCCCCAAAACTCCCTCCAGGCAATGAGCTCTAGCATGTTGGCAGACCCTGCCCGTGCCAGACAGAGAAGGAGTCCTGGGCATGCCGCCTCCTGCCAGAAATTCCCAAACTGGCATGCTGCCCTGCCTTGCCAGCCTGGCACTTGGCACCGGAGCACCGCTGACAAAGCCACAGCATGGGAGGGCCAGGGGTGGAGGAGCTGCAGCCCCCACAGGCGAGGAGCCCTGTGTAATGCCTCCACTCCCCGCAGTTGGGAAATAGCTATTGCGTGGAGGCCAGGCATTGTGGTCAGCCAGCATGGGACAGGATCGCCACTGGCTGCTTACCATGTCATGCAGTATGTGCGGGAGGTCAGCCTCTGGGATGTCACAGGGGCTCAGCCAGTGTCAGACCAAGGTACCCAAGAACCCCAGGCAGCTCAGGCAGTGAGGGCAGGAGCCCCCCCACATTTCCCCCAGCACACTGCCTGGCTCCCAGCGCCCTGATGCTGGGCGGGCTGTGCGAGCCTCTTTCATGGCCCCACTGGCCTCCTGCACACTCGCAGAGGTCCCACAGGGAGAACAGCCTCCCGCTGCTGCTGCGCCTGCTGTGGCTGCTGCCACCTAATGGAGCTGTTCCTCTGGCCCGGGTGAGATGAAAGCAGCAGTGCTCTGCACTGGCAGGCCAAGGCTCGCCCAGCCCGGGGCAGGCTGTGCCTGTGTCCACGCTGGCACGGAGCACATGTGATGTGCAGGCAGTGGAAAGGGTGAACCCCCTGACTGCATCCAACACCACGTGGCGAGGGGGAGATCCATCTCCCCCTGTGGAGGGTCGCCCTTGGATCTCATTGCCACGCTCCCTCCGTACACACGCACGCACGGCACACCGGGCCCACGCTGCCTCCGGCTGCTGGGAGCGAGCATCCGAGCCACCGGCTCGTGGTGCCTGAGACAGGGAAAGCGAAGCAGCTCCTGTGCGACGCAGGTCATGGCAGGATGCTTTATATAACCCACAGCCACAGAGAAAACCGAAATAGCTGCCTCCCTGCTGCTCAGCTCGTCTCTGCCATCAAACACGGATAAAATTAGAGCAGTCGGTGACGTGCTCCTACGTCTGCGCAGGGACTCCAGGGAGACAGAGGGAGCCGGCTCCGGGCTCTGCCATTAGCGGCACAGCCTGCCAGAGCTTTCAAGTAAAATCCGTCCGTGAGGCTGGTGTGTGGCCGCAGGGGATGGATGTGTGGAAGAGGAGGAGGCGGCGGGGGGCACGGCTACTGAAGGAGCTCAGGGACCGCTCCACGCCTCGTCCCTGCCTCTTGGGAACACGGGCTGAGAGCTCACACTCAAACCAGGCTTCGGCGCTGTGCTGACCCTCGCCTGGCTGCCACAGACGCCACCGGGGCTGGAGCAGGGCTTCTCCCAAGGTTCAGCTCTCCACCGACACGTCTCAGAGGGCCAAACCCCCAAGCAGGGGCGTGCCGGGGCAGAAAAGCTGCCAGAGCTCTGAGCAAACGTGCCTCCGTGGGCTGGGACCCAGAGCTGCGGCTGTCCCCCGGGGAGGCGACCCGCAGAGCCGGCCTGCCCCGCTCTGCCTCTGCTGACTTTGCACCCCGGTGGAGCGCCAGGCTCGGTAACACTGGAGGGTGGTGAAAAGCTGGTTCAGAAAATACTGTGTGGAGCTCAGAAAGAAATTAACGGGAAAAAAAGAGCTAGCAAACAGCCTAGGCTGGGAGCTGGAAAACAGTCACCTACATCACTTTATTAGACACCCAGATAAGGGCTGACTGAGCCTTTCCTGGATGACACATGCTCAAAGCCTCTGAATACTAGGTAGAAATAATAGTGTCATTGTCCAAAGCACAAGCGGATGGAAATGTCTAACTTCAGCTCTTTCTTTGTACTCTCTGGCTTTGATTTTTATTGTCTGGTTCACAGGTCGGACCAGAGGAGAGGGAGCCAGGGATGTGGTTGTCCACCATGCTGTGACATTGACCGAGTCCATGACCTTGGGCATATCTTTTCCTGATGTCTGTGTGTCTGTGTAGTTGCTTTGGTGTCCCATCCTCTTCTCTGGGGCTAATGTTCTCCATCTGCATTCAGCTGACAAGGTAAAAATTTGGGAAGATGAGCGAGTTAATATTTGTCAAACACTGAAGATGACAACAGCCCTGGAGAAAATCTCTTTATTATTCTTTATTTATGGAAAAGCAACTGATAAAATAAAAAATAAAATATAAAAGAAAAAGGCCAAAAGGTTTAAACCTGCTTTCCTGGGCTGAGGGATATGTGCACACTCGTGAAGGTAATTTTTGCGCTGTCCCCTGGAGCTCTGCCAGTGTCATGCCACAGTGCTGGATACCTCTGCTCTTGAAGAGGTGGCTCAGATACCAGCCAGCTCCTGGAAACAGGAGTTACAGATATATATATAGAGCAGCATAGCAAGAGGTGAGCTAGGCAGCCACAGCAGCAACTCCTCATGCTGGACGCAACCTCCCTCCCCCCAAACCACACAGAATTCCTGGAGTTGAATAGCTCGGTGGGGGAGACATGATCAGATGGGAGAAGGAATCTGTGTCATGCCGTGGGTGCCTCCTCACTTAGTCCTGCCCTCAGCCTGTGAGGCCAGCTGGAAGTTGTTCACATTTCACTGGGGACATTGTTTAATGAGTATCCATCCCTGCCTGCTATCTTATCTCACTGAATTCTGAGGAACAGCCCTGCAATCCAGATGTCAGCCATAAGGTGCAGAACAACCAGTGTCTTCCTGCATCCTCTATTATCTTCTTCTCCTTTGGCCCATGACAAGGCTGCACGACGTGTGTGTTCACCCACAGCACACCTGGGTCAAGGGCATCCATCCTGTGGTTGCCCAGGTTACCAGGTTCCTTCATTTGACTCAGAGAGTTTAATAGTAGTAGAAAGCCTCTGAGGGAGCAGAGGAGACAGGGATGGAAGGGACTAGCAAGGATGGGACAGGCCAGAAGAGCCCACAAAGCATATCCCTTCCTTACAAGCCACAAATCATCCCCTGTCAGACCATGCTGGCTGTTGCTGAAGAGTTAGGAAATGCCAAAGGCAGGTGAGGCGGCCACGGAGCAGCTGCTGGGAAAGAAGAGAGAGGGTTGCACAGCTCCATGGCATGAAATATGGGAAGCCTTTGGTGCTTCCACCACACTCACACCCAGCCCATATCCTCTCCTACACACTCTGGAGAGATGAAAAAATGAACACGAACATTGAGTATCGAACATCGAGTGTCAGACGTATGCACTGCAGACAAGGGCAGGAGATCACTATGATGCAGTCCGGGATTCCCCTGGGGCTGTTGGAGGACTGGTTTTCACTATCGGGATCTCTGCTGGGATGAGATGAATGGAGAGCAGGATTAATTTGCAACCCCTCTTACGTCACTTGACAAAAGCTTTAATGACTGGGATTTCCCTCTAGTTATCCTGGGGGAACTGTAGCTCATTTTACAAGCTCTCGCCCAGCGTCAGGCAAGGAGCCATTCTCAGGCTGTTTGAGTCTCTTCAGAAGATGTCAGGAGTAAAAATTGTTTCCTGTGAGCAGTAGCAAGGAGCAGCCTGGCACAACTGTGATCTGAAAAGGATACTTACAACAGGAGCATCTTTTTCCTCAGACCCTCCTCACATCACTCTTTCATAACTGTTCTGTAGCCCTAAATAACCTGTCCTGGCAGCTGGTGTTACTTGCATGAAGAGGAAGCTGAGGTCCTCAGTGAGGTCAAAGGGAAGAGCACCCTGTCTAGACTAACATCCCTGGGGATTTCAGCCCCAGGCTCCTGGAAACCCCCTTGGTCCAGAATGGCCCTGGTGAGTCAGAGCCACTTGCACAAAGCCAGCACCAAGACAAACTCCAGAGCTATCCCACCACTCTGATACCTCCCCTGTGACCTGCTCCTTTAGGGAAGGCTCCTTCACGGCAAAGGAAATTTCCCCCTTGATAGTTATTATCTACCTTGGTAGTTATTAACTACCTCTTGATAGTTATTATCTCTTTCTAGCCATGCTGCAGGGCAGATGAGAACCTGTATTTGCCCATCTTATCCATCTTTGTTGCCTGGTTTTCCACTCCCTCCAGCTAGAACGCCTTTTCTGTGCTCATCAAATAACCCTGTATCAGACTTACAATGGTCAGCCGCCTTTGGTATTCACTAGCCCCGCACTCCGGCAAAGCTCTCAAGGCCCATCAGTCTGGTGTGATGCTTAGGAGCGAGTTCTTGCCCGTGGCCAACACTGAGAAAACCAGAATACCTCTTCCCTGGGTTGTGGGGTGCCTCCTGCACACCCAGCAGTTCAGTTGGCCTTTGCAGAAGGAACTCTGCAATGCAGAAGTTGCCCATCTGCACTGCATGGCCACGGAGGCTGTGGTTTGGGTGAGCCATCCTGCCCCGCAGAAGCCTTGCTGTAGAGGAGTTATTAATATTCCTGTTGCCCACGTGCCATGCTGACTAGCTTCCAGGGATAAGTGCTCTCCTCATGTGCCTGTGGAGAGAGGGGACTTCCCAGGCCTAATTCAATGCTTCCCATTCCTGCTTTCTTAAACACCAATCTCTGCCGAGGCTATGAATATGTCCTGCTGAATCAGTGTTCATCCAGCCAACTTCCCCTTTTTACAAGGGGAAATATTTATAATCCAACACTCAAGCCACCACACAGTGCAGCTGGTGGAAGACATCCAATAAACATCCCATCTAACTGCTGCCTTTGCTGCCAAGCTTCCTCCCAAGAGCTGGTGACTTGAGCAGCAATCGGCTGCTCCGTTGTTGATGTATATGAGGAAAGATTCATTAAGCCATTCGTTAGATGCTGACCACTCTGAGGAGTTGCATGAAAGAATGTTCTTCATGTTAATCTCCAGATAATCAGCAAGGCTGTTCTGAACTGAAAAAAATCACATCATTATGGAAGAATTCATTCAGGTTTGGCTTCAGTGGAAAACCTGGCTTGGAACTTTCCATTGCATCTAGCATGAAGGTGTCTTAGAAATACATAGTGTCCCTGTGCGTAAATGTCCTCAGTACTACCAGGTGATACGAGAATAATATAATTAAGAAACAGTAGCTCCACAGCTACAGCTGAGATTGATTTTGTGTTTAAAATAGGGAATAGCGCTCTCTCCTATCTTGGTGTTCCCTCCCCAGCATTCTTGTACTTAATTGCTATGTACAAGAAGGAAAGATCTGAGAACAGACAGATACAAGTGTTAAATAGCTGAGAAGTTACGAATAATTAAAATTAGCTCTTGAAGAAATACAACTTCTAGTAAAAAACCTTTCTGAAGTTTAATCATCCCCATAGGAGAATAATGAAAAGACTTCAGGCTTCCTACACAGTAAAAACTTACTGGTATCATGTGCAAAGCCTACACAAGAACATGTTTTCTTAATGCTTGGGTATTTTCCCCATTCCTTTCAACACGTGGAAGTCTCTCTGCATGGTTACATTGAGAACTTCTCTTTTAAAAATGCAACTGAAGTCACAACTCATCTTAACTAATGGTTGTTTAGAAGAGTTACACTTCAACACACTCATCCACAAACCTTTCCTCATACCTACTCCTGTATTTCAGTTGCTGTTTCCCCACAGCCAGGGCAGCCATCTTCCTTGATAAGAGATTTGGCTGCATTCCCATCAGGTACAACCGAGGACAAGTTTTGTGACAGATAAGCTTTCAGTTACTAAAACGCAAATGGATTTATGGGAATACCTTCACAAACATTGGACAGCGAGTCTGGAAGGCATTTAGTTCAAGAATTCAACAGTGCTAAAGAGCATTGGCATGTATATGCCTGATTGGAACATCCAGATTTTAAAAGGGAGTGTATGTTTTATAAGGATAGTGAGTCTTCTTCCGAGGTCCTCTGGCTAGCTCTAACTGGTAAAGATTTGATGCTGGAGTAAATATGTCCTGTCTTTCTGCTGCGGCCTTCTCCATTCTCCTCTATCATGTCCATAACTAACCATTATCAGAGACAGGACAGCGGGGGAGGTGGTCTGAGGGGGTATTGGAGCTGGTCTGTGGGTCACCAGCAGTTGACAGGGATAAGGTGAGTGAGAACTCCACCTGACCTGCAGGGAGGGAGGGTTAGCATGGCCAACCATATCTTACTTAAGGTGCTGTTCATTATAACTTGGCTTTATCTCTCCATTTCACTGAGTTGTTTCATGGGTGAGGAGGCTGCCCAGTCAGACTTGTACAGAGCAGCAATACACAAGGTAACTGCTGATTAGACCTTGATTTCAACATAAATCCAGTTTGAAGAAACATGGTGTGGGATTTACCTCACCAGATTTAGATGTCTGCTTCAGGATGAGATGACCTTCTTGTCCTCTAGAATAACCTCTTTCTATTGCTTGGAAGGGGGATGCAGCCCCTAAGATGGATCAGGTTGATCTCAGCTCTTGTCTTTTAAGAAAGAATAACCAAAAAGTTATGCCCCAAACCTTGAAACATATTCTTTTTTTGTGTTGTCCTGAGCTTTGCACTGTGTTTCACAACTGAAAGAAAAATAATGGTATGACTTAACTCGGAGAGTTTGCCTGTTAAGACTTGACAATACCCCAAGCCTCTATTTTTTTTTTTCAGAGCTGTGGCTTAGATACCACAATTGAATGCAACCTTTTGTAGAGCTTCCTGAAAGCCGATGTACACAGCAGTTTCTTACCCTCCCTGAGCAGAGGCATGTTTATCGCCGAGGTCACAGGGGGACAGGACAGGGGCTGGGATGTTGAGGGGAGCTAACAAGACGAGTGCTTCTTTCGGTGGGTGAAGATTTCTAGGTGGACTCTCTATTGGTGTTTGCTGGGAAAGTTCATCCCAATGCAGCTGCTGCTGAGACAGAGTGGCCATCAGGACTATGCCAGCCAGGGAGCTCGCATGGTGCACACTTCTGGGCTGTGGGACAAGCAGGGCTTCGGCTGGAGCTGCCCGTTGGGCATGGGAATGAGAACTTTGAGCTCCAGGAAGGCAGTAGGTGGAAGCTGCTGGGAGTGGGAGATTTCCTCAGAAAGCTTGGAGGGAGCCTCACGAGCCTGCCAGGCTGTTGCTTGAAAGCTGACAACCTGCCTGGCAGCAGGCAGAGTGCTGGGGAGAGATGAGAGAAGCATCGTGAATGCTGGCTTCCTCAAAGTGGTTTGTGTGTGACTGAACCTGAGTTGTCGTTGACGGAGGATGTTTCATTTCCCTAAACCAACTCATGTAGATCAAGCCTCATACACTTGATTTCAAGCAAAAACCATTCACACTTATGCAAGACTTGTAATTACTTCAGGTACAAATAATTTCAGTCACTGAGTGAAATGGAAACAGATATGTATAAATATATTGTAACAGTAGTTTTTCTCCTCAAAGGAACTACCTTATGCTTCTGATGCCCTAAAGGTTATTTTTTTTTTTTCCACGGCTCTTAACCAAACACTATATATTTTAGCTTGATGGACAGCACACAGTACCTGGGGTCTCTGGGACAGATTACAGGGGAGGCAGAGCAGCACAATGCTGGTTTATGGCTGTTTAGCCACTGATTTATTTTTAGTTGATTGAATAACATCCCTATCTGGATTGTGATCACGATGGTGACTGTGATGGTTTTATCCCAGCAATGAGTTCAAATATAGCCCCTTAAAAGAAGAGGCCTTGCAATTTCCAGAAGAAGTGGATGAATAATTTCGCATGCTTAGTAAAAACAGCCATTAGCATCGTAAAGCCTGTGTAGCTTTTATAGAAGTTTCCCAGTAGCCTGTAGTGGATTGCCAGGTGCAAGGCAGAAGGATTACAGCAAGAAAGTAAGTCTAGAATAGTTTTTAAGAAGAAAATGGCTTTAACTTTTTATTGTCTAAAAGAAGAAAATGCAGAAATGCCACAGCAGCTGACGCAGAAACAGCAAAAAACAAGTCGTCATTCACACACATTCATACACATTGTTTCATGGAGACAGCAAGTTAGTGTTGTTTTCTACATTTACCACAGATAAGAGATGCATTTTGATGTGTCAAAAATTGCCTACTGCCAACACTCCGCAAACTTCTTTGCTATTGGAGAAACACCTATTTATTTGTTGGGAAGGGGCATGTTTTTCTCAGTGGCCATTGCTGCCCCAAGCTACAGAGATACCTGATGATTTTCAGCACTCCTTTGTTAACACGGGGCTGAAAGCTGAATAGTTAATTGCTCTCTCCATCATTTTCAAGACAGCAGTGAAACTGCATTAGGGGTGCTTGGAAATGTGAAAGGTGTACACAAACAAAATGGTTTCAATTTTGGCAGTGTTTCATGATTGGCAGATGAAAAGGTAATATTTACTTTGGGGATACACCCATTTGTCTCTGGGTTCGTGCAGTGAGAACAGATACCTGCTCCCAGCTCATTGCCAAGCTCCCACAACGCTTAACACAGCCACCAGGCTAAAATAGGTCATCGCTTCATCTGGTAAATTGTGTAACAAGTTATCAATCTCTCCTTCTCCTCTTTAAGTGTTTCAGAATTACGGGAAGCATTTTGCCAGCCTCCACTATGTGGAAACGTTAAGGCATGCCCCTGCAAGACAGTTATTTCTAAACCTGCAGCTGAAAGGATCTTAGAATGCTCTCCCTCTGCTATAGATTACTTTGCACACTCAGGGAAGATTGCCCTATTGCATGCTCAAGTGCTTTAAAAAGTGAAAAGCTGAGGACTGTGAAGAGGCTTCACAACAGCTCCTACTATTTTCTTTCACAACACGCTAAAGCATCTCTGATAGGGTTTTATAATTAGATCTGAACTTGCCTGCACGGCAGTTTCTGGCATAATGCATCCACACGAGAGAAGCTACAACTGATCTAAAAATGTACTGTGACAGAACAGCCACAATGGGAAGCGATTGTAGGCAGTTAAGTATTTGCTCTTTGATGGTTGACTTCACACTTTGATTTTAGAAAATCAGGCTACTTCAACATGAATAAGCCACTTGCTCTGATATTTGCCCCAGAAAATAAGGCATCGTTGAATCTTTTAATTGTGCTAGAAGGATGGGTATGTACCATTGGCATTAGGAATGTTCTGCACGGAGAGATTTGTGGTGTACGTGTTTCATCAGGAATCTTGTGGTACAACATTACAACATTGCATATCTTTAGATTCTAGTAATCTAGGTTTCTTAAAACTTATGAAATAATAGCTATTTCTGCCTTAAGTGCTGCAATGGAAAGAATGTTTTCATTGTGCAAATATACTTTGACATATTGCAGAAAGAGCTACATTTTTATTTTGTTAAGGTTAAGTTTCCAAATAATTTAATTGTCCAAGTAAGGAAAAGTTGGTGAACCGATTAGAAAAATAAAGATGTAGTGAAATGTGCAATAAGTGAGCAGCAATCCCATTTCAGACAATAAACCGGAGCTTAATGAACTGAATATTTGAGCACAGTTGACCTTCACTTAAAAGACGCTCACATGCTCTGCTAAGGAAAACTGTGTTTCCCTAAAATGCCATTTAAATGAAGGGCAAAGGTCTTGTGTGGGGAGGTTTGGTTTTTTTTTTGTTGAAGGTTCTCTTTATTTCCCCTCAGGCAAAGGGGTCACTCCATCACTGCTCAGTTGGGCTTAGTTTCTGTTCCTTCATACAGAGGGCCTCATCATATTGTCTCAGTAAACATGAGCACAAGGATGTGAAAGCACAGAAGTGTTCTTTAAAATGCCCTGGCTATGACGTGGCCTGTCTGGATCTGCACATGAACATCCAAGCATGAAGTTTGCTGCTTTAAGCCTCTTAAGATGGAAGCTTGTGCTGATTCCTTGAACTGCTTGTCATCAAAGGCATGTTTTGCCCAGAGAGAGAGGACCGGTGATGTTTATGAAATACAAACAGAACAATGTTGTAATTTTTGTTTTTACTCAATCTAGTAGAAATAAGAGCTCTTTTATTTTCTAGTGATGTTACTGTTTCTTTCTTCCTGCCTTTCCTTACACCTTAGCACAGCCAGCTGTTGGCATCTGTGATGATCATAACTGCACACCTGGGAAGCCTTGCTCCTCCCTGTCCCTGTGTGAAGGCAGGTTACACCACAACGTGAGTTGCTTCTCCCACTTGTGCACATGCTCCCTGGCGGTGCTGACAGGGGACAGAAGCCAGCGGTGGGTGCCGGGGAAACAGTAGTCCAAAGCTGATGGATGGGTTATTTAATGCTGTGTTCCTAAAGAGTAAAATAGACTAATGGGGAGGGAGTGGGGTGTGTGTGAAGAAGAAAGAGTAGACCTGAGCACATGCTGGAAAGGGAGAGAAAAAAATAAACCTCTGCATATCTCTAAAAATCATCACAATTTTATTTGCTGCCAAAACCACTCCCATACCTCTGCCACTGCTGTATGGCATTTGCAGGGTGCAGATGCAAAGTGAGGCATCTGATAAAACTAACTCTTCCTGGCTGAAGAACTCAAGAGGGAAATTCCTCAGAAATTAAAGTAAAACCCAAAGCAACACCAAACATAAATTAAGCAGCGACTGCTGAAGGACTTTGACTGTGTGGAAGTCTCTATGACATCCATAGAATCACAGAATAGTTAGGGTTGGAAAGGACCTTAAGATCATCTAGTTCCAACCCCCCTGCCAGGGGCAGGGACACCTCCCACTAAACCTCACCCTTTGCATCATGTCAGCTGTGAAAAAACTCCTGACCAAGAAGTTCGAATAACTGAGGGACAATCAATCCAATTTATCCAGCTCCCTATGTGTACCAACCCACGTCTCAGCTATTAACAGAAGGCGCTCTATTGCCCGAGAGAGAAGATATAGGAGGTACACACCACGGGTCACCTTATGGTTTTACCTGCAGGTTGCTTGCCCATCCTCAGCACGCTCCTCTGCCTCAGAGCACGGTTTATTGCTTCCATTACAGAATCAGAGTGGTTTGAAAGGGCCTTAAAGTTCCAACCCTGCGCTGCGGGCAGGGACACCTCCCACTACACCAATGATTTAACGAAAGCAACTGAATTCACCATCATCAACGAATTAATCCCATTAATAACTTCACAACCAAAGAGCCCCACGGGAGGAACAACCCCCCCCTACCCACACCTCCAACAAACCCCCCCATCCGCGCGGGCCCCGCCCCGCCGTGACGCGCTCCGCGGCGCTGGTCACGTGTGGCGGAGGCGGAGGCCCGGCCGCCGCACCCGGAGCCGCCGCCATGCCGCTGCCTCTTCCCGGCCGCCCCCGCCTCGGGCAGGCCCCGCTCCCGGCGCTGCTGCTGTTGCTGGCGGTGGTGGTGGGCCCGGCGCGCCCCATCTCCTTCCAGCTCCCGGGCAAGGCGCGGAAGTGCCTGCGAGAGGAGATCCACCGCGACACGCTGGTCACGGGCGAGTACGAGATCGGCGCGCCGCCGGGCTCCTCCACCGGACCTTCCGCCAACCTCAAGGTGCGGCCGCAGGCAGCGCCCGGCCGGGCGGAGGGGAGGCGGCGGGCGGGCGTAGGCCGCGGCGGGCCGCGTGTCCCCGCCTCCCGGCCGCCAGGGGCGGGCCGTGGGGAAGGCGACGTTCTTCACGCGTGACGCGGGGCACGCGGGGTTTCGCGGCGGGGCAGGACTCGCCGTGCGCTGGGGCCCGCCCGCCGCCCCGGGGCTCTGCCGCCTGGCTGTGGGAAGCGGGGAGTGAGGCAGGAGCTTGGGTTGAGCCGGAACCTGGCGGTTTCACCCCAGGGGTCCGGTGGCAGCCGAGCGGCGGTCGGATCCTACCGCGTCTGGCGATAAGCTGCCGGCAGGGTGTGAGGAGGAAGGAGTTACGGTGACGTGGCTTTAAGGGATGGAGCAGCCCGCTGCGGGGATAGGGCAAGGTGGGGGATTAGAAAGCAGGTTTTGGTACGCAAAATGGATGTTCCCATCTTAATTTATCATGTCTCACATGGGTTTTAAGGAGGCAGGTGTTTGCTGCAGGGAAGAAAATGATCTTAAGGGATCTTTAAGGAGTACAGGTGGAAGGTCAGCAGGGTATATGTGACTAATACACCTATGTGACAAGCAGCTTTTAAAACTTCAACGGCTTCACTTTAATTCTGTCCGCAGTTTGTCTTCCCCAGGCTGTCTTCAAATTCCCCACCTAGCTGAGTAAGGGCTTTTTATTTCTCTCTAAGCTCCCAAAGGCTTCCAAAGTAAGCATACAGAGATAAAATAGTATCAGGAGTCTCTAAACTCAGTGTTATTAGGATCTGAACTCAAGTTGGCCTTCCAGCATCAGCCTACAGATTCCGGAAGGCCTTGTGTTACTGGCAGTTGTGCTTGGGAATGGCTAGAAAAGGCTGTTTCTGCAGTCTTGCTTTTTAAAAAACCTTGTTCTGCTGCTCTTACATCATTTGTAAGAGGAAACTTGCCTCTATGTAGGCAGAACCAAGCAGTGCCAATGCTTTAACACATTTCTATAGTATTCGCATGGTAACGTGCATGTGTTTCAGATCAAGTACTGTGTTCCCAACTGCCTCTTACCACCTGGTTATCAAGCCTCCTGGTTCTCTAGTTGCCCACTCTTAGATCAGCCCATCCCACGGTCTCATCCAAAACCTCACTTTTATGGCAGGACTTGTCAAGGGAGGTGGTGAAGCAATGAATCCCACTCTTGGGTTTTAGTCTGGCTTTGCTGCTGAAGCTGATATCCAGGCAGGACTGCTCACGGAAGCTCTGTTTTATTCTATCTGCAAAATAAAAATAAATTAAAAGGAAGTCTTGTACTAGTTTGAAAAGCTACAAAGGATAAACAGTAATTTATGCAATCTTGCTTTCCTTCTTACTGTTCAGGTGTGCTGTGGCATCCCAGCGTGCTGGGTTTGTTTCAAGTGCTGTAACCCCTCTGCTAGGTGCGTGCTTCCTGTCTGTGCCTGTGTGAGGCAGGTTAGTTCAGGCCATCATGACTGCAGGTTGTCTCTCCTTCTGCACCACATGGCCTGTTTCAGCCGCCTGCATCGAGACACCAAACATAGGAGGCTGGTAGTTAGTTCTGGCTGGGCTCGGTTCGGTTCCTGCCGGTGAGCTCAGTTGTGTGCGTGCGACACCCTGTGCTAACAGTGGCACCCTCTGTGTTGGAGGAATCCACAGGCCCTGCCAGCTGGCTGCCGAGGGATGGTGTCAGGGCGGCGGAGGTCCCGCTTGGCCCTGCCACGTGCCCCTGCCCCATTGTCCAGGCGGGTGCTTTGGGGAACTGTTGGGCTGTTTGTCAAGGGCAGACAATGCCCTGTCTGTAGGGGACTGCGTTACCGTAAATAACGTTAGAATAGCATAAAAAATCCCTTTCAGGTCAACAACCCCACAAGTGTTCTGGCCAGGCTGTCTGCAGCGTCTCCCTCCCCCACGGGCCTGCCTGAATGGGCCATGTTTTTGGCTGATTTCGGTAATGCTATTCAGTTTTGATGAAAGCAGATAGCAGAGCTTTTACTGTCCAGAATCCTGTTCATGAGCAGGCTATTGCTAGAGCTGCAAAGGGCAAAAATAGATCAAGCTACGTAATATTTTCTAGCTAAAGATTAGCTCTGGTGTCTACAAAGCCCTAAGGGAATGGTGCTCAAAATAATAGGGACATTTGAGAGCTTTCTTCATTGTGTTCTTGTGACCGCTTCTTAGGATGGAGAACCCAGTGTGCAGATGATACGTTATCACACTCATGAAGCTAACATCTCGTTAATCAGGAATGCCCCATTAAATGGTGTGTGCCGTATAGCAGCCAGAACACATGCTTTTGCTATGTGTTTGTGTGGTCAAATGTGGACAGTCATGTACTCCAGTGGGGCCTGGTCACTTGAGCTGTGTGCCTCCAACAGTCTGGTGGCTTCCAGACAGGAGGTGGCTTGTGTCTGGTGGCTTGTGGCAGGGGGATGGCAGCACAGCTGCCCGTGCCTGACTGCACAGGCATGCTTTCGTCTGCTCACCACTTGAACGCAGGTAGAGCACTGAGCAGAAACTACAGTGCGGGAGGAGAATGGTGCTCCTCGTTGTTCTGAGATGCTGACAAATACCATATAGTGCAGGGGCAGCTACAGCAAATCCTGCAACAGACAATTACGGGATAATCTATACCTAGAGGAGGCTTGTTCCTAAAGTCTTGCCTGCAACGGTTTTTATCCTGAGGCATGAGGATTTATATACTTCATTTTCCTGCCTAATGCAGCCACTCTCATTATCCATGTGATAGTCTGTACTTGTTCCCAGTCCAGCAGGCTGCTGGCATCAGTGGTATTCCATGGCAGGAAGTTAACTGGGTATTCTAGTAAAAATAAAGAGTGTTTCCTTAGAATCATTTTGTGTACATAGCCCTTTTGTATGGCCTTTGTACAAAGAAACAAGGCTATTTTTCTTTTGCAAGATTGAGTAAAGGAGGATGTCTTACTTACCTTCTCCATAGCACAAATAAGTTTGTGTACTTCCATCTTTTATACCTTTAGCATTATTCCCAAGCTTTTTAGTCTCTTCAGCTCCAAGACTTCCAAAGACCCCTAGTAACGCCAGCTTCCATGTTTTTTCAAACATACTTTTAGAAACATAGAGTTGAGGGGAACTGGGAAGCATTACAGTGGAACACGCACTATTGATTTTCATGCAGTATACCTTCACTTTTACCCCTCTCCATGGTCAGAGTATTTCAACTGGACAGAGCTTTTAATTGAGCACAAAGTGTGCACCATGAAACATGCGTCCTTTTGGTGAAGCGTTTTTGTAGACCTTCTGCAGTTTTTGCCTATTCTTGGTAATTTCACAGATTTAGCACAAAGCAGTTATTATTCTCTCTGGGTAGTCTGAATTGTTCTCTGAAGTGGACGCTTCTGTGGATCTTGGCACCCAAACCTTCCCTGTATAGCTCAGGGCCCTACTGATGGCTCATTTCTAGAGAATAGATGTGCCCTTCTCCATTTCATCTTCAGGGGAGTTAGTCTTTTTTGTCCCATAAGGCTTTTCCATATCTCTGTTGCTATGGGAATTTATGAATTTTGCTTGTAAAATGAAGGCAATGAGTAACAGTGTGGTTCAGCGAGAGTTCCTAAATGTGGTCTCCGTTCAAGGGTTACAGGAAGAACAGGAATTAGTGTGGGTTTTGTGTGTTTTATTTTTTTTTGGTTGGGTGGTTGATTGCTTTTTAGTGGGTTGGGTTTTTTTTTGGTATGAGAGTCAATAATTCCCTTAGAGGCACTCTGACTTTGCCAGCTCCTGGAGTGGGGATGAGGAGGGGAGGAATTGATATGGTTGCAAGGAAGGAGGGAAAATATTGAAAGGAGAAAGCAGCAGATCCAAAGGGAGGGGTAGGAGAGCTCTTCCCGCACAGGCAGCGTGAGCCCACAGCACTGTTTCTTACCCTCACTGTCTCTCTTGCAGATAACCGACTCAGCTGGGCACATCCTGTATGCCAAGGAGGATGCCACTAAGGGCAAGTTTGCATTCACCACTGAAGACTATGATATGTTTGAGGCCTGCTTTGAGAGCAAGCTTCCTGTGGGTAAGTGAGGTGGAAGGTGTGTTGGCTGCTTCTAGCTTCTGATCACCTACATATGTGGATTTAGGGGTATGAGTAAAATGATCCTGAGTGTGGGCCGCAGAACACTGGTTGACTTTTAAAGCTGATCTTCAGGAGGCTGTGAGCAGTCTCACTGCAGAATATCTACTGTCAGTGTTGCGTCTGAAGTAATCCTCTGTGGCTGCCGTGTAGAGTGCTTGGGTTTTTGCAAGGTGAATCATGTGCTCCTCCTGCAGAGGTCGTCTCAGTTGCAATGAGTGGCAATACCTGGGAGCAAACCAAACCTTGTTTGCCCTTTTCATGCTTCTGCCTATCTTGCAGTCAAGCCAGGATACTCTTTCTCCCCAGCTGATTGTCACTCCCCATTTGGTGGAATGTGATCTCTCCATAGTGTATACTTGGCAGGAATCCTGTGTTAGGTTAGCAACCGTTTTCTGGGGTTTGGGGTGTGTGTACAGAGAATGTGGCCTTGCTTTGCACCCACAACTGTTCTCTAAGTGGTCAATAAAGGGAAGGGGAAATAAGCAGGATGTCAGCCTTGCATTTGTGCTGAGGGATTGTTGCCTAATGAGCACTGAGGCTCACTTCCTGTGAGTGACGCATGTACTGCTTTTGAGTGGCTGGGCTCAACCTCAGGACAAACGTGCTGGAAATGGCAAACATGTGGGCTCCAGTCTCATTTGTGGTGGTGTGAGCATGTGCAGGTTTGTAGGTGGTCGTATCTTTTCACAGTCACTGTCAGAGTTCTGCTCCCTGGACCCAGTTTTTCTTAGTTCTTATCCTAAAGATCCCAGAGCAGTTACTAGCAGCATTCCTCACACCTGTTGAAAGACAGCCTCTGTTTTGTTTTTCTGCTCCATGTACAAGATGCAAATAGTTTGCAAGTTGAAGAGAACTTTCCAGAAAGAGAAGGCTATCTTCTTTGCTGGGATTAGGAAGGCTCTTGCTTATAACACCTCTTCTATAGTATTTTACAAATAAGACGGTGACCTCAAACGCTTAGGATTTCGCTCCAAAGGTAGAGCTTCCAAATGCTCTTTAACACATTGAGACATGTAGGCACTAGTGAGTCATCTGGGAGTAACTCATGCCATTTACTGTCCAACATCTGGATATTTGGAAAGTCTCCAGACAGTTCCACAAACCCTTTCATAGCTTCCATGTGATCACACAACAAAGTGGGAAAGGCTTCTTTCTTTAGTTGTGTCTAGACTCTTTATTTCAGTGCTTGTGACTAGAGGTTTCTTGCCTGGGCTGAATCCCTTATAGTTATTTTGATTGGAGCAAATGTTTATTCCCTGTCTCCTTTGTGTTGTTGCAAGTTTGTTTTAAAACTTTCATTATTGATGAGGATAACATATTTCTAAATGCAGTTTCTACCTGATGACCAGTGGGATGTTGAGGTGCCAAAATCTAGAGCTGTTCAATAGAGCAGCTGCATCCTGTTCTGGAGGCTTCTCTTTAGGGGCTTCCAAGCTTCCAGTTTCTTTTTGGACCCAGATACCCTAAACTCATTGCTAAAGAGAGACGCTGTATAGTAAGTATCTCTCCAGATTTCCCATCCCTCTGCTGAAAATCAAGGAAGTATTTAGGTAAGGGAGGTGGCACTGTAAGTCTTAATCATCTGCAGGGCTTGGTTAAGATAGGCTGTAGGAAGTAGTCACATCACACATCAAAAGGAAGTGCCTTGTTTCCTCTATAAGGTCAGCATGGGAATGGGGAAACTGACCAAGTGCTGTTTTATTCCCATGTTTCTCTTTTAAAGGGTTGGATTTTCATTCTTTTTTCAGTCTTATCAAGAAAGTGGTCAGGACTTGTAGTGCAGCAGTCAAGGAGGATGTTGGTGGAGTACTGGAAGAGGAAAAACTGTTGGTAGAGGAAGCCCAGAGCCGTTGGGAGCAGAAGGATCTAAGCAACTGGGATTTCTCAATCCTTAACCACAGAAATGAGGAAGGGGAAGTGAGAAGGACTTTTCTGAAGGACTATTTGAAAGGTCCACCTTGTCAGAGTGGAGTTCTTAGGGTGCTTCTTGGAGCTGTGAGTTTTAGCGCAACAGGCTTCTTTCCACTCTTCCAGGACGGAAGGGTCCTGTCTCCCTGACCAGTGCTCTGTTCCCGGGCATACTTACTTTCGCACCATATGCTAATCTCGGAGATGAACAGCCTGGCCTTACTACATGCTCCTCTGTGCAGATCTTTACCTCTTTGACCCTTCTGTAAATCCTTCTCTTCCCAAACTTTCTTAAGAGTGTTATGGCTCATTTTCTTCTGCGTGAACTGTCCACCTGGCAGTTCAACTATCCTGGTTTTCCAACGACTTTGCAGACTAGGAGCTCCTCTAATCCCAGGAAACAGTTCTGTGCTCATGTGAGACAACCTGGTGAAGACCACGTGGGGGATGTAGGGATCAGTTTAGTTCAAGATCTCTGGGACTTAACTGTTTTTCTCTTTGCTGTTGATATAGTCTGCTCTGGAGAGCCCAGGCTGCACGAGAAGCAGGGAGTTACTGAGGATCAGATAATTGTGAAGGGAGCTGCCTAGTGGCTTGGGCTTAGTAAGCTTGTAGAAGAGCAGCTTGAGTTTTTCCAGGCCAGTCCCTGCCAATGTTAACCTCTTGCAGAATGTCTGCTTTCCATCCCTTTGCACCCAGCAGCAACTCTAAGGTTTCTGCTTTCTTACTGCCTCTCGGCAGCTCTCTGTTCCAGCCTGACAAATTAATCCTTCCAGTTCTGTACTCTCATCCACCAACTTTTTCATTTTTCTCATCTGTTCCTGGAAGCTCCAGCTTTCCACCCAAGTTGCTGCAATTTAAACAATGTTAAAACAACCCTCTCACTGAACTGTGTGCTTTGGATTTTCTTCTGCAGCTACTGTTGGCTGTCCTACCTGCCAGTCTCTAGGCATGATGGTATATGTATGGCCTAAGTGGCCAGAACTTGTGGTTGCAGAAAGGAACATCGGGTGGTTGTACACAGCCTGTCTATTGAAGAACAGTGCTGGGATTTTAGTTTGTTTTCACAGTAACCAGACTTTTATAAGAAAACAAAAAAATCCATCCTAATCCTGATTTTCCCATTGGGCTCTTACATACCTGGGTTTGAATTTTGAGCTCCTGTGTCCCTCAGGAAACTGAAGAAACATTTAGCAGTTGATATGGACCATCTTGTCAGTAGGTTATTCTATGTTCTCCTAGCAGTAGAAGGTGGTGGTGATTCTGCTTTGGTGTGTTGAAGAGCTGTTTGGTAGGTAGAGAGAAAATTTGGGGATATTGTTTTGAAGATCTGGAGTATCTTCCTTGTTCTGACTGGAGTGACCCAGTGTAACCTGTACATTGTGGACTGAGGGAATGTCCACCTGGCAGCCTCCTAAGGCAAAGTGTGAATATTGGACATGCTTCTGGATAAAGACTTTGAAATTCGTGGTATAAGTGAATTCAGACCTTGTGTTTGCTGGCAGCCAGCTGAGGACAACTGTATGCCCCAGTGTGCAGGGATTTCAGAATGTGTTATGTACAGATATTTCCTTGGTGGGTGGTATAGTAGAATGTTGTACTCAGCTCTGCTGACATGCTGCATTCTTTAGGGTATATCATATGCATTGCCTAAATATAGATATATATTTTTTTTTCCCCTCTTGTGAATGTTCTCAGATGTGACAGGTTGTAGGAGTTAAAAGAAGTTATTAGCTGTAGCTGTCCCTGGCTTGGAGGCTGCAGTCTTAAAAGATACTTACTGTGCTGCTGACTGCAGCCCTATCCTCCTTGCTGTTCATGCAGCTCCAGCTGACAGTTCTCTGAAGTGGTGCTTTCTCAACTTCAGAAGCCTCTTGCCATCCCAGGGTTTGCATTAGCAGTGCAGGTCTCAGACTTCTGGGCTGTTCTTTTCCTGTAAAGATGTGGTGGTAAAGGGATTGCTTTTGTTTCTGCAGATACTGCAGCATCTGAGTGTCAGTAGTCCCCATATGCCATATTCCTCAATTGGAGCATTTAGCTTCTGCTCCTTTGAATTTCAAACCACTTTACAGCCCCAGTAACCTTGACAAGTTGCTGATGTACTTCCTGCTAGGAGGAATGTGGGCTTCCCAATTGAATATTTGTCCCTCTGGTGACTTGTCCTTTGCCAGGCTGTCTTGTAGCAGCTGGTATTTGTCTTCTAATCTCTGCAGTTTTTGCAGTGATTTGCATCCTGTACACACTTAGTGCTTTTAGTTACAGCTTGTTCTCATTATCTTTGTGAGGCTCTCCTTCAGCCAGGATTTATTGTGAAGTCTCTGTATTTTTAGGCTGTACTGTGCTGCCTCCGCACTTAGCTGCAGACATGGAGGGAGGGGAGTGATGTTGTGAGTTCTTCCTTAGTGGTGGGGAGAGCTGGTGATTTCCTGGCAGGCTGAATGCTTTACACAATGAATCCTTTCATTATGTTTCCAGGAACAGGGAGGATGCCGGACCAGCTCGTGATTCTGGATATGAAGCATGGAGTTGAAGCAAAGAACTACGAGGAGGTATGTCCCCTGGCTGCCTGCACTGCAGGCTCCCTTTTCCTAGCACTCACGTGATGCCATTTGTGGATCTGGGGCTCATGATGGGAAGCTGTTTTCCCAGCGGTGATGAAAGCCTGCTTGCAACCTACAATTCCAGTGAAGCTTTGTGTGTTAGGGGAGAACAAAAAAAATGACAGACATCAACTAAAATTAATGCTGTGCTCTTGGGGACTGGACCTTAATGTGTGAATTTCTTTCCTAGAACAGTGACCCAGCTTCTGGGCATGGGCATTAGAAGCAAAAAGAGACGGAGATCTAAAATGCCCAGCAGTGGGGGGCATTTTGGATTAATATCAGATCATCCTAAAGGTCAGGTTATGTTGTTCTTGTTCTTAACTTCCTGACTGTAAGATGTACTGGCTTAACAGCCCTGAAATGGCACTTATGCATTGCTAAGAACTGGCATATGTGTAACTGTATCAATGTAGTGGTGTTTGGCAGAGTAGTAGCTGGTGTGAAATGAGTATTTGGTTTGAAGGCATGACATTGCAAGTAGGCATAAAGCCTAAACATCTCTGTCTTAGGAGGACGTGCCTTTCTTAGACTCAGAAGCCAGCTGTGTGGAATAGCAGTTGCTTTGTGGCTGGGACAGTCCCATCTGGTTTAGATGATGAATTCTGATAGCTGCTACTAATGCTTTTGGCTCACTAGAACTTGGGATCAGTCAGTCCACAGCACAGAGCTTGTGCCTGAGGAAATGAGAGCTGTTGGTGGAGAAAGATTCCTGCAAATGACTGCTGGGTCCACTGCACACAATAGTGTGGGAGATGCCTTGGGGAGAGCACTGGGTGGCAGAGGAGTGTGTGTATAGTGTCAGTTGGAAAAAGAATTTCTGAGATGGTCATGCTGGACTTCTTATAAGCTTTTGAGCTTTGGGCTAGCTGGTCCTGTGTGGCTTACGTCACTCTAGAGCACATCCTATGTTGAGAGTAAGAAAGTGCTTGGGGTCAGGGAAGAGCAGAGCAATGGTTGCCTAAGTCAGTCTAGAGCACATCCTACATGGAGAGTAAAGCAGCGGTTGGGGTCAGGGCGGAGCAGAGCAATCCTTGGGCCAGCTGTCTGGCCTCCAGCTACTGCAGGATTACAAGATGTTGAAATCTCATGGGATGACCCCTAACAGCATAACTGAATTATGATGACTACAAGTAAAGAATCTCTTTAAATACAACCCCGCAGCATACTCTGAGTTATGTTATTGTAGTGCTACCTGGAAGCATTGTCCCTATGCAGAAAGGTTCTCTTATGCTCATTTACCTACATGCTTACTGGTTGTACTGATAAAACTTCTTGGAATAAAAGTAATTATCTGTTACACTTGTCACTGTAATGAGATCGATGGAAAAGGTCCATGTACAAAAAGAACTTAGACTTTCAGTCCCACCTGATACCAAATGCCAATCTCGACAGTACTGGCAAGCATCCTTAGCTTGTGAGGACCTCTCAGAGTGGAAGACTTTGTTAAGCCTTGTTGAGCAGCGTGTCTCAGACTGGGTTAGTGTTTATACAGCTGCTGCAGATGTTCAGCCACACTGCTTTGCAGTGTGTTTTCTTTTCATCCTCTCTCTCCCAAGGTTGCTGTAGTATTCATGGGTTTTGACTTGACAGATTGCTATAAGGTGTTGGAGGGGAGGACTGTGCTTGGGTGACTTTCCTGGAATTGCTGCATTTTTGAGCCTTTTGCTTGTGATGCTCATCTGTTGTAGGTACCAGTGACCTGTCTTTCCCACACAGTTCTTGTTGAGTTACTGCAAGGAGTTGAACGAGGGTCACTGATACTGTCCTGCTTGTGCATGGATATGTACAGTGAGAAGAGGGATGGTGTTCAAGTCTGGCTTCGTAAGATCCAGACATTCTTGAGCAAAGCAACTGGGAGAGTGAGCTGGGTTGGAAAACCTAACTGCATGGCAGTGTCATACCTTAGTTCTCCGGGGTAGGGAATGACTTTATCCGTTCAGTAAGTGGAAGTGAAATTAAGGAAAAGACTTTTCAGAAGGCACAAAGAAGGTTTAATGACCGAGGTTCCTTCCCAGATCAGCTACTCCTTGTCAATTCTTGGCTATAGCATGGAAGAGTTAGGCTTTGAGAGATCTTTTGAGTTGCCCCTTAGAAGTTCAGTGGCATTGTTGTCTCAGTTGTTGTGGTGGTCCAGATGTTCCTCTAGGATGATGGTGTTTGGCCATCACAGATGCTTGGTGGGCTTTTTCCAAAATCCCTTGGAGCAGTTGCGCATATTGGTTTCACTAGGGATAGAAGAGGTTCCAGGTATGTCTTGGAGTACACGCGGGACTAAAAATAGCCATCGGATGTTTCACACCTATTCAGAGCAGCTGAAGGGATGCATGATAGAGTGGACAAGCCTTGTTTTTTCCCAGTGTAACCTTTGTAGCTTTCTTTGAATGTGGAAAAGTGCCCTCCAGGAAGATAATGGAGCCAGTCAGTGGGGGTTAAATTGTCAGTAGAGCTGCCTGAGACCTTGTGTGTGTTACAGACCTGTTGTTCTAGCTCTATCAGCAGTCAGGGCCATAGGCATGCTTACACGGGTGGCAGTGAAGCTCTGTGGGCAGATAGGTATCCAGACCACAGGGCTTACTTAGTGCAACCTGTTGGCTAGAAAGCAGGAGGGGTTTAACTTTGTTTCCTACCCCTCCTCACAGACGCACTCTGAACTGACACTGCTGTGCTGGCAGAGCTGTGACATACAGCTCGCCTCAGCACAGAAGTCCTCAGATGACTGCTTGATGGCCTGCAGCTTGCCAGGATATGTGTGTCATGTGAAGACCCTTCAGTGAAATGGCTGATGAGCTAGCGCTGGTCATGAGCATCTCTTCAGATGGGCTCTGACGCCCAGGCAGCTGCCTCTGGAAGTGATGTTTCGGGGATGCCTGCACAACGAGCACCCTTTTGCCTGCCTGTCAGCATGGACCATTGAGGGGTGCCATCCTGCGGCTTATGTCTGGGGAATCCTGTGTGGCTGTGAGACTGGCGGTGAGCTGCAGGTGCTCCGTGTGTTTTCTGTAGCGCATCTTTCTTCTGCTGCATTACTTAGGGACACAGCATCTGACCTTCATGGTGGGGGCCTGTCACATGTTGGTAATGGTGACAAAATCTACCCAAGAACCAGAGTTACCCAAACTCTATGCTGTAGCAGTGGCAGGAATTGCAAGTTAGCTTCCTTTAAGTAACGTTGTCGTCACAGACTTTACGTAACGTCTAGTCAGGTTACAGCCAGGGCTGGGGAAGGCACACGTTCAACTTTCAGTAGTTCCTGTTGTGGACTGTGCCTTCTAATTTAATTTCCTCTGGATTTTTCGTTTTGGATACAAGTCTGTGACTAGTAGGACTGTTGGTGGTTGTGGGTTGCATGTTCTGCACAAAAATGGTGTCCTATAAAACCCGTTTTTAGGAGGGAAGCGTATTTTTTTCCTTGACACTGGCTCAACCGGGAGCCTGTCCCGTAAGTATTCCAGCAGCGTCACCTGGTGGCTTGAGGCAGATGGAGCACCTCGTAGCTGCGTGGAACCTACCGAGAGGATGTACTGCCCTTGAGGTTATCAGTCTAAGTGATAAAAGCCCTGAGCTTTTGTGGGTGTAATCAAACAACTGCCACTGGGAATCAGACTTTCTGGGACATATGGCAACAGTTAGCAAAGCGTGTCTCGGTGCTAATACCCTGTGTGCCTATAGAACAATGTCATACGCGTATGTAAGTTAGTCACCTGTATCTCAGTCACTGACTTGTATTCACTGGAGCTTTAGTCATGTGGCAAGCTCTTCTACCCACTCCTCAGAAGCCAACTGTGAATAAGATAATGTTAGGCCGAATAAGGAAGAAATGTGCTTGTGTGCATACTGCGCTTCTCTGTTGTGTAGGAGGAGTAGTAGGAAACTGTGTTTCAGAGAACAGGTGGGAGAAGTGACAGTGTTTTATGCAATGGTAGTTTCTGGCTTGTAGAGGTGTTTCCCTAGGGGAAGGATGCCCCAAATCTGTACTGTGTGAGGAGGAGTGATTCAAACTGGCAGTAAATACCCATGCGGGAGCATTTGGTTTTGGCTCAATGGTTGCCTGACTCTTCTGTTTTCTAGATTGCTAAAGTGGAGAAGTTGAAGCCTCTGGAAGTAGAATTAAGGCGCCTGGAAGATCTTTCAGAGTCTATCGTTAACGACTTTGCTTATATGAAGAAACGAGAAGAGGAGATGAGGGATACAAATGGTAAGAGACTGTGTGCCCCTTCAGAGGGATGGAGCTCTCAGACCCCTTACTTCTGCTGAATGTATTTTTAGGACAGAATTTGAAGATGAAGCAATTATAATGGTCTTTGCTTGTTCTGTTCCCAGTAAGGGAAACCTGCTGATAATTCTCCTTCTGAAGCAGTCACTGAGTCTTATGTGTCCCATCTCTGGAAATAATTTCTTTCTGTCTCCATTCTCAATGTGAATTACTCTGTGCCATTTAATGTTGCCTGTTAACCTCAGTTTCACTTTGTTATCCTCTTGTTTTTCCTCTGCTTTTATTCTCAAGTACTGCTAATGCTTCAGTGCCCTTGCCTTCATGCTGTATGATGTAGAATCATAGAATCAACTAGGCTGGAAAAGATCACCAAGGCCAGCCTTTACCCCAGCACTGCCAAATCCACCGCTAACCATGTAACTAAGGGCCTCATTTGCATGGTTTTTGAACACTTCCAGGGATGGTTATTCTACCACTGCCCTGGGCAGCCTGTGCCAATGCCCAGCTACCCTCTCTGAATAAATTTTTCCCAGTATCCAGTGTGAACCTCCCTTGGCGCAGCTTGAGGCTGTTACCTCGTATCTTGCCTTTTAAGCTTCACACGGGTGGGAAGAGAAAATCCTGGGAGCTTTGCCCTCTGGAGGCGCATCCTGCAATGTCAGACTCCCGTTAATGGTTTGTTGTCTGTTTCAGAGTCAACGAACACCCGGGTTCTGTACTTCAGCATTTTTTCCATGTGCTGTCTCATTGGACTGGCCACCTGGCAAGTTTTCTACCTGCGCCGCTTCTTCAAGGCCAAGAAACTGATTGAGTAAAGGAGCAAGTCCTCCTCCCCCTCCTCTCAGACCCAGCTGGACACCGCTGGGATGCAACTATGGCCCCTGGAGCCATCTCACAGATGATACCCACTGATCGGAGCCTTTCTGCAGGAACTTGGACCCTAAAGGGGAGGGGAGCCTAAACATTGGAGGCAACTGGGGACTTGTGAAATCCTGTTGGATGTTGAGGGTGGGGGAGGTTGTGATGGGTTTGGATATTCCTGGGGCAGCGATTAAATAATAAAAAAACGATGTTTCCATGACAGCTGCAGCAAATTTTTTGCGCTGTCTGTTCTCCTTTTATGATCTTGGCTTGATGATGTCTCCCATCTCTCTGTGACTGTAGTGTTACTCTGAGCCACTTGACCCTGCTGAGCTCTTTAGATGCCATGGGGTGAGCATGGGCAGAGTGGGGGATTCCTTGTTCTGACCAGCTGGGATCTAAGCCTCGTGCAAATGGAGGTGAGTGCAAAGCAATAGGATTCATCATTCCAGCAGGGCCTGAGGATAGAGGGAGGTCCAAGGTTTGGTCCCTGTTGTGGACCTCTGTGTTTCTCCCTGTGGGAGCTGGTGTCTTTGTGCTGACGGGTCAGGGCACTTGAGTTATGATGGTTCAGCCTGGAGGAACGGGAGCCTTGGAAGGAGGGCTTGGGAGCATGTTTGATTGTGAAAAGGAGAAGCCTGCTTTGCTCAAATATACTGTCCAGCCTTGGTCCTGCCCTTGCTCCACACACTTGTCTTTGATTTGCCTCTCTTGTTCTGAAATGATACAGCGGCTTTCCTGAAAGCCTTGGTCAGGGATGGCCTTTTGGGCAGACAGGAGGCCTCAGTCAGATACAGTCACAGAGCAAATAGGAGCAGGTTATGCTAGGAAACATGGTCTTTCAATGAACAGGAGACTTTTCCCATCTAACCAGGTAGCGTTTATCCAGCAGGCAGCTGGCTGAATCTTATTTTCTGAGACCTCAAAGCAAGGTGGGATGCTGCTCATATGAACCACGAGGGCCTGTACCCTGCACTGAGGTCTGAGGGTGCAAGGTGCTTTGTAGGTTGGCAGAGGACACAGAAGAATGTGGGTGAACTCAGAGCAGCAGCACAGGGTAGGAATAAGCTAATTCTGTGTCTGAGGGGAATCTGAACTGTGCCCTCAACAGAATTGTTCTATTACAATTCTATAATTCTCCTATGTGGTACTACAGAGAGAGCAAGCAGCTTCTTGTTGGATCGCAGCTGTCCAAATGGCAAAATGTTAAATAAGCCAGGTTGGGAAAAAACAGGCAGGTTCACTTCTGGACTGATGTGCTGCAGTTTTCAGGCAGTGATTGGAATTCTTTCACCTTCTTTGCATTGCTTCAGAGCAAGTGGTTCAGCAGCACAGCGTTGTGGTGTCCTGTGCCTAGACACTTCTGGCTGGAGAAAGGGCTGTCACGGCCCTGGACCTGGCCTATCCTTTTGAAAAATAGCATGGATTTGTAATTTCAGATCTGAATCTGATCTATTGCTGGGAAGGAAAAGGTTGCCTAGGGTGAGGCAATGGGAAAGAGGATGAAAAGATGACCTCTTGTCATCTAAATACATCAGTACTTTGCCTCTCCTTTGCCATTGTCAAGTTCCTGGAGTTTAGTTCCACTGGCAAGTGCTTAGATTGCTTTTAATTTGTTTCTTTTTTGATAAAGCCATATTAAGAACCGAAGTCCACTCCTCTGCCCTTGCATCCATTTTATCCTTGTACGTTTTGAAAGCTGTTACAGTGCAGAACAGGAGCGATGCCACCAGAGTGAATTACAGAAGTCATTTGAAGGTAGTTTTAGGTCTTACCGTTTGAAGCCTGAGATGTGTTAAGGTTTTGCTTTTGCTTTTATATAACTTGAAAGGACAGTACAAGAAAGGGACTTTTCCAGTCTTACCTGTTTTGATACGCTCTCCCTGTCCTTATCTGAATACAAAGATATCTTTATCTTAAAAATGGTGGCGAGGCCTTAAGTTCCCAGGGTGACTGTTACACTATCATCATCCTGGTGTTACGTTTTGATTTCCACTGTACCGGTGTGGTTACTGGGGAGCAGGTGAGGGGGCTGGTGTGGATTTACCTGTAATGACTGTAATGGTTGGGGGATTTTTGTCAATTTTCTCGAATAAAGTTTCTTTTGGGAGAACCGACCCGCCTCGGTTGTCTATGTGAGTCTGTCCTCTTTGTGCATGTGCCTGTGCAAGCTGACGTGTCGCAGTACGCAGCCCCCCGCCCTCGCAAGGCTTTGGGTTTCTGTAGCCACAAATTTCAAAGGCGTTTGTGAATTCCAGGCTTTGGAAATGTACTGGCTGTTCCAGCTCCTCTGCTGAGTAGGACTAGCCCAGCAAAGGAGGTGTCTCAGGGTACCATTTGTTGCCTTTCTCTCCCCCCCGCCCCCTTAGTTATATACCTCTATGTGGAGGAATTTAGAGGCTGATAGTGAAACAGGGCTGGTGCTCTAGAGCACAAGATCCTGGGTTTCTCCATCAGCTCCTATGTAAAATTTAGCTCATTAACACAAATGGAACTAACTTTCAGGTTTGTGCTTTAGTGGGAATTTTAAGTTGTTGCAAAGATGAGTTGGGCATGTGTGAGGAGCAGATACTGAAGAGAGTGGCTGAGTATTTACTGAACTGCCGTCAGATCTCTGCAGAGCCTGTGAGCCTTTGGTCATGTAGTAGCCAAGTGAGATATGCCACGTAACAGGACTCTGGGCACATGAGTGCTACATAACTTATTAGTATTATCAGGGAGGATTTAAAGAAGGGAAATTCCCAGATCTTTGGATAAGGATTAGCCTCTGCAAGTTCTTTCACGAATGAATGTTTGAGCATTTGAAATCGTACAGCTGTTCTCATGCGGTAGGTTTGTGGTGTGTCTGGGCTGTTTTACAGCACTCTGCATGCAGAGCTAGTGTCTTCATTCCATTTCACTTCTGGGAAGTAGGTTAAAGTTGAGCTGTTGCAGATACTTGGGTCTGAGCCCATCTTTGTGTTTGACAGATGCATCACTGCTAAATCTATAACTGCTTGTAGCAAACTGCATCAGACGTTTCCAGCCTCTTCCACCCACTTATCAATCTGACTAACGATGTAATTATCACACGACTTAATACCACGAGTGAGGGTTCCTGAATAAGACTTATCTCCGTGTATTCCCCCTCCCACTATGCCAGCATGGACTGCACCCTGTACAAAGAACCTGCTGCAGCTGTCTGTGTGCATGCACGAGGGGATAAGCATTTTACACACTGTTGCTCATTTCTGAGAAGCTGCTCAGGTATGTGAGAAATAGCCCATCACCTGTGTTGTTTCCTGACTGGCACATCAGGGACTTACAACTCAAACTAGTTTGGCAACTGGCTGGCGAGACCATGAAGTGGATTCCTGCCTGCATTGCACAGGGTCTTACAGCAGAGGTTGAAAAAGCAGTGTGGCTTCTCCTCACCCCTGCCAGTTCATGGGATGTATTTCTGTCTCTCATCTTTACCTGTATCCCTCTGCTGTACTTGTCTTTCAGCTACCTGGGAGGGCCTTGCCTTTAGTGAACAAAGTCTCTGGGAAATTAACTTCCCACATGCTGAAGGTGGCTTGTTGGGAAGGACAGAGCACAAACCTGAAATGGATATGTTTTTCACAGGACAAAAACGCAGGGTCTGGTGAAGACGGCAGTTCAGGGCTGGGAGTTTCGTCTGCCGCCCCTTCACCTGGAAAACTTGTCAGGCATGTGCTTATTCTCTTGTTCCTCCCTCAAACTACTGCTGCTGGCAGTGTGGTGTCTCTGGCAGGCCTGCCCTTCTCTGAGGCAGGTGGAAAGAGCAGAGGATTTAAGGGAAAAACTGCCTGTTGGCATTTCTTGGACCTTTTTATTAACTTGAAACGTGTGAGCCCAAGCTTTTGCTGTAACACTAAAATTTGCCCAGCAGTGTTTGTAGGAAGCCTGTTTTGCATCGCGCTGGCAGGGACAAGGAGCTGCTCTGTCTCAGCTGCAGCTGAAGTGACTCAAACTTTCTCCAAAGTGGCTGTTACAGATGCCAGGTTGCTCCTTCTGTTGCCAGAGGTCTGCATGGTTTATCACCTTAAGGCATTAGCTTCTGCACTTCCAGCTTGCTGACACAGCCTGCCAGGGGACCTGTGATCTCCAGGTGTGTTCCAGTGATCTTTGCTACGAGGATCATTCGTTTAGCTCATGTTTGGAAAAAGCTACCATGTCCAAAAGGACCCATCTGATGTTTATTTCAGTTTCTGCAATAAAATGTGCAGGTTGAATAACTTCCTTTGGGGGCATATTACTCAAAAAAAGTAGCGACAGAACCATGCTCACATTGCTCTGTCTCACTGCTGTGGTTTCCTGTCACTTAATTTCCTTTCGGGGCTGATATTCCTGAGGTATCTTTTCCCTGAGCTTTCAAGTCAGACACATTATGTGATCTTTGCATAAGCCGCACCAGGATGTTCTGCTGGAATTGTAATTAGATTAAGTTAGTCTTCCTTCATTACATGGGGATGCTGTTCTTACAGCTATCATGCAGGTGAGGCAAGCAGAGAGGAGGGCATGCTTGTGTCTTCCAGCCCCCATTGCAGCTCTGATCTGATCTGCTGCAGAGCTTTACCCTCTAGGGTTTTCTACCTATACCAGCTGCTTGGTCTTTTATTTCCCCCTCAATATACTGTGTTTGCATAATCTTCCCTCAGCTGTAAGGTATCTGCTATACACAGGTAACTGGAAATCTCATGGTGGTGTTTCTTAATTATAATTAACCATGTAGATGCCTTGTCACTTCTTGCTTTCCAGTGTGGGCTTTTCTTTCCTTGTCTTAGTAATATAATCAATATATTGTCTTAACTCTGAAAACCATGAATGACATCTTTGAACTAGGGCAGATAGTTGCTAGAATTTAGTTTAAATAACTTCAGTTTAAAATCTTAAACGGGAAGTTTAGATTGGATATGAGGAAGAAATTCTTTCCTGTAAGGGTGGTGAGGCACTGGAATGGGTTGCCCAGGGAAGTTGTGAATGCTCCATCGCTGGCGGTGCTCAAGGCTGGATTGGACATAGCCTTGGGTGGCATGGTTTAGTGGGAGGTGTCCCTGCCCATGGCAGGGGGGGTTGGAACTAGATGATCTTAAAGTCTTTTCCAACCCTAACTGTTCTATGATTCTATGTTCCTACCCTTACTCAAATTCATGCTTCAGTAATGATTCTGTATGAGGCAGAATGGCACACTGCCTCTAGGTGGTGTAATTTCTTTAGATGCTAAGTAAAAACTTCCCTTAGGAAGAATCTTGCTGTGAAAGTTACTGCCCTGCTTTTGAAAGTGCAGTAAAGGCAGCACTGTGGGGTGGGTAAACTTGATTGTAGCTGCTACTGAGATAATTTTATGGAAGTATTTGTGTAGTACTGCCGATAAAATTGGTGAGATAACTCTACTTTTCAAATTTGAAAAATGAAGACTGACCTTTTTCAGTTACTATTCTTGTTTTCTACAACTGGTCCAGATTCCTTAGCCCAATTTCTGTGAGATTTTGCCATCTCGATTACTATTATTACTATTAGCCAGGTACTCCCCTCACAGTGGAAAGAAATCCTTAGCAGAACACGTCTTAGCTTTTTCATATGTTCCTGCAAACCCCTTATTTCTAAAACTGACATGCTGTCTTTGCTGCTTGGAAGGACATCTTTGTACAGAAATAGTTATGATGCACAGCAAATAAATTCTGATGGGCAAGTTACTTTTAAAACAGGAACTTATCATGCTGAACAGCTCTTTAACCCTCTGCACACTGTAATGAACCCTGCCTGTTGTTTCATGCTCTGAGCAATAAAGTGTCTTCCCGAGGTAGTGGGATAAGAGCTAACCAGGCTTTGTTGTACCTGTTAGGGGTTTCTGCTTCAGCTCCTGGCATCTCCTGCAAATGTCAGATCCTGTGTTCTGAAGCGAACATTCCCCATTGTCCAACTCCGCTTTCCCATCTGTGGTTGTGCTGCTGGCCTTTGAAAACGAAATATTGAAATGATGACGGTCTGCGTGATCTATGAAGAAAATAAATCTCTCACTGCAGACTAATGTTGCTAGTACTTCTTCACAGCAGAGAAGTCATTGCAGGCCCGGATAGAAAATGTTCTTTCTGAAGTTTTCATCTTGGTTAGAGAGAAAAGTCACGAACCATGAGTGTCACGGTAAAGGACACTGCTACCATTTATTAATGGTGTGAAATATGGATCCACTGCAGGTGCCTTCATCTTACCAGCAGACCTCTGAGCTTGGGATACAGCCGTGGCGTTTATTAGGGTGTTTCAATAATGTATATTGTGTGTGGCACAGTTAAGCGACAAGAAAAATTGACACCTGTGTGCTAAGAAACAGTAATGACTTTTTTGATGTAAATCGGTTACTTCAGGCAGTTTTCCATAGATATCATAGAATCACAGATGTGGGTTGGAAGGGACCTTAAAGATCATCCAGTTCCAACCCCCCTCCCATGGGCACAGACACCTTCCACTACCCCACGTTGCCCAAAGCCCCGTCCAACATGGCCGTTTTGATTACCGAAGTATCAATTGAAAGTGTTTACGGAAAACAACCTTGAACTCCGGACTGCTAGGGAAGTAAAACAGCGTCTGTGGTTAGACCTGAGTCAGTGGTGCAGGCTTTTCGCGGCGGCGGGAAGGGGCAGGAGGGAAAGGCGGAGGAGGCTGCGGCAGCCCGCGCTCTGTTCTCGGTTCCGACGGTGCCCTGCGCCCCGCTGCGGACGCGAGCACCACACACCCCTCCGGTTCCAGCGCGTTTGGGAGCCCTTCGCGGCAGGCGGGGCCCGGCGGCCTCGGGAGGCGGGAGCGCGGAGGTCGTCGCGGCGGCAGGAAACGGTTCCGGGTTGTGGTTGCGAGCTAACATGGAGCCTGTCGGGCCTCTCTGAGGGAGAGCCGGGCCGTAGTGGGGCCGCGCCGCCGCCATGTCGCTGGGCGAGTACGAGCGGCACTGCGACTCCATCAGCTCTGACTTCGGCAGCGAGTCCTCGGGCCGGGGCGGCTCCCGCGGCGGCGGCGGCTTGCCCGGCGAGCAGGAGGAGCTGCACTACATCCCCATCCGCACCCTGGGCCGCGGCGCCTTCGGCGAGGCCACCCTCTACCGCCGCACCGAGGTAGGCTGCCCCGGCGGCGGGGCGGGCCGGGCCCCTCCGGGCAGCGGGAGGGGGGCCCTCTCCTCCTTCTCCTTCCCTTCCTCCCCCGAGGAAGGGGCGCGGGTGCTGCTCCGAGGACCGCTGTCAGGGCGAGCGGGGCGGTTTCCGGAGGATGGGTGCTTGGAGGCGCCGGCGCCTGAATAGCCGCAGAGGGGCTCCCCCCGAGTGACAGCCCCGGCAACGGCGCTGGTGCGGAGCGGTGACTTTGGCCCTCGGTGTCGAGGGGCACAGAGTTTGGGTTTTGGCATATTTGAGCGCCACCAGTCTCTTGGCCCCATTAGAGTTTCATGGGGACATGCGGAGACTCTTCTGGCGCTAATAGATTCCTCATTTTTCTATGTTTTATTCCAGTCACAGAGGACATGGGGGCATCTCATACAGGTAATTCTCTCGCGTGATCAGCATTTCAGCATAGTCAGGGGCAACTGGCTGAAAAGCCAGTCCTTCCATTGCTCCCAAGTCCTTTAATCCCATTCAGTTTGATTGTAGTTGTGGTTTTTAGTGGCTGTCAGAGAAAAGCACTTGACTTGGTTCCCAAGGGAAGTTCTTCAGGCTTTTTCCTGGGGGAAGGCCACCCTGCCGTGACACAGCTCAAACAGTTGTAAGTGAACACTGTTCCCTGGGCAGCTCACTCATAGCATGTCTGACGGTGTGGATGGGCCCAACAAGGTCAAACTAAATTTGTTTCAATTTTCTTTTTCTTTTATTTTTTTTTTTTTAAGATTACCTGGGTATTTGTGGGTGTTTGTAATGGCTTATGGCCAGGTGCAATGCTTTGCAGGTTTGGGATTGGAAATACACTGTTCTCCTTTCATTGAACCGGAGTATGTCTGGTCTTTATTGAAACAAAGCAAACTTTGTGTCTTTCCTTGGAAACCTTGTAGTATGGCTTCTTTGGTGAATTTCCTCCCCAAAGGAGTGCTCACCAGTTAGAAAGATGGCTTCAGGCCATTGCTATTCCTAGCGACAAAAAGAAACCTTAAAACTTAATTGTTGTGAAGAACCTCTGTCTGAAATCTGTAAGAGGTAAAATCTTTTTGCCTTTCCTGAAATTTGAATGTCGTGCTATAAAGGCACATACTGTTCTTAGTGGCGTGGTTTTAATTAAAAGATGTTTTTGTGTTTCAGGATGACTCACTTGTAGTGTGGAAGGAGGTGGACCTGACACGGCTGTCAGAAAAGGAGCGTCGCGATGCCTTGAATGAAATCGTGATCCTCGCACTGTTGCAACATGAGAACATCATCGCGTACTACAATCACTTCATGGATAACACCACGCTGCTGATTGAGCTGGAATACTGTAACGGTGAGACCCCTAATCCCACTTACAAACAGGCAGCTGCCACATTGCTGTGACATCCTCCTGCAGAACCTGCAGGGAGTATTCCTGGGGTGTCCTCTAGGGAGCAGAGGAGAATTTCTGCTGCATAGCTCCTGAAGACGGGATTAAGAAACCTTCTGACTGATTGGTGTTTCAGGTGCCAAAGAAAGAAGCCCAGTAGTTAGTGCAGGCAGTTCAGTCATTAGGTGATTTCTGGAGCCGGTGCAGTAGAAGAAGTGGGTTATTGGTAATGTACATTTCTACTGCATCTTACTGTATTCTTTTAGGAGGTCAGTGGGAAAAGACAGGATATTGGGGCTTGCCAGCACAGGGTACTGGGTTGAGTGGGGCTGTTTCTCAGTACCATCACTTAAATAGACCACTCCATTTGACAATTACAAATCAAAGCTTAAAAAAGCTGCAGTCAGGACTTCTTCTTGAGTTGAGGTATCAGCTTCTACATTTATCGTAAAAGTATATATGTAATTCTGGTCCTTCTGGTGGTGGAGAAAACTTTAAAATTCCATTCAAGAGTAATTCACGTGGTATTGTTTGGAGTTTGCAGTGGAAACAGTGCCAGCTGGGATGCAGACCTAGAAGGATTTGATGTGGAGGTGTGAGTAGCAGCTGTTCTTACATGACTGGAAGAGGAGGTCATACATAGCTGGTATCGCTGGAACAGGATACCTACCTAGAAATGCAGTATAGATCCTATTTGGATGAGTGGGACTGGGTATCCTGTTTGGTTTTGGGGATTATGTTAAGCCTTGGCTCATCAGCAGAAACTTTTTTTTTGGTGGAAGTGGCTATCATCATGTTGTAATCATTTTGAACAGATTGCTTTCACTGGGAGAGGTTGGGGAGGACAGTGGAGTTGTGCAAAGTATTCTAGAGGGGTGTCAAACACCCTGTTTGGCAGGTTAACCAGAGCTGTTTCTGCTTCCCTGCTTTTCGTTTTTATTCATGGTGGAGTCCAGTGCAAGAATGGGGGAATGTTAGCTCTTTGATGCACCATTTATTTTAGGAGCACTCTGTGTGAGTTATTTAGCTGCTTCAAAAAGACTGCATGCTTAGGCCATTATAAATTCCTTTGAGGTTGTAGAGAGAAGCTGCATAGTACTGATGCGTGTGCATGTTTGCTAATGTCTCTAAACAGTTTGTTTTACTCTGGGACAGCAACAAAGACGTGTATAGCCTGCATTGCCTGAATATGCCTAAGTGGTGCAGAACTAGAAACATGAGGAGGAGGGAATCACATTTAGACTTATGGATATTGGTTCTGCCAATGTGTTAATAGTTGTTTATGTGTTTTTTCTTAAGGTGTACAAGTCCAAGATAATTTGTGAGTAATTTTTAAAGTAAAGCTGGACTAGTCACTATCAGACACCCTCAGAATCCAGAGTTCTTACTGTTTAATTGGCACGTCTCTCCTGGAGATTTAGAAAAGACTTTCAAATTTAAGTAGATTTTGTCCCCATTTTACAGGGGAGCAAGTCAAGTTACTGATTTATTTGCCTATAGTTCTGAATATATATCATGGTACCATAAGACTTGGATTTATCATGGGATATCGTCAGTAAATACATCTGAAATCTATTTGGGAAGAAATATCCTACAAAATAAGTTTGCTGAAGAGAGAACCATGTGAAGGAAGGTAAGATGTGATTAGATTAAAGAAATAATTAGTTCTTTTTAGTATGTGTGTATAGACGTATTGGTTATCTGAGTCAAGCTAATTTGCCTCCTTGTGTAAGATTTGGCAATGTAGTACCTGTTGTTCTGCTCTGGTTCAGAAGAGCTGCAAAAAAGATGGCAAAAAATCATGGATGAGGGACAAAATTCACTGAAAGCCTGCATAGCCTGCATTGCTAGGAAGAGGCTTCAGAAGAAGAGGCAGAAGTGAATACTTTGGTTAAGTTGTCACTGTGATTTGTAGATAATTTGCAAATGTGAACGTTAGGCAGAAAAAAAAATGCTGAGAAGTTATAGCAAGGCTGAATGAGAAGAAATTAAGCAAAGGGAATCTCAATTAGAATATAAGAAAAAATCTCCCTGGTATGGAAATAAATCCCCTGAGTAGGAAAAGGAGCCATTGCGACCATTACTTGGACGTCTACAACTTGATAGGTCCATGGAAATACAGGAGAAGGCTGTCTTGCACCATACCCGTGGGAATAGGAAAGGGCCTGGTGGTATTAGAATATAATATATTATTAGAATATTAGAATAGTATTAGAATATAATATATGATAATTGGGAAATAGAATAGCAACAGGATGTGATCAGAGATTTGGGTAGGTTGCTAATCCGACAAGGAATCTTGCTGCCTGCAGCTCTCAGCATCATTTTTTTTAGCTTCTTGATATTCAGTCTGCCATCTTGAAATTGTGAGATGCTGCAAAGAGTCTGCTGATTCCAGGCTTCTGTCAGTGGTGCTGCTGTTGCCAAGGCTTTCTGAATTCTGCACTGATGTGTTTGACAAGGCAGATGAAGGAGAAAGGCGGGTCAGAGCTGGGCAGTAAGTGGGGAAAGGCAGCAACTTGTGCTTTCAGGGACTACTCTGCACTTACAATTATTTTCTTTCTCCTTTTTAATGTATTACATATTTATATATAATGCTGAGCAGGACAATCTCACATAACTTGGTGTACAGGTTATAAATGTTAAGAAGCGCTTACAGGTAAAAGGTAGGGATTGCTAGCCTATTTTACAGATTCACTTTTCAGATAGTAGTGAATGGTGGTGTTATAAAAGAATCATCTCTGCTAAAGCTTAGATATGCCAGTGAAGTTCTTAAGAAAATCTAAATTTTGTGAGTGCCTGACCAGTTTAAGTGAGGAGTGCTGAGGAAGAGCTGTTGTGATTCATCAGATCCCTTAGGGGATTTGAGCATTCCCAGTAGTACCTGAGCAAACTAATTGCTACCATTAGCCAAGATGAACCTCTCTGTCTTCTCATTCCCTTCTAATTACAGGAGGGAACCTCTACGATAAGATTCTGCGTCAGAAAGACAAGTTATTTGAAGAAGAGGTAATTGGACTTGTTTGAGGGAGCAGTGGGGCTGGCCTAATGTTCTGGGGATCTGCCTGGTTATCTGAGTATACAATATCTTTTCCATAGTGCTGGTAGGAAGGAATTTCTGTGTATGTCTGGGGACTGACATCCTTCCTCTCCTGTTGAATATTGCAAGCATTTATGGACAAAAGGTTTTTTATTTTCCTTTTTGGCTGTCCATAAGCAGTATAAACTTGGAAGGGAGGAATAATGAAAGAGAGCACTCAACTGACTTTGGTCACCTTCTCGTCTTGGCTAACATTTAACTTTAAAACTTCTTCCTGTGTTTGTTCCTAGTTGGTGCTCAAATTCTCTCTCTTCTTAACCATTTTGTAGGTTGTTTTCTGAGTAATTACCTGGAACCTGTCCCACCATAGACAGTTTTTTTTCTTTGTTCCTTTTTCTCTCTTTATATTTTTAAACTTATTTTCTGCTATCTGCTTCCGCCTCAAACTGAGGTGGTTAATGATTATTCTTATTTATCTTACGTAAAGACTTTTAAGGCCTTCCATCTCATGGGGAATATTAAATGGTTACAGTTCATATGCCAGAGAGCCCAACTGTAGATCTTTCCCAGCTGGTTGTTGGCTGTCATTCCTAAGTGTTTTCACTCACTGAATCCTTTGACACTTGTCAGGACAGACACTGAATGGCACTAGGACAATCTACCTTTGGAATGTCTTTTCAGAGATTTCCATACTAGGAAATTCTGTATTTTCATACTCCTGAAGGAGCATCTAAATGGTCCAGTCAGATGTTTCTTCTGTGACTCTGTGACAGGGACGTATGGGGTTTGCTATTTTGTTGGGATTTTGCAAGCCTCAAACAATGCTTTTCTTTCTCCCTTTGCAGATGGTTGTTTGGTATCTCTTTCAAATTGCATCAGCTGTGAGCTGCATTCATCGAGCAGGAATTCTTCACAGGTAAGTGTGGCATGCAGTAATGCTAAGGTAATCAGTGCAGTCATTGGAGTAAGTGCAGAAATCCTCTAGGTAGCCTTTGCTTCTCTGTTTAAAGCAAGCACTGAGCATCTCTCCAAAGCATAACTGGACTGCCTAGATGTTAAGTGTCCCTTCTGTAAAGAATTTATTGGGCTGGAAACAGTCTTGTGATAAACGTGCAAGAAATTTTATATATGAAGATGGAATTGCTGTCTTTGATGCTGCCACTTTGTGAACAAAGAGTTAATACATGTAGGAAAGAAATAAATTGGCCCTTTATTGCCATAGCACATAAATGATGTTCGCTAAAGTGGGTAGGAAGAGCAGTTACCCAGGCCAAAGGTACTTCCTACCCTCTCTGCAATTAATAGCTTCAAACCAACATGGACGTCCTTCTTTAATTCCTAGAAGCTAACGGTGATGAAGACTTTGCATGGGTGTATTGCTGTAGTGTAACCACTGAGAAGATTTGTCCTGCATTTGGCTGAATCTCATTTTTTTGGGCTGTTATTTAAGGAAGTAATACAGCGTGTTAGCTTGTAGTGGTGATTTTGACATTGACTGAGATTTTAATGAGCAGACAATTACCTTTTTCTATTGCCCTTTTCTGTTTGGGAGGGGTAAATTTTATGTCTCACGTGTGCTTCAAGGAGGCCGTGATGTTTTGTGGAGTACCACATGTGTGGGCAGCTGTTCCCAGCATGGTTGGATTGTGTGCTGCACAACATCCTTCTCTAACTAATGAGCATAGCCATGTGAGGATGTTTTCTGTGGGATAACATCCTGGTTGCTGCCATGCTGAATCTTTGGTAGTTGGAAGGCTTGCTAATGGAGGGTTGGTACCCTGCACTCCACAAAGTAGTGCCTAAGTTTTTGGCCTAAAGCAGATGTTGTGTCTGTCCTGCTTTGCAGTGATTTCCTGCTTACCACCTCTGTTGCCCGTCTTCACAGCAGGGTTCACAGTCTAGGAACTTGTGTGGCCCCAGATCCTTCCATAATGACGAATTGAACAGTTATTTAAATGTTTGCAGTGATTTCCTTCTGCTGCAGACATTGTCAGAGTGACCCAGGACTTTGCGATGCCCCAAGTGGATGAATGCAAAGTGCTGCTTTACTTGATGTCCTGACCTACACTGTGAAGTTGTTGGTACGTTAGGAAAAGGGGGTGTTATGAGGTGTTGGCCATGGGAAACGTATCATACTGTGGGGGCTTCTTCTCCGTATTTACAGCCTCTTGTATTGATCTCTGAAACTACATATAAATTATTCTGTCTGTGAGAAAGTGTTTTCAAGGAGTTTTGGAATTCAGCATTTTTAATCAGTGTTTTGATTTTCTGGGCGTAGTATGTCATGTCATAAAGAGTTGTTCTTGAGGCGTGAGGTAGAGGGATGTTGTGTTTAAGTTCTAGAGTGTCATCTGTTTCACACTCTCCGTGTTTTTATTTGCATACTTACATATTCATATATACATTTATGTTTTTGGTGAGCTCAGTGACTCCTGGCTTGGGTCTATTTATGAAACAGGAAAAATAGGACTGCATAATTATCTTCATACAAGATGAGACTGAGAGGGGGGAAAGAGCTATCTTTGATCTGTGGCCTTTATATAGGTGTCTGGAGCCTGAGCTGTTTAGGCTGTGTTGATTTTGCACTGGGATTTGATAAAATATGGATAACTACAGTTACTACTCCAGTACTTGGAATCAAATTGCCTTTGGAGAGCTCTGTGTGAGAGAGAATAGAGTAGCAAGTACCTTGTCTTGGGGGGAGGTGTAATAATGTGTGGAAAACTGAAATCTGGAGATATATTGGTGTGTCTGCATTTCTTTTTCTTCTTTCAGAGATATAAAGACATTAAATATCTTTCTAACCAAGGCAAACCTGATTAAATTGGGAGACTATGGGTTGGCAAAGAAGCTGAACTCTGAGTACTCTATGGCTGAGACTGTGAGTATCTGCTGCCTTTGTGTGCAAACTTGAGGTGTGTTTTCCTTTCATCTCTGCATGCATTGCAGAAGATCAGGGATGCTGTACATTCTTGCTGATTGTTTTCTGTGGTTTTCCTTTCACTCTCCTCTTGGTTTCCCTCAGTGTTGCCTCACTAACATTGGCATAATTGCTGGTTATTAATGTTGCAGCCTGAAGTTTTGCTTGTTCTCAGGTTGCCTTTTAGAGGTTTTTGTCTGTGCAAAGCAGTAGTAGACTAAAGATGAGTGCCACTATGGGCATGGAATTGTGCCAATATAGCCATGCCAGAGAGCACTGCTTTTCTTTCACTGGTACCTAGGCTTGCTACTTCCAAAGGTGAATTTACATTATATGAAGGCAGTGTTGTCCAGAGGTGCAGGGACAGCAGTACAGTCATATCAGTATGGCACTCTTCCTCTGGGTTAATTAAGCCCCACTTAGCAAATTAAATGAATTTGGTCATGCCGCTGTGCTAACAGGAGTATTTTACCTCAGCTGGATCTTGGGTAGTTTGGATGTGCTTGCCTGTCATTGCACTGTGCCATAGATAGGTCTCCTGTCTCTTTTATTACTCGGATTCTGAGCTGAATTACAAAGAAGCAAGCAAGGCAGTTGTGCTTCTTAGAGTAACCACGGGTATAGTCTATTGGTAATGCTCTTGGAGGGGGGCAAAGCTTTGTTAGGAGAGATTAATTCTACCAGAAGGCTGTCAAGCCTGGCTTTGTTCCAGACCCTTCCAGAAAGTGTTTTTGCAGCCAGAGTTAATAACACAGGATGAGCTGTGTTGCAGGCACCTGAAAGGCTCGGCTTGGATTACCCAGCTCCATAAATTTCTGTGGTGAGCTCTAGTCTTGGAAAAGGAGACATTGTCTCAAGCTCCTATCTGCTGGAGACCTTTATTATAGTTTGGGATGCAAGCCAGCTTGCACTTCCCCTTGCCAGGCCCTATTACATTTAAGGCAAGCTATTGGTGTTCTGTTAGGATGTGTAGTTAAATACTTGCCAACCTCCTTCCAGAACATGGATGCTACTGTATAATTGCACCATCAGTGGGAACTCAGGGCTACTGCATAAAGCCCTCGCAGCAAAACCACTTCTGTTTTGTCACCTTTATTATGGCCGCCTGGCTTTGAGAGAGAGTGCCATCTGCTGTGAATTTCCAGGTTTGGTTTTGCCTGGTTTGTGTGTGCATCTGCACGTGCAAGCTTTTTTTCCCCTTTTTTGCTTCAGAAAAGTTCTGAACGACTGATCCTAAACCATCTTTCATTCTGTATGTGCTGGGTGTGCTCTGGGCTAGCTGCTCGATTTGTGATCTAATGCCCAGTGGCAGTCTGGAAGTCATCTTTTGTGAAATGAGCGCAGGACATGTTATTGTCAGTATTTGTAACAGGCAGATTATGATTTCGTAAGATGTTTATGTCTTGCTCACTAACTTTGAGTTTTCAATTTATCACTCTTTCTCCCATTTACCAAAAAAGATACAGAAAATATGTGTCTGTCTTACAGAAAGCTTAAGTAATGCTTTGCTAAAAACAAGGCTTAGGTGCAGTGTCCTAGTTCTCCATATTGTACTGTGCTTCTAAATGTTCCTGTGGCTAGGACTCCTGTAGCTGTGTGGCTGTCACGCTCTGTAACAGGAAATGGAAAGGAGATGGCAGATTCAGAATGTACCCATTAGGTACCTAGTGTACTAGAAGAGCCTAATGAAGGGCAGGCTTCCCTTGGAGCTTTGCTGAGAGACTTGAAAAGAGGGCACTATAAATATTTCCCCTTCTAATTTCTTTCTCATTTTACTTTGCTGGCTAATTCCTTGCTGGGAATGAGCTCTGTTCATCTTGCACCTTTATTCTTGCACCTTTATTCTTGCACCTGTCATGTTTGTTCTGTCTCGAGCAACGTCCCTATTTCAGTTGTACCTGGGAAGGTTTCAGTATTTAAGTGCTGTCTTTTGGGATTTTTTGTGTGGTAGGGGTTGTTTGTTTTAAACCAGTGGTTTGGGAAAGCCCACTTCTGAAGTCAAAGGCTTTCAGGTGTGACTCAAGCTAGCTTTTTATGTACTGAACCAAAAGTAACCTCTTTTTAATCGGAGACAGAGTAGCCTTTATTCTGGCAGTACCTTGTGATCAGGAGGCGTATCTTCCTATCCATGGTTGGAAGCTTTGCTAGATCCCTGTTTTCTTCAACCTCTGATGAGGGTTTCCATATACCTGGTCAGTATGTAAGCCCCTGGTTACCTCTTAAATGTAGTATTTTTAAGAGAGGGGCAAGTCCTTGCTGTGTTCTTAAGACTATTACTTCATTGAGAAGTATGTACCACATCAGGAGCTAAGCAGAGATCCAGAATCTTCTAAGAAACAAAGGCACAGGCTTGTGGATGAGAAGGGAAGAAGCGTGCTTCTTTTTCCCATCCCCCAGCATGTTGATGGGGTATGTCATATGTGTCACTTCAGTGCTGTGTCAGAGCTGCATCTAGCTCTGATGCTCATGGGCCTGTGTGAACATGATGGATGCAGAGCTCCTGAATTGAAGGCTGCTGGATCATTTCTGATTTTTGAATGGTTTTGTTCTGTTTTTTTTTCTAGCTGGTGGGAACTCCATATTACATGTCCCCAGAACTCTGCCAGGGTGTGAAATACAACTTCAAATCAGATATTTGGGCTGTGGGCTGTGTCATCTTTGAGCTGCTTACTCTGAAGAGGACCTTTGATGCTACTGTAAGTCTGCAAACCAGGATGGACTGCATAACCTTATTGTTTATCACCCTGAGATTCACACTTGGCTCGTAGCTTTCTTAACTCAGGTTTTTCTTTCATTGTTGTTTAAATCTGCTGATTAAGAAGACAGTGGCCTGGGTGTGCCAGAGAAAATGCCTGCATGATTTGTTTTACCCTGCGCTGCAGGTGCCTCTCTAGCTTCTGCCAAACCCACCATAGTCTGCAGCCACAAGATGTGCTAATCTGTATCGTTGTGAGTGAAACGTCCTTTTCTTTACAAGGAGGAAGTTTGTGATTGTGGTTGGTTTGTTGGTTTGTCTTCCCAGCATTACTAGCTGTGAATTTCTGTGCAGGGTTCTGTAGCAAAGCTTCAATCCTTCTGATGTTATACGATTTAATCCTGTTACCCTTTCTCAAAGTTTGGGTGCATGAGAAGTGTGGTCAAGCTGGCATGGGGAGGGTGAAAGGAAGCATTGCTGGCTGGCATATATGATTGGCCAGCTTGTGCCAAGAGATGGGAAAAGTTGCTAGCTACCATGGTGCAAGATTTGGTAACCCTTAAAGAGACAATGTGAAAATGCCATCCTTTCCTGACTTCCTCTCATCAGGGCTACCAAATCCTCAGTAACTTTGCTGCTTGTGTGGCAATATGCTGCGTAGGAGACTTGATGCAGAGAGAAACCTATCATCACCCTGCTGTTAGTGAGTCTGGTGAAAAGCTGGATTTTGCCACCAAGTCCCAGCTATCAGAGATACCATTTCTGCAGGAATTATTATTAGGTTTCTGGAGAACTGGTAGGCAGGGAAGAAGGATGTGTCCAGATCAGAGGAGGAGGAGGAAAATAGTAGTGGCCTGTAGCATCTCTTCGCATTGGACACCTTATCCAACTCAGTGGTTTCTGGTTTTTGCCTAGAATCCCTTGAACCTTTGCGTGAAGATTGTACAGGGAAATCGCGCCATGGAGGTTGATTCCACTGTCTACTCCTGGGAGTTGATCCAGATGGTGAATTCCTGCCTTGATCAGGTTGGTGAAATACTTGTAATTTTCAGACACCCCTTCCCAGCTGCCTGAGCTGTGGTATTCAGGGTGAAGGGGAGCAACATGCCTCTTCCAGCATGAAGGCTGTTGATGCAGTGTAATTTCTGTGAGGCCTGAGGCATCATTAAGGCTTCCTCCAGGCCTCTGAGAGCATTGTCTCCAGATGCCATTCAGTCATGCAGGCTCTGGAGGAGTGCTGGGTTTACTCTCATGACAATTACTTAGTGGGCTGGCAGAAGCAATTATTTTGTTTGCTGTGCTGGGGAGGTGGAAACATCATGTTAGTACAGTCTCTTCAGGTTCTGTCTTTCTGACTTTGTCTTTCTGTAGGGAATTAATTTCTTGAAAGCAAACACAGTATTGATATCTTCAGAGCCTGGAGGCCCCTCCTGCACATCCCTGGCATTAATTCCTATTCATCCCAAATATTTGAATTAATTCCTTTCTCTTCTGAAAGGAGTCAAGGAAGGAGGCCTGTGCAGGCCTGAATGATGTCTTCTGGCCCAAGATTTTGTTGTAGATGATGAGCGTTTCCCAAGGAATGACTTCTTGTTTCTTTATTTTAGGATCCAGAGAAGAGACCCACTGCAGATGAATTGCTTGAACAGCCCCTTCTCAGCAAACGCAGGAGGTAATCAGATGGTCTTGCCTGAAACTTGTAACCTGGTGTCGGGGAGAACAGGAGTGTTTGTGCAGACTAGTGGTGTTTATGCTTCTGTAGCAAAGTCCTTAAGTTAATTTGTCCTGATGTGAGGCAGTTATTGAAGTACCCTGCATCCTCTTCAGGGGAGAAGTGCCTTCTTGCTGTCTTGTCTTCTGGTCCAATGTTCTGTTGGTGCATGGGTACGGTAAGAAAGGTCTCTGCACTGTTTCTCTTAGAAGCTATTGTATTGAGAACCTTGAGGCATCCCTTTTTGAGGCTTATTTGAGGAATGCTGGTTCCTGTTCTTTAAATCTTTCTGAATGAAGGGTCACAGAGATCCTCCTGTAATCACGGGACAAGGCCTTTCGAAATACACATATCATGCAATACAGAGATTCTCGCTTTCCCCCTTTGTTGTCTCCCTCTTCTGGAGAGAGTTGCATTGTAAATAGCCCATTTTAGCTTAGTATGACCGTCAGCCTGCACACAGTGTCTTTCTATGAAAGGTGGACTGTTTGGATCCCCCGTTGGTTGCTTTGGGAACCCGCAGACTTAGTCCTTTATACCAAGATTCTTTTACTTGGTGATCAGCAAAGTTTGAGTTTTGTCTTGCTCTATGCACTGGTGAAAGCCCAAATCCTGATAATGTTTAGCCATTTAAGGTCATTTTTGTGCAGTCTGGGTATTGGTTGGCCGCATTCTGGAATATGTGTAGTTTGTTGTCCTCAGCTCTCCTGGAGGTTTGTTAGCTATATGGTACATTACTTCTGCCCTATTTACTGTCTATTGCTGTGAGCTGGCAAACAGCTGCCATGCTTCCTCCAAGAGGGAGCAGCTTTCCATTGGAAAGGAAAGCAGTCTGTGTGTGCTACTTGTCAGAAAATTGCTTTGGGCAATGTTACTGTTTCCTAAAATGCTTTTTCTCCTTTGGCAGGGAGATGGAAGAGAAAGTCACACTGCTTAATGGGCCAAATAAGCGACCAAGGTAATTATTTGGGCCTATGTTTGAAAGGAAGTCTGGAGAGAACAGGTCCCCAGAGAAGATCTTTTCTGAGAGCGCTAGTCTGTGACAACCTTAATGGAATAGTGTAGGTTCCTAATTCCTAAATGCTAGGAATTTGACATTGTTGTTACATGGTTATTGTCCCATGTTTTATTCTGCCTTTTATATCCTGCTTATTTGTGTGGCTGGAGCCTTACCTCAGCAGATCCAATGGAGCTCTAACCTGTCCTACTGAGGTTGTAGTCTGTACAGACTACATATCTGACAACATGATGTAGGTCCTTCCTTTCATGCAGATTACCTTCAGCAGGAGGAATATGACTGTCTGAATGTTGAATATCAAATGAATATAAATATAAATATCTTTCATAAAACCAGATATACGCAGAGGTTGCTCTGTGAAGCAGGTAGCTCCCATGACATGTATAGCTCTTTTTCTGTGGATCTGTCAGATAGAATTTGATATTTTTTCCTCATAAACTTTACCATCTGAGTACTTTATGTGAATTGTTCCATTTCATGGTTGCTTGCAAACAGTTTGCTTTGGTTACAACTTCCATCTTGCAGTCTGCTTGTGAATTGATGCTTACCTGGATTGAAGAGTTATATTTTTGCCCTTGGATAGAAGCCTGTCATTTAAATATAGAGGAGAGAGGGAGATCAGCAGCTTTTAGATGCTTCTGTATTTTGAGCAAGATTTAATGACCGTTGGTAAAGCTTTCATGTTTCACAAATGAGAACAGCTCCATGGCTATTCAGTGGAAGACCATCATTTTTAAATGACATCAAACTGGACTGTAGGCTTTTTAAAATGTTTCCTGAAGGCTGCTTTCTCTGCTGCTCTGGGACAGGTTAGATCCTGAGTCTCTGTGTAGCAGTTGAGGCCTCATGACCACTCAACAAAAAAGAACAGTTTGTGAAAATAAAAACCATAAATGGTTGTGAAGGGAAAACTGCTGGACAAGGGTAGGAAAATGAGTGATGATGGTGAATGCAAACTCATTATTGCATGTGTGTTCTGGGGGGGGTCTTGTGCAGGTCAAGTACCATGAACGAGGCTCCCATTGCAGTCGTGACTTCGCGTACTAGTGAGGTGTATGTCTGGGGGGGTGGGAAGTCCACCCCCCAGAAGCTGGATGCTATCAAAAGTGGCTGCAGTGCCCGCCAGGTGTGTGCTGGTAACACTCACTTTGCTGTGGTGACAGTGGAGAAGGAACTCTACACCTGGGTGGTAAGTGAGAGAAACTGCAGGAAGGGGTAAGGGTGGGAAAGGAAAGTCCAGATCCACTGCTGAGCGTTGGTGAACCTGTTAGAATCATATGAGCAAAAAGCTTGGAAAAGGAGAGATCTGATTGCAGTGACACAGTGAGACCATCTGCTTTAGGACCCAAGTCTCAAGGCAGTTGTGTTTTGGAGAGAAGTTTTCCATCATGACATTTCCATCATCTTCCAGTTTTTGAGGGTTGTAGGTGGTGGACTGGTGGGCTTAGACACTGAGTCAAACATCTCTTCTTCCCCTTCGTGACTATTAGAGATGCACTGAAGGCTTTGTGATGCTCTGTTGGCTTTGTGTATTTTAGAGGAAGGTTTTCAGAGATCAGAAGGGATGGGGTGAGTGACCTTGTAATGCATGTCATCTGTGAGGCAACTTGTAGATGAAACTAGAGATGTCTTACATTAAACAACTCTGTTTTTTTTTATGATGAGTGGAAGTTCTGTGATAAGTTAAAGTGCATAAAAAAATGTTGGCATATAATGCATTTGAAACAGTTGAATCCAGTCTTCTCAGGCTTAGATGGTGTGTCATGTTGTGATACATGGAGGGGTTCTGCATCTCCAGGCTTCCATAGGCTGTTTTACTGATGATGCAGAATATGTTAAAACAGATTAGAAAATACTGGTAGGTGGCTGAGAGAAGAAAGAAATCCAAACAGGTGAGCAATTTGAAGTCATTTGGTAAGTGTTACTGCAAGAATGGCCAGTGAAAACTTCCAGCTGGCTATTAATATTTTAGTTTTAGCTTTAACGCTCCTCAGAGTTGTTTTGGTTTTCCTGTAGAATTGATAGGTCTGGCCACTTCTGTGGCATTGGTTTCACATTATGGTTTTCTTTGCAGTCATTAGGATTTAGAAAAGTTGTCAAAAATCTGCGGGATGAATTTCAGTCCTGCGGGTAGGGAGTGGGTTCTGTAGCTTGGCCGATGAGAAAGGAGCAGGGATTCCTCACCACCTAGTGGCCAGAGAAAGGATCACTCCCTGTTGGTGCCTAGCAGGCTTGAAAGCCTGTGCTGCCAGTTAGAATGTTGCCTGCTGTTGTCCCACATAGATAGCAGTCTCTTCCCTGGAGTAGCTAACACGCTTTCTCTTTCTCTTTGCTGTCTCCTGTTGCTTGTTTGAGGTGCTCTATCTTGGGACCACCTCTGGGGTCGTGGATACATAACCTTACCGGATGCTTCTGTCTTGCAGAATATGCAGGGGGGCACCAAGTTGCACGGGCAGCTGGGACATGGAGACAGAGCCTCCTACCGGCAGCCAAAGCATGTTGAGAAGCTCCAGGGGAAAGCTATTCGCCAGGTGTCCTGTGGAGATGATTTCACAGTGTGCATCACAGGTGAGAGCTGAAGGGCACTACTGTCCCCTCACTTTGCTACGTGGTGGAGGTGTTTGCTGTCACGATAACGTTAGCAGAATGCACAAAGGAGAAAGCCCTGTATGTTTCTCAGCCCTTAGTTTTGAGATTAATAGGTGCAGTAGTGGAGATAGATCAATGTCATCATACAGAGAAAGATATTGACTCCCAAGAAGACTGGGTGTTTTGATAAGGATGTGCTCCCTTTTTGGTGATGAAGCTGGGTGTTGAGCACAGCTCCTTGTGGCTGTGCAGAGTCCCTGCTCTTACCAGTGCATGTGTTGCCTCCACACGTGTCTGTATTAAGGAGAGAGGAGCCTGAAGTGAAGGATGGAAATGTGTTTGACTCTTTCCAGACTGTGTGGGGAAAGAATCACTCAGTGATAAAAGATGATGTGAATCTGAGCTCTGCTGTTTAAATCAGAAAGCTTGAGACCTGGTAGCAGTCTCTAATTCTAGCTCTGCTCATACATTGAAAGATGCGTTAACTGTGATGTTGTCTGTTACGGAAGAATTTGAATCTTGCTTGTCCCATAAAAACAATTCTCAGCAAGGTAGTTTCCACATTATTTTGCCAGTGCTGGAAAAGCAGAGGTTTGACAAGAGATAAGCTCAGATGCTCAGTGTGCTGGAGGAACGACTTAGGGAGCCGCAGGATAAATTGGTGGGTTTCTATTGAAGAAAGTGGCAGATTCAACCCAAGAGTTTTTGACACTGGTGGCCTGAAATAGCTGTAGGTTGTAGTGTAATGTTGTCCATCTTAGCGTGAACAAGAAAGGATTCCATAGTCTCCTGATGACATCTTCTGCACTGAATAGGAGGTTACTTGCAGAAAAGAGGTTGCTCTGGCTGTGTCAGAAGAGGTTAGTGTGCAGCCTAGAACGGTCTCTGTGTGTGACCAAGCTTCCCTTGTGTCCTTCAGATGAGGGCCAGGTGTATGCCTTTGGCTCGGACTATTATGGCTGTGTCGGCGTTGACAAGGCTTACGGCTCCGAAGTGCTTGAGCCTTTGCAGCTGGATTTCTTTCTTACCAACCCCGTGGAGCAGGTCTCTTGTGGTGATAACCACGTGGCAGTGCTGACCAGGAACAGAGAAGTCTACACATGGGGCTGTGGCGAGTATGGTAGGAACGTAAAGACACTGGGGCATGCCTGCTTCAGAAAGCAGGTTGATGCAGGCTTGTAATGCAGGGCCTAGGTGGGGGCTATCTGGTATACTCTGGGGATATAGAGCAAAGAACATTGCATCTTTTGGGCTTTCTTCCCTTGTAAGAATGGGGAACTGAGCCCTTGGAATTTTATTCTGGGAAGTTCTCGGGTGCCACTTGGCTTCTTTGTGGGTAGGGCACTTGTAGCATGAGTGGGATTGGGTCACGTCGGGGGTTGGCAGGCAGTGATGAACATAGAGGAGTGGGTTTCTAGTCCTGTAGGGAGATTCCTTTGGGGCTGTGGAGAGGCAATACCATTTCTTAGGGACAGGCACGTTGTGAGGCCTTTTCTCATTGCAGTGTTTTCACTGATACAGGGCGCTTGGGCTTGGATTCAGAAGAAGATCATTACACCCCTCAGAAGGTAGGTCTGTGAATAATTCTCAGCATCTGCAAGGGCATAAATTCAGATTAATTGCTGATTGTAAATATAATCTGCCTGACGCTCAGGTGTGTTCTTCTGGCACACCTGAAAAATTAGATGTTTGTGAGGGTTTTAACTTAGCTTCCTCATTTCATTTTGCTTTATTTCTTCCTAGACATCATAGCAGAGGGGCATACTGCTCCCAAACCAGCCAGCATCATGACTTGGAGCTTCATTGCTCTGGTCTCCACACTTGAACTGGAAATGCCAAACTTAATGTGGTAGAAATCATAGTAGGAAATACCAAATGGCGTACCTTGGGTTTCTAGATGAAAGTTGCAGTAGTGCAAACAACTCGGACTCTTTGATTTTGACATGAGTTGAAAGTAAAACCTTCTTGAAATGCAGTGGTAGGGGTAATGGAGGTAATCTAACCCAGTGGGAGTTAGAAACTATCAAGGATTTGCCAAATACCTGTGATCACACAGTATCACCCATACAGCAGAGACGCAGCCCTGCTCAGTGAACTGGGTCTGGTTCTTGTAGACCCCAGCTGGCCAGTATTCCTGTGCACCACGTTGCTGGTTCCGATGCTGGCTCACTGGTGTCTGCTCACAAGGTCTAGAATGCCTGGAATTTCTACACTGTGACCAGAGTTTCAGAATGCTGTAGGCTTTCTGATCCTCTTGTGCCTTCATTCAAAATAACTGCATTGGCTATTGTCAGTGCCCAGACTAGCTAAACCACTGCTCTAAACCCGTGTTTCCATGTTCCAGCTTCTGTGTAGTAGGTGTTGGGATTTTGATTTTCTTGGGATATATTTCTTCCACATAGGTGGATGTTCCAAAGACCTTAAACATTGTGTCCGTTCACTGTGGCTGTGATGGAACTTTCCTGCTCACTCAGACAGGCAAAGTACTGGCATGTGGACTCAACGAGTTCAACAAACTGGGCCTGAATCAGTGCACATCAGGGATAATTAACCATGACGTAAGTTTATTTGGGTCCCTGGCTCCAGCTCCCAGCTGTATATGAGGGAATGGAGGTTCTGTGACAGACCAAGCGTTCATTAGCTTTGTGCCAATTTGTTAGTTCCAGTCCAAGACAATGGATAGTGGGATTGTGGGAAGAGGCAATTTGTTTCTGTTTCCTGTCTGCCCTATGTCATATCTGGTAGTGAAACAGATAGTGAGCTGCTCTAGGGTGATTTAGCCAGTGACATGGATTCTGGCAGTTCTTTACCTGTTGTTCATACCTGTGTTGGGACTGTCTAGGTTAATATTGTGATCTGCCAAGACATGCTTGAGTAGGTTTTAGCTGATGATTGTGTGTATTTTCACTCTGTGTTTACCCACATGTCTTTTCTCAGACATACTGTGAGGTGCCATACGCCACTTCCCTTACTCTGGCCAAGCAGCTGTCCTTCTACAAGATTCGTACCATTTCTCCGGGGAAGACACACACAGCTTCCATTGATGGTGAGCCCTGTATATTAAGAAGCGAATGCTGGTTGCTGGATTACTTTGCATCAGCTTAGCCCTTTCAGCCTGGCCCTTGATATTGAGGGCTGTGCTCTTGGTAGCAAGGCTTATGCCTGCTCCAGGAGCCCAGGATTCCTGTTTCTCAGTAGTGTGGCCTCTTGGCCAGTTGAAGCAACACTGTCTGCTTCTGGGTCAGCCTTCCCGTTTCTTTAAAAGGGCAAAAAAAGAAGAAAAAAGCTGGGGGAAAGAATTGTGCTGTGGGCTAGTGGAGGAATCATTTGTGACTGAGTTAGGCTTTGCTCAAGTGACACCAGTGAGAGGGCTGTGAGGAGTTCCATTTCCCAGCGTCAGAAAAGGGGAGCAACGGGAGAGGGAACTGGGAAGGTGTTTCCAGGTTGAAGCCATTCCTTTTGGTTGGCACTGTCCCCTCGCAGCCTGGCAGGCTGCTCAGCGGAGTCCTTTCTGGTCCCAGGCTGTTGCTGCTAGTTCTGTGCGTGCATGGCTGCTTCTAGAGTTTGCTATGGGCCCTTGCTGTGACTGTCTCCTCATTCCTCCTCTCAGAGCGAGGCCGCCTGCTGACCTTCGGCTCCAACAAGTGCGGACAGCTTGGTGTTGGGGACTATAAGAAGCACCTGGGAATTAACCTGCTGGGAGGCCCCCTGGGGGGTAAGCAGGTGATCAGGGTTTCATGTGGAGATGAATTCACCATAGCTGCTACTGACGGTGAGTGGGTCTTTGCCAAGTTGTGGTGGTTTCCTTTGAACTAGATGTGCAGGGTGGTTAACTGGCTTCCACTTGGCATTTCCTACACTACCCCTGCAGCGCTGCACTGAAATAAAGAAATCCTCCTAGACTGGGGCTGTCTGGCCCTGTTAGTAATCCCAGTGCAGTGTCAAGCATTTGCTCTCCCTGGGGCTGCAGAGTGCTGGCTTGGTGGCTGCCTTTTAGATTAGCTATCAGTTTGTTCTCTCATGGGCAAAATGGAGCTGGTGGGTTAGATACTTTGGGATAGCAGTTACAGCAGAGAGGCTGTGATCCTTGTAGCAATTCCAGGCCAAGAGAAAGTGTGGGAATTGAGGCTCTTGAGTCTCTCTTTCCTCAGACAACCATATCTTTGCCTGGGGTAACGGTGGGAATGGACGCCTGGCAATGACATCAACCGAGAGAGCCCATGGCTCAGATATTTGTACCTCATGGCCTCGGCCAATATTTGGATCGTTGCATCACGTCCCCGACCTGTCATGCCGTGGCTGGCACACCATCATCATTGTTGGTAAGTGTAAGTTTAGAATGAAGTTTTGGGATGTTGATTATGACAATGTATTGCTTGTCAGGACCTTAACTATAAATCCTGCCTGGGAACAGGCCAGGTCGCTGTGGGAGAACATGGCAAGTTTTCTAAGCTTTAGGTCTGCAAAACTGGCTTTGTTGTGTGCCTTTGTAGGAGTTGTCTTGCTTTCCATGTGGCCCTCTTAACTGAAAGTGTGCTTCCCTCCTTGCAGAAAAGGTGTTAAACTCAAAAACAATCCGATCCAACAGCAGCGGCCTCTCAATTGGAACTGGTGAGTAACGTGCCCTGGGGAGCTGTGGTTTAAGTCCATTCAGTGGTTATTTTGAGGGGGCGTGGTTTGGTGCTACAGCATGGTTTCTCTGCATTTGAAACGCTTCACAGAAGAGCTCAACGCAGGAAATCTGGTTGGCGCTGTGCATGGGAAGGGATGGCCTGAAGCTGGGAAAGAAACAACTGAAACAGAGGAGGAAGAACATGGATGGGCCTTTGTAGTTGAGGAACTTCAATTTGACAAGGAAAAGCTGAGAGGAATTCACTGAAGGGAGCTGATAAGGAAAGGGGGGGCTCTGGAGCAGCTGCTGGAAAGGTGGAATCTGGTTTCTTGGACCTGTGGGAGGGCTGGAGCTGAGAAGCTGTGAAAGGGAGGCATGCAGGTAGTGTTAAGAGATAAGCTGTTGAGGGAGATGCGGCTAGCATGTGCTCTCACTGTGGCCATAGAGCCCAAATTTCTGCGTTTTCTCTGCTCCAACTGATGTTTGGCAACAGGAATAACAAAGGTGGGAAGAGTATAAAGTTTTCATTCTTGTTTGCTAGTGGCTCAGAGCTGCACAACTGGAGGAGGAGAGGAAGAAGATAATGAACAGGAAGCAGAGACCCCCAATCCCAGTGGAGGCTTTCGGGGAACCATGGAAGCAGATCGTGAGCTGGGGGGCTGGATCAGCACCACAGAAGCTAAGGGAGGCAACAGTGCTGACAGCAGCTCCTGCCCTGGCTGGCTGCGGAAGGTAATGTAGTTTCAGAGATGCCTTAAAATGGGGACCTAGGCTGGGGAAAACGTGGCCTCTGCCACCTTTAAGGGATGCTCTGAAAGGTTCTTAGCAGTGTGCTACGAGGGGAAGCCTTTAGTCCTCTCAGCCTTTTTGACCACAAGAGGGGGTTGGTGTGATGATGGAGGAAGCTAAGCCAGCTGCAGGAAGGCAGGCAGGCCTGACAGTGCTGCTTTTGTGTACCCAGGAGCTGGAGAACGCTGAATTCATCCCCATGCCTGACAGCCCCTTTCCCTTGAGCATGGCATCTTCAGAGCCAGAGAAGGAGACTCTCCCATACCAGAAACTTCAAGGACTCAAAGTGGCCTCTGAGGAACCCGTTGGATTAAACAATCCGCAAGCGGAGCCCTGGGTAATGTTACCCAAGTGAATGTGTGGCTAAAAGCTCTCGGGGACTGTAAATGGCAATGTCTGAATTATGGGGAGAGCTGAGGAGAGAGTTTTGGATTGGCCTAATTTGTCTGGATGAGGAAGAGAGGGCTGTTGATATCAGAGATGATGCTGCAAAGGGAACAGTTGACAGGAGTCTAGAACGCAAAGCTGGGGCTTGGCCTGATTGAAAATAATGAGATCAGTTCTTTGGAAAAATGTGGTTAATATGATTGGAAGAAAAAGGAGAAACCTAGGGCCCAGACCCCTAACAGAAGAGAAATTTAGAAAGCAGGCATTGCTGTGAGACAGGAAGAACTAATAATAGGAATCCCTGAGAAATTACAAGCCGTGACACTGTCTTATTCCAGGAGACTTCTGTCTCAAGAGAACAGATCCCCAGTTTAGCAAAAGGGTGGTAAACTTAGAGAGGTCTTGGTTATAGGAGTACAGGAGCAGCTTTCCCAGAAGATGGAGGAAGTTAGTGGCACTCACCACTGGCCTGACTTCCCTCTGTCTCTGCAGCCTGCTTGCCTGAGTCCGACCTTGCCGTGCAGTGAAGGGAAGGCTGCGCCTCCTGCTGCGGGCTGCATGTGCAGTGCTCTGCAGGTGGAGGTGATGCACCTCCGAGCCCTGGTCTTACAGTGTCTGGATGAGCAGAAGAAGCTACAGCAGGAAACCGTTCGTCTGAGTGCCCAGCTCCAGCAGTTCTGCAGTGGGACGGAGGGAATGCAGCAGGTGAGGACTGCTCTGGGCTCACTGTGCTTGTGGGTAGATTGTGGAGGCTGTGCAGAAGGAAGCAGCTCTTAACAGATGTCTGTCTTAGAACAGAAAGGGGGGGCTTGAACATGGTGGCTGTCTCTTGTTAGAGCTGCTGATGCAAGGGCTGGTAGTAGCTACATGAATGAAGTCAAGATCACAGTTTCCTATGAGGACAGCCCAGACCTTGAGGGTCTTGGGATCCCCCTTTATTTCTTCTCATGAGAAAGGATGAGTAATCAGATGTGGAGAGTCCCAAATGGCTGTGGAGAACAGGAACTGTGCCACGTATGGCTCCTGGCTTCTTTGCAGCTAGTCCTAGAGCTGTTTGGATAACTGCTGTGTGTTTGGCAGGTTGAGGTTCATTCCAAAGGAACACAGACAGCCAAAGAGGAGATGGAAGTGGATCCAAAACCTGACTTGGATTCAGATTCCTGGTGTCTCCTGGGAACGGACTCGTGCCGCTCCAGCCTCTAGTCTCCTGAGCCCACTGGGATTCATCTAACTTCACAGCACACTAACCGAATGCAGAGAGCGGCTTTCCTGGCTTCAGGTCACTCGCAGACAAGGAACGAGGCCGGAGGCTCCAGAGCAGCACCCGTGTACGTTTGATATGAACTAGGAGTGAGTTTGAGAGGGGAAAGGCCACTGAGCTCTAGGCCAGCTCAGTGACTGAAGCAGCAGCAGCTCCTCTTCATACCTTATCTGTCAACTGCACACAAGGCAGAATGGCCCCATTTCAGCAACGGCTCCAGTAGCGGCTTGTGGCTCTTTCATTGTTTCACTGCTTCCTGGGAGCTGCCTTTGGGACCCCAGTACTCATCACTGCATCTCTAGATGAGAGGAGGAGACATGTTTTGTACTTAAGATGGCTGAACCCTAAGACTCGCCACCTTTGCTTCATAGGGGTGAAGGACTGGGATCCTCTCCTGACCACATGGTAAGGCCCAGCTGGTGAGACTGCTCCCCTCTGCTTAGGGGCAGAGGGAGCAGAGACCTTCTCATTCTGGAAGCAGTAGAGATCTTCCTCTTAGGGAGATAATGGCAGACACCCTGTCCCTGGCCATGAGGCACAGCTTCTGGCCATGTGGCTGTTTCTAGTGGCTTGTATAGGCAGAGTTTAAAGGCTTTATTCTGGGTGCCTAGAGCTTTCCACCTTCCAGGTAATGCACCGAGATGTGTGAATCAGGTGTCGTTTCCAATAGCAGTAGGAGGGACTGTCTGAGATGGGATCTCTAGCTCTCAGTTCCAGACTACCTGCCTCCCAACCAGATGACAAGTATCTGGGCCTCAGACTAAGTCACCTGTTTCTTTCTCCAGCTGTTGAGCTTGGTTTGGGTGCTAGAGCGTTCTGGTTTCTTGGTATAAGCCTGTAGCTGCTCCCCGCTTGGCTTCTGTTCCGCTCAGCCGCTGGTGCCCACAGTCTGTGTGGGTGTGGGAAGAATCGGTGTTTTTCCACTCAAGTGTTTTGATGAAGCTGGAATGCAGTTTCCTACCCAGAATAGGTCATTAATGCCATAGTCAGAGGATGCAGCCTTCCCCAGTGACCATGAATGACCAAGTCTCTGTCCGGAATTCACCTTCTTTCTAGAAGCGAGAGGCTTTCCCAAGAAACTTGGAGATGGGAAGAGCCATGGTCTGATGATCACGATTTCTTCATTTCCTGATAGAAAATGAGGTTAGTTTTTACTCCCCTTAAATTTGTTAGCAGATTGACTTTGAAGTAAGCTTATGGGCTTGGTAGGATCCCTGGGAGCAGCTAGCCTCCCCTGCCTTATGTGGAGCCTCTAAGGAGTCCTGAGTACCTCTCACCTTTGCTGTGAGAGTGGGTTTCGTCAGACTTAAACTGTCCCCATAAGTGACGTGTCAGTAGAATTGCCTCAGGGCTGTTGGAATTGGATATGCTTTCACCTCTCCAGGACTTCTTCTTTCGGGAGACTGTTCCAGGGGAGCTAGCATTCCCCATTTGTCTCTAGAGGTGGATGCCGAACCATTTGCTTGTAACTTATGCTCCTTAAATACTTCTTTGGTGCCTATTGCTAGTGTCTTGGAGCTGAATCAATTGCAGTCTCTCCAGTGCAGTGACCAGAGCAAGGATTGTACCTGTGTGCCCATCCGTTGTTACTGAAGGCAGGGCAGGAGGACAGCCCTCCTGGGAGGTGGTGAACATCAGGTGCCCTGGCGCGGCTATGCTGCTCCGTTGCCCTTGTGACTCTGCTCTTTTCCCCTGTGTGCGTTAGAGCCAGTTGTCAGGTCAGGGTCCCGGCCTGGGAGTTGTTGTTGCAGTTGGAAATGATGGAGTTGGTCATGTTGTGGCAGTGCCTTTGAGGAGTGAAGAGTTGAGCCTGAGCCATATCCAGTAAGCAAGCATCAAGCTGATGGGAGTCGCTCTCCTGCAGTGCACTGCTGTCCTCATTTCTCAATGCTCTGCAGTTGGGAAGCTAGGTGCACAGACTGGATTCCCTTTGGATCTAGTGGAGGATGAGGGTTCCTTACAGAGGATGCCCTGTGCTCTGCAATCTCATATGTGCCTTAGAGGATTCATGCTATCCAGGTTGTGCCTGTTACAGACCACGGATTTCACACCAGCCAGCTATGCAACCAAAAAAGCAGTTTAAAGCCAGCAGTCTTGGGCTGAAAATGGAAGGGCAAGTGGGCAGAAGTGTCCTTTGAGCGGTTTCAAACGCTTTTTACTTCTCCCCTTCTTGCAGTGCTAGATCCCCATATGTTGGTCTCCTGCTAGTATTGCTACTGAGTTGTTATAGTGGAACACAACTTCCGCCTGCTTTGACGCTCTGGCTGAAAACTAGTTTGTCATTGTTGTTTTTTGTTTTGTTTTTTTAAGGTTAAAGGGTGGAGTGGTTTGGAGTTTCTGTTTAAATAAATGTTTAATCTCATTCTCCTGTGTTCAGGTGTCTTTGCTATGGGAAAAAATGTCAGGTTTTGTGTTCCTTCATTAAAAACCCAAACAAACAACAAAACAACTCTTTTCTCTTGCTGCCGCATCTCCTCCTAGTGACATCAGGGAGTTCTCACGCATGTGTTTATTTCAACTGTAGGTGCCAAGTGGAAAGTGAGTAACAGGAAGAGAGAGCTTCAAAGGGAAAAAGTACCTCTTCTCTCCAACAGCTTCTAGTAAGCATTAAGGCCTACAGAAGGGAGAACGTGCCTGGCACCTGCTCAGCTGACTGTTCCTATACTTGACGCCTGTCACTTCTCACTTCTTATTGGGGTTTTTAGTAAGTTGTGAGATGTCTTGAGAGGCAAAGCTGGGCTAAAGACTTAAAATTCACCAGAGATTTGGATTGAAAATGTAGCACGTCTGTGAGATGGGGATTGTACTGCAGTAACAGAAGAGGAAGCTGGGCTGGTGTGAACAACATAGGCTGAGTAGTGCCAAGGAACACTAACTACGATGGCAAAGTGGCAGGGTAAAAATCTGTGCTGAGCCAGTTTGTACTACTGTCTCGGTTTGTACACTCGTACCTGGCTGGCACAGGGCAGCGCTGACCCTTCCTGGGACCTTCAAGCTTTTCTAGGGTGTGCTGAGGGTATGTATTTATAGGACAGAAGCTCTCCCAACTGTTTTCAGGAGTCGGGTCCCCCCACTGAAGGCTGGAGTGTTTCTTTGTGCTCAGCTTCTTCTGGCTAGTCCAGTTTGGTAGTGTTATCTTTTCTAGGTTCCCATGAGCTGCTGCTGCTGCATTACTGAAGGACATGCAAAAGGAGCTGATGGAATTTTTTTATTCCTGGTTTGCTTCCTGTTGCAACTTTCTCATACAAAGTAGTCATTCTTCCTTTAAGAATAAACAAACTGTGACCATTTGAAAACAACTTTTTCAGAACAGAACAAGTTTATTATAATAAAAAGCAGAATTTGGAAAAATAACTGACTTAGAAATGTGCAGGAGCTGTCACCAGTTATAAGCAGACAATTCTCTAAAAGTGGCTATAGAGCACCTATTTCCCCAAAAAAGACCTTTGAACAATGAGTGACAAAAGGCTAATGCTGTGTTTGGCCCAGCTCTTCTTGTAAATGGCACTACTCACTGCTTTTGTAGAAGGAAAAACCTGAGTCTCTAGCCATGGGTAAGCTAAAGGACAGCAGCTGTCTCTACATCAGACACTACTAATTGTTTAAAGAAACCCAAACCCACAACAAAACTCAAGCCTCCTTAACCTACAGGCAAAACACAGTTCTGAAGAACTGCCCCTTTTTGATGGCTGTTTTCCTATCCCACTGACAGCCTTTCTTCCCTGCTCAGCTGGCTGAACAGTGACAGCCTCACACTTATAAGAGTGTACATACAAGCTCAACACTTGCAGCCATTGCTGAGACTAGGGAAAGCAAGAGTGTCTGTGCCTGGAAACCTGGCAGGAAAAAGGCAGGGAATTGCAGCAGTGGATACAGTTGGATGCTGCCTCAGCAGTACCATCTCTGTCGTGGGGGTGGAGGCCTACTCTTGATGTTTTTGCATTTGGGAATATGTCTCTCCGCTACTTTGGGAGCAAATTGGCGTGTACAGTAGGGGCAGGGAACATAATCTGGGGTTTTGATGGGAGGCAATGAGGGGACTGTAGACACCTTCCCTTCCTTGCTGAGGACTTGCGGCACCTGGCGGGCTTCACACATGCTCTGGATGAGAACTGCAGGCTTCTGTTTCCAGTTGTCCTTTCTGGGTGGCTTGCTCTGCAGAAGGGAAAAGCAGTCAGAACAACTGGCAGCACCATCAGCCTCCATTCCCAATCTTCCATTTGGGGCCCAACCCAGGTCACCCATCTCTGGGCATTCCCCGTTGATGTAAAACACTTCCTGAGAAGCTGAGTCCCACAAAGGAGAACAAAAAGACCATCCATCACCAAGGAGGATTTGAAGGAACTACTGATAGAGGCATCAATACTTGGAAAGGGCTTGAGTATAACCAGAAAAGCAAGCAGCACAGCCAAGGAATCAGAAAGGGCTGCTATAGCTGCTTTGCAGAAACAGAGATGCATGTTTCCATTGCTTTCATTTTCACAGCCTGTGTTATTATCTGGGTTTTCAGTCAGTTCCATGCATGCCACAGAGTTTTACTGCAGCAGACCCAGTCTGCATCCTGACTACAGCAAGGAATGAGCTTTCTCCAGGAGTACACCCATGACACATTACAGGGATAAGTCAGTGAGGACCCCAGCCCCCTATCTGTTAGATTTAAAATGCATCTCTTTATTTATCCATTTGGCAAGAACATTTCAGAAGCAGTAACTGCATTATATCCCTTAGCCCTGTGTACACGAGAAGGTACTTGCATCTCAGTCAGAATTAGATATTGAGGTGGAAGGAGTGTGAGCAGTAGATGTGGATCAAGGGAGGCAAAAGGGCTGCATGTTACCTCAGGCCACTCTGAGTCCTTCCACTGCAGATACTTCTCCAGTTCTGTGTCCTTAGCTCTGGCCTTCCTGGAGTCAAACACTTTCCTCACGGAGCTTTGGACTTTCATGCAGATACTTATGTGCTTCTCAAGCCTGGTGCAGAGGAAGTTACGTCCACAGACGGTGCATTGTCCAAGCTTCCCCTGCTCCTCAGCACTGCCAGCCTGCATGCATAGCACCTTTGTGGATGGGTGGTTACCAGAAACGTGCTCTGAGGTGGCAGAGGGAGAAGAGACACATTTTGGGGCTGGCTTTGAACAAGAGGTTAAATGCTCCATTGGTACGTGGCCTTGAATTTTGCTGTTTCTGGCTACCAGCCTCTCCTTCTTGTGTTTCCCCATAGCCAGCTCCTGCTGGCAGAGGGTTGTGCCAGGCTTGAGGATAACAGCCTCTGCAGACTGTGCCCCATGCAAAACCCCATCATCCGGCCTTATTGCACCTCTGAAGATTTTCTCTTCTTTTTCATAAGCAAATGGCTTTGCGGTCATTTGCTTATGGGTCATCTCCACTTCTGGGTACCTTCTCTTCCCTGTCTCAGCAAGCTCTTTCTCTCTTTGAATCCTCCTAAGCAACTCCTGCGTTCTCTTCAGCTTCTCTCTGACGAGGGCCTTTTGCTTTTGGATTTCCTTTTCCATCTTCTGTCCTTCTGCCTCCAACTTTTGGATATAGGTCAGATCCACCCTGTATGGGGAGGCTGACTGTCTAGGTTCTGCTGGCCAAGGAGAGAGCACTGCAACTGGCTGATGCCTCCCTTTGCTCATTGAGCTAGGGCTGTGATTTGGAGCTTCCTCCATGTATGGGGCACTTCCAAGCTGTGCTGCATTGACCACTGGAGCACTCCTACCCTGCTGGTGAACAATGGGTTTCAGGCGATATGCACGGTCCACTCCTTCTTTCCTTCCGGCTGCTGATCTAGATGGTGGAGTCTTGGTCTGTCTGGTATTCTGCAGTCCACCTAAATAGGAATCCCTGTGCCCGGAGATGCATTGACAGTTTTCTGAAGCAAGAGAATGCAAATATCTTTGGCTCTTGCAGGCATAGAGATCCTTTAAACCTTCCTCTTTGCCAGGTGTGAGTTTATGCTGAAAGTTGTTCTTCTGGTGTTCTAGCTTGGAAACGGGAACAAGCTTAGTAGCTGCCATCACAGAATTCACTGGCGGAAACCAAGCCATTCAGTACCTGAGAAAGAGCCTGAGGTTAGAAGCAAAGTCATAACAGACTATCTTCTCCAAAAATGGACAATTTTTCCCCCAATAGTCTATACCTGGAGGCTACAATGAGAGGCTATGCTAAATATTAGCAAAGGTTTCGTAACTCTTCTGGATTCTGTAAATCTTTACAGTCCTTCCATCTAGCAAGTGCCCATGCTGCCAGTCCCAATTGCTTATGCAGCCAGAACTCATGTATGATTCTATTTTACTTTCCGCATGTGCCCTGCCTTACCCTAGTAGCAGCTGAAGTACGCTGTACTGCCAGAGAAATTGCAACGCCCCCCAAAGGTATTTCCCGTAACGAACCCCTTCAGTTCTGGCACTGTAGACCTGCCAGTGTGGCTCTGACTGTCTGTGGCACTGTCCGGTACAGCTCAGCACAGTCTTCCAGCCGCTCGTTCTCCCACATCCCCCGAGGCGCATGAGGTGCCCTCACACACCGTGGGGCGAGCATGTCTAGCTGCGGGGCTGAGCGCTCCGCCGGCCCCCTCGGGGCTGCCCCCTATCGCACTTGGAGGTCTGACACCGCCGCAGGGACGCGGAGCGCCCGCGCCCTACCCGCACGCAGGGCGCTCGGGGACAGTGGTTGCCTAGCGACAGGCACGCAGATGCCAGCTCCTGCGCCGCTCTGGCCAGCGAGCGGCCTCTCGATGGTTTCTCGGCGCCGAGCCCCTCCCACTCTGTTCTCTGGAGAGCCCCGCCTCTATGACCGAGCGCGAGCGGCCGCCGGGGGAAGGGGGCGGGGCGGGCACGCGGGGGGGCCACTGAGGGACCGGCACCGGCTCTTTATTGGTCCCAGGGGAGAGCGAGGCCACGCCTCCAATGCGAGCCGAGCCGAGCCGAGCCGAGCCGAGCCGAGCCGAGCCGAGCCGAGCCGAGCCGAGCCTCTCCGCGCCGGCGCAGTGGGGTATGCGGCAGTCGCGGTTGGTGGTGGCGAGGCGAAGGTTGAGGCAGGTGTTGCCGCCATGGCGGAGGGCGGGGGCTTGCTCTCCGTGGACTACGAGGTGTCCGGCAAGGTGCAGGGCGTTTTCTTCCGCAAGTACACCCAGGTGCGTAGCACGGTCCCACGACCCGCTTCTTCCTGTGCTTGTCAGCTGGAGTGCAAGTGCACTCTGTCAGGGCCTGGCCGTGGCCATGGCACGGGTCCTGGCTGCTTCTGGGGCGGGGGAAGGAGGGGCTGGGGCTGTCGTCTGTCAGAGCTGCTGGTAGCCCGTGCTGCGTTACGGAAGCACGACTGGAAAGTGTGTTTCAGCCCCAGCTTTTAATGTGGAATAATATAATGAGGAGTGAATTGGGTGAATGCTCTGCTGCTTCCCTGCTCCTCAGGGGTCTGCATCTGTAGCATCAAGTCCTGTGTGTGAACATCCTGTTGCTTTCTCACAGCTTGGGTTAATCTCATTTTGCACTGCATTGTCTTCTCAGGGGGAGGCTAAGAGGCTCGGACTTGTTGGTTGGGTCCAAAATAGCAGCCGTGGCACTGTGCAAGGGCAAGTTCAGGGCCCATCTGCCAGGGTGCGGGAGCTGCAGGACTGGCTCAGGAAGACGGGGAGTCCCCAGTCCCGCATCAGCCGAGCAGAGTTCAGGAACGAGAAGAAGATTGAGGCGCTGGAGCACGATGACTTCCAGATCGTGAAATAGCTCTGCCCAGGAAGAAGCAAAATCTGGATCATGAGCTGCTCTCACAGCATGTGTATTTAGTCAGACAATTTTAATGTCTGGAGAACTTTTATTTTATTAAGTTTCTAATTTATTGGTTTGTTGTACTCTAACTCTCAGCCTTTCCCAAAGCTTTGGCAGGTGGAGGAGAGTGTGCTGTCTTTGCTGAAGGGGCTGCCTAGGGGCACAGCCTCTCGTTCTGTCTGTGCAGCGCCGAGTTTCGGCGGCTGTACCTGGGCAAAGTTTTCATCTGTGCAGTGTTGCGCTTGCACGAAAGGCAGCGGGGGAATTGCTGAAGATGTTATTTTGTGCTCTAAACGCCTCAGAAATTTGCTTTGTTCTGGAGTTCATGTGTTTAGAATAAAGGTGCTTCGAGCGAGTTTCTTGTGTGGAGCGGGCGGGTTGAGTGGGCCGCAGCCCTTCGAGCGTCATCCCGTTGCCAGTACCCGCCGTCGCGGGCCCGCCCGGTGTCACGATCCGGCGCTCCGAGGGCCGGGGGTGGGCGGCGCCGTTCCTCTGCCCCGGGCGCGGCTGGGGCGCGGCAACTACATCTCCCAGCATGCACCGGCGCTGCCTGGCGCGCCGTCGGTCGCGGTGGCTCTCCCGCCGCGGTGCTTGCTGGGGCCGGCCCGCCTCAGGCCGGCGGGAGCTGAGGGGGTGAGAGCGGAGCGGGAGGCGGTGGGAAGGGCGGGGTGGCCGTGGGGACAGCGTGTGGTAGCGAGCCGGGGCGCGGGGGCAGCGAGTCCCTGGGGGCTGGCACAGACGAAGCGCCAGGTCCCTGGAGAGGGCCTGCGGCACTTGCAAGGCTGCGTGGGGAGCTCTGCGTGAGAGGTGCACGGGAGAGCGGCGTGCCCCTTGAATAGCACTAGGAAACCAGCAGGCATCAAGGAGATAGCAGGTTCCCTTTCTCATAAAGAGCTTGCTCCGTATCCCACACCCTTTCCCAAGCCCGGTTTGTTGCTTTCTTAGACAAATTGCAGCAGATGCTCCTTGGCCAGAATGAGGCATTGTGGACGTCTAGGTACAAATGGGAGGAAGGCAGCTTTCTGCCCGGTTCTTGGAGAGGCTTACTGTGTATTTTTGATACGAATGGAAGCAGAAGCCTTTTGCTTGCAGGTTCTTTGAGTTTTGCCTCATTATGGTTGGAGTTTGGGTGTGTTAAGTTTGAGAATCAAGTATGTTGTTAGTAAGGGGCATAGACATGGCATTCTGCCCATTGAGCCTGAAGGCACCAACAGTATGTGGTCAAAGCCTAAACAGGAAAGTTGTCATCCAAAAAGCCTCAAAATATCAGGGAAACTGAGCAAAGTATATTTATGAGGGCAATGCAATAAATTAAATTTTTTTCAGGCTTTTAATTCTTTTGTTTTGTTTTTCTCCCTGTGCAGGTTGTTGTTTTAAGGAACATGAAGGAGTGATCTCTCTGCAGTTTCTTGAGTTCCTCGTCTGTCTGATGTCATGATCAAACGTTTGGTGGAAGATGTGCGAGCCAGGCTGCGCTCTGGAATGACTGTCAGCTCACTGGGGCAGTGTGTTGAGGAGCTTGTCCTCAATAGCATTGATGCCAAAGCAACATGTGTAGCTGTAAGGGTGGATTTGGAAGCTTTTAAGGTCCAGGTGGTGGACAACGGCTCTGGGATGGGGAGAGAGGACTTAAATGCAATGGGAAAGCGGTACTTCACCAGCAAATGCAAATCAGTGGGAGACTTGGAGAAGCTGACGTTCTACGGCTTTAGAGGGGAGGCTGTGGCAAGCATAGCCAATGTGGCCAGCATAGTGGAAGTTTCATCTAAGAGCAGCAGGACAGCAAAAACGTTTGTGAAACTATTTCACAATGGACAAGCACTGGAAGTCTGTGAAGCTGAATTGAGCAGACCAAGTGGTGGAACTACAGTCACTGTGTGTAATCTGTTCCATCAGTTACCGGTGAGGAGGAAGTGTATGGATCCTGTGTTGGAGTTTGAGAGAGTGAGGCAGAAAGTAGAGGCTATTTCACTGATGCATCCCTCTATTTCACTGTCTTTAAGGAACGACGTTTCTTGTTCTATGGTGCTTCAGCTCCCTAAGACAAGAGATGTGTGCTCACGGTTTTGTCAAATTTATGGACTTGGCAGATCCCAGAAGTTGCGAGAAATAAATCATAAGTCTGGGGGATTTGAGATAAATGGTTATATCAGTACTGAAGGGCATTACAACAAGAATATGCAGTTCTTATATGTGAATAGAAGGCTTGTTTTAAAGACAAGACTCCATAAACTAATTGATTTTTTATTAAGAAAAGAAAGTGTCATTTGCAAGGCAAAAAGTGCCCCTGTAAGCAGACAGGCTAGTTCAAGTCCTGGTCGCCACCGTTGTGGCCCAGAGTTGTATGGGATCTTTGTTCTCAATGTGACCTGTGCGTACAGTGACTATGATGTGTGTCTGGAACCTGCAAAGACTCTAATTGAGTTCCAAAACTGGGATGTTGTTGTAACTTGTATAGAAGAAGGAGTGAAAATATTTTTGAAGCGAGAACATTTATTTATTGAACCATGTAGTGAGGACATCAGAGAATTTAATGAAGATAATGACTTTAGTTTGTGTAATGCTCCTGTTCTGAAGCCCTCACTCCCTGATGAGAAGAGCATCCAGGACATTTTTAAGAAAGCATGCGATGAAATTGTGGATTCCTATGAAATGTGTAACTTGCAATCAAAAGATGTCAAAAGGAAATCTGTTACTCAACAAAAATCTTCAAGTCTTACAGAGTCAAATAAAAGTCTACAGGAAACTGAAATGGCCCCACATCAGAAGATTGATGAACCGTCTGATCCATGCAGCAACAATGAAGCAGAGATTCCACTGCCCAGCAAAGATGACACAGCTTCTAATTTCCTTATATCAGATATCTCAGAGCAGGAGCCAAAAGACACTAGGAGTTCCCAGAAAGTGCCTGATGCTCATCTGACACCTTCAGGAAATCTTGGTTCCTCTTTCAGTGAAGGGACCAGGTCAGAAATAAGAAAAATAGACAGTTGTAATGACCTGCGGCATTGTGCAGAGAATCACATAAAAGACATGGGAAGCCAGCAAGGCAAAATAGTGCAGAAAAGCAATAAAGTCTGTCCCTTAAACAATGTTGTTACTCAGTTGTCGTCTGAGAGAGAAGACTCTACTGAAGCAGCAGTGGGATCTGAAATTGTCTCTGGAAATTCACTGTTGAGGCTGTGCAATGCAGGAAGAGAAGACAGGGAAACAGCTGACTTGACAGATGATGCTGGAAGACGGGCTGTTAGTTCAGTACCATTAAAATTGTGCTCTACAGGCCTCATAACATGTGTTACACAAAAAGATCCCCCACGTGAATGTGAACAAACAGAAATAAGTCTTGCATTAAACACGCAACATAGTCCTGGCCCTGTCAGTGCCAAGTTTGGTTTTGGCCACAAAGTGAATTTTCAGTCTTTAAATTCTAAGGATGTTTCCAGTAATACAAATAAAGAATATACCCCTCCTTACACCAGAGACGTATGCATAGCTGATGGTAGTGAGTGGCTACAGAACAGCGCTTTGTCAGAAGAGGCGAGTAAGGAAGCAGCTGTGCCTGTTGCCACCAGTAAAATGCATTCTGAGACATCAAACGTTTCCGAATTGCCACTGGCAACTTCTTCAGGTATTCTTCACAATAAATTTATAAAAAGCAATAGAAGACAAATAGCTGTGCCGAGATCTCAGCCCTCTATGAAGCTGAGCTTGTCCACACAGCTAGGTTCGTTGGAAAAGTTCCGGAGATATTATGGGAGAGACAAGTGTACACTACCAACACTATTGTCACAGCAGAGTGAATTTGATCTCCCTGTTTTTAATTCACAAGCTAATTGTGACTCTTCAAGTAATGATAGTGACCATCCTGGTAACTTGAGCACTTGTGAAACTCCAGCTGTGGAAGACACAGATTCTGATACTAGTAGCAAAGTTGTTTCTTTAGGGTATACTTTGTTCTGCAGTGGAGCAACTTCAGAGGACATGTCTGATTACTCTCAGGGTAGTAACAACCACGCAAGCTGTAAAAGATCTCCAGGATCATTGTCATCTAAACTGTCCAGAATGAAAGGTGACCACAAAGAGTTAGAACAACTTAGTGAACAATTCCCAACAGATTCAAGTGGAAAAGATGACTACTCTTTTGTTCCTGGACCTTCAAATAATGATTTATATAATGCTTGCCAAACATATAAATCCTCAGTGGAAAAAACTAGGGACTGTAATTACAGCGTTTCTAAGGAGGATGCATGCTGGCAATCAGACGGTACAAGACTGGAGTCCATGAAAAGTACTGTCAGCGCATCACCGCTCAGCAGCGTAGAAGAGGAGTACGCAGTCTCTTCAAGCAGTGTTTTATCATTACCTGCTAAAAAGGATTGTACTGATGTCATCTGTAAAGATAAAAGTACATTAGATGGGCCCTCCAAACAAAATTTGAAAGATACTGAGGCTCCCCACACAACCTTCCTAAGTAACTTGGAATTCTCTGCATACAACACAAGCACAGGGGGTCCCAGGAATGATGCATGTTGTTCTGACTGGCTGCAAGATTTTGATGTTTCATCGGGTAAGACGATATACGTCAATAAAACAACTGGACTGAGCACCTACAGCACTCCTCCCGTGGCAGGATTTCAAGCTGCCTGCATTCAAGATATAACAACAATGGCTGTGAATGTTGTTTCAGAGAGCGGTAAGAGGGGCGGTGGTTGTTGGAAAAATGGGATGAGAAAAACTGTGTTCTGTAAGGTGCGTAAAATACCTTGCTGGCTGTAAACTGTCAGGTTTATAGCCGCTGCCTTACATGTAAGAGCTGTATGGGAAATGGGAAAATGTTGGGAACTATGGAGACAGTAAAACATTAACCTTCAAGATATTAAATATATTTTTGAATAAAACAGTAAAAAGAAATGTCAGCAACTTGTCAATTAGCAGACAGCTGCCAAGTTTCCGCCAGGCATAATGACATTTAGAATCATCACAATTACATAGAATTGTCATATAGAAAGTGAGAAACATACCTCAAAGTAAGCCTACTGGAAAAATATTGTGGTTTTAACCATTTTGTCCTAACTAAGGGCTATGTTATTTTTCTCCGAATCTGTTCTTACAGGGTGCCCCATGTTAAAATGATCTTTTTTCAACCAGCGTGCCAAAGTTAAAACAACCCTTGAAAATGAACAAAAAGCTAACTCTTTGTTGAGAATGTGTAGGCTCCTTTCCGCAGATTTTGGAAGACTGTTCCTTCCTATTTGGCTTTGTAGGAGCTGTGGTACAGCCTCGTTGGTGTTTCAGTAGTGGAGCTTTCCAGGGATGAGAGGACACTACATTGTATTGTTTTTTCAGGGGCGTGGTGTCCACGAGGCCTCATTGGTATATCTGTCAGGTTTGGATTTCTGTGCCTTCCTGGTCTGGCTTGGCAGAATAGTGTCTTTGATAATTTTTCGTTCCATATATACGCACCTGTGTTCTGTGTTGTTCTTCATTCTGTGTGTAGTGAATGAAGATGCAGCCATTCCACATGTAGACTGTATTGTCTACTGTATAATTTGTTTTAAAAATGTAGTTTGGACTTCTTTCTAGTATACTGGACATATTTGCCTAATCGGTCATGATAGATGATGATTGTTCCATTTTTGTCTGTTACTTCGCGGTGCAGTAGGTGTTTCAGTTGTTAAGCTATTCCCTTTTAATTATGAGAATTTATGCCAAGAATTCTTAATATTTATCGTGTTCCATTGAAGTAGATTTGTTACAATGTGAAGAGCATCTCTGTTTTTATTAGGTATTTTATTAGATATTTAAATATACACTCCTTGTCTAACACTTTTAATTTCTGTGGTTTACCAGTTTCAGTTGCCCACAGTGCTGTTCAGTAGCCAGCCAAAACACTGAGATATGGAGCTTGACTTTCTGTGCAAAATAGTTTGGATAGTGCCTTCATTTTTATGAAGACAATACCTCACATACCCTTACAGTTTCAGATGATGTGTAGCCTGTAGTCTTTCAAGATGTGTATTGTGTTGCATGTCTGTCGTGGTTTAAGCCTCTCTGACCCACGCAGCCCGTTCTCTCACTCACTTCCCCCTCTTTCTTCCCCCAGCTCCCAGAGGGATGGGAAGGAGAATCGAAAAGAATGCAACTCCCACAGGTTGAGATAAGAACAGTTTAGTAACTAAAGTATAACACAAATCACTACTGCTACCACCAACAATAATAATGACAAGGGAAATACAAGGAAAGAATACAATTCTCACCACCTAATACCAAGCCCGACCACGCAGTGCACCCCCCACCCTTCCGGGTCTCTGCTCTCTGCTTTCCATCCTGGGCATGACGTACTGTGGTATGGAATACCTCTTTGGTCAGTTTGGGTCAGGTGTCCTGTCTCCGCTTCCTCCCGGCTCCCCTCCTCCCTGGCAGAGCATGAAACTCAGAAAGTCCTTGGCCAGACCAAAACATCACTAAGCAGTAACGAAAACACTGGTGTTATCAACGCTGTTCCCAGGCCCAAAATCAAAAACACAGCGCAACACCAGCTACCAAGAAGGAGAAAAATGACTGCTGCTGCTGAACCCATGACAATGTCCAATGGCAATGTTCTTTCTTAGCCTTATCATTGGTGTTACTCTCCATTGCATCAATGGTACCATCTTTCTTAACTCCACCAATGGTGTTATTCTTTGATGAGATATATGCAGCTTTTTTTTTCTTCTTAGGTTGAAGGTTGGACCTCCCAAACCTTCACACAAGGTGTTTGAACCGTGGCTAGACCCTATAGATCTTAGATTTTCAAAGTTCAATAAATATGTCTTTCACATGTTTTCAAGCAAATTATATTCATTCTTTTTATAGCCGTAGGAATAAACATAACTGTGTCCTCACACAACATTCATGTCTCTTGAAGTAGAGTGCTGTTTTGGCCTGCTGTTAAGACCTAGGAGAGGGATAATTTCTTCACTTGCTATTGCATGCTTTCATTTTGCTTTTTAAAGTAGTATCAGTAACCCCATGGTATTGACTTAGAATTTCACAGCTTCATGATTTATTAGTAACAGTATGTCATACACAAGTTTAGGGAAATTACATCTGTTGGCGACAGGTGGAAGGAGATATGAATACTCCATATCCTCTTTTCCATATCGGCAGTGGCTGTCTGCTGTCTTTTCCAGTCAGAAGCCATGTGCTCAACGGAAATGTTAGATTTTGAAGGTTAGACTCAGGCACCTTTGTACTGGTTAAAATGATTGCTACAGGAAAATTTATCAAGCTTCATTTTACCATCGGATACCTTTTTGAATAATCTAATGCTATGCATCTGTAGTAGGTTAACATCCCAGTTCAACTTGGTCTTCATTGTTATGCCAGTTGTGTTTGCATTTGTCGTTACCTTTATTACATTATTGACTGATGTGTCATTACAGTAGTATGTTTTAATGATCTAATTGAGGCAAGTGAAGATCGACACTCAAATATGGTAATTGTATGTGGTTTGCATGTATAAAGTAGATACATTATTACCCTCAACACTTTTTCTGATGTTACGTGTCAGAAAAATTGCATTAATATCATCTCTGCCAGCTTCAAATTCTCAGCGGCCTTTGGACAATAGAATCCTAGCTTTATGAACAATGTATATCCTGAACAAGGATTTTCCCTGCAACAAGAAGCAGGGAGATGACTCCTTATTACATGTATAAAATACTGGACTTCTATTCATGTAGATAATAGCTGTTTCTGTGAGCTTGTGAGAGACATGACAAAGTCAAAGGTTCTGTCTAAGTCTGAATGTAGCAGCATTCTTCAATTTGCCAGTTTACCAGGATCCACATCAGACCATCTTGACTTCTGTTCTGGGGTTTGTGAAAGTATGATGCTGAGTTACTCTCCTGTGCTGGGCTGCCAGTTTGGATTCTGGAAAGAACTCTCGGTCCCCAGAGTACACCATCATTGGTCCTTACTGGAATAGAGCCGACAGTCAACAATCTACAGACTGGTCTAGGATCTCGTAGAGCCTTTTTACAGTGAGCTTATCAGCATGCAGCTGGTTTTCTTTGGCGTTATCACTCTGCTGCTTTTCCTGAATGCACACCCTTAATTTCTCAGTAGAAAGGAACTTTATTGATTCATTGTTATTTCACAAAGAATAGAAGTCTGAATTGTACCAAAGGAAGGGTGAAACGTTTACCACTGTGCTGGAAATCTGAGCCACTTTGCTTAATAATCTTGATAACAGTGCAAGTTTATAATATCATTAAATCATTTCTGGGTGGGTAGGAACATGCTGTTAGGCTAACACTGGTATCTCATGTGGTCTCACTGACTTGTAATTTTCGGTTTTACAAGTTCCTGATAACTGTATTAAGTATCGGTGATAGACTGACAGTTTTACCACTCCTTAACAGAAAGATGATATCTGACAGACTCCTATAGGCCTCCTCTTTCTTTGGGTATAACACTTCTGATTGCACTAATTCTGGAAATAATTGCTATATGTTTAAAGCAGCAGCAATTTTTAAGGACAGTCCTGCAGAAGGCACGGTAACATTTAAAAGTACATTTCCTGATGCAGGTGTGTCTGATAATTCTCAACTTTTTGCATATGTGCTGTTCTTCCTCAAGGTTAGATTGCAAAATCTGTGGGATGCTCTAATTTGTGCAGGGCTGAGCACATGCTCATTTATGAGAATGTAACAATTGAATGGCTTTTTGTAATTTTGCATGCTGTTGAATCTGCAGCAGTAAATTTATATTGTGTTTAGGCATTCAGGTCAGGTGCCATCCGTTTAGAAGTGAGATTGTGCTACCCTTCCTTCCTAGACCTCGAAAAGAGAAGACTCTAGCAAGCCAGGATCTGAGAGGTAGGGCCAGCTTTCCAGGACATGGTGTTCTGTGGTAAAAACAAATCAAAGAATTCTCCCAGATGTCCCAACAGGAACCCAGAATTTCTCAAGGTCTGTTAACAATGGGACCGTGTGAGTCATCTCAAATCTAGAACTGGGAAAAAAAATCTTTTAGGGTTGAAGCAGGTTAGGGGATACTTATTTACAGGATGAAATACCCAGTTCTTTGTTGAATTATGTCAGCAGTTTGAAGAATAATTACCTACTCCCCTCTTTGTACTCGTTCCAACCTTGGAATGTGAAAAATAGCTTCAATCCTCACCCTTTTTTTTTTGTGTGTGGTGGAAAGGATGAAATCATCTTTTTGGTATGTGGCTTTGTCCAGAGGGAGTGGGTAGCTAAACAGGTCTTTCTTTCCCTTCCCTGTGCCCCCCCCCCCATCCATTTCCAGGGCCTGTTGAATTGTGCTGCAGCATGTTTAGGAGTCAGAAAGCTGTAGTGTCTTTCCTAGTTAAAACAGACTTCCATGATTTATTTGTACATTCAATCCTTTTTATGAACATACCAACTTGTATGAGGTAAAGGTACCCAATGCATCTTTGCACCTTCTGTTGATGGATAGTCCGTATTATCTGTGTGCTCTTTCCTAGATATTGAAGGGGAGTCTCTCCAGTCATTGCTTTCAGAATGGGATAATCCTGTTTTTGTTCCCTGCCCAGAGGTAAGTGTTACCTCACATCTCATGCTAAAATAGCAATTCTTTTAGCCTTCTGTTATATTTTGACCTGGGGATCAAAATTGCAGATATGTAATTGTTGCATAAAAGTCATTCAGTGATATCTTAGACTATAGACCTTCTAGTTATGTTTTTATAGACTGTTTATATGTAAGTCATTGTTCTGATTTATTCAGTCAGAGAAGCAGGTATAAGGCTAATCTTTTGCCTTATGTCATTTCAAACGCAAAACATTATTGTAAGCTGTCTTTCCCTCAACAGAGATAATAATCTTAAAGTTAAGAGTTTTTGAATGGCAAAACTGCAGTATAGTGTCTGTCCTCTTTGTGGATGGAGCTTTCTCTTCTGGGGTGCAATGAGTCTTAAAAATGCATTTTACTATAGTTGTTTTTATAGCTTGGCTGAATTATAGCATGTGAGTGGGACACAATGTTGGAGGTTTTACAAAAACTTCCTTTGTTGTCATGAGGCAGCATTATCTTCAGTCATTATGTTGTGTGTGTGTAAACATACGTATGTAACCATGTCCACCTGCAAACAATAGGGATGGAGTAGCAAACCACCTGCTGGTGAGTTTCTGAAAAGGAGCCCTTCTGTTCAGTTGTTGCTGTGACGTGTACTCTGACTCATTTCAGGGTAATGCATCTTTGTAGTGCAATCCATTGAGACCCCATGTAAGTTGAGAATTAACTTCAGCTTTTCTGATAAGTACTTGGAATCAGCGGGATGCACTGAAGTTAGTAGGTAATATCCAGTGGGAAGGTATATGGGGATGGAAACAGGGATTTCTGGATGTTATCTTTAGCTAGTGCTGTTCTTATGGAACCTTGGTTTGTCAAAATACAGTTATTTCCAGTTTTTCTTAAAGCTGGTTTGTTTGGGGTATGTTGTGTTTGTCTGGAGATTTTACTAAATCCTTTATAGCTTGCTTGATCCATAATTCTCTTTTTACAGATAGCCATTGATGTGACCAGCAGTCAGGCTGACAATCTGGCTGTGAAAATTCACAACATCTTATATCCTTATCGTTTCACTAAAGACATGGTTCATTCGATGCAGGTACAATATGATCGATTGCTACTTTTCACCTGCAAATTCCCACTCAGGAGATGTGATTTACTAATGTTTCTGACTGGTGGGAAAGAGGTATCCAGGGAAATAGTATCCCTAATTTTCACAAACGCAAATGCCAATTTTGGTTGCTGTATGATAACAGCAGACACATATGTCACGTCAGATCTTAGTATCATCTCATGGTTGATCACTTGCTATCTGCAAGTGACTCTGAAATTCCTTGACTGTATGGTTAAATCAAATCAAGAGGCAGCTGTGCTACAGCTGCTTAGAAACAATGTTAACTAAATGATATTTCAGTGGGCATTTTTTTCTGTTTAATGTAGGCATTTGCGTAGTTTGTTTTCTTCTGAAATCTGTCTTCCATATCCTCCCCTTTTATTGACCGTAGAAATTTAATTCTTCAGCAGAGTGATTTCAAAAGCAAATCCCAGATTTCATGGAAAGACTTGAAATTCTACTTTAAAGTTTATGTCTGCCCTCAAAAGTGATTCTTAAAAATGGCATCAGACTATCAACTTTAACTGTTTTAAGTGCCTCTTTATAAAATGTTTTAAATGTTAGCTTAAAAGTTGATGTAAATGTATAGCTTCAACTTACATTCTTTGATGGTTTGCCTGGATAAGAATGCTGAAGTGGATTCTTCCCTTCTTGCAGTGCAATGACGGAAGGCCTGCAGGCCCAGTCAGCATTATTCTCTTGCAGTCAGGCTGCTGACCTTGAGATTGCAGGTTCTGACTATGTGGGGTATGGTAATGTTGATCGCCAGGGTGAACAAGGATCCAAATGATTCCCTTACTTATGTAGTGTGTTCAAGAATAACAAGAATAAATAGCGTTATTACAGTAAACAGGTTATGTTTCACAAAGACAGGAGAGGAAAGCTAGAAAATAGAAGGTACCATTTTTCTGTGCACTCATAATAAGAACTGTTTTTCAAAACTTACTGAGTGGTTCTGTGATTAACTTTACTTTGTGTAATGTTTTCCTTTGTATGTTTTTAAGAAGGTAAAGCTAGAAGGAATTACCACTTCCCTTCTCTGAAGAAGCTAAATACTGCCTCCAATAACCTATAGCAATTTTGAGAATCTCTCAAAAGACCAAAAGCAAAAAATGTTGCATCATGCTACAGGAAAAGAATAAAAAGAATCATTAGCATCTTCCATCCCTGCAAAGAAATAGGATCATCTATTCATTTTTACCTAGAAGGTGAAGAATGCACATGTTGTGAGACAGAGAATTCAGAGTGAGCTCGAACTATGTGACTCGAGGAGAAATTCCTCCCACATCTATTGATTTAAATCTAGCAGTAAGATACCGAAAGCATTGTGCATCCTTGCTCAGTATTCCCTGCAGCTCTGGTTTATTTCTGATGCTTGAGGGGAAGGAGGAATCAAGTCACAGGGGCAAATTCTACATCAGAAAATGAAGGGGTTGAAAAATGCTTCCTGGCTCCTACAGATGATTAGTCCAAGTCCTTAAAGACATATCAGGTTAAAAAGGTTGTTTACATTCTCTTTTGATGATACCAGCAAATCAGATGCTCGGAGTCATTTTGCACGGCTTTAACTCCCAACTCAAGGAGGCTTCTACATGACCGTTTAATCTGTTCTGTGAATTTCCAGCTCTACCTTAGAATGATTAGAGCTCTTTCCTTTATGATTCTCTTTGAAAAAAAAATCCAAAATTATTTTATTGGATATTTTGAAGCTTTCTCTTAGATCCAGACTAAACTGTTTCATGACCAGTTTATGGTCATTTAACTGTCTGCCAGTATTGTGTTTTAACTTAAATAATTGCTGCCTTTTCCATGTTTTCCCCCCACTGTTCATAAAGAATAATTACATACCTTTTCAGTCTCAGTTTTGCTAGGCCAAATTCTTTAAGCCTTTGTGATTAGAAAAGCTGTGGTTTCCACTCTCGTAATCATCCTCTTAGCTCTTCGTTGCACTTCATCCATTTTGATTGTCGTCTTCTTTTGTTTACCTTCACTTTAAAAATCAAGTTTACCACTGGGTAATGATTTTCCTGAGTATCTTACAGGTTCTTCAGCAAGTGGACAATAAATTTATCGCTTGTTTAATCAACACTAGAAATGAAATGGATAAAAAGGCAGGTGAGAGTGGTTATTGACATGAAGTTGAGGTTTCTGTCAAGCACACTTAGACTGCAGAGAGAACCCTGTCCTTGTTTCTGTTCTCTTCTTGCCTTGCCTTGGGATGATATTATGAGTAGAGAAAATGTTAGTCTTCATTTGAAATTTCCTGGATCTTCTTTATCTTTATTTTGGACATTGTTGAATATTCCTAATGCCTTCAGATTAGTGTTATAAAAATAGATTGTACCTCAGTTATGGATATCTTTCAGACTGTTTACAGTATCTGGACATATTCATTGTTGAAGCTTACTGAGGCTGTACAAAAAAAGGCATTCAAAACCAGTAGGTTTTGTAACATTTTTAAAGATTGAATTAAACAGACCCATATGTGGGTGACCTCAGGTCTCATTCTGAAGTTAGGTGAACATGTCAATAGACAAGAGTCCCTGACTCAATCTAATTACCTTAACTTAAATGCCAGTTTGGATCACTACATTTCTGTTCTGTAGTGAGTGACTTTATGTTCTGCCAACACAGCTTCTTCCTCACTTTATTTCTGGAAAACTGGCTGATAGTTATCTCCTAAATGTGGCCTCCAGGGAGCAGTTACTCTTCCTGACCTGTGCAGTTGCCTGTATGAAGTTGCCTATTTTTCATCTGTTGTGGTACATTTTTAGATGGAAACCTCTTGGTTTTGGTGGACCAGCATGCAGCTCATGAACGGATCCGCTTGGAGCAGCTTATTGCAGGTGAGGATTCAGATTGTCTTAGGAAAAAAAGATAATCAGTGCACAGAAAAGTATGTATGAGCCATCTGGAATGTATGGAACCAATAGGATATTCATTTGTCATCATTATCCTGATCTCTAGGAGCGTGCAGACCTTCAGTATCTGTAGCTGTCATAGTATTGGCAGCTGAGAATTGTTACAGTGTTTCCAGAATTAGAAGATACCCTGCTTACCCACAGAACTATCAAACTAAAATAGTCCTGACGTAATGAAAGAGCAGGAAGACTGATAGGAAAAACAATGAAGAGGAAATAGAGCAACATCAATAAGATTAGGTGGTTATGCTGTGAAGAATAAGACGTGGTATGCAGAGTAAAGAGCATAGTTCATTTGGTTCCTTTTTAGCTGAATACTGTGCTCAAAGCCTAAAATTTCCACAATCTGAAACTGTTTGCAAAGGGATAATAGTCTTCTCTGTGAGCTCATTAGCCATTGGTTTCAGTGTTAAAAAGCACAATAGTCATCCATCAAGTACTTAAAAATCATTGACCTTCTCTTTCATCAACAAATACTGCACAGTTCCTGCAGAGAGGGTTCCCAGAACTCTGCTCCTTTTGGTCAGGTACTGAAAAAAAGTTAAAGACTGAAGGGAGAAATGCTTAATGAATAGTATTTTAATGCCATTTATATCAGTCTTTTCTGTGGAAAAATTGCTCTCTGTGAGTTGGACTAAATATATCAGTAGGTTTTTTTGCTATTTAGGGTCGCTCTTTTTTAGAACTGGTGGGAAAAAACAAAGTGGCATTAACCAACCCTTCCCCAGAGACTAGATGTCTAGTTTGTGACATTCCCAGTCCTCCGCAAGTTTCAGGAGAAGGCATTCTGTGGTCACTTTTTAATCCAAACAGAGGATTACTGCCAAACCCTAGGGTCATTAAGGGTAATGCCTGCGTAAATATTCTAAGAGGGGATACTTCTAAACGATTCATTCACAGATTCCTATGAAAAGGAAGCTGCAGCATGTGGCAAGAAGAAATTACTGTCTTCCTCCATCTCTCCCCCTTTGGAGATCAAAGTTACAGAAGAGCAAAGAAGAGTTCTACGGTTAGTAATGGCCAGTGGCTCTAAACTTTTGGGGATGGCTCTCTTGACCAGGAAGATCTATCTATATTGCTAAGTTAATATAAAGCTCAGGAAAGAAGCTGTTGACTCTTTCCTGAGCTGAGACCAGTTAGCTGTATCTGTGCTGGGGAAAATAGATGTGCTTCTCAGGCACACTGTTACAACATCTCATGACAAAACCATGTGGTGTGCCATTTCTGTACCTCAATATGCTGTGGTTTCCCTGGGAAAGGAAACCTTCACATGTGGGCCAGAAGAGGCCCAAAGCTGTCTCCAATAGATGCTACTGTCTGGGGCTCAGGACTTGGGAGTGTGTGCTGGAATGCAGTGCCCATAGTGTCAATCTAGTCACTGATTTAACAGGCACTGTTTGAGAAGAGAAGGATGGACTATGGAAAGTTTGTATTGTGAATCCTTCAAAAATGCATTCCTTAATCCTGGCTACCTGCCAAGAGTAACTAATGAACACTGTTTCCAGAATGTTTCAGAATGGTGGCCTAGCAACTATTGAGATACTTAACTTTTGTACTGAAAGAGTTTAGATACAGTTTGTTGTTAGACTGTCGCAGACCTATTGGATGCTAATCAAACTTTTTTCCTCAAATCCCTGTGTCATCTGCCCCATGCATTTTTGATTTTTTTTCCCCTTTGCATTATTCTTCATTTTCAGGTGAGGTTCTATCTTAATGTTCACAAGACTACTTCATTATTCTAAACCTGCTCTAGTTTGTTATGCCTATGGCAAACTCAGCAGCTTTTAAGTCACTCCTTGTTAAGATTGTTGCCTGTTGTAGGGATACACTTGTTTGTGTAAAGCCTATTTTGGGTGTATTCCAGTCATAACAGTATCACTGCTGTATCCATTTGGTATATTTGTGTGAGAGTGACCAATACCAGAAATTCCAAAGGAAAGGAATATGTTCTACCTGCCCTAGGGAAAAATGTAAGAATGTAACCATTGATGTTCATAGTAATATTTGAATGCCTTTGTTGTTCCCACCTCTTAATGATGTTCTTGCTAACATCACAATATTTGTAATGCCTCTTGTTCATGAATTATTTTTGTGCTCATCTTTGAATGTCTCATTTCTGATATCTGTGCTTGAGACGGGATGGCCAAAATTTAATTCAGTATACCAAGTGAGGGTATCCCATTGATTTGCACCAGAGCTTTGCAGTTGTGCCCATATTTTCTGTCTATAATATCGACACCTGATATTTTGACTGCTTTTTTGGCTACTACTGTTTGCATGAACTTGTTCATTGTTTATATGCTTGTTTATTGAATGGTCATGACAATTAAAGAGTTGTCTTCTTTTAATTATTATTATTGCTGTTTATGTAGAAACCAACAAAATATACAAAGAAATCAAATCATTCCTAATAGTTTACATTTATTTGTCTTTGGGAGCAGTGAATTCAGTTTTTCTGTCTATTTTTCGTTATAGCTTTTTCATTCGTTCTACTGATTTCCTTCACCATTTTTCTTCTTGTTTTAAGTTCTGATTGAGTTCAACATTGGCTTTAGTCTCAGTTGACCTAAGTAATTTTCTGCTTGACCATGTCCCTTCTTTTCCACATCATTAATAGACAATCATGAAGATACAGATCAGGACTCATGTCATGTTGAACACTGACCATCTGCTGCCAGCATACCTTTTCTTCTGTAGTCTCATAACAAATGTTACTTCTCTATCCATGACAACTTTTTGCATTTGCATTTCTAGCCGCTTTTAAGAGATCTTTATTTGAAAGACCAAATAATTTCTGTGAGCTAGCTTTAGAAAAATGACTGCTACTGCTGAACCCAGGACAATCAGCTAAATCACAAACACTATGAAAATCAGTACGATGAAGAAAATGAGAGGCATGGCTTTCTTTTAAGGACACTGCTTAAATTATTCAGCACAGTGGATGCCACTTGTGATTTTCAGTTATCACCTAAGGTGTCACAGGAGGATTACTGGTGCTCCCATATACTGATGCTGGCTTACTGGTGCTTTTAATGTGCTGCTCTTAAATTTGTCAGTGGCTATTGGCAGCTCATCTCTTTGCAATCACTCTGTGAGACTATCCTTACTAAAAAGTTACTAAGTACTGTGTAAAAATAGGAACTCTGTTATTGTTGTTGGCAGAGCATGATTGTATTCTGTGGTAAAGCTGGATGTAATGAGATAAATTAACTTCCCCAAAAGACTTTTCTCTTCAGCTATACTTGCTGTTTAATAGGTCAGCTGGACCTCTGGTTCACCTGCAGCTTTGCTTCTGTTATTTGTCTTCTAAGCATTGTAGTAGTACATTGTTCTGGTGACTCTCTTGAACTTCCTTTCTTTAACCCCTTAAAAAAAAAAAAAAAAAGAAGCCTGTTTGACTTGAATGGCTGCTTGGATTCTGTCATTTCACCACAATGGGCTCTTTCTGCCTTTCTCTGCTCTTGCTGAAGGCTCTATATTTCTTCTTTTTTGGGGTCGAATTGCCCAAGTCATCTCCATATGGAGGCTAATAATTGTGTTATTATTTACTTTAGTAAGTGTAGATTAGCTTCTTTTTTATTCAACTAATCTATTCTGTGAAATTGACCTTCAGCACCTTCAATTTAAGTGACTATTCCCTGAGTTAATAAACTATGTATTGTTACAGTTGTTTTCATTTTGAAGGCAAGTTCTCATCTGACTGTGAAGTCCTATTTTTGTGTGTATTTTTCCATCCACAGGATGACATGTCAGGTTAAGTAAAGGTCATTCTTTCCTGGGTTCTCTTTGCTTAATGGGATGTAAAGTTCATTAAACCATCATAAATTTCTTACAATATTTTTTTTCATTGTAAGTATTTGTTACTGAATTGATGTAAGAATTTGTTATTGATGTCAGTTGAAATCACAAATTTTTAGGTGAGACTTAAAGGAATCTTTTTGCTGTGTAATTTCAGTGTCTGGAATGTTTGTGTGTTGAACCAGACCCCTCATGCATCTTTAGAAAAGATAGATTTATAAATTTAGACATAAAGTTTCTCTTCACATAACACAGGAACTCTTAGATCTTGTGGTTGTGGAATTTGAAATGTTCCAGTTGACTGGAGTGAAAAAATGTGGCTGCATATAGGCTAAAAGGGCAAAATTACTAGGAACCTCATGATGCATGGATTTTGACATTGGAAACTTACAAGAGACATGTATGTGGATTACAGAAATATTTGTGTATGCCATGGAGACAGAGCTACTGTGGTTGATGTCTCATTCCTGATTTTTTTTTTCCTCAGATGCTGCTACAAAAATTTGGAGGACTTGGGTCTTGAATTATCGTTTCCTGAGACCAACAGGTCCTTGATTCTAGTGAGGAAAGTGCCACTGTGTTTTATAGAAAGAGAAGCCAATGAATTGCGACGGAAAAGGCAACCTGTCACTAAAAGCATTGTGGAGGTCAGTTGCAGATGCAAGTGAAATTGTGTTACTGGGTCTTGTTCTGTATTAATGGCCCAGGGTATTAGAGTATCTCTGTTATGAGGGAGACAGTGGATGAAGTCCCTTGGCAAATGTGGGTGCCATCCCTTTTAAGTAGCTAAACAGTCCCTCAACTGAAATCCCTGAACTGTGAAGAAGCAATAAGAAGCTGGTTCAGACTTGGACTAGTGGAGAAGCTAAGTAAAAGAGTATGTAGTACAGATGTTTCAACAGTTTACAGCTCATGAATGCTTGAATAACAAGTGTAATGATTAATACTGCTGATACAGAAACATTGTTTGTTAGGGTTTAAAGTTGTTTTCCTGAAATCTCTACATTCATAGTGCAGCTTTCTGAAAGCTCTGTTCTAGATATTCTGAAGTTGGAGGAAGAAATTGCTGAACTGATTACTTGCAGTTTCCACTGCAAACAGTTCTCCACAATCACAACTGCTTCAAGGACTGCTTAAAATTGTTTCTGGAGTGCCATAATCAGCCACCAGGCTGAGCCATTGGGAACCAGGCCAGTCTTGCCTGGTACATCTCTTTTAATATGGAAAGAAGAAACAAGAGAAGATGCTTTATCTGAGGACATTTTCTTTTCCAACCTTGTTACAATTGGGAAATACTCAAAATGCACTCTTTTGGTGTGATCTGGGAGCCAAGAGCACTAAAAGTGGTGGAGGAGGGGATCAGGTCTGTGCCTTACAAGCATTCATTCTTAGCTGATGCCTCAAGATCTCATGAGCATTTTGGCAGATCTGTTCTGCAGTCTGTTTTATTTTAATTAGGACTGGTAGGACATATTCATGATTGATTATGAATTCATTGCATTTTAGACAACAGAAATTAGATCCACATAGACTGTTATCCAAAGGAGAAAGTGCAGCTATTCAAAGATAACAAATTCATTGCATAAGAGTTCCATTATACCCATTCTACAGATAGGAAACTTGTGCAGAGAGGAACCAAGTGATTAGTGTACTTGTGAGAGATCAGGACTTGCACCTAGATCTTTCACACTGTGGTCAACAGCATATTTTTTCCTGGTTCTGGCAGCTACACCGTAAATTACACACAGATGAGGACAAAGCAGGGTATGGGCAATGAAAGAGAGAAATAGCAACTGATGATACTACTTTTTTCTTTCCAGGAGCTTATTCAGGAGCAGGTTGAGGTGAGTTGCCATTCTCTTCTCAAGTTGACTATAATAATGCGAAGTTTACTGCATGAACCATAGGGACCAAGTGTGTTAAGACTCAAATGAGAGAGGTGGAATCCACTAGCTTTTCCTCAATTTTAGTTTCCTTTGTGTTACAGTTCTTCCTTTTTCTTATATTAAATGGAAAGTAAGATGATGTTCCCTTACTACTTTTAGCTAGTGCAGACCACAGGAGGAAGAACACGAGGGACACTGCCTCTGACATTTCTGAAGGTGTTAGCTTCCCAAGCCTGTCATGGTAGGGAAACTATACTTTTCTTCTCTTTTTTTCTTTTAACCCTTTTTTTCTCTACACAACATCCTCCCTGGGGAAGTGGTTTCAAATGTGTTTGCAAGAATTCCAGGATTACAGACTGTGTAGGGATGTCTACATAGTGATGAAGAGATAATGATATGGTCAGCACTGTGAGGGACAAGCAGTACTGCTTTGATTTATCCATGTATGGGCCTAACGTGATTTCCAGCCCTCACATGAAACACAGAATAAAGTTCTGAGATACACTCATCCATGTGAGCTCTGAACCATTCCAATACCAGCTCTGTGAAGGGGCAAGGGGAGGTGTTGGAATCTGCTTGAAAGCAAGCAGGAAAGAAGACAGACACTCTACCCAAAAAGCATTTTTTATTTCATGTAAGTATCAAAAGTAGTAGTTTAAGTGTGCCTGGGATCTTTAAAATATTTTTGGAAGGAGTGCAGTAAGAATTTACATCTTCTAAGGGACTATGCCCTTCCAGCACCTGGAAGTGAGCACTTCTTACAAGTGTAGACTCCAGTAGCTCTAGCCTCTTGTGGCAGTTCCTGTGCCATATAAAGTATTAACAAGATTATGCTGAGGGGGTAAACATGAGCCAAAAGCATCTATTTTCACTGCATCCTACAAATGGCTGGTAATATATAAAGTATGAAATATATTAGTATTTTTATCTAAGAAAGTCCCATGGCTGAAAGGCAGATGGTCTTTTGTGGCAGTGAAGGCTAAAGATTGCAAAACTGTCTGAAATGACTTTTTTAATATTCTGTTTGGATTTCCTCTGGATGCCATTAATTGCCCACTTGTAAGAAAGGATTTATTAGCAGGGCTAGGATTCGGTCTTGGAACTGATGCCTGTCAGTGGCTGGCCCATAGAACCAATAAAACCTATGGAACTGATGTTAGCCATCATCTTGGTTTCATACTTCTTAACTTGTGAACTGGTTGTGTCTTTAGCCATAACACACACACAATTAAAAACTAAAAGAGAAGAAAATCTTACCATCCATCAGCCTTGGGTTAGGTGAAAGTTTAGGCCATAGCAAGCTGATACTTACACAGCAGGCTGGTTAATTTTGCCAATCCAGAAGTCTGCCAGGTAATCTTTGGGAGCTGCCTTGTTTTCTGTGAAGAGCACAGTGTGGAGGGAGGGCTGCTGGGAGGTTTGCATTCTCTTTGGCAGTACCTGCAAGAATTTGTATCTTTTTTTCAGGCGCTATCAAGTTCAGTGAGCATTTGACTTTGGAGGAGAGCTGCAGGCTTATTGAAGCTCTGTCATCTTGCCAGCTTCCCTTCCAGTGTGCTCACGGAAGACCTTCCATGATGCCTCTTGCAGACACAGAACATCTACAGCAGGACAAGCAGGTACTGCGCGGGACACACATATACCTCTGATAATCCACACTCTGGATTAGCAGAGGCATGTCATATATGCATGTGCTGGAACTAGAATGAGCCAGTCTGAAACCATCACCACTGGCTTTATCTTATTTGAACGTTTTACACAGCTGTTATCTATAAAATAAAACTTCAGGACATAAAACCTCTGTCCTGCAAATACTTTAGCAAGGATCTTATCATATTGCATTTGAATAGTACATTGACTTCAATGGCATCCACTAATCTTAATCAAATACTTAAAGTGTTAGCAGGCTTTAAGTGTAAAACTTGGAAAACATAAAATTCTGATACTCTACTAGTGGCAAAGATGCTAATTAAACAAAAACCTACTTCCCCAAAGTTGAAGATGCTATGAAAAGGGGGGAAAAAAGTAAAAAAATAGCAACATTAAAAAAAAAAGTCATTGCTCCTTCCCTTTTGATGTTACCGTGCTATAATAAGTTATGAAACTGGATTCTTTTGAAAGGCAGGTGGGACTTTGAATTAGATATTAAAAACCCTCGGAAATTACTCTGTTAGGGCAAAGAGTATGAAAGCATTGAAGCTCATTTACTTGATTATGACTTAATGCTTCTTAATTTTCCTCGCTCCAGCCCAAGCCCAACCTGGCTAGACTGCGGAAGATGGCACGGGCATGGCACCTCTTTGGAAAAAAAAGAGCCTAATCAAAAGCAGACTGTAAGCTGCAACCACTTGGTATTGGTGTTGGTATGAGCCAGGTCCCCCTGTTGTTACACCTCAAAGCCCTGTGTGGAGCCAAGTTTCTGAGCCAGTGCAGACACTGAAGTTCTGCTCCAACTACTGCCCTAAGCAGCAGAGACCAGCCAGGAGAACATGGCAGGAGGAGCCCACCCCTGTAGCCTGAAGAAGTGTCTTCACATCGAGGAACTGCACTGTAAGCCGGCACCTTATGTCAGTGCTTGGCACAAGAAGTTACAGCCATTCAGTTACTAAAGTGCTTTTTTTTTCTGCAAATGCAGCACGATTCTGTATGAGACTTTATTTTATAGTGCTTTGAAAATCGGGAGGTGTTTATTAATAAAATTAACACAAAACTCTTTCCTTGGGCTCATGGCAGTAGTTGGAATGAGGACTCACCAGCTTCATAGTATGTGTAGGCCACCTTAGGATCAGAAAACATTATTTAACTAGGCAATGAATGACACACCCAGCTGTTTTCTCCAGCTCCTTGCAGTTTGCATTCTTGAGTAAGAGATTTCTAAATCCTAGCACAGCCCCATCTTCTCAGGGTACAAAAACTTACCCCACACAAGTAACTAAATAGCCCATGGCATTTTTTACAACAGGCAGACCTTTTTTTTTACAGGTTCAGTTCTGTTTAGCGTCTCAGTCTAAGGTAGAGGAGTAGAGTTCATTTCAAAACGGAAAAAGATGATGTCTTTGTTTAATCACAGACATCCAACTTAAAACCAAATCAGAGAGATATTGACACCTGCTGAATCAAAAGCAAAACCAGCGGAAACTGCTTTCATTTGATACCTTAACTGTCATGTAGTGTATTGCCATGCATTGATAAAAGGGACTAAGGAAAAGTGATCTGACTGACCTGCAAGAGCCTGATATTTCTAAGATGTTCCATGCTGCCTATCACAAAAATAAAAAACTTCCCAAATAAGACCAGATGCCCACCTAGGAAGATTAATCGCAGTCACCCAGTTAGTACAGGAGAGGAAAGACCCCCAGACTCCAATCAGTGAATCAAGACCTTGAGCTCTGCCTTCCAACATAGAGGTGAACATGCTGGCTGATGGAACTTCTGAAGGTCTGCCTTTCATCAAGAATGGAATTTCCATTCCAGCATTGTACAAAAAGCTGGTCTGTATTTCAGCAACTCACCAAAAATTGTCAGAAAACTCTACCCAAAAAATCCCTTCTCCATACAATTGCCAGTGGATTCATATCACACTTGTATGTGAAAGCACACCTTAAAGCCTGCTACTGCATCATGGGTGCAGGCAACTCACTACACTGGTAAAACGCCTGTTAGTTAAAGAAACAAAATATGGAAAACATGCTAAACACTGTAAACAGCCTTTATCACAGCATATTTTGAAGTAACAGGTTAGGTGCCCCAGTTAGACGCAGGCCTTGCTGTTTCAAAATCAAAAGTAGGTTTTAACAGCTCCATGTGGCTTTTAACACAGCACAGATCAAAATCTGTACAAGAGCTCTGCCTTCTGTTGCTTTTGGGTAGGAAGGACATTGCTGAGCAAATTCCTCACAGCATGTCTTTGCAATGTACACTTTAATGAGCTGTTGTATCTTTCTCAAGAGAAAGGAAGAGTCTGGAGACTGACATGCTTCACGGCATTAGAGTTCGTAGTCATCTGGATGGTAGAGCTCACTCATGAGGCGGTATATGTAGGAAGGTGCATTACCCCCAATGTTAGAAATGAAAAGAGTAATGAGCTCTGGAGGGACGTAGTCAAACACCGGGCAGTGAACGTTGATCTTTGCCAGGATCTCCCCTGTAAAATGAACACCAGCAACATTAGGCAGAACAATTCAAAGAACATTCAGCCTTCTGCACATCTGCAGCCTCCTGAGTCCCTGAAGAAACTGGCTATGCATATGCCACCCTGCTGTCAGCGATGGAATTTCCTGAATACTTTCCAACTTCCTCACTGATGTCACTGAATTACAGGTACACAGCAATCTTGGGTGGATGGCAGCACTTCTTTTGGTAGTTTTTACTGATAAAACTCCAGATCCTCCCAGTTTACTAATTGCCAAAAGAAATGCCAGTATGTAATCAGAACACAAGAATCCCAGTGCGGCCAAAGTTATTCTTTAAAGAAAAGCTCAGAAGTCCGAACCAAAAAACCTTTGCCAAACCTGGTATCTTAATTTCAAAAGTCTTTGTCACATAGAAATGGGGCTCTGAAAGAGACTGCTGTCTGAAAACGGGCTCGGGAGCTGATGCCTTTCTAAAGATGGTGCTTGTGTGGAAGCCCACTGCAGAGATACTGGGTTTCAACCCAGTATCTCATAACAAAGTTTCTCATAACCAAGTTTCAAGAAGTAAGCATGAGTTGTAGGAAGGAACAGATGCCTTCATTGTTGGGCATCTGTTCTGTCCCACAGGAAACTGCCTGGCACCATTGTCACAATGCTATAATAAACCACTATTTCAGAGCAGAAGCAAAAGTGCAAAGATAGTGTTCGAAGGAAATCCTTTTTCTGCACTTTCTGTAATAGAAAGTTACATATAAAACAGAATGGTTCCCAACATCTTTTTTTCCTGTGTAAGAAAATAGGAAAGGATTTTCTGTCTTGGGCTACAGGACAGTCTTACGTTTAAATTTGTGTGAGGGTGTAGTGGAGAGTGTCCCTGCCAACGGCAGGAGGCTTAGAACGAGATAAACTTAAGGTCCTTTCCAACCCAAACAATTCTATGATCCTATTACAGAAAACAAAATATTAAAAATTATAGCCCAGACCAGCTTGACCGGCCTGTATAAAGAAGCAGCAGTACCTTCTGTGAATGGCAGCACTTCCTGTGGTGACACAAACTTGTGGAATGAATCTTCTTCATTAGGGAACTGAAGGAGAAAGAGTACAGAAATGTCATGAAAAAGAGACCGCCTCGTTATCCTTGTGAAAACATATCCTGGGTGCTGGAAGGAACTAAAGCAGAGGAAGATGACTTGTCAGGTGACACTACATCTGTCTACAATGATTACATAGCTCCTGTGCCTAGAACCTCTGTAACTTCTACAGCTGAAAGGTTTTCCCTCAGGGCTTTTAGAACCTTCTATGACCTGGCCAGCCTTCTGCAAAGCCCAGGGAACTGGGGCAAAGAAGTGACTTCCTCATCTGCAACTTCACCTGACGATACTGAAAAAGTACTGAGTGTAAGAAACAGTTTAGAGCATTTCCATCTACCACCTCTGTCAGTACACAGGGTCTTTCAACACTGAACATAGAAACTGAAATCCATTGTGGCTGAAGAACAGTAAGAATGGTGATGTCAGTCTCTACTACGCAGTGGTCTACAACCTTATACACAATGCACTGCTTACTCAACATGCGTGGCAGAGGAGTGCTTCAAGGAGATCCTGAGGTGTGCCAGATTTGGGTGAGGATCTCTCTGAAGGAGCAGCGCTCCATGTGGGAGATGGCACATTTACCAACCTCACCTTGGGACAGATGGCGCTCTCCACCATCATCTCCCATAAGCATAAACTCACCCCCATCTCTATGTAGAGCAGATGCAGTCCTGCAGAGCTGCTGTACATACCTGCGGTGAAAGCTTGAACATGGGGGCACACACGATGAGCGGAGTGGAGTGGTGTTTAGCTGCCAGTGCCAGAGTGTGTGTCCCACTCACAGCAATCAGGGCGCCGTTGGCCAGGATTGTCTTTGTACCAATGATGACCTTAAAAGGCAAATCAGCATTAGCTAACATGTTCCACAGCAAACTGGGGAAGGAAAGCTTCCTGGCTTGGATGCTGCCGGATGAGCTGGAGGAGGAGTCTGTCAGAACAGCCAGCCAGCCAGTGGCTGGAGTTACAGGGCAGCTGGATGCCTCATCTGTTTCATCTGGCACTGGTTCTGCACTGAGGTGTTCCTCTCTAACAACAGCATGACTCCAGCATGGCGAGGCCAGCACAGAGAACTTGAGAGGACAAATGTATGTTCTACTGCAGGGAACACCAAGCAGAAACTGGGCTGTGTTCCCTGCTGTTTTACAAGCCTGCAAAAGTAAGCTTTGTACAAATAACTTGACTGCTGGCTGCAATCTCGATGTAAAATGGTGTGGCTGGATTTTACAAGTACCTTTGGGGTTGGTGGTGGCTGGTGGGTTTGTTTTATTTTGTCTTTGTTTTGTTTGGGGTTTTGGGTTTTGTTTTTTTTTAGTTTGGGGTGCCAAGTCTTCACCTCTATAAAAGCACAGAAGAAAGGTCTGTTTGAAAAGACACACCTTGGTGATTCCCTTCACCGCCCATCTTGTGTTCCAGGCAACAGGTTTCTCTCCTTTGGAAATGCTGCTTCTTGTTCTATTTTCTTTAAAAGCTGAGGCTAATCCTTTGAGGCTCTCATGGCTTAGTTTCTTGGAACCATGCTGCCTGTTAGCCACTAAGGCAGAAAAATCTACCAGCATGCAGTTAGTCACCATCATACTGACTTGGGCTTCCGCACTGAATCTCCACCCCAGCGGTAAGCAGGGCCTATTACACTTTTGAGTCTTCAGTGAAGAAATGCATCCATCACTGCTGGGACCTGCAGCTGGTTTGGGAGGCCCAAGCACCCAGCCCGCTGTGAACTCCCTCCTCTAATGGAGCGCTTCTTACCTTATTGACTCGGGACATGACAGCAAAAATAGCTGCATCACTCATGACAGTAGTTTCAATGTTCTCTTTAGACAGCCGGACAGCCATTTCATGACCCTAAAAAGAGGGAGAATCAAATTAATCCCCTGGGACACAGCTCCTGCAGTGCAGCTGTGGAGACATTAGCACTCAGTTCTTGTCTGAACTGCAAAAATAGTGAGTGACAGCACAAACAGAGCCCTTTGCCTGAAGGACACGGGGTAGGCCAACAAGTGGTCTTCAGTCTCTCAGCTGCAGAGGAACTTCCATAATGCTCAACTTGCCTCCAGAGAGAAGAGCTCAGTAAGAACACACGGCACAGCACAGCACCTGAAGACAGTCAGCCTGGGCCTTACCTGGCAGAACGGCGCGCACTCTGCTACAATGACCTGGAACTTCCTCTTGCGAGCAGCTTCCTTCAGGAACGCCTCAACAGTGCGCGAGTAGCCAATAGTCATGATCACCTCATTGGAGTGGATGTGCTCCAGCGCCTGCATAGCTATGTTATCAGTGGTGCCCTCTGTAACAGAAGGAAGCCACGGATGGAAAAGTAGCCAGGAAAAGCAACATATGGTGCTGCTAGGGCTGTCCTCCAAGATAATTTTTTACTAAAGCAATGCTATAAGCACTGGTAGAGCCAGAGCACCTTTTCTCCCTGTTCTTTTCACCAGCGGAGAGGGACCACAAAGCTGGCCCTTCAATGCCCTGTGCTCCCCAGTTACTCATAAAAATAGCTGTACTGAATGAGGGGGGTGGCCTGTGTCAGCACTGCCCCGGATAGCACCATGCCCACGTAAACAGTGGCAGAAACTCAGTTTTACTCAGTTTAGTGGTTTTACAGTTCAGTAGCACCAGAACCACATAGAAAGGAGATGCAACCTGGGCCTCCCCAGAAGAAGGGTCAGGTGCCTGATCTATCACACGATCGCAAAAGACGGTATCACCGTGCTTTGTGACAAGGGCCAGGTTATACGTGCCCAGGGAATTAAGTCCAACCTTGGCATAGTTTTGATACTCTTTTTCAGAGAAGACAAGACCTCCCAGAAGACCAAGAGCACAAACCAACTGACCCTCCACAATGTCCCACCCATCTCCCTGCATGCCAAAGAGGACTTAGTATTAGTCCAGGGAGCAGCAGGACTTCCATTCCTTAGTTCCTTCAGATTAAGCCTCCCAGAACCTTGCTGTTTTCTTTCCACCTAAGAGGAGGTGGAAGCATCAGTCCCATCCCATAGAAGCTCCACTCCCGGGGCAGTTCAGACCCATCCGTACCTAGTTCTATTAGTAGCTCGTTAATAGCTTCAATAACATTAGCTCTGAGGGGAGGATAAGGGGTGCTGAAATCCTCGCTCAGTCCTCCGGAGGTCAGGAGTTTGTGTAGGGATTCTTGCTGGTCGCTTTCCTCACTGCGCCCATGAAGCCTGCAGGGAGAAGCAGCCCTTGAGCCTTGGGAGAGAGCACAGGGGCACGGCCAGGTGGAGTACCATCCCCACAGCACAGCACACCTGGATGTGACCAGAGAGGAAGGAAAACCAGGCACAGGAGGCACACCGCGCCACAGAGCTTCCCTAGCTGTCTCTGGCAGACAGACACTGAAGCTCTGCCAGGAAGCACCTTCCTAAATTGTGTGCAAACACTGCAGCCCATAGGTGAGGAGCAGAACCAAAGCAGCTGCTCCAGTAGCATGGACCCTCCCAAGGTCAGGGCACAGACTGTTCTCGTGCACCCGCAACACACACACAAGCAGAGTATCGCTAGAGGAAGTGTCATCAGCTAGGCTGAGAATGACAGGTTTTCTTTGATGTCAAACTCACAGAACCCCCCTACAGGAAACGGGGGAAAAGGGAGTGATGGAAACCAAAGGGGTCTCACAGAAGCAGCAGAACACTGCACAGAAGGGCTGTTCTGAGCTCCTTGGAGAGGTACAGGCAGCAAGAGAAGGCGGCTTCACCTGCCATACTCCTCCCGAATAATCTTCAGCACTCTCCGCACCATGTTGCCCACGGTTGTCTCAGATGGCTGGGCTGCCGTCATCCTCTGGCCCTCTGTCCGGATCAGATCCATGAGCTCCCCTAAAGAAGGGAGGGCCTCGGTTACCGCTGCCCAGAGCGAGTGTCAAACCAGTGCACCCACCCCACGACAGCCCAACGGCTGTGGCTGGCTCTGGCGCAGGGAACACAACACCCAGAAAGAGCACGGAGGCACGAGCAGGAAGCCACTTGCAGAGCAGCTCGTTCCACAGGGTTTTCTGTACATGAGTCACATAGACGCGACACAGGCTCCGAACTTACAGAAGCCCATGAGCAGGGAGGTCAGTGAAAGGAAACTGCCGGCTGCTGGAGCGGCCAGCGCTGGGGCTGACACCCCTCAGGGGAGCGCAGTGCTGCGGCGGCCCAGGTCCTCGCCCAACGCCGCCGGGAAGCGAGGCAGGCTGCAAAGGGCTGCGGTGCGGCAGGACAAGCACCGGGAACCCAGACCCCGCTTCCCCGGGCCGCCCCGCCTCGCTGCTCCCCTCGCTGACGGCCGCGACCGGCGCGCCGGACCCTCGAGGCGTCCCCGCCCTCCAAAGCCCATCCCCACGGCCGGGCCCTGCCCCCGCCGCGTTCCCGGTGCCGGGGAGAAGCGCCCTCCGCCGCGCGGCCCTCACCGGCGCGGCTCCATCGCCCGTGCGCGACGATCTTCCGCAGCAGCGACAGCGTCTGCCGCGCAGTGTCCTCGGAGCGCGGCCGCTCCCCGCCGCCCCGCAGCCGCGCCACGAAGGCCTCGATCTGCTCCGACAGCTCGGAGCCGCGCTCGGCGGCGCCCGGCATGGCTCCGGACGGGCTGCGCCCCGCCGCCGCACGCACCGCTTCCGCCGCGCCGCTTCCCCATTGGCGGAGCCGCCGATGTGCTGCCAGCCCTCCGGAGGCTGCGTCGCCAGTGGGGAGCGCGGTGCGGGCTCCGGGCACAGTCGGGAGGCGTGTGCCGGCCGGCCCCGCGGGACGGTCACCCCCGCGCCTAGCCTGCGCGCAGGGCAGTGCTGCGGGCCGGCATCAGGGAGGGCCTGCGCCAGGGAACGCAGCGTCAGTACTGCTGGGCAGGAGCGGGGAGCCAGCCGGCTCTGCGGAGCAGCGGGGAGAGCCCGTGTGCTGCGATTTACTTTGGACCGCGAGGTGTCCTAGACGCAAAAAGCCAAAGCAAATGAGGTGGGAAAGGCGCAGTTCCTGGCAGTGCAATTGTTCATGCTGGCAGAGCCAGAACCGGCCCTGGATAAGGCAGGAATGTAGCTCCTTTGTATCTAGTTCCTGGAGCTCTGTGTTCAGGGGGCAGGCAGGAGCCGTGGAATTCTCACTGCGGCGCTGCTTTACTCCGTGTCTCTGCTCTGTGTCCTGTTGTTTTTAATTAGGAAATCAAAGCAGACTGGTTTATGCTGGAAGGTTTCAGCGAGTGCTTCATGCAGGGGCCTGTAGAGCCTTGGGTGCTCATGGCATCTTTCTTGTACGTTGCCTGGTGCTCCCAGGACTTGCCCTGCAGCCAGCTGCCACCCAGGGACTGCTGGGTCTCAGCAAGATACCAAAAGCTGGCAAACACGGTCTTGAAGACGCGCTACCTGTGATTTGTCACCCAAAGCCTGGGCTGCACTGGGAGCCCCTCCACACGTCTCTTCTGCCGCTTCCCCAAGTGCCACTGTGTGCCTGGAAGCCAGAGACCCTGGCAGCCTGGGGAAGAAAGCTCATTGCGTCCCTCTAATGCCTGGCAAAAAGCCATGCATCTGGGCTTGCCTGGGTGTGATTCGGGGGTTGCTGCTGCCCTGACTGGAAGTCGGTTTCCCTCCTTCATGGAAGTTTGTCTCGTCCTTTGCCTCTGGAGAGACTCAGAGGGTTACAGCATTTGACCTGCTGATGGTTTAGCTGTGCTGGGCCCCACTGTGCTGACCAGACACATCCTTGTTCCCTGCTGCCTTCTCTTCCCCCTTCTCCGGAGCTTTAGGGATCTGTCTTCTTCCATCTTGCGTGAATTGGAGGCTCCCTGGAGCAAGGTCTGCCCAACCCTGCATTCGAGCAGGGTAACACCGTTCCCCCTTTGCCCCTCTGTGCAGCTCATCGCAGGCAAGGCAGGGGTGCACTGCCTACGTCTGCTGCCGGCTCTGCCCGTGCGTGGCTGTATACCGGCTGCCATGGGGTGCAGAGCCCGGTCCCACGCCGCGGGACCCGCCCTGGGATCGGGGCACGCAGTCAACTGGCAAAATAAAGTAAATTGAAAATCATTGCTTCAGAGCTTTCCTTTGCTTGTTTACTTGTCTGGGTAGTAAACAGCAGCTCTGGGAGGTTAGGCAGGAGGGAGAAGAGGAAGGGAAACCGGACTCTGAGGTTATGACCTCCTTGTGGATGCTGGGCTGTTTACATTCCCTGCTCTGGTCCCAGTAACTATTGCGGGCCAGTTTCTTCTCAGGGCCTGGCCTGACTGCAGAGGTTTTTCCCTGCTCACACTGTTCCTGCCCTGTCCCTACAGCACTTTCTGCTGGGCACCGCTGCCACAGCCAGCCAAAGACGGCTGGCAGTCCAATGTCCCTTGGGGCAGAGTTCTGCACTTGGTCTGCTGCCTTGTATTTCATGAATGAAAGCTTCTGAATGGGGATTTCAGGAGCAATTAGCCCTGTGTAGCTGAGCTGAGCCAGAACCCGTGGCACTCTGGAGAGCTTGAAGGCAAATCCCAGGCTCTGGCTGCTCGGAGGGACTGTGGTTACAAGATATCTGGTTGTTACTAGCCAGCAGCTGCCACCAGGACCCAGTGCGTTAGGCAAGAAGTGCTCAAGAGGGCTCAAAAGGAGTGGGGATGAGGAGTGGCAGTGCGGGGAGCATAGGGCAAGTGGGGAGAGCAGCTGGGAAGATGCATGTTGGTGTCCTGAGCTGAAATCTTGCCTGGAGGGCTGCCATGGTCACTGTGGCAGAGGCAATGTGGAGGGGTGTGTGTGTGTGTGCACCCTTGGGCAGCTGGAAGGAGACTCACCTGGTGGTCCTCAGCTGCTGGGTGTTGCAGAGTGGGACCCCCCTCTCCTGCCATGGCCATAGGCAGCTGCCTCCTGCGCAGCATGCTTTCCTTCCCTTCCCGGGTATATCCGGGTCCCCTGGGGCAGAGTTGGCCTCTGTGGCTTCCCAGCTGGTGTGTGAGCAAGCGAGGAGGCTGACACAGTGCAGCCGGTGCTGGCGCTGTGGGCAAAAGAGCTGAGCAGGGATGAGCTGGCCGGCCGAGCAAGGCAGCACGTTTTCTGGGCCTGCAGAGGAGCTGAAGTCTGGCTCATCTCCTCGGAAAGCTGCCAGCCTGGCCGGGACAGTGTCCTGCTCTGTGCCAGCAGGGATGGCTGCTGGAGACACTGCTTCCCTCCACCCAGTGAATTCTGCATCCCCAGGGGCTGAATGTTATCCTTCCAAGTGCTTGTGTGAGGGAGGAGAAGGCAGGATGGAGGCTGGGAGCACGGGAACATTGTGTGCTGGGAGGCTGTTTGGATTAGAAACTCTCGGTGGATAAGTGGGCTGGATGAAATGCCAGGGAACGGAATCAAAGTTTGCTGAACTCTAGTAATTGGACTTGTCTGCAACACCCGGGTAAGCAGTGAGCTGCTCACACTCAGTGCAGGCGAAGGGAAGGAGCCAGCAGGCGAGAGGCGGCAGAGCCGTGGCCCAGCAGGAACAACAGCAGGCTGTCGGCACAGCATAGGCTGTGAGGACTGGATAGGTGCTGTGGGAAGAGGTAGCGTAGGGTTGTTGCTGTGTGCCTAAGCCACTCACTGAGCACAAGCGGCTGAGACGAGGATGGCATGGTGCGTGGCAGGAGGGGGCACGTGACCACAGTCTTAAGGAGGAAGATTCACCAAAGGCATCTTTGGTGTGACGTGGCTGCTCTTCGGAAAGTCTATGCTAAAAGACCTGAGACGAAAGTGGAGGGGTCAACTCAAGCCCAAAACTCTCAGCGCCCATGTGTGGAGGCAGGGCTGTAAGGAGGCAGGAGTGAATCTGCTGAAGGGCTGAGGGAGCCCAAACCAGTGTTTTCTGCATGCTACAGGGGAGAAAGTAGGTCACTTAGTACGCGAAGGGGATGGAAGTGATGGTCTGAGCTGCGTGTTGAATGCATGAGCTGAAAACTCGAGCTTCCAGGGAAAGACGACGAAAAACCCAAACAAACAGCTGGTGATCCAAAGCAGGTATGTGAATAGTTGGACAGCTCAGCTCTGTGGGTCTGGAGGCGCACGCACACGTTGCCTGAGTCATCGGCAGTTTTAGCATGCTTACCATTCACAGCTGACACTGCAGGTATCAGGGCACGTGTTCTGCTGGTCTTTGCTGATGACCCCGGTAACAACTGTCCCCTAAACTGGTCATCCTCAGGGAAGCGTGGCTGCTGTAACCACCTGGGTGGTCAAGGAGAGGCAGGCAGGGCTTGCTATGGGGAGTTACAGGATGGATTCAGTGCCTCAGGTTAGCAAAGGATTTGATGCAGCTCCTTGCTCATCAGCCCACATGTACGTGCACCTGTCTGCCTGGAAAGCGGCTGCTGGCTCATCCTCATGTCAGCGCAGCACCCACGGGCAGGCCGAGCCCATAGCCAGACCCTTGCGGTACTGATGGAGTCCACGCTCTCTATGGGAAATGAGTAGGTGGCTCTGAATCTGGCTCAGGACCATCTCCTGCCAGCAAGTTTGCCATTCATGCCCCCCTCCTTTTTGGAACCTCAAAAATAGAGACCGAGGCTGGGAAGCAGGAGGGGTTTTCTAGGGCTCGCTGTGGAAGCAGCCCAGGCTGGGGTGCCCCTCGCCTTTCCTGGCCTCTGGGAGAGGCATGGGAAGCTGGCGTCCATCACCTCCCCTGGACATGGAACTTCACTCGTCGCCTCGTTCATCTGTGGCAGTTCCCCAGGTCTCCTCTCGGGATGCAGGCAGCTGGAGAAGCGGGTTCAAAGGCCGGGCTGGGCAGGAAGAGGCGAGGGAAGTGTGGGAAGTCGCTGCGTGTCATGTAGGAAAACAAGCGCCGGCAAGGGACGAGGCAGCGCGGTGTGGGACTGGGCGGGAGGTGCCGGCCCCAGCATCGCTAATGGTGTGCGGGGCCTCCATACCCGGAAAAGGTGTTGGCTTTGCTCAGTGCCACCAAAGGCACTGGTGGCTCGGAAAGCTCAGTGGCACCGCACAGGTGTTGGCTGTGGCACTGTCGCTGCTCAGAGGGCATGTGGTACGCTGGCCGGGCCGGGCAGGAGGTGATGCCAGGCTCGTCCCTCCAGGCCAGCTTCAGAGAAGCCCCTGAGCAAAGCTGGTGCGGCTGCAGGAAGCCAGGCCCTCAGGGCGAGACAAAGCACGGCCGCTTTATGGTTAACAAGGGGTCCATGACACCAGCAGTCTGGGCTGCTTCCTGGTCACTGGCCAGCTCCCCGCAGTTCCTCCACTCCCGGTGCTGCAGCTGGCCCCGGGCTCGCTTTGCTCATTGTCTGCTGCGGGTGATGGCAGTTATTCAGCGGCTGCCAGGTTTCATGCAAAGGGAGAGATGAGCCACTCCTCCGCCCACATTCTGGGAAAGCCTTTGGGATGAAGCCCTGCCGATGCACACGTTCGCTCCTCGAAGACGAGAGCATGCTGCAGAGCCTGCTTCCCCCCTCCTCCCGGATCCCAAATCCCCCCCTTATCAGCAGGCATGATGCTGGGGAGCAGAGTTTGGAAACAGCCCGGGCTGCTGACTCGTTCTATACAATAGCGGAGCCTGCTGCTCCCCGTCTCCTCTCCTGTTTGCCTTCCAGAGGCAGGCAGAGTCTCGCCATCACTATTATTTTGCTTTGTGTCAATATTATGACAGCTAAAAGCGGGAGCGCTGCATCCACTCGATAAGCAGCCAGAAGCTCTGGGCTGGGTGTGGAGCGGGTTCGACTTTGGCAGGGGAGAACAGTGCCTGGCAGCCCCTGCCCGCAGGCAGGCTGGGCCAGGAGAGCTGGGAGGCAGGGGGCAGTGGCAGAGCAGAGGGTGATCCGTGCCCAGGCCTCTCTCCTCTCTGTTCAAGGCCTGTGGGAGATGAAATATGGTAGATGTGCAGAGTGTGTTTGGTTCTCCAGTGGAAAAGTAACCTCTGCTCTTTGCTGGGGAGAGGGTCTGCTCTGCTGGGAGAACCCCATCCGTCCCAGAGCTGCCATAGCCCATCCCTCCCGCCCCAGGTGGGCCTGGGGTGTTTCATCTCTTCTGGTAGCGGAGGGTCACAGAGGCTGCTGCACCAGCCTGTCCCGATCACAGCTTGTTTGGGCTTTCCCAAGCAGAGCGCTCTGCAGCTGCCAGAAGGAAATTCCCATAGACTTCCTGGGGCCTGGGGGCTCTGCTCCCACTCAGGGCTTCAGGCAGGGAGCTCATGCTGAGCTGTGCTGTGAGTGCTGCGTGTCCATCCCAGACTCTCAGCACCTTGCGTGCGAGGGGCTGTTGTTTTGGCGCGGTACCTGCCTGCCCTCAGGAGCCCACTGACGAGACGCTTACCTGTAGGCACCCACGTATGCTTGGGGCTGCGGTTCGGCTCCCGGTGCCTCGCCCTGCTGCAGGGCTCTGCTCCCCTGCAAACACCCACAGCCTGGAAGGTCCCTGTCACCTGGGGCTGCCCGCCCTGCCACTGAGCGCTGCGCCCAGCAGTGTGTGCTGTCACCTCCCACCGGGCAGTGCTGACTGAGGGCTGGTCGTTATTAACCCTCCCATCTGCTGCTGGCACCTACCCGCAGCTTTGCCCCGGGGAGAAAGCCACTGTCCCCAGCCGCAGGCTCAGCCTCAGCACTAAACTAGCCCTGCACTGCAAGACGGAGCGTTGGGCTGAGCAGCGCTTGGTCAGCCAGCCACCAGTGTGTTTCTGGAGCACAGGCTGGTTGTTGAGGGCTGCAGCTTCGCAGGGCTCGGGTCTGGTGGTCGCAAGGACTTCCTCCCTCGTGCCATTGTCCCTGTGTCATTGGGGATTTAAGCTGTGCCTGGGACTAGCAGCCAGGCCTTGCCACAGGTTCCCCTTGCCTGGGTCTCCTGCCTTGAGCCCTCTCGGGCAGCTCTGGTGCCTGTCCCATGCTCTCCAAACCTCGTGCCTGACCTGGGCCAGCCCTGATGCCTGGAATCCAGGGAGGGCAGATCCCGGTCTCCCCAGCATGGGGCCGTGCCGTGCTGTCAGGTGCCTGCGGTGTCGGTCACCGGTCCCTGGGGAGGCCGAACTCCCCTCCTGAGGAACCAAAACAAACAGCAGAGTTCCTGCCACGTGCGGCCGGGGCTGACTAAGGCCGGACGCTTCCGCCCGCTGCGGGCAGCAGCAGCCGGGGCCGCAAGCCACCACCATCGGGGAGAGCAGCACGGCCCATTTCCCCCTATTGTCAGCCTGCCCCTCGACAAACACATCCCCCTGCGCACCTGGGCTGGGAGGAGGCTTTGACCGCACAGCCACCGGGAGTGAGGGATGCGCTGCCACCACAGCTTGGCTCTGGGAGCCCTTGAGGCCCCCGGTGCCATGCAGGTTGTTTGCAGGTTGTTCCCTTGAGGAGCAGCGCTGACCATCCAGGGTCACTGGTGCAGCCCTGTGTGCCTGCAGGGGCACTGGCGAGACCTGTGTTTCATGGAAGAAATCAGCACCAACCCCCTGGCAGAGGGGCCTGGGTTTCTCCGTGTGGAGAGGCTGGTGCCAGGTGAGCCCCTCCCAGACCATGCCCATCCCCATTCCCGTGTGCAGGTACACCCAACACTGCAGAGACAGCCTGCAGAAGATTGAGCTGGTTTATCTCAGCTACAAACCAAGTCCTCCTTGCTCACTTACTGGGGAGCTTAGGAGAGTCTAAGGGCTGGGGAAAGCAATCAAATGAAACACTGAGGGTGAAACACAGGCACTTTGGGATGAAGGGCAGTCACGGGAAGCCCAGTGCTTTACGTATTAATGCTGCTTTGACCCTCGGACTCCCATCACAGTGCAAGACGTAGGTAGCTGCAGGTGGGACTCTGTCTTGCTGGGCAGGAGTGGCAGCAGCTGCCTGAGGGGGTGGCTGTGCCCTGCACTGGAGCACAGGGGTACAGCCCTTTTCCCAGCAGAAGCCTCCGGGCTTCTGATCAGACTCCAGCGTCCTAAATAACAGCAGCACAGAAATAATGCCCAGAGGATCTCAGGGGGTTTCTCCAAAAGCTTTAGTGGTGGCACAGGAGGTCCTGGCTACAGTTGGCTTAGGAGCGATGCAGGGATGAATTTCTGTTGGGCTCTTTTCATCTGAGGTGCTGAACGTGGGATTTTGCAGGGGAGAAGATGCCTGTGATGGGATTTTGCTGCTCAAATAGGGCACATTTATGGAAAACAGGACTTAGAGGGACCTCGCCTGTGGTGAGCAGGATGAGGTTTTGTGGGGGAGAGCCTGTGTGGACCTCCTTCAGGGCTCATGGGCAGCCCAGGGCCCTCACCCAGAAGGTGCAGGAGGCACAGAGGTGAGCCCATGCCCTGGCAGGGCTGTGCCGTGGTGAGCTTCTAGCTAGCTAGGGGCGTCTGTCCCCACAGGACTGCCAGTGCTCACCTGGAGCAAGGACACCCATCCTTCCCCACCAGCTGCCCTCCCGGCACTGCAGGGAGGCGGCACAGGCTGGCAGTGGCATATTCAAGGTGCTGCTCTCAGCCCACAGCTGCCACACGCGGCGCACCACGGGGGAGGCATCTGCCCTTTAAGGAAATGTCTCTATTTGCCTTATGTCCCTTGAGCCTCCTCTGTCCCTTGTTCCCAAAGTGCGTAGCTCTGCTCCCCAGGGCCCGGTGGGAGGCAGTGCGAGGGACGTGCCGGTGCATTTATAGCACTGACCTCCAGCCCTGTCCTGCAGCTGGGTAAGAGTGGGCTCAGCCCCCAGGGAAGGAGCACGGGCAGAGGGGAAAGCGAGCAGCCATGGCCCCAGCCAGCTGGGTGTTTCTCCCCTGTGCAGGAGGATGCTGCTGGTCACAGGTTGCCAGTTTCCAAATATTATTTTTCTGCTCCTGTCTCTGCTGCGTGCTGCCTAGAAAGGGGATGCTCATCCCAGGAATGTAAACTCTGCCCATGGCCTCTGAGGAAATAGCTTCAGACCAGGAACAGGATTGCACTCGGCAATTAAGGGCTGGTCTCCCCAGCCACACAGCTCCTGGGGGAGAGCCCTTTGCTCCAGCGCCAGGGGCTGGCCTTGTGTCTGAGAGGTGGCCCCAAGGGACCTTCCAGCAAGGACAAGCGTGAGGCCCCGTGTGGTCACGGTCTTCACAATAACAGGATTCTGTCTGTCCAGTGAGTTGGCAGCAGCTGCTGCTCAGGGCAGCCTCTGGTCCGGGCTCTCACGCAGAAGGAAATGCTCCCTTCGTCCCGCATCTCAAAACCATCCCTGGGGAAGTGGTGGTGGTGTCCCTTGGCCCAGGTGGGTCCATGGGGGGGCAGAGGGAGAGCTCAGGTACGCTCCAGCCACCGCGGTGAGGCTGTTACCTGCTCCCTGCTGTCCAGCCAGGGGCAAGAGCGTGAGCAGGCACCGAACACCTCCCCGGCAGCCCCCGGCAGCGCTGTGCTGTGGTGCTGAGTGATGAACTGCAGCTCTCCCGGACCCCCGGCGGGGCCGGCGGGGCCGGCGTGTCTGTGCGCTTATCTCCACTGCATCTCCATGCTTATTTGCCAGGCCCCGCTCCAGCAGCTTTCTCACACGCTCAGCCTTACCCATGCCTGAAAGCTCTAACCGGAGCCCAGCTCCCGCTGACGCCTGAGCTGCTGCCACCTGCATGGCTCGGCGGGGATGGGGACAGGCAGCTGGCGCGTCCCGCATTCCCTGGGGACAGACCACTTAGGGCTGGGGACAAGCCACTGGCGTCCTCATGCTGCGGGGACAAGCCACTGGCGTCCTCATGCTGCAGGGACAGACCTCACACAGAGGTGGGCAGGGAAGTCCTGGAGCAGCCTCCCTGCTCTCCCAGGACAGAAACGTGTATCCTGACAGGGACACACGTCCCGTTATTTTCCTGGGACCCGCCGGCACTTCTCTTCCCACCTCCCTTAGCTCCAGCTTCCCTGGCTTTTGGGACTTAAAAATAGAACAGAAAAGGCCATAGAGTTGCTTTGGCAGCAGGGTTTGGACCTGATCTGCTCCAGGGAACCACTGTGCCCCCTTTCCTCTGAAGAGGGAGGGACACCCAACGGCAGACAGGACGGGGATGCTGTCCCTCGGGCTGAAGGGGCTGGAACCCCCTGCCAGGGCTTCGACGAGCTGGCTAGGCAGGTACAGGGCACCCTGGGGGGAATGGGGTGGCTGGAGGAACATGGGGCTGCTGGGTGGGCACGGGGTTGCCGGACCGGCATGGGGCAGCGCACGCTGAGCCTGGGAGAGGCGAGCAGGGTCCGGGGCACCCAGCGAGCCGAGAAGCCCCGACAGACAGCCGGTGCTTCGCTCCCTCCGGGATGCTCCGGTCACAGGCATGGAAGCCCCGAGGCAGCCCGATGGGACAATGTCCAGTGCCGGGCACTGGCTGCAGGGACTCTGCGTCGGGGGGCACCGTCCGTCCCTGGGGCCGGGCACCTGCTCCCGCCCCGCGGCGGGGCCGGGGCGGGCGGGGGCGGGGCGGCAGCGGTGAAATAGGGCGGCGGAGCGGGGCGCGCTCCCATGGCCCGGCGGCGGCGGAGGCGGCACGGCGGGGCCGGTGGCCCGGCGGCAGGGCGGCATGCCGGGGGCTGCGGGGCGGTAGCGGCGGCGCGGAGCCGGTGCCGGAGCGGCGATGCGGCTGCTTGGTGCCTTCCTGAGGCTGCTGGTGGCCGCGACGCTGGGGGCGCCTCCTGCCCCGGTGAGAGCCAGGGTGTGGGAGTGGGGTCGCGGTGGCGGCAGCCCGGCTCGGCCGGTGCCGCTGCCCGCGGTGGCGGTGGTCGCCGGTGCAGCTCCTCTCGGAGCTGGGTATGGGGGCTGGGGGGGTTCCCCCGTGCAGCCCCGCCAGCGCCCGCCTTTCCCTCCCTGCAGGCCCCGGAGGTGCGGGGGACCGCCAGCGCGCAGCCGCCGGGTGAGTTGGCAGCGGACGGCAGCCGGTGCCCCGGCAGCGGGGAGGGGGCTGCGCGCAGGGCTGGGGAAGGTATCGATACGGCCTGCGGCTGTTATCCCCCGTGGAGCCCCGCGACAGTGCCCGGGCTGGCAGCGGGCAGTTCTGCCGGGGCTCGGAGCAGCCCGTTCTCCCTGCTTTCGGCACCGGGCACCGCCGCGGGAGCTGAAGAGGAGTGTTCCTGCCCAGGAAAGCACCCCGGGCGCCGGAGAGGCGGCAAGTCTGGAGCAGGGCTGCTCTCCGCTTCGGCTCCTCTCTGCTCTTCCCGCTGGGAAGCCGAAGAGACGGTTCTCTGTCGCTCTGCGGGGCAGGGAGGCGAAGGGGGAGAGCGGAGAAGGAGGAGGCAGAGCTGTCGGGCAGGTGAAGAACGAGCCCATGGCGGTGGCTGTGTCCCCCCAGTGCGGCGATGGACTTTCTGGGAGCACAAGGGGGTCCTCTGCATCCCTGGGTCATGTGATGGAAGCAGGACCCCACCGCGGCCGCTGCACCTGCCCCGGCAGCGGCCGGCTGGGCTCAGGCTCTGGGCGCCTCTTTACAGCCCCTCACCCCGGTCTCTTGCAGTCCTGACCTTTCGGGAGATCTGGAACCGTAGTTTCTGCCGGCCCCTGGAGCAGCTGGTGGACGTCATCAGCGAGTTCCCCAACGAGGTGGAGTACATTTTCAGACCCTCCTGCGTCTCCCTGCAGCGCTGTGGAGGCTGCTGTGGGGACGAGGGTCTCCGCTGCGTCCCTGTGGAAACAAACACGGTCACCATGCAGGTAAACGCTGCTGCTGTGGGGCTGTGGCTGTGCCAGGGATGTGGTGGCCTCCTGGCCAATAGCTGGGAGGGTGAACTTGCAGCTTCACATCCTCCAGGCATCGTAGCAGCATGGATAGCAGGGGCGAGGGCTTATTCACACATGCCAAACCAGGAGGGTCCCGCTGCCTGCTCTTTGGACTTGTCCCTGAGGCTAGGTGACATCCCTGGTGGCACTGGCCTCGCTTCCTGCTTCCTTGCCCTCAGTGTGGTCCCTCTTGCTGACTGCTGTCACCTTTCCAACCTTCCCTATCCTGCAGTGGGGCTGCGGATGTCCCAGGTACCCATGACTTTGCCTGGTGGGTTAAAGCAGATGCTGCCCCTGAATCACAGAGAGAAGCAAGGCTCTGTGTGTCAGGAGATGCCTGTGGTGATGCTGACAGCGAGTGTGTGGTGGGGGCATGGTGACCATGAAGGGCTGCACCAGCCACGTTTACAGCCCCCACTGTGGGAGCTGTGTGAAGTGGGGTTGGAGATCCTGGGCTGCAGACATGCTGCTAGTCACCTTTTCCCAGCGTGCCTGGCAGCCATTGTCCTCACGCTGCAGTCCTTGTGTTGTGCTGCCAGGGATCAACCCACTCCTGCTTCAGGGAGCAGAGAAAAGCTCTGCTTTGCCTATGGATGACAGACTAGAGAGTGCCTGCAATAAATTACCAGTGAATTTGGTCCCTCGGAGGCTGAAAGTGTGTTTGAAGGCAGGGTTGGAGTCTCCAAAAAGTCTCCACTGAAGTGGAGCAAGAGCCTGGCATGAGCAGGCGGCAGCTCCCCATGCGCAGGTCTCCCCCTATGGAGATGGCTGGGTGAGGGATGGCAAGGCCAGGTACTTCCACAAGGGCTAGCATAGATGACAGCAGTGATGAGCATACCCTGGGAAGCCCCAAGATGTCCAACCCAAACTCTGGGCTGGGCCATGGACTGACATGTAACAGGGCAAATCCTGCAGCCCTGAGCTGGGGAGGCACTGTGGTAATGATTCCAGGCTCAGTGCTGTGGGAAGGAGGGGCAGGAGAAGGAGGGGAAGGAGGCAGCAGGCATGGGAATGGTCTGTAAAACATGAGTGTTCCCATCGGAGAAGGGAGATGTGCAAAGTGGTCAAATGTGTGAAAGCTCTCCTCAAAGGCAGGGACACAGAAACCTCCTCTAAGGCTGGGAAATCCCAAAAACATAAGGCTTCAATTACAGCCCTGAAGACACGGGGCGACACCAGCAGAGCCTCCCAGGCTGCCGGTGCGGCTGGGCCTGGCTGGTGCTGCCTGCGTGCCGAGGTGGAGCCTCTGCTGCCCGAGGTGCCGGGGAACAGGTTAGACATGCGTCTGCCTGTGAGGCTGCGGTGGCGAGGCAGCGCCGTGGGAGCCCTTCCAGCCCCCTCCTGCCGCTGGCTGGGAAGTAACCTTTGCTCCTCTTTCAGCTCCTGAAGATAAAGCCGAATGGGGAGGCTCCTTACGTGGAGATGGCGTTCACCGAGCACAAGCAGTGCGAGTGCAGGTAGGGACCCCCCCTGGCCGGTTTTGCACCCCTGTGCCACTCCAGTGAGAGCAACCCTCCGAGCTCACCATGTGTGAGCTATGAGGGGGGCACCCTGGCTCTGCTGGAGCCCCTTTCTCCCTGCTGCCTCTGTTTCCCGGTGCTTATGGCCCTTGCTCAGGTGCAGGCTGCACTGTGCTTTTGCAGTGGCCTCCCTGCACCATGCACTGTCTGCAGGGCTGGAGCTGCTGGTGCACTTTGGCTCTGTGAGCAGCAGTGTCTGTGCCTTCCAACCCCATGGCTGCCTTGGTGTGCTTGGCATGCAATCCTCTGGCCAGTAGGTAACCACAAGGCTGGTAGCTCTGAGGCAGGTGCCTGGTGGTGGCTCAGCAGACACCTCCATGGCTTGCCATACCTGAGCAGGACTGTGGCCCAAAGAGAAAGCTGAAGGGCTGGGCCTTGGGCCTCCATTTAAGGGAGGATGCCCCATCCATCCAGGGAGGTGGAGCAGGTGCTTACATCCAAACCAACAAATGAAAGCTTGAAATGTGCAGTGCCAGCCTGGTGTGGATGTGCAGCACCAATCTGCCACAGACCCCAGGCACACAGTTAACCCCTTGGGGTGCTCACTGTTCCCAGAAGCAGTGAGAGCTTGGGCAGGATGGGGCCCCTGCCTGGGGTCTGCATGCTTTGGGAGCCAGGAGCAGCTCCAGGGCTGCTCACGGACGGTCACTGCCACAGTATGCTTCAACCCCGCCTGCATGGGGGGTCCTGGCACTTGCTCTCCATCATGACCCCAGGGTGGTCCAGTATTGAGCAAACTGGGGATTGAGTGTTCTGTTGGGCAGCCATTAGACACAAGATCCTTGCCTGGAAGAAGAGCCTGAGGATCCCGGTGCTGGTATTCCCCTGCAGCTGTAAAAGCGGCTGTGCTGGAGTAGACCCAAGGCTTGTCCAGCTCCACTCTGTCTCTGAAGCGTCTGCTGGTGGATGCAGAAGGGAGAGTAGGAAGAAGCACATGTGTTACTTCCCCCCTATTGCTCTGCTTCCAGTTATTTTCCATGCAGGGAATTTCCTGAGCCTGTTGTGGTTTTCCTACCAAGGGTGACTCCCAGGGGATCTCCTACAAGCACTCATGCAGGCTGCCTTTGAATCTCTCTAAACTTCTTGCTTCTGCAGCAACTTTTGGCTTCTCCTTAAGCTGCCTTCCATGCTTTTACAGCGTTCCCCTTTGACGTGTAGTGGGGGTGCAGTGGATGTCCTGGCCTTGGCACCTCTATGGGATGCTTAAGCCAAGTATGTTGTGGCTGTTGTCTGAGAACCACTACTGAGGCTTTGCAGCAAATCCCACATGTTACTGAGGACGTTGCATGTTGTTTAAGCAGCTGAGCTATGAAAGCTGTCACTGAGAGCAGCTGAAACTGAACCTGTGCTTCCCAACCTCGTGGGCAGAATGTCACTTCCCTGGGGGAGCTGCCAAAGCTGACCATCCCCCTGCCCCTCTGCTGTCTTTGTCTTCTCTCTGTCTACTGCAGTCAGTTCCTGTCTGAGGAGATGATAACATGAAAGGAAGTTGTATTTGGTCTGGTTTAAGCATGAATGATAACAGGTAGATTGTGCTGCACACTGGGACAGCAGCCCAACAGCCAGCATTGCCCAAGTAGCTGCTTTACTGTCCTTTTCCTATCCCACAGGCCCCGGCAGGACCTGATGAGGCTGGGAAGGTAAGTGATGTCAGGGGCAGTGTTATGGGCTGGGGTTGTGTGTCTCATCTCCCGCACATCAGCCTTTCTTGTGGTCCTTTCCTTTCAAAGGAGAAGGCCTAAGGGCCGAGGTAAGAGAAGACAAGGGAGGACGAGACGTAAAGGCTGTGAACTGTAAGTGAGCATGGGCAAGTATGGGTGGTGTCTTGTGGGTTCATTTCTTTGGGATAAACAGGTTCATTAAGCCTTTAGGTCTTTACTGACACTGTAAGCAGTGAGGAGTTTGTCTAGAGCAGGCACAGGAGAAAGCAGGACAGCAGGGACAGTGAGTGGCTGTAGGGAAATGGGCCTCTTACTGAAGGCTCAGTAGTTTCCAGGCCCAGCTGCTCAAAGCTGGCCAGTAACATCCAGGGTGGGTATGGATGGACGGATGGAGTTACCTGATGGTGTGTGGCTCTATCACTATCACAGACCACTCTGGATTTCCTGGATCCATGAATTTCCAGTTTTAGCCTCATCCTGCTGTCAGCTGTGTCCTTCCTGCTGTCCTTGGCTGGTCATTGTTTGGGTTACCTTACCCTTTCCCTCCTTACATTTAGCTGACTCTTCAAACGGCTTGCTGTAACAATGCAGCCTGAACTCTCACTGCATGCATTTTTGGGGTACGATGCCTATGGCTGGCAATTCCATGTTGTATTTCCCTGTTTTTTCTGAAGCCTGCTGCTGAGGGCTCAGCCAGCACCTACAGCCCCATTCCCCTTGCTCTTCCCTGGTAAGGGGCTGTCCATGGTCCCTAGCGCTTTGGTTTGGTGCAGGTGGTGCTCAGCACAGAGAAGGGGGAACCTGAGGCACAGTGGGTGAGCCTGGAGGTCCTGGTGTCCCTCAATCCCAGCAGTGCTCACCCATGCCATGCTCTCTTTGCAGATGTGGCACACCACGCAGGTAGCCTCCGCTCTGCTGCTGGCCTTGCTCCTGCTGCTTGGGTTTGAGCCAGCAGTGCCTTCCCCTGGCGTGAGGAACTTGTGGAGCTGTGTCTTGCCGTGCAGTGAGGGGAGTAGGACTCCAGCAGGGAAAAGCTGACTGGACTCTTGCCTGGCCCTGGCTGGAATGCAGTCTGCAACTGAGGACTCGCTCACCCCATCTGCACCATCAGCAGCAGGGCAAAAGGACCTGTGACCAGGCCTGGGGCTGAAGATGAGGAGCTCAAGCAGCATCTTGGTGTTTGAGGGCATCCTGCAGGCAATAAGGAGCGGAGCTAGTGGATGTGCTGCTGGAGCTGGCTGGGGACAGCATCATGGGAATGGGTGGAGGAGGCTTGGAGGGCTGCAGCTGCAGAACTGCTCTGTCCTGCCAGTGCCCTGCAGCTGGGGAGGAAGGAAACCCGGGGCAGGCAAGGCTGCAGGGCTGCGTCCGTCTGAGCCTTGGCATGGGGCAGCCCAGGAGGGTGCCTGGAAAGCCCTCTTGGAGGGGAAGGAATGGGATTTGGGGTTGCCAGGGCTCCTCACATACTTGCAGCCACATCCCAGCCTTGCCCTGCTCAATAAAACCTGGTGGGCGGATGCAGGTGCTGGAAGTGTGAGTGCTCCTGTCTGCTTCCCAGCAACTGCAGGCAGGGCTCTTCCCATGGGCTCTGTCCCAGGCTGGAGGGGGGGGCAGTCCTGCCACAGCCCAGCGGCTTGTCCCCAGCAGCAGGCTGCCCTTGTTGGAGATGGGCAGCCCATGGGTCAGAATCTGGCTGCTTCCCAGGCTGGGGGCTGCCCGTGTGCTGGAGCTCAGGTGGGTACTGGGAGACCCTTGGGAGAAATGCCCTTCTCCACCACACTGTAGCTTGGAGATAGTACCTCTTATTCACCATCCCTCACTGCTCACTGTCCTGTGGCTTTCCTTCTCCCTTGTTGGGCTGATGGAAGGTTAGGGTAGGGGGTGCAAGCTGCCTGTGGACCTTCCCACCCAAGTAACATTCCGCCAGGGCTCATTCACTTGGCCTGGGGGCAAGGATCATTCTGCTGTGTGGAGGGGGCTGGTGGCCCTCGCTGAGGTGGCTGTGGCTGCTGCTGTTTTCTGCTTTCCCCCCTCTGCCCAGGTCTGGCCAGCCCGTTTCTGTGTGCCTCAAGCAGTGCCCCTGGGGATCCTCTTATCCCCTTTCCTGTTCCTGCTCCAGGGGTGCTGGGGCTGGCTGCCAAATGCATCCTGTGCTGCTCCTTGCAAGCTGCACCTGGAGCAGTGCACATAGCTGGAAACCCTAAGGGTGAGCTGGACACAAGCATGCTTCTGGGGCACCCCCTAGTATGGGGTTAAAACGAAATCCAGGGTTATTATTGAAAGCTTCAAGCAGAAGGCAGGAGGGCAAGATGTGCAAAGGCTTCAACATACATTACCATCAAACAAGGTGACCCATAGTCACTTCCACTGAGGAACAAGGGAGCCTGATTCAGCAGGTGTTGGGGTCCAAGGCAGCTCATCCCTGCTTCTGACATAGCAGTCTGTAGTCAGGGCAGGCTCCCTCAGAGCTGTAATGCTGGTGCTGCTTGTGGCTGGCATAAGGACATGGGGTCTGGGGCAGTGATACCCTGGGAGGAAAAGGGTGAGTGTTGAGGTGATATGAACCTCTGTGCTGCCGTCATGCATGGACTGGATAAGTTGTGCCCTTGCAGCTGGGCATATCTTCCAGGAAGCTTCCCCTTGGCTGCTTCATGGATCAGGGGAACTTGCTGGTCCCCTTCCTATGCCACTCGGAGGCTGTGTGGGCCATGTGGCACCCAGCTGCAGTGGCCTGTCCTGGTCTGTGCAGGCTCTCCCCACACCCACATGCTGTTTCAGCCTTGCTGGTTGTGCTTTGAGGCTAAGGAGAAGTGTGTGCAGCACTTGAGGGATGTACGTGATGGGTTCTGCATTGTTTTTAACACTGAAAGTTCTACCACAGTAGTATTAAACCTCTAAAAAGGAAGTTACATAAACCTGAGGATGTTAATTAATAAAAGTAAGTTTGTCAAGAGTAGTGATTAAGGTTAAAAAATAATTCAAATGAACTCCTGCTGAGTGGCTTTCCCCAACAGCTTCTGGTGTCTGGCATCATCTCTTTGGCTGCTGCTTGGCAGTGAGCGTTTTCAGGCATGGAGTGTTGGGGTGCACACCAAGGACCAAGTGCCTGGGAGGGATGTGGCTGTCCTGCTGCAGAAGTGATGAAAGGATCAGCTCTGGCAGGGCAGGAGCAGGCGAAGTTACCACCAGCATGGGAGGTTTGGGAGCTGCATCTCCATGTGTCAGGGCTCCCTCCAGCTGCAAGGGGTGTTTCGTCGTGGCTTCACTGGCAAACGAAGGCCCCTGAGTGTCCTTGACAGAGGGGAGAGGGCTGGCACCCTCCTCGTCCCAGGGACTTCCAGCTGGACATTGCAGCCATTGGTGGCATGAGAGTCAGGTTGAGGGTCTGCTGCTCTGAGGAGGAGAATGGGGCTCCTGGCCCTTGAGTCTTGTGGCCAGCACCTGTTCACCCTCCTGAGGGGACCAGCAACTGTCTGCCTGTCCCTGCTCTGTGCTGCTTCGACCTGCTGGTCACACTTCTTTTGATGCAGCCCAGCATACAGTTGGCCTTCTGGGCTGTGAGCGCACATTGCCAGGTCATGTTGAGTTTCTCATCAGCAATATCCCCAAATCCTTCTCCTCAGGGCTGCTCTCAATCCATTCTCAGTCCCAGGTGCAGGATCTTGCAGTTGGCCTTGTTGAACTTCATGAGGTTCACACAGTCCTACCAGCCTGTGAACATCTTTCTCTTTGGCATCCCTTCCCTCCAGTGTGTCAACTGCACCACACAGCTCGATGTCATTGACAAACCTGTCGATGGTGCACTCAATCCCACTGTCTATGTTGCTGACAAGCAGCGCTGGTCCCAGTACTGACCCTTGAGGAACACCACCCGTCACTGATCGCTCAGACATTAGTGCATTTGTGCTGACGCTCCCCCCTCTATAGATCTGAAATAAGTTTGTAAAACTGAATGGGCTTGCAGGAGGTGGTAGAAGGGACAGCCAAGAGCCCAGGGCTTTGGAACAATGACACCCACTTGCAGGATGGAGGTCAGAAAGAATCACGGGTGCCCCGAGATGGGAAAGGACGGGTCGGGTCAGCAGGGAGCTGCTGAAACAGGCACACCAGGTAAAGGCAAAGGCTATTTAAAGAGCAACTAATTAAGTGTTATGGGAAGAAGGGAACACGGTGGCAAAAGCAGTGCTGAATGAACAAGAGAGCTTTGTTAATTAAGGACAATTACAGGTGAATAACGATGGCAATGGAGCAAGCGGAGCGGCGGCGCTCACCGCGCCTCAACAGAACGGTGAGGACCTGGCCTTGGGGCGGTGGCAGCGGGACCTCCCCCCGCCCCGGTCCGGTCCGGTCCGGGACCCCCGGTGCAGCGCCGGGAGGGTGGGGGGTGATGACCTCATCCGCAGCGAATCAGCGCCGTCCCCTCCCTCCCTCCCTCCCTCCCCGCCCGCCGGAGGATGCTGCCGGTCCCTGTCTCCGGTGCGGGATCATGAGCCGGGCGGAGGCCGAGCCCTGCTCCCGGGCGCTGGCGCAGGCCCGCGTCTACCTGGGGCAGCTGCGGAGCCGCGTCTCGCCGGCGGGCCCCGAGGGCGGCGGGCGCCGGGATTACCTGGTGGAGGCGGCGCGGCAGCTGCGGCTGGCGCTGGAGCGGGACGTCAGTGAGGACTACGAGGAGGCCTTCAACCACTACCAGAACGGAGTGGACGTGCTGCTGCGCGGCGTGCAGGGTGCGTGAGGCCTCCCCGGAGGGGAACCGGGGCATCCATCCGGGGAGAGCAGCGAGGGACCGGGGCGTCCCTCCGGGGGTTGCAGCCAGGCAGCCAGTGATCCCTACTGGGAGAAGGCTGAGGGGACCGCGGCATTTCTCCGGGGAATGTGTCAGTGGGACCAGGGCATCCCTCCTGGAAGCATAGTAATGGGACCAGGGCATCCTTCTGGGGAGTGTGGCAATGGGACCAGGGCATCATTCTGGGGAGTGTGGCAATGGGACCAGGGCATCCTTCTGGGGAGCGTGGCCAGGGGACCAGGGCACACCTCTGGGGAGCATGCAGCCTCACATGTTCCTCCCTGCACTGACCACAGTTGACCCCAACAAGGAGCGCCGGGAGGCCGTGAAAAGGAAGATCACACAGTACCTGAGGCGTGCAGAGGAAATCTTCAACTGCCACCTCCAGCGGGCTGCAGAGAGCAGCAACCCCACTGCCACGGTGAGGGGGGGGCGTGGGGTGGGATGGCAGCGGATCTGTGGCACTGGGACACACACACACACACACACATAAAGCAGCCCAGTGAGCCTCTTTGACTGCCTCTGCCAGATGCCACCATAAAGTGGTGTAGATAAAATGGCAGACACATCAGCTGCAGTGTCCTGACGTGCTCGTGGCTGTGAGGGAACTGACAGCCCTTCACCCTGCCTGGGTCAAAGAGCTGAGGTGGGCCCAGCTTGTCTGGGGTGCTCCCAGGACCCCCACTCCCTGATGTGTGTATGTTTAGCTTGCTGCCACCATAATGGAAATGGCCATTTTCAGTTGGACTGAAGCTGCTGGGGGGAACCACCTTGTAACATGTTAGAAGTATTGTCTTCCCCATCATTGTTCCCTTCTGGATGGAAACTAAAGAGAGCTCCTCGCTGCATGAAGGAGGTGGTTAATGAAGTGAGAGGGCAGTGAGGCAGGTAGAGTTGGGGCCTGGTGAGAAGGACGAAAGGAGAAAGGCAACTTCCTTCCATATCCATACAGATCCCCTTAGTGCTGAAGCAGTCCCTGTCCAGGTCCAAATTTTGGAGTGATTTTACATCTGCTGCAGGTGCAAGCTTTCCCTGGAAACTTTAGAAATCCAGGAGCTGGCCAGGAAAATGGTCCAGCTGATGTTAGGAATCAACCACAGCCATGGGAGTGTTGCCTCTGGATGTTGACCAGCCTGGCAGTATTGCTGCCTTCCCTGGAAAATGCCAGGACTTCTCCTACCCGCTGCCATGGACAGTAGCATTTCTGGGTCCCTCATGCTCTTCTCTCACTGCCTGCAGGGTTACAGCAGCCTGCGCTTCCGGCCCATCAGGACGCTGAGCTCGGCAGTGGAGAACCTGAGACGGTGCAAGGTTGTGGGAGTGATCGATAAGGTAATGGCTCGACCTGAAAGTGGGGGGGTGAGGCTGGGGCTGCACCAAAGTGTGAGCTGGATGGTCCTGGCAGCGGGGATGGGGGTGATGGGACCCTGCACACAAGCCAAGGAGCATGATGGTATACATCCATACCATTCCCACTAAGGAATATTGGCAGACAAGGATGCAAGACCCTTTAGGAGTTAGCTGGAAAATCTGTTAATGCCCCCATTACTTTTGCTTACCAGAGCTACCAAGATATTTACAAGGAGATTGATGCACCCAGTTCTTTCCCATGTATGGAATTGTGCTTGATGCCTAGGTACTGCAATGGTGGACTCCTATGGATAATTTAGACTTCTGCAAAAGACAAGCTATCTGCATGAATAAACTAATTAGTAGCTCATGGTCTTGGAGCAAAGATGCCAGGCTTACCATCTCCATACACACACTGACACACTGCTGTCCTCTGCATTCACACATCTCAGTTTGTGAGGGCTGATGTGGTCCTTCTGTCCTGCCCTGCTCAGGCTGGGATGGATGGCTCAGCACACCCCACAGAGCCCAGCAGGAGCAGCATGAAGCCCTCCTTTGTGAAGGAAGCAAAAGTGGTAGGGGAGCCACCTCTTGGTTTTATGAACTTCCTCCTCCCTGGCTGCATGACTGCCTCATTGCTAACACCCTGTGGTTTGTCCTTCAAGATTAGGGGTTTGAGTACCCCAAACTCCTCTAGCTGGGTGGGAGTTTGTTTCTGTTCCAGAGCTGAGTCCTTGGGCCGTTCCTGTAGGCTGTGTGTTGGGGTGGGAGCAGTCACTGTTTCTGACCATCATAGTATGTACCACTCCCAGGTGCAGATCGTCCAGGATCCTGCCACTGGTGCGACCTTTGTACTTAAGGTGGGTGCTTTGAGTTCCATCTGCCTGCTTGTCCCCGTCCTGCCAGAGCCTCCTTGCCCAAGCAGATGGCTGGGGCAGGTGAGAGGACTAAAAATAGCAGCTCAGGGAGGTGGTGGAGGAAGTTCATGTTCATAAAGCTTCCATAAGGGAAGCGGTTCTCCTCGATCATCTCTTTCTCTGCCTTGTAATGCTGCCAGCCAAGCCTTACGACCATGTGAATCTGGGCCAATCCCTGAAACAGATCATGGGTGAGGTGGGCAAGGTGTGCTTAGTACAAGTTATAGGGCATGCTATCTTTTTGGCTGGCTTCCTGCCCTGCCATGTGCTAGGTTGCAGGGAGTCCCTACCATGCTGTAGCACCCATCTATTTGTACCTCCTCAGAGCCTCCCCAAATCCCATGTTGAGACCCGTGAGCGACAGACCATCATCCCTCATGGGGTCCCCTTCATGGTCAAGCTGTTGTGCTACTCTGTGAGTGAGGACTCCATCTTCCTCCACCTGGAGCACGTGCAGGGTGAGTGGGGACAGCATTGCTTTCCATCTGTGGAGCATCCTGCTCTTATCCCCAACCTCCTTTTCTTTAAAATCTCAAATATATTTCTCCTGCTGCTTTGGGGCTGGTTTTTATAGTGACGGCACAAGCTGTCTGCTTCATAGATAGGTGGTGGATATCAGGGCTTGGAGACTTTGGGGAAGGAGCTGCTCTGCTGTCCTGGGGATTCTGGGGGTTTGGAAAGAGCTGACTCGGGAACTGAACTAGAAATGGGCCTGTAGAGACCTACAAGGAGAAAGGGTGTATGTGTATTATATGGAAACTAACCTTAAGGACAACTGAATCCTATGGGAGGGAATGGTCATGTCTTGAGGTAAAGGGGTTCACAGGGACCAGAGTCTTGAAAAGAAAAACTTCTTCATTTTACTGGCATTGTTTGACCATGACAGGAGGGTGATAGAGGAGAACCAAGTGAGGCGGTTCACCAGGATGTTGTAGAACAAAAGGATCTTTTGCTAAGACCTTTATAAAACCTCTTTGTTTTGTTATAAAAGAAGAGGTCACACTGGATTTTGAGTTCACACCAAAGAGAGGAAATGGAGAACTGGGGCATAAAGGGGTTCTGGTACAACATGGAGGTAAACTTGAGGCTTGTCACAGGTCCTGGTAAAGAAGTTTGATAATGTGGAGGTTTGTCCCAACGAGCTTCTTCACTCTCTGCAGGTTCAATGGATGTGTAGGGAGCAGCAGCTGGAGTCCAGCAATGACAAATGCAGGCTGATGTGCTGGAGAACAGCCTCAATCCTTGTGCATTGCTGTAGATGAATTTGCAGCCAGGAGCTGAGCGTAGTGAGGCTGGGAAGCCCTGGCACCGTGCTGTGGGCTCAGGGCTCACTGCTCTGCCTCATTACTGACCCATGAGCTCTGTGCTGTGTGGTGGGAGCTCTCTGGCATCTCTGTCACACAGGAGGAAAGTGGGAATGGCAGTGGGGTCAAGGGCATGTATGAACATGTGGAAGTGGTAGAGCTGGGATCAAGGAGACTGTGCAGGATGGGGAGCACAGCTGCTAAAGGAGGGGGTAGAGGTGTGCTAGGTCCCAGGGGAGGTTGAGCATGGTGTGCTCATGTGTTCTGCTTGGACTTGAGCACTGCTGCAGGGGAGATTAATGATGCTTGACAACGTCCCCAGTGTGTGGGCCTTGGCCTGTCCCTGAATGGACTGTGTCGGCAGAGGGGGAACCAGGGATGCTTTCTGCCTGTTACTTGTTCTCTCTCTGCTTTCCAGGAGAGACACTGTGGTCCCACCTCCGCTCCAAGTACCGTGTCCAGCAGGGCTCTGCAGATTCAAGCACTGTTCAAGCCCTCAGGGACCTTAGCAGGGAGGACGGCGTGGGAAGCTCCCAGGGCAGCAGCCAAGTCTCCATCTTCTCTGCTCGGACAGGCAGTGGCTTCCCAGGCTCCACAACCCACCGAGTACTGGGAAACAGTGACGCCTCTGCCCCTCGGGAGCAGACTCCCACCCCCACGGACCGTGTTCCGGCAGCAGCAGCCAAAGGCCCCGGCCACCTCAGCAGCCAGGGCCTGGTCGTCCACCCCTGGGATGCCCTAACCAGCAGCACCGGCTGTGTGTTGGAGAGAGCAGCCTCCCAGCCTGTACCGAACACTGTGAGAGGGGCGCAGCCGACGCCTCGGCAAGTGCCCGAGGTCCCTGGGGCTCGGTCCCTGCTGACCTCGGGTCAGAGGCAGCTTCGTGCAGGATTCGCTCTGCCCAGCTCCATCCAGCTCCGCGGGCCGGGCCCAGTGGCACGGGACACCTCGCGGGATGCCTATGGAGGGCTGGGCCAGCAGCCGCCATCAGAACAGTGCGGGGCTTTGGCTTCCTGTGGGCAGGGGCGCCGGGCATGGGCCGTGCGGGAGGAGCAGGTGCGGCTCTGGGCGGCGGAACTGCTCCTGGCCCTGGAGGGGCTTCACCAGCAGGGCGTGCTGTGCCGCGACCTCAACCCCCGGAACCTGCTGCTTGATGCGGCTGGTAGGTAGCGCCGCGCTGCTGCCGGGAGGAGGAGGCTGGCTCCTCCGCTGGGAGGCTGCCGGTTGCTCCATTTCCAGGGGACATGGGGGGGAGGGAGGGAGCCCGGGGAGGTTTGAGTGTTTCTGAGCCTGGAAATGTGATCTTGGTTGGGATTTCCAAGCAGTTACAAGAGTTGGCTCTGCAGCGGGAAAATCAGGGGCCGTAGCCACAGGAATGCGTTGCCCCTGCGCCCAATTAGGGGCTGGCTACTGGGAAATCCCAGCATGGGCAAGATAGATGAGATCAGCTGAACTGTGCCTGAGGTTAGTGGGACTGCAGTTTGCCCCTGCTTGTAGTTATGATGGGATGTCCTGGAGCTGTCTCATCACTGGGAGCCATGGGTACCACTGTCAGAGCAAGTTCCTGCTCATCTGGGAACATCTGGGGCAAACTGCAGAGGCACAAATTGCTTGGAAAAAGAGAAATGCAGGAAGCTTTGTAAGGGGCAAGTTATCCCCTCACCCCCTTAAGAGATGATTCTTTCCTTGCTACAGCCTGTACTGAGGTCTGTGGGCTTGCTTGGGCAAGCACTGGGAGTCCAGGGGATGCGCAGTGCCGGGAGATGTGCAGTGCCTCTGTGTTCAGGGCACGGCAGGGGCCCCGGCTGTTCCGAGTTGCTGGGATAGGGCTTGGCTTTGTGCTCCAGCCAACTCTGGTGCTGCCTTGCAGGTCACATCCGTCTCACCTTCTTTGGCCAGTGGACAGAGGTGGAGCCCCAGTGCTGCAGCCAGGCTCAGGAACAGCTGTACAGTGCCCCAGGTAAGGGCAGCGGGAGGTGCCCTGCACAGTGCAGCCACTGGTGCTCCCTGCCTCCAGCTCTAATGCCTCTCTGTCTCTTTCTGCAGAAGTTGGGGGGATTGCAGAGCCCACTGAAGCAGCTGACTGCTGGAGCTTTGGCTCTCTCTTGTATGAGTTGCTGACAGGAGTGGTAAGAGGCAGAGGAGCTGTGCAAGGAGAGGGGAGGAGGAGGTGATGCTACAGCTCAAGGGCTCCCTGCCATGCAGGCACTGGGAGGGTGCCAGGTTGCTTCAGGCGTGAGATTCCAAGAGCCTGTGCCTGGTCTCGGGGTGTTCAGGGCCCCGGGTTTTAAATCCTGCTGTGTAGGATTGGGGATGCATGGCATGAGGGTGCTCCTACCCTCCTCAGTGCCTCTGCTCACCATCACCCTCTGCTTTCTGCAGCCGCTGTCCCAAAACCACCCTTCAGGGATTCAACCTCACACCCAGTTGCATGTGCCAGAGGGGCTCAGTCTGGCTGCTACCTCACTGCTCACCGAGGTGAGGGGCTTGAGTGGCTGGGAGGGAGGACAGGGCTACCAGCTAGTGTCCAACCTGGGTCGCTTTTCCAGAGTCCCCTCTCTCCTCATCCTGCTGTCCCATCCTCTTTCTCCGCAGCTCCTGCAGTACAACCCAAAGCAGCGCCTGGGCTCTGGAGGAGGTGGCATGGCAAAGCTGAAGTCCCACTCCTTCTTCAGCACCGTCCTGTGGAACAAGCTGGTGGGCTAGTCAGGCTGTCCCTCCAGTGGAGAGCTGCACGCAGCCACTGTCCCTGGTGGCATGGGGAGCTCTGCCTGCAGGGTCTGCCCTGGGGAGGGCTACACATAAGGTTTTGCAGCCTTACATGTTCTTTTGTCTCTGCCTGTGTTTGTTGGTGTCTCCAAGAGGAGGCTGTGATCTGGGCCTGGCTGTCTTCTCCTCTAGGTCCTCTCTGGTGGAAAAGGGAGCCCAGGTGCCCACCCCTGGAGAAAGGCCATTGTGCCCTTTCTGGGGCACCCCTTGCTCAGCTTAGCACCCTGCCCCAGGGCTCCTCACTACAGTTTTTACCTCTGCTCCTACCACAGCGACCCCCCCCCTTGCCCTGTTATATTTTGTGGCTTCCAAGTGCATCACCTCTGGGCCCCGCTGGCTGGAGCCCAAGCCTGTCCGTCCCTGACTGCATGTGCGTGTGGGTAATGCTTGCTGTGGGGTGAGGTGGGAGGAGCCTCTGCACTTCTTCTGCAACCCTCTGAGGAAAATAAACCACTTGTTATTGCTTGCAGAAGTGTCCTTTTGTTTCTGACCTGGATGAGCCAGGCCTGCACCCAGTGTGCTGAGTAAGGGAGAGCCCCAGATCTGTTCTCAAACCTACTCTGGGCCCTGGGTTGGTGTTGCCCACAGGCTGTCAGCACCCTGCGGCCACAATGCAGAAGATGGCACCAAGTGCCTGGCCAGCTCCCCTCATGCCCCTGCCTGCCTCATGGCCTCCGGGGTCTGCATAGCCATGCAGCTGCAGCTTGGAGCTGGGAAAAAGGCGCAGAGTAACTGTGTCTTCTTCCAGCCTTGATTTTTGTCATCATCACCCATGCTAGCTCCAGCTAGCACTTGTGCCCAAGTGCTCCTCTCTGCTGATAGGATAGAGTCACACTGCCCTCCTTGCTGCGCATTCAGGGTGGTCAGCCATGTGCTGGTTTAAAGGGAGGATGAACTGTTGAGAGCCAGCACAGATGGAAGGAAGATAACAGTAAATACAAACTGCGATAGAAGAAGCAGCACGCACAAAAGGTGTCTGCTAACAGCCCAAAGCAGGGGCTGCTGTCTCATCAGTGCAAGTCACAACTGTAGGCTGAAGGATGAGCTAGCAATGGCAGTGGTGTAGTTCTGGCCCTCCCAGCACTCATTCATCCCCAGTAAGGAATATTGTAATTCACTGGTGCCAGCACCAGTAAGGAATTACTGGCACCAGTGAAACTCTTCTGTGGCTAGCTGATTCCAGCACCTGCTTGCCACAACCACCAGCAGAACCACTCTGCTCCTGGCTGACGGCCTGGCTCTCAAACAGCAGCAGGAGTGCTTGTCCACCAGAGGGAAGCAGAGCCTGGGCAAAACTCATCTCCACCCAGCAAACGCAGGGGACACCTCAAGGGATGTGCAGAAGCAAGAGGGCTAACCAGGAAGCTGAGCACTTAGGCCAGAGCAGGAGCAGCTAAACCTGGGGCCTCCACTCTCTAGTGCAGCATGCTGTGGCCGAACCCTCGAGCAGCAGACATGCACCGTCGGCCACCAGCTGCCTCATCCTGTGATTCAGGGGAGGTTCAGCAGGAGAAGCCACACCTGGCTCCTCGCAACACAGTGCCATCAGTGTCACCCAGAAAGGCCAAAACCAATGAAGCTCCAAGCATGGAAGCTGCATGACCCTCCTACAGCAAGCAAGCCCCAACATTGCAGAGCAAATAAAACTGTTTGTTAGGCTGCATCATTTTAAGAGCTTGGCTGTACATTCAATCCCTGGGTAGTTTAAAGACCTCATTTATTGCAGCTCCAGACAGAATACAGGCATTGCCCTTCCCCAGGCTCATGTGCAAAGTCAAAATGGGCCCTCTGTACCCTAAACCAGCATGGAGGGCTGGCTGCTAGCAGTGTTCTTAATCAGAACCTTCTCTTTCACTCCATTCATTCATGCAAGAGCATCTAGGGTCTTTGTACTTCCTTTTCAGCACAGGGAAGGGGTTTTCCTCTCCTCCCAACCTTCTACTTCAACCAGGGACAATCAGAGAAAAGCTGGCTCCACACACAGTTTTGTCCACAGCTGCCAGGAAGATGCAGGAACCACTCCTAGGCACTGCTCTCCCCTTGGCCAGCTTGCCAGCTCTGAGTGCAATCATTTTCTGTTACAAGGGGCTGCTTTCTTCAACCGTAGCCGGGAAGTGCAAACCACCCTCCGAAGTTCATGTCAGAGCTGGAAAAACCCCTACTATGATCCAGGAACGATTTCATACTGTTCCAACAGGGACAGCTCCTTGGGGAAACACTCTCAGCACCACAGACAGCTTTTGCTTTACAGTTCTTTGATCTTCCCTCCTTCCTCCCTCTGCAACCCAAACGGTCTTTTTCACCACTTGCATGATTTACATCTCTCCCCTGTTGTAGCAGGGAAAAAACACCATGGCTCCACACCTGCACTTTAAAGAGCCTGTCCCAGGTCTCCCTCTTGGCCACCATGCTATTTAGCAAACACTGGGATGTCCTAACCATCTGTAACAGTTCTGCGGCTAGAGCAAGAAAAGGATGATTTCCAGCCCTGAAAACCTCATCTATGCTGGGAAGAGCCAATTCTGTGCCAAAGAGGGTTTGAGGACAGTAGAGTTCACAGCCAGAGAAGCCTCAATTTAGCACCACTAGTGATGGGCCCAGCTCCAATTTCCTCTTTTCGCAAACTCCCAGGTAAGAGGCTTCTTACATCACACTAGGGATGCAGCTGATGCCCAAGTCCTCACCCAGGAGCTGCTGCTCACACCGCCCCCCAAACACACCCCACCTTGCAGTCATTGCCCAGTTTTATTTCATTTAAAATCCGCTTTGTTAAATATTTTAGTTACAAGTTCTGTGTAGAGGGTAAGAGTAATAGACTCTGCAGGCACTAGCAACCCCCTCACTCCCCCATACATGTGTGCGATATCAGATTAAGGACTGCCCCCCTCCCCCCAAACCAGCATCCTCGGGCTGGGATATACATTACAGTTAAAGCCCTGGCCCTCCCCAGCGCTCTCTGTGCTGGTAGCAGGCCAAGCCCTCACACGCAGGAAGCCAGCAGTCGGATCCACCATCAGTAAGCTGTGATTCAAGGACAGCTGCTGGGGGCTGGTTCTCACCCCCGTGTCAGGCATGTAATGGTGAAAGGGTTGTCCCCCCCAGGGAACAGTGCTACCTCCACAGAGGTCATGGGCTCTGCCCACCTGGACATGAACATTCACGCTACAGTGACTGGGCTGGAGAGAGACAATCAATCTCCAAGGGAAAGCAGGGGAGCTGCCACCACTGCATGCCTGTCTGCAGAGGGCACTGCCAGAGGCATGACACCTACCTCAAGCCCGGCTCTGATTAAAACCTCTGCTGCAAGCAGCCTGCAGGTCCCCAGACTGCCCTTGCAAGGCAGATGAGTGTGAAATACTTTAAAGCCAAACAGGGACGTAAGATTAGCCTTTCCTCTCCTCTCCCTCCCAGGAACCTCGGTGCTAGGAAATAAAGCTGAACCCACCTTGGAGTGGCAGGAAGGGTACCCTAGCACAGCAGCAGCAAGCAGTTTCCAGTGGTATAGGACAAGCTAGAGGTGAGAGTTTGGTGCTGTGAGGGAGAGGATGCCATACAGACAGCTCTGGAAAGGCAGTGCCAAACAGTGGTCGGCCCACTGCATAGCAATCCTCGTGAGAAAATGAACCTTTGTTAAACAAAATAGGAAAGGAGGTAGGAGCTATCCCCACAATTCCCTCTGGGACAGCTCCGATCACAGCGGAGGGAGGGAGACTGGAATGACCCCTGCCATTTCCTGAATGCCCTGCATTGGCCCTGCTGGTGCTGAGGCCCTGCCCTGGGTGGGTTGTGTGGGGGTGAGGCTGCTCTACAGGTCGAGCAGTAGCACGCGGGGATCCTCCACCGCTGCCTTGATCTTGCGCAGGAAAGTCACTGCCTCTCTGCCGTCAATCAGCCGGTGATCATATGTCAGCGCCACGTACATCATGGGCCGCACCTCGATCTGAAAGGGATGAATTAAGACATCAGTCAGCTCAGTCCTACCACGGGCATGATGCCCTCCACAGGCTTTTTCCTACCCTGAATCCAGGGCTCAGACCCTCTTGGATGTGTCCTGCTTGGCAGGATTACCTATCCACTCGCTCACCCAGGCACTGACCATCACCCAGGCTGGGTCCACAGCATACAAGACTAGGTCCCTTTCTGGAGCTGTTCTCTGTCACAAAGGTGACTCCCTCCTCCTCACACCTAAGCAGATTATCCAGTTCTCCCCAACACAGACAGGACAAGCACACCCTGCACACCTCAGGCAAGTACTGGTGCTAGCAAAGCTGCCCTACATCCATTAGTCTCTGCTCCTCATTCACAGTAAAGCCTCTTAGAAGTTGACACCAATCCCCTAGAAAAAGCATGTGGGCTACAGTCCTTATCCCCAGAGGCTTCTCCTCTCTTCACTGACACCTCCTGTGCAGCTCCACCTACCTTGCCTCCCACAGCCACAGGCCTGTCGAAGATGGCATGCATGCCTAATATGGCAGACTGGGGTGGGTTAATGATAGGTGTCCCAAAGAGTGACCCAAAAACCCCTCCGTTGCTGATTGTGAAAGTGCCACCATCCATGTCTTCAATGGCCAGCTCATTCTTCCGTGCCTAGAAGAAAAAGTAAGGTCTTAGAAAGCCACACAAATCACAGAAGGCAAAGCATGAGGGTTTGGACATTCACTCTCTCCAGGAATAAACGCTGATGGCAAGAGCTTCACTTATTGATCTGTTCAGCTGAAAACTAGAACCAATTACTCGAAAATGCATCCTGTTGTTAGGTCTGTATATTTACTGGCTTTGAGGAAAGATTCTCTCCTTCCAACTCCTGCTTTGGCAGGAGACAGACACAGAGACTTCTACCCCAGGGCAGTTCAGCCATGGCTCTGAAGACGCTAATGCACAGTTTGTGGTCTTCTGGAAGGGCAACAAGTAAACAGGCCTGTCCTGTAAGGCACTGGCACAGCTACAGATGTAACTGGATCACTCCCCACAGCACAAGTCAGTGTGTCAGAGGTCAGAGATCATGACAACAGAGGGACCAAATCAATTCATGCCTATCCAGCACCCCTAATTCTTCCCATTCCTCTCCACCCTTTTCAGAAAAAGCTCCAACTTTCCTTACCTTCTCCCCCAGCTCGTAGATAGCACGCTCAATGTCAGCATAGTTCATGTTTTCTACATTCCTAACGACAGGGACCACAAGACCCTAGGAAGAAGCAAAGTGCATGATCAGCTAATTCACTGTGGTGCCACACAGACAACTGCTCCAGGCAGGAGCCTGGCCTCAGCCCAGCAGCATTCCTGCCTTCTCGTCAGCACACAGCGGGTAGTTGGCAGACCTGCCTTGCACCCTGGCAGCTGGCAGGGAAAATGGGCATGACACACACCAAGGGCTGACTCCATAAATGAGACCTCATCTTCGCCTTGTAAGCCTGTCCCATAAAATCAACCAGGTCTGTCTGGATCCAGCTCCATGTCCATAAAGGCAGGTGAGGCTTTGGGCAGAATTCAGCTGCAACCTCTGTCTCTGTGAGGAGAGTGGAATCCCTTTATGCTGGTACTTCTCTAGACTTCGGGAGCAGTGACAGTTTCAGTCCTGGCCAAACCTCTGCCTCACAACAGAACTAATTAATTCAGTATCTGCATCTCCATCCCATACTCTACCTGGACAGGAACACCTCTGAATCAGCAATGTCACTTACAGAAAAGGTGGAACAGCACAGCAGCATTAGCCTTTGGACAGAACATGCAAAGCTTTTACTGTCTATTCCACATCCTCATGGGTCCATGAAAAAAAACCAGTTTCCCTAACTTGGCCCTACTCATTAGCTACTGAGACCTTTATTGACCTTGTTACTGTATCTCCTACTACAGTGGAAGAGTATTCTTGGTCCTCTGTCTTCTCCCAAAACCCATCTCAGCAGTCCACAATGTTTCAGATGCATCATTTAGAAAATCAGCCTCATCAGTAAATTTCTGCTGCAGCAGAGCTCAAACGGAATTGGCTCAAACTACATGACCAACCTAGACCCGAGGCTGCAGGAAGCACAGCTAAGCAGCCAAGGTACCTACCCGGGGAGTTGCTACAGCAACACTGATGTCCACATAGTCCCTGTACACAATCTCTTTGGTTGTGTCATCAATCACTAGAAGGAGAAAAAAGATGTGTCACACATGCAGTACCCAAGATCAAGGGCTCAACAGGCCAGAAGCAGCCACGAAAACATAACTCATCTCTAGCTCTAGTTACGTTTAGCTCTAGCTAAATGTAACTCCAGAGAAGAACGAGCCCTCACTGCCTGTGTGAGAAACATCAGGACAGACAGAAAGGAAACACCATCACAGAATCCAAGAATCACAGGGTTGGAAGGGACCTCTGGAGGTCACCTTGTTCAACATCCCTGTCCAAGGCAGGGTCACCTACAGCAGGTTACACAGGAATGCATCCAGGTGGGTTTTGAATGTCTCCAGAGAGGGAGACTCCACGACTCTATCTGGCAGTCTGTTCTAGTGCTCTGCACCCTCAGTCTCCCTCAGACATCCACTTGGTTACTCTCTTCCGGGTTGAGCAAGTCCCTTGACACCTCCCAGGAAATGCACTGCACCTGCAGCATGTACCTCAGCACCAACCAGTAGACTCTGCAGGCTCTGCCTTCTGCAGGCTGCACATGCACAGCCCCAGCCTGACTCCAGGCAATCCCTATCTAACAGAGCCCCTCTTGGCAAGCTGTGCCCCCCCTACATAAATGGCTTTAGCAAAATCAGCTACAGCAAGTAGGACTGTCCTCCTTTTTCCTGTCTATCTGACTTGCCTGTCCAAACTACTTGCCTCACCATGGACTTGGTTACCTGCTTTCTCCCACTCTGCCATGTTCACTGGTGAGACAGGCAACTCACCTGCATTCACAACAGGCTGGTCCTGCAGAGCAAAAGCTGCAGCTTTCACAAAAGCTGACATGAAACCTAGCTTCAGGTTGTGCTTTTTCAGGAAGGGATCCCTGTGTATAGCTCTCATCTCCCGGATGTTGCTGTAAAACACATGGTAACGCAGGTCAGCAGGGAGTCCAAGAAAACACTGTTCCCTTGCTCTGTAATAGATTTCAGTGCCATCCCCAAGGACTGCAAACCTCCACCAACTAGCAAACCCTCAGTCTGCTGAAATATCATTCAAGTATCATAGCTGAAGTGGGCTGAAGGTGGCTCTAAAGCCCCTGCCAAAGGATCTAACAGGGACTGGACCTGGACCACAAACTCAACAGGACAGGGTTAGCCTGCATGGCCCACACTCCTGAGCACAAAAGCAAGATGGGACATGGCCTATTTCCTGCTTAGGCATGATATTGCCACCAATTCTCTGGAGACACCAGTGCTGATAGCAGCGTGGCACCACAGACAGCAACGGCAGCTGTGGCTGTGCCAGCCCCAGAAGGGTAAAAAACCAGGAAATGCCAAGAGCAGAGAAGACACACATGGTGATCGAGGGAAAGGATGTCATCATGTAAGTCCACCACCAGCCAGCACAATGATGTCTCCATACCCAACTCTCTATCTTTGGGAGTTGAGTGAACATGAAAGAAATCTTCCCAGCTGCTATGGCAGTGGGTGCTAGCCCACCCACAGCCCTTAACCAGACTAATCGTGTTTCCCCACTGTTTTATTTATCAGAACTGAGGCCATTTACAGAAAGACAACCAATCTATGGCTAAAAGCTCTGTCTATTCCAGGCTAGATGCTTTGGAATTGCATGGTCCCTCCCCTCTCTAGAGACCTCGAGTCTTTGAAGAGACAATTTCAGCTAGGGGCAGGGTTCTCCATGGTCTAGAGTGTTTATTTTCCTGCACCTAACCTTGTTTAGGGCTAGGATTACCACCCAAAGACATTAGTGCCTCCCAAGACACAAGGACTGCAGCAATGGGGATGAGGTTTGCTACAAAACTGGCTCATTATGGCTTCCTCCTTTCAGACACTGACCCCCATGGGAAGCAGGAGGCCCCACCACAGGTCCTCACGAGTCAACCTCACAGCAATCAATCCAAACCAGATTACCAGATGCAATGAGAGCCCGAGTCCAGCGTAAAGCGACACCTCAATGAGCCTCTAAGAGGAGATAAAGCTGCAGCACTTCCCCTCCAATCAAGACTATTTTGCCAGCCTTATTGTTCTGAGACCCAAATATTTACATGTTTTGTCTTAAGGAGCAGAATAGGATTTCACAAGGCAATTTGATTTGGGCACAATTTCCCCCTAATGCACTGTAACATAAGCTGCCCACCCTCCAAAGCCATTAGTGCGTTCAACTCATGCAAGCACTTGAGTCAGGAGACCTCCCACCTGCCCAGAGGGGACAGGGAAGGATGCTAGTCTGCCTCTGGAAACCTGCACTGTCCGACAGCAAAGGCCTCAGACCTATGTAATGCTCATCTGAAAGGCTGATAAGCCCTGGGGAATCACCTTATTGGAACCTAAATATGCCCACCTCCAAAAGCAGTAATCTGGTGGGTGGCAGAAAGCAGATGCTACATCTTGCTGCCTTCTAACAGCCACTACACAAGTGATACCAGTCACTCCTGCTGTTCTGTTCATCATTCACCAGTCTTTAACCAAAAATCACATCGATAAGGAACCAGACTGCCCCTTGCACAATCAGTGGATGACTCCCAGTGAATGAAAGGCCATTAGGAAGCTTTGCATCCCTCATACCACAACCCCAGCATAGCCCTGATGAAGCTGTGCAGACAGTGGTACACACCTAAGAAAGAGGTCCCAAAAGACAGGTTGTCAATCATTCCAAAGAGAATCAGCAAGGTCTCGACTGCTAGGTAAAGATGACGGCCTACATCTATTTCTATTCATAAAGGGAAAGAGGTCTGCTCCTCACCTCATATCAATCTCATTGAAAGTGGTCAGCATGGCACACGTATTCTGAGCCTCCTTCAGCCGCTGAGCAATCCGCTGGCGCATCCTGTTCATTTTCACCTGAAAATTAAAAAGTATAAGCAGAAGCTGCCTCAAGCTCATCCAAGGGGGATAATGCACAAGAAACTCAAAAGGCTCTTGTTCTTGCCATTTTGTTGACTAGCAATAGATGCCTAGGGCCAAGGGTTTCACTCCAGGTCTCCATGAGGAGCATGACAGGCTGAGGAGTTGATTTCACTATGGAGCTGCCCAGCTCAACTCACAGTTCATTTGAAAAGCAGTGCTGAAATGCATCACAGTGTAACTACTTCTACATGTTCCTCAGGACCTCCAAGCATGCATGGGTTTCCAGCATGAGGCTGATGTGAGAAGAGCAAGACTGCTAAGAAAGCAGGCTGCACAACTATGTTCTCTTAACCATGCACAAGGCAGGTGCAGCAGCCTAAGCCCTTTGCTGAAAGCTTGTGGACAGACCAACCAGATCACACCGAGCCTTCTGTGCTTGATCAGCACGGCTCGAGACAAGACTTTTGACTCTGTCAGACTGGACCCGTCTCTTCCTCCACCCCACTGAGTGGTGCCCTCATGTAGAGAACTTCCCCATCTGTTACAGCCCCACTGAGCTGGGTGTGAACAGGTTGATATGGACACATCTGGGTAGCTCAAGGCTTATGCCAGAACAGATTGTCACGCAGCAACAGAAGCGCTGGCCAGGCCGCTACTCCCACAGCTTACCCTATGCTCTGATCTGGCACCTTTGCTGGGCGCTGCCTCCCCAGGAGGGGCTGCCGCGGGGGCTGCAGCCGGCTTCACCGCAGACACTGAGGGTAAAGAACACATCAGTCAAAAAGGGAGGCCAGGGCTTGATCACAAAACGCCCTGAGGTAAAAGGCCCATTTGAGCTCCTTGCTCAAGCAACACAGTGAGGAAGCAGCCCTGAATTGGGCTGGGCAGGTTCCAGGCATAGCTGAGCTCTCCAAATGGAGCATGCAGGACAATAGTGCAGGGGAGGCCTTCACCATAAATGACAGACTATTTGCTGTCTTTAACTTTACACACGCTCCTCAAGGAAGAGAGGCTTGAAAATAGGAGAAAACAGCTGCTGCCTCACCTGGTTTGCTGTCAATGGGCTGAGCTGATGTAGGCGGCACTGGTGGCATTGTAGTGGGAATTGGTGCTGCAGCAGGGGGAGGAGCAGCCGCAGCTACAGGTTCAGGGGCTGCAGGAGGAGGAGGGGCTGCTGCTGGTTTGGCCTTGGCAGGAGCAGCTGAAACACAAGGAAGAACCATGGTAAGGGCAATGATGGCTTCCACTGTCAGGTGTCCCTGAGTCCAACCAACCTGATAAAAGTTAACCCCCTGGCAGAGTGCTTTACAGTTCTCAGCACTATTGAATTGACAGAGGCCACCACAAGAGGATCCCATGGTGAAAGTGTTTTACTCATCGACACCCTAGATCTCCTCACTGTGCAGGAGACTGGATGCTAAAGAGAAGAGGATGGAGAAGGGAGTTACACAGGAGAATTCTCACCTAATTTTAGCTTACAGTTGCAGTCTCCTACAGAGGGAGCAAAAGGAAAGTTCCCCCTCAGAAAGAGTACAATTATGCTTGGACAACAGAATAGAAGTATTCTCTTCCAACTGCAGAGGCAGATGGAGAAAACATTTACTGTCTCTCAGGATCCCTTTAAATGCCTTGTTTCTGTCTTAAGAAAAAAGATTGGTGGAAACAGGAAGAACTGTGCAATAATTTGCATGACTCACCTCCAGTTTTCCTGAGTTTGAACAGAGGTGTCCCCCCTTCCACTTTGCCACCATCGGGTACCAGAAGGGCTTCAATCACACCAGCTGCTGGAGCTGGAACTTGCACTGATGTCTGCAAAAAGGAAAACCAGTGAAATTTCCCCAACCACTGGATGGAGAACAAGTGCCCAAGAGCAGATGACAATATGTGCAGTTACACATTTTATGTGGCACAGACAGCGGCTCTGTCTTGCATCACTTGCACCAGTTTTCACACCCTCCACCAGAATTTTGTGCCAATACATACAAGTTTTAGGAGATGGTGGCAGTGTGATGTACAGCCTGATCTTCCTGCTTCAGGGTTCAATCAAGAATTGACCTGCTGTCAGCATCTTCCTGACAGCAACATCGGAAGCAAAACTTGGCAGGCAGTTTCAGCAAGAACTTCAAAGCTTAAGATTCTTTTAAGGAGTGAGTCAACTTAAAGGCTAAATTTACAGCAATGTGAAGACATCCTATGGCTCTGCAGATTTCTCCTTTGTTTAAACACAAACAGGTTTCAAAGCTTAGAGCACCAAAATTGGAAGGAGCAGGGGAACTGCAGCTCCAACAAGTATCAGTACCACTGATGCTTAATCAAATGTAAGAGGAAGGAAGAGTTGACAAAGAATTCTCACTTAAGGCACAGTCAGCTTTCATACTAGATGAGAAAAGCTTTTTTCCATGAAGGGAGCAGGAGACACAGCCAGGGCTTGTAAGCTCTAGGAGCTCTTAGCATTAGAGGAGCCATACAGAGTACCTATTGCGAAACTAGAAAAAGGTTTGGTCCAAAAGTTGTGGCTTTGAGCAACGTGGTGTAGTGGAAGGTGTCCCTGCCCATGGCAGGGGGGGAGAACTAGATGATCCTTAAGTTTCTTCCCAATCTAAACCATTCTGTGATTCTATGAAAACTCTTACCTTGTCTGTTTCAATCTCACACACCACCTCATCTTCTGCCACTGTGTCTCCAACAGCTGAATGATAGATACAAAGACCATTGTGAGGAGGGAGTCATGCTCTGGCCATGCTGTTGATCCACAGCTAACTCCCCCACTAAACCAGACTTTTCTCACTCCAGTTCCTCATGACTTCTAAAGAAAAGTCTAGCTCAAACAATCAATATACTGCATAGTCAGTCCAATTCCACTTGAGACATCACCCTTCACCCAACATCATACATGACAGAGAAGTACTGAGATAGTAACTTCGATCTTTACCCCTTAGGAGAACTGCAATTAACTGCCCTTTTTGGCACAGACTGAAAGGCAAAAAGCAGGCTGTCAGCCAGTGAACCCAATCTGTCCAGTGCAGCAGCACCAGCGCTGAGAATTTCAGAGGCAACTGCTTACCTTTCTCCCACCTGACATCTCCTTCTGTGACTGACTCTGCAAAGGCTGGTGTGTTCACCGTAACCACGTCATCCCCTGTGAGAGAGAGAGACAGACTTGAACGCACTCAGAGCTTAAAACTTGCGCCATTGCTTCACTCTTGTCATCAGGACTCTAGCAGAGGGGGCAGGTCAACAGACCTTCTCCTTGCTTCAACACTGAATAACATTTAAACACAAGAGAAGAAACCCCTGTCTAACTGAAAGGCACACTGTGAAAGGAACACCAGAAAAAAGTCTTTAGGGCCCTGGAACATAAACCCTCATCCAACCATCAAGGTGGGAGAGCAGTGGGCCTAGAACAGAAGAGCTTCAGCTGTTGCCAGGACAGCAACAGGCAGCACAAGAGCCATCCCACTGACTCCCGACTTTTTACTTACTACGTACTGCAGTGGTTCTGAAGTAACGGACAGTGAAGACACTGGAGCTATTTACTCTGCAGAAAAAGAGAAAGATGTGAACACAGAAGCACGCTTCTTGGCAGGCTGCAGGCACCAAGCTCAAGCTCAGAATTTATATTTGCTTAACTGATCTGAAAGGCTGCTCAGCAGCTCTATTTGTTCCAAAGGACTCCTACTTATTGTTCAAGCTGCAACAATCCCACTATGAAAGCAAATGTTGCAGCTTACCATCACTAGTGCTCTCTGAAACTCTGTGAGAACTGACATTTATGGAATAAGAATTTAGGGGAGAGAACCCAAAAGAACCCCCGTGGTTTAAACACTGACCTAGCCAGCCCACCCTATGCTCAAGACTAGCACAATAACCATTTTTTACCTCCACATCAGGATTGTCATCTCTACAGAAGCTGCTAGATTGCTCAAAAAAAAAGAGAAAGCACCATATATTGCCAATGGTAACACATCAGAGACAGCTATTTCTTTCCATCATGTCCCTTCACAGGGAGCTGGCAATCCCAAGCGTTTCAAATGATGTTTCTAATACCTACTGAGAACTCATTTGAAAACCTGAAGCAAATGTGCTTCATCATTTCCTCTAACATAGGGTACTTGGTGCAAACAGATCAGCTTTGCAAGCTTTTATGGATATGCTTTAAAGTTATTTCCCCAAATACATGTTTACAAGAGCACCTCAGCAATGCAAACCATGCCATATGAACAACAGCTCCTTGGACCACCCCACTTCTCCTGACACAAATCCTACCAGGAGGCCACGATAGAGCAAACAAAACTTCTAGTCAGATAATCAAAAGGGTAAAGATCCATTTATCACAAATCTCCTCATTCCTGTCCCTTCCTTGCATCAGTGTCTGGTTCCAAACATTTATTTTCTTTAAGCACACCGCAGATCCTGACCCAAAACCCCTAAATTTTCTTAGCTCCAAGCTCCTATAACGTGCATAGGGATTTTATGAAAGCCAACCACATTCTGCCTCCCAGCCCCCACATCTTATCAGGGCTAGAGCAGCCCCAGCCTCTCCCCATCACAGCTTTCTTGGAGATACTTACACAAGCTTCCTGCTGTTCGTGTAAGCCAGTCCCTGGCTCCCAGCCACACCTGTGAATGAAAATGGTGTTACCCCACAGGAATGTTATCCAGTCCATGAGTGTTCTGGTCAGGTATAGGAGTGAAGAGGATACCACTGTCCACCCTGAAAGAAGCTTGTGACTAAGTGGGCAAAATAGCCACCTCAGTGCCTTCAAACCTGCCCAGAGCTTGCCAGGAACAGTAGTCTTGCCTTCATCTGGATTTACAGAGATGGGAAAAACAGTTATATCTTGATCTCAAAGCTAATAAAGATAACTTTGGAAAGGGCAAACAAAGCAGCAGCTACTCCAGACAAACCAACCCAGGAAACAGCTACGAAGGACTGCTAAAACCTCAGTTGCTGCTGAGTTATCCTAATACAAAGGGGTTTCTAATAGGAACAAAGCATCAGTCACCTATGAGGCACCCCCAGGAAGCCTCACAGTTGCATAGACAGGAGTAGGGAGTCAAAAAAGAACTTAACACAGCGTTTTGGGCAGAGCACCAAGCCACCATCATCCCTCTTCTCTGCCCATCCCTGTCCCAAGAACTTCTTTTCCAAAACCCAGAGCAGGCACCTGCATGCACAGCTTCTTGGTTTCACACCCCCCACTGCCCTTTCCCACACTGCTCACATGCCCTGACATGGCAATTTTTATTACAAACTGATCTCCTGTCCTTTATCTCTTTCAGGGCACTGAGCAGTTTTCCAGACTGATCTTAAAGAGAGCCAGCACAGCACGTGGAAAACACAGTTATCCCAATCACACAATGTCAGAAGGAAGAGGCATTTCCCCACCTGATTTTCTTAAAAAAGCTACACAATTTTGACACCATTCCCTTCTAAAGAGCTGATACTGGAGCTCTAGAAACTGGAAAAGGTAAGCAGATGAAACTGGTTTCTGAAAGCGCAATCAGAAGTGAGTGATGTCATGTTATATAAACACAGTACGGCTAGGAATGAAAAAAAGCAGAGCTCTGGGAAAATCCAGTTTAAGCACTGAAGAGGAGTTCACAGGCATACTAGATGTGACATGCCACTTCACATTCACCCATCACTTTCAAAGGAGTTTATTTGAGAGCTAGGCTCTGCAACAGTATGTGTTTCAAGCACTACAATGCTTGAAGCACACTGTGCTGCTGCTGTGAAGTCTTCACCAGAGTCAAACGGATTAGGCAGCATGTACATTCAGCAAGGGAGGCACTCACATGGAAACACAGCCCATTTCACCAACTGTTTTTTCATTACATGATTGACAATCAAACCTATTACCCATTTCCATCACCAGCTCCGGTTTGCCTAGGCAGTTTGAAATGAAATAAAAGCGTAAGACTCACCAGACAGAGAGCATCTTGCCAGAGTGCAGTTCCCCTGCCAGAGAGAAGAGGAACTATCAGTATCGTAAAAAGACAGACCCACCCTAGAACAACTTGGTTTTCCTGCAAGACCCCAGTGAGAGACGGGTCCCACCATTCCCATACTCCAGACTGCATGCATGCTACTACACCAGAGAGTGCAAGAGTGGGAGATGGCGATAGAATCTACATTGTTCTCTTTGCTTTGTCTCCCTTCCAGGATTCTTTCCTGCAGAGTGATGTTAAACCTGATGCACTTGGCTTTCAGCTGTGGCTCCAGCTGTTTTGACCTTGTCATGCACATTTTCCTCTTACAGAAGGAACAGATTTCTAAAGACCAACTCACTAAAATTTGCTATAAATGAGAGGGTCAAGGGTAGCTACTGGATAGAATGACAAAACATCCCATGATGTTTGCTCCTGCAGTCATGAATGTAGCACCTGGTTTTCGTTTGTTTGTTTGTCTTAAGGCTACGGAGCCTTTGAACTCCAGAATTGCCCTCAAAGGCAAAATTTGTACTGCTTTCAGTGAGCCAGGAATTCCACCCTCTGGCAATGTTTCGCTTCATACACATGCCATTGTTGACTGCACTCCTAGCTCAGCATCACATTCCTCAAAAGACATTTCAAGATATTCCAGTTACTTTCCCTATTGTTACGATACATTTCTCTGGCATCGAAGTAGCAGATGTGGAGAACCTAAGAACTCTTTAAAAGCTATAGGAAAATATTACAGTAACCATGACAAAAATGCAGCTGATGGTTTGGAACAACAGCTTGGAACAGTAGCTATTCAACAGATCAAAGTACCCTTATCCAGCAGCTAAGCTAAGAGGTAAAAACATCACATATTCAGTGTCTGGTGGGAAGTTTGGATGTAAGCCCTGATTTCAGCTTAACCAGAGCAAGCAAGATGGGATATAACCGATCTCGAGTATCAAAATAATTTGTGGAGGTGTGTGTGATGAGGCAACACACAGATCAAGAATCGAAGAGATATGTCAGCTTGTCACACTGTCTACAGAACTAAGTGCTGTAGACAGTGTGCATGTAGAATGCAAAAATACATTTAATGAACACTTCATACCATCAAAATTACCGGCAGGCCTGGAACTGGCCTTCACAGTTTAATTATCCAAACTTACAGTTCAACAAGGCTAGGATCAGCTGTGCTGCGGATGGAGGCAGCCAGGCTGACCTGCTGCTACAGCAGCCTTGGTCTGGCAGAGTTCAGGAGCTCCAGCACAGCAGGGACCAACAATCCTGGGCAGACAGTCCTGCAAGCTGGCTTCTGGCAGGGCCCACTGGATCCCCTGCCCCAGGTCTGGCTGGGGAAGGGAAAGCAGGGAGCATGGAGCAGACTCTGCACAGTCATCATGAACACTTAATCTTAGTGAAGCACTGGCCCCCTTCTAGCTCTGATCTGGTTTGTGTAGAGCCAGCCCTGTGCTGGGATCAGTAAAACAAACTTCAACTTAACTCTGCTTGGGCAAGTGTCTAAAGTACCACAATCCATAGCACATATGCTAGTTCCTGAATTGATCAAATTCTTTCCAGTTTCCCCAGTGCCCCAGACAATATGAAGTCAATCACAGATAAAATATCAAGTGACCTGAGCGCCTCTCTGCCCATGAATGTTTTCCTGGGTGTTTTATAAAAAAGTGGTTAAAGGTATTCCTAGCATCCCAGACAATAACTTGTTAGTAAAGAGGATCAGCCTCAGAATGAAGCAGAAACAAGCAATTTTATTTGCTCAAGAACTGTTCAGTGTAAGGTTAAAAAAGTTTAGAAGGCTGTCCCAAAATAAATTATTGTGAGAAAACACATCTGCAGCTCTGTTCCATGGGAGGTACCAAGTTTGTGTTCCACAAGTGCTGCAAAACTAGGAAAAAAAACTGGTATCACTCTATCCTTCTGTCTTTTAGTTTAAGAAATGAGGGCAAGAGCTCTAAGGTGAGGAGGAAGCCACTAGTAAAAGATACTCAGACTCCTCTGTCTTCCGTTCTGCAGAACTGCTGTGTGTCCATCTCTTAACTACGGCACCTTGAAGATGCACTGTGCAGCTCCGGGAGATGGCCGACAGCACTGTTTCCTGTTCCCTGTTTCTCTGAAGGGATCGCTGTGATTGCAGCTGTTCCTGATACCACCTGGCTAAATCTGCCCTCTGCCTGATCTTGGCACTTCTTCAGTGAAAACAGACATATTTAGATTTTCTAGCTGGCATTTGCACTTTAGGTCGCTTCAAGCAGCCAGCCTTCCCTTGGAGAAGTAAGTCTTGGTCTAATTAGCTAGTGACTCATGTACCAAGTGATTAACTTTTCCCCCATGTTTCACATGACTTCTCATAATTGTTTTTACAACTGATGTCAAAGTGACCCTGGCACACAGCGCCCCAGGCCACACCTTTCCAGGAGACGCCACCTTTCAGCAGTCCACTACACACTGAAATAACATTATGTAATGCATCAGCTAAAGCAACAGCCTGTATACCTACAGATTTGCTCTCCAACAGCGGGAACAGGGACTACTTCAGGTAAGTACACTAACAGAACAGGGGCTCATTTCAATCAGAAGCCCAGCACTGAGCAGCTCTGGTCGCAGGCAAAGGAGCAATCGGTTCTCCTGCCCAGGCTTCTTCAAAGCAAAGCAGCTCCTGCTTTTAGCAACAAGGATGAGCACAAACCACTGCTGCACACACAAACCAACTGCACATCTTCCATGGATTTTAACGCAATTATATATAGCCTGGCAGGGCAGATGCTAAGATGGGATGAAGATAACAATGTTTCAGTGGTAAAGGATACTGTTACTAAGACAACAGGCTGAGAACTCCAGCACGTGGGGAGGATCAAGCAGGGAAGAGAAAGCTCTTTACAAACTCTTTCCCAGATAAAAAGAATGACTTGATTCTCAAAGCACTGACTGCAGCTTCTGATCAAACCATCCTTTTTCAGGCTAGCTCTCAGGACATTTTTGGGTTATCCTTCAACAGCAGACCCACCCGCCCCAGTTTTACATGCTCAGATGAAGGCAACTGATGCACATTCATGGTTTCTACTTCATCTATGAATCCAGGACCTTGCTCTCTTTTGCAAGATCATCAAAACCCAGCCAATCTTTCCCTACCCCTGTTATTTCTTGCTGACTCCACTGTTGTCCCATTCAACCCTCATTTTTGCTTTGTTTGCCAAGTTCTGGTGTTTCTTTCTGTCTCTCCAGAAAGCCTGTATTATCCCCTTCATCAAAACTTACGTTCCATACCCCTACTCAAATGGAAAGCAACTACCACCATCCTGACTTCTCAACTTTTCCAGTACATCTAACAGATTAACAAAAATTATCTCCCTTTCCTGGTACTCAGCTATACCCTCCTGATTTGCAGACTAGCTTTGTAAAAGGTTTGAATATTCCATCTGGCTTTCCCCTCCCCCTTCTTTATAATTACACAGCATCACTGAGCACTAACAAAGGTTCAATATTGTTAAAATGCCTCTTAAACAAGCTTAGTTTAAACTGCACTATAATCAATTTGTATCTACGTATATATATAACAAAATATAGCTATATAGCTATAAAGGCTTTATAGTGCAGTTTTATACATATATATATACACACATACATTTTTAAAGACATGTCTGTCTGCGGAGCCCAGAGACAAGTACTTAACATAGAACATTTCTATGAACAGCAGAACATACTTAAATGTTCAACATTACAATTAGCTGCCAACACTTGCTCGCCTACATTTACACAATGGGCAAAATGAAATCTCATGCCCTAAGGCTTCAGCTGGTCAGCTGGATTTAATATTCTTCCTCCTGTAGGTATGTGGATATACGTACGTATGTATATGCATGCGTTTACACACGTATGTACATAGAGCTATGTATGTTTAGTATTTAGACGGAAGACACGGCCAACAGTGAGGAAACGGCAGCAGCGCCGGTGCAGATGTGAGTAGCAGGCTCTGGCCGTTAGACTCTGCAAGCCCAAGCTCCCACCAGCACAGGTTACCGCCACCGCATCGGTTCAACGCCTGCTTCGAAAACCGGGCACGGAATTAAACCAGCAAGCAGCGACAGGCGGTGACGGCGGAGCCCGAGAGCGGCGCTTTCGGGCAGCTCCGCCGCCGGTCAGCACTGCCCGGTGCCGCGGGCGAGCCGACGCCCTCCGCGGCGGGGCCCTGCCCGGGCGGGGCGGCACGGGCAGCGGCACACGCGCCGGGGGCGCCGAGCCCGCGAGGGGCACCGCCGCTCACCCCGGCCCCTCGCGGGGGCCGCCCCTCCCTCTGTGTGTGTGTGCGCGCGTCCCCGGGGCGGCGGCGCTCCGCGGGCGGGGGGAGGGAAGCGGGGGCCGCGTCCCGGTGTCCTTGGCGCCGCCGTCCCCGCCCGCCCAACCGCCGCCCTGTGGCGTCGCTCCCTCCCCGCGGGCGGTGCGGGTCCCCGCGGCGGGCAGTACCTGCCGGAGGGCGCGCAGCGAGCGGCCCACCGCCCGGCCGAGGCAGCGGGACCGCCACAGCAGCAGCATCGCGGCGGCGGGAGCGGCCGGAGGGCGGACACCGGAACCAGGCCCGGCGCAAGCCGGAAGCGCGCGGGGCCGGACCAACCCCTCCGGGACGGGGGGAGCGGGGCGGCACCATCGCGGGCGGAGGGGGGAGCGGGCTGTCGGTACCTCAGGAGCCTGTTGTTGAAGGGTACCCCATGCGGGGCTGGTGGCAAGCAGACGGTTCAGCTATATTCTGCTAGGTGGTGCCGTTCCATGACGCTCGTCGTTGAACCGGTTTGGGATGGCTTCAGGACAGCGGTACCAGCGGTTTTCCTGCTCGCCTTGGCAGGGATGGGGCTCGTGTAGGAGGGTATTGCTGCAAGCATCAGCATGGTTAGAAGTGGGCAAGGAGGTCACCTCAGCATGGCAAACAGGCAAATGAGTCCCCAGGCAAGCCCCGCTGCTCAGATGTGGGTTTTATGTTGAAAATGCTTGTGAATCCTTCAGTCAGTTTCATTTTCTGCCTGTTTGTGCGTGGGGAGCCACTGGAGAAAGAAAACCCAAGGAACCCATTTGCAGAATCTTAGAATTAGCTTGGGGTATTCATAAAAGGATCTCTGGCAGCAAACGTGTCTGAAGGAGCCAAGTCCAGGTTATACACGTGTCCTTAATTTAGCCATTGCTTAATAATACATGAATGGTAAACTGCAACCTTCAAAACAGCCTCCTAATACAAATTCACAACAAACATCCTCGGGATCGATTTCAAAGAAAAGAAAAGAAGCTGAATAAAACCCAACAGGGGATAGACTGAGGCTTTGAATATGTGCTGACTGCTTTAATGAAAGGCAACAGCGCCGGAAAGGCCCTTTGCCAGGGACTTCTCCGTGATCTGCCTTTCAAAGGCTAATATCCTTGAATGAGACCACTGGCGTCAACTGCTTTTAACCACAGCCTTCTGCCTACCAACTGAATATGGCAAACATTGTCACGTTCAGTACGCACGTACATGGAGGCAAAGCAGGGGAAGCCCCCAGAGTAGCCCACATGGATAGGCCTTGCCCACCTGCCCCACAGCTCCTGCGGCAGTGTCTCTAAAGCACCCTGTGATAAGCAAGGGACTCAGTGTTGCTGCGTTTCCTGTGGGGTTCTGCTTCCTGGCCATGTCCTGCACCACAGACCTCCAGGCCAGCCAAAACGCCTCCATGTCCTCATGCCGGGGAATGCTGGAAGTGCTGAGGTGCTTTCTGTGGGAGCTGGGCAGCACCTGGAGCTGTGGGCTGGCTCCTTCCTTGCCTCTAGCACAGGTGTATTTGCATCATCTCACCATCAGTTCACTATCCTGGGTCCTGGATGGGATTCCCAGGCCAAATTGTAGGGGGGAATTGCTCACCTGGGCCTCTGCCCACCTGTGCAGCCAGCCGCTCGGCACTGGCCCCTGCCTTTTTGAGCCCAGGGGCTATGAGCCTGGGAGATGGCCAAGTGGTGTTGTAGGCATACAGTTAAGAAAAACGGGAACTTACATAGGCACACAATTACAAATGGAAACTTCTGTTGCTATGGAAAAGCCTGGACAGATACAAGCGCCTCCTAAAAGGTCAGGATGACCTGGGAACAGCACTCACTAATGAAGAGAATTAATAGCTGGGGAGGAGGCCTTGTGTAGGCAGATTAAGAAACAGTGCTAAGGAATTCCTTATGAGAAAAGACTATCCTGGAGGACTGGCACATCTTGAAAACCCATCGACATTGTCAAGATATGACTTCAGTGCGTCAGCAAGATATGATTAGGGTGTCCTTCAGGGGCTAAGGAATCTCTTACTGGAAAAGGCTATCCTTGAGGACTGGTGCATCCTGAAAACCCATTGACATCCACACGATATGACTCTGACGTGTCAGCAAGACATGATGAGTCTGTCCTTTAGATGAACTATCCTCATTATAATATTAAAAATCACTACCGGAGGTCAAAAGACCCCTGCCCGGGTTAAAGACCATTCCCTGAGCATGCGTGGTGAGAAGTCAATGATGTAACCTCATGTAAATGAAGTGACCAATCGGTACGTGGTGGGAGGGTTACGGGGAGTCACCAACCTGAACTGAACTGTATAAATACATGAATTCTGCATGGGGTGGTGTGCTAGCTCTGTGGGATGCCACCCAGCGCCCCTTTTTCCACAAACTTGGAATGAACAAATACATTGGCTCTGTCTGTGGGAATTGGCTATTGTACACCAGGCTACGGACCCTGTTTTTGAGACAACAGAGCCACCCAACAGCTCCTGCATGAAGCATCTCACAAGCACGTGTGCTCCTGAGGCAGGTAGGTTTGTCCTGGGCTGGGGTGAGGGTGTGCTCAGCTGAGAGCAGTGCTGGCTCTGCTGGCTGCTGCTGTGTCTCTAAAGCACCCTGCAAATAGCAAGGGACTCAGTTTTGCCGTTTTTCCTGTGGGGTTCCATTTCCTGGCCATGTCCTGCACCACAGACCTCCAGGCCAGCCAAAACGCGTCCATGTCCCCATGCCGGGGAATGCTGGAAGTGCTTGGGTGCTTTCTGTGGGAGCTGGGCAGCATATGGAGCTTTGGGCTGGCTCCTTCCTTGCCCATAGTGCAGGAATATTTGCATCATCTCACCATTGGTTCACCATCCTGGGTCCTGGATGGGATTCCCAGGCCAAACTGTAGGAGGAAATTGCTCACCTGGGCCTCTGCCCACCTGTGCAGCCAGCGGCTCGGCACTGGCCCCTGCCTTTTTGAGCCCAGGGGCTGTAAGCCTGGGAGATGGCCAAGCAGCAGGGAAGATGGCTGGGTACAGGCGCTGGGCCTGACCTCCTGGAGGTCCATCTGCATATTCAGAAGTTGTTCCCAGCAGGTTGGCTGCCTCTGCCCTCCTCACTCCCTCTTTAAAGGAGCTGAGCACAGCGGGAGGACACACAGGCACTGCCTCCATGCATCCCACAGCTCCGGATGCCTGTCCTTGGGTCGCCGTGCTCCTTGCAGCCCTGGAGCTGAGGTGAGCGAGGCAGAGAGGTGCAAGTGGTTCAGGATGGGGACCACGTGCTGAAGACAGGGATGCAGTGGCTGCGGAGGGCTCAGGGGCGATTACAGTGCTGGGGGAGTGGCAGTCTGCTCCATCTCCTATCAAGGAGCACCTGGGAAACCTGTGGGGGATGACTCCCATTTTGGAGAGGACATGCTTGCCTTCTCTTCTGAGCATCTTCATTTTGTCCCTCACTCTTTTTCATCAGGTAAGAGGAGTTTCAGCTGGTTTTTAGTGTTTTGGAAGGTGATACTGATGCAGGCTGGCAATAAGAGTAGGAACCAAAGCATGCATCTGCTAACTCAGCTGGAAAGGGGCTGCATCAGCAGGAACAGTTTGCTTGGGGCAGCACCTCCTGGTCCTCCAGTGCTGGGGAAGCTGTGGGTGGGGAGAAAGCCAAGGCCATGGCCTGACACCATAGGCTCTGCTCCTTCCCTCCAAATGTCTGGCATAAAGATGTTGGTGCTGGAAGCCTTATGCAAGTGGAGAGCTTCTCACCAGCTCCGAGCAGATCTTAGGAGGGATGTATGGCCCTGAGTTTCTGGGGCTGGGAAGTCTCAGCACAGGGGACAGATAAGATCCCTGAGCTTGCTGCTGAACACAGAGGAGGTGAGGATGTGTGATCAAGTGCCAAAAGAAGGTGTTTCTGTAACAGACCCAGTGAGGTGGCAGGACCAGCTCTCTCATGCCCATGCCACGCGGAAAGGTGGATGAAATCTATGACTGCATTGCGTTTGCCATGTGTCTTTGTTGGAAGCGGCTGGCAGGCAAAGAGGCAGCCACAGCCGATGGCGAAGCTTGTTATACAAGAGCAGGGGTGGTGTTGAGAGCTCCTGGCACACTGACCTAACCCTGGCCATAGGTAAACTATGGTGGACTGTTAGGAAAATAAAACCCTAATGGTTGGGAGGGGGGAGACAGCACAGGAGAGCAACAAGTGGTGTAGGACAACCCAGAAAACACTTGGTTTGTCAAGACTAGAGCTCTGCAAAAGATGAAGCTCTCCCAGATGCCTGCCTGGAATACTGGGCTGTTCAAAGAATGGCAACCTGCTAAAAAGCAGTGAGAAGAAACTCATTTCCTACACTGCTCGTTTCCCTGGGGGACCTGCCATGGAGCAGAAAATCACGGGGACAGGAGACTGATGGTGTTGAAAATGTTCAGATTTTTCTGGGTATAGCAAAAGAATCTCAGACACTTTAAAGGTGTCTGGAAAAGACATGAACTGTCCTCCTGCAGGGACGCAAAGCTCCTGCTAATTAATGTGGATAAGTAAGAAGCATCCCGCAGGGACGGTTATTCTGTAATTGCCCAGGATATGAGCTTTTGTACCTTCTTGTGCAAAGCTGTTTGAGTGATCCAACGAGCGGAGGGGGTGGATCCCTGCCTGGGGTCAGCGTGACAATTTTAAGCCCAGGGATGCTGGCTCAGTCGTTTTTTCTCTTCTTCAGTAATCCCCATCCCTTTTATTCAGGTTTATTGTTATTTTATTTGTATTTGTTTTGCCCAGTGCCTAGGAGTCCCGTGCTGTTTCAGCCTGAACATCCCGATGTGTCCCACTTGCAGCAGGTCACATCCCATTTTTACCCTCGCTGTGCCCCTTTCCACTAGCCTGTTTGTGCTGCTCTGGACCCATAGCCCATCACCGTGCCCTTGGGGCCCTGGTGGCGGCTGCCGGGTGCCAGCAGAAGCAGGCAGTGGCCATGCCCTTGCCTAGCTGCTGTGTGCCATGAATGCCTCACCAGGGCTGTTGCTGCTGCCCAGCACAAGGAGCACCCAAAGCCACCTTTGTAAAGGTGTGCGTGGCAGAGGGCTCTGTTGCGTGCTTGTACCTGAGTCTACAGCCCACAGGGGAGTTCCCACAGGTGCCTCCAGTGTGGATGCAGCTGGCAGTGTGGGCAGTCTGCGCTGCTGGGTACATCGAGGGCACAAACCATGTGAAGTGTACTCCAGGCACCAGGATTGCCTGGCTGGTAGGTGGGAGCTGGGACAGTGTTCAAGCTGTTGCTGCTGTCATGTGTCACCCAACAGCCTGCTCATGGGTTTTGCAGTGCCTGGGTCATTCCCTGGTGAAATAGGTTTTGCAGGGGAGCAGGGATGCCCCGGAAATCTGGGAGGAAAAATCTCTGGCCATGTGCATAGACCGCTGTGGTGTAAGGTCCTGCCCACTGATGTTTCTTGCTCTTTCTCCAGCTCCATGCTACTAGCAGGCTGAAACACCAGACACCTGGGGAAACTGCCTGTCACTGGAAATGATCCTCAGCTAGCTGAGGATCAGCTCTCTGGTGTCCTAGCAGGAAGAAGAGACAATGGATGGCAGGACTGGCCCTGAGCAGGAGAGAGACTGTGCCACTTCAGGGCACAGCCAGCGGCTGAAGTTGGAGCCCTGCTTCCAGAATGACTCTCTCTTGCCTTCCCCCAGCACACCCCTGATACCACAGCTTCTCAGCCATCCGATGGTTGGCAGGAGCCTGGATCCCACCATCCTTTTCCCCTCCTCTCAGACAGTGATCCTGCCTCAGGAATATGAGTGTGGTGAATCTCCTGGAGAAGGAGCACAAGCCCTGGCTTTCCCCAGGAACTGTGCCCCAGCTCCCATGACCTGTGCTGGTGACAGGGACCAGCTCTCTGACCAGCACCTATGGGACCAGATCTCTGACCAGCACCTACGAGCCAAGCGGGCCAGGGTGGAGAGCATCATCCAAGGCATGAGCCTCCCACCAACCCCTCAGGCATTTGGCACTAGCCTGGAGGCAGCTTTTCATCACGAGAGGGAGAGGGGTAGTGAGGTGCCCTGGGAGAGCAACAAGAAGCCCAGGGTGCCCCAGCAGGGTGCAGGGGCAGCCAAGCGAGTGGACCCCTCGGGGGGCAGTCCCCATGCCGAGGGCTGCCAGCAGCTGAAGGAGCAGCTCTGCTTCTTGGAGCAGCAGCTGAGAAGGCTTCAGGAGAAGTTCTCCCAGGTCTGTGACTCTGCAGACACTGCCCAAACCCAGGAGGGTTCCAAGAAAGCGCATCCATTGCCTGGAAATCCTGGAGACAGACTGGACAAGGACAGTGCCACTGCCACCAGTGACCCACGCAAAGCGCCTCTTTGGAGGAGCATCCTGGAGGCGCAGGGGCCAGAGAAGGATGAGGACAGAGATGACACAAGTGGCCTGCCCTTTGCAGCAAGGGCTCTATCACAGGCACTGAAGCATGAACTGGTTGAGGCGATGTCCCGAGTGGTGGACTCTGTTCTGCAGACTGCCTGGCCGAAGGCAGCCAGCCACTTCCTGCAGCAGCACCGCAGACTCCCAGTGCCAGGGCCAGATGCCAGGAGAGAGCATTTTGCTGCTGCGAGATGCAGAAAGCCACTTGCTAAGCCATCTCTCAGGAACACACCGGGTGCGCTGGGTTCACTCGAGGCTGAGGCCCCATCAGGAGCTCCAGCGAAGAGCCCGGGCTCTCAAGCTGGCCCCTTCAGTTCAAAAGGGGTGAGAAAAAGCTCTCAGGCTCCCAGCATGAGCTACCCACTGGGCTTGGCTGCCCCCATCCAGGACAGCCAGCTGCTGAGCCAGCTGCTGGGCTATGGCCAGCATGGCCTCTGGAGCACTGGCTCCCACGGGAGCCCCTCTTCTCTGGAGAGGGGTCCTCTGGAGCCCCTCAACCTGCACTGGGGAACCGTCAAACTGAGGTCATCGGTCATGAGACAGCAGCAGCCCCTGAGCCCTGCTGGCATGGAGGGCCTGGCACTGCTGCCGGCTGGCAGGGATGTCTGTGGAGAGCTGCAGGCTGCGATGGACAGGGCACCCTTCACTTCCACACATATATCCTTTGGGGGCAGCTGGAGAGGTCCCTGGGCTTGGACATGCGCCCTTTGTCCTCCAGACCTAGAGCTCAGCACAGCCCTGGCTGGACTTCCCAAGGCCAGGGGCCCTGCTGCTCCACAGGGGGCTAAAACGGGGTGGGCAGGAAAGGGATCCTGAGCCATGAAGGGGCATTGCTGCTCCTCTGGGCTGGTTGGATGCTGTAGCATAGCTGAGTCAAGCCTGCTCTTGGGCCATCCTGGTGGTCTCGTAAACTTATGCCAGGAGTCTCATGGAAATACCTGCTCCCACCAGCCTGGGAAGAGCTGTGGGGAGCAGCAGCTTCCCCAGGGCGGCTGAAGGGAAAAGCCAGTGGCTGTCCATCCAGGGATGAACCCCTTTCATCCTGCTGCCAGGCCTTGGGGAGGGATTGTCATGGACACAAGGCATGCATGTGCTCAGGGACACGCTGAGCCCGTCAGGCTGCTGCATGCAGGCTTTCCTTGACCCCAAGGCAGATGCAGGAGGCGCTGACCCCTGGCCACCTGAAGAAGGCCAAGCTGATGTTTTTCTTCACCCGCTACCCCAGCTCCACTCTGCTGAAGAGCTACTTCCTCGATGTGCAGGTAAAATGGATGTGCACCCCAGTGGGGAGTGGCACTGTGGAGACCTCCATGTCACCATCCCCTGGGGCAGGGCTGGGTTTGAGGCCAGGCTACCGGTGCGTGGCTGGGCTTGCAGGAGGGGCTTGCGGGGGCTCATGGGTCAGGAGGCTCCAAGCTGGATAAATACCTGTCCTCTGGCTCTTCCCCCGGCAGTTCAGCCGCTGCATCACCTCCCAGCTCATCAAGTGGTTCAGCAACTTCCGTGAGTTTTACTACATCCAGGTGGAGAAGTCTGCCCGGCAGGCGCTGCTGGAGGGTGTTGTGGATGCTGGCACCCTCCGGGTCTCCCGGGACTCGGAGCTTTTCCGTACCCTCAACATGCACTATAACAAGGGAAATGACTTTGAGGTGAGGAGGGGAGCTCGGGTAAGAGGTGGCAGGGTGGTGGGGTTTGCTGGGCATGGGGGACCCGGCGGTGCCGTGGATGATGCCCATCTCGCTGCAGGTGCCAGGGCGGTTCCTGGAGGTGGCCAGCCTGACGCTGCAGGAGTTCTTCAGTGCCGTCAAGGCAGGCAAGGATGCCGACCCCTCCTGGAAGAAACCAATTTACAAAATCATTTCCAAACTGGACAGCGACATCCCAGAAGGGTTCAAGGCTGTCAGATGCTCCCAGGAACTGCTCTGCAGCTGAGTCTCTGTGACACACAGCAGCCCTGGGTCCTGTGTGCAGCCACGGTGTGCTCAGCACTTCATGGGTGCTCTGTTATTCTGAGTGTTTTCTCTCCGGCCTGACAGACAGCTCCTTGGGTGAAGGGTATCACTTGCCTCAGGCGCTGGGATTTTATGCTGTGTGTTTTATTCCTGTGCTCAAAACTGGTAGGGTCTTGCCAGACATCCTTGGAGGGGAGAGACAGAGGTGAAGCCATCAGGTTGGAGCCTGGGAAATCACCCTGCCGCAGCCCTGCCCCTGGCCCTGGGTCAGCTGCCTTCCTTTGCTTCTCCAGAGGGCCACAGGTCAGGGCAAACAGCCTTTCTTTTTATAAAGCAGGCAGAGGTCTTACAGTGGGCAAAGTTTTCTTGGCACAGCAGCCCGGTGGATGTGCTCAGTCCAACAGCACGCCTCGGTTTCTGTCCAGATATAGCACGCCAGTGTCCAAAGAAAACAGCTGGTGAATTCCAGCATTTCAAGCACCCTGTGGGGATAGCTGACCCTGTCTGGGAGATGTAAAAACAGTGGTGGTTTTTTTGTAGCCAGCATGAACAACACTCCCCCTGCCTCCCTTGTGCTGTTTGGCGAGAGCCCCCCATGCAGCTGCGTTCTGCAGCCAAGCAGGTGAGTGTGTGCTGGTGGAAGCAGCCCAGGAGGGACCACTCACCAGCAGTACTGTCTGTGATGCTGGAGAAGAGCAGGGTGCACAACCAGCCCCCATCAGCCCATCACCTGAGAGGAGAGCATCATGTTAAACTCCACCCGCTTCCCCTTACACCATGCTTCCGCTGGCAAAATTGCCCCAAACATCTTGGCCCTGCAACCTGCCCTTGGTGAAAGAGGAACACATTATTTGGGACCTCTCAGCCCCTGCGGGTTTTAACATAAGCTGGTGAGGAGCTGGGCCCTGAGGTCTGCAGCCCCACTGTGGTAGGGATATAAACCTAAAGAGATTTCTTTTCCCTGCGACCAGGATTTGGTGGCCCCTTTTCAACCTGATGGAGCATGACAGAATATTGTGTGTTAACGGTTCTCGTCATGGCAAGAAGCAGTGGTGAAGGGGAAGGGCTGCGAAGAGGAGGGAGGTATTGGGAGAGGCATGGCAGGAGGGCTCTGGGAGGGCAGTGATGCCTGTGTTCATTTCTTGAGGTCTGTATATTTTACAACCCCAAAACCAAATTTACTGGATCCATTTTTAAATAAACATGTAGAGTTACTCCTTTGTATCTACAGGGACCTCTGAAAACTTCTGCTCTGAAGCATTACCCTGGGAATTTGTTGTCTTTCACCCTGTGAAAAGGGCTTACTCTGCAGCTAAAGGGCTTACTGCTCCTGCCACATCCCTGCGGAGCTGAGCAGCCCCCTCTAACCAATGGTCTGGTTTAAACCTCATCCCAGTGCCTCAGGGTCAGTCTGCTCCTTGTTAGGGGGATCAGGAAGGAGGGGTTGGAAGCTGATGAAGAAACATCCCAGCCTACAGGTGAAAGACTCAAATGTACAGTGTCTGAGCAGTGCTGCTAGTGGCATCATGAAGGACAGGATGGAGCTGTTCCTGAAGGCAGTAACTACCTCAGAGCTTAAGTAATGCATTGGGTAAGCAAAACTGATGCTGCTGGAAAAGGAAATGGTGGCCTGGTGCAGTGAAGGGGTTAGTAAATTCTTTTGGCCATAGGTAAAAAATTAGGGGACATAGATACAGGTTTAGTGAAGACACCCTGCTGGAACAAAACCCCGGGGGAGCAGTTTCTTGCTTCTTGCATGTTTCTGCTAACATACAAGTTCGTGGGTGTCAGTAAAGTTGCAGGTGAGGGGCTGAGGGCAAAGCAATGCTCCAAATCAGAGTGATGGGGTGGCTGAGCTTGGAAGGGACTTTTGGAGGTCAGCTGGTCCAACGCCCTGCTCAAGCAGGGCCATCAAGAGCTGCTCGCCCAGGACCACATCCAGATGGCTTCTGAGTATCTCCAAGGAGGGCACCTCCACAACCTGATCAATAATGATGTTGAACTGGACTGGACCCGGCATTTGGAGCAATATTTTCCCTCTAGTGTTTGCCACAAAACTGCAAGGAAGCAGGAACTGCAGAGCTCTGCTTTATGCTGGCTTTGACCAGCATGACCAGCTTTGTCAGGCCAGGCTGGATGAGGCCTTGAGCAAGCTGGTCCAGTGGAGGGTGTCCCTGCCCATGGGACATATCCCTGCTGCATGTGACCCCTGTCATAGCAGGGTGAGCTGAATCATAGCCCAACACTCCCACGAGGGTCTTGGAAAGCAGCAGCCTGGCAGAGAAGGAAGGGGGCACTCAAATGGCCTTCCTTCATCTGGGTCATAGGAGCACTGGAACAGAGAAGGCTGGGACGGGGGAAATGCTGGAGTTACTCTAGAGCCTGAAGCGTAATGGAAATAGCGCGTGAGTTCTTAAGAAATGAGGGTTTGACTCATTGTGCTGTGCAGGGTATGGTTGCAATTTCATTTACATTCTAGCAGTGTCTAAGATGCAGCAGCTGGTTTTCAAACCAAGACTAATGGGTGCCTGTCTCTGGGAGATTTCCACTGACAAAGCGTGTCTGCTTGGAGGGCTGGGGGAGAAGGGAGAGCCACTGCCTGCACAGTGACCCTCCGGCTTGGGTGAGCTCTTGCTTCACCATTTCCCACTAATGACCCGAGGAAGCAATGGGGGAGGCACTCACCTACTGCTGACTCAGCTTCCTCTTTAAAAGCATACATCCTTCCCTTCCCTCTATCCGTGTTTCTGTGGTGCATGCAAAAAGCCCACCTGTAACTGTCTCCTCCGGGAGCAATTCCTCGGGGCTATCCTTTTACGTTTCCAACCGCATTCATACCCCATCCACAGAAGTGCAACCAAGTCCACGGTTTGCTGCTGAACCGCAGCAAAGCACTGAACAGCGCTGCCTGCAGGCTGCTCCTGTCTGAAGAGGGAGATGCAACCACACCGACTAAGCTGGCAAGGCCCCGAGAGCCGTTATAGGCTCAGCTGTGTTATTACTTCCCAAAAGAGCCCTTATTACTCGTGTACAGCTAATTAGACCTTGAAGAAGTTACTAGTGAGTGTTCATCCCCTTTGCCAAAATAGCTCGGGGAGAAACTCTGACAAGCAATAAAACATCTCTGGTTTCCCTTTACTCCTGCTTGACTCGGATCTGTTCGCAGTGACTGAACCAGCCCTAAAACATCCCAGCTCAAGAAGGTGTTTTTAAAAGTCGTCTTCCCTCACATACACACCCGCCTCGGACGTGTATTTGGCATCAGCGCAGCTCTCTCCAGGTAAGCACCCTCTGGTGAGCCCATGCTCAGTAACATCTGCTGACCCATTATATGCACTGGAAGGGCTGATTACACAGGTTACAGCGCACAAATACCACAGTCCCTGTGGCACAGATCCAACACTACTTTTCAGCCAGCCAGAAAGATGCCCTTCCTCTGCCACCCAGAGCTGCAGACACAGCGCCACTCCAGGGGAAGGTGAAGCGATGCACAGGGAGACTGCAGGTTAGCCTGCGGGATAAGGCACCCTGTGCAGGCCCTCAGGACAGAGTGGTAGCTCTAGCTCGGAGCAAAAGCTTTTTCTTCTTGCATGCCATGAAATTTCACATAAGCATGATGCATGGAGCAGGGGATGGAAACTGGGGAGCGGGGCTCTGCCAGCTTCAATGCTGCAGCTGGTTGCGCTGTTCTTCCCTTGACTTTGGCAATAAAAAGCTGTTTTGATGAGACAGTGGCAAAGAGCCCCACAGACAGGGCTGCACTCTCCCTTCTGGGGTGCCCCAGCTGACCAGCCTGCCCGCAGCAGCTCAGGTGCAACCACTAAAGCTTGGGAGCAGAGATGAGCAGGGTGGAGAATCATGGAACCAACTAGGTTGGGAAAGACCTTTAAGATCAAACCCAGCAATTACCCCAGGACTGCCAAGGCCACCATTAAACCATGTCACTAAGGGCCTTGTCTACATGGTTTCTGAACACTGCCAGGGATGTTGATTCCACCACTTCCCCGGACAGCCTGTTCCAATTCCTGATCACCCTCTCTGAGAAGAAATTCTTCCTAATATCCAATCTAAACCTCCCCTGGTGCAGCGTGAGGCTGTTACTTCTAGACCTATCATTTGTTATTTGAGAAAAGACATCAGCCACCTCCTTTCCCCATCATCCTTTCAGGTACTTGCAGAGAGCAATAAGGTCACCCTGAGCCTTCTCTTCTCCAGACTAAAGAACCCCAGTTCCCCCAGCCTCAGAAGACTTGTGCTCCAGGCCCTTCATCAGCTTTGTTGCTGAGAGAAAAATGTCTCACTGGGAGCTATGCCCAGATAGGGTAAGAAGCACAAGTGGGCACCATGACAGGGAGACCACCGTGTTGCCCACGGACTTTTGAGGGAGATAGTTACTCTAAGCAAGGGTGCACAAAAGGAGGCAGAGGATAGTCAGAATCTGCTGGAATGTGAGTGCAGACTCGCCTCCACCACCCAAACTCAGCAGCTTGGGTGGGGGTAATGCTCATCTTGGAGGGGAGGCAGCTTTGGCGGGAGATGGGAGGCAGGCTGCCAGGGAACACACACATGTGTCTGTGCACAGGCAAATATCAAACAAGTAAATCCATTTTTGAAAGAGGTCTGATTGAGAACATTTGAGAATGGCTATTCAAGTAATGCCAGTGAGAGCTGCGCTGTCAACCTCAAGGACAGGCAGATTTAGGTCAACGCTCAACACACATGAGGATACGGTCCATTTTTATACACTAATTCCTTCTCAGCTAACTGCACAGGCTGCTGAGTGGCAGGTGAAGGCCCATGTCATTAAGTCCCTCGTCATGAGCAACTCTTTTCTTGGTAACACACAGACATTCCAAAGACCTAAAATTTGAGCTATTCTGTATTTTCTCCTTTTGAGATGACTGTCAGCATTTTTACAGTAAGCAATCACACCCACCACCAGCCTCTGCACTATAGAGGTCATAAATAGGCTTTCCAAAACTAGTCATTCGATTTTTTTTTAGCATTAAGCTTTTGGTTAAAAGCTCTTGGATCATTTGTATTTTGTGCATTAGGGACAAGCACCATTTCTTGGGTTTGCTATTCTGATAAAACGGGCACTACAGACATTTTTTGTGGCTATTTCCCATCACCCACCAGGCAACTCTTAATGATACAGCATTAAGTCCAATTGGCGTGAGGCACGTGGCAGGTTCCCTGCTGGTGTTTATTGCTCAGGCCTTTATTGTTTTCTCCCCAGTTGTTTTAAGTTGGATTAACAAGGGTTGCTCTTAAAAACGTCAGCTTGTACCCAGCAGAATCAGTCTTTTTGTCTTACGGCAATCATGGAAAATAACGCAGCTAAAAGCAAGCGGTGAAAAGTGAAAAGCTGGGAGTACGGAAAATACAAGATAGAGGAGAAAACCTGAAAGCTCAAGGAAAATATTTTACTGGATTTCCCAAAGCACGTCTGTGTCATCCGTAACTTTACAGAAAGAACAGAAATGGTAAAAAAATACTTTGGAATATTTAAAAAACTCTAAGCGAAATACCTGACAACATGTATGTTTATATACATATATCGATACATCTCTACACAAAACCCATCCTCGTTTGGTTCTCAGAGAGTGAGCACAGAATGTCCATCAGCTTAAGTAACTACTGTCCATTTCCAATTTCCAGGCCAGAGGGTAAGAAACAGTAGAAATAAAGTCGACTTCTGAAAACACCATGAATCCATACTCAAGGGAAAAGTTAGGCCAGTCCTACCTATCCCTGCATCTACTGAGTCTCCATGATTGGCGGTGCAACCTGTGGTCAAATAAAAGCAGTTACAAAGGCTGTTTTCAAATAACACATCTTAGGAACAGCAGCTACCTACAAAAAGACAGTGCTTAGAAACAGTGTTTGTAAAAGCCACCGTGCTCTCCTCTCTGGAGCAATCATTATAAAGCAGAGTGTCATCTACCCATGCTTAGAAATGCTCCGGGCTGCAGCTGTGAGCACTGTGCCAAGCAGTAGAAAGCTGTATCTTCCCAGCTCTGACAGCTGCCAAGCCAGAGATTTCTCAGTTTCTTTTGTGGAGGGCCATGCCCATAGCATGGCATTTCCAAGTGAGCACAGAAGAGCAGGGGCTTCTTACTCGGCAGTGCACATTTCAAGTGACCTCTGTGCAGAGCACGAGCCCCTGTGCAGCGCCCAGAGCCACCACTGCTGTAGGAGCTCAGGTACGGCTCTTCACTATGTTTTATTTCATCACGTTGTGATGTCAAACAGACCATTTATTCCACAGCTATTTCTCATCCCTGAGCTTCGAAGCATTCTCCCCTTTGTTTCTGACCAGATTTTTAGTGAGCAATGTTACCCCGAAGACCTGAGCAATCTTTGCAAGAACTGGCAGCACCTGGAACTTGGAAACACCGTCTCTATAACAGCCTAGTCAGCGAAGGTCTCCGTATCCATGACACATGATCATGGCTTCCCAAGGCTGTAATGAGCCAAGCAAAGCCAAGGCAGGAAACAAAATCTTTGCAACCCTTGGGCTTACTCATAAAGATGATTGCATTTAATTTTTTAGAAGCAATTATTTTTGGACCAGTGTTTTTTGAGCAGCTACTGCGGGGAAGACTGCAACGGCACAAAGCATCTGTTTGGTGCCAAACAAATTGCTGCTGCGTAAACTCTTGAGCAGCTGACACAAGACTCAAGTCCTTTCTCTCCAGTTGTTGCAAGCTTGTTTCCATACAACTGCACTGTGTACAAAAAGATAACAACTTCTTTCCTTTACTTACTCAGGAATGCCAGTAGCCATCCTTTAGGCCAACCGCCTACAGTCTGTCTGCATCAACACACTCATAGTGAAGCCCACCATTTCCTCACGGTATTGATTTACTCAGACCACCATAACAGCATCTGTGACCATTTGCCCCCAGATTTACTGGTTATGCAAAAGCAAGTTTAGCTTTTGACTGCATCATAAACCACAGGCCAACATTTACGTGGGAATACCCTAACTTCAATTCCCAAGATCTGTTTCTTAACAAACAATAAATATTAAGGCCTCAGTCAGCCAGTGGACTGGCAGTTACCATTGGAAGATCTCACCTCTCAGTACTACTGTATGGCCTGTTATGTCAACCACAGCCAGCCATCAGCCTCAGAGCCATCCAGCTGTTCTTTCTGCAGAAGTTGTTCTCTGGCAATTAGTGCAATTGCAGCAGCAATCCTTTGCAGAGCAGCTCCTCTCTTTGCAAACGATGCTGGGAAGTGTGCAGGTGTTCCCCAGGAGCACAGCACTGGCATCGCCCAAAAGAAGCATGGAATGTCCCAAAAGTCCCTTCAGAAAAGTTTATGGGCCCTTGCGTTGTCCCCGCAGCAGGCTCCAGTGATCCAAGGATCTTGCTAGCTCAGCAGTTTGCAAAACTCGGTTCACCATCTCACAATGCTTCTCCTGAAAGCCTTCTGGTGCTAGTTTGACTGTCTTTATTAAGTATAATATTGAATGGCCATGTGTTTGCAAGCATTCAGTGGCTTTTTCCACTGGATACAAACCATAGAGTTAAGACCCTCAAGCCCAGAACACAACAATGCGCACTGGAAGCTAAAGTTGAGAAAGGACTCTCAAACATACAAAATAACAAGAGAGCTGGGGGAAGATGAGGGCAGAGAAGTTAGATAAATGCAAGTACTGTAGATATAACTGATGTCATGCAGGTGTAAAACAGAAACCCATAAAAGTAACGGAGTAATGATAAGGTATGGTGTTACCCCCCCCCCAAAAAAAATAATACAATCAGGGCCTACATGTGAAAGATCTACATACAACAGCCCTAAATCCTGGTACAAATAAAGGAGCACTAAGATTAATAGGGATGAAGGTTTTACACAGACTCCTCTCCAGTGTCTATTTTCTTCATAAGCCATTTAAAGAGAACTCTAGCACTGGGAAAATCCCCTGCCATGAGAACTCATTTCTGCGCTCTTAAGAGTTAGCACACAGCATACATATGATCATAGCACTGCTTTGGACAGTGACCATGCCCCAGCACATGAATCCGTACCATAGGCAGTTACAAATTACATGCGATTCATCCACCATCCCAAATTAAGTGTAGTGCCCCCTAGCCCACCTGCAAAATGGAAGAGGACTGACTCATGAGGGCAAACCACTAGATGAAAATCAAGTTAATTAGTCTATGAGAAGTCATAAGGTGATTTCTGAGAAACATCACTGAAGACATGCATCTTTGTGCTATTCCCTCTCTGGTAACAGGGCTTATCTGCTCCACATTAACTGTTCAGAGCTTGGCTCAGACGCATCCCGAGTGCAGGACGGAATCCCTGTGTGCATAAGGTTCAAGGGCAATATGTCAGTGATGCTGCTGGAGGTAGGCTGCTGCTTCCAAAAGCAAAACTGCTCTTAAAATAAACCAAACCCTGTGACAATGACATCACAAAGGAAACATCCCAGCTGAACAATAAAACCCCAGTTCGTAACAGTGTAAGTCAAAAAATGGTACCTAATCGCTACTGAACATCCTCTTCCCAAGATCACCAAAAGCATTTTAAATATTGTCCTATTTTCAAAACCTTTGTCTTATCACAGTTAGAAAGTCAGAAAAAAAAGTTAAAATAACCTGACACTGAATGCTGAATTCCAATTCTTACTTTTTCATATGCATTTCTACCCTTTTATAGTTTCCAAAATTTCCCAGAACACTGTCCAGGCTTGATTTTGCTGCCAATTTATATCCTGTTTGCCAGGGAAGATGCTGACCGGGTGTGTATTTGTAAACTCTTTTACTAACGTTAATGAGTTTAAACTCAGTGCAAGTTTAGCGCCATTCTTCCGAGAGGTTTTCCTTCTCCACAGCTCATGTATCAAAGGTAGGGAACAACAAAACCAGTAACACTGAAAAATAAAAGCAACCTACATATTGCAGAAGGTTAATGTCTCTACAACACACAGACTTGATCTGTGCATTCTGCTGTCCTGAACTCTCTACTCACCAGGTCTATACAACTTGACACAAACACAGAGGAAAAGAAATAATCACAGCAAAGACTGTAACCTGAAAAAGCGCAGTGCGGAAGGCTCTGGAGGCCACATACAGGTCTTAAATCCCTGCTGTGCTGGAGTAATCCAGCTGGAGAACTCAATGTAAAGGAAACTGATTTCAGCATCGCACATTTATTTAAGTTTTATATGACATATATATGAGGTGCATTACACATTTGTGAACTGCGCTAGAAAATGCAGAAAAAAAGATGCCCATTTAGGTTAATTATCACAAGGAGAGGAGTACATTATTTGTCTCTCCTCTACATCAAGGCTAACAAGGAGCTTCCACTCTTGATGACAGTTCCCTCATCTTGATGCATGCAGCCAAGGACGAACCAAGATAAAAGGAAATGCCACAATATTCCTGAAAACAGAAAGTCAATGTGTGCTACAAGAGAGAAGCTATACATCTTAATCTTAGAAAGGTAAATCTCCTAAACTGGAAGAACCAATATACCTAAGTCTCAATTGATATGAAACTGCTGCAGAAAGAGTATGTTCCAAGGCAATGACACTTGAAATCAATCCCTCTGTGAATAAAAACACACAGATAAAGACCATACATCAATAACACTCCTGCAAAACATGTAGTGACCTCACCACCAACCCTGGACGTCAGCTGTGCAGATTTGTAAGTAATGTGTCTTTCTGAAGTTCTGTTTCACTAGGCATGGTAAAAAATTGCCCATGAACAAGAACACAGCTTCTGCATTTTCTATTTACAGAACTTAGCACCAAAAAGGTCAGACACAGAGAAGAAATGTCTGAGTGAAGAGAAATTTTGCAGTACTCCTTGAGAAAGACAATGTCTATGAGATTGCTCAGCTGTAACAGACACTGTCGAGGAACTTGTCTCCAGGACTCTGACTGCACCAGATGCTGATGCACCAGAGTACGTGGTGGAGAACAGCCCTTGAGAATTCTCTGGGCAACCATGGCTTTTCAAACGAAATCCAAGACTATGATTTAAATACAGAATCCAAGAAACTCTCAAATTGGAGTGCAAAGTGACAACATGATACAGTCAGCACTTTGGCGTTTAGCAAAACATGAAACGTGCCAGTCAACTTCTAGATAGTCCTTTTCTTCAACAGAGCAGCACATTGTAAGTCTAGCTTAGGAACAAGAGAAGGATGTAAAACCACAGGATTGAGACAATCTTCTACAAACCAGTACTGGACGCAAGTGAGAAAAAAGGAGGAGATGGAGAAATATTTATCACTGAAGGTCATGGGTTTCATCAGTTCCTCAAACTGACCCAAAGCCAAACAGTCACTTCTGGTTTTACTGAGGTAAATGTAGCTTTTTAGTCAGATTTTTATGCTGCTCCAAGTTCATCATCAAGTAGGTGGTACAGTTGTCCACTGTTAGCATACTACTAGTAATGCAGCATACTCACCATATTAGTGTCTCTCCCCAACAGATTTGTAGACAAATTGCCTAAAGGGTATTTGAATATTCTTCTCAAGCAACATCTGTAACACATATACTGCAATAGGCCTATAACAGACAGACTTCTAAGCACAAATGAGGAAGTTTCTACCCAAGTTTATGTTAGGGCCGTCTCTTCAGCATTACAGCAGACTCTTTCTGCCTCCTGGGAGAAGGGAAAGGAGATAGCAATCATTATATTCCTAACAAAGGAATATGTAGATTGTAAACACCTTGAAAATGATATTCACATTCCTCCTTAACTATGAAGTATCTACTGCAAAATGTGCAGTAATCATATCATACACTGTGCCAACCTCTTCAAACCATTCCCATTAGAGCTTGAAGTACATTTCTTTGTGAGAGCTCTCAGTAGCATCTCTGATCAAGCTGAAGTTCTGCGATTTTGTAGCCAGAGTGAAGTTAGTGGGTTATTCTATCAGAAGTATCTTTACTGCTTTGTTTTGGGTATTATGTTTCTTCATTCCAAGACGAAAAGGCAAGAGATACAATAAGAAACCCTGGAAGGCTTCAGAAGAATTATTTCTTGCTACAATATATTTAAAGACTCTACAATCCAAAAGCAGCTACTATCAACTTAAATCCCGTTTTCCTTTAGATGTCAGCAGTTGTCAAGTTTTTTAGCAGGACATAAAAAGACCGTTTAATTTTGATGCCCCTCCTTAGCGCAGAAGATCTTGATTGGTATTTATGCAGCACATAGGTTCGATGGGCCACAAAACCTTGACTGTGGGCTGCAAGTGATACACTACACAGTAATGCAGTGCTAATCCATGGAAAGTTTTTCCACAGAAAAGTGGCCACACTTTCTTTCACAAAGTAGAAGTTAATGGTTTAAAACTGTACCAGGCAATAGAAACTGCAAAAAAAACCAATTACAGTGGAAACGATTTCAAGCTTTTTTCTCCAGTATAATCCTAAATTAAATCAAAACTTTAGTGCTATATGGTTGTCATTGCCTGAAAAAATCTTGATTTCTGTGCCCCTCTAATTGAAGAACACAATGAGATCTGCTATCAGACAAGTTAATCTGTCCACACCTTCTTCAAAGAAAAGAAGTTGGCAACTTCAGCTCAAAGGAAATGGAAAATCAACACCTCAAAGAATAGCAGTGGATACTCATTGTTTACACAAGAGTTCTGAGCATCCACAGATGAATAAGTTGAAACAGTGTAGGTGTCTGTTGGTAAAGCTGTGTTTTCTGTGATTCAGACAATACAGTATTCTCCAAAAACAGAAGCTACATGTTCAAAGGCCAGTACCTGGATCAGCAAGAGTGGTCAAAGGAAAGTTTTACGATCTGCACCAGACTTACCAAAACAGACTAAAAAGATAACTTTAAATGTTGCTTAAGATACCTTGGTGTTCACATACAGTGTTGTGCCAAACTGAAGTCACTGTCTGTATTACCTACCTGTCATGACAAACATTTAGGTTTTTTACGTTTTAAGGCCATTTACACTCTGAAGCAGGGAAGAATTGCAGCTCTGTTCCCTTTCTGTGCTAATCCCCAGAGAAATAAAATGTACTTTGAAATCACCCTTAACAGACATTTTCAAGATGAACTGCTTTCTAAATCTGCTTGCTCAACTGTACTTTTGCCTTGCAGGTAAAAACGGTTTTTGCAAGGAGCACTGCAATTGTAATTTCTCTCCAAAGACAGCAACATGACAGGAATTGGTGAAGTGATAATAACCTTGCAGTCTTCAAGTATTCCCCTGAGAGTACTAACTGTTCAAACACAGCAACTTCATATATCAATATACTGGCCACAGCAGACAGTTCAGATGCCATCCAAACAAAAAGCATCCAGGATTTTTTGCATAAAGCTGAACACCCATTCATACATGTGTATCTTGACTAGTTAAGGAAACGAACTTTTTCTTTGAACACACATACAAGGGAAGCGGTATGGAGAAATATTTGAATGACTGACATGCCAGAGTATAAGCCCTAGGGAAAGGCTTCCCTCCCAAAGAGATTCCAGGAGTTCCACAAGTCAGAAAAATATTAGGAAAAGAAAAACCCAACCGGTGTTACTTCCACCCAGGCAGCTTTAAGGTTTTGCATATTCAAACCTTAAATCCTACAATTCAAAAGAGACCATAGTCTTCTGACTAGAAACCTAACACAGAATGGAAAACATAAGCAACTTCAAAACACTCTCCTCTCTTCATTTCCAGTAACTTGCTGTACTCTTTTGGTAACAGTACTTGTGCTTACCTGATTTACACAAAATCATGAATAAAAGAGCACATTCTGCTTCCAAACAGTATTAATAAGCTAGAAAGTGAAAATCTACTGAATGAAGTATGGTCACTATCAATTTTCCAACCTACATGCATGAGGAAGAGTTCAGGGTCCAGGCTGCAGATCCAATACCATGCAAATCTGGAAGTGGTAGGAAAAGACATCGCAATTACTGGAACACTCCACAGGTAAGAAGAAAATCAGTTTCACTGTGAAGAGAGTAACCTTGAGCAGAAATCAGAAGAGGCAGTCTGCATCCCTTTAGTTGGTTGGAGGATTCTGACTCACATCTGTAGTAACAGATGAGCAGAAGAGGGAAAGAAACCCCAAACCCCAAACCTTTGATTCAAGCCTTATAAGAGAAAAAAGATGATTGCCCTAGAGACTCAAAATAGAGAATTGTGTCATTCATATTTTAAACTCTAGGAAATTTCTGTTCTTTCTCCTCTAATTTCTACTATGAGAGGCATAATAAAAATGAACCATGTATGCATCAGTATTTGGCTTCCTGAGGATTCAGACCATGTGAATGCTCCACAGGCAAAGAAAACTTTCGGTACTGCTTCCGCTTTCCAGCCCACGTACATGGAGTTAACAATACTCCAAGGGAGTTCGTTCCTGGGTTTCAGTTCAGTCAGCTCACAGTTAGCTAGCTGCATGCTGACACAGATATTAGGACCTTTATAGCAAAAAGCACAATTTGCCTCCAACCCAGATCAACATTTTCTTCAAGTCCTGAGGTCTGTCCAGTACCGTGTGGGCTTCCAAAATTTTGTGGCAGCAATATTAATAACGAAAGGGCACAATCTGCTAAGGAAAGTTGAGTTCAAAGGGCATGAGAAGATTCATCACAAAAGCTGCATTAAATAAATGGTCAAAGAATATTTTTTCTTCTGGTAACAAAAAATGTGTATAGGTGGCAACAAGCTGCCGCACAGGCTGAATTACTTCATTCCTTTGAAAAGGATTCTCAGAGTGTTCCAATGATGTTGAAATCTCAAACTGAGAAAAACTGATTTTGGCTGGTGAGGTTATGTTCTCTCTCGTTTAGAAACACACTGATGACAGTATTCTTCTGCAGAAAGCATACTTTGTAGTGTGATCTGCAAACCACGATTCTTCATAATTTTTAAATATTCGGCTGGATTAGATGTGGCCTTTCTTGGGATGAGTTACTATATTAGATTCAGCGTAATATTACAACTCTACTTTTCCAATTCAATCTCTCATAAAGAGTTAGCACAACTGCATGCACAGTCATAAATCCATCATTATCTGAGAGTGCTGGATGCATATTTTCCTGTTTAGCCTTCAATGAAAAGTGTGTATTCTTTCTGTTCAGTGCTGTGAAGTACTCCACTGTCAATATCACTGAGCAGATGACGAGTAAGAACTAAATCAGAACCAAAACTTACTGGATTCTGTAGCAAAGGATTTTCCAGACAAACAAAATTACTAATCACCAACCTGACTACAAACCAAGCACAGGGTTACCTAGCTATTCTCAGTCCTGTCAGCAGCAACGATGAATTTTTCCTTTTTGCTCCATTTCTTCACTCACTGAAGGACTAGAGTATGTAGAACCTGTTATAGGTTGTAGTTCTGGCGTAAGTTATTTTCATTGAGGGGCACTTCCCATCAAGCAGATGAAGGCTGACATGCTAAACATTCAAACCAACTGAAACAAATAGCAAAGATTATGGCATGACGTTTCTGTGCTACAGAAATGGAAACAAGCTCTGAACTTCAGTGAGCCAGGAAAACAACAACAGAATGCAAGTCCTTCAGCCTGTTCCGATCAAACAGCCAGCTACAGTATGCTTTCATAATAGAAATTTGGCCCCAGACTTGAAGATTCATGCATTTTCCCCTCTGTTCTCATAAGTGTAAAGTATAATTTCATGTGTATTTTCTGTTCACCTCTCTCTAATTCTACATGCACCACAGAACAAACAGTGTGAACCCTGTGGGTGTTGTTTGCTAAAATAATTTTCAAAATTGTTAAAATCAGTAAACAAAATGATCAGTTCTGTCACACGCTTTCTATTTGCACGCTCCAGATATATTATTCCTGGAAAGGAAAATGTTAGAAAAGATCTGGTTCTGCTGTATATCAAAAATACACACAAAACCATTGTTACTTCTTTGAAGTCAAGAAACAGCATCAACTCATAACAATGGCATGCCACAAGAACTCCAGTTTTGTTACAGGCAACTGAGGATAGACGGAAACCCATTTTACACGTACCTGAGAGAGTAACTTCTCCAAAGTGAAGCTTGCCTGATTTCCACAGCAATACCCAATACTAACTTTTTTGTTAACTGTGTCCTTTCGTCAACAATTCTCAGTCAAAATTCATTTAAACATTTAAAAAGAAAGCATATATGCTACATAATACTATATGTACACTGAAAATGCGTATTTATTACCTTCCATTTTTAAAACGCTGCATTCAGGGAGCTTGATTTCTTGTATTTAACACACTGAGAGCATAACACAAGATCAGCTGCTCCCCTTGTTTACTGAAAAGCTTTCAATCATGCACCAGACAAGGCTGAGAAACATCCAGTAAATCAAAACATCAGAACGGCAAACAAAACCATCTATTAGCACCACAGCTCTCCTTTAGCAGCATGAACTATCACCAGGCCAGAGCGAGTTGATTTACCAACCTAAATGCAAAACACAATGTAATCACTCAGCAAAGCAACAAGGAATAACAGAGAAGGAAATTCAGGAGTTAATTTTCTTCCCTCATAAAGATCACCAGAAAAAATTCAAGTATGTTTGGATTTAAACACCTTGCCTGGTTACAACATTGTTTACACAGAGCATTTGCTTCAAAACCTGAGAGGACAAAAAGTTTTCATCAGCAAACCTGATGCTGTGCAGAAGTGATATACCAGCATCTATGAAGAATCTGTACCACTCTGAATAGCGTGGACTGCTATTCATTTATCTTTTTTAGCTAAACACATTTATTAAAGGAATAGAAGGGTAAAACTTCTGGTTTTTGTTGCTTCTTTTAATGATGTTTCTCTATGAGACAGTAGACTTATGAATGGAATGAATTACCCTGATAGGGATCAGTGTTGACTAAAGACACAGTAAGACCAAAACGAATTTTCTAGACTGCCCTCCAGAGAACTCAGTAGTACCTGTTTTTAAGTTGATCATTAAAGAAATGTTTCTCATATATTACTACCTTGAGTATTTCAGAGCCATCCAATATAATTTATACTCATGTAGTAATGGAAATTTGATGTAATTGAGAAACTAGGATCCAAAAAATAATGATCATTCCAGCTCTCCAAGAAGAACGAGAAGGGTATGGCTCCTACAGGCCAGCAAAACCTGGGCCTTAATGGAGCTGTCTATGAGAAGGAAGAGCAGGTGATAAACCTAGAGGACTGTACACATTCCAGAATATGAGCAGAGCACTTCTTCCAGGTGAGGATGATTCTGAGCACTGTCAACATGTGAACACAGACCACATGTAAAATGTCAAACAAAAACCATGCTATATGGTCCACCAAGAACACCAAGTTTATAGTGAAATTTATTGTTCCGCTTCCTAATACAATAAGCTACAAGGTACATACAGTATAAAACGAGAACAGCCACAAAGCAAAGGTGATAAACATTCTGTGATGGTACAGTGAAGGTAATGTCTGTCTAACCCTTCCATTTTATTCCACAAACAGCAGCTAAAACTACCAGCCCTCCCCCTCCCTCCCCTCCAAAAATATTAAAAAGTAAACTGTCTCTCTCACTTAGGAGCAGTGGGATCCGCTGTTTTCATTGAGGGCACTGGTTATCTGCCAATATCTGAAGAAAAACTGATGAAACTAAAGTAACCAAGACAAACTGTGAAGGTGGGAGTGACATGACCCATGCAAGATGCTCATGACACCTTGGTTCACCTCTCCTCAGAGCAAATGGCCTGCAAAGAAAGCAAATTTTGTTACACCAAGTGAAATAGCAATTAATGTGGTCAGTGTTAAGATATAGCAAGCCAAATCTGAACTAGACAGGACGCGACTTGACTTATGCACACAGCTAAACTACTCTTCTAATGAAAACATACTCTTCCTGCTATTCAGGTTTGGAGATTGATAGCTGACAATCTTTTTATTTTTAGGTGCTGTACAAAAGGGTGCAGATTGACATGGCCACAGCTGACACCTACTATAATCAATAATCTTGTGTGGGAGAACTCTAACAATGACATGAACTACAACCTCAGCTCTTAAAAAAAACCCTAAACCCCATCAAGGCTATGGACAAGCAGGAAGACTGAATACTTACCTTAAAGGCACAAAATTCATTTAACCACTTTTTCATATATACTTGGTGCGGTTGAGGGCTCTCTCAGCAAGATGACCACTTTCATCTGTTATCTTCTCCCAGTCTGTTTGTCCAACAACAAAACCAATGGCCCTTTTCCTGTCTGCATCTTTTTTTTCTTCTAGATCTGCCCACCGCACCTATGGAGAACAGACCATCAGTAGAACAATCTCTTCAGAAATCCTGAGACAAGACTAGGTTTTCCACTGCAGATAAGAGTACAAGAATTCTAATTTGTACTCATTTTCCTTCAAACAGGTAAGTATAAATTTGTTTTCCAATGGGTAAAGATGTAAACTACACCAGTAACATTATTGTTAATTGAGTATCCCAGGTGTTCCATGGAGTAGAAGAAAGGTACAGTCTTTTCCATTTCAATGCTATAATTCTGAGAGCTGAAGTGTAATTATTACAATTATTTCTCTGTTCAAAGCAATGCTTTCTGCAGGAAGAACGATTGAAGATTCATTTAGCATCTTCATTTTCTGTACAACCTGTCTTTCAATTGCACAGTGGAAACATCTAGAAGACAACTATAAAACTATGAACAACAGTGTTAAAGAGCAACTTGGCAATGAATAAGCTTTCTTCTCCATCTCCTGTGACACATTTCTTTACACTAAACTTCTTCATTAATTTGTTATTTCCCATTTTTTACAGCTGCAGCCATCCCCTCTGTGGCTCTTCATGATAATGCAGATCACTTGCATGCATTCTGTTCAAACATATACAGCCACTCCTTCACCCACAAAGCCATACACGAATGGGAGGGAGTGCTACAAGGAGAAGGAGTGAGAAAGGTGCGTATGATGAAGGGCTAAGGTGCAGACACTCAACTGGAACATACTGTTGCAGGACAAGAAAAAAGAGTAAGTGAAGGAGGTCTTCCTTGACATCCTGATTAGTCCCATGCCAATTTGTTACTTGTTACAGCCTTACCACCTTTCTGCCAGCACTTTCCTATTCCACAGCCTACCTGGATTTCTCCAGGTGTTCCTGCTGATAAGCAGTGTCTGCTTTCCTCCACCATTACTTCCTCTGCCTGTGTCTCAGCACCTCCATTTTTCCCCACGCACACTGTCCAGTACTACCTATGTTTTCTATTTGACATTAGAGGACAATAAAAAAGCCCAAACATGGGCAGCGAACTCAAATTACTTCTAATGGCAAAAGCTACTCTTTCTATTTTGGAGCTAAAAAAAAAAAAAAGAAGTACTACCTCTTCCTATTATGTCTCTTTCATCTTCCTCTATGTTTTTTTTTTCTCTTTTTTCACAATGATATTTGAAGATGTAATATTTTGTGTTCAGAAGTACATACAAAGTGGTTGAAGCCAAATTCTAACACGCCATCTCCCAATCTTTATGAATGAGGTTATATCTACAGGACTTAATTACTTTAAAACCTACATAGGTGATACTTTCTTCATTTGAAGAGCAGTGTACTGTGCCTACTTATTACAAAACCTAACTAAAACACAAAAAAGCTTAATAAACCCCATAATTTTGTCTTAGAATCTGCACTGTATATTACACCTTCATCACAAGACATACAGCATATGAAAAGGACTCTACAGGTTGCTCTGAAGCAAAGCGTGTCATCTTCCCCAGCAAGAAATGGGATGTGATCCCACTCCCTCTCCATTTCAAATTATTTACATTTCCTCACTTCCTTGTAATTAATCTGTTTACCTCTGGAAGACCCTACTCTCAGGAATATTCGCTTACAGAATCTATGGGAAGAGCAAAATGAAAAGTGACTCAGTGAAACCGCCGTATTTATAGACCCTGGATGACTTGATACAACCCCTTTTTCACAAAGACTGTTAAGTGATCATATACAGACATTTTATTACCCTTTTCTTTCCAGGTTCAGAAGCACGTGTATCATAGTCATCTGGAAGCTGTAGATAATCTTCCATTCTGCTGGCAATTGCTTCCCAATCACGTTTCCTTTTAGTGCCAGTCCGCAAACCATCCAGCTTGTCTGAGAACAAACACAGAGCCTTAGAGTTAAAGGAGAATTTTTTCTATTATTCACACATACAAGACGAAAGTGGAAAACTTTTCAAAACAATGAGTAGAAGAACTTGTGTATCCAGCTTGTCTTGACAGGTGGAATGATGAGAGTTGAAATAAACTAGAGAAGACTCAACACGATTTTCAAGTTTTATTGATATTTCACATTAAATGTGTGGCAATAACACTCAGTCTCATTATTTGTATGAGGGAGAAAAGCTTGCTTCTGGATGTTCACACTGGATGGAGTCTGTCCTTACAGGTACAATATAGCCACCGATAGCTAGGAACCATAGATTCACCTTTCTGTATTTGAACACAATACTAAAGCTGTAGCATTTTTCCCAAATTTGGGGTTTAATACTGTGTCAAACATGGCATACATGCAGTATCAGGGAACAAGTGACGATCATATAATTTAATGCCATAACAAGTTTTTGAGATACTGGCTTTGCTAAACAAAAAGCTCCTTGGAAATCCTGATTCTCCCCCCTCCCCTCTTTCTTATTCTCTCCACACAAGGAAAACACGCTCAAAAAATATCATCCAGGACTGGGAAAAATAATCTTAGAATCTTTTGTTTCATGGAGTAAGAGGTCAGTCATGAATATTTGAGCAGTACATATGTCCAACAGTCATCATTTTCTTCCTTTTCTCATTGAACCGATAAGGCATGAGGAGAAACAATTCCATTCCTAGGTTCTAAAATTTTGTTCCTCTTTGGACACTTATTTTCAGTGAAAAAGCAACACCTTCTTGAAATTATGCGGCAAACTGCTTTTGGAAAGGAGATGAAGTATTCACTGTAAGATTACAAATAACAAAGCATGAAAATGAAAAACGGCTTTACAAGTCAAAGAAAATCCTAGGATTTCTGTCAATGTACCGTTTTATAAGTCAACAATTCAAGTATATGTAGAGAGAATATTAAGCTTGGCAGTTATGTTCTCTAAACCATTACCAGTGATGACAATAACATTGATCCAGAAGTCACTGATGTAATAAAATTCACCCACAAAAGGCCTTAGGAATAAAGCAAAACAGCGTATTTTCTGGACAGAAGAAGAGGATGCTCAAAGGTATGTATTTAAAGAAGCTCAGTTCAGAGATGAGTTTTTCTACTTAATACGTGAGAAAAAAGAGTAACAACGGAGATAATGTGAGGCAATGACGATGTAGACATGCTAGCATAATTTAAATACCATAAACTAATGAAGTAATTTCTCCCTCACACAACTCTAAAAGTTTAAAAGACTCTGCCTTTGCCCCATTTCCTTGAAACAGATACAGATTTTTTTCAAAGAAGTCATTTTAAACCCCCTCTGCCTTTTAAAAAACCCCAACATTTCAGAAAACTGTGCAGAATGTTTGTATCTGTGATATCTCATTACATGATTCACTTAAAGGCTCTTTTGCTCTAAGCAAATCTGCCAAGTTCGAAGCTCAATCTTGACAGAAAGACGGCACTCCTTTTAGAACACAAATTGATTATACAAGATTCCTCTGTTACCCCAGCATGTAACGTATGTGCACTCTTCCTCAGTATTACTCACAGATAAATCAGCATAGATCACTCACAGCATAAGGGTTTCCAGAAAAAGTAACATTGAAAAGATGAGCCACAAATGCATTGAGGAGCATTTAGGAACACAAAGACCTGAAACTTCAGGAGCTCTCTATTGGCAAGTATCTGTACAACAAGGCAACATGCTATAATTCATTACCATCAACAGGAAATGTGCAACTCTCAAACATCAATTCAGGAGTTCAGGAGGCATTCAGAGTATGACATTGCCCCTTTCTGTCACTGCTACACAGAATTTATTTTAAAATGTCATCTCCTTCCATGTTTAATGATTGCCTTTCCAGAGGTATCTGCTTCCATCCATACTATTGTGGTTCAAGGTACGTATGCCTTGCAGTAGGCACACTACAGAAACGTCAAAAGCCTACTACAAAGCATTATTTCAGAATATTCTCTTCTGAAAATGAGACAAGGTGTCATTTTGTAACAATGGTGCTCATGAATATTTGTGGCAGATAATTATTTAGTGTTAAACCATCAAACATCATTTTACCATTTCAATTTTAAAACCAGTGAAGCAGCAGCATTTCTGAAAACCCGCAGAACCTAACCACTCACCTTTGGAATTTTAATAATAAAGCATCTGAATGTAACTGACTTAACGAGCTCCTTCAAAAACTGAATTAATCAATCAGCTAAATTTTTGCTCTTCTTATACAAAAGTCACCAAGTTTTACGTGAAACGTTATTTGCATTCTCCAGCAAATTTTACAATGGTATCAGAACTTGATCTATGCCACAGCTCATTTCTCCTATCCTGAAAATTTGCAGAACTTGCCACTAAGCTGCACCTTGAAACCGAGTATTGTGCTGAACACTTGGAATATAGTCAAATTTTAAAAATGTGAGTCCATTTCTGTAAATTTAAATACAAGAACTGATGTGCACTATGCACCGAGATGGATCAGTGATTTATAGACCAGGTTTAGAATAAAAACATGGCTGTGCAACCACAACACATAAGGAAACGGTATACCACACACACACACTCAGAGGAATGCATCTAAACCCTGCCAAAGAAAATCTGAACTAAAGCAAGAGCTCCGGGGTGTACAGTATGGCGATTATCATAAGTCAGCCTTGCAGCTGAAGAACTGAAAATCTGTAGACCTTTTTGAGGCTTATTACAATCAATAAGATCTTATTGTGCTTTCCTGTAACAACATCTACACAGAAAGAAAACAAAAAGGCAAAACAAGACTTAGTGTTGGTTTTGGATTCTGCACTTACATCATCTCTGCAAATGTGTGCCCTCTGGAACCAACGCAATAGACTGAATGGCCAGGCCAGGTCCCAAGAAATAACTCAACTTTGGAATAACAAATGCATACCACAGTTTACATGCCTTTCAGGAAATAAATGTAATTGGTCATCTACAACAAAGCCTTATTTGAATTAAGTATAATAATTCTTACTCACAGACTGCAAGTGCTCATAATGCATACCTTGAACTAAAAGTTGTCTGCTCCTAGAGAGCAATTTTTTGAAGAAACAGCATTCATTACACAGGAACACACCTCGCTCTTTTAAAATGCATCTTCTGTCAGAATTTACTTTTAAGCTGTAGTTCTACATATTTATAAAAATTAATCTAGAAGGTAGTCATAAAATTATGAAGACATATTTAATAAAAAGACCTTCTCAGCACCTGTATCTGTGTCTTGGCAGCATGCTAACATCCAGATGGTTAATGGAGCATGATTGTTAAAGGATTATTGCAACAGCCTTGCAAGTAACTTACTCTAGCAAAAACTCACTCTGTTGCTTGCTCCCCATTTTACATTTAAGTGGAGACCACATAAAAATCCTGTGGTTTATACTATGCGGTTTTCATATGGAAAAAAATGCGACACAGTTCTTTATCTGTCAGCAGTCTTTCCTCATGAGAGAGGTAAATTTCAAAAGCTATCTGTACATTTCTGCTGCAGTCACGGCCTCCACGTTGCTAGAAGCTACACATAAAACTTAAAACCTTTTTAGAACACATCTGAATCCCTGTGATATTTGTACAGCGGATGGGATGACTTAAGGTTCACCATATGCAGCGCAACACATCTGTTCCTACTACTCAGTATTTAAAGGAGTCTATGTTATTTGGAACACAACACAATGTATCAGAGCATTCTTCAACAATGCAGTTTTCCAGTACTGTGATTTCATATATAACTGGAAGCATGAAGTATGTGTGAGGGGGAATCATTATTAACTTAAGAAATAATCTTAAGATATTAAAACAATCAACACATAAAACAAGAATGCAGAGCAATCCTGAATTAACTCTTTCTAACTGCCTAGCTGTTTGATATACTGAATCACTGAGCACAAGGTTCCTCCAGTTGTAATACAGGTGCCACAATGTCAATGTATCCCGCAAATATTTAAATGATTTAAAAGAGAGCACAGCAGAAGAGATGGTGCAACTAAGCAGTTAACAGTAAAAGATGAAAGGCTGCTTTATGCAAGCCAGAACTTCTGATGATATTTATATGGTGCAGTTATGATTTTGGTTATTGAAAGTAGTGATAGACAGGGCTGTACCACACATGCAGAAGCAAACCTCAAAATGTTAAGACATGCTGCATCCCATTCAGATATATGTTACTTCTCATAGACAAGACAGAAAATAACAGTTTTAATCAGATTTAATGGATAAAATCTTCACGTGGAATCATTACTGTTCAGAGAAACAAACAAACAAACAAAACCCCAAATCAAACCTGATCATACTGACTAGAAACCCTTTTCCCTGTGTACACCTTCCACCACAGCCACAGTTCATGCACTTCTGCCTGAAAGCTACTTTTGACTTTAACAGAATCCTAATAATAGTGTAAGTGTCTAACACAACCAGCAACACTAATCAGAGCAAAAAGAGCAGCAAAAGTAGTGCCCTTGCGCTCCCGGAAAGTCCATTTTGCATCCTCCTAAGAAGAATTCTAGTACTCTATGGGAACTGAAAAGCGTAACAAAGTTTAACTTTTCAATACCAAGGCCCAATCATTCAGAACCAACTTCAAAGCACTAATTTGTCCTCACACCCGTTAATTTTGCAGTGAGAAACATCTTCAATACAGTTAGCTACCAGACATGTCTTCAAGAAAGTAAAAAGTTGCTGATGACATTTAGGCTTGAAAAAAGGTGTGCAGTATGAACAAGAATGCAGTGCAATGTAAGTTGACTTTGTATTTCATAATACAGAAGAGATGAATAAAGAATAGAAATAGCGCTTTTTGAAATTTTAAGACAAAGTACTTTCCTTGAACGAATGGAAGAACATTGAGTATATAAACCAGCAATGTTTGGAAAGTCATAATTCCTTTCCCTCTGGCAGAAGAGAAATTCCTTTTCTGTATAGATGCTTTTGCATTTTCAGACACATGTATGAGATCAACACATTTATTTGTTGTTGGTAAGGAGGCACAATAAAAACAAAACTTTCAAGTTTTGCAAACATCATCAGATACCAACTAGAAGAAACAGGAAAAAATAAATACCCACCTAGCTTTGCCTCAGAAGTGTCCATCTCCCATTTGCTTTTCGGAATGTAACCCTAAATCATACACAGAGAGAAGCTCGAAGGATTAGAGAGAGACACACATGCATATCACTTTTGAACTGGAAACAGCATTATACTGGGAGCTTAAGGTATTTCTTTCTGTAAGGCACAATTCTTGTTATCAGATGAAGGAAACAAATTACTCAGTATTTCAGAACTTCTGCATCTACTTCCCATTCAATGATTTTAGCAGCCCTTGCAAATCATTGAAAAAGTGCTGCCCTCTGCAAACAGAGAACTCCGGAATGAGTTTAACAGACACCAATGGCGCTGTGTGCACAGTTACTACATGATATTATCCCAGGTGGCAAAGTTACTGCAACACAACTTCTCAGGCATAAAGAATATTCAAAGCTCTACAAACACAAATGAAAGAGTTACCATAGTCACCAGTATTTAAGAATATATTCCCAGACCTATTACACACAAGCTTCACTGAATCCTTTTGAAGGGACATGCTGAATTCCCATATGAGTGGTTAGCCCACAACTACACAAAATTCTTTTTTTTAAGTAGTTTAAATAAGAGTATCTGCTGAAACACTATGATTTAATTATTATTTTTTATTTTAAAATAACCCTCTTAGTTCAATGATTCTTTCAAAACACTTTTCCCCTATAAATAATGTTGTCATGGTCTTTAGGCAGTTTATTCCTTGTCGATTAGCATAATGATATTGAATTTGGCAAAAAGGTATTTATTTTAGATATATTCTTGTTACTTTCTAATTTTATACTCTTGGACAAGTAAATCCTTACTGAGCAACCCCATATAACTCATTTCAGCTGTTCAAATTTGGTATGAAAGTATGTTTCTCTACAATCACACAAAAAGCTCAATGTAATGAAATGGAATCCTTGTGAGAATTTCATTATTTTAAGAATGATTTTTAGTAGAGGGTAAAAAACTATTCTAGAAAATTTCAACAAGAAAACAAACTATCCACAGACCAGTTTTATTACACTAACTTCTTTTCTGCTCTATTTATTTGCTTCCACTGTCATAAATATATACGTGTACTTGTTAATCCTAAATCAGAGTGTACTGTTCCAGAGAGCTTCACTGCTTGAGATTATGTTCGGTATTGCTCTTCCAAAATCCTTGAAAGACCTTTTTTTCTATCAAGCATATATCAGGGACTTGAGATTATCCGATCTCTGTATTTTATTGTATTAATTACAGACTTAAAAACAAAGATGGTTTGTGCTGCAATATTTCCTTGTAGCAAATAAAAACCCTTCATGTATATATGTGTATCTAAACTTTTAAACCAAGTTGCCATTAAAATTTGCTCAGAAAGTTTACACCACAGCTAGAAGCCTGTATTGAAGAAAGTGATGTGTGATACACTGGTGAGAACACTATGTTAAATGCATCAATAATTCATACCATCAAGCACAGAAAAGCAAGAACTGTCTGAATGCTAGAAGCAACACCATGGGAGTTGATAATAGCAACAAGAGTGACTTTGATGGTGTGAAATGGCTATTGTGTGCTGAATCTGTAAAATTCTGGTCCTCAGATAGGATAAGAAAAAATTCAGACTTCATCCTTTGGTTCAAGACTCCAATAAACAGGAAGTAACCAAAAATGTCTGAGATGAGCAAAGTCCTTTTTGTTGATGGAAATCTACTATTCCTCAGGAATGGCAGTTTAGAAAGCAGCTGAAATACTTGGTTGTGGGAACCAGGGTTTAACACATTCAATTCATCACGCATTGACCAGCTGCAGCTCCAGCACATACCAAGAATCCTTTGGAAGCCTTCCATAGCCTTTTAGATACATACCTAAAAACAGCAGCCTTCAGGGCAATTCTCTAACCTTCATTTATCCAAGAAACCTAATCCCTCATCTTGGAAACACCTACTGACAATGTCAGCGAACCTCGGCAGAGAAAGCATTCTTCTTCAAAACTGTTGTCATATATTGTGACAGTCGAGGAGAGCTCTTCAGACACGTGAAAGGAAATAAGCTAAATTTATCTTTGCCCATTCTTCCCATCCCTCCACTTAAGTGTAATTCTTAGATAATCTGGAAGACAGCACTATAGTGTACTGCAATTTATAAATGTCTGTAAGAGGCATATTGCCACAGTCCACTGATAATCCTGTTTGTGGCATATATGCACAGATTAGTAAAAAATTCAGTTAGGAATAATATGATTTAACATTAAAGTTCTCCTAGAGATTTTTAAGGAACAAGTGACTGGAAATGTGTGCATTAAGATTGCACTGCTAAGAATGGCAATGGGTTGGCATTTATAAAACTGAGATTCTCCCCCAGACACATTAACAAACATTTCATTAGAGATGGCTGATGTGTCTCCTACCAGTTCACTTTCTTCCTCCTCTGCTGTATCCTTCTTGTCTTCTTCTTTCTGGTCTTCAATATTTGCATCAAAATCCTCCATCTCCACCTGTTCCAAAGCATAAGCACAGGCTTACAAGGCACTGCTGAGTTCTAAGTATTAACTTTTTAGATTAATATCTAAAATTAATAATAGAATAACTAGACAATTCCAAGTTTAAATAGAAGAGAAAAAAAAAAAGAAATCATCTTGGAAAGTATGATGATGCAATATATATGAATATTGTCTCCATTTTGGCCTCCCTCAGAAGCAGGCTCCCTTCTAGCTATAGAGTGTCAAACTGTGTGGGAAAGTAGCAATTGTTTATTTTCTTACTTCACATGCATTCTTTGTGCTGCCAGTATATGTAACAGTAAGATACTTCTCCTGCTTCCCACACAGTCACATTTCAAAACCTGGAATCTCAGAAAAGAATCTTAAGCTTGCCATTTACACATCGCTGGAATGGCCCTCCAACATCCCTAACAAGACTTCACCTTTCATATATTTAAATATCACAGCAAAGAATAATAAGCAGAGTTTAGCATACTAAAGAAAATGGATGCTTTAAGACATACATCTAACCCTGCCCAATTAATATAACACCTTCTGGGATCCATGTCTCTAATGGGGATTCATGTGTATACTGTGGAATACCTAAAACTCTTCAAGTATATACAGTTCTTCATACAGATAGCAAAACCTTGATGCACAAAGTAAATCCCAAATCTGACCTTCTCTGAGTCTCCTTAAGAGCTGAGCCTTTTGCTGTTCTCTTAAACATTGCTATATTCCAACACACAGAATTTGGAGATTCAAAAATAACCTGCTGTCCTCATGACAAATTGTAAGAGTAAACTCTCTTCCTACTTCAGCAGCTCACCAGTTTCTATGGCTATCGCAGGAGCTGTTCTGACAGCTACTTGCAGCTACGGTACATTCACGATAATATATGATTAACATACTAATTTATTCCCAGAGCTCCTGAAACACCTGCCAAAGAAGAATGCAACAATACAGAAAACTGACACACCAAAGATGCATGTCTCAGCAAACTCCAAATGGAATTAAAAGGCAGCATACTTCTACAGCAAGTGTCATCTTCTGCTACGTTATTTCTTTCTTCATTCTCTGCTACAGGTCAGTATTTCTCAAAGCAGGGACCAAGAGGAAGTCAAAACTATTTATTTACTTATTTTATCTAATTACTTCCTCAAATTATGATCCAATTAATCCAGTAACCTGAAAAAAGTACTGAGTTTCACCTGAGAGAACAAAGATCCTCTTTAATTGGTACTAAATGGTTGCTAAGATCAAAGTGGCTTCAATTCTTGCTCAGATGCCTAATCCTGGGCTTCATAAAGGTGACAAAAAAAATACCACGTACCTTCATATTTAGGTAATTAGTAAGAATAATGGAATACACTCGTCTGAGACACAGATTCTGGCTTTCTACAAAGCCAAGTATAACTGTCTTGCTGTGATCATACCTTTTGCTGCTCTGTATTTTCTGTATGGTCACATCTACATAATTTATAATTTTAACAAGCACAGAGATTCTCACCTCTTCAATAGCAGCATCCTGCAATAGAGAACGAATGTCAAGACGCATCATATGACGTGGTGCTGCCTCCCAGTGATCAGACATCTAACAGAAAACAAACAAAACTGAAGCATCTCTAAAAATGTAATGCATTCAATGGACAATTTGGTTTCTGATCATGAACAAGATGTATCTGTACTTCAGTAATTTCAATCAATCCCATGAAATAACTATGAGCTCTTCTTAGAGGAAAAGTCTAATCATTTAGGTAGTCTAAGGGAGGTCTGCATACAACAGCGGGCCTGAAAGCACAATGAAGCCCATCATTAATCCTATAACTCCATATGTATACGGTTACCCTGCTGATATCCTTTAGCTTGCGTCCATGAATATTCCTCTTGGAACATGTCTGGTTATCTGCACTCATTTCAGCTAAGTACACCTAGAGAGAGAAAACCAATATTAGCTCTTTTTTATTTACCTGGTGATAGGGTCTGCAGTTGTACATTCTAAGAGAGTTAAATTTGTAAATGCAGACTACACAATTTTTCCTGAATGTGGGAGGGACTCTGCATTCAGAAGTTTAGAAATACCAGCATATGGGTGCTAGCAAGTTCAAATGCTTTTTAGGCTCCATTACCTCAAAACCTTTGGTTTTTGCAGCGCTCCAGAACTGTTCAAAGTGTCGTACTCTATCATTGATAGCATCAAGGATTATGAAGGGGAAGAAACCATCATCCAAGGTCTTTTTGAAGGTTTTAAACATGCTGGTACGATAGGTCTCTTCCATATCAGCTTCATATTCATACTCCATCACCTTTATCAAAGACAAAAGCATTTAAGAAAGAGGACACCTATGTTCAACTGCTGAATGTCATAACCACACAAATACACTGGTATAAGAAAGGCATTCTCTTTTCAGAATACTCCCGTTAGGTTATACTGACTTGTTTTGAAAAATAGGCTACCAACCTCTGCACTCTTCCAGAGCCACACACTGTAATTCTGATTACCACTGTGTTGCTCCAGAATGCCTTATTTCTTTGTCAAGATAAGCAAGCAAATTAAAAGTACCTTCTTTTTCACTTTTTTCCCTGTATCTGGGTCTCTCTCTTCTTTTTCCACTTCAGTGATAAAATAGTCATCCAGGCTGAGCACTCTTGGTGCAGGTCCTCCACACTCTACTTCTTTATCCTGGGAAGAAAGCAAAAACAAAACGTATATTATTGCTGAATTATTCCATTATGCTACAGAGAAACTTCAAAACACTTTTGGCATACAGAAGTTCCCTGCTCTGCATTCAAAACGAGAACAGTTTTCACCATGCTTGCTAATAGAGGAGAGGACTCACACACCATACTAAGACATGTGCCTGTGAAATTCCAGACAAACAGAAAGAAAACAGCAGAGGAATCGCACATAAAAGACAAGCAGCACTACACAGTGGGTGGTTATTTACATACCCTGATGAGTTTTGCGACATGTGTCTTTCCACTGCCAGGCAACCCTCTCATTATGATTACAATCTGAAAAAAAGACCATGTAAGAAGATAGGATACTGTGCTACACTTAATGTCAAGTGCAAAAAATGCCTTCTAGAAAAATATGTGCTCTGGGCCACACTTTTGCATACATATCTTGCTCTTCCTTATTTTATATGGTGTGCTGCAAAATCTCTGACTGTGTAAAGCCAAGTCTTTCCTGTGAGACATCAAAATCCAAGTGAAGATGTCAGAAGAGTCTAAAATATATTATTACTCACTAATAGGAACTTATTCTTAGTGTTCCCAGGAAGTTTACATCTCCTGTGGATTCCTAACAGCTAAGCTATAACACCTAGGCATTTGCAAAGGAACCAAGAGAAATTCTCAAGCTTCCTCTAATGTAACCTTGTTCTCAACATACTACACTCATGAGCATTTTATCTAAATACAGACCCAAGAGGAACTGATTGCTGCTTTCAAAATGCATACTCACCCTCTCTGGCCTGCTATCCCGTCCTGGTGGCTTCAAAATATCATCTACATTTTTAGATTCTGGCTTTCTTTCCACTCGTGGAGCAGGTGGTGGCTGACGGGGTATTGATGGAGCAGAAATAGGAATCCTTTCCTCAGGATAGTTTCTACGATCACCTTCAAATTCCAGTGTTTGGACAGAAGAGTTTTCTTAGTTCAGTAAAATAAAAAAATTAAGATGTTCATACCCAGTTGAGCTGATTTAAGCAGACCTTCATTATTTTAGGATAAATTCACAGATTTGTACCCCAGATAATTCAAATGTCTAATCTTGAGCCTATTGCAATTGAAGCCATTTTTTAGCAGAGTAGGTAACTGTTGCATTTCTGATCTCACCACCACTGACAAACAAAACTACATGACACCACCCAGATAAATTTTCCTGAATTATATATTCTGACCAAAGAAATACTGCCAATGAATTAATCATCTCCCAGTTGATCTTCACCTCTGCAAGTCTGTACTTACACCAATATTCTAGCATGGGTTCAAGATTGAGAAACTATACCTCCAAACATGGAAGTCCCATGATCATATGCTGGACGATCTGTCTTTCGCTCATATGGTGGTCTTTCAAAACCACCCCGCCTGGAGGATGGATGGTCTTTCTTGTCACGGTAAGACTGAGTCCTTGAAGCTGTAGTGGGAAGAACCCTGCCAAAAGAATATTTTGTATGTTTCTGGAATTTCTACTACAGATTCCAAACAGAAGTGAACATGCACCTGAAATGCAAAATGGACAGCCCGATACTCAATAAAGCCTGAACTGTATTCATTTCAACAGTGTTCCAAAACCATGTACCTATCATCTCGGGGATGCCGGTCTTTTTCAAATCTCTCTCGTTCATAATCCACAGAACCACGGTCTCTGTGCAATTCCCGCTCTCTCTTGAAATCCCGATGATCTGTGTTGGAATTACCTTGACGCTCAAAATAAGGTTCACGATCTCTTTCTCTGTTGTAACGACCTGGGTGCTCTGAAAGGAGAAACATATGGAAATCCAAACTACTAAAACATACTCTATTTTTTTCATAATTTTTAAAGGAAAAGCAACAAACAGAAGTGTGAAAAAAGTATATAGAAATATTTAATGTGAGGGCTAGAACTGACTCGCTCAGCCACTGAATCTCTTTTCCAAACTGTAACAGGCAACTATACCATGCAATCCTATTTCAAACCACAAAATTGAGGTTTTTAAAGTGGCTAGGACATTGACTACACTACTCCTCTGAAATTCTTATGGGCCTCTGAAGAAAATAGAGTGGTTCTAGTTTAGACAAGAGTTACTTAGTTTAAAATATGTTTATAGTGCCTTAAAACTTTTCTTAAGAGCTAACTGTCTGAGAGCTAGCCAACCGCTCCATACCTTTTTGAAATGTTTGCCTCTCTGGTAGAGGTTCTGGACGCAGGGTTACCCTCTCCCCATATGAAATCTGTTCCACTTTACTGGTGGTTATATCTGGTTAAAAATAATAACAAAAAATTATTAGCATCTTAAAATACCCCTCTCCCATTTCCTTGCTGTTGTTGTGAACAGCCATCAGTCAACGGCATTAAAAGTGGCTGGAATAACTTACCAAAATTTCTTTTAATGGATAATGCCAAAATAGCTATACGCAAATACACACCACCAGGGGTTTGTAAGTCTGAAGTGGATTTGTCTATGACTATGTGTACCACTTCAGAATGGGACTTCTGCTTTTTCACATGAGTTCAGGTAGCATGCACAGGCAGAAAAATTATAAATACTAAAATGCTCTGAAAGTTTAAAAAACTCACAGAAGTACCATAATGTCAAGAATAGTAACTGTAAATTCCTAACGGTGATAATTTTCTAACAGCTTTTAACGAAATATCTACTTATTGGATTCAATATGGCTTCAATTCATGTTATGGTACCTTAGAGAAAAAAAGCTCTTCAAAGAGCTATCTACAGTTTAAGGACTTTGTTAAGGCATGATTTCACTCTTGTTAACTAAGACTGAGGGAAATTAATTCTACTGAAAAACTAGTGTTAAATTTTAGCTTTGATAAGCTCAGTACTAAAAATCAGAGCCCTTCGCTGTTTGTGTGCTAAATGTCTGTTTAGGGTGCACACCCTTCAGAAATACCAGGACTTTCTCTCACTCCATGTCTAGAGGGTACCTCACACCAACTAAACAGTATATAAATAATGCAAACATGAGTCACATTCTGCTTTAAGTTACTGAATCATACCAAGAGCTGTAACAATTCAAAGTACCTTCCAGAACAGTTATTTCCATACTCAGCTACAAAGAGATTAAGGGAAAGTATCAGTATCAATCTAAATATAACACATTGATGTAATCGTATCAGTTGGTGTTTATATTAGAGGTAGACGTAGCTATACACCATCCAGTTCACATGGAATAACTCATTATCACAGCACTGAAGAAAACATTAAACTCAAGGCTGGAGGTTACAGACTCTTTAGAACTGCATTGGTTTGCATTAGATTGCAATGTATGCAGCCTACAGGTCAACTGCAGAACATCTACAGCTTGCTTTGTGTGGCACATTCCTGTAGAAAGACACTAGGAGGACTATTAGCTGCCCATTACAGATCAAACAAATACACTCACCTCGCCCATGGCCATAATCCACAGTTTGCTGAATTACAGGTGCTTTAGGAACTGGTGGAATAACTGGAGGAAGGGACACTGGTACAGCTGACGCAACAGAGGTATGAACAGCAGGTACTTTCACAGGCGAGGAGACAGGTGGAGGCATCATTGACTCCTGTTTACACAACTCGTACTCCATATTTGCTCCTTTATCCTCATTTGTGTCCCACAGTCCATGGAAAGAATCCTCATCCCAGCGTTCCTGTTCCATAGTAGAAGGTGATGGTTTTAAAGACTGACCATGACTTGGGGTTGTAGTTGGAGTAGAAACTGGAGCATGTGGCCTTGTCATAGGTGTAGCAGGCCTTGTCAGTGGGGCACTTGGTCTTGTCACAGGGGTGGGCTGTCTGAACAACACGGGAGGCTTTATAATTACAGCAGGAGAAGGTTTAATAGCTTGGGCTTCTATTGGTGCCTCTGAAGATAGCTGAGAGGAGACCTAGATGCAGAAAGCACTTTTAATGTAGATCTGTAAACTAACCTTCTCTCATCCTCTGTAAGTCAGTAAGCACAATGGCAATCGGTAATCAAATCATAAGCATTTCCTAGTACCTCCATCAAGGTACTGCAGGTAGGAGGACAGTATTTCAAGAACTGGTGGCCTGAAGTAATTTGGTGTTTGTTCACTATGTGAAGGCTTAAATATTGTTCATTTTCTCCTTCAAAATAACCTTACCAATTTAAGCTCCAGTAGGCCTATCTCAGTTTAAAAGTTTCTGTGGTTTTATTCCCAAAGACTCCTGCTGTTTGCAAAGATTCTTACTGTCTGTGGGGAGGCTGAAAAGGTCTGAATGCAGGGAGCTTGGTGAGGCACAAGAGGATTAATAAAGCCAGCTTCTTTCTGGAAGTCACTGGAAAAATTCCCAGATAGCAGAAATACCTGGAACCCCCTTAATGAAATCAAGATCAGATCACCGTAAGCAATGGGGAGGTCTTGTGCAGTGGAACAAACCAAACCAAACCCTTCAGGAACGAAACATGAAACCCCACGTGCTGTGTCACAAAAAGTCTTTTTAGCACCACAGCAGATGCCAAGTTACAAGCAGCCTTATTAGCAACAAGCAACAAAACTTTCGGAATGGTTGTAGATACAAAGCTGAACTTTGTAACAGCAGTTCAAACTCATATGAAATGTGAAGGCAGAAATTCCAAGACAGATAAGAGTTGTTTGAAGAGCTCTAGGCAGATGGGTGAAGTAGTCTGAGACAGAAAATAGAGTAAAGTCACTTCCTAAAGGCATCAGCCTCCCTGTACTTCCTGGTAGCAAATCTCTTCCATCATTTTACCTTATAGACACGCTAAACAAGGAAGAGGATATGGGCTAAAAGAAAACTTGCAGTGCCTCATTCACTGTATAACACTTCTCTCAAGTGAGGGGGAAAACAAAGCTTGGTCTGGCTAAACGTCAGACTCGGAGGTCATTATGTCTAAATTTATTGGTATGGTACCAGCAATTTTGGAGTTAAGATGTGATGAAGAATAAAGCCAGCATCAACACAGGTATCTCCTCCAACATACATTTAACAAAATTGTTTATTTGTTCTAGGAAGGATTTACAAACCTGAGTTAACATGAGTATACAAGTTCATTTTGTTTTTGACTGGGTATGAAATACCAAAAAATCTAAATATAAGCAGCTGAGAAGAATTCCCAGAACCTACCAGGAGATTACACAGCAGAGGAATCACTTGCATTGCAACAGGAGATGGAGTCATGGAAGTATGCAAATGTAAGCTTCCATGCACCTTATATTACAAAGGGTAATGACAATTCCCAATAAAGACAGCAAATAGAAAGTTAATGCCCACTCTACCCTGAAGTATCTTTTTCTGATAGACCTATTCTCAAGTTTCTCTAACTTCAAAGACAAGAGAGCTCTTAAAGTAGTAAAAGCAGAGCAAGATACCAGAACTTAGGCAAGGATCCTTGCATATCATCCCACAGCAATCTAGGCTGTTGAACCTCATGTGCTACTGTCCCCCATAGGCAATGCTCAGAAGACATCATGGACTGAAAGAGTAGAAAAGGCTTTGGAAAATCTAAAGAAACTAAGAAATTGCTTTGCCTCAACAGAAGATTGATGAGATTGTAAGGGCTGTTGGACATGCATTCCACAGAGAAGTTTGAGCATCAGAGTGTAGAACCAATTTGACATATACATTAATAGTAATTACTACCAGCATGTTATAAGTTAACATAAGATTAATTTACCTGAAAGGTACCTGGCCTTGTGCTTGTATTCTGTGATCTTGGAGAGTCCTGTGTGGAAATGTCAGGCTTAAATTCTTTCAACTTCTGTAGCTGCTCCTTTTGCTCTCTGCAAATGAATCACAAGGAAGTGTTATCAGTCTGTAGCTTAAATGAAAAACTAAAGAAATCAACACTCACGGTGAAACCCGTATATTATACTAGCATCAGGGGCCAAGTCCAAAGAAGAAAAGAGCACAGCAGGTTTTACATGGTCAACACTATGATTCAGAAATCACTGTTATATCCACCTAATCACGAAGTCTGCATTTAGTGTATTAGCTGCATCCTTTCTTTATCATAAGTTTCCTGAGACATGCAGTTATGCTATTGTGCTTGGCCAGAATCACTCCACTTTGACAGTAAAGAGCAAATCTGGATTTTTAGCTTCTGCCAACACCTTCTGCAAACAAGAAGCCCATTGGAAACGTGTGCATAGTGGCTCAGTGACTTGCTTTGGTTTGCATGCTAACAGGATTGAGGCCAACAAAGTGTAACAAAGACTCCAATATTTAAAAAAAACCCAAACTAGTGATTTTAACTTTTGTTTCCTTGTTTGATATATCAAAATGCTATTTAATACACAACCAATACGTAGTCTACGGACCAGCAGTGAATACTACAACCACTGGATTACAAAGTTGTACTTAATATGATTTCCTTTCAGTTTTTGTTTGCATGTTTTTTATCTAGGGTTTTTTTATTGCTGATAACTCTTTGTTCACATTAATTGTGTGTATTAAAGTAGTTCCCAAAGAACAACTAAGAATGCTATCCCTCTGTACTAGGCACATCATCCTGACTGGCAATGCATCTGCTTCAGTGTCTAGTGCAAGGGGAACACTGCCCATAGAAAGCGATCCCAAGTGTTGTGTCAATACAAAGAGTAAACTGAGCAATAGCTAGCACTTGTCTTCTTTACACCTGGCTTAGATAAAAATACACCAATGACAAATACAGAACAGCATACAGGTCAGAGTATGCTGGTTTATCCACAGTGAAAGTCAGACAAGAGCTTTACTTTAGGAGATGAAAGCAGTTACGTGTTGCACTACTGGTATAACTCTTCATAAGCAAATGATTTGTGATTCTCCTAATAGTCTCCTTAAAGTTGTTGCTACTCTTCAGACTGAGGTCATCTGCTTATGAGAACCTGATGAGAAGTACCAATATAATTAATTTTTAGATCATTCAAATAAAATAAAATACTCAAAATCAGTATCAGCAGTATCATGATTCTATTTCCCCTTTTTATTGACTTAGCAAGTGGTATATGTATCTACTTTCTTAGGGAGCCTATAGAGATGCTGCGGAGGGACTCTTCATGAGGAACTGTAGTGAGAGAACAAGGGGTAACGGGTTCAAACTTAAACAGGGGAAGTTTAGATTGGATATGAGGAAGAAATTCTTTACTGTGAGGGTGGTGAGGCACTGGAATGGGCTGCCCAGGGAAGCTGTGAATGTTCCATCGCTGGCCGTGTTCAAGGCTGGATTGGACATAGCCTTGGGTGGCATGGTTTAGTGGGAGGTGTCCCTGCCCACGGCAGGGGGGTTGGAACTAGATGATGTTAAGGTCTTTTCCAACCCTAACTATTCTACGATTCTATGAAAAATCAGCTTCAGGAAAAGTGCAAAATGCCTCTGTTTCAAAATTGTTTAATGTAAATGTGATAATGATAACAAAACAGTCCTTTTAATCGTCCATTATTTTAGCATAAGATCTTGTTTATTAAATTAAAGTCCTATCTTTACTAAGCACCAATCCTTAGCTGTCTCTCAGTAACTCATGAATAAAATGAACCACATGAACCTCTAATTCTAAAATGTTTCCTCTTTTTCACAGAATTTCCTCTGGAAGATCTCATCCACTGAAAATAAAGAAACTCACCTTTTTTTTTTTTTTTTTTTTTTTCCTATGTGTGGATTATTTTTTTTGTGTCTGTTTGATGGTTTTTGTTGTGGCTTGTTTGTGGGTTTGTTGGTTTGGTGTTTGCTTGGTTTTTTTCTCCAAATACATTTAATGCACCTAAATCCATGCAACAAATCATATAGGTAACACTTGGATAGATAGTACATGCCCCATTCATTCTAATATTATTAAATTTACTGAGTCTGGGAATGTTTCTTATTTTTAAGAGGATATTCTATTACTTATTCTGACATAAACACCAATTAAAGCCTTAGGGAGTCTAGTAGCTACTTTCTAAAAGAAGCTTTTGGTGAACTCTTGCATTCATATCCTTCTGATTGTCATCACTGCTGTTATGATGATCCTCAGAACTAAGATCAACCAAACTTGACAAAAATGGATTTCAAACGAGGGACCACTGCAAAAAGAAAAAACTCACATATGCTTTAATTAAAAAGTAAGCAGTATCCAAAAATTAAATAGGTCCCATTGTGTGAATTAAGATTCACATTAATGCAGATCTTGACAGGTAAGTATTAAAAGCAATTAACAGTGAGCTCATGTGACAGTAATAAGAAGGTTGAAAAGCAATTATCAACAAGCTCATTTGAGGATAACAAAAAGATTTGTCAAGTGAAGGGACAGATTCTTCCCAGAAAGTAACAAACAGAAAATGCCATATTCACAGGGAAAGGGACAACCATCTATTTAAGGAAAAAAACCAGTCTATCCATAAAAGCCGTGATGGAGGTACTCCAAATAACTTGTTCCACACAAGCCCCTACTACTTATCATGCTGTGGTAAAAAGAAATGAAGCCATTACAGTGTAAATAAAGGAATGAATTAGGAAAGAAGCACCATCTTCACAGAAAGGAATTCTCATGTGAAGTGGCAGAACCAGGCAACTCACCGAAGCATTTTGAGCTCTTGGGCAGCCTTCAGAATTATCTCATGCTGTCTTTGGCTAAGGACCATCACTCCTCCCAAGGACTGGTCAGAGTCCAGGTTTGAATCTGCTCCCAGTATATCAGAGGAATGCGAAGGTGGAGGAAGGGATGAATCTGAGTGATCATCCAAAGACCGCAGTCTGTCTCCATCATCTGGATACCACCTATCTGACAGCCGTTCTCTCTCCCAATCAGTCCTTTCAGGAACGTAGTCTTGCTTCTCCCGCCATGTGTCATATCTCTCTGGATATTCTCGAATCCTCAGCTCGCCCCTGTCTCGGAGGTCTCTGTCATAATGATCTCTGTTCCTATCGTCCCTCCACCTATCTTCACGGTATCTGTCCAGGGGGGGAAGAGGTGGTAATGGTGGTAGAGGGGGGATATCCATGTCACGATTCCCCATTTCTCTGTCATCCATAGGTCTCATGTCCCAGTCCCTATCCCACTCTCTGTCTACATCTTGTTCATAAATATCTGAGGATCTTCCAGTCCTATCTAGATCTCTCTCTAGCTCCCTCTCTCTTGGCCTTTTCCAGTCATCCCACCATGAATCTCGTCTGTCACGATCGGATGATAAAGGAGGTAGTGGTGGTAGAGGAGACAGTGGAGGCAATGAGTGGTGGGATTGCAACCTGTCATCTCTGTCATATGCATCTACAGAATCATCCTGATAATCAGAGTTGTGACCTCTCCAGTATCGTTCTCTTTCCCAGTCATCCAATTGCTCGTGCTCCAAAGATGGGTTATCTTGACTATCTAAAGGAAATTCCTCCTGCATTCTATCATCTTCATGACCCCAAGAACCCCCGAGTGTCTCATCTCGATGGTATGGAGGCAATTTGTCAGGGTCATCTCCTAGGTGAATGGGTTTACCCATATTGCCTGTTTCTGATCTTCCTACTTCCCTCTCACGGCTACCTGCCCTCCTGATGGGACCCCTTTCGTGGCTACCTACCTGCCTGACTGGGCCCCTCTCATGGCTATCTGCTCGCCTCATTGGGATCCTCTCGCGGCTGCCCGCCCGTCTGACAGGGACCCTTTCCCGGCTACCTGCCCGCCGCATGGGCTCCCTCTCACGGCTACCTGCACGCCGCATGGGTTCTCTCTCCCGGCTACCTGCTCGCCTGACCAAGCCTCTCTCCCAGCTACCTGCCCGTCCCCTGTCCCGGCTGCCTGGTCGTCCAGGTAGCTCTCTGTCTCGGCTAGAGAACACCCTCTCGTGACTATCAGACCGTCCACTCAGGCCCCTCTCTCGGCTGCCAGACTGTCCATCTGGCATCCTCTCCCTGCTGCCTGACCGCCTATCTGGCATCCTCTCTCTGCTGCCTGCCCTCCTGAACATCCCCCTGCCACGGATAGATGCTTGCCTAGCTTGCCCTCTGCCTCTGTATACATATCCTCTGCCACGGCCATCATCCATCCTGCCCATTCCCCGGCCATGGCCATCATCCATCCTGCCCATTCCCCAACCACCGTCCATCCTTCCCATCCCTCGGCCACCATCCATCCTTCCCATTCCTCGTCCACCTCGTCCACGGCCCATTCCCCAGCCACGGCCATCCCCCTGCCCTCTGCCACGGCCATCATCCAGTCTGCCCTGGCCCCTGCCTCTGTTTACTGGTCCCTTGCCTCTATCTTCATGCATAAATGCCCCCTTCCCCCGGTTTTCTGGTCCAGGTGGGCCCTGGGTGCTATCTGAATCAATCAGCTGGCCATCTGGTGAATCCAAATCTTGATTTCCTGTTACAGGGGTAACTGCACCGCCTGTTCTTGCAATACCTGATTGCAAAGCTACAGGGTTACTAGAAAGGGATGGTGATTTCTGGTTCTGAATAGGTGGTGTAGGTGCTTTGGACTCTTCTGCTTGCTGGTTAGGATCATGTGAACTCCACGTCCACTTTTTAGGAGGGTCTGAAACAGTTTCTTTGACTTCAGGTTTGGATGGCTCTTGTTGAGTATTTGTCAGGTCCTCATTTGGCTCAACAGGACCTGCACTCTGTGCATCAGAAGTAGTCTGTGTTCTACTTACAGTCTGCTGATTGCCAGCTACATCTGTAAAAGGTTCTTTGTTTTCCGACTGTGAATCTGTCTGTGACTGCTGCTGCTGCTGTCCCAGATGAGGCCTGGGCCCCATCCACCGTGAACCACCAGGTCGGGAACCATGTCCATGGGATGAATTTGTTGAAGTATAAAATTGTGCTGCTGGTCCTCGTGGGATACTCCCCCATCTACTTGAAGACTGTCCATCTGTATTCTGACGGTCAAAACGTGACCTGTATCCTTCCGAGCGCTGGGAGTCAAAGCGAGGCCCTCTCTGTCTTGAGCCTTCGAATTTGTCATATCCTCTTCCTCGAGGTCCATCAAATCTATAGACAACATAATGGCAATTTTATTCAAATGGACATGTCAAATTAAAATCCTCTAAAACAGAATTTCACACACATCCCTAAATCACTTCTAACTGATGAATTCTAGTGTGCCTTAGGATCAGTCCCTAATGAACCAGTGCAGAAGGACAGAGACATGTTCTTCAATTCAATATTGCCCACTGAAGACCAGTTTTAAGCCCACTTGCAGATTAGGTAACCCTGAAAGGAAATTTGCCTTAAATCTCTCAGGACTAAAACCTGACTGACAAAGAAAGATGTGAAACTCATCTGAATAAAGCTTTCAACTTTTGCTTAACGGGACAATCAACAATTCTCATTGAACTTTTGTTTTGATAGTATGCAAAAAGCCTACCTACCTATGGTGATGAATGACATCTAGAAAAAACCTTTAAATACAGACCCTTTTAGAAAAGGCAACAAACTGTGCTATCACCCAGTTCCATGCAAGATGATATGCCTAAACAAATTATCTTTTTATTGCGCCACTTTTAAAATTCCTTTTGAGAACACCTACAACTGTTATTGCTTGAATATCAGGAAACAGGGCAGGCAAAGTAATGAAGAACAATTCATGCAATCGTATTTAGCAAGGTTGATCCAGTAAAAAACCCCACAATCTTAAAGCATATGCTCAAATACTAACATACATAATAGACCAGAACTAATCAAATTACACAAAATAGGAACCCATGTCTGAAGTCAAGTTGCTTGGATAACTGAGATTCATAATTCTGTCTCACTGTATGGGGTCAGGTAGACCAAAACATGACTGAAGCTGGAATTTGCAAGGGTCACAGAGTCGTAAGAAGGGCTTCTATAAGTACATTAGCCAAAAAACGAAGGTCAAAGAAAACATGCCTCACCCTCGATTAACACAACTGGCAAGCTCTCGTAACAACAGACAAGAAGGCTGAAGTATTCAACCACTTTTCTTGTCTCAGTCTTCACTAGCAACCTCTCTTCCCCTACCTCATGAATGGATGGACCACAAGACAGGGACTGGGAGAGCAAAGTCCCTCTCACTGTAAGCAAAGATCAGGTTCTTGACCACCTGAGGAAACTGAACATGCATATGCCTACAGGATCTGAGGGGATGCATCCCAGAGACCTGAGGGAATTGGCTGATGTAGTAGCCAAGCTGCTCACCATGATATCTGAAAAGTCATGGCACTCAGGTAAAGTCCCCAGTCAATGACTAGAAAAGGGAAAATATTGCACCCATTTTTAAAAATGGAAAAAAGGAAGACCTGAGGAACTAGTGACCTGTCAGTCTCACCTCTGTGTCTGGGAAGATCCTCACAGAAGCTAAACTAAAGGAAACGGAGAACAGAGAGGTGATCTGAGACAATCAGCATGGCTTCACCAAGGGCAAGTCCTGCCTGGCCAATCTAGTGGCCTTCCATGATAGTATGACTACATCAGTGGACAAGGGAAGAGTTATGGATGTCATCTATCTGAACTTTTGTAAAGCCTTGGATATGGTCCATCAAAACATCCTTCTCTTTAAATTGGAAAGATACAGATTTAATGGATAGGACTGTTTGGTGGATGAGGAATTGGCTGAATGGTTGCATCCACAGGGTAGCAGTCAATGGCTCAATGTCCAGATGGAGACTGGTGAGAAGTGATATTCTTTCAGGGTTCCGTATTAGGACCCGTACTGTTCAACAAGTTCATTGATGACATGAGACAGTGGATTGAGTGCACCCTCAGAAAGTCTGCCAATGACACCAAGCTGAATGGTGCAGTTGACATACCTGAAGGATGGGATATCACCCAGAAAGACCTGGACAAGCTTGAGAAGTAGGCACACGTGTACCTCATGAGGTACAACAAGGCCAAGTGCAAGGCAAGGCCAAGTCCTGCACCTAGTTTGGGGCAGCTCCTGGATCAGTACAAGCTGGGGGATGAAGGAATTGAAAGCAGCCCTCTAGAGAAGGATTTGGGGGGTGCTGGTGGATGAAAAGAGGGACATGAGCTGACAGACTGCGCTCATAACCCAGAAAGCCAACCATATCATGGGCTGCATCAGAAGAATTGTGATCAGCAAGTCGAGGGAGGCGATTCTCCCCCTCTATTCTGCTCTGGCGAGACCCTACCTGGAGTACTGCATCCAGATCTGGAGTCCTCAGCACAGGAAAGATACGGACCTGTTTTAGCAGGTCCAGAGGAGGGCCACGAAGATGATAAGATGGATGAAGCACCTCTCCTATGAGAAGAGGCTGAGAGAGTTGGGATCGGTCAGTCTGGAGAAGAGAAAGCTCTGGAGAGACCTTGTTGCGGCTTTTCAATACTTAAAGGGGGAGGAGCTACAAGAAAGCTGGGAACAGACTTCTTAGTATGTCTTCTTGAGATAGGACAAGGGGTAATGGTTTTAAGCTAAAAGAGGAGAGATTCATACTAGATAAAAGGTAAAATACTGGACCAGATTGCCCAGAGAGGTGGTAGATGTGCCACCCCTGGAAACAGTCAAGTCAGGTTGGGATGGGGCTCTAAGCAACCTCATCCAGATGAAGATGTCCCTGCTCACTGCAAGGAGGGTTGGACTAGATGACCTTTGAAAGCCCCTTCCATCTCAAACTATTCTATCGTTCTATAGACATTCACTATCACTTAGTTAGCAACAGTGGTTGACTTGTTACAGAATTTACTGTTTCAATGAGCAATTTACAAAACAGGATAATTTATAGAACCTCAAATAATTTTAATAATCCTGGTAAGTTATCACAGTAAACTCCCTTTTTGTGGGGTGGGAGCACATGAAGATGAACAGGAAGAAAATAAAACAAAGAAGAAATTACCCAGTGCAGTGGCAAGAATACTTACACTGGAAGGATCAACCTTTACAGGAAAGGTATAGCTAGAAGGTTGTGTGTAAGACAAAAAAAGAAAAGTTAATTGCTGAAAAAATGTAAAGGGTATGTGTGTCTTTTTATAGGTCTAGTCATTACCTGGTACTTTTTAGCTGGGATGGCAGCATGTGACACACAACATTTTTACCTTATCCCAAGTTCAGTTAAAAATTTATTAGGATTCTCTGCTCTACTAACTACACTGAGAAGAAACTGCAAACAGATTTTGGGGAAATCCTCGATAAAACCCTAGAATGGTCATGCAACCACAATATAGGAATGCACAAAGGTTACAGTTTTAATTAAATAGCATAAGTACCAGAGCACCTGTACATGCACTCTATAATTTTTTTTTATTATCCACAGCCTATCATTGCACACCACTAACTAATGCACATAAAAGACATCCACTTAATCTTGAAAACAGTCAGATCAGAACTTTGCATCCATCCATTCCCCAGGACCAGAAACAACACTTAAAAAACCCCACAAAACATTAGAAGGTAAAAAATTATTCAAAGTTATATATAAAAAAATAAATTTACATTACTAGAAAATGAATTATTATTCAAGAATGATCACTTTGGAAGCAAAGAGAATGGAAATAAACATGAAGGTATGATTGTAAAGACTAGTAGAGCATACAAGGATAAAAACAACTGAAAAGAACAACACTGACTCGGTAAGCATCACATCAGCTTCTCTTGAACTAATGACTAGATGGAACAGATGTTTTTGCAACCTGATATGACATCAAGTATTAAAGAAAAACATTTAAAACCAAGACCTTGGATTAAACCATATGGCAGGTATAAAACCATAAAAAAACACAAAACACTGGCTTTTAGAGTAGCTTTACATTAAAGCAACAGGCCATCCATCTGATAAAATGCAGACTTAATTTAGAACAAACTGAATCTTACCAAAAGATAAAGACAGCAACCTTCAAAATCAAGACCATCATGACGTAATGCAAAATTAAAACTGGCAATGAATCCTAATGCTAGGATCTTAAGGCTCAAATCTTAACCTCTTCCCCTCTCTTGTTTATAGTTTTTTGAATGAGAAGTAATGCTACATGTGTAGAAAACCACTGATTTGCACTAAAGACAAGTACTACCTCTCTCATCAAAGAGAACATGGAAGAGTGCACTAAACAGGACAATCATATAGCTGCAGAATTCTCACACTAGAAGTTAATATACTAATGAACAACTTTGAATTTTCATTTCTTTCTGCAATAAATGTTGGTTTACAAGAGTATTTTTTTATTGTTTCTAGAATATAAGTAGCATCTCAATTACCAGTAATTAGCTATGTTAGTATATTCAACTGAACATATACATGAAGACTTTCCCAAATCCGTTTTGTAAGGCCTACATTAAAGTGCTACCATATAAAAACAATCCTTTAACATTTTTGCTTTAGATTTTCCTAAACTGTGTTCCAAATATCACAGACTAAATGCTGGAAATTTAAATCACTTTTCATATAGGATCATTCTTTCAAGTGTGAGTTATCACACTTTCTATTACTAGAAAAAAGTATTCTACTCTAGATAATGCTCAAGTGAAAGGCATTGGTCCTTGCTTTAATAAGATAAATACAGAGCATGGTGTGTACGCATTAAAAACAAAACCTCCACCAACTAACCACACTTCATAAAAACCTCAGGAAGAGTTGAGAGTAAGATACATGCTTCATTTTTTAACATACCACTGAACGTTTTGTAGCCTGGAACATGTGTAAGTCAACAAAACCGCCCTTACCTAGGGCCCCTGGGGCCTTCAAAACGTGCTGATCTGGGAGGATCTGGAAGCAATCCACCTGATCTCACAGGTTTATCCTGCATGGTAGGTGCATGCGTTGAAGACACTGAAGTGGCTTTTGGTTCTCCACATCCTTGCTCAGATGTAATAGAAACAGTTTGTTTACTAAGATGAGCTTGAGGCTTTCCGTGATCTGAAGAGCCAAAGGATGAACTTACTTGAGAATGATAAGGTGAATAGACAGTTGAACTAGCCATTTTTGATGCGTAGGTACCCGGGGTGGGAAGCAGAGCTGGCCTTGGTGTCTCAGTGGATTGACTGCTTTGAGAACTGGATCCAGAAGGGGCAGAGGAATTAGATAACTGAGAAACAGAAGAGAGAGGCAGGGGGACCAGCGGAGGCGTAGTCGAAGGTAAAGTTGGAGGCATAACAGGAATGCCACCTTGACTGGTTTGTGAATATGGAACAAATGGAGGTGGCAGCGAAACATTTGCAGGATACTGATTCTTCAGATTTTGAAGTGAGCTCACTTTCTCTTGCAGATGGGACTGAGTGACCTTCATCTGTTCATCCCATGCCTTCCACTGTTTCTCATACTCTTGAAGCTGGTCTTTGTGAGGGTAGGTTTGAAGCTGATGCTGCCACTGTTGGTTCATTGATCGCTCCCAATCTTTATGAAGCTGCTGGAACTGTTTTTGCTGTGCCTCATAATGTCGCAGCTGCATATCCACTGACATTGTCTGCAACAGCAAGAAAAGAATAGCTTCAAAATACCATCTTAGTTATTTTCAGAGCCACATATTTCAGTATCATTTGCAATCACAATTGCTGACCTGGGCAGAAGCTTGGAAAAGAACTAGAGTGAAACAAAAGCGAACACCAGCTGTGATGTCTAATGTCATTGTGACAATTTATACATTTTATGAGTAGAGGACATTTATACATAAAAGGCACTTTTTTTTTTTTTTTTAAACAGGACAGCTGAAGAAAGCTATAATCAAAGCATTCCCAGCTCTATTATTACTGGATGCTAACAATGGCTAAAGCCCAAATCAATCTTCACACTTTCAGTATACACAGTATGTGGCTATTTCTCAAGATTTCAGTTTCTGCTATCGATCCCCTCATAGTTGCTTCCACTGTCAGCAATTATTTTTCCCTAAGCCTTTGTCAGATGTTCTTCTTTGCACAATGAAGCTTCTTTCAATGAGGTACCATCTTTCACCGTGTTTAGATACAGGTCCTAATATCTACAGCTTAATCTTGTCTGAGATTTTTAAGGTTCACACTTAATAGTTTTTGGGTTTTTTAAACAAGCAGAAGCTTGTTTAAGCAGATGTTTTAGCAGATGCTACAAAGAAATGTTTAATGCACAAACTATGCTAACCCAGGAAAAAACTGACTCAACTTTCTAATACAGTAACCGACTTCTACTTAAAAGCTTAAAGTTGCAACACTGATATAATGATATACATACTGTGAGATAGTGATTTCCTTAATTATTTTAACTGCGTATTTTTGGCATCTAAGTTTATTTCATCATATTTATTTTTTTGTACTGCACAGTGTTGTAAAACAGAAACACTTCACGCAATCATCTGTTTACCTTTCCTTTCTTCTGAACTGTTTCTGCAGCAGTAAAACAGAGCAGAGTAAATTCAAAACTGTGTTCAGCTTTGCTCCTGTATCACCCACGTATGGCAGAAAAACCTTATGACAAATGTAAAGTCTTATATTTCTCATCCTACTGAAACTTCATTACCATCTGCTAATTGCTTTTTCATTCTGAAGCCAACTGACAGTAGGAAAAGGGGATATAGACTTCTATTCAAGCAGCAAAAGTAGCTAGACAAATGAGCCAACCATGACAAATTGTTCAAGTACTTGTTTCCCAGCAGACCACAAGTACTAGGTCACCCAGGAAGTATACTAAATGCCATCTCCTCAGTGTTTCACCTGTAAGTGTGGAGGCTGTTGCATGATCTGTTGATACTGCTGTACCATCTGCTGCAGCTGGGCATGCTTCTGCATTATTCTTTGATATTGAAATCCAACCCGCTGATGGGGTTGCTGCTGCCATTGAGCTGCTGCCGCTTGCAATTGCTGCAATCTCAAATCTTCCTCAGGGTCATCGGGAGGTTCAATATTGAGCTATGGAAAAAGACAAATGCTATAAATAAAGGAAAGCTCCTTCTGTCAGAAGAAAAGCACACTTGGTCACTACCCAGTTTTCAAGAACTTTCTCAGTGTTTGTTAGTTTATCACTGTATTTCACAGCTTCTGGAAGGCTGATTTTTATTTCATTTATTCTAAATGTGATTACTTTAATCTAAAGGTTAGGTTGATGGCAATTAGGGTATTAATTCTTACAGAAGCTACCTACAGGAAAGTGATTAACACAGATCTGTTATCTGTTGATCACAACAAACACAATGAGACAACAGTGCTTTTTCATGATGAAGTAAAGTAACTCAGAGTGCATTATTTTTGCCACTTGGTAGGAACCCCCACACTGTAAGTTAAAGAAGAGCACATGCTGCAGGGTCATCTACTACCCTACACTAATCTGTTCAAAACATCAATTATGACCTACATCTATCTATTCTGTAGTTAACTGTTATTAAGCATGCTGACAAAAATATTCTGTGCATAGTTCTTTCAGACAAACTATAATACATAGAGAGGAGAAGAGCCAGAACTGACAAACTGCCAGAAAAGAATTAAGAAACAGTGTCTTAAAGATAGCATTTGTCATCTACCGAGTACTTGATTTTGCACTTAGGTGCCACAGAGTGTTTCTCGCAAAGATGAGGACACTGGGGAAGGTGTGAGTGACTCAAGCTTGGACTCGCTTGCTGCATTTGTGGGTGACATGTAAGTCTACATACAAGGTGCGTATTTTTATTATTTTAAATTGATATAGCCTTAGCAAATGTTCTTTTAAGACTGCTGTACCATATTTAATTATTGTTACATAGTATACATAAGAATTTTATGGTATTATTTTCCTCTTTCTTTAACCCATCTAGCACAACAAATGGAGTGGTATCACAGTCTACCTGAGTTTCAGCGGACGTAAGAGAAGACTCATCCTCTTTGGAAGCTGGAGGCAGGGATTCATTAAGCGAAGGAGGTTCAGACTGCTGAGCTGAAGCACTCATTTTCCCTTCTTCAGACTTTGCTCTCTGCTCAGAAGCATCCTTTCCTACTGGACCTTTCATTTGCTGCTGTCCCTGAGCGTGGGCCTTTGCCCTTTGCTGCAGGCTAAGCAAGTGCTGCTGGTACCAGTACTGCTGCTGTTCCTACAATAGAAAGAAAATTTCTAAGATGGCTTTCAGGGAAAAAACATGAAAATTAATTCATGATAGTCAATAGAATTATCCTCCAGAAAAGTTTTAGAATGTGCTTTGAAGGAAACTTCACTTCATCATCAACAGTATTACAATGAATGTCAGAAGACTGACTCAGAATTCAGAAACCACTACATAAGGCTTAGTATCCACAGCACAATTTATTTCCTACCTCAAAGTGCTTACAGAGAGAACAATAATGAAAAGCAGAAAGGTGGCCAATAAGCCTAATTACTGACATGTGGTAAGTACCATACTTACTATTTTTAGTGCTTTTTACTCCTAACAACAACAGGAGTGAGCTATTATTAATATATAACTCCTATAATAATACATTAATAATTAATAATAGGATAACTCCTATATTAATTCCTGTTATACATTATATTAATATAATATTATATTACTGTAGTAATATAACTTCTATATTAACTAATATAGGAGTTATCTCATTAACAACAATAGGTACTTATTATAAAACTAATAGATAAAATGAAGGGAAAATGTAGGGCAATTATGAGTAAGGAAGCAATAAAGAGAATAAGGAGGAAATGTACAAAAAAAGTAAAGAGGACCAAGAGAAAACACAGACATCAAGCAGAGTGACAATTACAGCTGAGAAACTGTGGTGGAAACTTTTGAATAAAGGCCATGGAAAGGAGAAAGAACCAACTTATAGTAAGGATTATTTATCATCTGGATTCCCATTAATTCTGATTAATTCAGTAGCTGAAGAGGTAAATAGATACAGCTGCACCCAAAAAATTATCCATTTAAGAAGTGATTGAGCTTTCAATTTTAAATATTTCAGGCTAGAATCTGGGCAGATGACAGCAGCTTCAAAGCAATGTAAGCTGCCAACAATAGAAAGAACAAAAGACTAAAGTATCTCAACATAAATAACAGAACACTAAAGTTAAGTATTTCAACACTTAACTGTTCATATATCTTAGATAACTGAATAGGAACCAACAGTTCTGTATCTCTTCCAGTACAAGAAATATCAAGCATCAAATTGGACTAGCCTTGTGCTACCAGAGTCCCTGCTGGAGACCATCACAGGGGCTAAAATTTTGTGGATCCAACACACACCTCCATAAACTCATAGAAGAAAAATCTACAGATTTTAAAAATAATGCCATCAGTTGCAGCTAAGGGAGCCCCTATATTTTAGGGAAGTATCGCTATACACTTAAAAGTTTTTCTCTTAGCATCTGCTCTTAGTGACTGTCAAAGAATGACAAAATACTGCGCTTCTAGTCTGACCTAGTATAACCATTTCTGTGCCCACATGTCAACTCCACCACCTCTGAGAATCTGTAACTGCTCTACATCTTGCATATCCTCTGTTCTTCCCTTCCATCCAAGAAAAGACACCTACATAAAGCCCACTCAGAAACACAAAAGAATCCAAAATACGCAGGTATTTTAAAACAGAAGTGTGACAACAACACAGTGGTAGGCTCTGTCTGACAAGATTTCTCAGAACCAAACCACTCTGCCTATCTTAAAACAGGTTTAAAAGAAGTGCAACCTTCCTCCAAAAGCCTACCTCACTGTGGTGGTGCACCCTCTCACCCAACCCCTCCCACCCCATCCTCTGGCCTGCTCCACAATCTCAGGAATTCCCATCACACCTTAGCCTTTGTGTAATGACTTTGGTGGTGAAGTGTCTCTTGACTACATCAGAAACTCTTGCATGGCTAAGAAGGGAAGCTCTGATCATACCAGGGACTCCCGTTCCCTCGCTAAGGTGGGAAGCAAGATCAGGGATAATGACAGCTTTACAACACTCCTTCCCCTGATTGCACGGTGAATGGAATGGTACCACTGATACTGGATTTCTGTTTCTAGCAACTACCAACTCGATTGTGGCCAGGATGGAAATTTACTAATGATTAAAGACAATCATCCTGTGACCTTATGAATAGTGGTCCTAAGTGAGGCCCTGTGAACAATCCCGCTGAGTGCGATGTCCCTCAGAGGTTGCAGACTCTCATGTTTGTGATAATCAGAGGCCAAAAGACAGAACCTGGGCTGAAGGCCCCCACTCCTAGAGACTCGACCCTCATCCACTGAGAAATGCTCCATCACTGATGGTGCTCAAGGCTAGGCTGGACAGAGCCTTGGGTGGCATGGTTTAGTGGGAGGTGTCCCTGCCCATGGCAGGGTGGTTGGAACTAGATGATCTTAAGGTCCTTTCCAACCCTAACTATTCTATGATTCTATGATTCTACTTTAGACGTGAACATTCCACTGACTCAAGGAAGATTTTAACAGGTATACTTTCATATGTCTTTACATATGCATGTGCATATATGTGTGTATAGATTGTAACACAGATTGTAGTAAATTCCATTGACTCACTTTATAACATCCACCTTGTAACTGCAAAAACTGCTGCTAAACAACACTTGTAACCCTTTAGATGTAAACTGTTGACTAAGTCTGAGATTAAGACTAGATCCAGCTGCACCTAAGCTCCATCAGTTTATAAAGGAAGGGCATCTATTCTGAACCTCATGACTCAATGGGAGGGTCTCCCTTACCCTTTTCACTTTTGATCTCTACACAAATCTTTCTAGCTTGATTCTACTTTGGGTTTCCTTTATATATTCCACTAGACACAAACCACTGACCAAGCCCAAGACTAAGACTAGACACAGCCGCATGTAAGCTCCATCAGGAGTTCTGAAAGCAAGGTGGTCTATTCTGAACCTCATGACACCAGGGAAGGGTCTCCCTTACCCTTAGTGCCTTCAGTCTCTATCAATTATCTTTAGCTCAATTTTACCTCATCTTCCTTTGTATGTTTCATCCATATAATAAGTAATACAGTGAACCTTGCCATTGAATTCTGTTAGGTTGTGCCTTTATAAATGATATTAAAAATGTTCTTGCTAGTACCTTTGATGGTCATTCATTGAGTGACCCTAAACCACCCATTTCACAACACATGCTCGAATGCGTAGCAATGTTTTGTATTGGTAGCAATCTATCAGACACTATTAAACATGGAGCTGTATTTAAAAAGAATACTTCTGCAAAACTGTAACTTGGAGATGAGGCCAATGAAAGGAGAAGCCATGCTTCTTGGACATTATGCTGATCCTGCAATAACTCCTGCCAAGAAACTTTAACAAGAATCTGACTCAGAAGAGATGTTACGGCTTTCGGTGGAAGATATGCACCCACAATACAGCATGGACAGTCTCAGAAACCTTCAACAACATGCTGTAGTAAGTGTAACTTCCAACACCAGGGAGGAGCAGACATCTCCAGCTATGCAAAAGCTTAATCAATTTTTCCCCTCAGAAGGCATTATAAGGTGATTTACCATGACAGTGCTGGATGCTATGCTTGGCAAGCCCCTGATCTACTGCCACAAAATTGCTGCCTCCATGGATCTGTGCTGTTTCCTCCTCATTCTACCAATTGGACAAAGGGCTAAAACTGATATGACCAGAAGTTCACACGAAGAGCTATGGTAATATCCTGTCACCCATTTTTTTGCAGCAGCAGAAGTCAGTGACACAGGTATTTGTGGGTTCTATCTGAAAAGCATGAGAAAGTGAGAAGGTAGATTTCTGAGCATCATCAGAGCACAACAGAAGTGTTACTGTAGAAAATTCCTGATGGCAAAAAGTTCAGTTATTTGAGTGCTCATCTCCTCACAGTGACTGTCATACTTCAAGTTCAGTTACAATCCTTAAGCCCAAGGAACACGCCAGCATCAACATATGCCTTTTTTCCACCTTTGGCTGATCAAAAGACTCAGCCTGTTACATGGTACAGGAAACACTGAAACCAGCACCATAAACTCCTGACCACAGGACATATCACCAAAAATGTTACTGCCCAGCCGATGCCACATGACTACTTCAAAATCAATTTAGGTGACCCTACACCATAACATAATGCCTATTTCGGGAGACAACTTGGTTCTTTTTTGGTAAAGTTAGCAAAAGAATTCTTTAAGATCCTATATAAAACAAAGGGGGATTTAAAAGAATGAATTAGTCTGCTAAAAGGTGAAATGATAAAGCTAAGGTAGCTTTAACAGATGCAGATAAGTGCATATTTAAGGGTACAGATCCACTTATACATATTTGCTTACTACTGTCAATAAATTGCAGCATGGTACCCAAATATCAGATGAAGCATTATTTAAATAGTGCAGGTATTTTAGCAGGACTTGACAAAAGATGCATCTGATAGTGTAAAAACACAAAATCCAGCAATTTAATCCAATTGTACAGCCATGTATGAAGCTACTACACCATATTTGTAATATTATCAAGGCAAAGAGCAGTATGTTATTTTTAGACAGGAAAGGGAAACAATAAAACACGAATTCAAGGCAAATTGAATAATATTTTCTGTTAAGAGAAAAACACTGATCTATTTGGCTGCAACCACTGTTACTGTGGGCTGAGAAGAGAAAGAATTGTTTTCAATTACCAGTTTAAACAAAGGCATAATACGATCTCATAAATGACAAATTACAGTATTTCTCTACTTGGCTTTTAAGATCATTAGCAAGAAAGCATCACTATGCTTTGCTTTTCCTATTTCTATTGTGTAAGGACTTGTTGCTCCAAATCCTGTCCCCCTTTACAGTCTAAAATAGCCAAAATGGTATCAGTTATAATAAATTTATGACCAGCAATGTATCAGATTCCTTTTGAATTAATGTTGAATTGTGCATGAGAGTAAACAAACTACTCAAGACAGAAGTGGTTTGTATAAACACTCATAAACCAGACCATGGAAACTTCAGCAGTATTTTGCTTCTTTATGTGTGCACCACAGTACTACATTACTTGTGACTCTTCTGGAAAGAAAGAGTGGCTGAGGAACAATTCAATGACATGAATGAAATTTCAGGCTACATAAGGTGAGAGGAGTTACAGCTCACTGTTCAATCTTGAGTTCAGTAATTTAAGAAGTCAGCCAGCAGCCTTAGTACCAAATGTACATCAGTTTCTACACCTGATTTTTCACGGTTTTGGCATTAAAAAATGTAATAAGTCCCACCCCTATCACTATAAGAGATCAACTAGCACCCTCCAAAACCGTTGTAAGATTAAAGTAATGAACTGAAAGCATCACTTTGCTAGGCAGTGATCAGTTACATGGTGCAAACTTAAAAATGGTACATTCCTAAACCTATTCAGGTACTGGCATGAAGCTTTAATGGAGACAATTAAAAAGGTGTCCCAATAACTAAGAAATTTAAAGTGTCGGTGACTTTGACATAACAAAATGGGATTTTTGCAAACTTAGTTTCAAATCAGAATTCCCAGATCAATTTGCCAAAAACAGATGTCTTTAAATCAAGTCAATTTAAAGCATGCACTTCAGCTTTGTTCTTGCAGCTGGATCTCTACAAGCCGATCCTAAAACCATGCGAGACTCAATGAATATGAGTGACCTGTACACATAGCTAAGGGTCTCTCTTTGTGCATGCTTAACCTTAAGCAATGTGACTGTCTCTGTTTTAATGCATATGTATGATCACATCACATTCACTGGAACTGCTTGCATTTAGGAAGTGAAGCATGGGAACATTTTGCAGGCATTTTGGCTCTAGTGTACAAGTAAAAAGCACACAGCATTAGCAACAAGAATATTCTTCACCTCAAAAGCATTTCAGAGCATCTCCCTCCAATGTCCCACACAATTTTATACTGGAAGATCAAGCACGTGTAGCACAAAATGTGCAAATGTAAGTAAGGAGCAACTACGTACTATGACAGAAAAACTTGTGCAGCTTTAACTGCATGTGGAAAGATTAAAATAGTCACAATTCTGTACTGATCAGACAGACAACTGAAAGACAATCCCATGAGAAAACTAAATGAAGAAATCACTGAAGACAAGAGACACTGCTCCTGCAACATCCCATAAGCAAACAGACTGTTGCATCGCATGATGGGCTAGATAAAGTCAACAGAGGTTTGATGCAGGTCATCTACAAGCTGTGCTTTGGGAAACAATTCTCCAGGGACCAATAAACTACCCAAGAAAAACTCAATTCAGCCAGGAGTCAGACTTTCCGCTTCTTTCTAGGAAAAAGACCTTTCCCTAGACTCATTTGCTCTTGAAGAATTATGGTTTCTTATAGCCAAACCACCACCACCGGATTAAGAAGCATTTACGGAGCACCTGAACTGCGCCATTCCCGGACTTCCAAGGGTAGCGTCCAAGCCCTTTAAGTATTACGCAAATACGGCGCGTTTATTAACTGCCCTCACTGACACATTTGCAGCACTCTGTACCCACCAGCGATTAATGGCACCGCTGCCCTGCCGACTCCCCGCTGCCAGCCGGGGCCGCAAGGGCGAGCGGGACGGGGGTGATGCCTTACCTGGGGAGTCATGGTGGAGGGATCCGGCTGCTCGGGGCCACCGGTCTCCTTGGCGGCGGGCAGCGCTGCCTCCGGCTGGGCGGGAGCGGGCAGAGGCAGGGACGTCTGGGGTGGGGGGAAATGGGCCGGCGGTGGCTTGGCCGGCGGAGGGATAGAGGGGACCTGGCCGGGCTGCCCCGTTTGTGATGGAGAGGCCTGGGAGGAGAGCAGGTAGGGCTGCGGGTGCGCCATGTATCCCTGTGCGGGAGGCGGCAGGTAGGGTTGGGAGGCGGAGGACGGCGGGGGCTCCAGGTAGGAAGGAGGGGGCTCGGAGAAGGAGGGTGGCGGCTGGGAGGCCTGCGCCCGGGACAGGTAGGGCTGGAGTGGCGGGGACTGGGCTGGAGGCGGCTGGGCGGGGGGCAGGTACGGCTCAGCCTGAGGGTGCGGCAGGTAGGTCTGGGCGGGGGGCAGGTAGGCCTGGGCGGCGGGCTGCGGGGACTGCGGCGGCGAGGACAGCTCCATGTCCATGGGCACCGGAGAGGAGGGCACCGGCTCGCCCCAGTCACCGTGCCCGCCCGGCGCTTCCTGGACATCGCGCTCCCGGCCGGCAGCGGACGGCTTGCGAGTCGACGGCGGCGGGTCGCGGTGGGCGAACTGCTTCTGGTAGCTGCGGACCGGCGGTGGCACGGGCGGCGGCGGCTGCTGCCAGTCGCTGAAGGAGCCGGGCAGCGGCGGCGGCGGCAGCCCTGGAGGGGGCGGCCCCGGCGGCGGCGGCGGCCCCAGCAGCACGGACTGCAGCTGCTTCTGGTGCATCTGCTGAAGCTGCTGCAGCTGCGCCAGGTGCTGCTCCTGCAGGCTCAGGAACCCCGAGGTACCGGCGGGCGGAGGCGGAGGGGCGGCGGCGGCAGGCGCGGGGCCCGGCGGCGGGTAGCTGGGCAGCGGCATCGGCGGGACGGTGGGAGGCGGCACGCTGGGAGGAGGGATGTGCAGCGGCGGGGGCGGGATGGAGGTAGGCGGCGGCGGGTAGTGCCCCGCCGCCCCGTACAAGCCCCAGGCCGGGTACATGGCGGGGCCGCGGCGGCAGGACCGGAGCGCGGCGCTTCCACAGGCCGCGGCGGCGGCGCGTGCGGCCCACCGCGCCTGCGCGGCGAGGCGCACCGCCCTCCTGGACAGTAGAGCGCGATGAGGGGACAGAGTGTCGAACAGCGCCCCTGCCCGGGGGGTCGGCGCCTGCTGCGCGCCGCCTAGCGGGTAGCTGCTGTCACTGCGGGAGGTTTTCTGTCACGGTCGGGAGGACGCGAACCGCGCGGCGGGGCGCACAGAGACGGGCGGGGGGCCAGCCTAGCGCGCCGCTCCCCGCCCGGCCCGGTAGGCTCGCAGGAGAGCAGGCAGACAAGGCGGGGAGCGGACCCCGGGCGGGGGGCTCCATTTTGGGTAGGGGAACGATTAGCTGGCGGGTGCCGCCTCGTCCTGCCGCGGACCCGCAAGCAAGGTTGTGGTGTACGGGTGATCCGGGCGCGGTGGCACCCCGCAGGCCGTGGTGCTGCCGGGCAGCGCTGCCGCTGTCCTCGGTTACCCGAGCGGCGGTGGCGGCCATGTTTCCCCTCCTGCCCGCCGCTTCCGTCAGCGGTTGTGCCTCTGCCCGCGGTGGCGGTGACCCGAAACAGAGGTGGTTCATTGCGGTGATCGAAGGGTGACGTGAGCGCAGCCGTAAGTCCAGGTGCGCTAGGCCTGGGGAAAGGCGCACGAAGGGGCAACCTGGTTTAGTGGAAGGTGGCAAGGGGGTTGGAACTAGATGAGCTTTAAGGTCCCTTCCAGCCCAAACCATTCTATGATTCTATGAAACTACCTCACACACTACAGAAGCAACTGCACTGAGGAGCAGGAACGGGTTTTTTCTTCCCCTTCCATTTCTCTTTTCCCACACTGAAGTACACGTTAAACATACAAATACTTTCTGTAGCCAGTCAGCAAAGATTGATGCAAAGTGCTGAATTCCCATCGTTGAATAAAGACATGATGGCTTGTGTGTGTGAATTCTAGTAGCTAGGCAGCAAAGCCTAGTGGCTACTGTTCTGGTCAGCAGTTCACTGGCACTGGTGTGTCCCACCACTTGCTCTCATTACCAGATACAGAAAACTTGAGCTATTTTTGTCATGTTCAATGTCTAATTCATGGCCCGTGAATCAAGCAGCCCTTGCCAGTGGAGAAAGGCAGGTATTGAGGAAAAGTCCACAACCTCTTCAGTCAGGAGAAAAATCAGAAACACACACACAAGTTAGGTACAGCAAAAGCTTTGTCCTCTCCACTGGAAAAGCCAGAGCTTCTGTTAATTTGTTGATAAATTCCAGGGAATCCACAGCGGTGATACACCATAAACCTGTAAGAAGAACTTCAAGTAGAGTGTGAACTCTAATTATGAGATGCTAATCTTTCAGAAAAAAATAATACACATAGAATTTTCCTTCAGTATCCTTTCCTTTTACCTAGAGGTGATTATTGATTTTTTTCTGTCTTGGGTGGTGCTCCTCTAAGCTTTGTCTTGCAGTAAATACCACTTCCAGATAGCATAAGTACTTTAGCTCCCATCTCCTCCACACTGTACATGTACTTAACATTTATATCTCTGAACTCTTTGGGTCAATTCACTCACTAAGCCTTTGAAAGTCTGTTGTTCCAAAATTGGGAATTCCTGTTGCAAACATCCTTTGATTTACCCCTCTGATAGACTCACTCGCAGTTCTCGTGTAATCGGTTTACTCAAGGTTACTTCCTGCAGGCAGGTCTCTCCCAGTATTCCTGCTGTTTGTTGTGGTTACTCAATATTGTGAAGAAACCCGTTACTTCCCATATGAAGTAACACATGTGCTCATTTTCAGTAGCAAGCACTTTCCAGCCTACATCAAGGAGGTCAAAGTGTAACTTCCCAAGTAACTTCACAGATGCTGCTGTCAATACCTGGACCTGGTTTGGGCAGCAGCAGACTTGACTCCTGGCAGCCAAGATACTTTGTCTTTACCCAATGTTACTTTGTCCTAAAGCAACCCTGTCAAGTTCACATTACGCCTTCTCATTCTTTTACAGTCTATAACATTAATGTACATCATCATGCTGCGTTTAGTTCGTATTTTTAATAGCTCATACTATTTCTGCTTCTAAATGCTATTCAACCACATTTCAGTTATCCATTTACTAGTGTCACATCTTGGATCAGCAGCTTAAGTTTCTTCACGTCATTTTGTGGTAACACTGCGGTATCTTGGGCTTTCTGGTGGCCCCCAGAAAGCAGCAGAAACCATTTTCTCCCATTGTTTGTGTAACTTCAGACCTCCTTTTGTGGCTTTTCTGGTTGTTCTCTGTCTTCTGGAAATATGGAAACTGGCTACAGCAAGAGACAGGACGTTAGCAGGGAGGCTGGATTCCCTAGAGTTACTGAGAAACATTGCAGGCATCTGTTTGATATCTAACTCGTGTGCAGGTTTAAAACAACTGCCAAAGTCGGGTCAGGAAGGAATATTTCTTCTGGTTTGGACTGGCAGAGTTTTGCATTCATAGGAACATGAAAACACTCTCGCTTACAAAAGTCTTTCCTGTCATAATGATCTTTTCCCCTTTAACACACTGTAAACTGGATCTGAGGTTGGGATGCCATGGTGTGTATGGAGTAAATATTTTCCTCTGAACCAAGCGTCTGGTACACAGGTTCCCTGAAACTGTAGTGGCTGCAGTTGATTACTCAGGTGGTCCTTTCCTGTTCTGACTAAGCTCTTTCAGTTAATAGCCACGTTTTTCTTGTCTTGGCGACTACATTCAGTTAATAAAAATTTCCTGATGAGTTTGCTCACTGCCAACACTTTCTCCCTGCTGCTCATCCTCCAACCCTCTTAACACTTCTTCAGCAATTGCCTTATGCCTATTCCAGGTTCTTCCTCCTGTTACTAGAACTAGGCAGACTACAAGGAACATTAATTTAAGGAGTAAAAAACTTCACTAAATGGGCACATTTATTTTGATTCCTACCCACAGTTTATACCCTCTTCCTGGCTGGAGGTGGAGAAGATAAACTTCAGTTGTGACAGCTTGGAAGGGGCTATGTTTTGAAAGTGCTAGTATGCTGCTATTTCAGGGATGAGTCGGGTTATTTCAGGGATGTTTAGTAGGTGAGCCTACAGCAAGCAAAAAGATAGTACAAGGGCTAAGTCTGATGTGTTCCCAAAGTTTCCGGCAGTATCTGTAGCGGCAAGGTGCTAGCAAGGTTATTAGCATGTCAGGGCATTTCCCAAGGACAGAGGAAGGGTATTATCTTGCTTGTATGCTGTCCAGCATACAGCCAGCTGAGTTCAGCTATTCTCTGCAAAAGCCAAACCAGTGCCAGATACCATAGGATAAAGTCTGTATTAAAGTTTGAATATTTTCTTAATTACACCAAGAATATAAATTTTCAGTTTCCCTCCTTACTATACCTTTACCTCAGCATTTTGTCCAGGAAGCACACTTCAGCTTGTTGGCCTGAGGTGACTCTCATATTGTCTCTTGTCTCAGTTTAAGACAGTTCTCACCACAGAGCAGAGATCAGAAGAGCAAATTATGTCACTAAAAATTAAATAGTACTGGAGAAGATATAAAACGCAGAGTTATGGTTTTAAAATATTTTCTCCTGCATTTCTCCACGTTGCTTAACTACCTCTTTTTCCTCTCTCCTCTGACCACTTCCTTCCCTGCAGCAAAGGCTGCAGGTCTGAGACTCCTGATCTGCAGCCATTGCTCCAATTTCCCCCACTGACTCTTCTCCCAGGCAACATTAATACCTTTCCCACTTTGATACCTTCCTGTCACAGTTTGATACCTTCCTCCTCTTCCCTGACACCTACCAAAAAAGGGAAAGGCTTTTAGGTGGATAGGGACCAATCAAACGAGAGATCTGACCCAACCCTACCGTCCTGTCACCAGACTGCATGTAAGCAAAAGGACTGACTGGATTGCCAGCTAACCCAATACAGACACAGAAATCTGACTAAGCAGGACACTTAACCAAACTTCATTCATTGTACAGCTGAATAAAATCCACCAATTCTGAATTAAAATCTTCTAGACCACTGGTCCAGAGCAGGCATGCCAACAGGAGCAGATTTGATGTCTCTTCTCCAGAAGAATACTTGTCCTGCTGTAGGTGCAGCATTTTCAGCCAGACTTGCATCACCAATATTTAATTTGGAATGCAGAAATCACGTTTTCTACTGATGCCAGTGAAGAGGAAGTGAGGCATGATCTGGGCACTGCCGTCCTCTGTTTTCTACATGCTTATCCCAGCCATAGGTAATCAGTCCAAGTCAGAACAAGGATGAATAAAACATCACTCTTCCAAGTAGCTTTTTCTTAGAAGATCAAGGATATGAAGTCAGGCCAATGTCACCCACAGTCCCGTGAGTAGAGTCCCAGCAAAAAAGAAAGCAGGAGGCTTGGAATCAGATGAACCCTTATCCTTGTTCAGAGCCCTGGCTTTGATGGCTTGGCTGGACGGGTTAGAAGCGAGGAGCTCCGTAATCATCTGGCATCCTCTCAATATTGTATCTGAGAAAGAAAGAGGGAAAACCTATGAAGACAGTCTACTCCATATTGCTCCCCTCCCCATGAAGCAATAGGCTTCCAGTCAGACTGCACAGCAAGCAGCTTTGTTGCATTTCCATCTGTAGCTCAGATCTGCAGGAAGAAAAGTATTACTTCAAAAGCTGAAAAGCCTTCATAAGGTTGCTGTTACCCTTCACCTTACACTCAGAAATTGGACATCTCAAAAACTCAACTGTCTCAAGGAAAAAAATAGTGGTTTTGCAAGATCTGACAGGATTTAAGAGCATCCACCACAGAGAATAAAACTTCGGCCATTCCACTTACAATTCACGGCCACAGTGAATAAGGGGCAAAGATTTTTTGAGGGAAAAATCTTCTGAGCCATGTTCTAATTATGGATCAGTTAGGACTGTACACACTGATTGCTAGCAATCAACCTCCTCGTTTCTGACATACCACTGACTCTGTGTATCACCAGACTCATTGTCTCCACTGCTAGCACAACTGCCTCTTTTCCAGTATCTCTCCCATCTCATCTAAAGACTTTGGCCTTTTTATCCCCACATCCTGACCTCCCTCCTTACCATGCTACCGAACATACCTACCATAACGTGAAACAATTTGGCACAGGTTTAATGCAATCTACATCTTCTGGGCTGTATATTATGTAGAAAAAAATATTAAAACACTACATGACAAAGGTGAGTAAAGTCTTCTTAGACAGTTTAGGTTTTACGAATGCTTTGGAAGGAAGAGGGAAATAATTTAAGCAAATGTTTTTACAGCATATTTTGTTTGCATATAAAAAAAAAAGTGAGCCAGTACTTGCAGATACTGGAAAAATCCACGGTATTGAAATTGCTGCCTTAGCACCCTTCTGAGTTGGTTTGGTTTTTAGCTAAGAAGCAAATTAAATCTTAGCTAAGGGTACAAAATCTACCAAACAGAATATGGAAGAAGAATGTTAGTTTATTTTTCCCAGACAATCTGTAGAATGCATTTGCCTGGTAGTCCTCCTGCTGCTGCTGCTAAGCAAAACTTATCTATAAGAACACTGGCCTAAAGGAAACTAGTTTTCTAAGTAAAAGCAACTGAACATGTAAGGCTGCAATAAAAGTAGGTCTGTGACCAGTCTATTTCCAGCAGCAGCTGTACTTCTACTTTTGTGCAAACACTAGGGCCTTGACTGTAACACAGTGTAGGAGAGAAGTATGTGGTAGTAGAGTCCCTGCCAGACAAGGACTGCCCTTACCTGTGCCTGGAAATATACATTATAGGCACGCCTGGGATTTTTCGTATTCTCCGCTTGAGCTCTTTATCCACTGTGGCTACAATGTAGCACTTGTGCTGCAAAAAAAAAAAAAAAAAGAAGAAAAAGAGGAAGTTAAGATTCCACACCAGTGAACCCGCAGAAAGGAAGACATAGCGGAGCAAAAGATTCTATTCAGTGAGCTCATTTAACACAGGAGGGCTACCAGTCCTTAGAGAGGCATTACTAGGACTTGTACAGAATTCCGCAGCAGACTAGTAATATCCTTCTGCTTATGAAAATAGACTTGTAGAAACATCCATAGCCTGTCCAGCCGTCCAACCTGATAGCTTTCCTATCCCAAGGGCTTCTTGGTGCTGTCCTATACAGTAAGAATACTCAGAGAAGGCTATAATTTGCTTCAAATAAAATTGTGCTAGGAAGAGAAACTGCCCCTTAGTGAGATTTTAGTTACTTTGTGGGAAATTTAAGTCATCAGTAACTAGAAGGGTTTTAGTATGTTAGCACAGTATAGGAACTATCAGAAACAGAAATACCTGAGTGACCCTCTGTACCAAGCAGTCATCTGCATAGGTTCCTTTGTGCATACACGGCAAGCGTTCAAACCGAGGGTCCTTGGCAATTCTGTGGGGACATATAAGGTAGCATCACAGCAATCAGACCACAGTGTACAGTAACACAGTATGGAGGAACAGGAACACCCCTTTCTGCTATGTACAGCACATTATTCTCAAAACGAGGGCTGAAGGGATGGAGCAAATGGTACACAACTGAAATGAGCAAAAAAAAAAAAAAAAAACCAAAAACGTAATTTGACTGCCTAATTATTGTAGGTTAAGTATTTCTTAGTACTTATCAGCTGGATTCAAGATCCCTACACTGTTAGGCTCTTGCCTAACAAAGTCATTTGAAACAAGTTATCTGTGGGAAGAACTAGAACTCCTTCCGGTGTCTGATTGTTAGTACCACGCATAAAGGAACACTTCACCTCCTCTCTGAAGGGGCATAGCAGAGCTGTTAACAGGAAGCATTTGGATACCTTACAACACAACAGTCCGAAAGAAAAAGTAAGTAACAATACATCTGACTGCTACACCTGGAAAGCAAGAACTACACTGGATTAGTTTTGTACCGATCATACAATAACCTAGCTCTAGATTAATACATGCTCAGTACATGCTACCTACTCCTAGAAGAGTAACATGAGAAGGGAATGAAAGGTTCCATAACACCTGTGTCACTCCTTTTATCTATTTTTAGGGAAAAAAAAAAGTAATATACTTTTTAAAAACTCCCTGTGTATTTTGAGAAACAGGAGGAAGTGTTAATTTTGAAAGTCTTGGAGGGGGGAGATGTACAGGTCAATATGGTGCACCCATACCTAGCATTTAGGTTTTCAGGGTTTCTTTTAAACCAAAACTCGAGCTATCGTACTGATCTCATACAGCCAGAGAAATAAACCAAGCCTGGGACTCTGCAACAACCTCTAATCCTCTAATGCAAGAGCACTGCCATGGAAAGTGTTTTTTGTTTATTGATATTAAAACATTAAGTTCTAGAAACAGAAAAGAATACCTGGCACCTACCTTAATGCCACACGGTACTTCTGTCCTAACTTCTCAATTTCACCCATTACACAATCTGTGATACATGGAATACCTGCAAGCAAAATACCCTGTATTAAAACCAAGCAGTATTTCTTCAAAGATGTCTACTTATTGCCTACGTGCCCATGAACTATCATGGAATTCTGCAACATACTACTTACATTTTTAAACTTATGAAAACTGATAAGGTTGCAAAGTGGTAAAGTGTAGAGCCATTGAGTTTGACCATGCCATGGTAATTTTAGATTTTTAACTTACTACTGTTTTACCTTTGTTGAGATTAGCATTTAAGACCATCATCTGACTGAAACCAGAGACAGTTCCAGGGTTACCATAGCCACAAACAAGGAGCTTGATGATCACAACACGTATCTTTTTTCAAGATTCCTGTTATTCTCAGCTAGTGGCATGAAGCTGATAGAGCACATCATGAGCACAGTGTGGCACTACATGGTCCAGAAGAAGCTGCAAGTGACACAGACACTCACATTTGGCATAAAGACAATCCATCATTGACTGCACTAGGTCCAGCTTGGCCTTGATGGAGAAGTTGATGAAGTTTGTGTCAACCAGGATGTGATAAGGCGGGCCCAACTGTGTATTATATTGGAAGAACAAGCAAGAGGGATGCTGTGGGCTGCCAGGAAGACAAAGAATCAAAGAATTGAAATCAGTTAATTACAGTTGACAAGATGTCCAATCCTACAACTTGCACTGAATGAAAGAAGGGTAACGAGCAGAAACAAAAAAGGCAGGACGGGATGGCGGCCTGTAAGGTGTCCCACTGCCTCCCAAGCTTGATCCCTTGGTTTGGGGCACCATTTCCTACTCCAGCAACTTGGTTGCAGCCTGCAGCGCGGCCGGCCGGCCCGCCCGCCCTCCCCAGAGCGTCGGCAGCACTTACACCTCCCGCTCTTTGATGGCACTCGGGTCCTCTTTCTTCTTCACGCGGGCTTTCGCCCGCTCCTTCTCGTTACTGCAAGGAAACACAGGCACTTCTGAGGAGGGACGACAGGGGAGGACAGCCAGCGTCGGAGGCGCCTGGGCCGGAATCCCCTCTTTCCCTTCCCTCCCGGGACACGGAGACGGGACCGGGCCCCGCCGCAAACCGCACTCACATGCGCTGGTCCCGGAGGCTGATCATGCGCTTCATGACCGCGTACTTCCGCGCCTTCTTCTGCTTCCCCTGCAACGAGGCAGACAGGCAGTCGCGGTTAGCCGAGGAGAAGGCCCAGCCCAAGCCCCCGCGCCCACGGCCCTGCTCACCATGCTGCCGCCGCCGCCGCTACCCCGCTGCTTCCGGTGCCATCCCGGCGCCTCACCGCTCCGCTCCGCCCCGCCCCGCCGGGATGGTCCGCGAGCGCCGTCACTTCCGGCCGCCAGCGCCGGCCAGGGGGAGCGTGCGCCGGTGCCGCGCAGGAGCGGGTGCTGCCGCGGGTGTCTGCCGGAGCCCTCGGTAACGGTGCTCCCTATCTCGTCCGCGCCTCGGGGAGGGATGGGGTGGGCTCCGGCGGTGGGAGCGGAGCTCCCAGGTTGGCGAGGCTGCAGCCGCAGCGCGGCCGCCCCGCAGGGTCGGGAGTCCCCCCTTGGGTGGCGGCTGGCGTGGCCTGGCCTGGCCGCGGGTGGCAGCGGGAAGAGCGCGGGCAGCCCCGCTGCCGGCCCGGGGCGCCCGTGCTGGAGACCGCCCCGCCGCTGCCCATGGCAGGCCCGGTGCAGCTGCGGCGAGGGTCCCCGCTCTGCCGGCGGCGGGTGGCCGCCCTGGGAAGGCCGCGGAGGGGCAGGTGCTCCCGGTGAGCAGAGAGCTGGCGCTGCCCATCCGCGGTGTGAAGCGCGGTGGTCTCTGCGTTCTCTTGGTTCGGCCGAGCCGTTTGCTGTCAGTGTGTCGGTGGCAGGTCGCAGGGGCTGGCGCCTGGGGGGGCCGTGGGGTGCGTTAGCACCAGCTGGTGCGGGCGGGAGGAGCCCAGAGCACGCCGATCGCCCTTCTCCCTCCGTTTCTGTTCATGGGGCTGGGAGATCACGGAGGCTGTCAGCCGCTTTCGGAAGCTTGCTGGGCTGGTGTCATTTGAAGAACTGGTGTGGGGCTGGCTTTGCTGTGCTCTGGCTCGTGGATGCCTACATTAAAAGCAATGCGTTGTCATCTGTAGATCTTGACAGCAGTTGCGACAAGTAGGCGCGTTTTCAGCAGTACTTTCTGCAACCGTATTGGTGTACTTTGTCCCAGAATATCTTTTCTGCCACGTGTAAGGGAACATTCTCCAAGCTCTCAGACTAGTCCGAGAACCTTGGTTTCTAGTGCCCTGTGCTGGGAAGGTGAAAGAGAAGCCACCCTGTTGTTATCTTTCTTGTGTAAGCTTTTGAGATTAGTGAGAACTTGTAGCTGTGGGTATCTTCCAAATGCAAGTAGTTTTATTTGGTGTCCTGGTCAGAAAAAGAAGCTATGCAGCCAGCGAGGTATTATGCAGGAGTGTTTTTTCTGAAGCACTGCCCTCGAACAGAACCGCGACTGAGGCTCTGACAAGGAGGAGGAAAACTAGACTGAAAGGAGAACTGGGTTTGTTAGCGCAACCACAGCTGAACAGGTGGTTGTACCAGGCTTATTTGTTTGTTGAGGACACACAGTTGGTGTGGCTCCTCTGATGCTGCTTAAGTGACCCAGACGGTTTGGTTGAAGGCAATAATTGAGGAGGAAGGGGATGATCTGCTTTCCCCATGGGTGGCAAGAGGCTGAATGTTGTTCTGGCTTAGGGAGCTGATCTGATGTCATGATGAGACTTGCCTGAAAGTTACCGTCTGGCTGGCTTGCAGTGTTTGAGGACAGGGAGAACTGACAGCCCTGGTGGCGGTTCGGTTTCGATTATAAGTCCTTAGGCCGAGGCGGTTGGCAGAAGTCTCCTGTGTTGTGGTTTTTTTTTCCTGTTCCCACGATTTTACTTGGCTTGTGTGTAAATGCATATGACAAAATTCCAGCCTTGTTGAGAGGATGACTGTTTTGTATGGACACTGGCCATTGATGTGGCTTTTGTCCTTGATAGCTGATACTGGAGCCTGCTCAGTGCTTTTTGCACTGACTTTTTAGTCCTCTGTGGGTGTATCTTAAAGCTAGGTTCCCATGGGCATTCCTGCTTGTTGGTTTGTGCGTGCTTTACTTAGCATGAGAAAATATTGCGCCTTCTCATTCAAAAGAGACTTGCCCTGTGCATGGCATGAGATGCATGCGGCATTGGTGGTGGACATTTGTGTGCATGGATTGAGAGGACGTTCCGTACAGAGATGAAGAGTTCTGTCATCTTCAGTGGATGAGAGGTTTTTAATCCATCTTTCTTCTTAATTTTGGAACTTGTCAGGGCAAAGAAGAAAGGAAGTTAAATTTATCAGTGCACCAAAAAAAACCAAGACACACAACAGATTTCCTAGGACCTCAGTAGATCAGTTCTGTATAGCATGCCCCCAACTGGCTTTGTAGTTGTAGCCACATGAATGTGCCATTACTGTGTTATTGTTCCTTTTGTACCTGCAACTACACTTGTTCTTCCCTCTGGAGATTTGTACTGTGTTCCTCTGGCTTCACAGCAGCAGTAATACAAGCAAAATGTATTCCCATTGCTTTCCAAATGCCTTCCTTTCCTTGCTGACTTGAGAGAATGATGACACTAATATAGTTTATTTTATGATTTCTTGCTGTCTATCCCGATTAGGCCAATACTTCTTGAGTCAAAGGTGAAGCTTCCCAAATCCCTGTTTTCCCTGCAGGTGGCAGGAGACCATTGCTTACTCTGTCCTTGGATCAAGATCACTAAGACCTGTCAGATAATTCAGCATTATTTTTCTATTCTAGCTACAATGGCACCTCATATGGCTAATGTTCAGAATTAGTTTCCCAGATGGTTAGCTGGCAGTTTGTAGCACAGATGCTATTTTAATTTAGATCTTCATTCTAATAAGTGAATGACAACGTATCTTGGACGTCAGCTACTCACAGCTTGGTTCTTTACCCCAATGTATCCAGCTGCAAAAGCATCCTTAAAGTTGCTGGAAGCATGGACGCTAGAAGAAAGTTGATTGTAGGACAGTCATTTCATCTCTGGTGACCACCTGACTTGGCGTCTTGTTTATCACTTCACGTAGCAATAATAAAATGGCAAGTTGCTATGCCAGTTGAGGGAGGTAACTACTTCACTGTGTCCAGTGAGCTCTGAAATTTTGCGACCCACATGAAGAGACTCAGGCTTCAATTGACTTAAAACCCCTTGTAGTTGAAATGATGGGCCTTTCTATTTTTGTGCTTTTAGGAGAGATGCCGGGTGACTTGTGGTATGCTTTACAGAAGGCAAAGAGTTATGGCCTGAAGCAGAAATAGCTTGGGTAGATGAACGCACAGGGCCAGTTTTGTGTTGACTTTTTTTTGGTGACACAAAGAGACTCGTTCTGTAAGATGCTGGAGGGAGATCTTCTAGATTCCCAAAGGTTGATAAGTTCCTGTGAAATTCCTCATCTGTGTGGAGAGAAGCCATAGACCTTCCACAGCCAGGCCAAGCTGGAGATGAGTTTCAACTAGGCATTTGTAGAACATCTTGGATATGTACTGTGGAAGAACTAAAATATCAAGGAAATTGCTAGGTCAGCGATTCTTTATACACAGAGATAGGAGTTTAGAAACCTGAAGCTTCACCTAGGAGGAGAATGAGGACTTATGTCTGGGGACTGCATCGCTGTTTGCTCAAGCAGAGGAATGAAGAAAATAGCTGAGTGGGATTTTCCTTGTGTGGAGGAAGAAAAGACAGTGAGAGTCTGGCTGCTCCTGCAAAACAGTCAAAGAGCTTTGGACAGACTTACCTATTGGTTCTCACGTGTGTTAGAAAGCTCAGTGGAATTGTGCAAAGGCAGCCAGGTCTGTATGATTATTGGGATGGAAGAAAGTAGGAGAGATGTGAAAAGGAAGGTAGATGAGGGGTGAGTAAGGAGGAGGTAGCAGCTGAGGCGGTGGTATGGCAAGCAGAAGGAGCACATCGCTTACATCCCCGTAAGAGGTGACTGTCTCTACAGACAGCTGCTGTGGTGAGCCCGAGTCTGTTCATGTCATTCTCGCTCCTTTATGTAGTTTGTGTTCTCAGTGATAGTGACTCTGTAGGCTCTGTGGCTTTTCTTCTGGCATATGTCCTGGGTTTTGTGGGCTGCAGCAATCCTTCCTGTTAGGTTTTTATTGTTTTTACCTCAGTCCTGACAGTAAACTGTAGTTGGGTGGACAGTGCTCCTGAAACTGAAGTGCCTCGTGAGGACAGTGGTTTCCTGAATACCTAAAACCACATCAGGGAAAAAAAAAGAAAAATACCGCGTGAGCCCAGTGAAACCTACGGGGCAAGGATGTGTTTTGTTCTGTCTTGAACCTGCTGGTTTCAGGGGGTCATAAAGAAATGAGATTGTTGACAGGTGAAGGTTGAGGATATGGGGCAGCCTAACACCTCATCATCAATGATACCTTTGTAGCATTTTCCTATGGATTCGACATCTAGCGACACTCTTGCATCTTACACCTATCACATGTTTCTACTTGCTAGATTTGTCCACAGCAGTGGGGCAATCTAACTTTTCTCTCTCCTTTTCTTCGTTTTTAAGGGAAGCTAGCAAACAACAGGCTGCAGGGAGCAGCATTGCAGGACAACACTTTTCCACAAAGAGGAAGAAATTGCTGTGCTCAGATCCTCGCCTTTCAGCAGTGATTCTGTGATGCAAGTTCCAGGAGTTTCTCTTTCTGTGACAATCTTCCCTATGGCCATTTCTTGCTGATGTTTGTCCCAGTGTTGGGCACAAGGAGGAAGGATGCTGAAGAATGGGTCCTCCACTTTTGGCTTTTAGAACATGGGTACTTGTGTAAAGGTATGTGGTTGCTCTTTGGTTGCAGGGATGGAAGATCTATGGAGGCCGGCAAAGGGGATTTGCTGGTCTGGGAAGTCATGGCTATTGTTGGGGGGAAATACCTCATTTGAGCTTTCTGCATGCTGATGTCCAATGCTGCTGCTGTTGAGATGACTGACAAATAACTCCCCTTTTGTGTTTGTCTAAAAAAAAAAAAAAAAAAAAAAAAAAGAAAAAGCAGCTTGAATGCACAATGTAGCTTCTTACTAACTGAATGGTGACATGGCAAGCTATATTGTATTCATTAGTGTATGCCAGGTTGTCTAATTGTCACACACGTTCCTTGCTGCTATCTGTGTCTTATCAACCAAACAGCATGTTGTTGTTCTGGGTGCGGTCTGTTTACTACATGTTTGTTTAGCAGCTTTCTCACTGAGAACTTGATTCTAGATTGATGTCTCTAAAAATTGCTGCAACATTTATAGCATACAAAACCAAGGTTTTAGCTTGTGTGTTGATCAGCGAGTTTCGGTGGTAAGGCTCCACTTTGTGGAAGTGAGTAGGAGAATACAGATGGACTGTTTTCCAGTTGCATTCATACTTTCCATAGTAGAGTTACAGGGCAAAAAATGGATTCTGCCTTAGAAGGAGTTTGTTTTGAACAAATGGGGATGGTTTTGTCTGCAATCCTTTTATTCCATACCCTCTTATTCTGAGGTTTCTGGTTGAGAGTCAGCTTCTGTCCATTTTGGTGGTGGCTCTGCTGTGCTTCCATGGCAGACTAGAAGTTAACTGTGATTTGCAGAGACAAGTAAGTGATAGATTTTGGATAAGTGACTTTTGGCCACTGTTGCCGAAGTTGGTAATCCTGCAAAAAGTAGCTACTTCTTGCAGTACCCAGAGCCCGTTATCGCTGTTTTCTGAGGATAACATGTTGTCCTTCTGATAGCTCCTGAATCTGAGTGGGAATCTGTGATGGACAAAGAACTGTTCCTTGTAGCATGCTGTGCTGTTTGCATATTCCATAGTCTTATGGAATAATGCTATAGGGATGTCCTTGGAGAGGAAGATAGATGATCAATAGGTATTTGTTTGAGGAATCGTAAATTAAATTTAGGCCAACGTGTGTGAGGAAGAGTCATTGGACTGGACTTGGCCTATTTTGTGTTCTAGATGCAGCTGTGATCCTCGGCTGTGTGTCTCACCGAAGGGACCTGATGTTTTACATTATTGGTAAGTGAAGGAAAGGCTGCCACTGTATTTGTTGACTTCTCCGTAGGCATTAGAAAGGTTTCTGGAAAGCCTCTGCTTTCACGTTAGTTCAGAGTCTACGTAACAAACGTGAAGTTCCTATCGCCCTGCACTCTGCTCTCTGGCAGAATTTGCCTCTCTGCCGTTCTTGTTCCTTAAGTGCTTCCACTGATGTCATTCTTAAGCCATCCGCTTACTTTTTCTTTAGAGAACTAGTGCAGGATTGTTGCCTCCATGATGCTTCTTAATCCAGCCTTAATGTGATGTGCAGGGGTTGTGTGGTTATATGACTATTTCCCTAGAAGGAACCTTTAGTTCTAAATTGCAGCTAGCTTCCAAACTAGGTAACCAAAGGAGAGAATTCCATGCTTCTGCTGAGACATCTGCTAGCCGTACCTGAGACTCTGTATGACCTTTACTTATATCCTCTGTTTGCAGTAATTTGCAGAGTTTTAAGGGATTTGTTACTCTAACCTTACTTGTAACATAACACAAACCATAAATGTTCACATAATAGCTTCTGCCTTAAACACCTAATTTGCAGTTGAGTAGAATGTCATTAATAAAAGTCATCTTGGGCTGATGCAGAAGGGATTTGAGTGCCTGACTCAGCCATGCTGCTGCAACCACCTTCTGTTCTTTTCTTGCTGCAGGTGGGATCACAGTATTTGTGGTAGCTTTCTTCTTCACCATTAAGTTCCTCTTTGAGCTTGCCGCACGTATAGTCAGCTTCCTTCAGCATGATGACCGGGAACGCCGAGGGGAGCGAACTATTTATGACTACGTGCGAGGCAACTACCTGGATCCCCGGTCCTGCAAAATCTCCTGGGATTGGAAGGACCCCTACGAGGTGGGCCATAGCATGGCCTTCCGAGTGCATGTAAGGGAATATTTCTGTTTCCATGCAGCTTTGGGTACCATAACAAAGGTCTGAGTTAGGGATGGGCTTTTCAAATGTTTTTGTTTGGCCAAAGCTGGATGTAACTTAGGAGTAGGAAAGCTATCTGTTTGTCTTCTGCCCCCTATAACTGGAACTCTGTAAGTGCGTATCTGAGTTCTGCACTCCTTAAAATCTTATCTCCCTCTCTTTAGAATCTTCTGAAGAGTCACAGGAGACCAGGCCTCTCCTATCTACTGCTTCCTTTACTGGGAAGTGAGTGGGCTGAGCCTTGTCTTCAACAGACTTGATGCAATCTTTTGGTTGTGCAGCTGAAGTTGGAAGCGTGGGAATGGGCATTTTACCAACCCAAGAACTGTAAAGCTTCATGGCTGCTCCATGTTCCTCCAAAATTGAGTGTTATTTTGTCTGACCTGGAAAAGCCTGCCAAGAATTTTTGTTTCCCTCCTATCCCAAAAGGACAAGTCTAGGGGAATGGGACAAGTACGTATAAGATGGATGAGGGGCCTGAACACTGAGAATTTGGAGCTATGTGGAGAAAGTTTGAATACGTTTTGCTGGGCTTATGTGTCCACCTTTCTACCCCACCTAGAAGGGTTTCAAAAATAGAAGAAAGGTTCGACCAGGTTGCCGAAGCCATCCCTCTCAGGAGAGTGAGTGAGGAGTTCTAACTCCAGAGCAGGCACTGCAAAAGAGCTGAGGGGAAAGGGACGTGTTCTGTTCCTGCTGTTTACATTTATCCTCTTCACCTTACTGAGTCTTACCCATGGCAACTCCAGGAACATGCCCTTATACTTCATGCTTGTCTCCCATTTGCTTAGCCCTTTATTCATCAGCAGTAGCTGTTGCATAGACTGGTTTCTTCCCCTGACAGTCAAGACACATGCTACTTCGGGCTCCACACCCTCCCTTATTTAGAAACAGGCAATAATAGTACCCTTTCACTGACTGCAGGCTGATTGCTGATGGCAGGGAGGATCTGGCCCACAAACTGATGGCTCTTGAAGAGCCATGCACATAGGTTTCGAGGTGTAATTCTTTCCTTCTAAGGACGTACTGGTCTAGGTATGTTACCTTCTGAAGTTGTCTAGCAGATCACTTTGGTGACTGAGCTGCCTCTGATTTTATCTAACACTTTGTTTTCATGCTGATGTTTCTTATCAGTACAGAATGGGTCAGCTCCTTAGCTCAGCATCTTCTCCAGACGTTTTCCTTTAAGAAATCTGTGAGGGCTTTTCCAGAGCTGAAATGGACAAGATTTGCTTGTTTCTCTGAAAGGATGTGGCTTTGCTTTTTCCTTTCGGTAGTAGAGTCTGTTGGTTTCTGCTCTGATGTTGTACTAATAGTGCAGAGAAGAAATGCCTAGAGGCATGTTCTTTTCAGAGCACTCATTTGAAGCCCAGCACAAAAGAGAATGAGACTGTTCAGTGCTCGCTTGTGCCCTGTTTGCTTCAGAGAACACAGCCTGTATGACACATCTGGCTGTTTTGGGCTTGGGCTCTTTTTCTGGGCTGGGGTTCTTGCCCTCATTTCCCAAAGGCAGGTTGCTTTCTCTTGCTCTGTGCACTGCATACTTTTGCTGACCTGGACTTCTCCATTTCCCACGCAGTTATACTATAAAAATGGGCAACCCTTCCCTGCTCACCGGCCTGTGGGGCTGCGAGTTCACATCTGCCATGTGGAGCTAGCAATTGATATTCCTGTAACCCAGGAAGTTCTTCAGGAGCCTAATTCCAATGTGGTGAAAGTGGCCTTCACTGTGCGCAGGGCTGGGAGATATGAGATCACTGTAAAACTTGGTGGCTTGAATGTGGCCTACAGCCCCTACTACAAGGTGTTCCAGCCAGGTAAGGTTGAAGAGGCCCTCTACTGATTGAAAGTAGATTTGGAGGTATTGGGGGCAGTTAGGTAAATGTGTTTCCAGCTAAAATAGGTATGTGACAGGGAAAGCGTTACCCATTGTCATTTTCCTCTTGCTGTGTGTAGTCCCAGCAATAGACCCATGACTAAATCATACTTGCAACTACTAGCACATGGCAAAATAGTAAATACCTTACTGAATAAGTCATTAGTGCTGCTTAAACTCCCTAACCACTTGTCATGTTCTCTGTTTTGTAGTAACTCTTTCATGGTCCATCTACGATTCAGAGAATGCCTTTTGTGAAAGTATTGAGTTACTTGTATCTGAATTGGAAATGCTATCATGATTTGACTCTTCCTGTTTTGAATACCTTACTCTATTCCTTTAAGCTCCTGGAGCAGTTGGTACCTTTGATTATACGCTTCTTTGAAAACATTTGCTTACACAGTTGGCATATTTTATATTTCATGTACATGTTCACTGAAAGCTCCTCTATTCCATTGCATTGTGAATAGATGCAAAGCTTGCTAAGACGCCCCTTCAGAAAGAGGAAGCTCATTTTTCACTCAGGTACTCTACAGGCTAGTTTGTCTGTTAGGCTGAATATGCAGGTTTCCTGGGATGTCAGCAGGCTTATGTTTTTTGTTTGTGCAGTGGGAAGTAACTAAAGATTAGAACAGTGGGAAAAAACCTCATTAGAGGGCTAATAACTGGGTTTGCTTTATCAGTATTACGTTTTTGACTCAAGGCAGACCCGTGTATTTCAGTGGTCAGATACTCTGTATTTCAAATGGGTGGCATAGAATGTGTTTAGATTTTATCAGTTTTCAAGGATATTGTACCCCTGGTTGCTTTTCCTTTGCTCTTTGTAGTTTCACCTTGCAATTTGTCTCTAAACTGTTGTTGTCTGCTTCAGGGATGGTGGTTCCCTCCAAAACCAAAATTGTCTGCCATTTCTCCACTCTGGTCCTGACCTGTGGGCAGCAGCACACTCTGCATATAGCTCCCAGAGATGAGTATGACAATCCCACCAGCAATTCTGTGTCCTTGGTAGATGAGCACAATTACAGCCTTTCCATCCATGAGGTGGGTACAGCCTCATCCTTTGCTACTTGGCTTCAGGTGGGCTAGAGAGACCCCTTTGTTAATTTGTTTCCTGTTTAGCTGGGTCCTCAAGAAGACGAGAGCTCTGATGTTGTGTTTGAGAAGTCTGTGGTGTCCAATCGGCAGACCTGTGAAGTGTTCTTCCGACTCACCTTGCACTGTAGGGGGTGTTTCCATGCCTGCATCTCCTACCAGAACCAGCCCATAAGTAATGGCGATTTTGACATCATTGTTCTAAGTGGTGAGTCAAGAGCTACTCAGTATTCGTTCTCTGTATCTCCTCTTACAAGATGCTTTTGCAGCACTTGTGTAGCAGAGTTAAATGTGGCTTCTCTGCAGGCTACCCTTGCTTAATTGCTCTAGGAATGCCTATTTGTATAAAAATGTTAAGGTAAATGAATTTCTGCTGACAAGGGAGCTCTCTAAAGGCTGACACTCTCTGTCCCATCAGCAGATAAAAGCATATGTATGTTTTCCCTTATCTCAGGAGGTTTACGTCAGAAATTAGGCAATACTTATTGCTTGCTAGTACTTGACATCTGAGCCATACCAAAAATGAGTCAGTCATGTATTGTATGTTAAGCCACGTGGATGAAGAACACGTAACTTATGCGCTTTCTTTTTTTGCAATTTTATAATTCCTGGTTTCTTCAGGAGTGAGCCAGTCTGCAGTGTGGTTGTCAAGTGGCTATGCCTTCAGGCTGCTGCTCTGAAAGAAGGGTTCTGTATGCCTTTTTCCTTTTTTCTTCAACCAGTCACTGTCTGAAGCTGGGATAGATAAACTGCTGTCTTAAATGTATTCATCCCACTCCTGGGTTGTTTTAAATAGGAGTTTCACTTGACCATGTTTTCCTGTGGGTGTGTTGTCTTTTCTTTGAAATTAAGTTAATGGTGGTATTTGGGTTCTATACTTCTTGATTTTGGTCTCTATTAAGATCTACACAACTCTTTTACATATATTTCCTTCAGAGAATGAAAAGAACATTGTAGAACGCAATGTGTCCACCTCAGGCGTCAGTATTTACTTTGAAGCCTACCTTTATGATGCTCCTAGTTACACCAACACTCAGTGGCAACTTCCACCAATGCACATGAGTTCCTCCCAGCGCCGTCCTTCTACTGCAACTGAGGATGAAGATGAAGATTCTCCTGCTGACAGCCAAACGCCTGAGAAAGTGAAGAAACCTAAAAAAGTGTACTGCTATGTGTCACCTAAGGTAGAGATCACAAAGTTGTCGCTCTTGAGTGCATGTTTAAAGTATACTGTAACTGAAGAGCTTCTTTGTGCCCTATATCGTAGCTCCAGATTTAGGTGCCTCAGATTTGGTTAAAAAGGTTTGCCTAAGGCTAGACAGCAAACATTGAGCTCATGACTGAGAATGATGTTAAAATGCTCCTTGACGTTTTAGGGCTCTGTGTGTCTTTCTAGGTCTGATCCAAAGCCTGCTGGGAATTGTGTCACTGATTGTTCAATAGATATTTCCGTTGCTCTGGTCAGATCAGACCTGTCATTCTCTTTCTCAGTTTTTGATGCCTGTAGATTGGAACTTGGAGAGTCTCTGATTTTATGTCTTTGTCCTGTTTCTTGACTGTTTCAGGGAAATAAAAGGAAAAAACATATGGTCAGAGGACAAAGGGTAAATGTATAAGCAGAGAAGCAGGATTCAAGCAAGTCCAGAGAAACTGAGGATCCTCTTATAGTGAGAATATGTTGACAGAAACTATTGCCACGTATTATTGCCTACGAGCATTCAGGGAAACCGGAAAGTAAATTCTGCTAAATCTATGAATAAATTTAAATTCACTTTTTTAATCTGTTGATCTGAAAACATTCTGAAAATGCAGCAATCTGCTCTTGTGAGACCACACTTGGAATATTGTGTGAAGTTCTGGTGTCCTCAACATAAAAAGGGCATGGAACTGTTGGAACAAGTCCAGAGGAGGGCCACGAGGATGATTAGGGGACTGGAGCACCTCCCGTATGAAGATAGGCTGAGAAAGTTGGGGCTGTTCAGCCTGGAGAAGAGGAGGCTGCATGTAGACCTCATGGCATCCTTCCAGTATCTGAAGGGGGCCTATAGGGATGCTGGGGAGGAACTCTTCATGAGGAACTGTAGTGAGAGAACAAGGGGTAACGGGTTCAAACTTAAACAGGGGAAGTTTAGACTGGATATGAGGAAGAAACTCTTTACTGTAAGGGTGGTGAGGCACTGGAATGGGTTGCCCAGGGAAGTTGTGAATGCTCCATCGCTGGTGGTGTTCAAGGCTGGATTGGGCATAGCCTTGGGTGGCATGATTTAGTGTGAGGTGTCCCTGCCCCTGGCAGGGGGGTTGGAACTAGATAATCTTAAGGTCCTTTCCAACCCTAACTATTCTATGATTCTATGAATATCAAAGAAAAAGGCTAATCCAGGAACTGCTCTCTAAAGAGAAAAAGAGGGCTGTGAAACAGTTACAGGATGGAGGGTGTTGCTAAAGATTTCTAAATCTCTGCCGCATATGGCTCTAAGAACTAATTTTGGGAATGAGTGCTGGGTTCTCGTGAGCTCAGCATCCTTTGAACATACAGGTATTGCTCTGGACTTCCGTACTCTTTTCTATTGTACTACATAGTAAAGGAGATCACCGGAAGTGGGTACCGTTGCAGGTTCCCTTTAGGTGCCGAAGTTGTTAATGTGATTCTGGTGCTTGTGTAGTTGAATCCCTGGATATCTCTAATATATACCTAGGGCATCTCTCTGCACAGTAGATAACTGTTACTATGTTGTTATTTTTTCAAGGGGTTAATGTCATATTTGCTTTGTTTCTGGAGAAATGCTGGTTGTCTTTTTTTTCCAGTCATTGCAGCTAGAACAGGCTTGTGCAGGAACTGGTTTTGTGTTCTGTCTAAAGATGCTAAAATTTCATCTTGGCTTGCCCTCCAGAAGGCGACAGGGCCACAGTTACTAGTTATTTGTTCTGGCAAAAGTGCACTGAGAAGAAATTTCTGCAGATCTCATGGATTTAGCAATTGCTTTTTAAAAGCTGTTTGAAATGGTTGTGATAATTAGGGAGTAGTAGCAATAGTTCTGTTAGTGTGACTTTTTCCGAAACCTTTTTGTCAGTGCATTACAATCTTGTCCTGAATTCAGCCTCTCAAGTGTACTTAAACATTACCTTCCAGTTAGACTGGTGATGTTCTACTGAACACGATAGCTTACTGTTGTAAAACCTGTGTCATGCAGGGATCCCACATGTGTAATAAATATCAGGTCTTACAGATAAGTTTGTTACAGTTCTGTACAGCTGTAAAGGTGTTTATGTATTGAGCCAGAAGAAGGTGTCACCAAACGTTGCAGAAACCTGTCCCTGGGGCTCAGGGTGTTGTGGCTTTGTGGATCTGTCTTGCGCCTCATGTGTTTCAGGGGCAACCCTTTACAGATGCGTCACTTTTAACATTTTCTTTTCTTTGTGGTTACTCAGCAATTATCAGTGAAAGAATTTTACCTGAAGATCATTCCATGGCGCCTTTTCACCTTTAGAGTATGTCCTGGCACAAAGGTGAGCCTCTTCCAGTGTAGCTGTCATTGCACCTCTATATTGTTAGCTTGTGGTCCTTGTGAATGATAGACTGATTTTTCCTTTTGGAGAGAAGGGTTTCCACCCACAGAGCAATATTTTGTTGTGTAAAATTCAACTCTGGAATTCCCTCTCGGTGCATAAATTCTGATATTTATGAATAGGAGCCAGTTTTATCACTCCCTCCTGCCTTTGCTAGGCAAAAGTCTTGATTCCTTTTGCATTTATCTTATTTTCCTCATAACCTTGCTAAAATGCTTTGATTGTGTCCACTGAAGTCCCTGGGTTAGGGTGTGAAGTATGGAGCAGCCTCCTAAGTGGAGTCTGAATGCTTGAAATAGTGTTCCTGTTAACTGCATCTGCATGGGTGAGCAGAGAAAGTCTTGGAATGCAGGTGGTGTTGCCCTCTCTATTGAACATACTATGCCTTCTGCATGATGGGTTTACCCTTTCTTGCATATTTTTGCTGCTAGTTTTCATACCTTGGCCCTGACCCTGTGCACAAATTACTGACACTGGTGGTGGATGATGGGATCCAACCCCCTGTGGAGCTCAGCTGCAAGGAGAGGAACATCTTGGCAGCCACTTTCATTCGCTCTCTGCATAAAAACATAGGTAAAGGGGTGGTGAGGTGGGTACAGTAGCCAGGAGGTTAGCACTTGAGCCTGCTAGTTTCCCTGGAGAGAAATGCCAGCACTGAATGACCTCTGATGAGAATTCTGATTCCTGGTGTCTCATATCCTGTTCCTGTTGATGCTTCCAGTGAATTTATTTCATCATGCCAGCTGTTCCTTTTCAGTTTGGCTTTCCTGTCAGGCTCTTTGAAAGCGCACCTTTAAGTATCTGAATATCTACCAAGACTAACTGCGGACTGCCTTTAGAGTTCTGTCTCCAAATCTTGCTGTAATAAACTCAACCTTGGGCTGTAAACCCGACCTGTGCAGTTAGTCTTAGGAATGCTTTTTAGATGGTGTTGACAGCTTAGGCCTGACCCAGATTGTCAATATTCTCAGGAGGCTCGGAGACCTTCCAGGACAAAGTGAACTTCTTTCAGCGGGAGCTACGTCAGGTGCATATGAAAAGACCTCACTCAAAGGTCACGCTGAAGGTCAGCCGTCACTGTCTCCTGGAGTCGGTGAGTATATCAGTCACTTTGCTTAAGCCCAATGCTTCCTCTATCCTTTTTCTTCTGCTCGGTGCCTAAAGAAATTCAAGCTGGCATGTGCTAGGACAGCTGCGTAGAAATGATTAGTCCTTCAGTTTCAAGGCGGATGCCAATAGACAGCTTGAGATGGGGAAAAAAGCAAAAAGAAAAATCTCCAGGTAGCTCGTCTGTGTTCAGGTTTGTTCTTGCCATGGGATGCTGTGTTCCTGCTCTGCAGCTAGTAAGATCAGATCAATTTCTTAAGTAACTGGAAACTTCAGCTCTGATAATTTTTTAAGGACCTCATCAGAGAGTAAATTGAGACCTGAGTGATGTCTAGGGTAAATGCATGCACAGCCTGTAAAAGCAGGAAATCTGCTAGTGCTGTTCTGTCTCCACTTTATATTGAAACCTGACGCCCAGTGCAACGCTGTCTGCCTGGACCAAATTTGGGAGCAGAACCTAAAGCTTCTGAGTCTTTAACTGCTGTTTTTCTGGTACAGAGCCATTCAGTGAGCTAAGCTGTCAAACCAGGTGTTATTGAGCTGCATGCATGAAACTCTTGCATTGACAGGCCTCTAGCAGTGGTTCAGTGTGATGAAAAAATATTCTGTGAAGTCTTTGAGCGCAGTCTTCACCAATGCTGACCTGAGCTGATGCGTCTTCAAAATCAAACTTAAGAAAGAGACATTCATATAATACAGTTCTTAACTGACGTTCTAAATGCTGTCTGCACAGGGCAGGCCGTTATCCTGACTTACTGTTTCCACATGTGCCTAACAACAGGAATGTTATAAAGATGGAAAAGAACATTTCTGGGGAAAGCAGGAGTGATTTCCCTTGATTTACACTCAGTAAATCTGATTTTTTGGAGTATTTTCTGCATACACGAGCTTGCAGTGTTTATGAGATTATGTTTCAGTTAATAGCTTGCTACAAAATTACTTCACTCATAAATAGTATTTCTATGACTGTTTTTCCCACTATTTTGGAAATTTCTGCACTGTCATGAGCACTGATGTTACAGCCTCATAAGACAAAGTAAATTAAGTGCCATAATAATAATAAATGTAAGGTTTAGTGTCCGAGGTTGACCGGCGCAAATGAATGTGACCAGTGTGTTTAGCCCAGAGGCGTAGCTTCTGTGATACTCTAACCTATTTGAAAATAAGCTAAGCCAAAGCTACCTGTGTGACTGAGGACTGCTGCGTAGCTTTTGTAACTTTATTTAACTGGAATCCAGAATCAGGACACAGGAAGTTCCAGACACTTGAAATGTTTTGTTACCTTTTTGCCTTGTGACTTTAAATATGAACGCAGTGAACCCGTCAAGCTATTTTCCAATGCTTTCTGAAACGTTTCTTTTTTAATGCTAACTCCATGGGCTGTGAGTGCTTTACAGAAATTGCTCCTTCCCACAGGCATTTTGATACTTTAAATAATACTGTACTGCAGCATTGACAGGGATACATCTGTGCTGTGCTCAGGCCTCACACTGGTTTTAAGATGAGCTGTATTTATGTGAATAATGTGTCTCATAATAGAAAATGAGGAATTGGCTTCTGTAGCTTTGGACAAATAAGAATTAGACCTTAGGAGTCCCTAATTCTCGTTTTTATACTTTAGAGTACTAGCCTGTTTCTTGGGTTTGTGTTGCTTAAATTGCCCATCCACATGTGTAGGATTGCATACTGGTTGTGGGGTTCTAAGCAGTAATGGCTGATGCTATTTTATCTTTTTCAGTCTTTTAAAGCAACACGAAATTTTTCTGTTTCTGACTGGAGCAAAAACTTCGAGGTGATTTTTCAGGATGAAGAAGGTGAGTTATCCTGTGAATATATTTGAGGAGGAAGTGATGGTGGAGTAGTTTTAGCCTGAAATTCTGGTTTCTTACAGTATGTCTATCCTTTGAGGCTTTCCAGCCCTTTCACTTTCTCGCAGATGTTAGTGAATTGCCCTGTTGGTGCTATTCTCTCCCTACTTTACATAAGGACCTAAGGCCCAAACAAAAAATATTAGGACTATATTTGGGAGCAAAACCTAGAGGTCTGGAGTCCCCATCTACTGCTTTTTTGCTGTGGAGCTGTTTGCTGTGATAAGTGCTCATGTTAGGTAATACTCAGCAGCATACATGAATTGATGAACTCTTGAATTGATGACCCATGGATGACCAAGCTTGTTTTGTCTCATAGCTCTGGACTGGGGAGGTCCGCGCAGAGAGTGGTTTGAACTCATCTGCAAGGCATTATTTGATACCACCAATCAACTCTTTACCCGCTTCAGTGATAACAACCAGGCCTTGGTGAGTCTGCAGTTCCTATGCGGAACGCACAGAAATGTGTGCATTGACATGCTGATGGTTACATAATGATGCAGCTGTTAAGTGGTGTGCAACCTTACCCATTCTTTAGGCACTGGAAGTGACTGTGCAGGCAAGCTTTCTCAAAACTTTGCTTCATGACGTTAACCCACTGAAGTACCAAAGAACTGGCTTTATGAACAGCAGAGGGTGGCCAGAGGGAAGGCTGGGTTTCTGGGTGAGAGGAGGTGGCATCGGAGTGTCTGGAGGTTTTGTAGGCTCTGAATATTTCAGAATCCATTTGTGCTTTCATACAGCTTCTGGCCTGTGCATGTGAAACATTTAATTATTCAGTTCTTCCTAAGTAGGCTCAGGCATTTTATTTCTAGTGTAGTATCCCCAAAACTTGGTTTTAAGAATATTACACTAAAGCTTCTGGGACAGCCTGTGAGATCTGCAGTGACTCGAACTGGTCCCATACTTGCTATTCGTGCTAGTCTTGTCTGGTACTTGGATATTTCATTTTGCTGCTTCTTCCTAGGTACATCCAAACCCAGGCCGTCCCACATATTTACGGCTCAAAGTGTATGAATTTGCAGGCCGCCTAGTGGGAAAGTGTCTTTATGAATCATCTCTGGGAGGTGCCTACAAACAACTGGTTCGAGCTCGCTTCACTCGATCCTTCCTGGCTCAGATCATAGGACTTCGTATGCATTACAAGGTAAAACTTCTCAGCCTGGGTCTGGGGAGAGGTTCAACATTGGTGTAGTAGAAGCAGATCCAGAGTCCTGGTTAACAGTGTATGTTTTGTTGTTGGGCTTTTTTTTTGTCTCCTCCATGTCTTTCCCTTTTCTTTCACACAGTATTTTGAAACAGATGACCCAGAATTCTATAAATCCAAAGTTTGTTTCATACTGAACAATGATGTGAGTGAGATGGATCTGGTCTTTGCTGAAGAGAAGTATAGCAAAACAGGACAGCTGGAGAAGGTGAGGGAGACAGTTTCTGGAGGTGGGACAATTTAACGCCTTCTGCTTGTAGCAGAGAAGGCAGACTCTGGCCACTAGCTCCTTGCTTGGTTGGGAGTTCAGCTTTGGGGAATGCTGCTGGTCACATTCACACCAAGTGTTCTCCTGTTTTCAGATGGTGGAACTGGTGACAGGAGGGGCCCAAATACCAGTGACCAATGAAAACAAAATCTTGTATTTAAATCTGCTTGCGCAGTACAGGCTGGCCAACCAGGTTAGAGAGGAGGTGGATCACTTCCTGAAAGGTAACATCATGTGTGCTCCCCACTTCTTTCTGCCTTTATGTCCCAGGGCATAGCTCTTGCTGCTCTCTTCTCCTCTTCTTTTCCAGGTCTCAATGAGTTAGTTCCAGAGAACCTCCTGGCTATTTTTGATGAGAATGAGCTTGAGGTAATTATTGGCTCCCTAAGCATCAATACCCTTCCCCTTCTCTCTGACAAGTGGATCATGAATAAAGCCTTTTAAACATTTGTAATTTGCACAGTAGCTTTTGCTTTATTTCCCGGCTCCTGACTTTGACAGCAGTCTCTTGCCTTTCAGTTGCTTATGTGTGGTACTGGAGATATCAGTGTCTGTGACTTCAAGGCACATGCTGTGGTGGTAGGAGGATCTTGGCACTTCCGTGAGAAGGTAACTGAAAGGATTTCTCCCTCCTGCTTGCTGAAGCCAGTTATTCAAACTACAACAGAGGACAGCTTAAGTTGGGAACAGATTTCTCAATAGGAATTCAGGCTTCTAGAGGATGAGCTGGAAAATTGAGGAGTAGGACTGCACGTATTATGTCATGATGTTTAGCCCTAGAGACATCCTTCAGCCTGGCTGACTAGAGATGACGCTTAATCAGTTACCAGCAGGTAAAAATCAGTGGTAGGGGTCTTTTTAAGAAAATCCAACAAAGCTCTGATTAAGAACAGTTCAGCCAGGGAATCAGGAGGAATCACTGGGAATTATTGCTGCTGAAGATGTTCATGGTGAGATACTTATCTCAAAAGGATTCTTGAAGATCATGATTGCAGCCTATGTGGAGTGTTTGGGATTCAGTGCTGTGGTAAATGTTGTAGCCTAAATTTATACCTTTTAATTTTTCCTATTATCCCTCCCTGCCTTTCCCAAGGGGAGGGGTATGGGAATGTTAGCAGCTTCATTTGAAAAAAATAATGGAAGCTGCCAAAACACGCAAGATGAAGATAGGTTTGGAGTACAAGCTTCTCACTGTAAACACTGGGATGGTTCCACCTTCCTACAAAAGTACCAGATGCTGTGAAAAAGCAAAAGATTAGCCTAGTGTAAGAAGCAAATGAGCTTCTGCATTGTAAACTTACCTCATAGCCTATGCAGGAACTTCTAAAAATAAAACCTCTGTGGGGAGAACAGAAGTCTCTCTGCTTTAAGGGAAAGGACTGGTGGGAGGTAGTAGACACCTCTTAACCAGTAAGAAATTCTAATACTTGCCTTTATGTGTCGCCCTGGTAAAACAAAAAAATTTCTACGATGAGTAACTTGCTTACAAGGGCAAGTGACTGATCATCTTGCATCTTGCTTAGATACTTATTTGATTCACTTGGCAGACCTGGCTTTACCTTTCCTATTTCCTAACAGGTCATGAGGTGGTTTTGGACCGTGGTCTCCAGTTTCACACAGGAAGAGCTGGCCAGGCTCTTGCAGTTCACAACTGGTTCCTCCCAGCTGCCTCCAGGAGGGTTTGCTGCACTCTGTCCATCTTTCCAGATCATTGCAGCTCCAACTCACAGTACTTTGCCAACAGCCCACACTTGGCAAGTATCCTGGGGTGGTAGGACTTTCCGCGTTGTGCTTTTGGGAATGACACCAGCTCTAGTTTTGGTGGGCCAGCAGTATATAACATGTCATGTGTGAGATGCTTATGTCAACTCATCTAAAAGCAGCTGATGGGGATGGTCCTCTCAGTCTGAATGGAATTTTTCTTTTGTTTTCCAGTTTTAACCAGCTGTGCCTCCCTACTTATGACTCCTATGAAGAAGTGCACAAGATGCTGCAGCTAGCTATCAGCGAGGGTTGTGAGGGCTTTGGCATGCTGTGATTTCCCCTTTTCAGGAGGCTGCTTAACCTCCTGGCTCTTCGTGGCAAGACCCAGGTTCAGTCCTCTGCTTGTTCTCCTTCCCTCCACATGGGCAACGGAGGCAGAGCAAAAACTCCATGTAAAGGAATTCATCATCCAGAAGATGTCATGTGGCCTTTCCATATCCCAGATATGTCATCAAGAGCTCATCTTTTCCTTTTCCCTCATTCTCCCTTTGGTTCAATGTGAAACAGCAATTGACTATGGTGCATTCATCAAGGAGATATTGCACTTCATTTCTGTGCACCATGTAAGCCCATCCCTCTCTGAAAAGGTGAATTTTGTAAGCAGAAGTTACAGCGAGGTACAGGATATCTGCTGAGCTGCCTTTATTGTAGCTCTCTGGGAGGAAAAGGAAAGACCAGCATGGAGCTCTGTTGGAAACCTGGCTCAGGGGAAGCCTTAGTAACTTCCCATGTCTTGGCTCAACTCCCCCAGTGGTGCTCCCCACTAGCTCATCTCACTCTGACTCATGAAGAGTATAAGGTTGTCCATCCTTTCAGTACCTGACACAGAAGGGTTTCTGGTTCTTCTCCTTGCTCTGGATGCTGCTGTCCCCTGTGCCACAGAGAAAAGTGGGCAGTATCCACTGGAGGGAGTAACCCAACGGGGAGAACAATCTCATCGGAGCACAAGTGCTGGCCCTGACAGTGATCCTGTACTACCTCCACCAGGGTCTAGCAGCAGAAGCATCCTTCTCCAGCAGTGGCTGGTAATGAGCCTCTGCAAATGAACTGGAAGAGGAGTTTCTCCTCCATTGAATGTTTCTGACAGTTGATGTTGCACAGGAAGCTGTCCTATGCCCTTGCCTTCTTTTCCCTTCCTCAGGAGAGAGAGTATGGGCATGAGTGTGATCCCTTAATGCTGAGCACCAATGCCTATCCCACATTCACCTTCAGGGTATGTATGTTATGTACTAACAGTGACAGGTTGGTAAGCAGCTACAGTGTGCACTGGGCTTGTGTTTGTTCTTGGGATGGTGGTACTGGGAAAAACATGGTACCTCCACGCCATCATCCCCCAGGGCCTTGGCTTCTACCTCTATCATGCAGCAGCCTGAGATTTCTCTACTGCATTTCAGGCAGAGTTCCCAGAGGTGTGCTGCTGCCTGGAGAGCAGCTGGTTTTCTGTCCTCCTGGTTTTCCTACTTTCTTTAGCTCTCCTTTCCTTCTGTTCTGTTCAGTGCTGCTGGCTTTCCAGCACAGTATTAACTAGGACTTCACTCAAGTGATCACTCAACAGACTGCACGCACCACTGTCTGGTTTGTGGGGAGAGGAGTGTGCAGACCAGCATAAGAAGCAAGCTTTTCATTGGGGTGTGGTGTTGCTGGCAGTCCATTCAGCCCTTCACAGGGAAGTAAAGGAAAGGGGAATCTGGGAATCTCAATGAGTTCTTCACTGAAGTAAAATTCAAGATGTATAAGTTCTCGTCAGTCCCTTAGACAGCTCAGATCAGGAGTCAAAGGCATCCAAGAGTCAAAGTGTGAGAGACCTGCATTGCTACTACCTGCAATTTAGAAGCTTTCACTTGATTATGGAATTGCTGGATTTCTTCCATAATGGAGTCTTCAGACTGGCAGCCCTGAGCTAATTTTAGAACACCATATTAGATAAAAAAAATCACATCATCCTGTTCAGTCCCTTTCTGCTATCTTCAGGCTGATCCAGATAGACTTCTGCCCAGTGTGGATACTTTAAGATAATTGCGTGTGCTTTTCCAGTATAGCTTAGTTGAATTGACTGGGAATTTGGGGTAAACGTTGTACATCTAGAAAATGTTTTTAAGGCAGCATCTTGGCCATTCGTGGGCTGCATTATTTCCATACAGAAAAAAACAAGCCATTTTGGTGCCAAAAAGCAGCCAGCTGAATATTGAGACTACTCAGGGGGATTTCTTTGCCTTGTGAATTCATTCCCTCACTGGCACCAAGGTGCTGGGAGGCTGCCAGCTTCAGAGTTGCCACTGTTGTGCTCTGACAGATCACTTTAGTAGTGGCTGTTCTCCCATTTTTAGTGCAGGCTCCATTCTGCAAGGTCCTGACCTTTGGGTGGAGAGTTTGGTACCATTTTATTTGTACTGCAGGTTGCTTCCGCGATCAGTAGAGTTACAGCTGTTATGTTCTTCATGCCACCACTTTACCGCTTTCTCCAGGCGCTGGGAGGAAGTGGTGTTCAGCTTAATCCTTGTCTATTGGAAGGCATAGCTTGGTGCTGTTCCTGTGTTGCAGTCTCACCTGGTGAGGATGTTTCCAGCCTTGTAGCTATGGGCCAACTCTGCCAGTGACATCTTCCTCAGGAATCTTCTCCCTTCTTCTCTTGAGCTGGACTTTTTTATTCTGAGGATGAAGTAGCTGGACACTGGGCAGTCTTCATCTGCTGGAAGGAGCTTGTAAATACTTCTCATTGCATTGCAGCCAGCACCCCATGCTTCCCAGGAGATGTCAAGAACTTTCTTAACAGAAGTGCAGCCAGAACTGTGATGGGTGCTCGAAGTCAACTAAACGCATACCCGTTGTTTCCACAGGGCCCTAGTGGGTCCTGTATTCTTGAGATCCGTCACAATGTTTCTAAACTTGTCTCGAACTTTATACCCTTTCCCCGTAAGGTCACTTTTTATGCTACCCTTAACACTAGTAATGGGGATGTGCTTTGGTCGCCTATGCTGTATGTTACTTCTGGCAGAGGCTCGTTACTTTTCTTTTTATCCTTTATTTATTCCCACTTGGAGGCCCTTCTGTAGAAATCTTTAGGATCCTAGTATCATCTCAGAGAAGTTCTGTGTTTCCAGAAGCTGCTTTGAGGTGCAGAGGGCCTGGCTTTCACCCTGCCTGTGCAGGCCGTGTTGCATGTTTTTAGGAACCAGGAGCTGTGGATGATACAGGGCAAATCCTAGTTCCCTCTGGTGAATTTCTGGCAGAGTTCAGCCAAAATTTTGAAGCCCGTGGTTGCAGTAGCTGATTTTGTAAATAGTTTGTATAATAAATAAAATATTTTAAAAATGCTGCCTTCTCAGCTTGGTGTTCTTCTGGGGCTGTACAGAGGGAATCAAACTGGTGAGTGCTGCCCATGGGTGAGGGGGCTCTCCAGGTCTTCAGGTGTCTTGCTGAGGTCTGAAGCATGAGGGAGAGGATGGTTCTCCACCTGCAGCCTCTCAGGGTGTCTGACTGAACCCAGGAATTCCGGGTTCAGAAGCTTCTGGGGAGATGCAGGACTCTGGACTGGGGCTGTTAGGCTACGGTGTGACCTCTCTGCAGGAGGCTGGAGCAGCTGGTAATGCTGGTAAGTATTTTAAGGACTCTTATGTTTGTCATCTTACTGTGTATTACCTGACTCTGAGCTGCTTTATACTGCTTGTGCTTCACCTTAGTGTCAAGAAGGTTAGATGAAGCCGGGAGAAGAGGAGGGCATTTGAATCCTTAGCACATTTTTAAGTTATACAAAACACTTTCAGTATGTTGGGTGAAACAGTGTACCTGTAACTGTCCACTAACAAGCAACAGAGTAATTAATAACTTGTCTGCAACATGAGTCTGCCCATTAACATTGCTGCCTGTAGAGAAAAGATTTAGCCCATCTTCAGGCAGCATAGCATTGTCTGGCTGCATGTATTCCACCCTACAATTAGGCAGATGTTCTTGTGCATTATGAAACCAACATCTAGCCTTGATTTTAGCTTTTCAGCCATGAGCACTAACTAAATAAAAAAGCAGTGCATGTGAGTCTCAGGGATGGCCTCTGTAGCATTATGCTGGATCATGGTATCATTTAGGAGCTCCTGTGGGGAAAAGAGCTGCCTTATGCTGGGTTTGGAGAAGACAGAGGGTAGGTAAGGCAGTGGTGAATGTTGAGAAAAACCCAGAAACAGGTTTTGATGCCCCCTGGGAATAGCAGAGGTTGTGAGTAAAGCTGCTGGAGTTGGGGTCAGGGCACTAAAAGGTGAGCGGCTTCTCAAACATGGCATGAGCAAAATGATACAGCAAACCATGTGGACATGTCCTCACATGCCATAACCAGTATTATTTATGGGAAGGGGGCCAAGTTGAGGCTGGAGTTTTCAGAAACTCTATCTGTTTGGGTGTGAAGGAGAGAGATCAGCATGCTGGATTGCTCCAGCATGAAGTAGGTTCTAAAGTTTCTGCTTCTCTTTGCAGGATGCATGATATCATCTGGCTGCTCACATTGTGCGTCCTGATCACCAGTGTCTTGTGATGTCTTGGAGAGGGACTGGGGAAAGTGGCCTGTTGCTGACTTCACAGCCTCTATTTATCATGGCATCTGGCATGGACTTAGGGCTGGGAAAGAAATCATGCCTGTATGCTTCATGCTGAAATCCTACATGCCCCAACTTGTGTCTCCAGCAACAGTGATGTCTTGGAATTCTTGATTCCACACGTGGCCACTTGAAGTGAGATGTGTCAAGATGTGCTGCCTGGGAAACTGGATTTTTGTGCATTCAGCTTTTTGTTTGCCTCACTTGTAGAACTGCTGCAAAGGAATTTCTTCAGATACCTGAATGAGAAAATGGGGAAATGATGCTTGTTTTGGGCAAGAGTTCCTGCTTTCATAGTGTTACGGCTGAGCTGAACCAAGCTGCAACTTTGGGTTCCCACAGAGAATGACTATGTTTTGCATAGTTTTGGCTGTTCTGCTACCATCGCGCGTCTGACTGACCTGGCACATGACAGCAGAAAGAGTTTGAGCATGTGATTATGAGAACTATAAAAGGAAAACACTTACAGGAAACAACCAAGTCCACCAGAACATCAGCCTGTCTTGGCTTCAGCTGTATGATTTAGAATCTGAGACTTTAGAATCTTCCTCTTAAAGTCTTTCCTTGTTTGTTTTTGTTTTTTATTTTATTTCATTGAATGTGTGAGAATCCCTATTCTGTGCTCTCCAGAGCGTGAAACTTGATTGTATTAGGGAGGTGTTGCTGCATGGATGTGTTCATTTTTAGACAGAATTTGCTGTAACTTTTTTTGCAGTAAAACAAAACAGCTGTAGCTGAAGTTCACCCAAAATTCCTGATCAGTCTTTTCCAGCTAGCCTTCTGCAGGGATGGCATGCTACAAAGTATGTTGAGGCTTGGGCAATTACACACAGGGTTGGAAGCGGGGAGTGAGGCCGACAGCCAAGCCTCTCAGCCTGGGTATAAAGCTGCAGAGAATTCAGATGAAGGAAGCAGGGCTCTTGCACCATACGAGGGATGGAGAACTGGAGTTGGCCTAAGGCTGCTCCAGGGTGTTCTCTGAGGCACACGAAATCCTGAGTGAGTTCGGATGGTTTTGAGGGGAGTGACTGCAGTGGCCAAAACCAAATCCATCTCCCTCTAGAGACAATTCTCTGATGAGCGGCGAGAAGTGTGTTGGCCCATACCCACCCCTTCGTTTTAGGATTTATGTTGACACAATTCTGAAGGCCTGTAAACTCATGCGATTTTCTGAGTAATCTTTAGAAATCTCAGCTCTTAATAGAAGGAGCAGCTGCTTAGGGCTGTCTTGTGCTTCGGTAGCTGAAGTGTGAGGTTGCCTCAAGGTGAGATAGTGCTGCTTACAGCAGTGGGTGAAGAAACACAAGGAAATACAGTTCTCTGCAGTCCTCTTTGAGGATGATGAAACCAGCTCCAGGGGTTTCACATTTGTCTGGAGAAGTAGTTTGCTGTGTAGAGGCTAGCTCAGGTTTGCAGAGGCCTTTATTGCTGGTGTGGAACAGACTCGGGCTCCTACTGAGGGAAAACTGGCAGCCCTTTTCCTTCTCTGTGACTAGAACAGTCAGCAGCAGTATGCAGCCTTGCCTCTCCTAGGCCCTTTTATGCAGGAAACAACACACAATAGACTGGTAGTGATTGTAGTCATTGCTGAAACTAAAAATTACAGTACAAAAAATGTCATCTAGGTATCTTCTAGTAAGACACTGAACTAGTGTCTTTGTGCTGTGTGTCCTCATCCATTAAGAGCATCTTGCCAACTGTGATCTCTTAGGCTGATCAGTGTTGCCTTGTTTCCTTCTGCTCGCTCTCTTCCTGTTCATCTTCTGTCCTTTCTTTCAATCTCATTCCCATCCCAAAGAGCAGACAGTCTATCTGTGTCTGAATGTTGTATAGCTCCTTTCACAATGGGGCCCTGTTTCACGATGGGGGGGCTCTTAGTGTTACACAGTATGGCTATTAAAATTGAGGGCCTAGTTGTTGATAGCCATAAGGCTGTCAAGTTCGAGGGACTCAGCAAATGCTGGCTGCTCTGGTAATCATGGTTCATAGAATGGTTTGGGTTAGAAGGGACCTTAAAGGGACCTCATCTTGTTCCAACCCTCTGCCACAAGCAGGGACACCTTCCAGCAGACCAGGTTGTTCCAAGCCCTGTCCAACCTGGCCTTGAACACTGCCAGGGATAGGGTATCCACAGCTTCTCAAGGCAATGTGTTCCACTATTTAAAGCCATTGCCCTTGTCCTATCACTTGTAAAAATCTTTCTTTGTAATGAATCTTTTCCTTTTTAGCGGGCTTTCATGGCATCTCCCCTGGTGCCCAGGTCTGCCTTGCTCATAGACTCAGCTCCGTGCCTGAAGCCGTGCGATCCGTCAGTCCTCGGAGCAGAGCCATGCTGCCCGGGCTCAGGGATGCTCAGGGTGCAAGGGCAGGCAGCAGCGCGGCAGCTCTGTTGCGCCGACGGAAGGTGACTGCGGCTGGTTGGCCACGAGAGGGGGGCCTATAGTCGAGCTGATCAGGTTTAAGAATGGCTCTCTGGAAACCCTGCAGTTTGGGTCACTGATGTCTGCGTGTTGGGGTTTCTTGTTTGTTTCGTTCAGCAGGCTCCTTAGTCTAGCAAATTAGTTGGCTGGCAGAGTCCCTTCCTGTGCTTATAATTCCCAAACCGGAGCATATGAGAGGTGAGCATCTAGGGGGCATACCCTGGTTCTGCACAAGTCCCTGTTGCGCTGCTCCCGCTTGCCCTTTTGTTTTCCAGCAGGCAGCACATTTAAAATACGGGAGAGGAGGTTGGATTTACAAATGTATGATTAACCTGCGGCACTCTTTCTCGGGAGACTGAGGACAAATAGCTTAGTAAGAATAATGTGCTTAATATGAACAAACAACAGCATTAACACTAACCAGATTAGATGTGTTCCCTCAGGCTTTGAGCCACAGATTAGTCATCGGCCTGTGAGGGGAAAGGCAGTTTTAAAGGATGGACCAAGAAAGCAGAATTGAGCTGATGTGCAGAGGGAACTGATGTTCTATCTTTAATACTTATTATAACAAAATGGACTCCTTTTATTAACTGCAGATGCCACTGGCCTTTCCATAGATCCTGGAGGGATGGAAATTGAAATGAGTTTGGGTTAGTTGCAGCAGGTGACTGGAGCAATGCTGCAGTTCCAGGGACAGGAGGGCAAAAGGACCATGTTGCCACCCTTAGGGGGCAACTGTCCTGAAGTGGTCCCTGCACAGGTGGTGCCTGCCTTGGGCGCTTTCTTCATCAGGTTGTTTTTGAGTAGAGGTGGCAGTTGGCAGTGTCAGTAGCCTATTGGAAGTGTCTTTGAAAGATGCCCTGGGAATGTCTTTCTAGGAGTTGGCTTTACTGTCCCTCAGCCCCTCTGGTTCCTATTCCTGAGCAGGGCAGAGCTGCGATTTAAGTGCAAAGTGGCAGTGTTTCAGAAGAGCCACATACCAAACACATTAGTGAGGTGTAATGCACTTGGTGCTGCTGAGGCAGCTCAGGCCTGAGACTCTGACCTTGACAGATCTGCTCCCCAGCAGTGTAGGGAGCAGAGGGGAAGGTATCAGGTCAAGCACCAACAGCGGAGGAGAGGAAGGTTGTAAAGAGTCATGAGGCTAGTGGTGGCGGACCCAAAAGGCATCTTTAGATTCTAGTGCAGAAATGCTCATGGATCAGAAGGCATTTCTCGGAAGGACTCCCACTCCTGAAGTGCTTGGTTCAGTGCTGGAGATTTAGGGTTGTGTGACGAGGTTGCCTGTGGAGACAGATAGAGGATCAGAGTCTGATAAGAGTTTGTGGTGTTGAAGTAGAAGTTTATAAAAGGCTGAAGGGTGCTGAGGAAACACACAGCTCCTCCTGATCCCTTTGCCTTGTTGAACAAGGTCAAAGTGACAGGCAGCTGGGATTGAAAGGCAAGAGGCACGTGGCTAATCAAAGCTGTCTGCTCTGCAGATGGACTGAGGAAAGCAAGAGCTTTTCTCCTTGTCCTCCTAAGGGTACGTAAGAGTGTGACATGGATGTGAATAATGAAAACATCCATGGTTAAATAAGATTTGAAGCAAACAAACCTTCCTGCTTCAGGGCCAAAGCCTGCCTCTGACAGAGTTAGAAAGGAGCTTGCTTGCTGCTTCTCTTGAAGCTAGCCACCGTCCTGTGCAGGATGCTGACCTGGAGGAGTGTTTGGCAGCTGGTGGCCCTAGGCAGGAAGAGGAATGCTGAATCTGCTTTAATCCTGTCATAGATGTCATGCTAATTAGGGCTGAGCTAATTTAATCCTAGAATAGGAAACAGATCCTTCACAGAACTGGGTGTTAACAGCTTTTCTAGGAGCCCTCTCCCATTTAGGAGAGGGCCACCTTCAGCATCCTGCTGTGCCTGTAAGAGGTGCACAGAGAAGGAGCTCTCCCTTGTGCCCTGTGTTTCCAATGCAGTACCTACCATGTTCCCCCTGGGTGTACCACTGGGTATAGAGCCCTTCCAAACATGGCAGAAATCTTTCATGTGTTTCCAGAACTTCTAGGTGTCTGCTATTAGCCAAATTTTGGTAGTGTTTTGTTCCCTGGATAGCTTATTTCCTTTGTACTCAGAGCTGTTGGATGGATGTGAGGTGATGACAAAGCCTGAGCCTGGAAGGGAGCTGTGTTGTAGTGCTGGGTCAGGGAGCCCCATATCTGTGTTCTTACATGTCCTAGAGCTGGCAGGCTCATGGCAGGGAGTGTGTGCTGCTCTGCCCTGCCAGCATCTGCGCCATGCCCTTTTCAAACATGAACCTTCCTCGTAGATACAAGAGCACCTTTTTCCCCACTGTGGCCTCAGCATAGCACAGGTTCAGAGGAGGAAGAGAAGGGCTGTATCCCTAAGCCCATCTTTGGTGAGCCCCATGGAGAGCTGGATGCAGCTGTGGTTTCTTTTCTGCCTCCTCACCTTCATCCCTCTCCCTGCATCTCATCCCCTGCCCTTTTCTCTTCCACTGTCACTCAGTTTGCCAATGTGACAGTGGAAAAGACAAAGTGCTCTGGTGCACTCTGGCTTGGCCTTCTCCCTTCATTAGAAACCTTCGCAGGGAGAGCTCCCTCCTCAGTTTTCTCTGGCTGCCTTTTGCCTTTCTAATCAGTCACGGTAATTTACGCTGGCACTGTTTGGCAGGGGCCGTACCTTGGCATCATGAGCAGCCAGGGTCAGCTGTCAGCCTCCGAGCCATGAGCCTAATGCAACAGAACAGATGTAGGTATTTTTTCCAAGTTTTCCCTGGGCAGCAAGATTAAAGTCTCTGTTCTCAGTTGGGGTCCTCGGTGTAGTCACTTCCCTCTGTGTTACACAACACCCTATTAAGAAGAACAGCACAAACATGTTCATTGGGATCCCTTCCCCCAGTCCTGGAAGGCCAAAGAACAAAGGCAAAGGAGGTTTCCAAAACCTGAAGAGCTTATTTGGTCTTGAAGCTCTGGGATACTCCTGCCTGGGTTTTCCCCTATGAAAGGACCCTGCCACTCTCTGCTGTTCTCCATCTTTGTGATGCTGGGCTTCGGAGGGAACATGGAGGGGAGGTGGATGAAAGAGCAGTGGGGTCATGTTCTTACATCCCTCTGGCTGTGTGCAAACCTGAGTGAGTACCAATGGGGGGAGAAACCATGTGTGCAAACATACAAACAGAAGGGAGTGAGGAGACACCCCATGGAATGTCTCGGTGCCAGGAAGGGAGACAAAGGTGTTTAGGGTGCAGTCCATGGTTCAGACAAACTTACTTGCTTGAACTCAAAGGACTTACGCCCATAGGAGACCCTGGTGTCTCGTGATGGCCACAGAGGTACTGGGGGAGCTTGCTGGAAACAAGGAGGCAGCATTCTCTGCAGGTGATCCTGGAGCAGCTGGCTGCTGCGAGGGACTGAGGGCTTCCCCAGTACACCAAAGGAGCAGTCAGATCTATGTGAACACACATAGGGACCTGCTGCTTCTGTGCACCAATTACTTGCTTTAGTGACAGGAGACCATAAATGAACAAGGGAGTTAATTAGGTGTGCAGCAGGCCAGGTTGGAGGCCTGCAGGCCTGAGAGGTCTGGAGCTGGTTCGAAGGTGCAGGGGGAGGAAGAGGCTCCGGAGGTCTGTGTAGCAAAAGTGCTGCTGGTCCTCCCCCTTGGGGAGCACTGTGAAAACCCTCTCTGGTCAGAAAGATGGTCCCAGGAGGGGGAGAGAGCAGCTCCTGGCAGCATCTGTTTGTTCAGGCCTCTGATGAAGGACTTCAGCAGCTTGTTAATTCTCTCCTTTGCCCAGCTGCAGACCCTTGGTCGTTGCATGCAAGCCTCCAGCATGGTGTGAGGAATTGTGAGCCAGCTCCTGTGGCCCTGGTACTCTTTGTGTGCTGGATGATCCGTGAGCCGTCAGCAGTGCTGAGGGGCATTTTGCAGCTGTCTGGCCATCTCTAGCAAAATGCTTACAGCAGGTCCTTTCCATCTGCTCTGGCCCAAGAGTTACCCTTGCAAACCTCCTCTCCTTGCAGTCGCCTCGGCAGATGTTGGGAAGGCAGATGGGAAAATCTCCAAAGCTGTAGCAATAGAAATGCCATGGCACCTCTTACTCCAGCACCCAAAGGTACTGGGTTCTTCCACTGCCACTCTAACGCTAAGCCTTGACTTCCTTGTCTCTGCTCCCACCCCTTGGAGCACCTCCTGCTCACTTCTCTGGACCTTGGTGGAAGCTCTGGATGGCATCCAGTTGGAAGAAAGCCTGCCCAGCTCTGCAAGCAAAGTAGGAAGGGGCACCCATGTTATGAGGGGAGCTCACAGCGTAGCGAGAGCTGAGGAACACTTGTGCTCTAGATGTTGTGCTGTTGGGGTCTTGGGGCCTATGAGTTTGGGGGTGGGAGGGTGTCTGTTGTGGTGAATCACTGCAAATCACTTTTGGGCTCTCTTGAATCCACCTCCACTTGCACCATGGGTGCACAAAGTCTGCTTTGGGAGGGGGCAGAGGGTCCTTCACTCACCTGTAACTTTACCAGACTTCAGGAATTTGGCATGCTTGGCCCACACTGGAGTAAGTTTCAGCTCAGCAAGGGTGGTTGGATAGCTGAGCTGTGTACCGCCTGCAAGGCTGTACCAGCTGCTCTGGAGTCAGCACTCAAACCATGACCAGACTTGGTCCCTGTTCCAGACATTTCCTTCACCTCATTTGTTAGCAGCTTCGGATGCAGATTTGGTGGCCGGTATGCAGAGGCCTGGCTGGCTTGCACGGATCATGTCCAGCTGCCCACATTCAAGCCTCCTACCCAGTAGGCCTGCTTAGATGCAAGCACTGCAAAGGTCTGGGAGGGAATGTGTGAGGTATCCAGGTTATAGCACTGTCACCCTTCCCCTTCAGGTGACAGCAGCGGTTGACTTGGGCAGAGGACAGGCCATTCCCACAACATAAGCAAAACAGATGTGTCCAAGTACAACACAGAAGTGCAAGGCTTGCCTCGCAGAGATGTTTCACCCTGTCTTGCATGAGGTATGATGCAGATGGCTTATGAGAGATGACCTTTCCTCCTGCAAAATATCTTGTGCAGGCAGTGTGGGCAAAGAGCAAGAAGCACCCTGAAAAGAAATAGGAGGATGGTGGAGAGAAGCTTGGAAAGGTCGCCAGGCCTGCAGATGCAAAGATGTCTAGGGGCCATGAAGAGGGGCTCCACTGTAATGTTTGGTACTACGCCCAGCCTGAAGCTCTAGCACCATTTAGTAGGCGGACCAGCCTTGGCCTCGCTCGTGTTTGGCTAGATGGAAGCAGTTGTCATCGTGTCCCAAGTACAGTATCATTGTCACTCTTTAATTCCTCCAATGAGGTGTTGTGAACAGATATACATGTGTTATAGTTGTACTTTGGATTCGGATTTGCCTCGTGGGACAGGCAGTGATAAGTGTTAAGAGCTGTTTAGATCCCAAACTTGTGTTTCTGAACTGGTTTCTACCAAGAGCAGAAGACGGGAGGCTAGGGAAGAGGCCGCTTTCCCTGCCAGAAGCATCCCGCTGGCCTGGGGAGGGACCCCGAGCTGCTGATGCCCTCCATGCCGCTGGGGTTAATGACCAGGCTAAGGTTATTGGGGGTGTTACCTTACAGCTGCTAATTTGGTTTGCTCTTGTTCACTGCCTGCCCCTGGGACTTCCCCTGGCAGCTGCAGGGGCAGGTCTGGGTCTGTGGAGGCAGGTCCCTTGTGGAAAGAGGCTGCTGTGATTAATGATCAGCGATGAAGGAGAGGAAAAGGGATAGGAGGAACAAGCTGCCAAGGCTTTAACACTGGTGAGTGCAGAGGTGCAGTCCGGTTCAGATCTGCTGGCAGGTGGGGAAGTGTCCTTGGCCAGCCAGGGTGTTAACAAGCCAGAGGTGAGCATGGGTGACCAGGACAGCCACGGCTGTGTTGCATCAATCAGATTTAACGCACCAGAAAAAGCCTCCAGGGAGATGAAATGTCTCGGAGTCATCAGCTCTGCAGAGATAATGAGAACCAGAAAAGCCCTGGGAGGTAAAACAGCACAGATCTGTGAAAACAGGCTTGTGAGTCCAGGATCCTCGTGGATCCACACTGACTGCACAGCTGGTGGGAAGGGCGGCCATGGGGGAGCCTGGTGTTTATGGAGGGTCTGCAGGGTTAATCCTCCTCAATCTCGGAAGCAATAGACTCTGAGAGGAGAAAGCCTTCCTGCCAAATGATGCTCCCCACCTCCCCACATACTTCTTCAGTTGTCTTGATCAGAAAGTAAGAAACGGAGGGAAATGGCGAAGGCTGGATCCACTACTGCTGTGTTTGCATGGTCAATGTGAGTGAGAGGGACACCCCTTTTTTGTTCCAAGCTTAGCTTCTGGAACATGGCCCTGTAACATGGGGGTTAAGAGCCTCCCATTGGGGACTGGAGCCAAGAAGCACAGCCAAGAATGTCGTGCAGGTCCATGGTTGTCATGTCCCCAAGAGAGGCATCCCCCACCTCCTCTGATAGTGATCAAACACACTGCATCAAAGGTGGCTGATGGCCACCTGTGCTAAAGGCATGATCAGGGTGAATGATGATGGAGCAGGCTGCTCAGGGAGGCTGTGGAGCCTCCATTCTCAGAGGGGTTCAAACACCCAACCGGCAGCAGCATCAGGCATCCTGGCCTGAGCAGGGGTCTGGATGGGACCATCTCCAGAGGTCTCATCCCACCTCAGCCAGTCTGTGATGTGTGGGAGAGCACCAGTGGATGCTCTTCACTGCCAGTGCCATCTGCTTGCTTGGCCATGGCTGGGAGGCTCATGGCTGGCTGAAACAAGGACAGTAGGAGCCTGTTCCTCCTCACATCCAAGGCAAAACCAGAGTGATGGGGTCCTTCACTGTTCCCTTTCCCACACTGCTCCTTGCAGGGCTGTGATTGAGCCCTGCAGAGTACCTTCTGGGCACAGCAGAATGCCGTTGGAAGCCGTCTGAGCTGCTGCCTCTGGACACTGTCGTGGTGAAGCTCATTTGCTTCCACTGCACCCTAAAGGAGGCAGAGCTGTAAATGGAAGTTAGGCACTACCAGCCACCTGGCTGACTTTGGCATTAGGGCTGAACTAGTGTGGACAAGGCAGGGTTATTTCACAAAACAGGGATGAAGTATAGCTGCCTCCTTGCTGGTGCCCCAAGGCTTGTGGCAAAGGGCACATGTTTGGTCTTTCCCCTTGTACCTGTGCCCCAGGTGAGCTCCTCATCTGCCTGCAAAAGGCTATGTTCCCAGCCTCAGGAGCAGCTCTGTGCCGGCTGTGAGATTTCAGCCTGGATTAAGTGGCAAAGGCAAATCCTCAGCGATGAGAAGAGTACACTTGACCTTTGCCTCTGTGGAGTTACGTGCTCCCTTGGGAGGAAGTGTTGGCTCAGCCGCTGAACAAAGCACTGGCTGTCATGAGCAGGACCTGCCTGCCTCAGGGAGGGAGGGCCTGGGGTGGGGGTCAGATTTATGTGCCAGGGGGAGGAAGAGACAGCAGACCCGGTGACCTAGAAACTTAGAGGTGACCAGCTCAATTTACTGAGAAATGCAAAGCTACGTTGCCTCCTCTGTCAGTAAAAACACACCATCTGTGATGGCCAGGGCAGATGGTCCCGCTGGCACATCCAAATGCAAGAGGGGACTTTGCTTGATCTAAATGAAGTTGTGAATCTCCTTTCTTTCCTTACTTTCCAACCTGTTTTCCTTTGTCATGCCTTGCAGTGCCTCCCACGCTGAATTGCTGCTAACATCTTTGCAGGTTCTCCAGATGCCATGGAAGAAGTATCCAGTAGCGAGCTTGGCCCTAGCACGGACTTCAGACAATATGTACATGCTCAGTGATATTAGGTGCAGCTAAACATGTTTGTTTTCCCTAAGCAGCGGCATGTGTACAGCCCTCACATCAATTCAGATGTTTTCTCCTACAGCGCGTTCTCTGTTCTATGCAATGCGGCTCACTCTAGCGCCAGAGGGCCCAGCAAGGGATATGGGCAAACACAGAGTGGGTGTGTGGAGAGGTCTCTTTTCCACTTTGCAATTTACAGCTGAAGAGAGATGTTCATCTGAGATCAGAAAGCTTGTGTCAGTGCTAGGTCTGAACTGGGGTTCCAGCATCAGCACTGTGAGGCAGTGCCCCGGTTCTGTTGTCCTGGGCTCTGTTTACAAGTTGTCAGGTGTCTCTGTGCTGATGCTCTTCCCTGTGTTCACCTAGGTCAGGTTGCTCTTACTTCCAGGATATTTTGGGGAGCTCTGCAGCACCAGCATCAGAGTTTTGAAACAGATACATAAGGATGAAGAATCTGGCCAAGCGCAAAGTGCTATAGAAATGCATTTGCATCTCCATCACTTGCAGGTACAGTGTTTGAAGGTTTGGTGTTACCCCAGACCTCCATATCTTCCTCTCTCTCCAGCCTCCTCCACTGAAATACTCTAAGCTTGGAACCACTTTGAATTAGTGTGAATTGGCGCCTCTAAAGAGGTAGCTCGGTATTCCTGAGAACACATGGATTAGATAGGGAAGAGGTTGACCCAGGTGGAATTGATGAAAAATCCAGGTGTGCCCAAGCCTCCAAAGGGCTGTAAAATAAGTATAAATACATTTATAGCCTACTGCATTGCAGAGAAGTGAAGAGATTGATCCGTCTTGAGAGCAAATTATCTTCTTTTGTGCCACCTTTGCTGTAGATATTTGTGCAGTGCTGAGCCACTTGGTTACAGTGGTTTCTCCTTCAGTGGTTTTGGCTGGGATAGAGTTGTTTTTCTTTCTAGTAGCTGGTACAGTGCTGTGTTTCGTCTTTAGGGTGATGAGAGCATAGCATGGCAGTAAGTACCGCAGGACAAGAGCACTGCCTTCACCTGCAGGTGGACCAGCAAAATGGAAGGAGATGAAAGGAGACTGCCAGCCGCCAGCCAGGCTGTTGGGGGGGTAAAAATGAGAGAAGGAGCAGTTTGGAGAGCAAATCTGTATCTAGCACTGCTTTGCTTTACTATCAGGATTGTTAATCAGCTGCTCTGAACTTAGACCTAGACCATCTGAAGATTTTGTGGGAAGCAGCCACCACCATGTTACCAAAGCTCTCCTGCATGCTAGAGGCAAAGTTACCTCCTGCTCCATCAACTTTATAGGTCTTCTGCATCTCTTGCCTCTGTGTCACTCGCACCCATAAGCATCAGCTGTGTTTCTGTTGGCGGAGGATGGTTGGGAAGAGACCAAAATCAGAGTATGTTACTGAAGGCTTACGTGGGAGGTCTGTTGTTAGCACGAGTGTGAGAGCTGCACATCTGAGAAACTAATATGACGAGAAGGGCTGCGCACGTGAAACAACTCAGGGCAGCAAGCCATGTTCCTCCTTTAGATCTGCTTGGTGCTGACAAATCCATTAGAGGCAGCTTGATGCTGCTGCTGATCAGGACTTTGCTGAGAGCAAAAGCCCTGGAGATTGCTGGCAGCCGAGATCTGCACAGGACCAAGCTGATGGAGTCAGTTATTCCCCCTCAGCACATATGGAGCAGATTCCCAACCAATTTTGTGAGCAGGCGGTGTTTCTGGAGAAGTTTGGCTGAAGCGTAGGCTTCGTGCAGCTGTGTCAGCAGGTTCTGGGGTGGGAAGGGCACCACATTTCATTTCCACATTTCCCTCCTAGAGCCTTGCTGACACAGCTTCCTGGACCACTAGTGTCAGGAAGAGGCAGTTCAGGTTCTGGGGTGTACGCATGCGTGGGGCTCAGCCCAGCTCGCATGGGGCGTGAGAAGGGCACCAAACTGGCCTTCCAGCCCAGCTGCTTCCTCCACTGAAGCATGGAGACAGAGCCTCTGCCATACCCAGACTGCTTGGAAACATGTTGATAAACTTCCAAATGTCTATTTTACAATCCAGATGTGCTAGCCTTGGCCGTAAACCCTCATCTGAAGAACAGGTGTGCTGTAATGCTTCTAGCAGCGGCCCCAAAGCCAGCTGGAGGCTTGAGCTGAGCAGGGGCCAAGGGGCTGGTGCCACATAGGATATGGATACTGGGGCAGGGACAGGTGAGGCAAGGAGCCGCAGGTCAGCTGTAGTTCACTCCAACACACAGACCGCAAGGGAGGAAAGGGGCAAGCCAGAATATCCCTCAGCTCCCAGCCTCTGCTTATCAGCCCTGGAGGCTGTCCTGGTTATATGGGGTGCACACCAGCCTTGGTTGGATCTGTCCTGGTGAGGAAGCACAGGGCTAGAGCTGGCCACCAACCTCTGCCATGTTTTCTATAGCTGCCTTTGACCTTCCCAGCAGCTCTGAGGTCTGGGAGGCACTGCAGATCAGGGCAACTCGCCACCGGCATTGCCAGGGGAATGGAAATGGGGCAGCTGCTTCCTTGAGCCAAACTCCACGTGTGCCTTTGGCCTGAAAAGCAGCTGCACCCCCTGTCCACAGCTGGGGAAGGTATCCTGCATCGGGCTCCCCAAAGCTGTGCTGGGGAGAAGCGCAGGACCAGCGGGAGGGCTGGTGGCAGCTATGGGCTGCCAGAGAGGCAGGTACCGACCCTTCGGTGCAGGGAGGACAGACAGGCCTGGGTGCAGGCTGGCAGGAAGCCTGGGCATGGTGGGGATGAGGCAGGGCACAAGGCGCTGGTAACGCATTGCCTTAGCAGTGCCTGCAGGCCCAGAGGTGAGCACCATGCTGATGGGCTATCCTCCTACCCCCCTGAAACTTGCTCTCATGTAGAATTTAAGCTCCATTGGTACCACTGGATGATTTGTGTACCCCAAAAGCTTTGTTGCTGATGTTCATACCCTTCAGAAGCCGCATAGAGCTGGCCAAGCTCGCAGGGAAGCAGAGTCTGAGAGCAACAAAATAGGCAAAACATGCCATAGGGGTAACCGCCTTTGCTGAAAGTGGGCAGCAAGGCAGGGGTAACTCAGGCCAGGGACAGCACAAAGGATAGCCAAGGGCCCTATCGCTGCCATCCTCTCACAGGGAAAAAGACCAAAGTGATATTGAGAGGAGTCCCCAGTCAGGGCACCACTCTTTCTCCTGCATCTGGGGTGGCCCTGGTTATGCATTCAGCATCACTTTGTCCCTTCTTGTGGCCATAAGGCAAGCTGGTGCTGTTGCTTCACTCTGCTCCCAGATTGCACTCGTGGCCATGCAAGTACCCTTCCTGGTCCATACCCCGTCTGCCTGCCTTCCTCCTGCTCATCTGTGGCAGGAGCTGCCTGTCTACCAGCCTAGCCAGCACAGCCTCTGACCTGGTAGTTCTGGCCTAATGTTGCTGCTCCTGTGGGGATATTCCCCAGGGACAATGGGAGATCTCCACTTCCTTCAGCCCTGCCACCCTCCAGGATGTGCTTCCCTTGGCTCAGGGATGCACAGGGCCAGGCTCTGGGAAGGAGGGAAGAAGGAGAAGGTCTCCATGGTGCCAGCTGCCTTCTCAGCCACCACCCCTGCTGTGAGGGCTCCTCAGCCCCAGGGGAGCACAAGCAGCCACTTGGGCTGTTGGCACTGCTGTGCATCTGGGCTGTGTGAGGCTGCCTTGCCTGCTCAGCTGGGTTGAGAGAAGGGAATGGTAGAAGGAGAGAAGGCAGAGGTAATCACTGCAAAGAGGGTGGGCTTATGTTGTCTTAACTGCTGCTCTGAGCTCCAACCCCGGTCCTGGGAGAGGCAGGAAAATCATGAGTGCCACCTCTATAATCCTGTTCTGGATTTCTGTTTTGCACCTGGCATGGACCCTCTCTGGGTGGGAAGTGTATGCTTCCCCATCCCAAGCTCCTTGCACTTCTCAGATGATGACCTGATGTGGTGAGGCATGGGAAGAGGCTTTGCTCATCTCCTCTGCAGTAGCCTTGTGTTTATTTCCCTGTTAAACCCTCATTCCTTATTCTTACTTCCTGGAAGAGTCCAAGCACTCTCTTAAGGCTGTGTGCCACACCTATGTGTGGAGTGGGTGACAGCAAAGTCAACGTGGCAACTGGTGAAGGAGACTGCTGGAGCTGTGATGTCACCAGAGAGCTGCATTCCCAGCCTATGAAGTCATAGGTGGGAAACTGGGTACTCAGCCTAATCCCAATAATTACCCAATGGGACTGTAAAGTGTCAATGAACTAGTCTATTGCTTGATGACTACTTTAGCTCTAATACACACCACCTAGTAATAGCCACTTTTTTGCAGTTCCCTAAGATTCACTTTTATTAATAACCTATTAAACACCCATTTGAAATCACTGCATTGTAATGAGCTGAGGTCACTGCTCACACAGCCATTCCAGGGCGCAAAGTGGTAGGAAAACACCTAAAATCCTGTGATGGGGAGTGGGCCTGTAATTTCAGGATGGCAGAGTAACCAAACTAAAATATAGATATAACATCAACCCCGCCGATCATTCCCAACCAGGATCTGTGTGGCCATCATCAGTTTTCCTCTGATATGCAAAGCTGATAGGCTGAAGGACTTCCAGTCCGAATTCCCCACGCCCTGGGCAGCCGATGTGAGGGTCTTAAGGAAGCAACAGCAACTTGAAGTAAGTGACAGTTGTCGCTTTTTAGGAAGACTGCTTTGGAATCAGAAGCAGGAATTCAATTGCTTTAATCCCAAACACTCGGCAGAATTCAAAGTTTGATTCAGGGTTGGTTTTTTCTGGTCTTTTTGTTGTTTAAGAAAAGGCAAAGGAAATGGGGTGCTTTTGAGAAGTTCAGTGTGGGAGGGATTCCTCGGAAAAAGCTGGTTTGGCAGTCCTGGTTTATATTGTCCTTGCTGTTGGGTCATCTTGCCTGTATCTTTATCTTCTGCAGGTTGTGGGGTCCTTGGGAAGCGCTGCCTGTGAAGTGGTACCAGACACGAGGAGAGGAGACCTTCCACTGGGGAGAGTGCCTCCACTCCCTCTGTATCCTCAAGCTATTGCTCCTGCTTCCCTTCCAGTCTGTGACAAGCTGATGTTCAATGACCACTTCGGGGAAAAGCCTCCTGGCGTTAAGACCCCAGAGAAAAAGGGAATAGAAGGTGATGGAAATTCACACTGTCAGGGCCCTTTCTGCACTCCTCTCAACAGTACCCCAACCACGTGGGGAGTGCTCCCTCTTCGTGGGTCACTGCCCTTAAAAATGGCAAGAGGCTCTGCTTCCTTCTTTCCTTTCCCCCCTTAGCGAGGACAGCTGACTAATGAGTGGTCCAGTTGAAGCCCTCCCATCGTTTATCCCCTGAGCAGGCTTGCTCCTACAGGGAATGTGTGATGGAATGGGTTTTCTGGTCAGGGCAGCCTCCGTGCTCCTCAGGGACTCTTGGGCTTTCCTGGTTTCCAGGCCCATCTCCCCTCCACGTGCAGTTCCAGCCGCAGGTATCAAAGCAGCAGCAAGGCCAGACCAGCCTCCTGGGGAGAGGGGAGATTGCTGTCAGATCACTGCAAACAGGACTTCATTAATTACAAATGGACAGGTTCCCCTGAGCTGCTGGAGCTCTGCATGAGCCACATTCTAGCTGAGGTTTTTTGTTCTGTTTTGTTTTCCCCCTGAAGAGTTGCTGAAGGGGCTTGAAATAATGTGATGGATAAATCAGGAACCAGCTGTGTTCTGCAGCCAGCCCCACCAGAGCCTCTCTGCAGCAGCAGCCCACAGCAACCTCCTCTCTGCCTCACTCTGCACTCCCACCCCTTGGGTTCTGACAGCTGGTCTTGCTCTCCAGGTTTCTTCTTCCTAGCGGCATGTCTTTGTCTCCTGCTGAAACCTCTTTTCCAGCGTGTGGTCTCAGCCCTCGGTGATGCACGGACATATGCTTAGAGAACAGCACTACCAAGGAGCCAAACCGCAGGACACCCACTTGGATATCCTGTGCCTTCCTCCTCCACCTTAGAGATGGTCCTGGTTAAATGGAAACAGAAGGAACAATAAAACCAGCAAACCTTGGCTTTGGACTAGGAGCTGCTGGACAGTTTCTCTTCTGTTTTCTGACAACAGTCCGTCACTTCCATGGCTCTTGGCTGCCTGCTGCTGGCCCGCTCATAGGGAGGGCCAGGATGGACCCCAGGGCTCAGAGGGACACACCAAGAGTGGGTGGAGGTGGCTGGAGGGCCAGGCTCTGTGTCTGTCTGGAGCAGCTCATCTGTCCAGTGGGAACGTTTCCTTCCCTGGGTGCTATGAGTGTGCAGAGCTGTATGTATCTCATGGCAAAGGCAGGGGGTGGGAATGCTGTCCATGGAGGATTTGTTGGCTGTGTTCACAAAATCAGAAACTGCTTTTCCTGCCTCTCTGGTGCCCATGGTTACAGAAGTCCTCTCCAGAGGTTTCTCTGCACTGCTGCCTCCAAGTTGTTTCTCCATCCAGACCCCCAGGGCTGCTGTGTCCTCCCTTCTGGTGCAAGATGGCTGTTTTCTGGGAAGCTGTGACTTGTACGTCTAAAAGGCTGGTTCCACACCCTGATTTTGTAAGTTAGTGGGGCTGGCCAACCTTCTCTTGCCCTTCAGCCCTGAGCAGGGGGGGAGTGCTCCTTCTTCCTCTGCGGGAGCTATAAGCAGCTTCTGAATCTATGGAATGTGTCCCATCTGCAGCGCGTTAGGGGTCTGCTCACAGTGGAGGAAGAAGCACATGTGGGTTGTGAACCCTTCTGAAGAGGAAGAAAAGGGGCTAATTAATCTAAGGGATATAGTGCCAGCAGCCACATCTGGGGGCCAACTGGCCCTGGAAGTGTGGCTCCCAGGTGCTACCACCCCAAGGGGGTCTTACAGAGCTCGTGTGGATCCAACACATAGGAGAATGATGGTGTGAGAGGTCCTGGCGCAGAGGGACCTCCGTCAGTGCAGTCCTGAAGAGCCCTTTCTCCCTGGCCTTTGAGAGGACTTGTGATCATCTCTCCAGAGCAGATCCCACCTTCAACCCTCTGTCTCTGACCCCAGGGCTTCAATCCTCAGCTGCCCAAGCACACCTCCTTCTCTTCCATAGTGGTGGTAGGTGAGAAGGACCACACCATCAGCGCAGCCTACCATTGCTCCTCTTCTCTTCAGGGTCTGTCAAGTCCCTTGCTTTCTGTGCTCACTCCCAGGTCTGCCTCACACACCTTGGTGCCCTGGCCCTGGAAAGCATGGACTGGGAGAGGTGCTGCAGCTGTGCCTGCCCTCTCTCTCTCCTCTGATATCATTGCTGCTGCCTGGAAGTTTCTGTGGTGAATGAGGGGAAGTGAAGGCAGGAAGGAGCACTTTGAGCTGCCCACCTGCAGTTCACTGCCCGGGAGAAGCCCTGTGCTCCCTGCTGATGGGGGCCAGGCTGTTGAACCCCACTCGCCAGCTTGCTGCCCCATCCTCCCTCCACTGCTGATCTCTGTTTCCAGGTGCAGGTTTGCTCTTGGTGACAAGCAGCCTGACTGTGCTGTGCCTGTGTGAGCTCCTGAGACATTTCTTGTTTTCCTGCTGAGCCCCACTGAGCAGCACGCTGAAACCCAACCTGCGCTATGACTCCCCATGCACCCTCTGCTTCTTTTCTGACAGGCCTGGTTTTGAGATGGGAGGCAGCGAGCCCAGGACCAAGAACTTGTGCATCACCCACCTGCACTGGGATGCAGTCATTCCCGCAGCGGGATGCAGACACTCTGCTCTCAGGCGCCTAAGCCTGCAGCCCCTTGTGCCAGGCAACCCTGAGGTGGCAAGGCTGGGGCTCATACAGCCACTGCTCTTACATGGATCAAATGTTGCTGGCACACCCCTGTAAAAACAGAGGAGCGTTTGCATGTGTGAGCCCGGAAGGAGTTCGGTGTCCAGCTCCAGTAAACAAGTTGCAAAGCTGATTGGAGAGGAGATGCCAGCTCCCTGGGCCGGGCTCCAGTGCAGCCAGGGGCTGCCGGAGAGGTACGGAAGGGCTGCGGATGGCGCTGTTAGGTTTGCACATCTCATTCCCCAGCCCTGTGAGGGAGGCACAGGCTCCTCCAGTCCCACCGCCGCTGGGGCTCGAGCGCAGGCTGCGGTGGAGGTGCAGTCCCCTGGAGATGTCAAAATCATGCTTCTTCCCTGGGGTGATTCAGCACCTCAAGGGAAGAGGAATGCACTGTGCCCCCAGGGTTGCTTGCTCTAGCTTTGAGCACTGCCCAGGCTCTCAGCTATTTTGTGTATAGCTTTGTTTACGGCATTGCCGATTTTCTTGTGTCAGGTTTAGGCACAAGCATTCTTTCCACTGCTGCATAAGAAAATAATTAGGTGAGGATGGAAAGGACATTCCTCTTTCTCAGAACAAAGGAATGAGCCATGGCTGTTATCGGGCACTGCTCACAGCATCCAGAGCCATGCTCCTGCCCAAGCAGTGGCTCTCCCTCAGCAGGGCAGGCAAACAAGCTGGTAGTGTTGCAGGAAGTGCCAAAGCACCTGCTGGTATTTCCTCTAACGCTGCTGCCCCGTAAGCCAGCTGCCAGTGCCAAGGTCAAAGCCTGAACCCACTCAGCCCCAGTGCTCTGGTAGCACTTGCTCACCTGCCAGGTTACCCTCCCTCTCCCCCTCTTGCAGGACCCCAGCTGGAGGGGGTGTGCTGGGGTCCTTCTCCACTCCAGATCCAGTGTACTTTAGGGAGATGAATTCCCTGTGCTTCTGCTCGTTTCCTGGCTCTTCTGCACCCTGGAGGGTGGGTAGCAGGGCTTCCATCCCAAGGAGGGGAGAGCAGTGATCTGAGAGGCCTAAAAGTCAAGGGGCAGGAGCCACTTGTTTGAAATGGGAGAGTCTTTAGGAGTGCAGAGACAAGGTACTGGGGGAGCTGGACTCCTCTGACATGAAGCTTTTGGGAAGTAGATGGTTTGGTGAGGGCCTGGGGACATGGTACCTGCAGTGGGAGAGGCTGAAGGAGGAGGAACATCAATGGGACAGGGTGCTGTAAGGGCCTTGGGAGCAGCAGGCATAGGAGGAGAGCTAGTGCTCTATGTAGGAGCCACCCCATGCATCAAAAGGGGCAAAAGAAATTAGACAAATCCATGGGCTGATATGGCAGTTTGCCTTTTCAACCCAGTGGCTGAGCTGCAGCACCTGGCTGAAGGTGCCCCTACCCCGCGGGCTGCTGAAGACGTGAGGGCACACCCAAAGGATCGCTCTTTGTGCACACATTGTTCCTCATGTTCTCCCGCAGGCATCCAGGCACAGCACCCAGGGTTGGGATGTTGAGTGAGGTGCACCTTTCATCCGCCTGAGCTTGGCATGGTGAAAACAGGTTGACAGATGTTACTGGCTGCAGGACTCGTGTCAGGGACATATGCTAGTGAACATCTGTTTCCTGTGAGTACCTGCAGTGCTCCCCTCTGCCTCCTGGCCCGCAGAGGTGCTGTGAGAGCTCTTTAGCCACCCACCAAGCTCATAGATGCTGCTGTAGGCCAGAAAGAACCCACCCCAGGTCAACCCTGTTTCTGGACTGACACAGCGCCTGCAGTCCTCTGGGATGCTTTGCTCCCTGACGGAGATGGCCAAGGGCAGCAGAGAGCAGCAGAGATGCGGCAGAGCTGGGCTGATGTGTGTGCCTGAATCGTGATTTGTGCTCCCCACTCTCCCTTGTCCTCTTCCCTCAGAATTTCTCAGTGTGTATACAGCAGTCATTTGAAGTCATCCCTGAACCTCCAGGTGCCCATGAAGAGACAGATAGGGTGAAGGATGAACATCCACTCTAAGCTGGTGGGATGTCTCCTAAAAGATCTCTCTTAGCTGAAAGACCTGGAGCTTTTAGGTGGGTCCTTTTCCAGCCTGGACCTATACAAGGAAGAGCCTAAAGCCAGAGTTGGGTTTGAGAGCATCCGAGAGCTCTGTAGCCAGGGTGGGATGGCAAATAAGGCTCTTCCCATTGCTGTGACCTTCTCCTGTGAGATGCGATCAAGAGCAGTGAGAGGGCTTAGTGGCGTTGATGGAGCTCCACAAGTCCCCAGATGTTGGGGGGCGGCGGGATATTCCTCCGGTATCCGCGTGTCCTCTGTGCACCGCACACCCGGCGCTGCTCCACCTTCCCCGAGCGCTTCCAGCTGCGCGGGAGCTGGCGGCAGGCCGGGCGGCAGGGAGGGCTCCGGGACCGCACGCCGGCAGACGGGCAGGCGGCGGACGGGTCTTCCCGGCCAGGCAGGGGTTAAGGCTTCTCTGTTGTAGTTTGCTTCCCTTTGCCAAAGTGGGTGTTGCTGGAATGTCTCCTCTCCTAAGGAGGGGGGCCGAGCCGTGTCCTCTGGAGAGGGGGGATGTCAGCATCAAAAAGACACAAAAGGGGGAGGTTTCCAAAAATAAAACCCTCCATCCCCTCCAGGCGCTGCCAGTGCCAGAGGCAGGCGCGAAGGTGCTCGGAGCTGCCTGCGGAGCGCGGGAGCTCTCTGGGAGCCCGGCAAGCGCGGCCGGCTGCTTTCCCCTTCTTCCTCCTCCTCCTGCAGGGTCCGCCCGGCAGCCCGCGCCCCTGCCTCGGCACCGCTGTCAGCGCCCCGGGCCCCGGTGGGCGGCAGGTCCTGGCGGAGCCCCGGCGCGGGATGGGGCGGTGAGCGGAGAGCCGGCAGTGCCCGCTGCCCTGCACCCGCCGCACGATGCCTGTCGGGCGCTGAGCGCTCCGCGCAGCCCGTCTGCCCCCGCTACCGGCTGACACCATGCGAGGATCCGCCGCCAGCCTCCTCCCGCTCACCTTCGCCGTCCTCCTGGGCTTCGCCGAGTGCCGGCCGGACGCCGCAGCCAGGCTGGAGCCGGAGCGCGGGCGAGCGGCGCGGCCGCGTAGTCGGGGGGCTGCCGTAGGGGTGGCGGGCGCGGCGCACGGCCGGTCCCCGGCGCACGGAGCCCCCCCGCCGGCGCGGCCCCTCCCCGCCGCCCTCCACGTGGATCGCGGCTCCGCGGCCGCCGCGGGGAGCCCGAGCGGAGGTGACAGCCGGAGGCAGCGTCCCGACCGCTGGCTGCCCGCGTCCCTGGGCCAGGCGGGCGATGACGGGCTCGGTCCCCGCCTGGAGCAGAGGAACAGGCAGGACCCTTCCCGCCAGCGACAGGACGGCGGGCTGAAAGCTCGGGTCGTGCCACGCTCGAAGGTGCCAAGCGGCAGAGGGAGGATGGTGGGGTAAGTGCTGCGGCCGGACCCTGCCGCGGGTGCGCGGCGGGAGCCGAGGCTCTCGCGGTTCATCATCCCCCGTTCCACCCCCGCGGGCGCTGCGAGGCGGAGCGGGACCCGCGCTCGTGCCGCGCGTCTGCCCCGCACGTGCGGCCGGCCGCCCGTCGCGCTGCGGGCCGAGGGGCTGCGGGGCCGCGGGAGGTGGGAGAGGCCGGAGCGGCCTCTCCGGGCGCTGCGGGACGGAGCGCGGCCGCCTCCGCTCCGCGCTGCGCAGGTACCTGGCCCCTTGGCGCTTTCCTCCCATTGCGGGCCCCTCGCACGCACTCCGTGCGGCCGCTTCCCATGGCTGCAGCTGGCTCGGCAGGGGAGGCTTCCTACGACTTGCCTGGCAGGACCGCTTCCAGCTCCGGCCTCTGGCTGTGGAGGTGGAGGAGAGATCGTTTGGCGAGACCAGCTGCTGCAAGGGCAGCCTGCGAGCAGGATGTCTGGTGCAGTCTGACATACCCTTTGGCCCCGTGTCCCCTCCTCTGGGGGTAGTGCCCTCTCTGCTCTGCCGTGGGTGATGCCCCTTGTGATGAGCTCCTTTGACAGCTGGGAAGGGCCACCAAAGCCATGGTGCAGGCAGTTTGACCCACACGTGTGTCGATGTGTGTCCACTCTCCCTGTGAGCCCTGCCAGTGGGATACTGAGGGTAGACTCTGGGCTTACTGCTCTCTGACGTTGTCAGAAATGCCCTCTGCTAGCATTGGGTGGGGAGCTTCACTACAATACAAAATGCAGCTCAGTCTCTGAGGTTTCACTTTCCCGTAATCACCTCCTTGCAAAAATTCAAGATAGAGGTGTTCCCTGTGCCACTCCGTGTGGGAAATCCACAGAAGCACCAAACTTGCTGTTCTTCCATTATGTTTGATGCATGAAGTATTTATCACCAACAGATAGCCAGTGGCAGGTAGGTTTTGAGCAGATTTGAGCTTACCCAGTCCATTAGCCTGGGTTTGTCCGCTGCTCAGAGCGAGAGTCTTGGGAAGATCCAGCCCTGCTCAGTCAGATTTGAGCTATTTTGGACTCAGAAGGATTTTACCCTTTCTGCACTCAGAGCATTGTCAGCATTGCTTTGCGGTCACAAGGCGGTTCAGTTGGATTTGAGTCGTGCGTGGTGTAGCCCGTTTCCTTCTGTGACTACTCTGAATGGTGTCCACTAGGTTTTCAGGCTGCAGCTGCCTCCAGTGTCAACAACCATCCTGTACTACTGTCAGAAGGGGCGGGCAGCCCCAAGGCTCACGCTATGTTCAGAAGAGTGCTGAACCTCTTTGCAAGTAGCTTTCTTTCAGCCGTTAATCAACGGCGTAATCAATGGTTGGTCCAGCTGTCGACCTGTTATCAATGAGATTCAGTTTTCTGGGGTATCGGGCAGTGCTGTTGCTTCCAAGCTTAGAGGCAGGAAGAGCTGTGCCTCGGTGCTGTGTTCCCCACACAGGCTGTGCTGCGCTCTGCCTCTGCTCTGCCCTGGAAGATGAGGGCTGGGGGATACGGAGCTTGCTCCAATCCCCACGAACTTGAACTCTGGAAAGTGCATATAATGGCTTGTCATCAGTGGCTTTCCATCTCTTCTGGTGTCCAAATCGGCACTTTTAAACTTTTCTATGACCTACTGCCTTTGGAGTGTATGAGAAAACCTAGCTGCAATAATTGTCTGTGAGTAACCACATGGCGTTACTCCTCATGGAAAGCTAGCTGCTGCCGCCTCCATCCATTCAGTGAGACTCCGTCCTTCCACCTCATCCATCTTCTTACGCCCCTTGCTGCACCGGACACATTTCCATCCAGGAAACTCAGGGCCCCTAAACAACTTCATTTCATGATGTTTCATTTTTCTGCCAGGTGGGATATTTTCTGTTCTGCTATTTACACTGAACTCCTACTACTGTCTAGTATGACAACCTTCATTTTCCCTTACTCAGGTAGCTTTTCAGGCTGCATTAAAGCCTGGTGCTATTTATTTATACAGTTACTTTGGCTTAAAATCTCACCTCCTGCATGGGTTGCCCTTCCTGATTCCCCGATCGGACCTCTCTGCTGGTACTTCCAGGGGGCCTGCACAGTCCTGGGGATGAAAACCCCATTTATCAGCACTACATCCTTTTCTGGATAATTATTTTTTCTCTTCGTTTGATAGTGGCATACCCAAGATTGAGTTTCTTTCCTGGGGACTGTTTGGATGTGTCTGCCGTCCTGCTCACCTCTGACCTTGTTGCAGATGGGACTGGCTTGCACCGTTCCATGTGTATATCCAACCGCAAGTCTTGTGAGAGATGGGTTTTAGTGTTTCCTTCTGGAGGCTCATTGTGAGGTGACTTCTGACACTACAGCAAATACTGCAGAAAATTACTGTCTTCTGAGTGAGGAAAACAATCCAGCCCCGGGAGCATCTCTGCGGTGCTCTGCTCTGCTTAACCCACCTGTTTCTCCACACCTCATGACTAGAAAGATTTTCCTTCCATGTGTCATGGGGTAGGGATCTCCCATGCCCTAATGTGTGCCAGCTATGGTTGCACTTGTGTGCCAGATGCATCCCTAGTTAGTGCTGGCCAGTCCTGCTGGGAGAACACTGTACGCATCTCCCTCCACCTCCGTGTTCCCTGGGATGTGACACCCTTGTCCTCTGCCTTGTGGCTGGGAGGGAGGGTCCCAGTGATGATCCTCAGGTGATGTACACAAAATCAAAGGAAGGTGGGTAACAGGGGAGCAGTATGGGGAAGCCTCTGCTTCTGGTACGTGCCGGGATAATTTTCAGAGGCATATCAGGCTCCCCAGGTAACACAATGGGAGTCCCCCACTCTCTCATTCTCCCTCCCACCTTCTTTCTGTGTATTCTGACCCCCAGTTCTTGTTTAATTGCTGTTGTAGACACCATCCGTGGCTATTTAGTCCTGCTTTACCCAGGCATTGTGGGATGTAGGTTCTTGCTGCAGTATGCGTATGTTGCTGCTCAGGAGTGGAGGCAGTTAACGCTGATGTGGTCTTGGCAGAGCATTTTCAGTGGCTCATCGATGCCAGCAGCCTTTTGCTAATGTTCTTCATAGGGTCTGACTGCAAATGTTTCGTACACAGTTGGATGGATAAAGTTCACTGTCCTGCAGTAGAAAGGCAGACCTGATGATCTAATGGTCCCCTTGGCCTTCTGTTAGGATACTGAAAATGGCCTGAATGGAGCCAGCATATCTGGCAGCACAGAGTGCTGCATGAAGTTGGAAGATGATGCATAGATTGCTGTTAAAATAAGTAGTGAAAAAAATAGTTCTACTGAATGGTTCAGAAACAGTATGTGATCATCGCTGAGGCTGTGCCCATGTTGAAACTATGTGAAGCCACAGTCTTACTACTGTTTTCTTGTTTTCCTTCCCCCTAGCACTTGTTAAAGTTGTTTGGCTCTGGTTACAGATAACCCTGCAAGCTCCTGCAGGCTTTTCTTATCCTCGGTACCACTTTGCACAGTGGGGGCCTGATCCTTATGGTATTGGCCTTTGGCTACTGCAGCAAAGCCGGTGATGGAGTGGCTTGCTACAGCTCCTCTGCCCAAGCTGCAGGTTGTGCTGGAGCGTGCAGTCAGGGCCATGAATGATACTTCTGGATGTAGGGAGAAACTACATGGCTTTAGCTGTGAGGGGTGTCAGGGAGATGTCTGTCTCAGAACAGGAGCAGGCAAGTGAGTAATGCCTGACACCCACCTCCTGTGCACCAAGCTCTCACAAGGTGCCAGGGACTGTGCCTGGGTGTGGATGGTACATCCTAGCAGCAGAGTGAGGAGCGAGTTTGGTCTGCAGTTGCTTACTGCTGCCTGTGCTGTTTGGAGACCTCAGGGTGTACCTGGCACTTGAGGCAGGGGCTGAGATGTGGATCCAGTGCCTCACCCTGCATTTTGCCAGAAAGGCAATCCCAAAGACCCGCATCTGCGCTAGTGAGCTATACCTTAAGGCTTTCTCTGGCACTGCGGCTATTCAGCTGCCTGAGCTCTCCAAAAAGGGGAATCAGATTATTGGAAATGGTTTTTGTCTGCTCCAGTCTGAGCTGGGCTGGGAACTATTTTGGAAGGTGCTAAGTGGCCCGTGAGCCCTGTGTTACAGGCAATCAAGCCCCAGTGCCTGGGAATGCCCCCAGCAACATTTTCTTTCCTAGGAAACATGTGAGCTATCTGGCTTGGCCCTTAGGAAGGTAAATACAGTAATTAACCTATTCCACTGGTACAAGACAGATAGGAAAGACAGACGGTTTTCCCAAGGCTTGTTTTGGCATCAGCAGCAGGGCTGGGAATAAGGCATCCCCGTGCAGCGTCACCTAGTTGGGTGTGTTCAGTGGGACTTCAGCTTAGGACACCTGTGTGAGGACATGTCTTCTCGTCTGCTCTGATCTGGGGCTATGTTGAGCTTCTTTCCACCTGGGAGAGTTGCTGACCCCTTCATGTGCCCACCAATCCTCTCGTTGTTCTGCATCCCAGGCTGCAGGGTGAGAGTCCTGCTCCCCTCACTGCTGCCGGGCTCCCAGTTTCACATGGTGGGTAAGAAGGAGGCAGACTGGGTGCTCAGCCTTGCACAGCTGCTGAGGGCTTCAGAGTTAGGAGCATGGCTTTGGCTCATGTCATTGTTAGGTCTGCCAGGGGCTTGGTGCATCATGGCACCAGCAGGTCCCTTTGCTGAGGAGCTCCACCTGCTGCCTTGGAAGCCCCCATCCCCTGTGCAATGCAGAGTGATCAGGGGCTGCTGAGGGTGTACAGGTAGCTCCACAACAGCCACCCTTGGGACAGTGACACCAGACCTGGAGGGACCCTACCACTTGTTTTGCAATCCAGAAGCAATGCTGGATGGAGAGACCCGGGGCTGGATGCGCCCTGCATGTGGCTGACGCCTGATCCATGTCCTTACCCAAAGTGCTGGTGATGGCACGTGTAGCAAGACAACCACATCTGGGGGCCATTACTCTCGAGCACCATCCCTCCAATCTGTAAACATGCTGTGCTCCTTAAACCTCCCGGGATTCATTCTGAGTTCTTTGTAAGACAGTGAAAACCACATGGCTTTCAAGCCATGCAATTGTCAACTAAAAGCTTTAAATAGAACCAGACCTACTCGTGACTGGGTCCCATGCAGTAGAGGCCCCGTAGCTATTTTCCCACTGCTGATGCTCTTGCTTTACCTGGGGCCCCATGCTTTATGAGGTCCTGTGCACTGGACTTTCGTCATGAAATAGTTGTGGTCCTTCTCTGCACTCCAGTACTACATGCTGCTCCTCCCAGGAGCTCACTTCCAGGCCTGGAGGTCCTCCCTGCCTCTGCCTCTGCTATCCTCTCACCCAGGAGGTTGTGGAAGGAAGGGACGTTCCTGTCCGGGTACTCCCTCTGCCCCTGCCTCTGAGATCATCCCTGCCTGGTTTCTCCTCTCTCCACATGCTGGGCTGTCCTCCCTCCAGGAGCATCGCCCTGGTCTGGTACTTAGCATCTCCCTTCACCTCAGGTTGCAATTCATGTCTGGAGTTGGCAGTAACACAGAACAACTGTGTTAATGAGAGGTTTGTGCTGAGCCCAGCAGGGGTTTCATGCCATCAAGAGTGATCTTGTCTGCTCAAGCTTGGGCCCCTGTCTGTTTTAGCCTCATACCTTTCTTCCTACAATCTCTGGCTCGCTGTTGGTGTTGATGAGCACCTAGCAGTATGCTCCCTCCAGCATGCGTGTGAGACGTAGATAAAACTTGAACTTTAATCCCACAAAGGGATTAAAAGAGTGTGATTCAAGGCCAAAACAGCTTCTCTGGGGAAAGCAAAGATGTTTATGCTGCTGCTTGGAGTGGAGTCCCTCAGTAGACCTCAATTACCTAAAGATCAGCTCCAGCCCAGTAATTTTCTCTCTTTACTGATCTGGATGCTTTTAAAAAGATTAAGGCCTTTCACAGGCTCTTATGCAGTATGTAAAGGAAAGTTTGCTTTCCTTGGATATTTTCTGGGAATGACTTAAAGACGAGACCCATGGATCTATTTGGGTTGACAGACAAAAAGCTGGAAATTGGTCCTTTAGCCCAGCCAGAGCAGATGTGAGGGGATGCAGGAATTACTTCGGCTTGTTCTGTTTGCAGGAAGTCACACCAAGGGAATCTAAGTGCTTTCTCCCTGTAAAAATCTACCCAGGTTAGTAAAACATTGATCCTAAAGGGGTGGAGAGCACTTTGCAAGTGATGTGGCTTCTCAGACCACTTCCCCTTCCCCTTCTCTACAGGCAGCTTCATTCATGAACACCAGAACAATCCTTGGCACACCTGCTTCCTGCTGTCTTTGGCTCTCCTAAAACGTGAGCCCCACAGCTTGAGCTCTGGCACTTCTGGAGTCTTGTCTTATGCCATGTGGATGCAGCAGTCATGGGGATACCATTTCAGAGTAGGATCATCTTCTGACCCTGCTGTGTTCATGTTAAAGCCAATCCAGAAGACCAATGTGCATGTTTCCGTGGTTTCTGTAAATTCCGTCAGCAGCTCTGACTGCCTTGTCCAGCATTAGAAATAAACCATATTCCTCACTTTGTCTCCAAAGGCTTTCCAGAGCTTTCAGCCTGCCCATTTCTGACTCTCTACCTTTTGATGACTATGCTCTCCCATCTACCCAGGCATGGAAAAGTTACATATTCCTAAAACCTTCCCTCCAAGGTGAGCAAATACGCTTGGAGACCAACCTGCAACTTGTTATTTCTTCTCATTATAGACATATAAATATGAGGTGTGACTAGAGGAAGCAAGATTAGCTGCCTGCTTGGGCACTGCAGAGCACCTCTCGGAGGCACAGCACTGCCTCTGTATGTTGGCAGTGATCAGTACCTGAAAACATATAAGGGAAGAGGTGGGGAGGACATCATTTATGTAAAGGTCGTCAAAAAGTTGCTGCAGCAAAGTGCTGGAGTTAATAACCATGGGGTGATCTGAGCATCCTGGAATTAGTGTAGCACTGTGCATGTCAGGTAGACACAAACTTCATAGCACTGGAGAGTCCTCAGGCCCTGGGGTCATGGCACCAGAGGCACATAACAGATGCAGTACTGGGGTGCTTGCAAAGGGAGAGCAAGGCAGGAGTGGCTGGTGCAGCTGCTGGAGCGCTGTCCCTGTTGGGGTAATGAGCAATGAACAGCACCAGGCAGCAGCAGTTAGGTGGAGAATGAAGCGTTGTCTTTGGCCAAAGCAGCTCCGGACACTTGCGGAGGCGAGATGCTATGACCAAAGTTGGAGCCAGGCTCAACTTACACCCCAGTGCCATGAAGTGCCATGAGTTCTTTAATGATCCCAGGCTGCTGGCCTCCAATTGCTCTCGGGAGGAAAATGGTTCCTCTGAGCGCTGTGCCAGGAGCCCAGCATAATGCCAGTTGGGCATTATACTCCCAGAGGGATTGCTTACACTGCAGCATTCACATAGTCCTTGGGGGTTTCTTTTCCAGGCACTTAAACAACTCGGCCCTTGTCCCATTGGTTTTGATCTCAGCTGCTGGTCCATCTGGAAGGAAATATCACATGCTGCAGGAAATAATTTTACGGGTGACTCAGAGGTGCTGGCTGCCGAGAGACCTCAGCTTCCCCTTCTCCTAACCACGCTGCTTTGTCTCTCCGCCTAGGCCAAATGTTTGTGGCAGACAGTGTTGCCCAGGATGGACCACGGCTCTCGGCGCAAACCGCTGCATCAAACGTGAGTATGACACTCTCAGCAGGTGTGCATCTCCTGGCCCCTACAAAGAGCTTGGGTATGGCTGCAACCCTGCACATGTCCCCTGCGCTGTGCCAGGGCAGGAGGTGGATTGTGCGGTCCCTGCAGGCAGTGCTGCAGCCTCCCCATGGGGCTGCCAGGCTGTGGGTCAGCTCTCCCCACCTGCTGGCGAAGTCTGAGCATGCTGAGTAATTATGGCTTTACTTTATTATCATTATTAGTGTCCATCCCAAGCAGGGTCTTGTTGGGGCAGGGCATTGCAACGGCACGTTCATGGGTGAGTTTCAAGCCCTGGGCTCTCATCTTCCTGTTTAGAGCAAAAGGCAGGTCTGTGAAAGTCCCAGCAGGTGGGAACCAGCAGTGTGGTGCTGTGCTTGTGGGCGAGTAGTGCTGATGCTGAGGGGCAGATCAGGGATGCAAATTACCTGGGTGCTATTAAGGAAAGCAATTAATGGAGCTGGCACAAGGGCTGGGCTGGGTAGGGCTGGAGGGTGGTGCAGCATGTGGATGTGTGAAATGGTAGGGGGTGCAGTGTGGGAGCTGCCGGGGCAAGGCCCTCCTTCCTGTCACAGAGGGGTTAATAAGGGCTCTGTTCCTCTGAGGGCCCTGTCACAGCCCCGGGGCTGAGATCATTTTGGGCTCCCTGATACAGCACTGGAAGGGAAGGGGTTTGGGCAGGCACAAGTGCCGTGCACGCCAGAGGCAGCTGCACTGTCATCTCCATCCCCAATAGCTCTGCAACCACAGCCCAGCCCCTGCTGTGATCACTGTCCCTAACAATGGGGTTACACCATCCAGCCCACCCATAGTCCTCCCCAATGCACCTGCCTGGTCCTAGGGAGGCACGAGGCTGCATGCAGTGCCTGGGCAGCTCAGAGGACAGGCAGCATGCAGGCACTGGGCAGGCTTTCTGGATAGGAGCACCCTGCCGGGGATCGCGGAGAGCATCTGTGTTCACTCGAGTGGCAGCAGCTGCCCAGATGTTTAGCAGGGAAAGAAGCTCAGCTTTGTTTGCTGCGGGATCTCATGGAGCTTCGGCAGTGCTGGGATAATTGCATTAGCGATCGCTGCTCGGGAGCTAGGGGCCATGGGCTGACTCACCTCCCTTCTCCCTCTCCCGCCTGCCGACAGAAGCCAAACGGTAGAGAGCGTGCTGTGCTGCCAGACAGCGTCTGTAAACAGAGCGCAGGGCCAGCAATGGCAGCATCTTTCTCTCATTAGGGATTTTCATAGGAGCAGTAGATCTGGGCTCGCAGCCATGCAGGCTGTCTAGCAGTTGCTCAGGTGCTGGGCCCTTGTCCCCAGGGATTCATTAAAAGGTCCCTGTCAACATGATTGGGCCTAACAGTGTCCCTCTGACAGGGGATGGTAAATCTCAGGCAGGACTTAGGGGGAGATTGGTGATGTGTAAACATCGTTTCATTCCCAGCTACCTCCCTCGCTGGGCTTTTCTGCTGGAGTTCAAGCTGCTGGAGATGTTCGTCTGTTTTTAAAGCTGCCAAGGCATGCTGGACAGCCTGTCCCAGTTAGTTTCTGCACTGTAATGCTGTTTAGTGTCTGATCCCATGTTTTTTTATATGGGCATTTCAGGGAAGTTATTGGGGTAGAAATGCAGCCAGAGGGAACCTCTTAGTGTGATGGAGCAGGGAAGAAGTTGGCATTTGGGTCTTGGGCAGGACTTTGGTTTTCATGGATTTGAGCTTGGGTACAAGAGAGACGATAGGACAAATTCTTATCTCCTTCCTATCATCTACCAAGCATGATGATTTCTTCCTTCTTTACCCATGCTTCTCCAGGGACTTTCCTCTTGCAATATCTCTTGCATATGACTGAACTCAAGCCATGGACAGGTGCCTCTAGCCTTTTGGCTTGTTCTAGCTTTGAGGACCAAAGTGCAGTGAGGACTTGCGGAGTTATCAGAGAATCAGTGGCTGGGAGGATGAAAAAGAGGAATCTGTCTCTTTGGGACATCGACATTTCCTGGGAAAGTGGAAGTGAGCTGAGGGGGTTTAGCAGGAAGATCTCACCTGCTTGCAATGGGCTTGCTTTCTACCCACATGCTGCCAGCTCATCACACGAAACTGCATACAGGGCATCTTGCAGGAGGGGACATTAGCTACCTTTGTATTTGAGTCCAAGGAGTTCATCCAACCTCCTGCCTGTTTAGCTTAGAATCATAGAATCAATTAGGTTGGAAAAGAGCTTTAAGATCATCGAATCCAACTGTTACCCCAGGACTTCAAGACCACCACTAATCCATGTCACCGAGGGCCTCATCTACACAGTTTTTGAGCACTTAAATCCTGGGGTGAGGCTCAGGCTTATATGTCCTGGGTTTGGTGGAGAAGAAACCCGTACACACAAGCTGGCCAGAAGCCCCCTTGCACTGTTCATATTTCAGGGACTGCAGGGCTGTGGTGTGCACTTGTCAATAACTTAGCTGCTGCCTATTAGGTCATCATCCTTCCCCTCTGCTTAAGAGCAAAGGAATCCTCTTGCTCAGCCTCCCGACGTTAGTTCATCAACCTCTGCTTTCATCAGCGTTATTCACTATGGTTCTTTGTTACTTCCCGACATAGCAGCCTGGGCTGGTAATGTAGGGGGAGATTTTTTCCTGACATGGATATTTTAAAGTTTAAAAGAAACATTTTTAATCAGCATGTTGGGAAGGAATAAATCTATTAATGTGCTTTCTAATCTCGTACAGATGGTCTTGCAGTTGAGATACTGTATGAAGGCGCAGGGACTCCAGAATGAGTCACTGGCTCTAGTGTGGTCTCACAGTGTGTCTTCAGGCAGTCACATTAGCATGTGGGGCTTTTACACATCTGCAGAATGAAGGTGACATTCACGTGGTTTCTCCCGTTGGCTTTGTTCTGTATAGTGACTGTAGGGTCTTTTGAGCCCAGACTGGTTTTCATTGAAGTTCTGTTTTCCCTTTATTATTCCTCCATTGCTGTTGATATCCCTGCCTCTCAGCCTGCACAGATCTCTCACTTGTGTTAAATTATCCTCCCCTTCTGGGTGTGCTGACATGATCAGAGCTTTAAGTTAAACTGAGATTACATCTCACTCTGCATCAATAAGCAAATTTTTCCATGAGAAAGTGGACTAAATCACCTCAGTGGCACAAGTCCTTCAGCATCTTCCCAGCTTTCCTGTGGATGCCTAGCTGAATGGACAGGTTCCCCTGCATTTAAATGAGATTGAGCAGGAGCTGCTTACAGTGAAGATCTACACCCCTCTCCTTGACCTAGAGCATGTGCAAAGCAACAGGGACACAGTAGTTGAATGTCACTTTGCAAAGTCATTGCTCAATCCTGGGCCAAGGTGTGCCTGCAAAGTGATGTAGATTGGACTTGATGGCTTTCCTGTCTGAGGATCCTGACTGCTTGGCCTAATTGAGTGGTCAGAGTCATACCATAGTCATCCTTGCAGTGTGATCTTGCAGGGCTAGACAGCACCAGACTTGACCTTTGAGGGCATTGCTAGATGCTCTTGAACAAGCTGGCATTGCTACTAATGATAATTCAGTAGTGCTCCAAAACTTACCCTTTTATTAAGAGTTTTGAGATGGCTCTTTTTGCTTTCCCTAAAGCCACAGGTCCTGGAGCAGGTGATTACATGAAACTACAGTGAGAAGTCATGAGTGGCTATTATCTTAATAGAAACTGTTCGTAGCCCACACAGCTGGGGATTGACATCTCAGAGTAACCCTTGGGCTCAGAAAACAGAAAGCAAAGAGAAAGATTCCAAACAAACTGTCTTGTTCCTTCTGTCATTGTTATGGTTTTGGGGATCTGACTCATGATTTTACACCCTTGGCTTTGGCAGTACTTCCACTGAACGATCTGCTCTCCCTACACTGCAGAGCTGGACTGAGTGAAAACCAGTGACTTTTTAAAGCTCTTTCAAGTTGTGTCTGAGTCTGCAAAGGCAACTGGGGAGGGGATTAATCCTAGAGCTGCAATACTTCTCTTCCCTGTATCAGTTGCCTTACGGGCTTTTTAGATTGCCTGGTCACTTATCATTGCCATCCTGCTGAAGGGCACAGCCTAACACAACTATGAATGTTGCCAGTGGGAGAGGTTGTGAGAACTGCTGTGGCTCCAGGTCCCGGCATCGTGGCTCTGCGGTATTTCAGCACGTGAAGCAGTTGTTTTCAATGGCAGGCTTCCTGGGCTGGTGGCGTTTGTTAAAACAGGCATTTATTGCGAGATAATGGTGGGGACTGGCAGCCTGTTTAAAACACAGCTGAGTTTTGTATTATCAATTACATCAACTTTTGGAGTGCCAGACTTCCCAGAGACATGGTTAATTCCTGCCTGACTAGGACCCTGTCTCTGTTCCAGAGTCTGCAGTGGTGGCTAATTTATTTTACTGGGGGATTTCATCAAAACCTCTGGCTTTAACCTATACAGCTCTACGTGACTTGGGTTCTCCCTTGTCTTGAGATCTTTCTCTCTTCCTGTGTGTTAACATGGTAGTAACAGTCAAATGAAGTATTCCAGCCAACATATCCCTGATCTAGTTAAGAAAAGCTGATGGCAGTCCAGTTTTGGGGTGAGGGAAGGGTTGTGGTGGTGCTACTGCTGTGAAAGGACCTCGGAGTCTGCACAAGGACTTCCTTTGCTTGGTGACAGCAGGATGGCACATGAGGCTAGAGCTCTCTGGGTGTTGTCTAGAAGCAGTGTTTCTCATAGGTGTGCTTGGATCTCATGGGAATGGAGAGTGCATCCAGAGAGGGAGGAATGTGCTAGGAAAGCCCAGCAGCTGCATGTGAAGACTGTGGGATGTTGGATGCTTCTGCGGCCTGCTGGGGCTGTCCTGAGGAAGGGGTCCTCAGCAGAAGCGGTGGCTGCGTGTTTCAACCCATCCACATGGTTCCCACGCAGCTGGAGTTTAATGTCCACCTTGTGTTGTTGAACAACGTTTCGTTACTCTTCGGCCAGCTGGCCCTTTCCTTCTTTGAAGGATGACACTGTTTTACAGTGCCTTTTCTATTAGTCTTGCTCGGAGCAGCAAGTCTGGTCCTACCTGAGCGGGCTGTGGTCTCCTGGCTGTTGTTGTCTGGGCTATAAACAGGATTTGGCATTTGTTGAATTGAGAAGTGTTAGGGTACAGCATATAATTAGTAGCACTTTCCTCCTGGGGTGCAGACTGAAGCTGATGTGCTGTAATTAGGAACACACACAGGCTCAGAGTGTGATTTGGGCATGAAGTTAATGAACTGCAAGTCCCCATAGATGTGGAGGAATTTGAGTGCAGTGACTCCAAAATCAGCTGTGGAGGGACATCTGGAAAGCTCTGGAGGGGACAGGCCGTGGGCGGTGGGAGGAGGATCATGCAAATCAGACCCCAAAATGGACTAAAGGTAACACTCAATCCCGTACTTTGGGGTTGACGTCCTGTCCTTGCCAGAGTGCTATGGGCGGGGATAGGCCATACATGCTCTACAGACCATGCTACTTACTTCTGAGCTCTCTGAAACGAGTATTGTTGGAGAAGAGCTCTGCAGAGGCCAGTGAAGAGAAGTGGGAGCAGAGGCAAGTTTCTGATGGAGGTGATCTTGTGTTGGGGACCCATGGCAGCAGTAAGACCGGGACTTTGAAGGTCATCTGCCTGCAGAGAAGAGATGGAACCACTCTTGTGCTGCCCCAGACGGGTGCCACCACCATGGGGCTGCGCCCCATGACCACTAACTGCCTTTCTGTCTCCTCAGCTGTCTGTGACCCGCCATGCCAGAACAAGGGCTCCTGCAGCCGGCCCCAGGTCTGTACATGTCGCTCAGGCTTCCAGGGCTCCCGGTGCGAAGAAATCGTTCCGGAGCAGGAGTACCACCCACCTGGTGCCGCTGCCGCTTTCCAGCCCCCAGCGAGCTCCCTGCGGAGGAGGACCAGCACAGCAGGGAGGGATACATCCCTGCAAGGGGCTCAGGCACCCGTCCCACGGCACATCCCGACTGTGTAAGTTAAACCCGGCTCCTGGCAGGATGCTCCTTCAAGCCCACAGGCAGATAGCGCCATGCTCAGTCAGGCCACAGCCTCTGCTTCATGAGACCTGGCACTTTGGCTCCTGGGGGAGGCTCCTTCCTAGCCTTTGGGAGCTGATGTAAGGTCACTGGGTCTTGATGTCCCTCCAAGGGACTTGATTTGTCCCCAGCACTGTGTTATGGTCCCCAGGCACATGCAGAAATGGGACATGCTCGTAATGGTCCTATGTGGAAAGAGTACTGTGAAGCTCAGCAACTTTCCCATGTCCAGTTGGTGGAGAGCCTCCATTTGGTAGCAGAACAGTTGAATGGAGGAGTGAGGGTTAAATCTCTTTCCCAAGCGGATGTGTTTAGAGCAACAGTAGTACCTACAGAAGAGTACATATATCTGAGGTGCTGTTAATTTGTTCTATAAGTGCTGGTATGAACAAAGCGAAGATACTCAGAGATGTCTCCTGGCAGACTCTAGCTGTTATTGAGCCATTCATTCCATATTTCTGTGCCATATTTCAGTGCCACCTTGGCGGATGCCTGTTTATTGGGTACAAAAACAAAGATGCAGCTGATGGAGGTTGCAGAGGTCCATGCAGGAGGTCCGAGTTGTGTGTTAAGCTCAGAATGACAGTGGTGACATCATCCAGTCTTTTGGGTGAGGAAGAGCTTATGGTTTCAGCCCACCTTCCTCAGATCAGTGCTGAGGTGCTCTTGTACCCAACCCGCAACTCCTCCACACTTTGGGTTTTGTGAGGTCCTGCTGGAGCTGTGGGCGCTCTGCTGAGGAAGGCAGTAAAGGTGGGAAAGGTGTCTTTCCGTGCAAGCACTGCTAAGCACTGCTCCTTTGCTGACGGCTCAGTGGAGATGGAGAGGTGGGAATGATGCCTGCTGCTATACAGCAACCCACACATGGTGTTTGGTTATGGCTTTGTTTTGGTGGGTTGTTAGGTTGTTTTTTTTAATGAATCATTTCTGCTGTTCTGTAAGGGTCCATGGCTACAGGAGCAAAGTGTTAGGATGCACCACCCCTAAAGGCCAATGTCTTTCTTGCTGCTGCTTACCCAGTTGATGGGCCAGAATGACTGGTTTTGTTGGTAGCCACCACAGCAGAGAATTTATATGTGGCTTCCAGCAGAAGTCCCTCAGTCATAGTCAAGAAAACATTACAGCAAATTCCAGGTGCCTAACCAGGAGGTAACTTCCATTCTTCCTTCTCTTTTTTGAGCTGTTTTGACTTTCTGTCAGTGCCACTTAGAGCTGCCTGAGGAGAGAACAATTCAGCCTTTGTTTTTCTCTGTTCCTGAAGTTGATTTTAACATGCCTGTTGCACCTAAAGTAGCTGTTGCCTTTCTGTCTCTTCTGAAGCAGGGGCAATTCATGTGCTGGAGACATTTCTAGACACTTACTTTCAGCCATCTACAATTTTGGAGGGGCTCAAATGACTGATGGGGATTTGACTGACACAAAGTAGTTCACTGAAGCTGGCATACCTCGGTGCCCAAATGAAAGATAATCTGATGGGAGCCAAAATCAGTCAAGGCAGAGGTGATGCTGGCAGGGAGAGGTGGCCAGGCCCCTGTCATCACTGCCCTGAGAGGGGCTTGGTGCCCGAACAAGCATGCAGCCCTAGCACATGCCTGCAATCCTGGCCATTGCTGACGAGTTTCCCCACAGTGGTGACCTCCTCCTACCCCTGTGTGCCACGGTCTGTGGAGGGGCTGCAGGGGACAGAGAGCAGTGCCCTTGGAGATAGAGCACCTGTTGAAGGCTTTCCCAGTAAGGAACATGACCTCAGGCTCTGCACAGGGGACAGGGGGCTGTGCCCGCACTGGCAGAGCATTCCTGTCCGCACAGTCAGACACGGTGTCTAGCAGTCACTGAGCTGGGATTGCTGAATGCCCAGCTGCCTGCGGTACCTTAAATCCTCTGGCGCTGTCCCAGGGAAATAGGACTCCGTTAAGGACCATGCCGTGCCTTTCCTCCTTCCCTCCCCATGGAAGCCATAGAACACTGCCTTATCCCACACTTCAGCAATAGCATTTGATATCCATCCTTTGTGATGGCCTCAGGTAGGGCACCGGGTCACATCCACTACTGGCTACTTTCTCGACCCATCCTCAAGAGTTTGTCAAGGCTGCTGTGCATGTCTCCAAGAGGGATTTCTTTCCGCCCCTTTGGGTACTGTGCCTCAAACTGCTGCCTTTCCTGCCTGGGCATTGTGTAGCAGACCTGCTTTGCAGGCTGGTGTGGGGCTACCTGTGCCCTGGCACCAGTCAGCATTGAAATGCCTCGCTGCAGCCCCTGGATATTTTCCCATATAATTCAGTTGCTTTGGTTTTGTCTGTGGCCCGTATAACATACTGCGTGCAGCTAGCATGACCTAAAAGTTTTGCTGCTGTTAAATCGGTTCTTGCCCAAATATTTCTAAGTGGTCCCTTCAGCCTGCCAACTTCTGGGTTAGCTGTGGAGCCTGTAAGAGTGAGCATCTGCAGCCAAAATGCATTCTTGCTGTTAGTGCACCTAGCCATGCCCTCCCACTCCTTCCCGTGCACTGGCATTAGTCCTCATCTGGCCCCTGGGTGAGTTGGCTCATTTCACGCAGCAAAATTCGGGATAATTTTCTGCCACTCCCTTGGGCTGAATTGGCTCATTGAAAAATCATGGTGACCAGGAGAACTGGGCAGAATTGCAAGGCTAGCAATGAAGGGGAGGAGATGGGCAGACTCCTCTTTTGCAAGAAGCCACATATTAGATTGGTCATTTGTCTCATGAAAACATGCTCTTAGACTTGTCTGAACTCGGACCCTGCTTCTTGCAGTTGCAACACACAACCATAGAATCATAGAATAGTTTGGGTTGGGAAGGGCATTAAGATCATCTAGTTCCAACCCCCTGCCATGAGCAGGAATACCTCTCACTAGACAATATCACTCAAGGGCCTGTCCAGCCTGGCCTATCATCTATCTAACATCATCTATTTCTGTGCCACCACTAAAGTACTTTCTATGCTTCTGCATCAGGCTTTCTCCAAACAGTTGGACTGTAGCAGCAAAAGCAGGAAGCATATTGGCCTTCCCAGAGCTAGATAGATCTTACTCATTCGTGCTTGTATAAGGATAGATTCTTGGGCACTTCAAACTCCAGGTCACCTTCACTGGAGTTCAGTTCAGTGTCAAGTCCGAAGGGAACAGCTCCGGTTTCCCAGTCCTTGGTCTCTTTTATAAGGTTGGGTTGTTCTGATGGAACACTGACCTTTTCTAGTCAGTTCAGTATGATCCCACAGCAGCTGGCTTGCTTGTATCATTTGTTGATAAGGAAGAGGTAAAAGAAGCTCTTGGGTGTCTTGGTGGATGGACGACATTGGTGGTTCCAGTCCAGTTGTGAGAAGACTATGAGACCCAGGATGAGCAACCAGTCCCCAACCTCCTTGCACGTTCACATTGCTAACAAGGAGGAATTGAGCAAGAGTGGGAGCTTATAGACCTCTAAGCTTCATCTTGTTGTGCCAAGGCAGGAAATGAATCCTCACATGGGTACATTTGCTTTCTCTTTTTGCTTATTTATGTGTATATTGGCTTTATTTGTGTTTGTATGGAGCTTGCAATCAGAAGCTCTAATGCAGTAGAGCAGTGCTCTATGAAAATGAAACAAAACCCATGAATCCTTCCCAGAGTCCTGCTCTCTAAGTAGAGATGGGGTTGATTTTGGTTCAGTGCGTTCTGAAGTTAGTCTTCAGAAAGGGTTAGGAGAGTGGCCTCCTGGGTTAGTCAGGAGCTGCCTGGACCAAAATATTCCCCACTTGCCTGAGTGGTAGGTATGTTTTAAAATGTTTTCTCTTTGTCAGCTGGTTGAACTTGCTGCTTATAATTACTGCCCCTTCACTGTGGAGAGTAGCTTGGTCTGGAGGTAGGAAGTCTTTCGGAGTCTGGAGGAGCCTATAAAGCCTTGGTGAAGAGCATGACTAGGCAGTGCCTGTCTCCATGACCCTGTTTCTGGTACATATGCTCAGGCTCTCCAGAGCTCACTTACACCTGGAAGCAGAAGCCGTGTGACCTTCTGTGGTTTTCCTGCTGGGAGAGCCCAGGAAGCATAACTGACAGCAGAAGATAAGTGGTTGTCAGTCTTCTGCCCTCAGTGTTGGTGAGAAGTAGCAGCTCCTTGACAGCAGGGTTGTATTTGTCATATACAACTGGTGTACCGGTTGGGATTGAGAGGTTTTTGAACCTGGCAGGTGTGGAGGTTAGAAAATGGATATGTGAGCATTCACAATGTAGCTGTCATAGATCCATTTCTGGGCATGCTGGCAGTCCTGGGAGGATGTGGATGGGGGCATCAGTCTGAGTGTTGCCCAGCCAAGGTATGCATCAGCTGTGCTGAGCACAGGTGTCAGTGCTGCAGTGTTACACATAGACATTAGTGCCTCTGGAGAGCTACTGGGGAAGAGTCACTGCATCCTTGCTTGCCCTTATGGTGCTCACCGTCTCTTCCTGAGACTGAAGAAGGCGGCATACCCAGCCTTACCTGAGGTCAGCCTTGCCCAGGGCAAGACATGGCTAGGAGAATGGCATCTCTGGATTTACTTCAATGATAGCAGCGCTGATGATGCTCAGACTTATCCCTTGAAACACAGGCTAATGAGTACCACTTCCCAAGTCCCTTCAGCGGGCCATGGTTCAGCGGAGGTTTAGAGTTGGGTGTCTGAGGGAGCCTGTGGGGACTTGTTAGCTGCTGCAGAAGCCAGAGGCCCCTGCACTATGCTGTTTGGAACAGGGAGTGCTCTGGAGAGTAAAATCCTGGGGTGTTAGAGGCCTTCCCGCCATGGACTAGCTGCAGATCCTCCCTCCTCTTGATCTCAGCCTGAATCTCTGCCCGGAGAAGCAAAGCCCCGATGATGATTGTGCGGGTGGAGCTGCACCTCAGTCCAGAAGCTGAGCTAAATGGAAACAGCTTTGTTTTCCTAACGCTGGAGTATCAGCAGAATTCCTGTTTATTTAGCAGGGAGTGGAAAAGGTTTGTGCCCCTGCCCCTCACCACTGGGTTGGACAGCCACTGCCTGTGATTCCAGGCAGCATGAGAGGAGGGTCCACCCGACAAGACCCCCCTGTATGAGTGCGACACATACATCTATAACTGGCTTTGAGACAAGGGAGCTGTGCTGCCCAGATGGGATGTGTGTCCTGGGAAGCAAGACATCCTTCTTCTTCACAGAAAAGAAGCAATGACTGGGACCTGCCGAGCATTTTCCTGGTAACCCAGGCAAGGGAAAAGGACATAGCTGTGGTATTAGGTGCTGAGACACTGTGCAGACAGCTTAATGCAGCTAAGCTCTTGAGGGCAGGGAGCTTCCTCTGAGAGGGCTCTGTTTAGGCATGGCAGTTGCTGGGAGTTGCCTGGTGTTTTCAGGATGGAAAAGGAAGAGACTGAGTTGCAACATGCCTGCCCCATTGACTCCTGATCTCAGAGACTCCTCTTCAGTGCCCTAGAAGAGACATCTCCTCCCTTCCTGATGAGAGGATGGGCTATATACGGCCCTTGAGGAGTTGTGGCAAGAGCTCCTGGCCTGGAGACACCAGGAACCACATGCCAGCAGGCAGGCTCTGCCAAAATCTACCAAGAGAGAATAGAGATTCTCTCTCCTGGAAGCAAAGGATGAGAACAGCAGGGATCAAGCAGAAGGCAGGATCTTGGGTGTGTGGCAGAGGCTGCTAGATGAAGAAAGTGTATTTCCCCCCTTTTGAAAATGGGCTGAAGCCAGCTTCCATTCTGGCCGCAGACACATGGCTAGCATGGCCCTTTGAAGAGGAGAGCGGAGCCCATGGGTGAACCTAAAGGTCTCCACCCTGAGGTGGCCACCAAAAACATGACATTGAGAACTGTAGCTTGGCAAAATCACCTTGGTCAACTTGTCACTGAGGACTAGTAGGTAAAACCAAAGTTCATTGCAAGATCACTTGATTTTTAAACATGCTGCTCCAAACAGACAGATTTGCCTTAATTGTTAAAGCAGGATCTGGAGCCTCCTGTCTTGCCAGCTTTGAACTTTTCCATATTCATGAGAGAAGGGGGAGTTTTTTACTGCCTTACTTGGGTTGCTGCTGAGTGTCCAGACTATTTGTCCAGGGTACGTATAGTACTAGGAGGGGGTCTATACTAGCCACATACCTACTGAACACACCTCCTATTCTTCTGCTCACTTACAGCTGTTGCTCACTTTACATTTATGAAGGTTACAATTTACTACTACCCAAATAGCAGAGAAAATAAAAGCTGAGCCTGGCTGAGAAGCACCCCCCAGCCTAAGTGCGTTCCCATGGCATAGACTGTGGCAGCTTTCCTACTTTGTTTGGGATAGAACCAGCCCAGAAAATCCATAGCATGTGACGTTAAATTCCTGGGGTAAACCACTAGTGCCAGCCTTGCCTCTGCCACTGCGGGGTCTTTATGCTTGTTACCCAAATGGCACATTTCCCCAGTGCAGATAAGCCCTAATTGCAGCATTCTAAGGTGCTTCCCTTTGACAATATAGTTTTCACAAGGTGGCGAAACATTTGCGTTCCTTGATCCAGAGCCAGCTTTCAGTAGATATCTGAGCCCTTGTTAAAAAATTGAAACTAAAAATCTAGTGCCAGACCATGTGAGAATATGTGAGAAGAGATTCCACTCCGGGCAATGAGATCTCCATGAGCTCCAGATCCCAGCCCCACTCCTGTTTTGACATAGTTGAAAGCCCTTGGCAAACTGGCTGGGAAGCCTAAAGGAAAAACTCCAGCTACCCAAGAGGAGCGTAAATGTCATTTTTCTTATATAAAAATACTTCTATTTTTAAATTACATGATAGACCTTCTCTAGCCTGGCACCAGATACAGTTGCTCTACTTTCTAGTGTTTTAAAGCTGTCAGCACCATTCTGGTTTATGTGTTTTATGTATTTACTTTCTAGGGGGTTGCGTACACTTCAGAGCAGCAAGAGGATAGCTGGCTTTTCAGGCTCCTTTTGAATTCCAAATATGGTCTTTACATTAGGCCTGGTTCTTCTGCACCTCCTTGGGAGCCATTCCTATAGCTCAATTCAGCCTCTAGTATTTGGGAGAAAACGTTCAAATGCACTGTTCCTTCTAACCGAAAGAAAAATGCTACTGTTGGCATACTCTGATACTACCTGCAAGAGAGCAGGGTGCAGGGCAAATGCAGTGTACATGTGGTAGGTTAGGTAGTACAGAAAATCCGGTTTATAGCCTATTTTATATACTATCCATATATCATTTGAGACATTTATGACAATACAATTTATAAAGCAGTTGTGTAAAGCAGAATGATGTTAGAGGAGTGCTAAGGCCACATGATCAAATGCTGGAGAGTTTTTCTGTAATGCTTGAATTAGGATTGTCATCCAGCCTGCTTTCAGCTCCCTTGTGCATATGGATTATGCTGCAGTTTCTCACACCTGACTGTATGCTGCCTTATTTGGTTTAAGCTGGTACTTGAACAAAATCAAAGCTGTTCTCTTCGGTTTCGAGTGTTTCCCATACATCACCAAGTGCTGGCAAGACAAAAGGGGTGAATTGAAGCTGATTTGAAATGGTTGAAATGGAGATGCAGAAGTCTCCATATAAGATATGCTTGTTCTCCTCTCCTTTCTTCAGAAGCATCCTCAGAAATGCTGCCCTGAGTCCTTGGTGCTGGATGGGATTGGTACCCAGCTCTCCGCACCACCTCCTTTTTTACTCATTTACATGGAGACTTTCTTCAGGGACATGCAGAAACTAAACATATAGGCAGGAATTAAGAAGAGATTCAGGCTGGAAAAATATTATCTGTTACAGCTGAAGGGAAACAGTCCTCCATGGGAGGAAGAAATCTGGAAGAAGGAGAGGCTGAGATTTTGCAGAGTAGGAATGAACAGCAAATTAGGCACCAGAGAGTACTGCGGTGTGGCTGCATACGAGAGACTGGCGGTGCTTAGGACCTTCGAGGCAAAAGACCTGAGTCTCATGGGGTTTTTTCCTCTGCACCCTGGGGTCCTGCACTGCGTCAAAGTATTCCTTATTGCCAGAAAAGATCTTGACAAATTGGAAGGAATTCTGAGAACTACAAAAAAAGGGAGGGAGGGAGCTGAGGGGAATGGTTAACAGACCCACATCTGCAAAACCAAGCCAAACGCTGGCCTTGAAGGACGGGGAGCATACTTGGAGGCTGAGGCTATCTGGAGGGGGCAGACAGGGTGTATTAGGTTGCCTGTAGCCTTGGCAGGGTAGCCATGATAATTTTTCAGCTACAAGGCTTTCTACAACAGTGAAGTGCCAAACTCTTCCAGGGGTGTAATGACAGGTTGATAACGACACTGGAGCTCTGCCTTCTCCATCGCTTCGGAGCTGCACTGCTGAGCAGCTGGAGCCCAGGAGCTGCCAAGGCAAGCGCAGCCTTTCTGCCTGCTCCAGACCCCTTCCCACTGGGGATGCCATGAAACCTGCTTCCTCCCTTGCTGATCCTTGGCGTGGATATTGAAGGTCACATGGGAGAGGTGTGAGAGCAGATTTGTGGTCATGGTACTCCTGGAGCACTGGCTTCGCTATCAGGCATCGTGCACGTGTGGCCAGGAGTGCTCCTGGTCCCTACCCAGGCTCTAGCGTTCTGGCTAGTGAGCAACTGGAGGGATGGAGGCAGTGCAGAACAGTAGAGAATAGAGATCACCGGGATGCTCATTGATCCCCAGCAGGCCTGAGACTTTGAGAGTGGGCAGAAAAATGTCACATCAGCTCTTGTGGCTTGAGTGTGGGTGAGGGAATCCTGCATGTGGCTGGAGATAGAGAGATGTGAGGAGACCTAGGTACATCAAGCTAATAGATCCAAAGGCCAAGTCCTGCTGGGTGTTCAACAATTCTTTTAGCTTAAGATATGTCTTAGATCCACAGTGTTCCCAGAGTGAGTGGGAGACTTCCCAGCACCTCCTGCTGTAGATGAAAAGCCTCCCATTCTCCAGATGAGAGGACTACACACATCTCTCCACCCTGTTCTCGTGCCCTCTGTGTGTGCCTGCAGCCACAAGATCTTCACCTCGTTCACACGCCTGGGATGAGAGAGGCTTGCCTGCCCTCTCAGTGTCCCGTGTAAAGCTGGGGGCAGGCAGCTGGCTCCCCCTACTCCCCAGGGTGCATGTGGGTGTGAGGATGAATAGGCTAAAGTGTTTTTTCAGGGCTTTGAAGTTGGCAGCCTGGTGGAGGGGGTGTTTCTAGTCAACAAGATGGAGATGAAACTCAAGAGTGCTTGTTTTCTCCCTGCTGTACGGGGCAGACGAGTGACCTCTCTGCAGCTGGCAGGGAGCTTTTCACTGGCTGATGCCTCTGCTCACAGTTGTGTCTTGTGGAGACACAGGGCTCTTTGGGCTGGGGAGCTTGGTGTGCCTGTGGGCACAAGGGCAGGTTGATGTGCTGTCCTCATCTCTTGTGTGCCTTTGCCCTAAATACAGGTCCTTCCTCTGCCAGGCAGGGCCCTGCTGCTCACTGTGCTGTGGAGCAGAGGGAGGAGGAGAGGGGCAGCAGAGGCATTGTGGTGGCTGGTGGTGGTGGTGGGGTGTCTGAACTCTCTGTGGGATGGTTACATTGCACAATGGACATCCCAGCTCTACAACTGTGCCAGCATCTTACGGCTGGTTTTGTAACAAGGTAAAAGCTGTGGCTGTGGGTTGATATCTGCAGTAAGGCACCACTGATGGAGATCTTCATGTGGTGGCAGCTGTTAAGATACATCTGGATGGGTCTCTTCACACCAAGGCAAGAGCACGGCTGTACGACTTTGTCTGCCAGCAGGGCTGTGACTGCTGATTGTGCTGCTGAACACCATCCCCTGCAAGCAGGCAGGGGAGCAAACCGGAGCAGCATTCTCACTGCTTCAGCCCAAAGGAGCATGCGGCTGTGCTGGGGAGAGGAGGGCCATGCAGCCACCCATCTCGCCTGCCACTCTGCACACAGCACAGGCCAGCCTGAGTGGTTCTGCCAGGGGGTAGAAGCTCGCCCGGCCTCCCTCTAAATCCCTGTTTTAGTCTATCGAGTGTGCAGAGTTTGGCCCAGATGTGGCATGCGTAATTGAGTAGCCTGGCTTGGTTCTTCTGCTGGCTTCACTGGAACCTCAGAAGGGTTGTAGGCTACATTTTGAGTTTCCTGGGAGGCACCGGCCTGCATTTGGGCTCTGGAGACAGGCAGATTGCAAACAGCTCTTCATCATGCTTGCCATTTGGAAATCACAGTTCTGGTCAGTTTATGGGTCAGCACTAAGGTCTGATGGATCCAGCCAGGGGCATGATCTGCTGCTCCTGGTGACAGCCTGGTGTCATGGCCTTGCACAGGGCATGTTTCTGCAGCTTTGCTGGTCCAGGCAGGTGCTGTTCCCATGCTTGGAGAGCTGGACTTCTTCCAGGGAATCAGTTGCTCACTCCTTAATACATGAAAGCAAAGAAGAGCACTCCCAGAGCGGCGGGTGGCATGAAGGGCATTTAATGTCAGCAAAGAGCTGTGTGGAGATGTGTGAGCAGCCACTTTGGCTAAGAAGCAAATTAGACCCCCAGAGACTGGTTAAAAAGAACCTGTTAGCTGTCTGTGTGCTTAGAGAGGGTCACTTATGCAGTGTCTGGCAACTCCTGAGCAGAAAAAAATAGAGTTCACAGCCCACCTCCTTCTCTCTCTTTGTTCTGATGCACTACATGGCAGGCTGGGAGCCAGCTTGGGTGGCCCTACAGCACCAGCACTGTGTTGGGGGCCAGTGGAAGGAAGATGCCAGGGTGGTGGTGGTGGAGGGACTGAGCTTGCTGGCATGGGGCAGACACCCGGTGACTTTACTGTGCCACAGACTTGCACTTCTGTTGCTGCGGTTTGTAGCAATAGATGCAGAGAAACCTCGGCGAGACACTGGCACGTATGTCAGGCAGAGCAGGGAGAAGTTACCACTGCAAGATGGCATAGGAGAGAGCCCATACCGAGAGCTGTGTGGGCTCTGTGGCAAGCCATGTGCTAGCTGTGGCAAGGGATAGTGGTGCTGGGCTGACACGGCTCCTGGGCACGTGCCAGCAGCACTGAGTGCACATGTGGGGCAGAGAGCCTAACACGCTGTGTCCTGCCTGTGCAGCCCCGCTTTGGCAGTGCTTTCTGTGCCCAAGGCAAGGGGTGTTGTCAGTGGCATCTCTGCCTGCAGGTGCTCCCCAGGTCTTGCAGTGAAGGAAGGATTGGAATGACTCCCTTCCTGCTTGCCCCTAGACCTGACCGTGTGAGCTATGCCTGTGGCACTGTGAGGTGAACATGCAAAGGGACACCTTGGCAGCTGAGCTCTGTTATGGTAAGCAGTAGGGCTGCCACTCCCCTTAATGTCCCTGTGATGGTCCAGGTGTCTGGTGACTCATCTGGCATGAGATCTGGCTGCAAGTGAATTGGGCACGAAGGTGCCCAGTGGTCGTTCTGTGGCCTTCATGGTACACAGGTCCTGCTTGGCTCAGCTGGGAAGGTCTCCTGCCTGGAAGAGCCAGGTGGCCCCTTCTTGTGGGCAGGAGTTTCCCTTGCCTTCCACCAAAATCTGGGGAGCAGGGCTTTGGACTTTCTTGTGTCCTGACTTGCATGGGGGGTACCAGGCAGCCACAGGAGAGAGAGTGGGAAGCCTGAAGCAGGTAGGTTTCAGAGCTATGTCTGCTGCTCATGGGGATGATAAACTGAGACAGGAATTACGGACATAATGTGGGTGGGCTTGAAGTCAGGTGCCTTGCATGGTGTGGCTTCCCCCCTCCTCCCTGAGTCCTAACAGAGCTGTCATCCTTGTCAGCATGTTTGTGAGCTAATTGATAATAAACTTGAGTGCTGTCTAAGCTATGCCTCTCTTGTGCTCCGGGGCCCGCAGACTGAGCCATGAATCCTGTCTGCCTGCTGAGGAACCTGTGCAGAGTCCAAGAACGGGGAAGTTTCTGGTCTGCGGTCAATTTGCTGCTTCCAAGGCTGGCTGCTTCTCTCTCCCCTGTAGACACAGACTCTGGTGTTGAGGCTGCCCATTCTTCTGTGATGCTTTAGTGGAAAATCAGCAACTGCTGAGCATTACAAAGGGGGAAGTGAATCATTGATTTTGGTCCCAGTGGCCCCAAGTGGGGAGGGCATCTAGCCAAAGGGACAGGCAGACGGACAAGACAGACACCAAGTGCATTGTTCGGCTTTTAAAAACCAGGGGAGAACCCGCCTGTTGTCCTGGCTGGTTATCAGGGGCTGAGCATGACTCAGCCCCTGTCCTGGCTGAGCCCTCGCCTTGGAGCTGCGCGCGCAGGTGGAGGGTGGAGGAGCTGGGGTGTCCTTAACTGTGCTGCAGCAGCTCCCCTCTGTGGGACCCTGCTCCCAGCCCCGCTGCCTCTCTGGGTGGCTGAAGGCAGCAGTTGCATCCCATGCATCCCACTGGTTATGTTTGGAGAAATGGAGCTTGTTGAGCTTGGGCCTTGAGACGGAGGTGTTTGGACTCTGGGAAGATGGTTTCTTTTCTGAGGGCTGCTCATTTCAGCTTCGTTTTGGCCAGTGCTATCCCTCTCAGTTTCTGCCCACATGGGAATTACTCCTTAGGTCTGTGGTCTCTATCATCTCTTCCTCATGCTCAGCGGGACACAGATTTGTTTCCAGTGGCAAAAGTTACTCTGCAATCCTCATCTGACCAGCTTATCTGGGGTTAGCACCTCTCTCCACTGACCACAGTGTCCAGGATTCACTGCCTCTGCAGTGGCTCGGGCTATCCACCCTGCTATGGTCAGTCAGGCTTTGGCTGGGGAGAAGGTGAGGCAGGCTGGATGAAAACCCAGTAATACTCCTGTGGCACTTGGCTCTGCATTTCCTTCACACAAACACAAAAAACACCATTTCCCAGCTCACTGGTGATCTGGCCAAAGTCAACAGTTGGATGAAGAGCTGTTCATAGAAGCTAAATCCAGGAAAGACTGAGGTGTTGCTGCTGGGGGAGAGAAGTGCTTTGAAGAGTTTGCCACCTTTGCCTCCAGCTGCAAGGAGGGTGCCTGGCCTTAGGTCACAAAAAGAAGCCACAGCTGTGTACCCACCTGGATTCCATGAGCTTTTGCTTACCTAGAGAACTATAGATAATAAAAAGTGATCAGAGATTTGAAAAAATGCTTTCTATATACAGTGGGTTAGAAAACCAGTGCTGTTTTCTGTACCACGTGGTCTCGGTGATTTGGACTTGGTTACTGTGATTCTGTGTACCTAGTCCTGAAATTGCAGGCTTAAAAAAACCATGTGGTTGATTCAGAAAACAGAGGTCCTCACGGTTGTCTGTGTGGTTGCTGGGAGCCTGCCAGCTTGGTCTTCTGCCTGCTGCCCTCAGCAGAGTGAGAGGTACCTCTCACCTCCTCTGGGCAAGGAACAGACACCTTGCAGGTTCAGCTGGGACTGGGCAGGAGAGCCGTCGTATCCAGGGAATACAACACTTTTGTACCTCCTCTGGGCTCCTGTCTCTAAAGTAAATATAGAGCAGAGTGTAACCAGTAACCAAACCGATAAACACATTGTACACAGACAGAGGTGCAGTGGCAGATGTGTATGTCTCTTGCTAGATGTCATACAGGTGTCATTTGGATCTTGCAGGGATGTGTAGCACTAGAATGTAAAGGACCAGGTCTCCCTCTGTTCTCCTGGCATGTCTCCTTGGGGGCTTATGAGGAGTTCAGGTCCTTGAATCGCATCTCTGAAGAGGGCAGCTACAAGTGCTTGTTGGGTAGTCTGTTGGGTAGTAATCTACTGTTGCAGATGTGGGTTGGTCTGTCTGCACAGCTCCATCCCATCTCGAATATCTGTTAATTTTGATTAGCATGTCATATGTGTAGGAGTGAAGCTTTCCATGTGCTGGTGATGGAGATCTCTCAGCCAGTGAGTGACCTTTCAGACACCAGTCTGGTACAGATCTGCAGGAGCACATACATCCGTTCTTCTGGAAGGAGAACGCTGCTCCCTCCATCTCCTTGACCAGTGTTTTTCCCATGGCTGCTGCCGCTGTTAGCCTGACACCACAGAGGTGAGTGCCCCAGCACAGCCCAGGAGGAGAGGTGTCCTAGGAGTCTGCATGCTGGTTTTGCCCCACAGGCTGTGCTTGACATGGAGAAAGCTGTCAGCATCTCTGACAGATGAAGAACAGGGAAACCAGCTGCTTGGCACATGGCTGCTGTGGAGGGAAGAGACCACTGCCTCTTTGCAGAGATCTGTGCTATGCTGTGCCTGGCTAAAAGAGTGGAAGTGAGCTGTGCTGAGGGAGGCTAAGGCTGAGTGAATGTGAAGCCCTGGGACTTCAACTGTTCTGGAACATAGTGCTTGAGGTATCAACCTCCTCTGTCCCTTCAGTGCCTCTTTTTTGAGCAGTGGAGGTACAGAGAGTTCTCCAGTCTGCTCATTTGAAGCCACCACATCTATTTTCCATCCTCACTCTTACCCCTAGGACAACCACACCAGTGAGAGAACTTGTGGCAGGGAAGATCCTTGGGAACTGGGCAAGCTCCAGCCAAACATATTAAGATCCATCAAATGGTTAGGGGTTGCTAGTGCCTTCCGGCCAGGTCTGTGCTGATGTGGTGAGCTCAGATTCAATTCCTGAGACCCTCCAAGCAAGCCAGTCCCCCTCTGCCCAGCTTAGACTAATGCTGAAGGTTTGGAAGGGAAAAGCTATGTTTTGTATTCCCTAACCATGAGCCAGCTGCTTGGCGTGACTTGGGGATGGATTGGGGCTGGCAAACTGAGATGGAAAGATGCTTTTGCCATTGTGGCCTGGGGTAGGATGGTGTTACTCAACTCAGTCCACAAATCCCAGAGCTCATCTGCCTCGAATAGAACCAAATAAACAAATTAATTCAAAGCAAATATGCCTCCCCCCACTGCGGCACACACTGGGATGCTTTGCCAGCAGGATCCCAGTAGAATGGCTCTTCCTCAAGTGTTGCATGCTATGGAGTAACGTTCCTCCACCGTTTTTCCTTTGTGAAGTTGGCGCTGCCCCTCACAGTAAGTGCATATAATCCTTTCTATATTTTTTTTTGGGCAGCTGAAATGCTAATCATTCTTTTATTTAAAGTTCTTTATACGTTGTTTTTTCTGGGCTTTTTTTACAAAATCTGATGATCCTGGGAATGACAGGAATTGTCCCTAAAGCCAAGTCTTGGAATTCCTTCAGGCAGGCAATTGTTAGTGCCCAGCCAAGCCCTGTTACTTGCACGTAGCATGTTCCCTTCCTCAAGGGTAGATAGGATGGGGGTATTTTCAAGCACAGGAGCTGATATTTCTCTGTCTTATGTCACTGATCACCTTTACACAGCAACTCTTCAGAACTTCGGGCTGAAGTTGCCCTCAAGTGACCAGCATGAGGACAGTGAAAGTTGCTGGGGTAGGGAACCCTTCTGTTCCTTGGGTGCTTCTGTATATTCAGTAAAAGCCTTGAACCCCAGCCACATTCACCCATAGGACTATGCTTGGGGTCTGTTGTCAGATAACAAATGTGCCTGAGCTTCCAGGTCTTGGTAGCTCTTACCTAGCCTCCTTAGAGCTCCATACAGCTTTTTCTTTGTCACTAACAAAACCAGGAGTAGCAAAACTGGTGAAAAAGCAGTAGGTAACAGGCACCAGAAGTTCCTTTGCTGGCAGCAGGGCTGAATTAGTAGCTCAGCAATGTGTGGGCAGGTCGTGCCTGGCTCCTACAGCCATCTGGGGTAGGCGGTACTTTGCAGAATCTTAGGAGAGCTTCTGAAAGAGGCTGATAGGGACTAAGGTAGAGCTAATGTAAAATGCACTTCTCTGCAATCATTCTGGTTAGTTCTTGCTGATCATTGAAAAACAAATGCTGTTTGCTGTCCTCATCCTAGTTTACATCTTGATTTTAACAAGACAACAGAGATTTTTATCAGCAGGCAATAATTTTGTGAACCATCTGTGCTCTTTGACCAACCCCGCTTGCTGTGTCTGCATCCCTGAATGACCTGTAGCCAGGCTCCAGACAGCGTGTATACCTTCAGCCGGCAAAGCTGGGTGTCTGTCTAGCAGCAGGGGTTACCTGTGCAGCTCAGCTTCTTCTCAGGACTCTTGTTCGTGCCTCCTCCCAGCAGCCCAGCCCTCATTTTCAGGGTTTTCCTATGTTAGAAACAATTAGGTAATGAGTATCTGCACCAGGGACTTCCATCTCTGGGATAAAACCGTTCAATTCTTGATTCATACAGATCAAAGCCAGAAACAATCAATAGATCAATAGATATCTAAAATCGCCTCCAGGACAGCGCAGATTACGCATCTTTATTTAGTTACATTTGCACTATTGAAGTGATATCTCCCAGTGGCACGTTTTCCTCTCCTGAAGCGATTGTATGGGAACTTGAGGAATCCAGTACTTGGGGTGATGCTGCAGAAGGAAAACAGCTCTACTGCTGCATGTGGGCATGATTTGTAGTAGGGAATCATTTGGCTTTGTTTTGCAGATGTTGTTTCATAGTTTGCTTTTTCTGGTTAGATTACAAGGCTCTTTACACCTGGTGTTTTGTTCCTGTGGAGAAACCTGTGCCCTGTAATCAGAGCACCTCTTCATCTTCTCTTCGCTAAATTGAAGAGATGGAGTGCTGTAGGTTTTTTACAGAAAGGCATTTCACCAGCCCTCCAATTATTTTTGTCATGTTTTTTCCCATATCCTTTCTAGTTTTCAACATCCCTTAGAAGATGTGACACACTTCACATCAGAGCTAGATGTGATATTTTAACATACATACACCCTGCTGGGATGAAGATGTGTAGGGAGGCAAAAATACCACCCTGTTCCTGCAGTGTTCCACTGCCCTGATGTCAGGGCATTCAACTGACAGTTAATACTTAATTGCTTGTCATTACCCCAGAAATCTTCTCAGAATTGCTATTTTCCAGGATTGTCTCCTATCTGCAGCTGCTGCCTGCATTCCTTCTTCATAGAAGTGTAATTCTGCATTTGGCTTCATTAAAACCCCATATTGCTTGGATGGATTTGCCCTCCACAGTGATCCAAACTGCTCTGTGTGATTGCTCTGTTCTCATCACGATACACCACATTGCAGATCTGTGTGTCAGCAGCACACATTATCAATGTCAATCGTATGTTTATTTTGAAATAAAAACATTTATTTCCAGATGAAATCCTTGAATCCTGCCAGGCCTCGTACTGATCATCCTGGAACCCATCTAATTCCATCCCCAGTGACAACTGCGTCTTGTGTTCTGTCACACAGCCAGTTTGTTATTCATTTCACATGTGCCTGATTGACATTGTACTGCCCTGTTTATTGTTTTTTATTGAATAGCATGGGCTCTCAGACTGTCGGAGTGCATGTATGTAATTTCTATCAAGTTATGAAAATAGACTCCTTTGACAAGAGTGGTTCTGCATAAACCCCATTGATTTGACCTCACTTCTATACTCCTTTCCTTTCGCTCCCAAATTATTGACCTGTGCGTCATCTTTTCCATCGTGCTGCTCAGGGCTGGTTTCAGGCTCTCTGGCTGACAGTCACCTTGTGTATTGTGCTTGACCTGTTTGAATACCAGCACAGCATTAGCTGCCTTTCCATATCCCCACATCTTATTGTTATTCCAAGGCAGTAATGTCAGAGAGCCAGAGCTGCTGTCAGCCAGCTCTTGTTGGATCATCCAGACTTGTTGGGTTTAGAAATCTGTGTTCCCTGTAGACACAGTAACACCTCCCCTGTGCTGTCACAGGGAAGATGGTAAAAAACATAAAATAGGATGGATGTCTCTGGTGTTTTAGACGTCTCCAATGGACGTTTGGTGGGACAGAGCTAGCTTCTTTGCCCCAGCCATTTGATCAGAGGTGGAGGTGTTGGGTAGGGTATGCAGAAGACCTGTCAGTACATACATTAGATTGCAGAGTGATCCAAGCTGGGACTTTCAAAGAAAGTCAGGGGGCGTATGGGCAGGCAACCTGTTTTGGCTCCTGGGGTACTAAGGCCTTTTTCCTTGCAGGTAGTGCAGGTGAGAGTCAGGGAGGCATTTGCTGCTAAGTACAGAGCACCCTCTTGGAGGCTTAGTGCTGCCATTTAGTAAAAGGGAGCGGAAGCAAGGGGTTTAGAGCAAGGTGTTTTCCTGGTTTAATGCAGAGAGCTCTGCCTAGCAGTCTACATGGTGTAAGAAGTGTGACCTTATGAGCTGGATGGCTTTGCCATGCTTAGTCTCCAGGAAACACCAGAAGCCATAAACTGCAGAAAGTTGTAACTGCACTTACAGGCTTGAGTTCTTGGTCATTCTTTCTTGTTTGTGACACTCACAGGCCAAGGTTTGTTTATTTGCTTGATGTGGCTTCTCTTCTGACTGCCTTGCTGGTTTTTCGGTGCTCCTTTTGGGACAGAGAAGGCAGATCCTGAGAAAGCTCTCACCATAAGAACAAGTTTATTTGGAGCTGCTCGTGTTTGCTGGGGGAGGGATGTGGTGGGGCAGCGAGCAGCCTTTGGGCGTGATGGGCAGCCAAGGTCAGTGCAGTTACTCGTGAGGAGTATCTATTAACTTTTTCTCTTCCACAGGACTCAGAGCAGAATTGGCTCTCCTGTCTCCCCCCAGCATACAGGGCCGTCACGGACTGTCCGGCGCTACCCAGCCAGCAGTGGCCAACTCACCTCTAATGCACTCCCCAATGGGAATGGACATGAGCAGGGCAGCTCTGGTCCACACATAGTTTCCCAGGAGCACACCGTGCCTGCAAGGGGTAAGGCTTCCATGGCTGTCACTGTTTCAGGGCTTCTTGTTGGTGTGTTGTGGGGAAGGGCAATAGTGTGAGTGGGGATCCTCAAGAAACCCTGGATTACCAGGATTGTGCCACTGGGTGGGATGGAAAGGGAATTGCTGGGATTGGTGAAGAAAGAGACTCTACTAAAGGAGGACAGATCAGGGAAGCAAAATGCTGACAGCAGGTGAGAGGAGCCAGGGGGATGTGACAGATGCCTCCCAGTGGTGTTGAGCATCACCCCAGCAAGCTGCCTCAGTCGGGGGGATTGCCTCAGTCTGCAGGAATGGTGTCTCCCAGCTTAATCCTCAATCTCAGCAGCCCTCAAGGTCAGATTGTGCAACCAGCATCTAGTTCTTCCCTTTGGCTGCCCCCATGGTGCCTTCTGACACGAGCAGGGATCAGGCCAGGCTGCTGGGACGTGCAGTTGCTGAGCCTCAGTACCTCCCCAGCTAGGACAGATGCAAGTCGTCTTCTGCAGCTTGGCTCTCCCTGAAGCCATGATTCCCCAACGGGGCATCATGTGGCATCTTAGCCCTTCTGAGTAGGACAGTGAGACTAAGTGAAGCTGTAATGTGGAAGTGGGAATTGAATGGGATAGTGGGGATTGAGTACAGCAAGGGGGCACCCACAGAGATGGCTGTGTCGATGGGCTGGGTTGGAGGGCTCTGGTGTCGAGCCAGCTGCTTCATGGTTAAGCAATAGTTCTGTCTGATGCCTGTTTTCTGAAAACCCCCGAGAGCTCTGAGTGTGATTTCCTCCCCCATATCTAATGTGAGGATGGTGAGGGTCCAGGAGGGGACCACAAGTAACTGCAGGAAGCCAGGGGACACCTGTAGAGAGACATTGGTTTTCTCAAGCCCTGTGCTGTACTTTATGGGTACCAGTGTGTCTGTTCATGTGGGAAATCTTCTAGTGGTTTAAGGGCAGACAGTCTCCTGGCTACTGATGAGGCTGTAGAAGGAATACTGCCTAAAGAGTAAAATGCACTCTCCATACAAAATGTGCTCACACATACATGTGTGTCCCTTCACAGGGGGTTATGCCACTCCAGCTGGGCAGGCAGAGCATGCTGCTTGCCGTTTTTTGTGTGTTCGCAAACCCTTACTGATGCTGGAGCAGAGGGCAGGCTGGAGTGAGCAAGGGGCATGGAGACACACTGCTGTGCTGAGGGGCACACACCCCTGTCTGCTCTGGAAATGCTTTGGAGCTTGAGCTGTGAATTACCGGCCCCCTGGCCTTGAGATGCTGTTTCCACTTAGCACTGTTCTTTTCTTTCATAGGGGCCAACCTGACAGAGAAGATTAGGAAGATAAAAATCGTCTTCACACCCACCATCTGCAAACAGACGTGCCGGAGCGGGCGCTGCTACAACAGCTGTGAGAAAGGAGACACTACCACTCTTTATAGCCAAGGAGGGCATGACCACGATCCCAAGTCTGGCTTCCGCATCTGTGAGCACCCTGAGACTCCAGCCCACCTTCTTTCCTGCTCCCCCACTCTCCTCCTTCTGCCTTTTCCTGCCTTTACAGAGAGCTTGGGCTGCTGTAGCGATGGGAAGAGATGGCCTCTCAGTGCCTTGGAAGATGTCTCCTGGGGTCCTTGGGGCTTACTCCATCTGTCTCTGGGGGAGGAAGACAGACCTTGCCCCGTTGCTCTCTTTTCCTGGGCAAGCCACTTCTGTTTCCATGACGCTCCAGGTAGAAGGGGTGCGTGTGTTTGAGTCAGGCCTGCGGCCAAGCCTCGCCACCCCCTCCTTCTCAGGGCCAGCTCGCTGCTTTTGTTGGCATCCAGTCTTGGGGCTGACTTTCATCACCTAATTTCCTCCTGTTCTCTCCTTTCACTCACATGGCAGCCAGGAGAGCTGGCTGCAGGTTGCAAGCTGTTCTTATAAACAGGCTTGCTGAAACCTTTGCTCGCCTTTCAGGGCTGCTGAGATTGCTTATCAGGTCACTGGGATGCCCAGTTGTGGGTTGGACACATCCTCTTGGAGCCAGTTGGTAGGAGCAGCCTGCAGGGCCTGGTGGGACTTATCCTCTGAAAGCCTCTTTAACTCTCAAATTCATAAAACACTGAGAGAGTGTAAAGTCTGGCTGTTGTGGACACCAATTGATGTCAGAGGAATTTCTGCCTTTGTCTGAGTCCAAAGATGTGTCTCCTCCCCACAAAACTGGTTGCTGGGCTTGAGCAAATGAACTTGAGCAGGGTGGGAGCTCAATCACTAGGATGAACCTGACAAGCCATGCAAGGATGTGCAGCAGCAATGCTGCAGCTCATGCTGAAAGGAGTCAGGATGATGTGTGAGGGAATCCCATGCCTTGCCTGAGTGTCGCTCACACTGAGAGATGCTCTGGGTTGCTGCAGGCAACTGATGAGGCCAGAAAAGACATGACTTCGGTTTCATCTGTGGATGCGTTTCCAGAGGTTGTGCAGCTAAATTGCTCTTGATTCTTTTGTCCCGCTCCACAGTTCTCCCACTTGAGCTGCTGGCAGGGCCAGGGCTGGCCAGGAGACAGGCTCTGAGGACGTGGCTCTCTGCCGGTTCTCTCCTTCTGCATCTCCCATCCCTGCTGAGCTCTCTTCTGGGCTGGGAGTAAAAGCCCTGCCAAGTGGGGAAGGGGCGATGCAGGAGAGAAGGAATTGTGCTGACTTGGCTTCGTACAGCTGCCATAGCTCCTGCACCACTCTGAGGAATCCTGCTGTGCCAGAAACACGACCTTGGCTGTGGGGGGCTGCCCTGCAGGGTGCTTGTGACCCAGGCTGGCCGTGATCCCAGAGCCCATCATCTTCAACCCATTACTCCATTCCTGAGCAGAGCTTGGGCAAGATGGTGGTACACAGCAAGGACCCCAGGCTGCATCCAGGCTGCAGTGCCAGCTTGGAGCTGGACCTGCTCCTTGAGGACCATGGGGCTAGTGCTGGCCCAGATGCAGCTACCTGGCCTCCCCCAGCTGCCCCTTGGCTAGAGGCAGTGTGTCAGTGTCTTGCTAAGCAGGCCTATCTCCTCTCTTTACCTTGCAGATTTCTGCCAGATCCCCTGCCTGAATGGAGGGCGCTGTGTGGGCCGGGATGAGTGCTGGTGCCCCTCCAACTCCACCGGGAAGTTTTGCCACCTGCCTGTTCCCTCTCTGGAGAAGAAGCAAGGAGGGAGAGCACCAAAGACCCTGACTGGCAGCTCCATGAAGCACTCCACCTACACCCTGCCCTTGTCCAACCAGCTGGGTGAGCTTGGCTGGTGACTCCAGACCCTGCATTTGCCTTCTGCTTTGGTGCTCCTCAGATCTTCATTCACAGGCCTGAGGAGGACACTGTCTCCTATACTTGGCTTTTCAAGCCAGGTGGTTAGAAAAGTGGTTCCCCTGGTTTCCAAAGGGCTCAGGTTGCTGGGGAAGTTCTTGGTAGGTTTGTCCAGGTTTTGGGCAGAGAAGTACTTTCTCTTAGATGAAGTCTTCCTTTACTAGAGTTCTTGTTGGGGTCATTCTACCTCTCCTCCCTTGTGACTGTTGATGACACGATGCTCTTTGGGTGCCAGATTGTTGCCGGATTGTCACAGCTGTCGTAAACTCATGTTCCAGCCTCCCTAAACCCTTCCCTGGTGAATGTCCACATCAACCACCCTCCAGAAGCCACCGTGCAGATTCACCAGGTGGCCAGGGTGCGGGGCGACGCAGAGGTGTCTGAGGAGAACAGCGTGGAGGCAGTCCTGGTGCCTCAGCTGGCTGCCATGCCCTGGTACACCCATGCCCACGGGAACGGCAACAGCATTGCCACAGACGGCATCCAGCAGCAGCAGAGAGCCCCCGGGCTGCTGGGGAGGTGCTTTCGGGAGGCTCTCCATGGGCAGGTAAGGGGCCACCCGTCAAGCGCTGGAGTATGTGTAGATACATTTCTTGTTTTGGGGTGTGGGTGCACTGGCTTGTGGGGCAGGGAGGGTGGCATTTCATTGTGTGAAGCATCAGCATGGGCATCACCCAGGTGCTGTGTGCACGGGCAGCAATGTGTCAGTACTTGGGAAGAAAATCCCTTGGTTTGGCCCAGCAGGGAAACCTCACTGCCATGCCCTGACCAGGCTGTGCCCTGGGGCAGCAGAGCCCAGACTTGATGGCTTTCACACGCAGTCTCGTTTCAAAAGAGTGCCCTATTTATAGCAACATTCACAGCCACGCTCTGCGATTATTGTAAGAAACGTATAAAACATAGGAAAATTCCTTTCCCTCTCAGACGATAAATGAAAGTCTGATTTCCATGGAACGACGCCTTCCTGGGCAGCTCGGCTGGGGCTTGGGAAGCAAACACACGTGAGAGGCCTTCTCACCCCTGTCCCTCAGTCATCATAATTTCTTATTTTGTCTTGCCCCATATGTTTCTCTTGCGTCACTGGAAAAGCATTGGAGGTTTTTGGCACCCACAGAAACACCTGTGAGCTCCCCGGAGCAGCTCCTGCTCAGTGAGATCTCCCCCTGATGGGCAGCCTGAGACCCAGCCCCCTCCCTACTTCACCCAGCCCTTTCTGGGGGGCTGCTCCCACTTCCCATCCTGTCCTTCAGTTGCTCCATCATCCCACTGTTTCTAGCGGAATATGTTCTCAACCATTCCCAACAGAAAATGAGATCAGCCCCTGGGGTGGAAAAGCTCCTCTGTGGGGAGACAGCAGCTCCCTGCCCCTGGGAGCAGATGATGGTGCACAGAGATGCTCATGGATGTCCAGAGATGCTGCAGAAGATGCTCTGGCGGGAGCAAGGGGGTACCCTTGCAGTGCTCACACCTCCCTCAGCTGGGGTGATGCCGTACCCAGGAGAGGGTGAGGAACCCAGCGGGGAGGGCTTGCCTCTCCCAGCTCAGCCACAGCCGAGCCGATCGGTATGCGAGCACTGGGCAGGCGGCCACGCACACCTGGACCGGGGCCAGCTCCAGCCTGTGGGCCACAGCAGCTCCGCTCTAATGGGGAAGCCTGTAATCCAGAGGGCTTTGCCGGGGGAGGGGCAAGGGAGAGGGGAAGGAGAGGCTTATTAAGCAAAGGAAAGTGCCTGACAGCAAGCTCCTGCGGGGCTGGAGTGGTGCACCCATGTCGCAGGCTAATCAGCCAGGCACGGGGCTGATCCCAGGGCATTGCTGGGTGATATCATCTCTGGTTCATCTATTGCTCTGTTTGATGTCCCCTTCCCCTCTGAGGGGTGCATTTGAGGGAGTCTTGTGTTTTCTGTCTGCACAACTGTTTACTGTCTTAATCCACATCCCCAGTCTTGCTGTGTCCCAGTGGGGAGCTGTGCAGAGCGGGCTGTGCCAGCCTCTGACCCCAAACTGTCATTCCCTGTGCTGGCTGTGCTGCCGCCACGCCTGCTGCCCGCAGCGAACAGATGCACATCCCCTCCCTGTCCCGCAAAGTTCTGATCCTCTGCTCCTCTCTCCGCAGTGCACCAACCCCCTGCCAGGGCTGACCAAGCTGGAGGACTGCTGTGGCAGCATAGGGCTCTTCTGGGGTGCAGATCAGTGCCTTGCCTGTCCCCCCCGGCCAGGTGAGTACTGCCGCAGCCTGGGACAGCGAGGGGGATGGCCAGCACCATCGGCAAGCAAAAATGTCCTAGGCTGCCTGGTGGCAGGGAGGCATGGAGCAGAGCTGTGGGTCTCCTGCTGTGTGGCTGTCTCTGCTCTTGGGATGAGCAGTGTGTCCAAGGCAGTCTGCAGGGCCGTGCTGGCTTCCACGCCAGCCCGTGCACCCCAAAGCACCACTCTGGTTTGGGTGCTGGGCCCAGGATCAGTGCTTTCTCCCTGAGCCACCCCTCCAGTGTAGTCAGCAGTTCCCGCCATGCTAGCCCCACTCAGAGGGAGAAACAGGAAAAGAGCAGCCGTGGTTTTAGGAGGTGCAGTCCTAGATTGGTGGAGGAGGCTGCAGACTCGGCCCTATAGAGTTACGGGCTTGCTCTGGGCCCGACACGGGCTTGGCAGGGGCTCTGGAAATAACACTACATCAAACAATTGGCAGGAGCGCACCCGTGGTCCGTTCCAGAGGCATGGGCGTCCAGCTCTGTTTCTGCTGCGCTTGAGAGCTGGACGGTCTGATCGCGCAGGAGATGGGGATTCCTCATCTGCTTTGTTCAGGGCGCTCCATGACAGGCATGGCCCCTTGAGCTGTGGCTCCATCCTGTGTTGCGGTAGAGGGGCTGTGTTGAAGGGCTCCTGGCTGGGGGGGAGGCAGCCCTGTGAGCACAGCGACTCCCGCAGCCAGCGCTGACCAAGTCTAGAGCAGGGCAGGGTGCACACGTCCAGTGCAACACAGGCAGGCAGCTGCACACCTCTGTTGTGCCTGCCTGCCCCCTTTCATCACTGCCAGGCTGCTTGTTCACATGCCTTCACTGGATCAAAGGACTAAAGCAGACTGACCCCATGGTCTAGGAGACTGAGGGTGGAGGTGTCCAAGGTGGCAGGTTTTGTGCAAGCAAGCGTGGTGTTGCTGCCTTCTAGCTCTGCCCAGAGGCTGTCCCAACTGCTCACACACATGCTTGCAAGAGCTGTTTGCATCTTGTTGTCCTCCCTCAGTTAGGTTTCTTCTCAGCCAGGGGTAGGGCTAGCTGGAGCCAAATTCCTCACAATCACAGACAAGGCTGTCAGCATCCTGGAACCCAGCGCAGATCTGAGGAACTGTGACTGCTGTCATCTTCAGGCTCTGCATGGCTCTGCCATGGCCATGCTGCTGCTTGCCTGACTGTGTGCATATGCCAACCCCAAGGGAGCTATGGGCACATGTGGTACAGGGGTGACCACAGGGTCTCCAGGTTCAGCACAAACAAGGAAATGTCCCAGATAGGCCTCAGCCCTCTCCTCTTTGTCCCTGACATTTGCATCCACAGCTGTGGCTTTCTCCTCCCCATCGCACACCAGTCTCCCCGTTTCCCACCCTGTCTCTCTGTGATCCCCCCCCATTAGGAAGCAGGGGGTGATGCTTAACACTTTGATTAGTCTACAGAAGGCTGCAAAATCTCTGCACCTCCTTTCTTTTTCTCCATGCCAGGATGGTAGGTATCACTCAGCAGCCAGAGCTCCAGCAATAATTTGTTCTACTGGATTTGGATCTTCAGGCTTCAAAATGTGTCCCTAATCAGAGGCTTCCAAGACATGAAAACAGGCACGAAATACCCCCATGTGCTCCGTGTAGTCAGCCAGCCAGTAGAGCAGATGAACTTAAGGAAAACCTCCTAGCTGCCAGCAGGTCCCGCTTCCACATCTCAGCACGTGCTCATGTCCCAGCAGTGGCTGAAACTCAAGGGAGGTTGTCACTGATCGTCTTCATTGAGTGGACAAATACTTGTCTGGATTTTTTTTCCAGATTAATTCCAGGGGGATATTAAAAATGTATCCTGTGGTTCTCCATCTTCCTGTGCCACAAGAAAATCCCATTCCCTGTCTCTCTGGCTTTGGGCAATAAAGTTCCTCCTTGGAGACCAAAACTCTCTTGTTAATTTTGGCAGGAATTCAGGCTAGCTGAAGAGGCTGTTTTCATCTGTTTAACTGTGTGCAAGTATCTTCCTCCTTTCGCTAACTCTGACTGACTGCCACGTAACCAGCCCCACATGCAGGAGGCCACACAATGCAAGTGAAGGGAGCCGTAAGGCAGACATTCGATAGAGGCAGCCTAAGGGAGACCAGCTGTGGAGTGAGAAGCCCAGGTAGCTGGCATGCTTTTCTCTGGCACGCTGTGTTCACACGAGGTCTTGCCCCAGTGTGGAGCAATGGAAACAGTCCTTTCTCCATGATCTATCAGCTCCAATCGAGCCATCGAGCACTGTGATCTCTCATTGCCCCGTACCTCCTCTGCCAGGGCTTCCAGGTCCATGCCTGTGCAGTAGAAGTCTTCATTGCACATCATTCCTGCCTGTAGACCACATCCCGCAATCACATTCCTTCTGTCTCCTAGTCTTGCTGGTTTGTGTTGTACTCACTCAAAGTCACTGGGCTGTATGTAGTTCAGTGACCTGGTGTCTCGTGCACAGAGATAACACATCCAGTGGATGTTTCCAGCTTTCTTCTTGGCACTGTGGTCTTTGGAGAGAGCTTCTTGCGCTCGTGTGTCCCGGGGAGGCGTGCACCAGATCAGACTTGACAGCGCTGGGAATTTAATTCCAGCAACCAGAGACAGAAATGGCAGAAGCTAGTTCAGTGTAAACACTTACAAATGTACAGAAGTGCAGCCAGGCAATAGCTAGACAAATGGAGAACTTGTTTGGATTGACTGTCTGCCCGAGACACTGATTGTTAGTAGAGTCTGGATACGTCCGGATGTCTCTGTTGACTGCTGCTTTCATGTTTGGTACGTGTTTGTGTGTGGAAAGACATCAGAGAAGGAGAAGAATCGGAGGCAGGCGTATGTCCGAGCAAACCTGTCATGACCAATCCCCACTATTTTGTGTGTTTTGTCCAGCATCAGGAAAGCCAAGGCACTTGAATGCTTTGTCTGCATCCTAAGGAGTTCAGAATTAAGGTAGGGGTGAGGTTGACCTGGCCAGGACTCCGTGTAGTGGGTGTTGCATTAGTCTCAGAGGTTTCCTTAGTCTCTGCTCAGGCCTTTGGCTGCCTGGTTTGCTGCCGGGAGAGCGTATATTGTTAAGCCACATAAGAGAGGTGGGCACAAAGATGGATATTCAAGCAGGCTATGGAAGTCACTAGGAGATTGCTGTTGTTCATGTAAGTGAGAGCTGAAGATGGGACCCCCAGGATGTGTCAGAGACAGCCCTGGGAGAAGAGGGAGAGCTGAGAGCTTGCTCCATGAGCTGTTGGGGCAAAAGCTGTCACCTAACCCATGAAAAAAAGAGATGAGCCAGAGGCAGAGCCATGGAGGGTGGCAGGACACCTGCGTGCTATCATGTGGCTGCAGTCCTTCAGCTCCAGCTGAAGATGGCTGGATGAAATGTGCTGCATTGCAAGATAGGATAAATCAGATGGAGATATCTAATGACCCTCCTGGGTCTGTAGTACTCAGAGGAGGCAGAGAAGCACTGAAAAGCTAGAACAGCTACCTGAAAGGTAAAACTTGGAGAAGACTGATAGTAGTAAAAGGGAATTGGAGGATGAGGGAGCAGCTGAAGTAGAGACACTTGGGCGTGGCTGGGAGGAAACTCAAGGACCGGCAGGGTGTTTGAGCAGCGCTGGTGAGAAAGCTGCACTGAAGCAATGTCCTGTCCCACAGCAAGCTCAGGATGTGGGGCTAGTCGCAGGCATACTGCTGGGAAGAGCTACTCCTGCTTCCCTGCCAGGCCATATCCTATTTCAGGGCATACAGTGGTCTGTGGAGAAGAACATGCTGGTACAAGAGATGGCCTGTGGGAGCTAAAACCAACAAGACCCAAGCTGCAGGTTGACACAGACCCCAGAGCAGGTGTGGGTTTGGACACTGGTTCCCCTGAAGGCTTGGTCCTTCTCAGGCATGTGGGGATAAAGAAGATTAGTAGCAGAGTTCCAGCCCTCCTCTTCCACCTCCTCCCTGCCCCTGAGACCACACACATCTGTGCCAGCATGCTCCAGGACAAGCCCATGCTGGTGATGGGCACCGTCTATGGTGCTGCCCAGGAGCTACAAATCTCACCTTTCTGTGTGGGTTCAGGGGACTTCCTGGGTACAGCAGTAAACGTATGACTTTCAGGTCCTGGTTTTTCAGTGCCCCCTGACCTGATGCAGTCAGCCTGAGCATGGTCTGGGCTGCGTACCTGCCAGTTGTGCTCACTGCAGATCTTCCTGGGCTGCTTTCTCTCCTCCTGCCTATGGGTTTTAGCTGCATTAAGAAACAAGTCTTTGAAGGCTATTGTTTTGTTTTTATTCCCACTCCCCGTGTTTTTTCAAGTTTTTTTTTTTGTCCTAGAGAAAAGTCTGAGTTTCACTGGAAAGTTGGATCTTGTAATGTCTGGCTTGGCGTCCGCAGCACTCCCCAAACAGACCTCCCACCGCGAGAGGGGTGGCAGCTCACCCATGGAGCCGTCATCATCAGAAACACTGAGCGTCTCCCCTGTGCTGCGCCTGCCGGCGCTGAAGCAGCCAGAGGAAGCCCCTTGAAAATCAACCGCCTGGCCTGCTCTTGTGATCAGACTGGGGAGGATACAGGGAAAAAAGCCCTGGAAAGATGGGAAGGAGGCTACAGAGGGGGCTGGTTCTGCTACCGCTACACCACGTGCCACTGGGGGTCTGTCTGGGGCAGTAAAGAAGGGCTGAAGTGGGGAAAGAGGCTGAAACCTCTGCTAGGTTGTGGCAGTACCACAGAGAGCAATGCTTTACTGGGGAAGCACAGCATTTTCAGGACTGCCTTGTTCTGCAGAGTGCTTATTTTGCCCATCATTCAAGTGCAGCATCATGGTATCAGCACATAGCAGCAGTGTTGCAAAAGTGGAGTTTTTTTAGGTACAGGTAAGTGTTGTCCCAGATAAAAGCTACTGTGGGAGCAGTATGAGGTTCTCTCTGTTGAAACAACCCCAAACACCAGAGTCTTTTTCTTTGAAGCATGTTTTTCACTTTGAAGATCTTTATTGACCATAAGTTGAGCAGAGGGCTTAGTTTTGCATTGCACATTGGCACTGGTGCATGCCCTCCCCACCCCTGCTACCATAGCATTTTTGGGGACATTGGAGGAAAGCTTGCTGGAGCCTGCCTACCACAGACAACCTGGAGGAGAGCAGGCATGACAGATCTGGACTGAAGGATTTGTGTCCCTTCCATCTCATCCATTCTGGCTGGGAACTCAGCTCATCCCCACAGCCACTGCCCTGCCTACTTCTTGGTCTGGTATCTCCAGTACATCCTCTCTCAGGAGGCTGCTGTGGGGTCCAGGCTCCTCTGCTCTTCTGCCAGCAAGTTCAGCAGCTGAGATGCTCTCTGCAGCAGGGTCTGATCTTCTCTGCTTCACGCTAAACCAGTGTGAGGTTTGACTCGCCCAGCACCCCACCCCTCCAGATGCCATGAGATCAGGAACTCTGTCTCCTTTCATCTCCCACGTGCTGTAAAACCCAGGTCAAGAAGAGGCACCACAGCCACTTTCCTGACTGCATGCTCTGTGCCCACTGCAGGCATGGGGAGATGCCCAGCATCCCTCCAGGGTGGTGTTTCTTCTACGGAGCTAATGCAGGGTCTCCAGAAATGTCTGTGAATGCTGGAAGTGGAAAAGGAGCTCAGCAAGGCAGTGTTTCTCAGAGATAATGCCTTTTGTATGATAAATGGAAAGAGTTGAAAGAAACGGGCTAGCTTTCAGCAGCCAAGCATTTCCTCACTTTTCATCTGACCACAAGCTTACCCTTTTAACAGAGTGGTTTTGGCTGGCCTAATGCAGTGTATTACCTCACCCTACAAACCTTGCCTCACTTGGGCCCTTGTGGCTACCACCACTAGAAGTGGTTTCTTTCCACTTCACCATCAGCCTGAGCCTTTTCATCCTGTCTTCAGTGCCTGGGGTATCAGGGCCCTTAGGTGAAGCTTCCTCTCCTGGGAAGTGATGGAAAACTAGCCTAGCTGCTTCAATCATCCTGCTAGGCTGCAAAATCCCTCTGTCCAATTTCCATGCATTCATTTCCCTTCTTATTCTCCTCTGCTCCAGTATTGTTCTAGCTGGGGACCAAGGTGCTGCTGGGAGTCCTGGGCTGTGGTTGCTTCATGCTCACCTCCTTTTTGGGTCTGTGAGCTTGCCACACATACATACTCCTTTGTGTGAGCCCTGCTCCGCCGTGGGTGCCCAGTGTCTGTAGAGCTTGCAGAAAGCAGCACCACCGAGTGGGATGAAGCAGAGCTGGAGGGAGCAATGAGGAGAGCCAAGGATGAGTCCCAGTGCACAGGTACCTGGTGAGCACATAGCTTTGGCACAGTGCCTACAGGGCTAAAGTACCCCCAAGGACGGGGTGCTGAAATCGAACCCCTGAATCAGGAGTCAGAGCTCCCTTCTCTCAGCAAGCATAAAATCCCTCTGCCTGACAGATGCAGCTCAGCTGCTCCATCCCCAGCCTCAGGCACTGGGACGACCCCTTCCTGAGGAGAGTGTAGACAGACAAACAGACACAGGAGGCTGGGACCTCTCTGGCTGTGGATGCTGGCAGGTTTCTGCCCTCTCTGATGGGCTTTTCCCTTTGCTGGGTTTCAGAGGAATAGCCTCCAAAGCCATTCTCCCGCTGCTAGCTGCTAGCAGCTACATGGGAGAGAGTGGATGCTGATCCCCTTTGCAGGAAACTCGGATGTCCTGGGCTGGTTTTTCAGAGGATTTTGGCCATCTCCACTGTAGTTCGGCAACATAAGAACTCGTGGAAGGAAATGGTCCTCTGCTTGAGTAACCAAGTACAAAGCTGGGAGTTAATAGCTTACATCCTACTGCAGCCTCACACTGTCTTCCCTTGCGGCCAGGTCCTGGCAGAAAGAGAGCAGCCTCCATCCAGTACTTCAGAAACTGTCTTCGTTACCCTTGGTACAGAGAGGTCTGCTCGCATTTCATTACAGTTATTCTTTCCAGGGAACACAGGTTTCTTTGCAAAATTAAGGCATTTGTCCGCAGCCTCACAAGTGATTTGCTGCAGTAACAGGCTGCAGGTTTCTGCAGGCTGAGTGCTGAGGTGGCACAAGCCCTGCACGCTCACCCCCATCACTGGTATTTTTTGCCTTGCCCTCTCCCCAGCAGCATCTGGCAGAGGGATGGCGCAGGATCTGTTTCTCCACACAGGCTTTTCAGAGAGGGAGTGGGGCTCTGACACATGTCGTCGCTGTTTGATCTCTGGCATGCTTGGCTCCCCTTTGGAGGGCTCACACATAACAATACTGCTTCATTTCAGCATCTGTTATCACATCGTGCTGAAGCTGACAGATGCTTCCAAGCACAGTTAATGTCTGTCAGCAGCCCTGAGCCCACAGGCTGTGGTGTGAGAGGACCTGGAATCCCACTGGGGCACTGAGCCTGGAGTCTGTGAGCCAGAGGTTGCTTTACCCTTCCCAGGAGGTTGGCAAGTTTCAGTATCACCAGCACACCTCTTACCCCTAGCATCCAGGTATCAGACTGGGGAGGAAATGGGAAAAAAGCCCTGGAAATACAGGAAGGAGGCTACAGAGGGGGCTGATTCTGCCACTGCTACACCACATGCCACTGGGAGTCTGTCTGGTGCAGCAAAGAAGGGCTGCCCACAATTCATGACTGAGCTTTTGAAGGGCATGAATAGATTTTTTTTGTCTCAGTCATTCACCCAGCTGCTAACGATCTCTCTGCACTCAGAGTACTTTGTAGCTTCATTTAATATACCTGGGAAAAACAGGCTTTCTATTCTTCTAGGTACAGGCTGGTGAATGACTTGTTCTCCTGTCTTTTATTTCCCAAGCACATTTATCCTAGGAGGCTGGTCCCTAACTTTTGCCTCTCAGGAAGCGTCCTAGAATGGCTTTAAGCTGCATTACAGGATCAGAGGACCAGGACAAAGAGTCATGGATATGTGTTCCCTGCCTCCAGCACATCGTTTGTGTTCTTAACATTTGCATCCTCTTTCTGACCATCTCCTGCTGCGAGGATGGTCTCAATTTGTCCCTGGTTCTCAAAAGCTGCAGTGTGTTAGGGTTCTGCCAGATCCTTACTAGTGCTATTGCCACGGAGGGCTTTCCACGTATGACACCAGGGTGTGAGCTACTGATGCCAAACAGGAGGAACTGGAATGTTGGGAATACAGCTGGACAGGAACTTAGCTGTTACACACACTTCTTGTTTCCAAATGTACAGTCCAGAAAATGAAAAAGAAACCCCACCCTGGGAAAATCCAATCTTTAGGCAAAGCACCCTTCTTCCTACCCCACCCTGCGCTTACTCACTTCCCAGTGCATCACCTCCTGTGTTCCCTTTCGCTTGCTCCGGAACACAGTGCCTAAATTTGACCTCCTTGGAATTTATTGGAAATATTTTGCTTACCTTTAAAAAATTGGGAGAGATTTAATTGTGGAGGTTACAGGCTATTTTGAAACCCACAAAACTATTTTAAGCAGAAACTTGAAATTGTTTCTTTAGAGAATGATTGGGGCAGGAGATCACATGCAGTAAAAAACAGGGAAATGTAATAAACAGGCCTTGGGCTATTGCTTCAGCATCTTGTCGAGGACCTCTGTCATTGCTCTCACTCTGATGCTCCTTGCCGTATGGCACTTGGCTATCCAAGCTGGCCCAGGAGGAGCCAAGGTGACATAGTGATAGATATGAAGCACAGGCAGCACCTCTGGGTCACCAGGTTGGCACTTGCCAACCAGCAGGAGACACTGCTTGGGAAATGTGTTTGCTTCTATCTTCCCCTCTGCTGTGGGAGTCGTCAGAGGCCCATCCAAGGCAGACTACAACCCTTTCGCCTCTGCAAGGAGGGAAGGGAGAAGGTAGAATGCTGATGGCTTGCTCTACTGCTGACATCCCACACTGTTTGCTTTCTTTCCAGCACACCCTGTGATTGAGAATGGGCAGGTGGAGTGTCCCCAGGGATACAAGAGGTTGAACCGGAGCCACTGTCAAGGTAAGGATGCTGTTTACATATCTCTCTGTCCTTCCCACATCCACTGTCAGAGTTGTAAGTGTCTACACAAGTAGAACAGAATTATCTAGCTCCCTGATACAGATCTGCAAAGAACATGACTTATAAAAATCTCTGTACTTTCATCACGGGTGAAAGAAAACCAGGTAACACTGGGCTGCATGGCTCAGCTGTTAAGCATAGTCAGCGCATAGTGGGGCCAGCACAAGAAAACTCACCTGTTAAATCCTACCAAGCAGCTAAGGACATATGTTGCTGCTCTGCTTAGGGTTGAGTGTAAAAACAGTTCTCCCATAGTCTGAAGTGACAGAGATTCTGTTGCATTAAAACGTTTAGGAAGGTTGTCAGCTTGTTCCGTTGTTCATTTACGAGTGGTAGAGTGCCATCAGAGCAATTCCTTCTGTTCTGAGTGTGTCACTTGTCCAGGCTGCCAGGCTGCCCTGCCTGTTCCACGCTGATGGGGTCTGTCCATTTCTCACTCCCGTGGTCCCTCAGTTCCACATGAGGAAGGTGCCATCTCTTCACTTTTCTCACTGATTAATGTTTTTGGGCATCTCTTGGACCTGCAGTGCTTATGTTTTTCTGTGCTCTGAAGTGGAACTTTCTGCTTCTCTTCTTGTGATTCATGATAAGCTGAGAGGTGTCATCTTGAAGATACAGCCTGGAGCCTGGGAACCGGCCATGCACATCCAGGGCTGGCAATCCAATGACTCATCTCTTTTAAGCATGGTGAATTTCCACCATGCTTAATTAATTAATGATTCAGCCTCCCCACATCATCCTGGGGGAGAACTTTCAACAACACAACAGCTTCTATTCTTGGTGCTCAGATCTCATCCCTTATGTGGCCAGAGACAGTGCTATGGGCGTGAGGAGCTACCTGGAGACATCAAACAGGAGTCGGCAGAGCAGAGCAGCTGAAGGGACGCAGTGTCAGCAAGCAGAGACCTGCAGCATGTGCTCTAGATTTGTGTTCCCTCTGGAGCAGAGAGAGGCTCATAGGAGCAGAGGGAGCTGGCAATGTGGACTTGGCTAGGAAGCTGGTTTTGCACTGGAAAATTGCACTGGAAAAAAGCGTGAACCAGAGTTGTGCCTCTGTGTGCTCTTTCATAAGTTGGGCTAGTGAAGTACCATTCTACAAATACTCTGCTGACCCAAGGTGCTTTTCCCATCTCTGCTGTTGCAGCGGGATGTGTGTTAGGAAGCCCAGCACTGCACTTCAGGGTCCAGAGTGAGCAATTTGGCTGATAGACTATGGGAGAGGCTTTCTTTTGCCAGCCCAGGTAGGAGGGGAGCCAAGGGGCTGGATGTGGGCTGATGTTTCCTGAGACCAATGGCTGTAGGAGGTGAGCTGAGCTGGAAAGGAGCTGAGGTCTGGCTTTGCAGGCTGACATCAAAGCACAGATGAATGACTGGAGAAGGGCCCTGGCAGAAGCCCACTTTGCTCTGTATGGACAGAAAGGGCTGCCTCTGGTGTCTTCCAGCAAAGAAATGGCTCATTTCTGCCAGATCTCCTTTCCTTTCCTCGCCTGCATTCCATTGAGCAGGAACAAGGCTGCAATGAGTTTGAGTTGAGAGGAGTCCTTGGCAAACGCAGCCAGGGAATCTCCCAGGGCTGCTGGGACCAGCAAGAAGGATGGCACTGGAAGGGGTAATGTGCTTGCTAGATTTGAGGCAAAGACTGTCTTGGAGGCTCAGTGGTAGGGAGGTGTGCAAGCGATCACTGCACAGGACACACACTAGCACCGCAGTATCTGTATATGCTTGGTGTCTGCTGCTGACTGAAGTCCTTTCTGCTCACCAAGCACCAGGAACTGGCCTGCACCTTTCCACCACAGGCACCTGTCTCAGTGTGGCTCTTTCTTTGGAGCACCAGCAGGCTTGTGTGGGGTGGGAAGAAACATCTGAGACGGAACATGGATCTTGGTATGTGGTCCCTGAGGCCTCTTCTTGTGAGCTAGTCATCCCTGGCATGCTGCAGGAGGTAGGAGTGCATGGCCCTGAGCACATCAGCCTGCTCCTGTTCCCTGTGGGGATTTCCACTGTGTGTGAGTCCTCTGCTACCAACAGAATAGATGGGGTTGGACTGAGGCTGAGATGTACGTGGCCCAATTTTAAATTAAGCTCATAAAGCCCAGCCCTTGGTGCTTGTTTGTTTTGTGCTCTCATTGCTCTAATGCCTTCAATCCCTTTGCTTACGTAGAGACCAAACTCTTGTCCAGTTGGTGTGTTGGAATGATGTGTGCTCTGATCATGGCAGGGAGTGACAAGGATGAGCCCTGAGGCTCCTCTGGAGAGACAAGCCTCTTCTCTGAGTGGGGTTCTCAGCACATTTGGGGGCTGGCCATTGGTTGTTCTCATGAACTCTGTCCTGTGCTTGGTATGGAGCAGGAAACTATTACATTACTCAGCCAAATCTCACTGCTCCCTGGTTTGCTGCACATCCCTGTGTCACTGGTAGTTCCAACTGACTGAAAATCATGGCCTGGTCTTGATGGCCCCTATGTGTCTCTACCGTTTATGGGACAGCCAGTGGGGTGAACAGCGGGGTTTAAGAGCACAGGACTGGGGAGGACCTCTCAGGTCACTGCGTCTGCATTCCAGCTGTCATTGGCAGCTTTGTGACATCTTCACTTCCACCAAGCAGTAATGTTTGAGCTCTGAGGAAAAAGGTAGTGCTGGGAAAGCCATTCCTAAGCCTACCTGCCCTCAGTCAGGCTCTTCCACTATCTCCATTCTTCTGAATGTTCCAGCAGCCCATCTCTGCACCCCTTTCTTACACCTTGAGACAGTCTCTAGAATGCAACTCAGTGCTTTCACAACACCTGAAGTCTCACCAGTGCCTTCTATGCTGGCACTGGGACTGCCATTGTCTTTGGAAAGTGTTTGATGTGATGCTGCCTAACATCACATTGACATTTCTTGGTCTTGGCAGCTCACAGCCGCCCTATGAGCAGCGAGTGTTCCCATGTTCCTCTTGCTGCCTTCTTCCATCTCTTAGCTTGTAGCACATGTTCCTGTGATTTGTTCCAGGGTAGTGCTGAGGTTCATCCCACTCCTGCTGCTCCATGTTCTCATCCAGCTCTTCGTGCACTGCTTTGCCACCTGATACAGAACCTTTCAATAGCACACTGGCTTTTCTGGGCCAATCTCTTTAGTGAAGATATAAAGCTATAAAGCTAGTCCATGGGGAGGGCTTCCTCCTCACTCTTCCTCCTCCCTTCCTCCACTCTCTTCCTTAGCTCCCCCTTATGCACCTTTTGCCAGTCCTTGTCTTGTCCATCTTAGCTCATGCATTCCTACATGGTGCTGTAGGAAAGGCTTTACTGCAAGCCTGATAGGTGAGCCTGACGGTGTTTCCCTGAGATAAGCCCAGCTCCCTACCCAAAGACTGGCTCTGATGCCTGCTGAATCGGGGCAGCGCCAGAGCTTGAGGCAGGGCTTGAGCTTAGCAATTTCCTGCTGGCTCAACCTGTTCCTAGAAGGAGACACTACAGCAGTGAGCCACAGCCTGGCCCACCACCCCTGTGCCTCTGGAGGGGATAAGTCACTGCCCTCCCTGTGTGCTGGCACTGAGTTTCTCAGCAAGGGTCCTCTGCAGTGAGTGAGCGCTCTGCTGCACATGCGGGACTGCTGTTGCCACAGAGGTCCCTACCATGCTACCTGGTGCAGAGGCTGCCCTGGATACCAGCCTGGATGAGACCCCCTCGGTCTATGGCACCTGAATAGAGGGCACAGGGTACGGGATGCAGTTCACCCCTAGCTTTCTCACATCTCACCACATCTCTCATCTCTCCTCTGTCCACAGATATCAATGAGTGCTTGATGCAGGGCCTTTGCAAAGATGCCGAGTGTGTGAACACCCGTGGCAGCTTCCGCTGCACCTGCAAGCCTGGCACCATGCTGGACCCATCCCGTAGTCATTGCATCTGTAAGTGCTCCAGGGAGCTCCTTGGTCTGGGACAGGGCCCGAGCAGGAGCCCATGGCTGAGTGGAGGCTGCAGCCTGCTTTCACATCTCTTGCAAGTGTGTCTCAGTTATGCTGTCCCGCTTGTGTGCAAGATGGGTCCCCTTCGTGCATTGTTCTTCTCCATGGATATGGAAAAGAATGACCCCTAAGGAGCCTGGAGGGGACATGCCTCCAGTGTAGCAGCAGAAGACACAGCCTCCTGGGTTGAGATTGCTCCCACAGGAACTAGATTTGCTTGGGTCTGTCACTGGTGGGGCAATGGCCTGATGGCTCAAGTCTGGAAGAGGCTGTGACAGCCCCTGGGACGAGGCATCCCTTGGAACAGGCTGGGAGGCACGGGCAAAGAAAGGCCTGAGGGGGAGAGACTGAGTGTCCCCCACCCTGTCGGGGGAGCACAGTGCTTGACCTTTGTCACTGACCTTGCCATTGTGTTTCAGCGGACAAAGCTGTGTCAATGGAGCAGGGGCTGTGTTACCGCTCAGCATCTGATGGCGTGTGCTCCTTCCCCCTGTCCCACCGCATCACGCAGCAGATATGCTGCTGCAGCCGTGTTGGCAAAGGCTGGGGGAAGAACTGCGAGGAGTGCCCTGTGCCCGGCTCAGGTGAGTGTTCCCACCTTGGCTTTGCCTCTCTGGTTAGACCGGGGTTTGGGCTTGCCTGAACTTGCTGCCACTCAGAAGGCTGCAGGACCCAGAGCTGTGTGGTGCAAATGCTGGCCTGTGAGATGGGTACAACAGCCCAGGAAGCAGGCCTGGGTAATACTGGGAGGATAGGGAAGCCCCTGATGGAAAACCACTCTCTACCATAGGGAGAGCACAGCCACATCTGTGTCTGGCTTTACTTGACAATCATTTTGTCTCTTGTACCTCTGCTGGGATGAAAGTCAGGTGAGGATGAGTTTGGCACATCTCAGCATGGGGTTGGGTGGAGGGGAAAGCACTGAAACCCTCAGGACTAGAAAAAGTCTTCAGGTGGTTTATGCAGAGCATCTTGAGTGACGTGCAAAGTGCTCGGTGCTGAGGTACCAGGGACTCATTTTTATTTGCCCCCTTGCTCAGTTTATACCTTCCTGTGGCATGATCCCTTCCTAGCAACACTGACACAGGGAGAGATTTAGTTTTTGGTGTCTGGGAGTACCACCCAGTGCCTGCTGGAAGCCCACCCTGCTCTATGAGCAGATTCGTTCCGCAAAAAACATCCACCCACTGCAGCCCAGATACGTTTCCATAAGGATTAAACCCTTAGAAATCTCCAGAAAATAATAAGATGGGAGAAACTGGTACCTGCATTCACATACATGCCTGTCCATCTTCAGCTCCTTTCTTCCACTTGTGCCACCATCATGTCTGGGTGTGCTAAGCCAGGTGATCCCTGCATCAGCCTCTTCCTCTTTTCATCTAAAGCTTTGATGTGATTTTCCCTTACAGAAGCCTTCAAGGAGATTTGCCCAGCAGGACATGGCTACACCTACTCCAGCTCTGATATCCGTCTGTTGATGAGGAAGGCTGAGGCAGAAGAGCTGCCCCTCAGCTTGGAAGAGCAAGGAGAGAGCAGCAACTGGACATTGGACTGGGTGGCAAGGAGACAGCAATTGCAGGACAGCCTGCGTGGGAGCATCCTGGAGGCATTCCCCCACCCTGGCGTCTCGGCAGGAGAGGGTAGTATGGGATCTACTCCTTAAAGCTGCTCCATCTGGGCCCCTAGCAAGAGTGGGCAAAGTCACAGCTCCTGCATGCCCCCGTGGGTGGACTTGTAGCTGTTAAAGGCTTTCTACATCTGTATGAATATGCAAGGTGCTCTTCAGCCCTACTGGAGTTCCTGGGGCATGAGACACCAATTCTTCAAGCCTTTGGAGAGGAGGTCGAGTGTTTCAGGCTCCTGTAACTGCATCTTTGCAGTTGGTGGCGGCTGGCCAAGCTGCTTCCACTGGGACCCCAGGCCTGTGTGGCAGCCCTGGCACTGCAGTCCTTGTGCTTCTGTCCAGCTCAGCTGGAGGGATGTGTGACCAACTGCTTGTGCCAGCACCTGCTGAAGCGAAAGCTCCTGGGGTCTGTGCAGTGCCCAGAGAGGGGTCTGGCTGTGTTGGCTTCAAAAACAAGCTCGATTGTTGTTGCAGGAGCGGTAGGGACTTAGAGATGGGGTGAAGGTGGGGCAGCTGGGGTTTGGGGAGGATGCCTGCTTGCCTTGTCTGTACTCACTGTGCACTGTTTCACTTTCCAGGTGAAGTTTCTTCTGCTGCACAGGTGAGAAAAGTTTGTCTGCTACAATCATGGCAACTAGATGGGCAGGAAGGGGGATGTCATACAAATGAGGTGTGAAATTTGGTAAGAGAGAGCACTAAAGAGAGGAAGTAGCTGCTGCCAGAGGCAACATCATACGAACTGCAAACCCTGTCACCTTGGCTGAGTTGTTGTGGCTGAAGGCCATTTGCCCTTCCTGAGAGGCCACTAGCTCAAACAGCTGGAGCCAAGACCTCTGCTGCACTAGCTCGTGGTGAGTGTTGACTCCAGCTGGTGCTTGCTGGGCAGAGGTAGCAGCCCTGGCTGAGGCTGGAGCTGGCTGAGGTGTGGGTGCTCACTTGCTGCTGGCTGATGGGCAGCAAGAGGAGCAGCAGCTGTCCTCAGCCCTCCAGAGCAGCAAGTGACAGTGGCGGTATTTCCTGTGCCACCTTGCAGGGATGCCTGCCTGGTAGCAGTGCCTTGGGTCTCACCTGCGTGGCTTGCTGGTATGGCCCCTCTGTGGGTAGCCCCTGGGCACGGCCAGGAGCTGTGTTTTGCTCAGGACAGTGTGCTCAGGACAGAGTGGCTTTGGCAGCTTCTCCTCCCAGGCCATTGTCTTGGGGAGTGAGAGGATCTAGGAGGTGGGTGGGAAAACGTCTCAGGGATGCTGCATGCCAGCTACAGTCCTATGTTTTTGTCCCTCAGGGTGTTACTGATGCCATTGCAGAGCCTGCCATGCGCAGAGGTGAGTGCCCAACTGGCAGGAGGGCAGGGTGCTCTTGGGGAGGAGCACAGGGCCGTGAGGAGGGAGGAGAGCAGAGGCTGAGCTGCCTCTTCTGCACAGCAGACCCCAGCGCTGAGCAGGACAGGCTTCTGGCTGGGCTGGCCTCAGGCGGCATGGGGGACCGCCGTCACACTGGGGTGGCTGATGTGTGGCTGTAGAGGTGTGTGGAGGTGGTGGATCTCCAGCGATGTGAAGGAGGCTGTGTTAAATAACTAGATAATGAGGTTGCTGCAGCCACCCTGTGGCCCCTTCGAGTATGCTGTGTTGGGGCAGTGGTTGCAGGGACACCCAGCACAGGCAAGCCTTGGGCAGGCACCTCTCTCTGGGATTGAAAGCTGGACCTCACCTCTCTACTTCTTCTTCCTCAGCAGATGAAGAGGAGTCCTGGCATGGTCCTCACCAGTCTGGCCCCACCACCACCTGGGATGCTGCTGCTCCAACACAGATGCCAGCACAGGGCTCAGGTGTGTATCCACTGCTCTCAGGGTCTTTCCTTCTCTCTGCCTGTCACTATGGGGGAGTTATGCCCTAAGCTCTGTCCAGGGTTTCTCCCCTTTGCCCAGCCTGCTTCTCTTCCCATATGACTCCCTCGACTTCCCAAAGAAAAGCTCCTGCCCTGCCACCCTGAGGTGATGTCCCAACCTGGTCGTGGCTGCTGCCAGCCAGGGAAAGCCGGGTGGCTGTGTGGAGGCACGAGTGCACTCCCGTACAGGAGCAAAGTGTTTTGGTTTTCTGTGCCCTTCCCCACCTGCAGCTTGTTTGTCCAGTGCAGCAGTGGCTGCGGGGCGAGGGGATCACGCGCTCGCTCCGGTGGCTTTGGCCCTGTTCCCTGGCAGTGCAAGCTGACTCATCGGGAAGGGGGAGCGCGAGGGGAGGCATGTGGCTCCCAGGGCAGCTTGTTTACTGTGCTGGAAACAAGGATGCTGTTGTTCCAGAGTTGCTTAAGTGTCTGGGAGTGCGGCCCCTGCCCTCCGCCGGGGGCTGGAGCACCTTGGGGAGCAGGCCTGGCAGAGGCACCTTGCTGAGGAATGCATCTTCCTCAGTAGCCTTTTGTTTGGGGTTGGACTGTCCACAGACACACACACACACACACACACACACACACCCCCGACCCGGCTCAGTGACAAGGGGGGTGTGGTGCCTCGCTGCCCCACCTTTGCCACCTGCACTCCATGGCAGTGGCGGGGAGCCCTGCTGTCACCCCAAACCCAGCCCCCTATAGGCTCAGCTGCCAGCTCTCCTCCAAGGCATGGGGCTAGCAGGCTTCCTCACCACCTTCTTGTGGGGCCAAGGCGCAAGTAAGCAACGCAGGGGACATGGGCATCCCAGATATTCTCAGCCCAAATGAGATGGCAGGGTCTGCCATGTCCTCCCTGCAGCCCTTTCAGTGCAGGCTGCCTGAAGCTGTAGAGAGGAGCAGGCTCAGCATCACTCTCCAAGATGTTGAAAAACAGCCTCCCCAGAGGCTGTTTGCGACAGAATGCAGACACTAGAATCCATGCACCCTTCTCATGCTGCCACCAACCCCATGCTCTCTCCTCCCAGAGGCTGGCAGCTGTGCCTCTTCACCTCTGTCCTGTGGAGCCGGCGCTTGTGTGCTCACCCCAGAAGGATACAGATGCTTGTGCCACCCTGGCTACATGCTGGACCCCAGCCGCCACCACTGCATCGGTAGGTTGGCACCTCCTCTGCCTGATGGGCCTTAATGGACCATTCAGTCCTTCAGGCTCCTGTGGGAAGGTTTCCTTGCAGCTCTGCTGAGCCCCTGGCCACCTGCTGCACAGCAGAGCTGGCAGGGGGCTGGCAGGGGGCTGTGAGTGGTGAGTTTCTGTCTTCCATACTTGTACATCCTTGGGTACAGATGAAGATGAATGCCTGAAAGATCCGTGTGCTGGAAAAGGTCACTGCATCAACAGCGTGGGATCCTATTTGTGCTTCTGCTACTCTGGGTACACTCGGGTTGTCTCAGAGGGCAAGCAGAGCTGTGAGGGTAAGTGTTGTCTGCTTGGCACAGGGCTGCCACCTCCCCAGGGTGTCCCCAGTCTTCTGCTGTTACCTTCTCTCATACATGTGCACACACACATGCACACACACGTGCACACCTGCACACCCTCCCACCCTGCAGGCCTGCCCTTGGACAGCCTGATCCTTGGGGATCACTCTCTCCTGCTCACCCAAGGACAGGACCTTGCCCATGATGATCTGGGCAGGAGCCTGTGATGCCAGCGCTGATCGTTGTTTCAAGGGGATGCTAGGACCGATGGGGGATGGAGGAGAGCCCTGGCATGGGTTCCCGGGGCAAAGCCTGCTGCAGGTGGAGCAGCACCTCTCCTGCACCCAGCCTTCCCAGTGCTGGAGCGGGAAGACTTCAGGACTCTCTCCCTGCCTGTTGCCAGATCGAGATGAATGTGAGCAGCCCTCTATCTGCCGAGGACAGCAATGCATCAACACCCCTGGCTCTTACCGCTGCGAGTGCAAGGAGGGCTTTGCCACGGGACACAGAGGACAGTGTGAAGGTGAAGCTTGCTGCGCCCTGTTCCCCTGCCCTTTCAACCCACCCTGTGCAGGGCTGAACACCTTCTTTCCACATCGGTGTGTGTCTTCTCCTGTAAGGGAGGAAGGACACCCCCACATTTGTCAGCCCTGTGCCATCCCTCAGGGCTGGCTGTCCTCTCCTCTGCCTTTAGAGGGGACAAGCTTTCCTGGGCACAGAGGGGTAGCTCTCCCAAAATCCTCTCCCGTCTCCCCAGGGAGATCCCCCCACAACCAGCCCATGACAGCTTTCCATTCTGGGAGGAGATGCCCGTCCATTTTCATGCCACCTTGACTCTGCGTCACCAGACCTTCGTGCTAGCAAGCAGACTGCAGGGAGAGCAGGCTGCCTCAGGCCACGTGGCCCCACAGCATCCCACTCGAATGGCATGACCTGGCCCTGATCATTCAACAATGTGCCTGATCAAAGATTCCCCCTTCTCAGTAGCTCATCTCAGAATGGGAGACTATTTTAGGAGGCAGGACAGGAAACAGGGCATGCACAGAATGCTGCTCCCCCTGCACGGCCTCCACAAAGCACTTGACTTAAGGACTTCCTGAACTGGAGGCTGCATCACAGTCATAGTTATGAAAGTTCTTGATGAAACAGCCCTGCACAGATGTTCTCTGATCCCTCTCTCTGCCCATGCACATTTCTGGTCTTGGCAACATCCTGCAGCAATGAGTTTTGCTCTGGATTATGTCAGCCCTTAGGTGTGGGTGTAGGATCCTGACTGATAAGTGGGACTACAAGAAATGTTACCCGAGCCGTGGGAAACTTGTCTCACCTCCTTTTGAGCATCACTGTCCCCCAAAAGGGGACTGAGGATTCAGCTGAATGGAACATCATGGAGAAGGCTGCACTGTTTGCCTTTGGGAGCCTGACAGGAGTGTATTTCTTGGCAGATGTCAACGAGTGCGTGGATCCCAGCCCTTGCCCCAGCGGGAAGTGTGTCAATACGCTGGGATCCTACAACTGTGTCAGCTGCGGGGACGGCTACCAGGCCAGGAATGGGAGATGTATTGGTGAGGAGCTCGGGCTGTCTTTGGACAGCACCCCATGGCAGTGCTCTCTGCAAGCCGCAGAAGGAGCAGGGGCACAGGCAGCAGCCTTTTCCTGTGGGCAGCCAGCCTGCATGGCTGGGTCACAGCACCCTCGTGGCTTGGGTGGTGGGGACAGCCCTGAGCACCCTCCCATGCCATGTTGCCTTCTGTTGTGTCACGCAGATGTGGATGAGTGCCTTGTGGAGGGGACTTGTGCTCACGGACGGTGTGTCAACCTGGATGGCTCCTTCCGCTGTTCCTGCTACCACGGTTATGAGGTGGCACCTGACAAGAAGAGCTGCCAAGGTACCAGGGAGCCGTGGGTCCAGACCATCTGAAGAGTCACGCACTCAGTCCACAGGTTTCCTTAGGCTCTTCCTGAGGGCTCTGCCAGGGTCCTAGCCACCATGTTGGCTGGTTCTCTCAACATATCTGCTACCAGACATGGTTACTCCACATGCTTCCCACTCATCCCACTCTCCCTCATGTGCCTATGCAGACATCGATGAGTGCACATCTCAGGCTGCCTGTCCCTCTGGACTCTGCCTCAACACCGAGGGCTCCTACTCCTGCATGGCTTGTGATGCTGGCTACACCGTCTCCAGAGATGGCAGCACATGTGAAGGTATCCCTTTCCCGGGGACAGAGGAATGGGTGCTGGAGGAAAGAGACATTGCCATAGCTGGGTTGTTGGTGGCGCCTGGGGACTTCTTTAGCCTCAGGATCCTCCTCCAGCTCTTTACCTCTCTGATCAGCAGAAAGCAGAGGGGGAGGGATGCAAGCTGAGGTTGCCTGTAGCAACAGGAAGGTGGTCTTCCTCACACAGGAAAGAAATGGGGCAGAAGGACCTACTGATGAGAACCCTGGACTAATGATGACCTGGGGAATGCTGACACAGGTCAGAGCATGGGAGGCCTGGAAGCATGAGCAGAGAGGAGTTGTGTGTGGTTCAGTTCAGAACTGTGCACCTGGGAGCACATGCCCCAAATGCAGGTCCTCAACAGAGGGAGAAACCTTGAGGCCACAGCCAGTGGATAGACTGTGGGCACCCAGGTTTCATCATTTTTTCCCAGCCCCTAATGTAACTTGGACGTGTTTAAAGAGGAAAGTGTAGCAAGGCCTCTGCTGTGCCAGGTATGTGTGGCAGAGAGTTAATTCCAGCATCGATCTGTGCTGCTTGCATTGCTGAGACGTGAGAACTCTGTCCCAGCCTTACAGCCTGATTGCCCTTCACAGGCAGGGAAACTCCCTCCCTGGTGGCTGCCCCCAGGAGACATCCTGAGCTTGAGATGGCTTGATGCAGATTTCCTGTTTAGTGCAAGGGAAGGGAGAGGGCAGAGCTGTCAAAGGTACTTGTTTAAGGATTGGCCATGTGCTGTGAATTTCTCTCTGGAGCACAGCAGAGCTCTGCAGCCTGCACATAGCTGGCAAGCAGAAGACACTACTCTTGGAAGATTCCCCTGCATAGGGGCCTCCAATAGAAGAGGAGAGGGAGGCTTTCCTCACTGTATTTTCCTCTGTTTTGGTGTCTGGGAACGTCAGTGTGAAATTAGTTTATTTTCCATGTGATTTTTGTGTGCAGTGGAAGGACCATTGTTTGATCCCTTCCATCTGCCCTTCCCCTTTCCCAAGACTCCACATGAGCCCCTTCTCAGCCACCTTGCCCCAGCTGTGTCACAAGGACACCTTATCAGGGTTCGATACTGTCTGGGTCACACTGACCCAAACACTGATGGCAGGATGGCATGTTCTTTCCTGCTCTGGCTGATGTCCTTGTCAGTGGATCTGAGCTTCATATTTGAAAAAATGATAAGGGTTTCATGGTACTTTTGTGATAAATAAACTAGGTTATGGTTCATCTCCAGAAGGATTCAAGAGCATTGCTATTTGCAACCCTTTGAGATTGAAGAGCTCAGAACCGTCCCCTGAGGTGGTAGGGAGTGATGCTCATTTATGGTTGTGGCATGATCAGTGCCCTGCAAAGAAGAAGAGAAGGTCCCTGCCCTGCCCACAGGAGCTGCTAGTCTCAGTGCTTTACCTCTTGGCAGGAGAGAAGAGGAGGGCAGAGCCTGGCTTCCTGCACACCAGCCCATCCTTCTGGTTAGCAGCATCCTTCAGTGCCCCCCAGCCTCATGAGCCTGCAGGCAGTGGCAGACTGCTGGCATCTGGCAGCCTCTGTCCTCTGCTGTGAGCAAAATCCTCAATAGTGCCAGCAGACTCTGGCCAAGGCCTGGAGGAGTTGGGTGGGAGAGGGTTTGTGTGGAGCTCTGCAGCTGGGTAAGAGCTGATGTAGGCCCCCATCCAGCTTTGCCAGGAGAAGGACATTGTTTGCAAGCCTGGCGGGTAGGAAGGTGGAGCTGCAGAAGGTATGGCTGGTGCTGGGTTACTTTGCTGATGTTTGCTCTTGTGCAGTTGGCTGAAGAGAGAGTTTGTCAGCAACTGTGACTCTGCACTGGCCTCTTGGTGGTTATGGTACCCAGTGCAGAGCTCTGCCGGAAATGGACACTAGGGTTAACAGTATCCCTGTGCTTACAGAGTCACAGAATGGCTGAGGTTGAAAGGGACCTACTCAAGCAGGACCACCTAGAGCTGGTTGCCTAGGACCATGTCCAGATGGCTTTTGAATATCTCCAAGGAGGGAGACTCCTTGACCACTTTGGGCAACCTGTGCGAGTACTCAGTAACCTTCACAGTAAAAATGTGTTCCCTCATGTTCAAGTGGGACATCCTGTGTTTCAGTTTGTCCCCATTTCCTCTGGTCCTGTCTCTGGGCACCACTGACTTGATGCTGGGATCCAGTTTATCCTGGTCCCTGTGATGGAGAGAAGTGAAGGGTCTGGGCTGAATCCTCACATCCGTGTAACAGGGAGTCTCTGCCATCATCTTGCTGTGACAGGATGATGTGGGAGAGCAGCTCAAACCCAACTTGCAGGCCAGCAGCTGGGTGATAGCTTCTCTGGGCAGGGATATTCTCTAGTGGTGGCAAGAGCTGTGGTCTCACTATGTGCTGTGTCCTTTCTGGCAGATATGGATGAGTGTGAGGACCCTGCTGTTCGGTGCCTGGGGGGAGAGTGCAGGAACACCCCGGGCTCCTACGAGTGCCACTGCCAGGCTGGTTTGGAGCTCATCAATGGCACCGTGTGCACAGGTACAAACCCCATCCCTTCAGCCCTCTGAGCCTCCCTATGGATCCTCCTTCTTTCTTGTCAGGGAGGATGCTAGGGGCAAGGCAGGTGATGCCAAATGCATGGCACATCTGTAAGGTTGTAGCCAAATGCCAGATCACCATGGACAGGGAAGATCTCTGTCTCCATGGCGAGAAAACTAGGGTCCAGGTGCCCTGCGAGAGCTGCCTGTTAGAGACTGGGGAGAGGGAATCCATGTGGCTTTGCTGAAGGATGTGTCCCAGTGCTGCGTGCATGGTTCTGACTCTGCTCCCTCTGCAGATGTGAACGAGTGCCTGAACAGTGAGATCTGTAGCCCCAATGGCGAGTGTCTCAACAGTCATGGATCCTACTTCTGCATTTGTGCTCCTGGCTTCTCGAACGTGGCTGGCGGCATCAGCTGCCAGGGTGAGATGCAGGATGGCAGGGACATACCTCATGCCCTGCCCTTTGCTCTCTTCCCTGCTGTGAGATCCAGGTTGACACTTCTGGCCTGGTTTTGCAGATGTGGATGAATGTGCAGACAAGTCCCGGTGCTCACAAGGCCAGTGCCTGAATACAGAAGGCTCCTACAGGTGTCTGTGTGAAAATGGGTTCAAACACTCCCAGGAGACTGATGACTGCGTGGGTGAGAGCTCATTTTTGGAGATCAGGCCCCTGGGATGCGGGGGTGGTGGATGCAGGAAGTGCATGGGAAGGGTGGTTCTGTTCCCAGCACCCAAAGTTGCTGGTATCTTGTAAGAGGGACTGAACTTGACCCAGGTGCTGCAGTAAGCAAGCAGAGTCTCCATCTGATCCTCATCCCCTTTCCCTCCTCCCTGCAGACGTGGATGAGTGTAAAGAATATGGGGATGCCATCTGCGGCACGTGGCGGTGCCAGAACAGCCTGGGCTCCTACCGCTGTATCATGGGCTGCCAGCCTGGCTTCCACTGGACCCCCTTGGGTGACTGCATTGGTGAGTACAGCCCCAAGTGTCCCTGTGCCTCTTCCTGGCAGGGACAGGGTGGTTATGGGACGTCTCTGCCAAGGGCATGGGGGAGAAGGAGGAGGAGGAAATGTGTGGCTGGTGGAGACGCAGATAATGCTGAGTTTGTTTTCTTGGCTGAGCTGCCTGCTTGTGTCTAGACTTCTCTCTTCCTGGCATCTGGAACAAACACCGCATTGTGCTGCTTTCCACTCTGGGAGAGTCCTGGGCAGGTTACAGCCATTCCAGGCTTAGGGGTGGACCACAGATCACTGTAAACTGTGCTTGCTGGGGCTGCTGCCTGTGACAGTCACCTGCCTGGCAAGGCTGGGTGAGAGGAGAAGCTACTGGTATCACCCTGTGCTAGGCTGAGTCTGGGTTTGGAGTTTAGGTTCCAGCAAAGAGGAAAGAACAAAGGGGATTCTGCAGTTTCTGAGTCTCCCATCCCCAGCTCAGGGAAGGCTGCAGCAAGGAGGAGCTGCTGCCAGCCACTGGGCTCTGGCTTGAGCCAGGACTCAGACTTAGCATGTGAAGCTGCTCCTGGCGTTAGGAGTAGCAGGCTGTGGGCACGCAGCTGCTCCAGATGCTCCAGGGAAATCACCCCCATGCAGCAGTAAGAGGGGAGTAGGATGCAGCCAGCAGGGCTGTAAACGCTGCAGAGGACCCAGTTATGATTCTCCAACCCCACTGGGCTGTAGCTAGGCAGAGATTACTCCCTGGCACTATAGCAGCTGAAGAAGGACCAGGTCAAGAACAGGGCATGACGGTATCATCCTAGATCTGTTGATCTGTCTTCACCTGCCCCACATACTTCAGTTGCACCCTTGTATCTCCTGCTGATGTGAACCTATAGGCTCTGTGTCCCTTTACTCCTCTGCAGAAACCTGTGCTACCCTCAGTTGCCCCTGCCACCCATCTCCCACACTTGCCATCCATTTCCCATTCCCACCCTGCTCCTGTCTCTGAATCCATGTGGACCTTTTGCAGCTCTGGATGTTGCAAGAAGCTTCTCTTGACACACACTCACAGCAGTGGAGTCCCTCACATCAAGGGAATGCCTGCCTCATCCCCAGGTCTTGGGATCAGAGCAGAAGGGCCTGGGTCGGGAGAGTCCATTGGGAGAGGTGAGGTCTGTGGCAATCCCTGCTCTCTGCTCTGCTGCAGACATAGATGAGTGTGCCAATGAGACGCTGTGTGGGAGCCATGGCTTCTGTGAGAACTCGGATGGCTCCTTCCGCTGCCTCTGCGACCGTGGCTATGAGAGCTCGCCCTCTGGACACTACTGCATTGGTGAGTCTTCTGTGATTACCCCTCCAGTCAGTGAGAAAAAGCCATCGGTAAGAGCCAGGCTGGTGTTCCTACTGTGTGACACATGCTCCCAGAGCATGGATGGGGACTGCATCTGTGCATGGAGAATCCCAGCCATGGACTGGGCAGCTCATGGAGCAAAACTCCAGGCAAAAAATAGGTGCCCAGGATGAATGGGCAGCATGTACTATAAAGAAAAACATTTTCACCATTAAGGCGTCAGGCAATGAAACAGATGCCCAAGATGGCTGTGCAGTTACTGTCCTTGGCGGTTTTAAACATCCAGGAAGACAAAGCCCTGAGCAGCCTGGTGGCATCTCATAACTGTCCCTTCTTTGAACAGTGTATTGAACTAGAGACCTCCAGTGGTCCCTTCAAACCTGGATGATGCCACAAGCTGTAGTTCAGGCTCCTTGAATCCACTGAAAGCAGGGCAGGAAGTTCTTGCCAGACTTGTGTTGAGCCATGGTGTGAGCACAGCTCTAAGCTTATCCCTAGCAGCTTCTGTCTCCCTGCTGAAGGGTGACCCCATGCTGCACAGGTTGCCCATGCAGAGGCAGGGCTTCTGCTGCCCACCACTGCCCCTTCCTTTGCAGATGTCAATGAGTGCGAGCTGATGGTCGCTGTGTGCGGGACTGCACTTTGTGAGAACGTGGAGGGATCCTTCCTGTGCCTCTGCCCCAGTGACCATGAGGCATATGATACAGAGGCAGGACAGTGCCAGCCCCGAGCAGCCTTGGGTGAGTAGGCAGCCAGAACAGAAGCAGGGGTAGCAGCTATAACAGGAGTGTGGTAGTCCTGGCTGGGATGAGATAAAGCTGTACAAGCCCATGCAGGGACAGGCAAGCTTTCATCTGGGGAGAACTGAGGAGCCTGAAAGTGGGGACCTGGGAAGGCCACGCTGCTGGTGATGGGTGTGCTCTGGGACCTCCTAGGTGTGGGATGCTGCGTTGGGGTGCCAAGGACCCCATCCCGTCTCTGCTCTGATGTCTTCTAGAGGGCCCTGAGACACACACTGCCCACCTCTCTGATGGCACAGGGCGCAAACAGTGCTACTACCACATCAGCGATGTTCGCCTGTGTGACAGTGTCCTGGCCAAGAACATCACCAAGGAGGAATGCTGCTGTACTGTGGGGGCAGCCTGGGGTGACAACTGTGAGACTTACCCCTGCCCCATCCCAGGCACAGGTAGGACTGTAGCCCCACCATGCCAGGCAAGACCAGTGCTCTGCCTTCCAGCTCCACCTTGGTTGCACTAACAGGCTGTTTTCTTTACTTCCCATGTCCCCTTGGCATCTGACTCCTGGCCAGTGGAGTACCAAGAGATCTGCCCTCTCGGGAAAGGCTATATTCCCCAGGAAGATCCACTCTCAGGAAAAGTCTCTTTCACAGGTACTGGCACTATTTGCTCTCATTTACTCCAGGGGAAAGAGGGAGGGAGTGGTGCAAAGCCTTGCGTGGAGATGCATGCACAGAAATATCTGTGGATATTCTGGGGTTATGGGTGAGGGATGTTAGCATCCTGCCTCTGATTTCCTCCATCTAGAGAAATGCCAAATTACCAGTATCACCAAGTTGGCAGTGCTCCTTCCTCCAGTGCTGCCTCACTGAAAGCAGTGGCTCTTTCTTGGTGCAAATCTATGCCCATTTTGAGCCAGGGATGGGATCCAGTAAGACACAACCCTTCCAGTTACTAATCAGACCTCCCAGTGGCCAGCTGGCTCAGTCTTTTGCACATCACCTCCAGGAGATTGTGTTCTCAACCTCTCAGAAACACATGAATTTCCTATCTGTGAAAGTATCCTGTTCCCCATCATCCCTCCTCCTGCTCTGCCTGTGGGTGCCTCCCTTTCTGCTCCCAGGCATCAGGCTGGTGGGAGAGGTGGGGGCTCACTTGGGTCCCTGCCAGTGATCCAGGCCAAGGTGCTGTGCCAGCTTTCTGCAGGTACAGCACCTGGCCCACCTTGCTCCCATGGCTCTGTTCACTGAGCTGCTCTCTCGCTCCCTCCATTCCTCTCTCAGACATGGATGAGTGTGAGATATTTGGCTCCGAGTTCTGCCGCAATGGACAGTGTTTGAACACAGTGCCGGGCTACAAGTGCTTCTGCCGTACAGGCTACTTCTATGACTCCAGCAAGCTTGAGTGTGTTGGTAAGATGGCCTCAAAGAGCAGCAGGCACCTCAATGCACACTGAGGGTCAGCTGTGCTGCTGCATGCAGAGTTTTCCCTGCTGCCCATGCTACAGGGCCAGGTCTGGGTGACTAGCTTCCCGGGAGCCTGCTGGGGAACAGGGGAGGAGGTGACAAGAACCCCCTGTTTGGGCAGGGAAAGGGCTGCATTGCCCACATCTATCAGTCTGAAATGTTGCTCTGTCCTTGTGTGTGGGCAGACCAGGATGAGTGTCAGAACGAAGTGTATTGTATCAACGGTGAATGCCTGAACACGGATGGCTCCTACCACTGCTTCTGCAGCCTCCCTCTTGTGCTGGATGCGACTGGCAACCGGTGTGTGAACCTCTCCAGCAGGGCAGGTGAGCCCCTGCCCCTGTTGCAGCACACCTTCATCCTGACATGACCCTGTGGCTCAGTCCTCTGGGAGAGAACACAGGGTAGGACTGTGTCAGGCTGAGGTGTGCCAGCAGCTTCACAAGTACAGCCAGGGCAGGGGGGGCAGGAGCTGGGGCACATGGTTGTCCCTCTCAGGAAAGGTGAGGTGTCACTCTTCTGGATGATTTTCATAGCCTCCTTTGCTTGTGTCACTCGCAGATGCCTCGGAGGAGTATGAAATCCACCTGGATGTCTGCTGGCAGACCGTTGCTGACTACATCTGCCAAGACCTGCTGCATGGTGAGCAGACCACGTACACCGAGTGCTGCTGCCGGCTTGGTGAAGCCTGGGGCCAGAACTGCGCCCTCTGCCCACACAGGTCCTCCGGTGAGTGGGGTGGCATAGGCAAGCATCCGCTGGCAGAGGTGGGAGAGGGCTGGGGTGCCTCTGGTCATGTCCTGCAGGGTTAGCCACATATGGCTGCAGCAAGGGCTCCTTTTGTTACCTGCATTGCCAAAGCCAGTCCAAGGAGCGGGTGAACCCCCTGTTTCTCCACAGCTGTGTTGCACCTGTGGGTAGGATGTACCTGAAATGGGTTTGCAATGAGTCCAAGGTGTTTGAGGGGAGAGTTGCTCTGTGCATCCCACTGCTCCTGCTTAGCTTAGGAGAGGTGAGGCAGTGGCAGGCTGGGATGGGAGCATGCTGGGAACTGGGGGGTTTTGCTGCTCAGGGACTTGCTGGCTCCAGACAGGAACTGGTTTTCTTGAAGATGGGGTCTTGTCAGCAAATTACAGAGCTGCATCTTTGGAGGCCATTGAACAGAGGCCTGGTTCTGCTTGCCCGGTGTGGATGCACACTCTCTGGCCATACCAGACCTACCTCTCTTAAACCAAGCTGCACTGATCCTTCCTTTTCTCTCACCACTTGCAGCTGATTTTGCTTTCCTGTGTAATGGGGCCAGTGAAGAAAGTGAGAGAGGGGCTGAGCTCCGAGAAAGACCTAGGTATGAGTATGGACCAGGCTTGGAAGACCCCCACTACGGCCTTCCCAGCCCAGATATGGGCCCCTACTACAACTACCTGGAGTCTGAGTATGGAAACCCAGATGCTGGTTTCCCTCGGAGGGAACCCAACAGCGAGTTTCGTGGCAGCCCTCTCCATTATGGCCCAGGGCGGTCCCCACCCCACTACCTGCCCAGCCACACTGGTGAGTACTGGGGGACACAGAGAGGTGGCTTCCCACCCAGCCTGTGCCCATGGGCACTGCCTGGCAGCTCCCACCCCAGCCAGGGGTCAGGAACTGCCACGTCAGCTCTCCTGGCTGCTGAGTTAGTCCTGGCCTCGCCAGTATCATCTCACCGCATGCCTAATGTCCCTCTACACGTGGAGGGTCACCCTGCTCTAACACCACCTTACCAACCCCCAGGCCTCTACGAGGGCTTCGAGGGGCTGCAGGCTGAGGAGTGCGGGATCCTCAACGGCTGCGAGAACGGGCGCTGTGTGCGTGTCCGGGAGGGCTACACCTGCGACTGCTTCGACGGCTTCCAGTTGGACATGACCCGCATGGCCTGCATGGGTGAGCCGGGTCGGGCCAGCAGCGCGGGCAGCCTGGCCCCGCATCCCTTGGCGGCTGCCGCTCTCTGGCGGTGCTGGCCGGGACAGCTACCGGAGGAGTCCCTGCTCCCGGGTGTTTCCTTCCCGTAAGGCTGGGAGGACCTTCCCGGGGGTTCAGCCGGACGCTCTCTGCTGGCAGCTAGGTCAGGGCAGCTCTGTGCGCCGCGGGGAGCAGCTGACCGACAGCTTCTTGGCATAACACCCTTCTACATCAGCAGCCGCTGCTACTCTATCCCGGTTTAATTTCCTCAACGTTCGCCACTGCCCTGGTGCAATTCCTCACTTTCTACCCTGCCCTACAAGACACTGTCTCTAAAGCATCTCTTAGCATTTCCTCTATATCCTTATGCCATGCCTCCATCCTTTTCACAGAGCAGCTCCCCAAGCCAGCTGAGGCCCCAGGCACTCAACAGAGCAGATGAAGACCCTCTTTTTCCTTAGGCACAGCCCTTACTCTAGCTCCCAGCTTCTTACTGTGTGACATGGTCACGCAGCTTCTCTGTATAAAACCCATGGTCTCTGCTTCCCTGAGTGCTGCTGGGCAGAACGACTGCCTGAGCTGTTACTCCCCATTCTGTGTTTGTGCACTGTTTCACTTTGCTGCAGGGTTTTTTTGCATTTGCTTTCAGTGAATTTTCTCTAGTTGATTTTGGATGGCTTCTCTGCTTGATCAGAATGAGTCTGAGCTCCACAAAGTGCTTGCAGCCTGGTGTCACACACATACATTTTATAGGCAAGGGAATTCTTCCTTCGTCCACCTTAATGGCAACATTTAGATGGAGCAGGGGTCAGGACAGACTCCTTTGAGCTATGCTTTAAATGTCTTTTATTGTAGCAGACAGGTATTGCTAATTACCTTTGGTGTGCAGCTTTGCAGCTCATTGTGCAATTGCTGCAGTTTCATCTGGACTGTATTTTTTCAGTCTGCTTGAGTGTGTCATGTGAGAGCATGTTGAAATCCTCACCTTGGCCAAGGCACATCATATCTACCACTTCTCCCTTATCTGGCAGACCAGTTTTCAGGTCACTGAAGGGAACCAGATTGGCTTAACGTAATCAGACCCTAACAGATCAGCTATTTAATGACCCAGATATCCTATGGAGGGTTATGACCTAATCACTCACAAACCTGGTCTGTTTACAGGAATAGGGGTGAGCAGTCTAATCCTGGATTCTCCCTTCTCTGATTTTGAAGATAGTCATCAGATTTACCCTTCATTGGGTCTGTGAGACCTCTTTTATCCCCCATGTCAGAGAGAACGTCCAGCTTTTCAGGGACTGCAGGAGCACTAAGATGTGAAGATGAGTTGCAACAAACTTTTAGCAATATGGATGTAACTTCTTTATCTATCTGATTGTCAGACCTCTCCCTCACAGTATGGCCTTTCCCTCCCTGTGCTCTTTCACCTTATTCGAACACTTCAGACGTGGTATGCACCCTGTCTGGTCACCATGAGCATTTTTGATGGCTGGAACAAAGCCCACGCCAGCTGCTGCAGCCAGCTTGGCTGGCTTTTGTTTCCCCCACCGATAAGGACCAGACCAACATTCCCCAGTGTTTCCTGCTAATGTATTTATGGAGTCTTTGCTTGTTGCCTTTTGTGTCCTAGACTAACTAGCACTTATTTTACACTGAAGCCTATCTTGGATTTTTCCTTTCAGTTCTCCTACTTGGTGCTTAGTCACCCCTGTGTTTTTACCTTGCTGATTTCAGGCATGTAGAATAGTCCTACAGCTGCTGCAGTGTTTCCCCTCTCACTTCCCTGTGAGGATAGCTTGCCCTCACCCTGCAGGATGGGCTGCCTGCCTATCCCTGCCTGAATGGGCAGGCTCCAGGGCTTGGTGCACACTGCTAGCACTAACTCTGCTGCTTCTGGCTTTCAGGTGACTGGGCTAAAGTAGCCTTGTTTTACTTCTTTGAATTCAGTGACCCATAGCCAAACCAGCCTGCCAGCTCTTCACCCTTTTACCTTTCCTTGGAGACCCCAGCAAGGCTGTCTGCTTCCCAGGGTATGGAACACATCTCCCTTGATGTGCTGCCTAACATCTCTTCCTTGGGCTTCTGAGCAAGCCCATCCATGGTGATGTTCTGGTCTTGAGGTTTAGCCCAAGTTCTCAGTGCCCTTTCTACCATTGCTTTGGCTGTATATGAAGGCTGCCTTGTTTCTCAAGCTCTCATCTCACCTTTCCCCTCTCCTCCTTCTCGTATGACTGCTGTGCTTCCTTCCACCTTACCTGAAGGAGTTGCTTCCACCCTCCTTCCCTGGGGTTGCACTTCTATTTCTTTGCCAGATAGTCCCCATCACCTGTGCTGGGGATAACCTGAGGTCCCAGGGTGGCAGAGCTTTCCAGCCCTCCTGGGGTCTATTGGTCACTGCCTGGGCCTTCACTCTCCCTTGCGTGGCAGGCTGAACCCATCACTTGCTCCCCACTCCTGCTTCCTGCTGATATATGGGAGGTGAGGCTGGAGTCTGTGGTCAGAGGGTTTGGACCTGCCTTGGCAGGTAAGGATTTGGGCTCTCGTGGTGCACAGGGATGCTCTGCCTAGCTGGTGGCCTCACTGCAAGTTGGGGTAGCTCAGGCAGGGTGTCAGGGAGGTGCATTTAGCAGCAGGGCAGCTGCTGTAGGCTTGCATGCACACTCTAGCCCAGCCACGAGCTGGCCGAGCGAGCCCTTTCACACAGTTGGTGGGTTAATAAAACAAGCCCTTATTTGCACAGCACGAGGTCCCTCTTTGTTCTGGTCCTGATGATGATGATCAGCCGCTCAGGGCCACCATCATCTGCCTCGTTGGCCTTGTAGATCAGGAAAGGGCATTTTCCAAGGTTGGAGGTGGCCTTTCTTCCAGATCCTGTGCTACTTTCTAAGCACAACTTAGATGAAGCTGCTAACCCAGAGGAGTCATGAACTGCAGGACTCCCTATCTGTTATGCATTGCTGGGGGTGGGGGGACACTCTCCTGTGCTGGGGGATGCTAACTGCTGGGGATGTCACCCTTGGGTGGTGAGGGGGTTCTGTGGGTGTGCTGAGGGGTGTGGGAGGCTGGAGGGGTCACGGGCATCCTGGACGTGCAAGGGGTGGGCATGGGGCACCTGTGGGGTGGCAGGGGCACAAGGAGGTGGCTGTGGCTGGGAATGTTCGCTGTGCCACCAGCTCACCCATGTCCTTCTCCTTGCAGACATCAACGAGTGTGAGGAGGTGGGCGGCCCTGAGCCCCTCTGCCAGGGCGGCACCTGCGAGAACACGGAGGGCTCCTACCGCTGCCACTGCTTGCCAGGCTATGTAGCCCTGGCCCAGCCCCATCACTGCGTGCCCCAGACAGCCCAGAGCCCAGAGGCAGCGTAGCTCTAGGGGAGCAGGGGTGAGGGTGCTTCCCTCCTGAGCACGGCTCTGGCACCTGGGAGCACGGAGAAGGGCCCCCGGAGGCTGCGGGCGCTTCAAGGCTCTTTGCTCCTTCCCTTCCAAAGTGCACAACTTCTCCACCACCTTCTCTCCGCAGGTGAGGGCTGAGCTCCCAGCCTCTGCACCCTCTACACCCTGCCAGCCCCTGCTCCTGCTGCAGCAGAGCTCACCCCGGTTCCCAGCACCTGTCACATCACCCCATGCCATGGAAGCTCACGGGACACCTTCCCCTGCCACGCAGCCCCAGCCTCCCCACCTCACCCTGCAAGAAAGGGGGTTCGTCTCCCTGCTGCTGCTGCACTGACCTAGCGACACACCTCACCCATACCATCGGTGCTGGCCCTGCTCCTTGTGAAGCATCCAGCCCTCTGACCAGAGCTTTGAGAGGGGGTGACCCCAGCTTTCTAAAACTGCTGCCTAACCCTGGGGTGTGGGGAGAGGCTGGAGGGGCCCCAGGGCCAGCTCTCACTGCAGCCAGCCCAGGTGCAGCCCTTAGCCGGGCACGTCCCCCGTGCCCTGTGCTGCTGGGCAGGGGGATAGGCGCAGCTTCCTTTCTGTAAAGTTGTTGGTGACTCTTTTTTTTTGTTGGGTTGGTTTTTTTTTGTTGTTTTTTAACCAAGTCTGCTGGAAACTTCTCTCATGTTGTTAAATAAAACATTTATTTTGGGCCCCTATGGCTCAGGACACTGGGGCTGGTCAGAACTATGCTTGTCTTGCCTCTGCCAAGGGAGTACTGGATCCACATCTTCCCTGTGGGTCCAGCCCAGCAAGGCCACCACACTCTTGTAAGCCAAGTCTTATCTGTCTCATGCTGGCACCCAGCCTCCTCCTGAGCCAGAGCAGAGACTCTTGCCAGGCCAAATTCTTGCTTATCTCTCAAGCCCAGTGCCAGCAGCAAGAGCCAGCTCCATCCCCACAAGACAGCACAGCAGTTGTGGCTGCTCAGACCCTGCCTTGTTCACACACAAGGGGGCTGGCATTTAAGCACTAGAGCATGTAGGTTTCTGCAGTTGGCAGTTTTGGCAGCCTATTGGTCCAGCCCCAGAGCCCTCACTAGAACAGCCTTTACCTATGGTGCAGTAAAAAAAGCCATGACCTCTACCACCACTTCCTCAGGGTGCCCTTACACAGTTCCAGGGCAGCACAGGATCAGCAAGGCAGGAGCAGAGCCAGGCATTGCCAGATGGACACCAGCAGCCAGCAACAGAGATGCCTGGCTGCTCACACATCACCCATGCTCAGGCCAAGCCATCGTACCACCCTCTCCATCCACACTTTCAGCTGAAAAGCAAGACCAGCCCAACCCCAACTAGAAGATGCTCAGCCACTCTGCTCCTCTCCCCTCACAGAAGACACGGAAGCAGATAATATCTAGCTTTTATTAAAAGGAAAGTTATAAAAAGAGGTTCAGGAGCTCCCAGCAGGTCCAAGTTAGTAGTAGTGCAAACAATTGATTAGAGAAAGAATCATCCCTGCAGAGACGCCAAAAGCCATTTGGCTTTGCATCCATAAAAAAGTGTTCCAGCTGCAATCCTGCTGCCACAAGCAGGCCCAGGACAGAGCAGGCTGCCAGCTCAGGGGAAGTCTCCTCTCCTTCAGCTGCATGAATGGCAAAAAAACGTCCCAGGGGGATCCCAGTTGTGGTGGAGCAGGAGAAGCACAGGAGGGTGGATGTAGCTGGCATTCTAGAAGAGGCACTGAAGGGTTACCAGGTAGCAGCTCAGATACTAGCCAGGTTCATCACAGAGAAATTCCTCTGAGGCTCAGTCGCTCCTGCAGCAGGCACTGCTCCTCCCCGAGCTGCTGTGAGAACTCAGGGGATTCTAAAGGGGGTGAGAGCCCTCTGCCCATGGCTGACCTTGCAGGAACACGGTACTAGCTGCTCAGAGGCTGCAGAGCTCTGAAGGAAGCAGTAAGAAATGCTTATTATATAAAACAATTTGGCCTGTGTTGTCTTCTGGTTTTCCCCTCCCCAAGCCCTACTAAAGGCAGGGCTCCTCAGCTGGTGATCTGCACTGGTATCTTCCAGCAGAACAACATCTGGTCTTGGTCATCCACAAGCTCCCACTTCACAATCAGTTTAATCTGAAAGCGAGAAGAGCAGAGGGAAATGAGAGTGTTCAGGAAACCACAAGGCAAGGACATGGGGAGGAGAGTTATCACTTCTGGGGAGCAAGGAGATCCTGGGAGCTCTGCACAGAGAGGACAGAGGTGGGGGACTGCCCCTGCTGCAGAAGGTAGGCCACGCTCCTGCAGCAACTCCTGGAACATCCTACATGGATAGAGGGTTCAGCTGCGTGACATAGATGTTCACACAACTGCACTCAGATCCTCACTCTCTGAGTGAGCAGAGAGTGGAAACACCCTGCAACCTCCCACCTGAACTGCACCCTGGAGCTCAGCACCCCCAGTTTGGGAGGATTTGGCTGAATGCAGCAGGCTCTGCAGGGAGGCATAGTACAGGAGGATACTTGGGCAGCTGGAGGCAGGCTGCTTCCTCTGCTGCGGAACTTGAAACAAAAGTTATGCTCATAGCAGAAGTTCAAACATAGTCTAAGGAGTCTTCTAACCCTTTCCTTACCACCACAGGACAAGATGTCCTTCCTTCAAGGCAGGTGGAGGGACTGCCACAGGAAGGGAAGTATCTCTGAGAAGCAGACCAGCTGCCTGCTTACTTACACTGGGGTACTCGCTCTTCACAGGGAGTTTATTCAAGTAGCTGTAGGAATGGCCCTTCTGAATGGGGCACTGGATCCCGGACTTGCATCCATCAGGCTCAGGAATGGGAAACGGGATGTCCACGTGCAGCATCTCACCATACACCTTTGCTTTGCTGCCCTGGCTCTCAATCTCTGCAGAACACGGAGAAGTGTGAGCACAGCATCAGAGCAAGGAGCACATTTCTACCTTACACCCTCCCCTCCACGTACCCTACAGGCTGCAAGAACACAACTAAGGGACGCCCTTCCTCACCGGCCACTTCTTCCCACCCAGAGCCCTTTCCAGCCACCCTTCCCCACTCCTCTCGACGCAGCCGGACCGAGGTGACCTCCCCCTGCGCAGCCCACCCGGCACCCCAGCTGGGGCGGGGATGCTCACTGCTGGAGAAGGTCACGTTGATGCTGTAGGACGTTCCCTTGTGCAGGAGGCACGGCTGCGTAGGGCACGGACTCACGTTCACCTCCTGGATGCTGCCGTCTATGGAACCTGCAAGGAACAGCCGAGCTTACCGGGCCTCCTCCGCCCGCAGACCCCTGCGCCACCCGCCGCCGCCGCCCGCAGGAACTCACCGCAGTCGACGAAGCGAAGGGGCTCTGCCAGGGCGGTGGCGGCGGCGCCCAGCGCCAGGAGCAGGGCGAGCGGGGACGGCACCATGGCGGCGGCGGCAGCTCAGCTGCCGTGTCACATGAGCGCGGCGGCCCCGCCCAGCGCTCAGCTGGGGTGCACCCCGCCCCGGTGCCGGTGCCGCGCCCCGTGCCCCCGGGGGCCGCCCGGGGGTAGGCTGGCAAAGGGCGGCGGGGCAGCGCTGCGGCTAACGGACCCACTGCTGTGGTAGGCAGACAGCGGCCAAGGGCGGCAGCGGAAGGACGCGCTCAGGTACAGCCGCGCCATGGGCTGGGAGACTCCTTCGAGGGAGCCAGCGTAGTAGTCCTGGTCGTTACTTACTCCATACCTCATGATCGGCATGTCGAAAGCTGAGTAACCCGAGTGCCAAGAGTGACATCTGCTCAGTAATCAACTCAGTGGTGGCTGCTGCTCATACAAGTTAGTCCCGCTTCTCAAACTTGTGAAATGCCAGAGACTGACAGCTTTGTGCTGGGGGTGCTGGGGCAAACCAACGGACGACTAAGACACTTCAGAAGGCTTTCGTCCCAAGCTGAAGTTTACAGCTTTTCACCAGTTTCACATGTTAGCAGCATTACTCATAACAGGGTCACGCCAGGGATGTAACAGAGGAGGCACGTGAGTGCTGATTTGGCAGGGACATGGCAGAACTGACACAGCTTCCCCCCTGCAGCTCTCTGTCCCAGCCCAGTGTGTGCACACTTAGCCTCAGCTGCGCTGCCAAGTGACTCAGGGGCGAAACCCCCACGCTTTGCTCAGGCTTTCCACCATGGGTGTCACATTAGAAACCCCAGAGGTGTTGGCAAGAGGGAGCAGACCTTGCTCTTGTGCCTCTCTGTTAAGCAGATCAGCTCTTCAGGAGGGATCCTTTGCTTCAGAAGGGGGAGTAGATTTTCGGGGGTTATTTTCTTATTTTTTTCTGAGTAAGCTTTTGGTTTGCAGAGGCCTCAAGCAAGCAGACCAGAGTGCTTACAGCAGCCCTATCAAACCAAATATCAACCAAAGACCCTACTAAGACCAAGCCCTCTATTTAAGCCTACCCAGCACTCTTCATAACTGACCCAGATAAAGGCTTTTCCTTGCACGCAGGAACTCATGCCCTTAGAACATCTTTCCTTCTCCCCACCCTTCAAGTCTTACAGCTGGTAAACAAAGACGCCTATCTGACTGCTGGGAACAGGACTGTAGTCAGCTCAGAGCAACACGATAAACTCCCGTCACACATTCACAGGATAAGCAGTGTCATGCTCAGGAGAAAATTCCACAATGCATTAAATGGGGATGTCTCCCTGTGAAATGGCTCACCACATATCTTTGCTTTGCAGACGCTTTTGCACGGTGGCGGTGACTACATAGATACAAGTCTACATGTATTTCAAGGCTTTGAACTAAAAATCATTGAAACTAGGATCAGAATTAACACATCTATTCCTCCCAGACCTGGATTAATAAAAATAAACTAGTAAGTTTGTAAAACTACAGCCAAGGCCTTTACATAAGAAAGGAGCAGAAACCTTCTGCCCAAGGTTTTTAGCTGGTATCGCACATTAAGAGTTTTGCAATGACAGCACTAAAGCTTGGGTTCCCCAGAGCGGCATAAGCATCACAGACCAAACAGACCTTGCTTTTAGGCACATGCCCCTTTTGACATCTGATACAAGATGAGGGCCTCCAGGTCACCTTGGAGCCCAACATTTCACCAAAATACTCAATTCAGCTGCAGGCTAGTCTCATTATTTTGCAGACAGGGCTCTTCCCAAATTAACAACTTCACAGCAAGCTTACGCTGAAGTGTAGAAACACCAGGAGAAAAGACTAAGCAAGCCAACAGATAAATTCTTTCCAGCAAGACTGATACTCGAGTTCTTCATTTCAGTAATCTAAAAACCTCTATTATGTGAGGAAAATGTCTAAGGTTCCACTTCATGAGCTAGCTACACTCGATGAATCCAAATCCCTCTGACAACATTGCGCTTGCAGCTTGGTAAACAGATGGGCTTGCAGGCACTACAGCAGCAGTGAATACAGAAGTCAGGTTCTCAAGAAAATCCACATACAGAGACTAATTAATTTTACTGTTCTCTCAGCCAGAACATACTCCTTTTGCTGCAGGTCATCAGAATTCACATTGAAATGCATCACAAGCCGCTTTTGCATTCAACACCACACCAGAGGTTTTATTATCGCACATTTCTGAAGCACTGAAACAAGCTCAATTTTCCACCAAAACAGATACAAGATGATTTAAGCATACACATTGCAGAGGAGAATAGCACAAAATAGCTAGAGAATTCAACTCACAGTAATTCTCTTCAACACAGTGCGCTTCAGGAAAGCTCAAGGAACTCCCCAAACCCAGATACCACAGACCAGAATAAGAAAGGGAAAACAAAACACAGCCAAACCTAAAAAACAGATTACATCAAGTTATGGGGAACAAGGTGACCAGCAAAACCCCAGCCCAGGAAGGAAGAAAACCTGGAATGCAACTCTGGGTGAGAGAAAAACAGCCGTACCACAAAGCTGACAGGAGGAAAACAACAGTAAGTAATAAGAGGTGCAAAGGTATAGCTGTTCTCCTTAGTTAAACCCACTTCTCCTAGCCACTGAAAAAATTAGCCCCAGCATCTGAGTCACTCCTCGGCATAGTGGATTATTAATTACATTAAATTAACTGAGGCCAACTGGCCTCTTTCTCATTATTCCAGTCTGTGGTAACCATTTGAGCAATATGCCGAGTGCCTTGAAACTATCTGTCACACTTCTGACACATAACACTGGCAAAAATGAAGGCGTTTTAGGTGGTATCACACACTAGAAAGTAGGAGTATCTGGGGTTTGGGGCTATATCCATTCTCCAAAAGGTGCTTGGAGTGAATAGGGTCACAACATGGACAAATGCAGCGGGATTGGTCTAATACAGTTGATGTCATCTACCTGGACTTGTGCAAAGCGTTCGACACTGTCCCACACAACATCCTTGTTTCTAAATTGGAGAGACATCAGTTTGATAGGTGGATCACTCGGTGGATAAAGAACTGGCTGGATGGCTGCATGCAAAGAGTTGTGGTCAATGGCTCAATGTCCAGCTGGAGACCAGTAACGACTGGTGTCCCTCAGGGATCGGTGTTGGGACCGGCCTTGTTCAACATCTTTGTCAGTGACATGGAGAGTGGGATTGAGTGCACCCTCAGCAAGTTTGCCGATGACACCAAGCTGTGTGGTTCAGTTGATACGCTGGAGGGAAGGAATGCCATCCAGAGGGACCTTGACACACTTGTGAGGTGGGCTGATGCCAACCAGATGAAGTTTAACCATGACAAGTGCAAGGTCCTGCACCTGGGTCAGAGCAATCCCAGGCACAGCTCCAGGTTGGGCAGGGAAGAGATTCAGAGCAGCCCTGCAGAGAAGGACTTGGGGGTTTTGGTTGATGAGAAACTTAACATGAGTCAGCTTCAGTGTGCGCTCGCAGCCCAGAAAGCCAACCATATCCTGGGCTGCATCAAAAGGAGCGTGACCAGCAGGTCGAGGGAGGTGATCCTGCCCCTCTACTCTGCTCTCGTGAGACCTCACTTGCAGTATTGTGTGCAGTTCTGGTGTCCTCAGCATAAAAAGGACATGGAAGTGTTGGAGGAAGTCCAGAGGAGGGCCACGAGGATAATCAGGGGACTGGAGCACCTCCTGTATGAAGACAGGCTGAGAAAGTTGGGGCTGTTCAGCCTGGAGAAGAGAAGGCTGCGTGGAGATCTCATAGCAGCCTTCCAGTATCTGAAGGGGGCCTAAAGGGATGCTGGGGAGGGACTCCTCATTAGGGACTGTAGTGATAGGACAAGGGGTAACGGGTTCAAACTTAAACAGGGGAAGTTTAGATTGGATATAAGGAAGAAATTCTTTCCTGTAAGGGTGGTGAGGCACTGGAAGGGGTTGCCCAGGGAAGTTGTGAATGCTCCATAGCTGGTGGTGTTCAAGGCCAGGTTGGACAGAGCCTTGGGTGACATGGTTTAGGGGGAGGTGCCCCTGCCCATGGCAGGGGGGTTGGAACTGTATGACCTTAAGGTCCTTTCCAACTCTAACTATTCTATGATTGTATGATTCTAACACACTCTGCGGGAGAAAGAAGAAAAGCCAGTGTGATATGGAAAGCAGGCGCGATTTCCCACTCTGCTTTTGGGATGCCACATTGATAATAACCAGAGAAACATCCCAATATGCTTTCTTAAAACATGAAGTGTTCCAATATGCCTGATGAGGATTGATCAACCATTGCAGATACTTGCATTAATACCATCCCCCTTGGACCCTGCCTGAGATACATTCCTGGCTCTATACTAATGTCGTTGGAATTGAACCAAGAGCAAGCAAAAGTAAGCAGGTCAAACCAGGTTTGAATTACATGCTCCAGGTGGGACAAATAAGCAAAAGCTTATGGTTGCAAGAGCATCGGCTTGCTTGGAGCAGGATGGTGAGAAAGCAAACAGTCACTGGATCCCAACATCCCCTGGCGCTAAGTCACCCCCTCCTGCTGGGATGACTGGTTTTCCTCCACATCCCATCGTGTGACTCTCCACAGGCCTGGCCCGGGTTGAGGAACAGGATTCCTCCCCCAGAACCGCATGAGGAAGAAAGAGATAAAGACTCTTTTAACTGCAGGTGCTTCTGTGAGCAACCAGCCAGACCACTGTCACATGTCAGATCATCCCACTCAATAAAGGAGAGCAAGGCAGGAGAGCCAGGATCAAGGGAAACCACTGCAGCCCTTCCGCCCAGGCCCCATGTTTGCTCCTCAGCTTGCCTAACTCTTCCACCTTGATCCCTCTCCAAGCCCCTGGGTTCTGCTTGGGATAAACAACCCTCACAGCTAAGTCCAGGACAAACACTCTCTATGTAAAGTGCTGCGTTATTTACTTTATTACTACTCATTTTTGTACTGCTGTTTCATTTCCCTCCGTGAGCACTGCTGCTTGCGGGATCAAACACCTCCAAGGACAAACGGCAGCTTCGTGCCTTTGTACAGAGCTCCATCGGTTTTGGCGGCTTTGCTGACCCAGCTGCCGGCCCGGGTCAGGCCGGACGGGCGCGCACGGTGGGGGGAGACCGGTGGGGCGGGCAGCGCGTTGCCTAGCAACCCCCGCAGGCTCAGCACTTCCGCTTCCGCACAAGGAAGCAGGGCTGCGGCAGCCAATGGGAGGGCGGGTGGCGGGAGCGGCATGGCGGCGCCGGGGGCTCTGAGGCGCTGGTGGATGTGGGCTCTGTGCGGCCGGACCAGGTACCGCTCCGTGCCCTCGGCGGACGCCCGGTGTCTCCGCTGTGCGGCAGGGGTGGCGATTGCGGGCATGGGGACGGGGCCCGCCCGGGGCCCGCCCCCATCCCTGGGGCTGTGGCAGGGGCCCTTCTGAGCCTCCCGTTTCCTCTCTTCTCCCTGAGGCAGCTGGTGTCCCGCTCCACTGTGCCGAGGACGAGCGCTGCCGAAGTCCCCAGGGGGCCCTGCCTGTGCGGTTGGCCACCCACTGCGGTGGGCATCGTCCTTCTCCCAGCCAGGCCCGACAGAGAGTGAGCCCAGCGAGGGACAGGTCTTTCTCAGCGAGAGCTGCGTGAAGGTAGGGACCACGGGAGGCAGCTCGGGTGCCTCTGGGAGAGGTTTCCGGACTGTCTGCTCTGTCAGAGGCACGTAGGGGAGGCACCTGAGTGTTCCCTAGTTTGTCAGCAGGTCTTCTAATTTTCGTCCTTTTCTTTGCAGAGGCTGTTGGAGATCACAGAAGGCTCAGAGTTTCTCAGGCTGCAGGTTGAAGGGGGTGGCTGTTCTGGATTTCAGTACAAGTTTTCCTTGGACACAGTTATCAATCCGGATGACAGGCAAGGGCAAAGGGGTGTAGTGGTGGGAAGCTGTGACTGTTCTTCCCAAAGGTGACAAGAAGGGTGTGCATGACATGGATAGTATCTTGTGTTGAAGGGAAGAAACCTGTGAGATAAAGAAAGTGCTCAGACTGCGCTTCTTTGTTGGATCTGCCACACAGCTAATAGTTAAATATGCTGCTTTTCTGCAGGGTATTTGAACAAGGTGGTGCCCGTGTGGTTGTGGATGTGGACAGCCTGGCCTTTGTGAAAGGTTCCATGGTGGACTTCAGCCAGGAACTGATTCGCAGCTCCTTCCAGGTGGTGAGCAACCCCCAGGCAGAGAAGGGTTGCTCATGTGGGACTTCCTTCTCTGTCAAATTCTGACTGGAGTTCCCATGGATGGACACAATCTGCAGACACTTCCTGGCAATCTTCAGAGGTTTTTCGCTCATTCTTTTCCCAGCTGCTCCCTCTCATCTCCGTTACCCTGTAACACAGCTGTTACACATGACTCCAGCTGTGTGTATCTGCATTCAGCCTGTCTCCAAGAATTGTTGGTCTTTCCTTCAGAAACATGAAGTAGCCCTGAGCATCCACACAGGAGCATTTTCAGCGCCTTGTGAACTGCCATCCAGGTGGTGCTGACTTGCCTACCCTGTCCTGAATGTGGAACCACTACACTGCTTATCTCTGCAAGGGATGGCTATATATATGTGTGTGTGTGTCTGCTGAAAGTTCTGACTAAAGAAATTCTTTGAGGTTGATGGGTATTGCTTGTACATTCTCATCTGTTGAGAATTTGGATTCTTTCAGGGTACTCTTGCTTATCTGTTGTCTTCCAGCCAAATGGGACTCAGAGTTTCTCTGCTGTATACTGCTCAGTGTTACCAACTCTCCAGTCCCCAGCGGTGGGCTTTTCCAGATACTTTGCTGGTCTCCTACCCAGCAGGCTTCTCTCCATCCCAGGAAGCCACAGTGTTTTTGCTGTCAGTCCCTGGGATGAAAGCTTTTACTTACTCAGAGTAAGCGAAGCTAAAAAATGGAGGTAGGAAGAATTGACAGCTTATTAATTTTATTAAAAAATATTTGTGTTTTTTTATATATATAGATATAAAAATGTGTGTGTGTGTATATAAAAAAACAAAACACACAACCTTCCATCGCTCAGTTCACCACTGTTATTTTAGGCTGTTCCTAAACCTGACTTGAAAATTCAGGTCACACAGAATCTGTGGTTTCAACACAAGATATGTCTGCTGCCTTCCCTTGTGAGCAGGAAGGGCAGTTCAGGTGACCCAGGCAGAGGAGGATCTGGAGTACTACTTAAGGGTCCTCAAGTCCTTTTGACTTAGTTGTCTAGGAATCTTTACTTTGTCATTTAATCTCTGTCTAACTTGTGCCTGGTTTGATGAAAGAATAAAATGGCTCCTTTCTTTTCTGAAACTGCCATGGAATGGGTAATCCAGAAGTTTCCAGGATAACATCCTTTTGATTAGTTGTTTTCTGTAGATTTTTATCTGCCACTAGATGTCTTTTAAATTGGAATGATTCACCTGCTTCTGGGTGAGAGATGGGGAAGCTATTTTTTTCATCTGTCTTGTGTTTTATCTGCTCATAACCAAATTGTCTAAGACTTGAGTCTCTCACGTGAGTGTGGGAACACTGCATGAACTTGGTCTCAAGGAAACTGGTTATGGGAAACAGCGAGCTTTTTAAGACTCCATGCGACAGACATTTCTGTTATTAAGCTTCCAAAACACCTTTCTCAATTAATCAGCAGTGCCTATGTACAGCACTGATTTGCCTATTGATTTTTAGTGATCATAGAGTTCAGTCAGCTAGTTTCAGTTTCATCTGTAGATGTTACAGGAGTTTGTATATGATCTGCTCTGACTTCATCCCATGAGGAATATGGATGGAATTTGGAGCAGCAGCTCTTTTGATTTAGCCCTTTCTATTTCCTGCAGTCAACAAGAGCTACCTAGTTATGTTGCTGTCGGAGGGGGCTGGATGTAGTACTGTCGTATTTTGTAAAAGGATGTGATAAAAAGACTTCTCTAACCACTTGCAGGATGTTTTGGCCAGAACTGCCTTTGAGAAGTGTAAGACCTAAAAGCTTGTGTGGGTAGAAGATATTAAATAAACTCAATTTCTTTCAACTGGGATAACTGAGCAATTAAATTTGGCAGGAGCAATTGCTTTATGAAACAGGAAGTTTAGATCCATTCTTGATGCATTTCACACAGTCTGACCTTGGGCAAGTGTATTTTGGGATCTTTTAAAGAAAATGAAAGTGCATCAGTAATGCTGGGAAAGTATCAAACCAGTGGCCATCAAGGCTTCTTTCCCCTAAATGAAAGCTTGCCTTCAGCCCCTGTAAGCATGCAACCTACATCTTGGGTTACTGTTCTTAACAAATAAAAATCTGCCATCTGTGTTCAACCCAGCTGTGTTCCACCTCCCTTCACTTACTCTATGCTGATGAAGTAGATCAGGCAAGTTCTGTTCATGTCTAGTGTCACCTTTCAGAGAATCTTTCCCTCCAGGGACTATACACGGTTTGAGGCTTTGAGTCCCACCCACTGCCACTGGCAGTGTTGCTGGGATTGACTGGGAAGCTTGCATGTGTGGCTTGCTCTGCCTGCGGTTCTGGCAGTACTGCTCTAACTGCACTAGGTGGACCCCTTACTCCTTGGGAGTTGCTGAACTAGGCATACGCAGGCGTTTCGACTTATACCTGGGGTGAGGTTGGATCTGCTCCATGCAGGACCTAGGCAAGAGCAAAAGTTTCTTTGCAGCTCCATGTTCTGGAGATGGGAGCTGAGTTCATCTGGTCTCTACATCAGAGAAACTGCTAGGAGCTGGAGAGGTTCTAGCTATACAGCACGTTTCTCTTGGCCTCCTAGCGCTACTTTATGGGAGCAGCTGTAATATACTGGGTTAGAGCTATTAGTCTCCCAGTTCCCAGTAGTGAATAGGTGCAAAGGGCTTTCTATCACCTCCAGAGTCCTCCTGATTCAGTCTGTCAGTACGTGGAAGGCTGAAAACTTGTGTCCATGTTAGGAAGTCAGCAAAGAGTGTCCTGTTAGCAGAGGGGGATGAAAGCGACCTTGGTGAATTTTTGCTGTGTATGCAGAAAATGCTAGATATGGTTCCTGTGGAGGAAAAATAACCCAACCTGTCTAGATTTGTACACTGACGGATGCAGTGATGGCACCACACTGTAGGCTGTGGGGCAAGGCCAGTGGTTCCAAAAGAAGGGTGCAGAGGATTAGAAGGGGGATGAGAAAGTTGGGGCTGTTCAGCCTGGAGAAGAGAGGCTGCGTGGAGATCTCATAGCAGCCTTCTAATATCTCAAGGGGGCCTATAGAAATGCTGGTGAGAGACACTTCATGAGGGACTGTAGTGATAGGACAAGGGGTAACGGGTTCATTTAAACAGGGGAAGTTTAGATTGGATATAAGGAAGAAATTCTTTCCTGTAAGGGTGGTGAGGCACTGGAATGGGTTGCCCAGGGAAGTTGTGAATGCTCCATCGCTGGCAGTGTTCAAGGCTGGATTGGACATAGCCTTGGGTGGCATGGTTTAGTGGGAGGTGTCCCTGCCCCTGGCAGGGCGGTTGGAACTAGATGATCTTAAGGTGCTTTCCAACCCTAACTATTCTATGATTCTATGATTTGGCCCTGCCTGGGCTATGAGGGTCTGCCAAGGCACGCCTGTAAGGGGTCTATAGTGTGGGGATAGGGGGGAGCCCTTGTACTGAAAAAACCAAGAAATATCAGGAGTACGGAGCTGGAGGTGCCACCTTCTCTTCATGGCAGATGAGAAACTGCAGTGGAAAATCTTTTTCTGCTCCCACATGAAGGAGGATTATCTCAGTTCACCCACCTGACAAGGAATGAATGATCAAGAAAGAGATATTTATGGAAACCTATGTAAGGATGAAACTTCAAGGGAAAAGGGCAAAATCATCGATGCCACTGACAGGCGGGTAGAAGAAGATGGAATAGAAATCCTCACTTTGGTGAGGGCTTGTTAGAGCTCTACAAGGACTTATTAGTAGAGGATCAGCACGTCTTCAGCCTGTGATTCTGGATCTATTCTTCAGGTCAGGTGTCTACCATCACCTGTGGGTCCCTCTGTTTAGGCTTCAAGCCAAGCAGCGGTAGAGAAATCACAGATTTTGTTGCGCCCCTTTTCCTGTATAGGGTTACGTATGAGAGTGCTGTGCTCACCTTGGAGGGCTTCTGTGTGATATTATTTGCTATGAAGAGTATTTTAGGATGAGTGGCTCCTATAAGACCAAGGGCCAGACTAAGGCGGATGTTAGGGAAACAAGTGTCCCTCTCACCTTCACCTGCAAAATTTCATTAAGCTCAGTCCTTTCCCTTGTGAAATTGTGTCTGTACAGAGCTGTTGGGTGAGTCAGTACAGCAGCTGGGGTGAGGAGCCAATACCCCCCAGATGACACCCACTGAGGCTTCTGCTTCCCCACGCAGTACTGCATTTCCTGCTGCTGTGGGGCTTGCCTGAATCTATCACCTGGGGGAGGAATCACTGAGTGGTGGAGGAGGCAATAACAGTAAGGCAGAAGTGCATTAAAGAAAGCCTCTCTTGTCTGTGTCCCATGCTGTGAAGGCAAATGCTTTTGTATCAGAAATGTCTTCAGCCTTGCAAGCATTTTGAACATCCACTGGCAGCTGGAAGTAAAAAGCCAGAATTGTCTAAACACCACTATTCACACTGTTAGGCGGGACTGGCCAGAGGAGTTAACTGAATTCATAACAAGCATGCTGTATTTCCAGGATGAGCTGCTACAACATATGCTGGAGTACCAAGCTGCACAGTCCTCACTAACAAACACAGTAGTCTGGTTCATTAGCAGAGAGTGTGATAGCATGTGCACCATTCTGATTCTTCATTCTCTTTGCCTGTTTTCATATACACCAGTAAAGCTCTCATGCAGCATTGAGAATGCTTCTCTGGAAATGGGCTGTAGCTGCTGCAGAGGCTGGCAGCAGAGAAAAGGATAACCTTGTGTAATTGTGTGTTTGATACAACTATCAGCCAGCCTGGAAATAGAACCCTGATTCAAGGAGATCAAGTGTTGGCAAGAGCAAGCTGCAGCCACCTGTATTGTATCAAACTCTTACATTTGGGTATTGCTTTTCTGTTTTTAAGGAGATGAATCCTTGAACCAGACACTGTTAGGGGCTAGGTATAGGATTAATGGTGCAGTTTGGATCTTGCTGGGTTCTGAGGAATATGTTTGCTCTGCATGGTTCCCAGGATTAGGCTGCAACTGGCTTTGATCTGTGCAGATAACTGTCCAGGAAACAGCTCGATAGATCACGGACTTGGGGTGGGTTTAGTATCCAGATGTGGACAGAAATGCCATAGTGAGGCAGCTGAAGCTGTTCATGACAGCAAAATGGGCCATTACTCCAAGGCTGTGATTCTCCGCCCTGTGGGGAGCAGTTTGTGCACAGAGCTTCCTGCCTCTGGCCTTCCCAGCACTTGTATGGTCTTAATATTTCCTGCTTGAGCAGTAAGAGTTTATGGCCCTAGTTTTTGTGGTTGGTTAGAGCCCAAGTTTGTGCCCCTGTTTTAATCAGTGCTCATTTACCTTTGGCATCCTTCAGAGGAGCAGAATGGTATGTCTTTCAGTTGCCATGGAAACAGTGAGACTAAATGCACATTTCCATGGCAACCTGCCATTATCTTCAGCTCTATCTGTGGGTCTCATTTTCTGACCATGGGGGTGGGGTGGTGAAAATGGCACTTAATCTCTTAAAAAAAAAAAAATAAAAAAAACCACACCATGAAAAGAAAGATGCCACCACTACCACAGCCATCACCACTCCTTTTCTTCCTCTGGCTTAGGCCTGGGGCTCAGAGAGGCCTGTGACTACTGCCACCATCCCATGCGCTGGGCCTCCGAGGTATTGTCTTCAGCTCCTTCTCTCCTTCATTCTTCTAAAAATAGAGACGTTCAGAACAATTTGATGACAATGTTCCAACACTGCTCTGAGCTCTTTGTTTCCTCAACTAATGCTCCCAGAAAAGGTCCTTGGAGTTAATTGAACTTTCCAATGGGTTCCAAAGGTTGTTGTGTCTCAACTCCTTTTGGTCCGAAGGGCCAATGGTTAATCATGGAGTCTAAGGCTCTAAGGAGAAGCCTTTGTCTGTTGGGACTGGAGGCACCAGGGCACACCAAGTTAACATCAGGAGCAAGGGACCTTCTTGCAAGGGAGGCAGCATGGACAGCTCCAGGAGGTCATCAGAGAGTTAGGGATCAAAGGTGATGCTTGTCTCTTTTGCATGTGACTTGGCGGATGCAGGGCAGAGAAACCAGGTGTTTGCTGTACTGATGATGGGTCTGCAGCCCCCCAGCCGGAAGTGCTCTCGGCCACTGCTAACGTCTGTGCGTACCCCAGGCACTGAGTTAAAAAAAGGACAGAATCTGAGGTAGTTTGAGCAATCGCACACAGCTGTTCCTTAAGCCTCTGTTAATTCTTCTTGTTCTAGCTGGCTTGACCTTTAGCTAATTCCTCTTATTCACAGTCTAATCTTGGCTACTGAGGGAAGAAAAACTCATGTCTTGCACTGTTCTAGCCTGGTGCAATAGAGTCATCCATGGAGAGTATGTGGTAGAGCTCTCCTTCCATATCTGTCCCACTATCCTTTCATAGGTGCTGAAGCAGAGGATGATAAAGTTCTGTCCACTCAGCAGTTATCATGGATGCAGATGTTGCCTTCAGAACATGTCACAGGTGAGGCAGGTGCTTGCTCAAGCACAACTCTTTCCTTGCTGTAGTCTACCACAGCACTGATCTCACATGGTAGCTGTCACAGTTAGCATGGGTTCATGTTGTCTCATCAAGGGGAGAATAAAGACCGAGGAGCCCTGTACACTGCTGAACTTGCAAGATTTAACCCTGGAAGAATTACAGACTGGTCACACTGCCAATGTCTGATTGGGAGCTATTGCTTAGAAGACACTGAGAATGGCCTCTGAGATGTGGGAACTTCCCTCCTGAGCTGAGGTCCTGAGCACTGGACAAACTCTGCATGGTTTGCATGGGCAGAAATGGCTGGAGGATGTACTGCTGGTGCTGGACCAGGCTGGCTTGACTCATGAGGTGCAGAGGGTATGGAGGAAGTTTTGCTGTGCATGCTCCATGTGCAAAGTGGTGGCTGGCTACCCTCCAGCTGCTGTGGTGAGCTGATCAGCTGCACGGCAGCCTGAGGCCAACAGCAGCCCGGGACAGACTGTTGAACAACAGACTGCTGAACAACAGACTGCTGTGGGTCTGTAAGCCTGTGATGTGGGCTAGAACCATAAGGAAGTTTGCTTGTGGGCTCAGTTGTACCCTGCTGCTGTGGCTTGCAGAGCTGCACAGCTGGGGTGGTTTCAGGCTTTTCCCCTTGTGTCCATATCAGCAAGCGGACATTGACTGAGGGAGTGGCACAGGCCCTCATTCAGGTTCTTCTTGGCCATGGGATCAGTTCTCCTGGCCAGCATCCTATGCTGTGTCCAGGTGAGCGTGGCCATGCTCTGGCCCAGGCTGCGTGGCAGGCTTCCATTTGCTCCCCCTAACCCATGCGTGCCTGACATGAACTTCAGACCTGGAACATTCATGTTAAATATAGAAACTTTTCAGAGAAGATCTAGTAGCATTTGGAAAAGGGAATTCATCAGCTGCCTGTGGTGATAAAGGCAGAAATAATGGGGCAATGCTATTGTTAACAGAACTTTATCTAACAGCGCCTGCACAAGATTAGTGTGGAGCACGGAGGCAGTGGGACTGCATAGCAGATCCCTTGGCCACTTAATGAAATGCTTCCCCCAGCTGTCACTGTCCTATGTTCCGAGATAACAGGCACAGGCCAGAAATAGGACTGCCATGGTGAAAGAAGTTACTTAATCCTCTTCAAGCTAAGCAAAAATTTATCAGTGAAGAGCCAATTCACACGGCAGAGCTGAGCTACATGGGAGAAAATTGCGTCTGCAAATCAAATGGAGCTCCAGCACTGTGAGAAGGTGAAGACAAAGCAGGCTGGTATGGGGGAAGGGGGAATAGCCCAAAGAGATGCTCAGGGGTGCAAGTCAACAGGCTGTATTTGCTGAACCTCCCCCAGCTCTGCTGCAGAATCACACGTTTGTGGGCAGATGAGGTTGTCAGAGGGTGGGAGGACCCTCACAGCTCTCCAAGTATCATAAAAGGCAAAAGAGCCTGGTGAGACCTGGGAGCTTCTGAGAAGGCAAGGACTGGTGAAGGGACGGGGTGTAGTTAGTGTAAAAAAACCCCAACTGGGATGGAGGAACAAAGAGTAGGCGGCTAGACCATGGGAATGCAGGAGCTGAGCAGAGTACACACCTGTGCCTGCTGAGCAGCTGTCCCCCTGAGATACAGCCATGGGGGTGCCAGATCCTTGGCACTGACACACTTGTTTTGCTCTGGCTGATCTTTGGATGGTGACAGCCTGTGGGGACAGAGCCTCAGCAAGCAGAAAGTGATGAAGTTTCAGAGGTGAAAACCAGACTGTCCAGAGGACTGGAAAATTGTTTGCTTTCCAAGGACTGGGCCCCGCTGCCTGGGGAAAAGGCAGCAGATCCGAAAAGCGAGGGTGCACAGAGAGCCTTGGTCAATGTGTTACTTAGGAGCATGGGCTACTTCTCCAAATGAGTAAAGACTCCTGTTGTAAGGAATTGAGTAACAGACTTCTGCTGCTTGCGGATGCCCTCTTCTATAATATGCTGGGTGTTGCGGGTTGATGTCCTCTCAATCCTTGCTGGATATGATAATTTTACAGGACAGATGAGACCTCTAGAAGTGTCAGACTGGGAGGGCTTCCTGAAGACTGGGGCTCGGGAGAGATAGGGGAGGTCCTTGGCCCCCTGAGGCTGGTCCAAACACAAAGTAGTTCAGCAGGACAGCTTTTTGGGAGTTATCTCAAGGAAAAATGAAGGTATACCTTGGACAGTGTACACTATAGCAGGCACAAAGAGGTCTCAGTCACTGCACTCCTCACCTACTGCTCAGGTGTGAAGCACTTGCTACACATGACCCTGCAAGCTTCTTCTGGCCCAGGGGAACCTGATCACATCCTCCCAGGGATGCTGATTTGTGTTGGTTTTGCATCTGTGCCCCCTTTGCCCCCTCCTCTCCTGCTCATGTTTTCCAGATGCATTTGATTTATACATACTCATTCCCTTCCTCACAGGAATGAGTTTTGGTGCATGTCGGTGTGACAGAGAAAAATTGATAGAGCAGGCTGCAGAGCAAAGCAGCTGGGATCTTTCTTGGGAGAGCGGCAGTCGTTAATTATAGGAGTCTAACTAAACACCGGCTGAGGTAAGAAGCATTTTCTAGATTTCCCTCCTTTCTTTTGTACCTCCCTGTGCAGGTTGTCACATCAGAACCAGGATCTGGGGGCAAGTCAAAACGACACCCACCTCTTTGAAAAAAAATGGGATGCCAAGTGCTAGGGAGCAGCTCCCTTTCTGGCTTCCTCCTCTCCTAACCTGGTGCAAGAGGTGCTGAGCCTCTCCCCAGTGGGGGCTGCAGATAGCATTTGTCTGTCCCTTAAGCTTGCTCCTGCTTCTTCCTGGCCTCAGGCAGTGGTGAGTCAGCTGCTGCTTTACTAAAGCCTCTCAGCTCTGATCTGAGCACCAGCCTCCTCTCCCTGGCTCGTCAGGTACCTCAGAATGGCAGGTTCTCCAGGGGTCCATTTTATTAGCAGTCACCACAGAACTGGGTATTTTGGTCCCAAGCAGCTTCATGGGTGCATCACAGGCAGAGCCAGCAGCACAAGAAAGGATTTTGTATGAGTTCATCTCAGGGGAAGGAGAGTGGGAGAAGAGGGATGAAGCAACTTGAACGTCCTTTAAAAGCCTAGTACTCCCTATGTGTGTGCCTCTGATATGTTTCTGGCTGATGATCCCAGTACAGGCCGTGCTGTTGCCCTGTTTCAGGTTGCCTACATGGATAACCTCATCTTAACATCGCTGGCTTGCTCACAAACTTTGCTCGTGTCACCTCATGAGCTGTAATACTGAGATAAGAGCGCTTGCAACAGCAGGAGCCTGCCTGCATTAACAACAAAGAGATACTAAGAGGAAAGAGGGCTACAAACATACCTAGGATAGATAAAGCTGATTTGGTCTCTCTGCAGAAGAAAGTTGTTATGTGTTTTCCTTAAAGTTTCATGGGGCTGCCAGGAGATGTGTGTGCCTAGCCAAGGGAGGTACTGTCATCAGAAGCTAATTTGGTGCCCCAGATGGATGCTCATGGCCTTTTGCTGGGGCTCAGGCAGGGAAAAAAGGAAAGGGGGCACTGGCTTGCTAGTTAAGAGACTTTCTCTTTGCTGCTTTTCTGCTGCTCGGAGGGAGAGGCAGAACCCACTCCTGATGAGAGCCTCTTGCAGGTGCTGGGACCTCTCTTAAAAGATGCTAAACATTAAAAAAAAAAAAAAAAAGAAAGAAAAAAAAAATCTGTGAGCACTTTGATAGTCCTCACAAGAAAGTGAAACAGAAGAGCCTTTGAGCTGCAGGTATAAGAAAAACCTCTGTACATCGCTGCGGGAAGAAAGGCTGGTGGAGCCAGAATCTGGCAACAGTCCCCAGCTGGCGAGGGACGTGCTTTTCTGCCATGATCTCCTGTCATGACTGATGCAGAGATGCAGAGAGGAAAAGTACAGGATCCTCTGTAGGGAATAACTGCACCTCAAACCCTCTAGGGTGTCAGTGGGGTGGGGAGAGCGAGCCAGCACTTGTCCTCTGCCTCCATACAGGGCTTGGCCCTGGGCTCACGGTAGCAGAGGCATCCAGCCTTGCCACACTGCATCTCCTCCTGTGGGACCCCTATCAGCTGTGGGAGCCTCCCAGCCAGGCAGCATCCCCCTGCTCCTCACCCCCCAGGTTTCCATAGCAATCGGTGGTGTCAGCTACACCAGAAAGCCACTGGAGTGAAATGAAGGTTTCTCCCTGTCTGGGGCCAGCAGTGTGGTGGCAGGAGAAAAGGAGTGTTCTGACACTTCAGATGAAGGCAGCAGCACCCAGCCTGCCCCAGTTCACCCCCAGCCAGGCCAGGGTGCAACGGGTGTGTGTAGCCTCCTGGGGCTCTGCAGGGCAGGTTTTAGGGGTCTGCATGCACTCAGAGCCAGCCCCACACAACCGCTTCCCTGCCAGGGCCTACCAGTAATGAATGGATGCCACCCCTGATTTTGTGTCCTCTCGTCCCGCAGCCTAGGTCCCTCCCTACCCCAGCTTGCTCCCTTTTTTCCCACTTGGCGCACGGTCAGTCAGTGAAGTCAGGAGTTAATCTTTGGCTTTAACGGAAAGCATGTTGTGGGAGTCAGAGAGGCACAGGCAGCCTTGAAAGCATTTTCATTCCCAGGATGGAATTCCCATGGGATTTTCATTCCCAGGATGGGGGAATGGGGCACTGGAGTAAAAACCCAGGGAGGAAGAGAGGGGTCAGGCAATGGAGGGGAGTAAAAACCCAGGGAGGGAGAGAGGGATCAGGCAATGGAGGGGAGTATGGGTATCCAAGGCAGTACCCCAGGAAGAAGAGAAGGAGGGTCCTGGGGGGCTCCCTCTACCCTCAGCACTGCAGGGAGAGTGGATTTCATCATCTGCTAACTATCCCCCCCCTCCCCATGCAGACAGGAGGAAGGGGAAGACCTGCCCATTTGAACCAAATAGAAAATTTGTGGGGACTTTCAGAAAGTAAAATAATGCCAATTCAAACTCCAAACATTTCATGTTATTTAGCATTTGTTAAAAGAAATCTTGGAAGATAGGTCAGCTTTGAGCTGGAGCTGTCATATTGAAAGAAAACCAAGCTACTTCATTTAGAAAATGTCTAAACAAAATGTTTTGACATTTTCAGGAAAAAATTATCCCGTACATTTTCAGACAAAACCTGCTAACAAATGTGACTGAAAAGTTTGGTGTCCTGAAAACCTCATTTTGAGGCAAGCTTGGCATGTGCCAAACATATTTCATACGCTCCTGGCTGCAGCCCAGGCATCCAAAGTGCAGTGGTGCAGGGCAGAGCCTGGAGAGCTGCCCAGGGAGCAGAGCTGCCCAGGTATACTTCATGCAAGCTGGGCAGGTCCTGGCCGTGGCCAGGGCAGCTCCATGTGGTTACTTAGGTTTCACCTCGACCCAGCTCCTGCCAGGACCTCTCTGCCCACAGTGGGAAGGATGCACAGGTACCCACAGGTCAATGTGCCTGCCCCTGCCTTTGGGTCAAGCCACGGCTCTGCTGCAGGGGTGAAAACTGGGGCCTGATCATTTTTGGCATATGACGGTGGGGAAAGGAGTTATAAATACGCCAGAGCCATCCCTCAATGTCTCATGCAGCATGGGGAAGAGGTTTCTGGCATAATCATGTTCCCAAAAGGGGTTTCTTTGAGAGCCTGAGTGCACGGTTTCCTGATCAGGAAGAGAGGAGCAGGCACAAGTGCAGAATACTGCATCTCTGCCTGGCCTATTGAGAAGTGTACGTGCTTTTCAGCAGCAAGATTAGATGTCAAGAGGAAATCGCCATTTGCAGTGCGGCATACCGTTGTACACCAAGACCTCCGGTTTCACACAGCACCTCTGTGGTGGGCACCAGCTGCAGTAAGGCTTTGGCTGCCTATACCTCTCCCCAGTTCCCACCCCAGGCCCCCAGCAGGTCAGAGAGGCTGACCTCTGACCTGGACATGGTGGGGAGGCGGGGGTGCATTTCACAATTGTCCTCGCCAGGTTGGGCTGTCTGGCCTTGTTTCACTCTCAGTAAAGGAGACATGTACAAGGCATGCCCTTAAGGTGGGAGGGTGACTAACGTCAGCGCTAGGCAGGACCCTCTGCATCTTTTCATGGCTTAAATAGCTCAGCAGTTGCCCATCTCAACAACTTGTTCTGGCACACTGAGAGACCTGGGAGTCTCTGACCTATTTCTATGAATTCAGGATTTTCCCATCTTTACTTCTGCTCCTGCAGCCTGGAGAAGGGAAGGAGGGACTTGGTGGAGGAAGGGTGAGGAAATGCCTCTGCAAAGGTAAGGAAACAAAAAGCAAGCAGCAGATGTGACTTGAGTGCCTGCAAATGCCCAGAAGGACTGGAGCACTGCTGAAAGCATCTCCTCTGAAAGCTCACTCTGTGGAATGCCTCATCTCACTGCAACCAGCTTGACACCGGTGGCTGCGGGAAGCCAGTTGGAGCATGGCGTGTGCCCTGAGGACCTCTCAGACCTGACAGCTGCCAATGACGTTTTCCTTAAGTCAAAGCAGACTTCAGGGTTAACATCCTTCACTCTGCGGGGCTGAAACATCCCCCAGGCCTGGCTGTTCCAAACTAAGTCACATGTAGCAGCAAGAGATAGCAATAAAACTTCACCCCAGGACACAGGTTTCTCTCTGTAGTTCTTATTCCTGGTTTAATAGAAAATATCCCAAGACATAAGGCTGGCTCCTGCCTGCAGCCTGTGCCAAGGCTCCTTGCAGCAGCCAAGGACCACGCAATGGTACGAGGTGGCTGAGATGGCAGCTATGTAACCCAGAGCAGAGGGATGGAGAGGCAGAGGAGCTGTGCTCACTGCCTGCCTGGCTCCCAGAACTGCTGCCTATAAGACCTTTTGCAAGAAAACGCTGCTTGCTCTGACATTTAGAATAGGCTGAAAATCATTACAGGCTCTTCTGGAGCATCTTACGAAGTGAAGCTATTGACTTAAAAACTCAACATCAGTTTTGTAAGAGAGGTGAGATCTCCCCAGCTTCCTCCTGTGAACACCAGCACCTGGGGTTGGCTGACGGCAGAAGGATGTTTATCACTGCACCGCCCTTCAACACTGCTTCATCTCTGCCCTAAGCCTTGTGCAGGGTTATGTGGGAGCACTCAACTCTCCCAGAGCCTCTCAGTACGTGGAGGGTGCTCAGGCTCTTTCATTTTGTTGATCCATTAGAGTCTGGTGGTGGTTTTAGGCATTTCATGTTAAAAAAACCCCTAGCACCATGTGAACCTGCTGCTTTTCGCCACCTACTGCAGATACCCCTGAATCCCAAGAACGTGCCACCTTAGTCAGACCTCTGCCCTTTCCTTGATGCGGGATGCAGCGCTGCAATTGCCCCCCAGTTGCACAGTCCCAGCTTACGCTCCCAGCTTAAAGCTAATAGAAATTATTTTTATTTTGAAGATGTTGAAAAAACTCAGATGCCTTTTCCCTCAGCACAGCATGGCATCCTGCTCTGGCCCATCATACTGATGGCAACTTACAGTTTTACTGGCTTCAGTAAAAGCACAGGCAAAGATCCTCCTCTTCATGCCTCCTCTTCATACCTGCATGCTCACCTGCTCCAGCTTTGCCTGCAGAGTTGGAGACTTGCCCAAAATTTCCCCATTGGAGCTTTGCTGTAAGCTTTGCTGTCAGCTGCCAGGACAGCCAAGACCTCCTCTTTTCTTGCCAGCTGGCCTCTCTGGGAGATGAGGGACATTCAGGCTACCGTTGTGAGTACATGGACTTACTGGGTACCTCTGACCACTGCTGAGGACAGAGATACTCGAGCATGTGTGTCCCTGCTATGACATGGGGTTGTGTCCTGGCCCATCTGCAGGAGCTGGCTGTGCTGTGGTGCAGACAGTTTCTCATGGCCCTCTGGCAGCAAGACAGCCAGATAGCAGAGGTGAGGACCTCAATCCCAAGGGATTTAGGCAATACCTCCAAGTGAAGACATTCTGTTATGCCAAGATGAGGCACCAAAGACATCACAGCAGTGCTACACCCAACACAGGGTTTCAGCCAAGCTGTTGCCAGCTTAAACAGGCCCATGTGCCATGATGGCGTCAGCTTGGCTCTGATATTCTTTTCCAGTGTGGGTGTTTTGCACGTGTGGTGAAGGAACAGAGGCGGTGAGGTGCCATGTACCGCTGGCACGGACAGTGAGGGCTCCGGACCTCCCTGTCCTCCAGGTGCTGGGCAGGAGAATGAGCATCTCACACCACCCTGAGCCCCTACACTGTGCTTATGGCCAGATGCCAGCCAGCTGTGCTTGGGCACTGCACAGGGCTCTCTGCGTGCATGATGCCTCCCTGGCTGAGCCCCTTAGAGCATCCCTGTGCCTGCTGGAAGCAGGCAGGTCACCCCTGAGGTGACACTAATGTAGCAAGCCACAGCAGTGCTCAGTCCTGCAAACTTCTTCTGCTGTCAGCACAAGTGAAATGAAATTGCCTCCATCGCTGGCTCTGGAGCAAGCTTCTATCTCTTGGCCCCTAATCAGGGCAGATATGAAATTTCTTATCTGTTCAGTAAAATGGTGCTGCACTTCATCCAATTATTTTTTCTGATAAGTGTGAGTGAGGGAGCTGGCTATGGGGACTCGTACAGTCAGCAGTGTGCTGGCAGCGGGGGGCCCTGCCTTGGGGGGCACCTCAAACCAACCCCGCACAGCACCAGCCAAAAACATAGAATCATAGAATAGTTAGGGTTGGAAAGGACCTTAAGATCCAAAACAGAGGTACTCCTTGCTGGCACGACCCAGAAAGGGGCCTGGGGTTGGGTGTTGTGGGAGTCAGGACGGCAGGCAGGACCTTTACAGCTTGCTGTCCACCAAGGTCATGTCCAAGAATTCCTCCATGTGGCTGCATAGTGGTCACCTCTAGAGAGCACTTGACTGAGACCAGGGGAGGCAGCCAAACAGGGACAGCAAAAGCCAATGGCAATGAAGCATCTTTCCCATCCTGGGTCAGAATTGAGCCCTGTCCAACAGCATCTAATGCCTGTATTGTCCATCTCCAGCATTTCTCTATTCCCAGGGAGGCAGCTATCCACCTCTCCTCTTCCTTGCCCCTTGGAAGCCAGTGGTGGTGTGGTTAAACATGAGGGAGGATCAGAAAAGCTGGCCTGACCACATGTGGCATTGATGTGTGGGCATCTGGAAGCTCCAGACGGGGATGCAGAAGCAAGGAAGGTAGCAGAGGATTAGGAAGCAAAACGGAGCTAGAAGGTGGGAGAATGGACAGAAGAGTCCTGCAGAAAGGAGAAAAGGGAGATGAGCCAGAGGAAGAGCTGGTGTGCCATGCAGTGCCCAGCACATCCCAGGCAGTGGGTGAAGGGTGCTGGTTCTCCCTGCAGTCTCCTGGATCCTTCCCAGCACCTTGCTGGACCCAAATGGTTAAAATGGGAACCAAACCCCCTCTGTTGAGGAGAGGGGAGCAGGCACGAGCCTCAGCTTTTGCTAGTAAACTCAGTGTTTCCCAGCAGGTGATGGTGGAAGCTGCAGCATCTGGAAAACAGGGACATCTGTGAAATCAGCTCCTACAGCGAGCATCTTTGCACACCACCACAGCAGCAGCATAAAAAAGATGTTTAGATGGAGTAAGGGAAACAGCCCCTGCTTGCTCTGCTGCCCTTCCCAAACCATCAGACTCTGTGTCGCCTTCACTGGGTCCATGCAGTTGTCTGAGAAGGTGGGCAGCCAGAATACTGGGAATATAGAAGTCGAGCATCAGCTTCACGAAATGACAGCTATTTTTTCCCCCAACCTTTTAATAATGAGAATAAAAAGTGCAAAATAATTCAATGCAATTCAGCAGTTAATATGCATACAGTCACCAGGTAATTGGCAAGCCATTTTCAGGCAGGAATTTGCAAGCTTCTGTGTTAGCAGGGGAAGAAAGAGAAGCCCGTTCATTTAGGGCAGAAAAGGCTGATCTCTATCTAAATGGTAGAAATAGCAATGGACTGGTTTTCCTCTAATCTTCTGAATTCCTGACTTTGAGTGAAACTCGAAGTCTTTCCTTTCTGGCTGAGGTTGTGTGAGCAGTTTTGGGGGAAAGCCCAGCATCTTTGCTGTCAGAAATAAGGCAGAAGGGTAGGAACTCTGCTCCAGGTCAGCAGCTCCAGCAGGATGCTCAGCACAGACCCTGAGCTGGCCCCGCAGAGAAACCTCAATTTAGTAGCTGTTCTGGTCAGGGACCAGGGGAGCAAGCACCAGCAGGGCACCCTGGAAAGGCAGCCTTGTTCCTGGGAAAAGCACAGGTGATGCAGACTTTGTGTGTAGTGATACTGGCTCCCACCATTTTCTAACAGGTTTTCTCTATTTAAATGTTGGCTGCAAAGTGGATTTGCTCTTGAACCCTCTGGCTGAGCAGTGGGGAAATTAATACAATAAAAACATAGCTATGTAGAGCAGCTCTCCGCTGACCTCTCAGCCTTCCTCTGACAGTAGGCTTTGAGTCTGAACAGGATTAATTTGGTTTCCTTCCCCATTAAAGAGACCGCTCCTTCTCACCCCCTCCCCGTCTATAGCAGAGCGGAGCTGAGTGTCATGCCTAGCACTGCCGACACTGCCTGGGTGGGAACAGCGGGCTGCAGGAAATCTAATTTTGGAGAATAGGCAGCTCCTGACTTTCTGTGATGAAATTTCAGCCGGGGGTGCTCATTCGGACCCAGGGTCATGCATCATCCCGTGTCCTTTAATACCTCTGGGCTCTTCACCAAAGCACTTCACGGAGATGGAGGATTTCCTGGGAGGGGGGAATAAGGTGCTAAAGCCTGTCTTTCATATCTGGCCATGGCTATCCCAGTTATGAGATGGGCTGCAGCAGTTTTTTTCCCCCTTCTTTATTTTTCATTACCTTGTGGCACATTATTAGAGCAAAGCCACCTGTGAATGAAAGGAAGAGGTTCAACACCCTGAAACCTCAGGCCAGTTGCCCTGTTGGAAGAACATTTTAAATTCTAAGGGAAATATCACATATATTGGCTTAATTTCAGACAGAAACCCCATACACATTATCAGAAGTAACCAAACAGCTATAAACTGCCTCAGCCCATGGAAAACAGACACAAGGTGATGGAGACAGCTCACTCCCCTGAGAGACCAGACACTAAAAAGAGCTAAAACACATGCGTGGTTCCAAAATGTCTCATTTTTTGCACACACAGTGCTAGCTGGTAGAGGTCCTCCTGACATGACATTTCAAACAATTACATTTTACACCAGCCCGGCTCAAGAGCACACAAGGGAGGTGTTGCTCTGGGCTCTGCTGTAAATAATGCATGTGGATTGCTTCACAAAATAACTGCAGGTGACCTCTTGCTTGTCAGCCCTGCAGCGTTGCTTGTGTGATGGCCCCTCTGCTGCAGCTGGCAGGAGCATCCTCATCTGAAGCAGTTGAGGACACAGTGTAGAGCATCCACATCACTGGAGAAAACGGCATGCCGAGAACTGAGGTCCTAGATTTTGAAAAACGAGTTTTAATGAGAAACTATTGGCTCTAATAAAAAGAAAAAAGAAAAAAGGATGTGACCTCTGGTAGAGCCCAGATTAGGGAGCCTATGGGCCTGATGCTCCATGCCAGCTCCTCTCCTACCATGCTCAGAGGTTATTCAAGGCTATTGTGCGTTCTTCCAAACATAGGGTGTGGATGTGGTGGGCAGCCACATCACACTCTTTACCTCTCACCAGCCAAAAGAGTCTTCAGCGAGGCAGGCAGGGCTTCTTCCTGCCTGTGGCCATGCACAGCAGCACCTCAGGAACTGCTCATTCCCCGGCAGCGATGCCGCAGGGCAGGGACACACATCCTGTCCTGGACAGGGAGTGAGGGGGTGATCCCCCCAAGCCCCACAGACCCCGTTTCCATGAGCGGGAGCTGCACTGTTCCTGCTGCTTACAGACAAACAGGGGTTTGGGGAAATGCCAACCAGTGGCCTGTCACTTTGACAGCAATGTTTTCTTGATGGCCTGTCAACTGCTGATAAAAGCAACGTCCTCGCACTTAAGAGCACAAATCGCAGAATAATAAATTCCGTGCTCTCGTCTAAGGTTGCGTGGTGGAGAGAGATGAAATTGGGTCATTACCGCCGCAGGTTTGCAAGCGAAGCTGGGGGACATATTCAGCAGAAAGCTGGTGGCTTGTGAAGGCCCTAATCCTATGCTTCAATAGGCCTCACAAACGTATCAGGGTATTGATGAGCTGCTGGGCTGGCGCAGTGGGGTATGCAAATCTCGAACTGCAAAAAGCAGAGAGGAAGCAACAAATATCAATGTCCTCTGACGGGAGCGCAGAGGAGGGACTGCTGCTTTGGTTACCATGATGTCTGGCCAAGAAGCACTGGGTTTGGTGCGAACCATGCGTCAGAAAGCAGACCGCAGTAGTGCTTCTGCGTACCCCAAGGAAGCAGTCTCAGGACTGGATGGCTCCTGCACTGGGGATACAGGCAGGAGCCATCAAGAAAGCAGGTGAAGAAAACACCCACTGCCTCCTGCACCACAGAGCCAGAGAGGGAATCAGTGCAGCAAAGAGCAACCTGGTCATACATATTTTCACAGCATCGGAAGCTTCCCAAGGATTTAGGGTAAGGCAAGGCTTTGATCTGAAATGGCTTTCAGAATATGATAATTATATTAAGTATATGATCATATACTGATGAATCCCTTTTTAAGGCTGTTTGACCAGTGTACAAGCGAAATCAGTGAGTGAAAACATGCCCATGGACACAGAACCTCATTTCCTGAATGTGGCTCAGGGTGCATTTTCAGGGCTGAGAGACAATTAGTCCAACCAGCCCTTGAGCCCCATCACCAACCCTAATCAAGTCATCTGTTACAAATGCAGAATTCAGATGTAAAAATCTCTGGGCTAATGTGTCCCACTTTAACCCAGTCCCAGCTTCCGACACCCCTTTTTGTACTACAGTGTTCCACCCCAGACTGGCAAGAGTTAAATAAGTCGGTTTGTATGACAGACATGTCTTTTTCTACTTGCCAAGGCACGTTTCAGAGGAAATCCAGAGAGCGCACGATCTCTGATGGCCTATACAGACTTTGAGGCTTACAGGCTCTGATCTATAATAAGGACTCTGAATCAGAGAGCTGTTCCAGCTGTGTATGTAGGCTGTTCAGCTCCTTATAAACTTTTCCTGCACCCCATGATGTCCATCACTGAGTTCACATCAGAATTTGTTTTGATAGTCAGAAGACAACTAGGAATAAATACAGCATCCCAGGAAGAAAAGTGGGGCTGAATTGCTAGAGCTTTGGGCGTGCAACCTTGAAGAAGAATGGGTTGGGTTATAGCTTCATACACTCTGCATGCTCGTACCAAGAAAACTGATATGGTGTAAGAGCTGTAGAGGTTCTGGAGAGTGTAAATACAGGAGAATGACCTCTTTTTTGTGCATTGGCACTCTCTCAGCTTCTCTGCAACTGGCCAAGATTTCAGCAGCACAGAGCTGTGCTAAGCCTAGGAACGAGAGCCCAGGAAACCAGCAGCTCAGATCTGTGCTGTGGTGGTGTCGTCCTTGATGTATAAAGCTTGGAGCAAGAGTCTGGACAAGAGTAAACGTGTTAATAAACCACTAGAACCTGCCAGATATAAAAGAAGGGTCCTGAGAGCCCGGGTGCAGCCAGATGTTGTGTGAAGAGCTGTAGCTTTTGGATTCACGAGCACAAGTATAAATTTATCAACTTTTTATAGAGAATTTCATCCATATAAATGAAGACACTGAGCCTCCAAACTCCAGTGTTTGCTGTCATTCCAGAAATGCGAGTCATTTTGGAATACACTTTTTTCACAGGGATTCCTGACATACAAGAGTCTTGGAAGTTTTCCACTGTTTGATTCCTCCCTATGAAGATCAGGACAAGGCTGACCAAAACTATACTCCATGGTAAAGCCAACCTACTCTTTTGAGTTCACCCTCGTGAGTAGACACTGAACTGCTCACTCCATTACTGAAGACGGCAGGAGATGCTGGGTCTAGGTGTCAGTCCTTGATAGGGTCTCCACACCCTTGGGCCATTGCCATGAAGATGACCTGCCATATGCATGTCACACCACACACTTGCAGAGAAAACAAAACAGAGGACTAACCTACATGCTCCCCAGAGCCAACATGACAGCAATCAGTGGCTTTGTCGGTCTTGCATGGGGTGGCCAGATGCCCAGTGATGTTGTGGAAGGAGGGGTGGGCGGCATTGCAACAAGGAGTGTATGGTGGCCTCCTGGACCAGCTCAAGAAGTTTCTTTTCCATCCACAGAAAGCACTTGCTAGGAGGTGTGTCTGACAGCCAAAACAGCCCATGGAGGATGGCAGACCTCAGTTTGTAACTTGGAAACTGTTATGAAGATAAATGGTACGCATCACATCAAATCAGCACCTTAGCAGCTAGCAGCAGCTTAGCAGAAAGATTTGCTCATCAATGAAGCAAGCCCTGTGTTCTTCAGAAGGAAGAGCATCTGTTCATGAACGCTTGACTAATTTCTCATTATCTTATTGAAACAGCTTATACCACTGGAAAAGCACCTCCAGCACGGCTAATGTTCAGCCAACAGTTGGCTACCTGTTTTGATTTACTGAGATCATCAAGAATGACATCCGCAATGTAGGAACAGGCACAGGTATTTCAAGAGGAGAGACAGGTGAAAATACTTGAAGATGAGAGACAAGTGAAAACCACTCTGTTAAAGTGAGGACAAACAGAATGAGCAGGAGCTCCGTGAGGCCTGATCTGTAGCCATGGCCAAGATGCTGGGCTGGGTTTGTGCAGGGGCTGCTTGGATCAGCTTCCAATAAATATACCTGCTCCCTGGGGTCTGAGGAAGGATGTTTCTGTGTGGGGCTATGTGGGCTATGCCTGTCTTCCATGGCCTTTGCCATGCCATGATCATACCCATCGTTGTGTTTGTCTCCTATATTGGCTTCCTCACTAAGAGCTGCTTTCCTCAGACTTCCCTGGCATGCTGTGTGCTGTGACCGAGGTCCAGCCTCTGCATGCACTAGCTACAAGTCACTCCCCTGCCCCCTCAACAGTAGGCTGGAGGCAGAAGAATGTCAAAGTTTGGGCTCAATTTTGCATTGCAGACTCCAGATCTGTAGTAGAAAGGTTTGTTACTGCTCCCACCATGAGAGTCAAACTCAACTGTGGCTGGTCCCTAAGGCCAGCCCCTTCAGTGATATTTTCCTTCAAAGAGCAAAGGGGAAGCACTCTGCTTGTGTCCGTCTCACTCACTACAGAGCCCAGCGATTTGTTTCAGCTTCTCTATCTGTGTCACAGAGATAAAGCGATTTGCCTATCACTGCAGAGCACTTGGTGATGGAGAGCACTCGAGAGCCAGCCCTTACCTTGCTCCAGCGGCAACATCACGGCTCCCTGAAGGAGCTTAGCTGGTGGAGCTGTCCCTTTCTGCCATCCTTCATCACTTTGGCATCTGCTGGCACGATGCAGATACTCCCTGGGCAGGCTGGAGCTCCACTGCTCCGGCTGCGGGACAGCTGGGAAGATGAAATATGCCTGGGGTGTGAGGGGAGGAGGTGGAGGGACAAGGAGCGAACTGGTGCCTTCTATTTCCACATCGCAGGTCATTCATCATCATTACGGTTGTAAATGACAGTATACTATTTATCAAGAAATGGAAGTAAGGAGGAAACAGAGCAGAGAGGTGGGAAGAAGAAAGAAAGAAGAGGTAGAGAGCAAGAAGTAAGAGAAAAATGGATGCAGTTTAGGTAAATAAAACAACAAGCACAAGGAAGAACAGTGCCAGACTTTGGAAACCACAAAGGGACAAGGGAGGGATGGAGAGAAACAGGATCTGGCAGGGCAACATGGGAGACAGGAGAACATTTCTCTGAGGATTAGCTGGAAGGAATTGGCTGCTTCCCTGGTGCTGAGGAGTACTTATGGATTATTGATCAGGGAAACCTAACCTGTTCTATACAGCAATATTTCGTGGCAGTGAAATGCAGCTGATGTTTGGGAGAAGAGGAAGCAGGGGCTGTTGGAAGCCTGCCTTCTGGTTTCAGGTGCCGGTGGCACTTGTAGGGTTAAGTTTGGGTTGCAGAATGCAGAAAGAGAGGACAGGGATTTAGGAGTCATCCGCCATGATGGGACAGCTTTTGGAAATCAAATAAAAGAACTAACAGATGCAGAGAAACACCTGGGACAGAGAATAATCGTCTGTCTAACATGTGTCAGAGCAGGGCTTCTCACAGAGGTTGAGCAGCCATCTAAGCTGCAGCCTGTGGAAAATGCACTGGTACTGATTTGCTGAAGGAACATTTTTTATTTACATAAGCTTCATGAAAACACACACAAAATCACAGCGTCCGCAAACACAGGCAGAGAATCTAAGATGCCTCCACTGAAATTTAAGTGACCTGAAGGACAGACCCAAGGCACTTCGGTTCACGTTCAAGGGTCAGGAAATACTAACATATCTGGGGTTCAGCTCTCCGATTGAGGCGATCCATTAGCTTTCTGGCCAAGTGCCTCTAATCCCATGACTCAACCCCAGCCCTCAGCCTGGAGAGGCGCCCAGCTCTCCTGCTGCACCATGGCATGCTCCTCACAGAGTTCATTTGGTCAGCCTCCTCCATTTCATTTCTCTCTCTTCCAGCCCCCAGAAACCTGCAGGTTTCTTTATCCCAGCCACTAACACCAGGGCTGCGAGCACCAGCTCTCCCTGCTGCCTGCCAGAAGGGGCTGCATCACCAGGCAGGTAACTATGAACCCTTGGGCAAGTTCTCGGGGTGTTCTCTCAATGGCTCGGTGAGTGCGGGTTTGGAAGCCCAAAGAGCCAGTGGTAAGCCACAAGCAACCCGTGGGGCTTTGCACAAGCATACAGAGAAGTGCAGGGTGAGCAGGAATGGAGGGACTCATTGGGTGAAGTGCAGAACTGGGGCTTCTTCTCTTCAGGAATATGGTAGCCTCTGGGTGACTTGAGGCATCTTTGGGTGCCTTCCTGCCATGCAAGCAGAGGCCAAAGTGCTATGAAGGGGAAGGAATTGCACATGGCTCTTAGCACACTGATCTGCTGGATCCAGTCCCGGGGATGCTTCCAGCCGGAGGGGTCTCAGGAAGCCAAGCACTAGCCCAGCTCCCCAGGCTGCAGTTTCTTGGTGGCAGGGATGCAGCTGAGGTTGTTAGGAGGGACACCTGTGACAGTCCCACGGCTGGCAAGGAGCTGGGGTAGCTCACCTGCATGCATAGAGTGTTTGCTCCTTTGCACCCCCAGACTCCAAAGGTAGGGAATGGTGAATGATCACCTCTGCACCCCCTGCCAAGAGGAGCTGTTGGCTTCTCCCCCCATGCTGGTGGTGGCTGCACCCCGCTTATGTCTGTGCTCCTCCAAGGCTTTTCTGGGAAGAGGCTTCAGGGGATGGCAGAGGGACACAAGACAGGCTGGGACAGCAAGGACAAGCCCTGCAGGGTCATGGGGACCAGACTGCCCTGTGACCGCAGCATGGCTGTGAGCTGAGCTGCTGAGGATGGCAGGCAGGGGAAGCACCCACAGACAGGAGCAGATCTGTGCCTGGGTGGGCATATGAAGGAGGATGAAGGAAGGAGAGAAAGTTCAAAGAATAATCTGAGAAGAATAATCTCCCCAGGGAAGTGGTTGATTCCCAAGTGCTGGATACTTTTAAGATTCATCTGAGCAGGGTGCTGGAACATCTAGTCTAGGTCACACTTTGCCAAGAAAGGTTGGACAAGATGATCCTTCCAATCTGATATTCTCTGTATGAAGCAAGGGCATTAGCTGGGCACTTTGCAGCAGCTGCAGCTCCGTGCTGCCTCCTTCACCTGCCCTCCTCTGCCTCAGGACCAGAACCCTTAGAAAAGGCAAGGAGAGAAGCCTTAGGGAGCTGGAGGGGGCCCCATCAGCTTCACAGCCCCTCACACCCTGTGAACTCATGATCCCAGTGGGCTCCGTCACTAGGTTGTCCCCTCCTTGGACCTTGCCAATTGGTGGCATTTCCCAGCCTCTGCAATGAAGCACTTCTCCTGACTGTAGTCCTGCATGCTGGCTTTTTATATAACTCTTAATGAATTTCAGGGCTTGCCCCTTGTAGAGCTTGAATTAAGCAGAATTTTAATGAATATTAAGAGTAATACCTTTAATTGAAAAATAGCCTCTGTCTGAGGTGAAATCTTGGCTCTGTAGGAGTCAGTGAGAAGCTCGCCAATAACTCACTTGAGCCAGGATTGTACCCGTTAGTGTTCAGGGCGATTTCAGGCTCTAGCTTTTTCACAGGTTTAAAGAGAAAATGCCACAATCTGCTGTAATAGCCCAGCTCCCTTTAATGAGCAAATTTAAGGAAGTTGGTGCAGAGCAGAAGGGAAAAATGGGATGGTGAAGAGAAAGCTAAAAGCCTACTGTACCATCAGGGTGATATTCTTCCGGTGGTGCTCCTCTCCCTGCAAACCAAGCTTGAAATTCTGAAGCCAGCGTGGGCGCCTTCATGCAGCCTCTATCCCCAGCCCTGCACACCCAGCCCATGTTCAAGACTTACCAAACTGTTGTGCCTGGCTTCCCTATGGTCTGGCTTGCTCCACAGCATGGACAACCCTGGCTCTAGTCCAGGTGCTGATCAAAGTCATGTCTTAGCCTGCAGCACCCGACCGTGCTCCTTTATCTCTGCCTTCTTCAGCTCATGCTCAATGGCACCTGCTTCTGTCACCATAATGTGGCATTGATGGCTTTCTTTTGGCTTCTTCTTGAATCATATTTAATCTGCTCATCCTTACCTCTGTAACTTTATCCCTCCTCTCTTTTCTGTTTAGCTTCTGATTGCCCTTCCTTATCTCCTGACCATTTTAGCTCTGAACTCTCTTGAAGGCATTTCTGTATCTGGCCTTGTGCTGTTGTGTGCAGCATCCCAGATACTCACACCACATTTCCCTCTTTTGGGTCCATGCAATACCTGCTGCCAGCATACTGCCTATCACTGCCATCTCCATGTGTTAGAAAATGGTATTTACCAAAGCCCACATTGCAGCCAGGTGGGAAACGAGAGTAATACTAATGGCGCAACATCTTCCAAGCCCAGACCCCCTTGCTCAATATCAGCACTGCTGAAGGAACAGAGTAGGCTAAGGTGAGGACAGAGGTTTGACAAGAAGATTTGGCAGGCAATTCCTGTGCAGATGGAGAACAGAACTTTAGGACATCCACAATAAACATCAGTGAAGGCTTTAAGGACTAATGAGGCCAAGTTTGTCAATGCACTGCTCTAAAGAGAGCAAAAGTGAAGATGATACAATCAGTACGGCTCCAGCCAGCAAGCCAGCGTGCTGCTGCTTCCAGAACAACCTACAAGACACAATGGAGAAGCCCTGTGGAGAGGGAATTACAATAATTGAACCAAATGGCCACGTGGGTGTTTACTGCTCTCACAAGGTCATCAGGGGGTGCAGTAAATTAGGGCAAAGCCTGTGCAAATCACACAGCTGGGATAAAACAAACAGAATGCTCTTTGGTAGCCCGCCTCCCCGGTTCCCAGGGCCAGCAGAGCTGTTGCAGGACCTCCACACTTCAAAAGCAGGCTTGTGTGGCATGCAGTGCAAAGGAGGAGTACCTGGTGGTGAAGAGCTTAGAGCGCCTTTGCAAGGCTGGCACATCGGTCTGGAGCAGAAGCTTGGTTTTAGAACACAGGACCTTTGGACAGCTGAGAGATGCTGCAACTGGGAACGATGTGCAGCCACATGCCCTGGATGTGCTGCTATGAGCCAGTTCTGGCTGGGACACCTCGATCCAGAAGCTAACTTTGTTCTTCAGTACTTACCTGTGCAGCTTCAGTGCTGTGGCCCTGAGCCCACAGGGCTGCATGTGCGGGTCCTTCCCAGCCAGCGCAAGGAGGTGGAGGAAAAGGGCAGGCAGCCCCTTCAGGAGAGCTGAGATGCTGTTTGTGCTGATGGGTTTGACACGGTGTGTTAGAAACGCATCAGTGGCTTTTGGAGAGCCAGAGGGGCTTGTAAAACATTTTTATTTTGTACTCTCACCTTTTAGAAATGTACTTTGGAGTTTGCATCTTTAACTCACTCGCTCATAACAGTATCTTAAGGCAATTGATTATGGCACTGCCCCTCCAAACTATTACCATTTGTGTTATAGCCTGGCACACTCAACACTTGAAATACTTTCCTGTCTATAAATTATCCTTGAGGTTGAGGCAGTTATTGGTACAGCTAAATCTATAACCCTGAGAAAGTGCCCAAATGAAAAACAAGCAGCAGCACAGATGTCGTTCACAGTTGGCTCTTATAGCCAAGCATCCACAAGAAAACAAATATATTGGCTACTTCTTAGATAAAGCTCCCCGTCATAGCCTGCCTGTTTGTGAATGTGCCTTGGAGCTAGTCTGAGTCAGTGTGGTATCAAAGTGGCTGCAGATGCTGTCCTTGTCACAGGTCCAGCTCGGGGATTGTCCTGGAGTTAGACAGGCAAAGCTGAATGAGCAATTTATACAACCACTGTTTCATTCTGAACCTCACTGGTACTGTATTCTTGTCCCTGTCTCCAGGCAGTCTCGCCTCCCAAGGTTTGTAAGACTCTTTCTCCTATTAATCTAGCTCCTACAGGGTATATCAGCAACTGATGTGAACGATTATTTCCCTGCTATGTATTTCAGATGGTGCATCAGTGCCACCCATGATAGTGTTTGCTCTTCAGCGGGGAGAGCACTGTCCTTTTCCTGATTGAGAGGCAGCTTCAATTATAAGCACTTTTTTCTGGTAGTTCATAATTTTCCACACAAATGCTACCCTTTGAGATGCATTTTGTCTTGCTTCCTTCAGCCCATAGGCGGCTTATTTCATAAAGTTTGATAAAAATCTGTTTGGCTGGTCTGTGTTATTCAGATAGGAGGGGGGTAAAGTGGATTTAGCACCATGGATATCTTCCAGATAGTGTTTTTTTTTCTCTTCCTGCAGTCCGATCAGTAACACCAGCATATTGCTCAGGTACCCTGCTCACACACAGTTCCAATGCTGTCAGTTGGAGGAAAACTTCTTTGGTTATAAAGAGGAGTTTTAAGTGGATGGCACAAGCTTTAGCAGGGTCCAGATCCTGGAGGAGCCATCACCCTGAGAACATGTGGCTCCACAGATGCCCGTAGAAAGTCCACCTTGCTATAATCACCTTTGTCACTGCTCTGCATCAGGGCTTCCTCCCCACCTCATGGACCAAGCTCTCCAGAGCCTCACCACAAGGCAGGTCCGAGCAGGAGGGGTGTTTCCCAGCCACGCAGACGTGTTTGCACAACCTCTTGCAGTACCCAGCCTGTGACCTTCTGCAGGCTCCAGCTTTAGAGACTGCTCATTGCACTCCCTCATGGACGGCTCCAGCCCTGGGTGTGTGCAGTGCCTCTACTAGCACCAAAAAAAGGCAGCCATGGCCAACAATGGGCATTGGTTGTGCCACAGAGCCCATGCTGGGCCTCTGGGAAGTGGAGTTATACTACCACCAAACTGTAGCTGTGATGTAGGAGCCTGAAACTGTCCCCCTGACAGCTCAGCGCATCCTTGGTTTGCATCCCAGAGCTGTGTTTCTTCCATTTTTCTTCATGACAGATTGCTCCTGGGGGTCTCCTTGCCTTCACCTCCTATTTCCTGGCAATTTTCTTCTGCCACTCATCAATTTTTGTTATAATCTGAGCATTTCACCATCAGAGCAGAGGCAATAGCCCATGAGCACTGCCTTAAGGGGGCTCACTGCACTCCAGCCCCACCCCAGCAGACTGAAAACAGGCCCCAGAATAGCCTGACCATGGGCACAGGCCAGCAGCAAGGCTTAGACGCTGGAGAAGGCTGGCCTGGTCAGGGAGGTGGCATCATCCCAGAGCCTTGCCGCCCCTCCTGGCTAGGTGCAATGGTCTGAACCCACGAATGTTGAGCTACTGCCCTCAAAAAGTTGAAGTTGTCCTCAGTTAGTTGCCAGTAACTCATTCTCCTGCTCCCCTGCGTTTCTCCCTCCCTGACTCATCCATCCTTGTACTGCATCTCTTGCCTGCTATTACCATTCCAGCTCTGTCACCCCAAGCTCCTCCAGATTCCTGTCTCACGAGGTGAAGGGTCCAGTCCATGGCAAGTATAGGCAAATCAAGAGGCTGGGTGAGACACGGGCTGCTCTGGGCAATGCTGATCAGTGGCTCAAGCTTTAGGAGCTGATGTCCATACCTTGCTAGAGGACATTTACACAGATCAAATGTTTTGTTGGGTGGATGTTGAGGGGGCCATAGGGTTAGTGAAAAGCAGTCTGAGGGCTTTGTGTGGAGAGACACAAATGGAAATGCTGACCTTGTCTGGAGATCAGAAATGGGCTGCAGAGCTTGGTTTGGCATTAATGAGCTGAGAGCAGAAGAAGGGCCTCTCTGTGGAGGTGCTGCCCTCAATTTATGGATTTTCTCCTTATTAAAATCATGTCAGTCCCTGGGCACAGCAGCTCCAAAGACCATCTCATTTTGTCATTTGAATGAAGTGTTTGATCTGAGAATTGTTATTATTATTGTTTAATATTTGACTGCTGATAATGCCTTTGGCACTCAGCAGGAGCATATGGGCAAGACAAATCCCTGGCCCAAGGCTTTAGGGCCACAATTCCAGCTTCCAGTTAGTCACAAGACACCAGAATACTGTTTTTAATGAAAAACGACGTGACGCATATGTGGTATGAGTCATTATAATGCTAACTACTGTTACTTCAAGCCTAGACATCACCAGGATCACTTTCCTCCCCAGTGATTCATGTGCCTCTTGTATGAGAGTTCAGTCTTCTTTTTCTTATTAAACTGAAATTCGGTATTTTGTAAGTGTTTAGGGGGCAAAGCCCTTCTGTTCCTGTTTGTTGGGCTGAATTTCCTTAAAATTTCCTCAGTTTCCCAGAGGCTTGGTACCACGAAGGAGGAAAAAAGAAGAAATCCCAAGATCTATGCAAGGAGGTTACAACAGGAGGCTCCCCTGTTGTAAGGTCCAGTCCTCACCATGGCTGGACCTGGCACAAGGTCCAGCCGTGAAGTGGAGGTTGGCCCATGCACCGCTGGGGCTGAGGGCAGGGGAATGCTGGAGAGCCCGAAGGAGGCTGTGGGATCCTGCACATAGAGATGCATTCCACTGTGCAAGGACCAAGCACCGATGGGGAAGGTCCCTGTGGTGCTCACATAGCTGTGCCTTGATATCTTCTCACTAACACTGCCGCCTGCCTTTCATCTGGGGCTTCGGCAATCTTGTAAAGCTTCATTTCCAGAGGCTTTGCCTCCTGCCAATAGCTGAGTCAGGAGGTCCCCAGGGCTCAGTCTGCCAGCGTCTGAAGACGCTCCATTCAGCAGTTAGCCGGTGGGAGACGTGCTGTCAAGCAGGTGACTGCCACTGCAGGTAGTCGCTGTCTTTGCTGGTGCTGGACTTAAACCCTCTGCAGCCACATCATGGCATGGATGTAGCCTGAGAGCCCCCAGCTGCCTCCATGTCCCCACATGCACAGGCTGGGACGCGTTCTCGCTCAACATGGACCTATTGTGCAGGGAGGACAACTCTGAAAAATGAGAAGGAACAGAAAAGAAAGAAGTAGATGAACCTTTGAGGAAGTGAAGAATTGCAGATCAAGCCCCTATGGAATTACAGGATTGAACCCTGTTGGCTCAAAGCCAACTGTGAGATATGAAGAGTTCACTCTCTCTCATCTCAAAACATGGCTCAATCCTGCTGTTTTATTCTTGTCCTCCAAGGCCCATGGGACTGGTGGCTGCAGTCTGTGGCTGCAGCCTGTAGCTGCAGCAGAAACAGCCCTGGTAGCAGGAAGGCTGAATCATGTCCATCAGCCATTGACCTCACTTCCATCCTGATCGAAGCTGGGCAAGGTTTTCCAGACAAGCACATGTCATGGGATTCTATTCTTGGGAAGAATTACGTCAAAATGATAGCCTCAGTTTATGCCCTAAATTCAACATAATAGGATGCAGAAATGCACTGACAGGTCTGAAACACTCGGCCCTGGCCCAAACACACCTACATTTTTTTACAGCTGAAGCTCACTGAGCCTTGTTGGTACAGGCTACATGGGAGTACAGGTTTGGGACTGTGAGGCTTTTCCCCCTCTATTTTCTTCATAATTTGGAGTTTCTCCTTCAACAGCAATCACAGCTCTGCCATTCAGTGACACCACCCATACACTACATGATTGCAGAATCACAGTGTGTCAGGATGGGAGGACTGTACCAGGGTCATCCATAGCAGACAGGTAGTCCCACCAGCTCTACTTTGCTTTTTAAGAGACTGTTCTTTCATGGCCAGATTTACCACAAGGTTCTGGCTGCAGGCAAAAGCAGCCAAAGCATATGGACCAGCTATTCTGGGTTTAGAGCTGCTTTGCTTTGCAAGAGCGATGCAAAGGAGCTAGACAGCACACAGGGTTCCCTTCCCTATCCAGCTCATTCTCCAGATGTCTGCTATTTGAACGCACACATCCCCAACGTGACATGCATGCAACCATACAAACCACCTCCTTTGCCCTGCTTGCTCCCCTTCACATCCTTGTACCTCCCTCACTGTGCCCCTGCTCTCCCAGCCTACACCTTGGCTGGATCCTGTCCAGGAGCACAAGGACTGAAAGGAACATTTGACACTCATGAAGATCTCTTTGACTCATGAAGACTTGCCCTTTTCCATGATGATCTCCACATTCTGTTGTCCCAAGTGGAACAGGCATCCTAGTGACTGTCCTGGAGGATGGGAGTTTCCTGCACCGTGAGGAGGTGGAGATGCTGCCACATAATTTAGGCATCCAACAAGGCTCTCTTTCTGAACCAAGGAAAAGGTCCCACTGAATGGCTATTCACAGCATGTCAACTGAAATCTTAATTACAGCAGAATTCAGATGCTCTGAATAGCTTTCCAAAGGCTCCTGCCTTCCCCATCCATCATCTGCTGAAGAAAAAAAGCGGGCAGCCTGAACACTGCTCCAGCACTGCTGACAAAGGGCAGGAAGAAGAGAGCCCTGCTTTGACATGGCTGCACAAGGCACTCTCAGGGCCATGAGGGATCAGAGGAAGGTAAGAAGGGAATTCCCCGTGGATTTTTCTGCTCTGAAGTGCTTTAGTGCTCAGCCTCCTCAGAAGCCAATGTTTACTGAGAGGGAGGAAAATGACACTGATCTCATAAGGATGCCATTCACACATATTGCAGACACAGGCTTCTCAGGACCTTTAACTACATGGGAAGTTGGAGACTTTTGTGTTATCAGGTGCTAATAGTATTAGAGACATGACAAAATCTGATGCTGGGTGCTCTGCTCTGTAAGGCACCTGCAGCTTACTCCTTGCTTACTGCTGCCTCTCAAACAGCCAGATTTCCTTGTAAACACTTAGGAACTTCATTCTGGCTGCAGGGCTTGGTGCTTCACTTTTACAGAAGTCTTTAATTATTTCTTTTACTGTATTTTCCACACTAAATGTTCTGAATCTGTCTCCTATGTGAAAACCCTCAACTTGTCCATACCAGCTGAGTCACTGCCAACATGGTACTGTAATATTTTTGTTGTTCTCTGTATCCCTCCATGAAAGCACTCTGACAGCACGTTGGGGGTTTTTTCCTCACCACTGTGCATTAACCAGATGGTTTTCACTCTATTGTCCACAGATACACCCACATCTTTTTTTCCCTCTTCATGCTTCTAGTTAATTTAGAAACCACTAGTGATTATGAAGCGTTGAAGTTATTCCTTCCAATATGCTTTACCTTCTCCTTGTCCACGCTTAATTTCTTCTCCCATCACACTGCCCAATTAATTAGTTTTGGCTGCTCCTTCTGAAGCTTCTCTCTCACCTCTAGATTCCACTGATCTGATCATTTTGAACAGCTGCAAAATATGACCTTAATATCTTCAGTGCTTCCCCCAATCATCATAAATCAGTACTTCAAATCCCTCCACTTATTTTGCAAGCACAAGGGGCACCAAGTGCCTGATGTCCTCTGGTCCCACTGATGCAGCCACCTGAGCAGCAATGTCCAGTTATCTCAAGCATGATTTGTTTCCCTTTAATCATGTCTCTGCTCTCTGTTTCTGCTTCTTTGAGGATGCTCTGCAGCGGGGTCCCCACCTTCGCAGAGACCTTCCAGTTATAGGGGTTTTAGTAGTTTCTGTCCCCTTCTGGCACAAAATCTTTCCTCTCAGGTCTCCACTTGCAACTGTTTGTCAGGAGTTGAGGCTTTCAGTCTTGAGTGATCTGGGTTTTTTGGCCGTCAATAAAGTAATGTTACCAAATTTGTCGTCGCGTATTTATCTGTTGCTATGTCTGTAGTTAAATGAAGCATGTGAAGCTCAGGACATATTGGCAGGGATGTTTTAATGTTTGAGAGAACATAACCAAAAAGAAACCCCCACATTCCTGTGTGAGGCAGCCCTGAAACACAAGCACAGCTTTTTTCTTGCGTATTTTATGTCTATGGCAACATTTTTCCTACTTATATTTTGAAGAGGGGCATCATTGACCTGCTATAGAAAGTCCAGCATGATAGTGCATCAGCTAATTTAATTTCATTTTCTTCTGCTGGATGGGCCAGAGGTATCCCTTTGCAGCTGAGAGCAAAGGCCCTTTTCCATATCCATTTTCTTTTCATTCATCCCAGTGGATGCATAAATATGACAGGAAGTTTCAGTGTAGTGGAAGGCTCCCTGCATTTTGCTGCACTCCCTTCAGAGTCAGTCCTGTTCCTTCTCTGGGCAGCAAAGTTTCCAGCTGACAGCTATCAGCAGTACCCAGGGGGTGGTTCATCTCTGACTGACTCTTCTAGGTCACACTACCCTTCTGCCTCATGTCACCTCCCAGGGGCACTGTCCCTCTCTAAGCTGGACTGAATGGCTGCAGTTATAAAAGCAAAGCCCCAGACCACATTGCTTTGTCTGGTTTTTGCCAAACCTCCATAAGCACTGGCATGAACGTATAGTATCTGTGCATGCATACATTTCTCTCAGAGCCACCTGAGGCTGGAGAGACTTTGATTTGGGATGCTATTGTCACCTTATAGCTGTTACAGCAGGAGAAACAGTGCTGCGACTCTGCTGCTAAGCAGTGTGTCTGCAAAAGCTGGTGAGGGCTAATCTCTGCTCCTCCGATCAGATGCAGATCCTGCATCTTAACTCAATGCTGTGTGCGGCCCCGGTAAAGGATGGGGCAGCCACCCCAGGCTGATGAACACAGCCAGTGGGGATGGTGCAGGGCAGTGCTGGCACAGGTGACCATACACATTGTGCTGACCATGGCACACCTCCATCTGCCATCCTCCCTGCTTGCCCACGCGCCTTCTGCCAAGTGCCATGGCATGAATCCAAGGTGGCTCTCTGGGCCTCTGCAAGCCATGGATGAAGTTGTTTCATCTGGAGACCAAGCTTTTCTTTCAGGCTCCCCCATGGCATAGGAAGAAGGGTTTTCAAGCCCACATCATGCTTCCCTTCACCTCTACAGCCCCTTCAGCCTTGCCAAAAGGCTGCCCATGCATGATAAGGCCCTCTTTGTCTCTAATTAGTGCATGCAGGAGGGGCTACTATAAGTCATCTGCTCCATCTCTCTACCCCAAGGCAGTGTCACTTGCCGAGGATATTTCCAAAGGATGTCTCTAACCTGGCCTGACAGATCTCAGATGATGGAGATGCCAAACCTCCTTTGCTATGTTCCAAGCCCTTTCCTGTCTGTCCCACTCCCTAGCGACATGGGGACTATTCTCTTCTCAGACTCCCTCAAGCTGTGCTAGCTGGGTTTGGCCAAGAAGAATACCTTTTCCCTTGGGATAGCTCTTTCCATAGCAGCAGCTCTGCCCTCTGGCTGACATTCTGGAAAACAGCCTTCTGGCTGAGGCCTCTAGCCTGTGGCTGGCATTTTGGCATCACATCCTTCCCAGATGTGCTGGGAGGTGCCAACAGCGGGACATGGGGATCACCCACATGGAGGAAAAGCTGGCCACCCATCACTGGTTCTTTGGGGAATGCAGACACTTCGGTCCCGTCCTTAGCCCACATAACCCAGCCTCTTTGGTTTTGCAAAAGGGTCTTGCTGTTGCTACTGGAAAGATGCGCACCTCTTTGGGAACTGGAGCAGAAGGGAGGCTGCCCCAATATCTCATCCCCTAGCAATAGCCCCAGGCCCTCTGGGAATGGGATTCTGTGGCCTGCCTGCCCTGGCACATAACCCATCACCCATCAGTTCATCACCTGGAATAAGCTGGGAGATCTTAGAGACAGGCTTGGCACTCCAGAAAAGAACACTGTGCTGAGGAGCCTCAGTGTGTTCCCAAGGTGGCCCTGGTGTGGGCTCTGAGAGGTGACCGCAGGGTGCTGTGGGCAGTGGACATTAGTGGCTGTGAGGCACACCTGCGTCTGCCCGGCCCAGTCTCCTCTCGGCACAGCAGCACTGGGGATGGGTGAGGGCAGGCAGCTCTCTAACCATGCTGAGCAGGTTCCCCCCACTGGACCAGGCTTCAGCTGCGAGTGTATCTGCTGCCAGTTGCCTTGGTGCTGGCGCGAGCCTCTGGGAAGCCCTCGGGAAGGTGAGAGCAAGCAGGAAGACAGTGCAGGGATCGGGGAGCTGCTGGAGCCTGGGGGAGCAGCACGGGCTCCCTGGGGCATTACCTGCATGGGCGGGGGGCGCGCAGGAATGGTGCGGGAGCTGCAGTGTTGACTCGCACTGTGCTGGTGTAAATCTGGATTAACTCCACCAACTGGAGTGATGCTCAGGTGTGAAGAGGCAAATCAACATCCCACCCTGGCAGAAAAATACCCGGCTGAGCCAGCGAACGAGCTGCCTGCCCTGGGATACAGCCCTCAGTCGGGCTGCCTGACCCCGCAGCGCCGGCTCAGGCAGCGAGAAATCTCATTTAGCCTTTTCCTTTAAACTCTGCTTGCTAGCAAGCACTGTGTCTTTCCCTTGCTGGGGGTGTAGCAAGGGCTGTGCCCTGGGAAATGCAGCGAGCAGGAGAGAAAGGCAGGAGTTTCATCCCCGTTATCTAAACCAGCAGGAGAAGAAACCACGTCGGGAGAAGAGGAGCGGTGCTGATGCACAGCTCGCTCCGGCTAGCGAGCCTCGGGAGCTGGTGATTCCACAGCCAGCCAGCCAGCCAGCCAGCGAGCGCGGGGTCTTTGGGCACGAACGCTGAGTACGGCTGTGCTGCAGCTAGAGGGCTTCGCTGCTGCCGCACACACATCCCGTGTGCTGCCTGGTGTGCTGCCGCACACCCAGGCACCGGCGGAGCTCCGCCGCGCCGCTCCCCGCCGCTCCCGCTGCCCACGGCCGGCCCCGCCGCAGGGCCCCGCAGCACAGGCTCTGCCGCCGCCGTCATGCCTGCTGCTGCCGCCCCGCTCCTGCCGCCGGGCCACCAACTTGGCGGGTGAGCCCCTCCTCGACACGCAGGTAAGGACCCGCGCACCGCTCTGGGATGGGGGCAGCCCCCTCAGAGGAGGGCGGGTGGCTTTCCGGGGGGTCTGGTCCCCAGACCGGTCCCGTGGGGGGGCAGCCGGTCCCCAGAGAAAGAGCCCTGCGTCAAGCTCGGGCTGGCCTCAGAGGGGTCAGAAAATATGTTGGGGCTGTAAGGATGGAAGGCTGGAGTTGGAGAAACCAGGACTGAATTTCCTGATTGGAGGCTCTGGGGTGGGCGAAATGAAAGGATTTAAGCAAAAGTTTTGGATGCCAGGTATGTCAGAGCAACTGCAGTGGCATCTTGGACCCACACAGCCATTGGTGATCCCTCCTGGGATGCAACTCAGCCACTGACTGAAGTTTGGGGTTGTTTTCCTTCTGCTGAGGAGCTTCAGAGGCCAGCAGCAGCCAGCCCACTGCCACCCACCCCAAATGTGCATCCCTGGGATGCACCCAGTGTATGGGCATGGGACAGGCCGGGGACCTCCATCAAGAGGGCTATGCCAGTGCGTGAACTGTGCCAATGAAACTCATCTGAACAGCACCATCTCCTATAGCTCTGGGGACACCCTCCAGCTTGTGTCTGGAGGAAGAGCTGCACGTTCAGGAGTTTGAAAGGGAAGCACTTTCCATCTCTACCCAGTGCCTGTTTATAATTCCTTCTCCGAAGCTGCTGCGGGTTTCACAAAAGCTATGGTGCTCTCCCCAGACCCTCTTCACTGGGCTGCCCGCTTTGCTTCTTAGAGAAACATACCCTTTTCATGAGCTCAGGATCTGTCACCAGTAGAAACCTTGTTACCGGGAGGAAGGTAGCGCTATGTAAATACCAGGGATAACCAGCGGAGCGGGGTCTGAGCCTGCCTGCAACGCACAAGACAAAAAAAGCCTCTGTCTCTGGGGGATAATAGGTGGTTACTTTGTAGGCTGTCAGGAGAAGGAATTACCAAAGCCAAAATGTAGTGACTGCATTTCTCTGGCAAAAGTTTTTTGTGTCATGAAAATGGCTGGCAGAGCTAAAGCTTTGGGGAGCTGAGCCACTTCACTTCAGCTCCCTGAGCCACCATCACAGGCAGGTAATAAACACCGTTATTAAAGAGTGAGTAATTTGCTGCAGCTCCTGCGCGGTGAATTTGTACAGCAGATCGCTGCTTTTGCGTGGTACCCAACCCCTCCGCGCCCTCAGCCCAGCCTGCAGATGTCACCAGCGCTTGTGGAGGAGTGACCAAGTGCTTGGCAAAACCTTGCCCGTTAAAATCACCCTCTGCCACCTGCAAGCTTGTCGGAGCAAGCCCCAGAGGGGGCTTGGTAGCCTGCGGCAGAGTAGCCTGTGGGCTGTAGGGAATGGCCCCTGGCACAGGCACGGACCCCTCAGGCCCTCCTGGTTTGGCTGCCCCCTTCCTGGCCCCTCTGTGTGGGATGGGATGTTCTCAGGAGCATCCTTGACCTTGACAGACAGTCTGAAGCTCTGCCCTTCCTGCCCCCGAGTGCCTCTAGTGCTGCCCCATCTGCGTTAAACCCCCGGCACTAATAGACTATGTCCCTTCACCAAGTCTCTCTTGACCCTTCATTGCCCTCCCTCACATTTCATATCTGTGATTGGAATTGTTTTTCAGCTGCTCTGCAAGCATGGCCTCTGAATCAAGCAGATTTTGTCTCTTTTCTGCCTACTTTCCAATCCCTCTCCCCGAGCCTGGGATCGCCAGGCACCACTTGCAGAATGCTGCTCTGCTGCTGCTTTCAGGAGGTAATTTCAGGCAAGGTCTCCAGCCAGTATTTGTCTATCTGTGAAATTACAGATAGGCAAGTGATTGACTTTTCTGGCTGAAGAGCCAAGCCACAGCATTTGAGAGTGGGGAAAAAAATCCATTATAGATTTCCTCAAAATTGTCTTTCTGTTGCTGCTTCTCTGTCAAGTGAAAAGGGCAGCAAACCAGCCCAAATGCTTTGCTCAGCCTGGAACAGAAAGCTCCACTGAGCCCCAGCATTTTTCAGGCATATCACTTGAACCAGCTTCCTTTAGGAGTCAAACACTTCGGGTATCCTTTGAAAACCAGAGTTGGTCACAGGATTTGTCCCCATTTCTGTCTGGAAACTCAATTGTTGGTGTGAAAAATCGGCCAAGGGCATGTGTGCCCTGGCTCGGAGATGCGATACCGCGTGCAGCAGCCACACTGGTGCTGCTCCTGAGTTGGGCAGAGATTTCTCTGCACATCCTCCCAGCTCCTGGGGCCTCCAAGGAGCAAGGTGGAGGGTGCTGGAGCTTGTCCCCATGCAGAGACATGCTGGCAGGGAAGACCCATGAGCAGGGTGTCCTTACTCAGCCCTTGTGGGACTACCAGTACTGCTCACCCAGAGCAGGGCCACCTCCTGCAACACTGATTCCAGACAGGCGTAAGCAGCAGCCTGAGCCCTTTCTCAAGAAAGGCTGATCTAAGTCCAGTGGTGACATGAGCAAGGAAGAGAAACAGGCCAGGAAGAGTGAAAGCGTCCATACAGCACAGGCAGGACCAGCTGAGAGGGCCCCTCGGCAGGGCATGGTCAGGACTTGACAGGGCCATGGAAAAGAAAATGTGGCATTGTTTTGTAGTATCTCTTTCCATACCATATGGAAGATAATTTAGCATCGTCCTCTGCATGATTCTGGCCCCCTGGCACTGCGGGATGGACAAGAACCATGGGATGGCTGGGGGCAGCTGCTGCTTTTCCTCTTACTGTATTCATGAAGACAGAATCATAGAATCAACTAGGTTGGAAGATTATCAAGTCCAACTGTTACTCCAGGATTGCCAAGTCCACCGCTAAACCATGTCAGTAAGGGCCTCATCTACACTTCCAGGGACGGTGATTCCACCACTTCCCTGAGAAGCCTATTTGGTGAAAAAAAAAATTCCTAATATCCAATCTAAACTTCCCCTGATGCAGCTTGAGGCCGTTACCTCTTTTCCCGTCACTTGTTACTTCGGAAAAGAGACCAGCCACCTCCTTTCTCCATCCTCCTTTCAGGTAGTTGTAGAGAGCGATAAGGTCCCCCCTGAGCCTTCTCCAGCCTAAACAACTCCAGTTCCCTCAGCCATTCCTCATGAGAGGAATAAATTCCTCCTACATCTCTGGCCGGTGTAAGCTGCCTGTCCTTAAACACAGAGCATGCATGTCCACCCAAGGATTCCTTTTCTTTGGTAACAGCAAACATGAAAGAGAGGTTCAACGTTTGTTTTGGAATGCACCTATTGAGACAGGTAATAATTTAACACCTTGAAGTTTGTCTGATTGCGGACGTTGGCCAGAATGGGAAGAGAGAGATCCACTTATTCGCTGATAACTAAAGGCTGTGTTTGGAAACTTAGGGTTTAGAAAAGTAAGCTAGAAAGGTGTCATCTCCACAGCATAAGTTCATTTTTAAAGACGGAGCAGATCATTGGAAAATGAATTAAACATCTGAACTGTAGAGATGCCTCGTGTATCCCCAGGAGAATCAGGCCACAGCAATCAAAGTGGATATAGCCCTGAGCTGAAGGCAGGCAGATGGTGGATAAAATAAACAGGATGGTGGGGAAAGAAGGGTGCTGGCATGCACTAGCCTTCAGGGTGGTTATGAATCATTGGAGTATGGATATGTTTTAAACAGAGACAAATGAGCAGCCCTTAAAAGCTGCTTTACATTGCCAGCTTCAATTGATAATAGGGGGATTTGCAGAGAGATGTGAGGATGGAGTTAAGTGCTGTGGCTAAGCTGCTCTACCAGCGAGCTGCAGCTGCAAAGGGAGGACAACTCTCTGTCCCCCCAACACCTGCTGCCAACAGTATGCTACATCCCTGCCTTGTCTTGGTGTTGGCCAGTGTGGGTCTCTCACCTAGAAGAAAGCCAGGTCCCATCTAACAGATCACTTCCATGCTGAGTGAGCATCCCTGTGGCAGGCCAGACTGGAGGGCTGAGGATCACAGGTCTGTCCCAGCACAGGGTACTGCTGATCCCTGAGAGTGATGCTCACCCTGTGCCACCAGCCCAGGCAGCCCAGAGTGGTCTGTGGGGAGGGAGCAGTGGGGAGGATGGGACGCAGGGCCCCATGGCAGCAGCAGCCTTGAAGTGACAATGGTCTGTGGGATTTCATGGGCAGGAGAAGAGCCTTGAAGCAGGGATAACGGGAGTGGAGTAAAGGGTATGGGTGAAATAGGCAAGCTGGGAGAAGAGCGTGGAGCCATCTAGGATACCCACCATGTTCAATACTAGGTATAAATAGCAACAGATAAAACCTGATGTGAAACTGAAGACTGCAACCATTAGCACAAGAAAATCACCCATGAGCAAAAATTACAATCCGCAGGCACGAGCTTCTGGGCATCTTCCAGCAGCAGTGAGAATATCCTGGTAATAAACACATCTTGTGGGACCTCTATGAGATCTCCTGTGGGCTGCTTGGTGTCTCTTCAGGTACCCCAGGCAGGGAGCCTGGTCTTGGCAAGGAACAGGGCTGCATCTGTGTTGGAAGCATTTGTGTTTCCTGGAGCCCATGGCCATTCTAAGTAGGTTTTGTACATTGAGGGTTGGGTGACAATGCTCTTCTCTCCAAACAGCAGCCTTAGAGCATTTCTTAATGTGGTCCTGGGCTGAAGAGGAGCAGGTTGAAGCCTCGACCAAGTCTGTGCTCATGTTTCAACAGGCCAGTGATATGGGTGCTGCAGCAGGCAGGGGAATTCACACTCCCGTGACCCTCGGCTGGCATTTTTTGGCTGAGATGAGCAGTCAGAGCCTGCAAGCTTCCCAGGCTGTCCTTGCTGGCTGATGCCTCGAAAGGGCTGGAGACATTGAGTAACAGCCCCAGAGCCTTCCCACTTGAGTCATCACCCTGACCTCCACTGCCTCTGAGCACCCCTGCCGGATCCCCGAACAGGAATGTGAAGAAGCCTCCGATGAGAGCTATCAACCTGTTTTGGTTGGCATTATGTGCCCCTTTAAAGCCCCTCGTTGGGACTTTGTTGTTGACAGCGCTGCAGGGCTGAGGGCTGTTTGGATGCAAATCCAGCAGGAGAAGCCCGAGGCTGAGCGGATTGCGACAGCGTGGCTGTTGTCCATCTCTGATCCTGTCTCGGACCCGGCATAACACTGCTGTCCAGGTAGCAACTCCGGCACCGGGGTAGCCCGAAGAGCAGCCCCTCTTGTCACCTACTCTCCTCCCTGCTCCCACGTTCCCAGGAGCCCCACACCCAGGACAGCCTGTGGAAACTTCTGACAGCCACCTTATTTACTTGCTTGCATCTCCAGCTAAAAAAAGGATGCTGAGAGAGTCCAAAATTGCTAATTATACACCTAGCCACCCACACAACCATGTGTTTTATTGCCATCACTCTCCACGCTTCCTCCTTGAAAGCCCGGTGAAGCCTTTCCCGCTCTCCCTTGGATGAGGGGTGCATCCCAGCGGGGTACATCCCGTGGCCGCATCCCGGCCGGTGAGCTCCCACTCCGGGCAGGCGCTGTGCTCACACCAGCCAAGCGAACGCCAGCCGTCGGGTGTGATGCGGTGTAGCTGTGACCAAGGGTCTGCTCGGATGGGCGCTGCCCCAGGCGCTGCTTGCAGGGGCCCCGTGGTGCTGCGGGCGCTCGGCCCGGGGAGGCGGGCGGACGCCGGGGCTGGCCAGGATCGCGGGCGGCGCTGCGCCGTGCGGCGCGGCGGCCGGAGCGGCACCAGCGGTGAGTGGAGTGCCTGGGACATCTAGCGGCCACCGCTCCGAGTGCCGGGCCCCGCCGGACGGGTGCTGGGATGGGGGTGCGCGGGCGGGGATGGAGAGCACGGTGGCAGCGGGGCACGTGCCAGCCCCGCAGCCCCCGGTGCCACGGTGGCAGGCAGCCCATGTGCAGGCGCTCCTGGCTGGAGCTGAGTGTTTCGAGCACGTCTTTCCAGTGTTCGGAGGCGATGGAGCTCACGTTGCTCCACTGCTGATGCTCACGGGCAGTGTGTTAGCTTGCTAGCACCGGGGCTGGGGACGGGGCAGTGGGGAGCCCGCAGCCCTGCTGAGCCTCTGGCACTGCTCCTCCAGGAGCAGCACAGCCCTTTCCTGCTAGCCACCGGGATGGATTTGCTGTTTCTTACCATTAGGAGGAATGCCTCAGCTTTGAACACGGCTGGGTAGAAACACCGCTGCAGAGAAACATTTTTATCAGAGAGAATAAAGACTCGATTTCCACCTGGAAATTGCCCAATTTGACTTGCGAACCTTGAAAAGCAGCCCCTCGCATCCCATTTCTCAGAGCAATTTAGTCTCTGTTGGAGCCAGGAGGCCATCGTCGAGGCACTGACTTTCTACATGTCAGGAGATCAGAAAAAGCTCTTTATTCACTCCTTTCCAGCTCTATCAAACCAGCTGCATTTAACTTACGAACTAGATGCTCTACATTACAAATGCCTCAATTATCATCCCTCTAATCCATTGTCCATACACCCTGTGCCACCTTCTTCCTTCCCTCCTGGTCTTCACCAACTCTTTCCTCTCCAGCAGCTCCACAGTGTCTTTCTTCTCCATCCCAGGGGCCAGGGCCCAGTTCTCTGCCTAGCTCACATGTCGCTTTGCTTCCCCTGCCCTGTGCCCTCTTTCCCACCATCTCCCTTCTCACTGCTGTCCCTACCATGCTCCTTTGCTTCTCTGGGTAACACCTCAGCCAACCCCATGGGGCTGTTGTGCCCCACTGCCCTCCCATCCTGCCCCATGCTAAGAGCTGCCTCCCCTGCATCACTCCCCTCACCTGATGCTCCTGCCACAACAGCCTTTCCCAGGGCTGGTGAAGGCTTTGTTACACCCCAGTGTGAACAGCCCCCCACTCTGCATGCTGGTGCTGCACCCGAGGCAGGAGCAGCAGTGTGGAGATGAGCACCCAGTGGATGGCTTGCCTGCTGGCTGGAGCGTGGCTGCTTTCCACAGCCATGTCCGCAGGGCCAATGGAAGTGTTTCCTTATCCCTTGAGCTGTGCTTCACCCTGCAGGACTCAGGGCTGGATCATAGCAAGTATGCGTCGGCTGTGCTGGCTTCTATGACTGAGAGAAGGCTTGGCCTGCCCCTGCCAGACACATTGTTCACAAGCCCTCACAGCCCTTCCTTCATCCCCATATTCCTTCTCTAAGATGCCAACTTTTCCTTGCTGTGGTGCTCTGCCTTTGCTCCTTAGCAGGTCCTGTGAGCTGGTTTCCTCTTGGGCAGAATCACAAGATTGGATGCCCAGAGGCAGAGCTACTGTGTGTGTGCCCTGGCAGGACTTGGACCTCTGCATAGAAGTCCCAAAGCACCTCCCTTGAGGTTCCAGTAAAGCCTGGGCTTTAGGAAGGCTTCTAGCCACATCTCCTTCACTTTCTTGCTTACCTCTGTCCTGGGGCTATATCCGCTGTACCTAGCCTTGATCCTGCTTCCCATCAGCCAGGTCAGGAACAGCTATTCACACTCTCCTGCCCTCAGGTGAGGCAGGGTATGGCAACACAGTGGGGCAATGCTTCCTGAGGGTACCAGCCTCCCCAGGTGCTGTCCTGAAGGGGAAAGACAGGGTGGGCTAACCTTCTCACTTGGGAGTCTGGGTACATGCAACGCAGTCACCAACTGCTAATGAGCCCGGGGAAGCAAGGCAGAGTGTTTGCTTGACAGGGCGATTAAGTGATGATTGATTCCTGGAACAACTACTCAATTCATCATTAACTGGGCTTATCGTAGCTGGCATCTGTGCTAAGGGTCCCTCTGAGGACTGTCCCAGGGGATGTGGTGTGGAGGTGAGATCCCTTTAGCATAAAGCTAAATTTGCTGTGTTTTGTTTTCATGCCTTATTTTGGCTCCTTTTATTCAAGAAGCTTCTTGAGACACTAAGAGCACACAGCACAGCTGTGCATTTCCCACTCTGCTGGGGACTGCTGTAGCTGGCCTGGGGAGGCGGGGGGGCCTGCCCCACTGGGTGGTTATGGGAGCAGCAGTGCAGCAGGGGAGGCAAGTCATTAGGGAACCAGCATGTTAGTCTCGGTGGTAAGGCTGCAGTGACAGTCCAGCTCTATCACAGCACTGGAATCTGCCTCCTCCCAGATGTGCCCTCCCCATGGCCTCACTCTGTGCATGTATATGTATAGGTGTGCATCCTCCCTGTGCACCTAACACCATCCCGTCTCTGTTATCTCCTGCCAGGACTGCCCAGACTCGCCCCGTGGGGCTGACAGATACTCATACTATCCAGTCGTGCTGGTAATGAGGACAGAAAATGACTGCTCTTTGCCAATTTTGTCTTTTGCAGCTTCCCTGCTTTCATCCGCTAGCTTCATTTCTCTTCCCCCAAGCCTGGTTATTACCAAGCTTACTTTATTACCAGGCTTACTTTATTAAGTCCCTGTGTGGCTACATTTACTGTAGGATCCGGATGATCTAGATGGGGTCTGGGGACAACAGCAGGGCTGGTCTGGCTCTGTCTTTCCCTGCGCATTTGCATGTGGGACTGGTTGGTGCCCTCCCTGCCATTCCCTTTCTAACAGCATCTCTAGAGGTTTGATGGCCCTCATCTCTACCTGCAAACCCAGATTGTTCAGTACACACAAGCACACGTGCTTACACATATGGGCACAGTCTCTATGCGATACAGTGATCTTGGTGACTAAGGAGTGGGAAGCATCTCTAACCCCTCCAATACTGGGACTTTTCACATCAGTTATCAGAGAGGGAGGTTTCAGCCTGGCTGCTTTCCAGCAGGGCTGAGTACGCTGTCGTAGGCATGCTGTGCTGCTGTGCTGGCCCTCAGCATCTCCTCCCCACTGCTGATGAATGCTAGCACCCAGACTGGGTGCTAGGGCTGCACTTGGTGGTCCCTTTGCCTATTAGAGAAGCGCAGTGAGATCTCCTTCTGCGCTCTCCCCTTGTACCTGCAGCCCTGTTACTGCCTCACCCTACTCCCATGGAGAACATGGTCCCCAGCTCCCAAGAGTGGAAGGCAGCAAGGAAAAGAATGTTTAATACAGGTAAATCTTTTACAATCCCAGAGGGTACAAGACTCGCATGGACTACAGCCTTCTAGCTGTAGCCCTGCCCTGTCCAGGCTTTGTGCAGTGCAGCAGCCTCTGAGGTCCTGGCTCTGCTCTAGGAACAGCTCCAGGGCAGTCTGAGGACCAGAGAGGTTTGGCTGTTCCTGCTTCATTGGGGCAAAGCCATCAGCGCTGTTCACTCCACATTCACAGAGACTTCCCCGTGCTTCAGAAGCATTTTCCTTCTGTTTCTTTTACTACTCACACTGTTACTCTTCCAAGGTGTGTATGCCCTGGGATATTTGATACCTGCAACCCTTCCCTGCCTCTTACCCCCAGCCCATGTCAGCCAGCCATCTCCCACTAGCCAGCCTCTCTATCACAGTTTGGGATGCCCAAAGTCAGCAGAGTCCATGTCCAACAGCAGTCCAGCTGCATACATGCACTCTTGCCACCCTGGTCCATGACACCTGCGACCTCCCAAGCTGCTTTTTAGGTGTTCAGTTTCTCCTGACTCCTTTCCCTTCTTTCCCTCCACCATGCTTGGTGTTTCCCAGCACTTGCTGCTGTGAGCACATGGCTTTTGCTGCACTGCTCTTCCCCTCCTCTAACCCACTGCCAAAACCTGAAGTGAGCAGAGCAGCAACCTCCATGCAGGCAGCACCCGCTGCCTGGTGGCCAGCAGCCTGCCTGCGGCCCCTGTGCCGCTGCTTCTCTAGTGCATCCATAGCCAGCTCCCTCTGGGAGCTCCCAGCAAGATCCCACCCCTCCCTACCTGAGCTTGCTGTCAGAAACACTGCTTGAGATGAGGCGTAGATGCCCTACCGACACTGTCAGCTTTCTCTTGCTAGAGTGGGACTTCTGCTCGTGCTGGGGCTGCTGCTCTCAAGTGACCCTCAGTGATTGGCCTCTCCCTGCTGTTTTGTTAAAAAGCAAGATGATTTATTGGAAATCTTGTCTGTGCGTTGAGGTAGGCGAAGACGAGGTTTGTGCTTCCGCTGCCTGCAAACCAGGATGAGGCTTCGAGCTTCCCTGGGCCTGTGCAGGAAATAAACCCGTCTGCGCTACAAAATGCATCTCCCTTCAATATTTTGAAAATACTTCGTGGCCATCTGCTGCACGAGCCATTACCGCCTTTATTAGCGAGGTGGGAGACTGCAGAAAGCAGAGGATGATCCTGGGCAGGCAAAAGCGGAGAGCATTCACCAGGAAGTGGAGAGTTCCAGCAGTGCCAGAGTGCTTTTGAATGGCTCCGTCTTTCTGAGGCGCCTTCCAAAATGTGGCAGCTGCTTCCAGAAAAAGCTCATCAGCTTTTCCATGAGCATAAAGCTCATCGACAGGACCATTTAAAATCGGGCACGGCAGTCACACCTGTGCGATAGGGCAGAGCTTGGCCAAGGGGTCGGAACCACTTAGGTTTTCACTATCTGGAGCCTTCAACTCCAATTCCTTTTTTAATGCTTTCTTTCCAAGGACAGAGTTAAAGCCAAAGTGATGTGCTTTCTACCAGAAAGCCTAATGCACCTCAGGGAACCCTATAGCTGGGGAAAGCATGTCTCTGCTACACAGCATCCTGCAGAGGAGGCAATGATGGAGGTCTCTAAGGAGGACAGGAACATTTGGGGTTGCAAGGCAATAAGTTGGCACAGTCTAAGAGCTGGGAATGTGCCAGAGAGCAGCTGTAAAACACAGGGCTCAGGTACTGAAGAGCGCAAAGTAATTGTTTCTCTCTCCTGGGGAATGCTGATATTTCACTACGCATCTTCTTTGTGCCAAGGTGCGTTGGGAAGCCAAAATAGGAAACGCTCCTCTGAAGAAGAGTGGTTGGAATATTTAATCTCAGAAATCTTCATGGAAGGAAAGAAAGAAAATAAAAAAAGGCAGCACAAGGTTTCAGTGCTCTGAAATGGAGGAAGGGAGAGCGGTTGAGTTTCCCTGAGGAAGGAAGAAACCCGGGTTGAAATTTGTAGCTGAGAATCCCATTTGGACCTGGCATTTTCTGAAGCTGGTGGCCCACAGCCAGGGCTGCACAGCTGCAGCTGTGCCAGGAATGGATCTAATTTAAGCAGGGCTCTGATGTGGTGGGTCATTTACTTAAATTGTCATGATTTCAATGCTGACCAAACCCCATGAGGTCTCCCCTTCAACCTTTGAACCCCTCTGTTCCTCGGCATGGCCGGCTGGGCATCCAATGCTCCCCACCCCAGACTAAACAGCAGCCTCCTGGCTTCCCTCGATGGCTTGCTGCTCTTGCCCTGGCCCCAGCTCGCCTTGGAAAAGCTCTAGAAAGCCTCCTATGTACCTGAAAGCCATTAGGTGCATGTGCAATGCCTGAAGGGCTGTAATTCACCATGCGACCCTCTGCTTTAGGAAGTCAAGGATGCCACTCAAGTGTCTGTCAGCCTCTTATCTACTTCTGTGCTGCCTGTTAGGCTTTGCCACAGCACACGTTGTGAACCAGCAGAAAAGATGCAGTAGGTCCTTTCCTGTCAGGCTGCACGTGGCCGTCTCAAGATGCATTATAGATACAGCAAATTCTCATCTTAATCCAGCCTGAATCAGATCATCCTGTTGCAGGGCTGCCTCCTTATCTTCCTACCAGCTGGGGAGAGATGAAGAGATGCTCAGTTTGCCGAGATAGCATTCAAGCTGTGGAGACGTGGGGAGGGCTCTTGTTTTTTCCAGCATTGCCAAATCTTTCTGTTCCCACTAGTCTCATCTTGACATCAGCTCTGCATGGGCAAGAGGCTTTTCTACTCCCTTTCCCATTTCATGCTGAAATAACAACTCCCTCTCCCACTTTCTCTGCTCCCACAGGATTTCTCCCCCACCACTACCGGCAGCATGGAGAGCGTGCGGGAGCTCCAAAACCCGCTCTTGGCTAAGGCCAATGGGCACCTGCACAGCAGCTATTCTTACCACCAGCATCACAGCCAGGACTACCCCAGCCATCGCTGCCAAGGGAAACTGTATTCCTACATCTTCCAAAACACTGGTGGTGCCAGGACTCACCAGCTGCTGGATGCCAGTTCCCTGCAGCTGGCTGTTGAAGCCTTGTACGGCCCCAGTTTCATCCTTGTGAAGGATGAGACCACTCTTAAGGCCAAGGACAGCAAGATGGAGAGCTGCGAGACCACCTTTACAGAAAGCAAAGAGGCTCCACCTGAAGCCCCCAGTGCGCACGAGGCACAAGGGTCCTGCCTGGTGGAGAGTGACATCCACATCCAAACTGTGTCCTATGAGGTGGAGGAAGAGGAGCTCCAGGAGTACGAGGTGAGCTTTGCCAGCTGGGATGGCACCAAACTCCTCCTTTGCTAATGCTGGCCACTGGCCCAAATTCTTGGTCATTTATTCTCCCTTCTTTCCCCAGAGCTTTTCCCCTAGACCCTACTATCTCCTGCATCACCAACTCTCCCTGTGCGCCCAATATTTCTTCTTCCTCTTTATCTTCTGCTCCCTTCTTCTCACCGCAGACCTCAGAAGGAGGTCAGCTTCCCTGAGGGCAGCTTGGCTGCATGCCCACTGGGAGCAAAGGGGAGGTGGGGCCATCTCTGGGGGACCTTTGGGATATGGGGACCTTTTGACAAGGGCAGCCTGACGCTGCTGTGGCACTCAGTCTAAGGAAAAATAACAACCCTTGCATAACAGAAAAATTCACTGGCTTGATGGCAGCAGCCGAGAGAAAGCTGTATATATAAAGACCAGATGAATCTTGCAAAGGAAAAATGAGAGCTGAAGAAGCAGCCTCATGCTGTGCTGTGTGCCCCATCATGGCTTGAGTGGCAGTGCAGAGGCTGGGAACATCATCCAGGACCTTGAGAGGTGGGAGCAGGTCCACAGAGCCTGCTGGAGCTGATGTCCGATGACCCAGCACAGCTCCACTGTTTTCAGTGCCAGTGGTTTGGCCTTTCCAGATGGTGGCAAGGGTGTCTGCACTTCTGCGTGCCTTCCCCACCGAGACACATCACTTCCAGGCTGGTCTGTGGCTGGTGGAGCAGTGCCACAGGAGGGCTGACAGTAGCTGCTCTGAGCAATGAGCTCACTAAGGGGGCAGGACGCGTGTTGTCCCTGTGAGGGAGGCTTCAATTCAACTGTGTTCCCTCACTTGCTAAATTGGTTTAGCGGTGTATCGATCTCCTAGTCCCTAATGGGGATAAGGCACTTTGTTTAAGTTTGTTTAACCTAACAAACAGCCAGCTCTTCCAAAGCTGAAGATATTTCAGTTTAAGGCTATCTATCTCCCAGGGAAATCCCAGACCCCCATTTGCTCTGGCGGGGAGCCGAAAATCCACTCTGCTCCTGGATTTGCTGAGCTACACATTTTCTCACCAAACCAGGCTAAAGTATTTGTGAAATTTGCTCCTTGAGTTTGTAGGTGGGAAACAGATAAGAATATGTGATGGGGCCAGGAGGGAGCAGGAGAGGGGCTGAGACACAGCCTGCAGGGCAGCACTGGGAGATGGCATGTGCTGAACCCATCTGGTTTTGCAGAGTGACTCCTCCAGTGACAGTGAAAGTGAGGACCATTTCCTGATGCTTCCTCCACGCGACCACCTGGGCTTGGCCCTCTTCTCCATGCTGTGCTGCTTCTGGCCCTTGGGGATTGCTGCCTTCTACTTCTCACAAGGGGTAAGAGATCCTTTCGCTTGCCTGCATGCACTGAGTGCTGGAGCAAGGGTTCTGAAAGCCACAGAAGCCCTAGGGGGCTTTTCATTTCGGTCTTTTGAGTGTTATTTGAGATTCCCTTGGGCCCAGGTTCTCACCCTCCAGCTAGGCTGAGGAAAATGGTATTTTCCCACCTGACCTCCCATTCTGCAATAATGCAGAGATCATACACTATGACCCAGTACAAGGCAGCTCAAGCCCTGGGAGTCAGGCTGCTCTGAAGCCTGGACATGAAAGGGAGCGTGGTCTCCATATCACAGCACAGCTCCTCTATTGAAGCTGTTTCTGCCATGCCTTGGATAAGCTGTGTGAGCCAACACCAGGCTGGCAGAGGCTGCAGAGGGTGGTGGCCTTTGGACTGCACCAGCTCAGAGAAGCTGCTGCCTTCTTGAGGGCTTATCCCAGAGCCTGGGCTCACTTACGTTACTGTTGACCCAGAATAATTCATGCAGAGCCAGGGGATTTACTCAGTGTTTGTATAGATGATGCTGTACCAAGAATAGATGGGGGAAGGCGTCAAGAAGTTAAATCAAGAGGATAGAAACAGAAATGGAAAAGTATGTAACTTGAGTACCTGGCACAGAGGTGGTGAGAGGCAGGGGAAGCTTTAAACGGAGTGGCTGATTTCACATTTTTACGTGGTGCGGGGTAGCACAGTGCACTCTCCACGTGATGATGTACTTGGTGCAATTTGTTGGTAGTTACAGCTCCAGTTGCTGTAACTGCCACTTCATTCACGCACTGAGGCAAGGACCATCTCTTTACTCAGTGTTTGTGCACAGTGAGCGTCCTGATCTCCACATGGCAACTCAAACACACATAGTAGTTAATACCAAGAGTAACTCTGAACATGCCCACGGCACTCAGGGAAGCTGGAAGTTGCCAGCCCAGAAAGCCAACACCTCCATCTGTCTCCATTTCTGGCTCCATCAGCCCTTCCATGGCAAACAGGCTTCAACTGAAAACCCCATGCAGGAAAAATCAAGTTGCAGCACAGCCAGACTTATGTGCCATGCTTTCTGGAGTCAGCTCCCTGAGACTAGGCAGTGGTTGCTACATCTCTGTGTCAGGTATATTGGTATCTAGACAGTATCGCATAGCCATCATCCCATGTACCGACCCTTTGCCTGGTCTTAAGAGGGTCCAGCCACCCACTGACAGCTCTGATTGAGCACCTGGATGGCTGTGGCTTTCAAACAAACAGCCAAAGCCCACACTTCCCACAAAGGAAAAATCCAGAGGGAAATCTGGATGGACACCTTGCTGTCTGTCACTAGCCTTCATAGGATGCAATGGCTGGTGAAGGGGGGGTTAACTCAGTAGTGAAATGACTGCATGCCGGTTGAAAGGCCAGGCTGGTACCACTGTGAGCATTGAGCATTTCTTCTCCTTCCAGACCAGCAAGGCTGTCTCAAAAGGAGATTTCCACCTGGCCAGTTCAGCTTCCCGCCGAGCTCTCTTCCTCGCCGCGCTCTCCATAACCATCGGCACAGGAGTGTACATCGGGGTGGTGGTAGCGCTGATCGCTTATCTCTCCAAAGGGGGCCACGTATAGCTGCCATCTGCACGTCAGCACTGTTCCCAGCTGCAGGCCCTCCTGGGATGGAGCTTTCCTGTGGAGCACAGGCTGCCAGTGTCTGCAAGGGCTGCTTGCACAGCAGGACCCTGGCTTGGATGCCCTGTGCAGGCTCTTTCCCCTTTCAGACGAACAGCAGACCCCCATTCTCCCTGAGGCTGTGGGGTGTAACCGTCTAACAGCAGGGAACTGGGCACCAGCCTGGCTGCAGGGACCAGGAGGAGCACATTTGCCAGGTGAAAGACATGCATGAGAGACATTGCACGCTGCTGCTGGGCTGGTGCCACCACCCCTGATGCAGGGCCATGGCTTCCCCTCCAAGCCCCGCAGTCGGGAGATCCACCCCTGGTGCTCAGGCTTGGCCCATGCAGGGGGCACGCAGGGAGGAGAAGGAATATGGTGCCAGGGAATGACCACCCTTTCTTCTGGGAGGCCAGGGTGCAGGGGGGTCTCCAGACTCCTGTGATGGGGACATTCTCATTTCAGTGCCACAGGGTGGCACCTGCCTCTCAGCTGCAGCCAAGTAGGAGGACACATCATGGTCATGACCAAAGGACATGCTCTTCATATCCCTCTGCAGACAGACCCCTGGTCCACAGGAGAACATCCCAGCCGCTGGCTCATCCCAGACCAGACACAAGGAGGAAGGCAGGCTGGTGGCTGCACACCATCACTCCCGTTGTTGGAATAAGCTGGCAGAGACAGCAAGGTTTTCTCTGTGTTAATAGTGACTATAATGATAATTGCAAGTCAGAGCCCCCGTAAGGTTGGTGACCCACAGTGCTGGGCCCTGAAGATACTTGTAAATGGCAATTTCTACCCAAGAAGAGACCTGGGAGGGGTGGGGGCCGGAAGGACTCCACTCTTGGTACTAGATCAGGGCCTTACACATCAAGAGGAATGGACAGAAAAGGCCAAGAAGACACACAGAGCCTAGGGTGGGAATGCTGTTTGCAAGGGAATGAGATCCAAAGGGGGAAAACTCGGAGGGAGCCCGAAACACAGGGTCTGACCCCAAAACACTTCTTCCCATGCCTCGGAGAGGGGTATCTCCATCCTTCCAAAAGCCTCTGCTGACAAGGAAGTCCCACGCATCCCCACTTACATCTCACTTTTGCTAATTCGTGTATTGTCAGCAACATGTCAGGTGCTTCGGAGGTGGGTGTGATGACAATGACTGCCTCAGGGGGCTGGTGTTAAAAGGCCCTGCCTCACCCCTGCTCTGCAGCATCCACCTTGACTCTCCCTCCCTGCTGCCTCCTTTGCCAGTGTGCAGAGGGCTGCAGGCAGACTCTGGGTGCCCATCACCCAATTGCTGGTGTTTCTGGGTGGGCTGCAGCTGGCTCTTCAAGAGATGCAGCATGTTCTCCAGCTGGGTGCCATTCAAATGTACATTTCATCCTTAAGAAGCATGTTAATGTCTGCAATGCTGTTGTACTTGAGCCATAAAAGAGAGAAGTGCATCAGAGACCTGTTCAGAAGCTGGTCTGAAAGTTCTCATTATGTTTCATAACATGGAAGAGCTAATTAAAAAAGCAGGAGAAAAGACTGTGTTTGTAAGGACATGGAGCTGGCTAGTGAAGAGGTGAGCTTTGCAGGAGTGCTAAGCTCATTTAAACCTGAAGGTGTTTATGCAGTTCCTGAAGGAAATTATAATCCATCTGGTGTCTGGGCGACTCGGAGGGAGTTGTACTGTGATGTAAACCACAGCAAGCAGCTAGCATTGGAAGCGGGATGGTGATGTAGGCTTTTTGCCATGCATGGACAGACAAGAATTAGGGAGAGAGAGAGAGTGAGCATCACGTATGTTCTGTGTAATAGAAGCATAAAATAAAATGTGCTCAAAGAGGGGCAGAAGAGCACAAACATCAGGAGGGAATAAGCAGGTCTTACTTCTGATGGTGGACAGTGAGAGACAGATGTGCAGGGAAGGACTGAGGTGATCAGAAGAGATGAGATAGCTTAGAGAGGAGAGGGGAGGGGCACCCGCACCCGGCAGCTAAGTGATGGTTTTCATTGCTGTCTCCTGCATGTGCCTTCCTGGGCATCCATCCCCCAGATAACAGAACAGCACAGGACAGATGTCTGTGGGTGCCCATGCGACAACACCCCCCCTCGGTGCCATCTCAGCTAAAGCCCTCCCTGTCTCCCCCCACCAAATACACAACCATTGGGGCTGCTGGACCAGAATCAGCAATAACAAACTGTGTTTGCCTCTGAATCTGTGATTCTGCCAGCTGGTTCCCTTCAGGGGCTGCCATGGTGGGGGGGAGGGCAGCAGCCCTGTGGGCACCTCATCCCTCTGCACCCCAACCCACCTCTTTGTTTCTAATTGGAGACACACAGGGAAAGACTGTTGGGCTGAAGGGCCAACAGAATTAAAGTGTTTTCCGCTAATAGCCTGAATCTCTAATGATCTTGTCAAACAAGGCGGGGGGAGAAGGGGCTGTGCCAGAGCATCTCTAAGGGGGCATTATGCAAATGGAGAAATTAGTTGGAAACAGCCTGAAGGGAAACATGTGGAAATCTAAATCCGAGGACCAGCATGGAGACTGCTGCTGAATAACTTATTATAGACTCACAGCGTCTGCTGCAGCCGCTTGAGCAGAAGGGAGGGAAGCAAAATGGCAACAAGGCACAGCAGTCAGGGAAGCTCCAAAAACTTGATTGGGCTTAAAATATATAAGATGTTAAACTAAACCCTACCAGTGGATGTGGAAGAGGTGACTCTTCACCATTTCCCCCCTGTCCTGCCAGAGGAGGGGTCTCTGTCCCACTCACGATCCACCAGCATCACATCAGCGCTCTGTAATGGTCTTGATCCCACGGGGGGCACTCAGATATTTTGGGTGAAGGATAGCTAGCTTCCAGTCCTGGCCTCACAACATGTCTAGCCCAGAAAGAAGGGAGTGCAGGAAGCCTGGCAGGTCGCAGCTGTGGGAGGGGATGTGAAAGGCAGGGAGATCAGAGATGGTCTGTGGTGATTGAGCAGGATTCCTGGTGGCTGGAGGGGGAGGATTTGTGGTTCTCTGAGCTGGCGGTAGAGTGAGATTGGTTAAATTGTGATGTTTTAAAAGCACATACTCCTCACCTTGCTGTCCTTCCCTGCACCGCGGAGCTTTCTAAAACATAGTCACAAGAGATGTTGAAGAGTCCCTTTATACATCAGAACAAGATCCCCAGTTCTCAACTCATGAGTAATTCGTCACCCTTAATTTACAACTGAGCTCCCCACCAGCTGGCTACAGGTGTCTGCCACTGTGAATGCAGGTGCTGTCTGGCACAGGCACAGTCCTGCAACACTCTGGCACCAGCAACCCCATCCCATCGCCCTCCTATCCACTGCTCCCCAAATGCCCAGGCCCTGTTGCCCCACCAACTCCCCCAGCCCTTGCCCTAAGCTGGTGACACCAAGAGACAGACACAGAAACTCAACAGAAACTCACTCCCTGTGCCCATGTGCAAACACTCCTTTCTTGTCCCACATGCTGGGCAGTTTTTGGGTTGCAAGAAGTGTCAGGTGTCTCAGATGCCCACCTTGTAGGGAGGACAAGACCTTGGGGACCAAGCCAGCCCTGCTCCCTGCGATTGACGGAACATCCCCTCCTTGCATCCCTGGCCCTGGAAATGCTTCTCACTCAGCCAGAAGCAAAAAGCTTCATGGTCTGAGGTGTGCTGGGCTTTGGTTTCTTTTCCCAGCAGTGAAAAACATGTCATCTTCCAGCTTGGGCTCCTTCCGTAACCTCCGCAATGTCCAGGTGAGCACTTCCCGGCTGGCCTTTCTGTTCAGAAGCAGCTAAGGACAGGGTGGACAGAAACTGTGCCGGGGCAGGGCCGGCCTTTGCATCCTGCCTCCTTCTGGGATGCAGCCAGGAAGAAAGCTGCTGAGGAAAAAAGCACCAGTGCCTCAGCGCAGATCTGAGCAACCAACACATCTAAGCCTGCTTCCCCCAGCTCTGCTTGCACTGCTCACCCCTTGGCATGCTGAAACCCCAGCTACTGGCTACTGATGGGGGCTGGGGAGCCATGACGAGGGATGCTGGGATAGGGCCGTGCTGGATCTCTATCCTCTTCCCAGAAGGATAAGGCGAGACGGTGGAGGAGAAAAGAAACACAATACTCCAGGCAGGTCCCCGTCCCTGGCCAAAGGGATCCCCTGGGACACTGATCCTCCCGCAGCCTCCCAGCCAAACTGCACCTCCTTGGGGTCAGCCCTGGGGTGAGTGTTGTGGAAATCACCGGGACAGGATGCGGGGTGTCCTTCCTGTGGCACTCCTGGTACCTCCATCTACCTGGGAAGCCAAAGCCCCTTGCAGAGGCAAAGCTGCAGCCTGCTCACAAGGGGTCCTTCCTGCTGCACAGGAAGGCTCCCTGCACACACTCATGCAGCTGCAGAAGTGCTGGGAGCTTTATTTTCAAGCCTCTGGGTTTGGCAGGAGGTGTCCATCCTGCTGAAGCTCTGCCATCTTCCTCCAGTGCTGTGGTTACTGAAGTGATGGAGGAGGGATGAGGAGAGGGGCAAAAGCAGAAGCCAGGGAAAGAGAAATGAACGCAAATAAATGCAGTATCTACCAAAATGCCATCCTCAAAGTAATATATCAAAGTCTAGGCACAGGCAGTAAATCCTTGAGAGTATTAGGCTAGAAAGATTGAAGTTTTTCCTTCCTGAAGTGCTTTCATATCTGAGTATTTTCTCCAAAACTCTGGTGTCTCCCAGGTGTTGACTGTGCTAAACTAGTACTACACATCAGCTCATTTGCTTTCTAGAAGGAAGGCAGAGAACGCTGTGTCTGCACCTTGGCCAAGTCACTGGGATGGAGCCACACTGACAGTCGTCAGATGGGGGCTGGTTGAAGAAAGCTAGGATGGGTATTGACAGGTTATTAATAGTTTAGAAGATCCATCGGGCTGGAGGGCAAAATCCTTGAGGATCCATATGAGGATTGATCTTCCATATTTTCATTAACAGGCTGGCATAGGGAGTGCCTTGGTGCCATTTGTTGATGAGACAAAACTAGGAAGGTTTGGAAACACAGAAGAGTAAAGAAACTGGGTTACCTTGAAGTGAGGAGGGATGGGGACAGGATGAAATGCAGGGAGATTTGATGAGGGGCTGCCAGCAGGAAGTGCTGCGGCAGGCAGGGAGCTCCTCTCTCTGCAGGGACTAGGCAAAGGCCTGAGCCATTGCTCCATCACGTAAAAGGCAGATCTGACATGAAGATCTACAGAGCAAATTAGTTGTGCAAAAAATATCCATGAGGACAACAGCAGGGTAGCAGTGGTCCACAGCTGGACTCCAGGAGTCAGCTACTGCACATGAGAGGTGGGGTTTAATGGGAAGGAGGCAGAGAGGGTGGTAAAATGGGGTTACGGGGAACCTGACATCCATGGTCAGAACCTCCGCCCCTGCTCAGCCAAGGAAATAAATGCTCTGGGAGGGTCAGCAGTGTACGTTCACAGCTGCTACTGCAGCCATCATTGCCACTAAAAGCTATCTCCAGCCTCTGGCAGTTTAGAGACATGGCTAATCATTCTGGAGTAATTACCAGCTTACTCCCTTAGAGGAGTTCACTTGTAGCTAATTACTCCAATTGCTTCCGGGCCCACAAAGCCCAGGCAGCCAGGGCTCCCTGCAGCAGCACACAGCACTGCTCTGCAGCTCCCATCTCCCCATGTGCCTGCCTTTCCCTCCCCTGGGTCACCTACTGCCCCCAGTCCCCTCCTCTGGTACTTCACAGGGTACACTGGGGTGGATGGATGGTGGCGATATTCCACCAACCCCAAAAACAAGCTAAATGGTTTCTTCAGAGATGCTCCACTGGCTCAGCATTGCTCCTCTGGGGTTGCCCCACCACACGGCTAGGGCCCAAGAATGCCACAGGATAACTCGGAATGCCATTTTCTACTGTGGGTTGACATAGAGGAAAAGCTCAGCAGAGTTTTCTAAGCCTGGGAGGCAACTCCTGGCCACTCACCAGGGACAGCATGGCTCCTGCCAGGCCAACAGAGCACACACCAAGCAGATCATCCCTACCAGGTCCCAGGAAGCATAAAAGGACCTTCACAGCAGCAGGGATTGAGGTGTGCACAAGGTCTCCCCACCCATCAGCCAGTTTTAAAGGAGGGGGAAGCCCTGTTCAGAAATCACACAAGCAACAGTGAGAAACTGCACAGGACTAGGACTGGAAGAGTCTTTATTGCTTTGGTTTCTTACAAGTGAGATATATGCATCTAGCCTTGCTGCAAGGACACATGCACATTGTGTCCAGCTTGCAGCATGGCAAGGGGATGCAGGGACACTGGGTACACAAGGTTTGGTCTCTCTGTCTCCTTCCAGGCACCAGGAAGAAACCCTGAGAAAGTAAAGCAGCTGGCAGCTGTGAGAAAGTGAAGGATTACGTGAAAGGTTATTGCTGCAAGACCAGAAAGGCCAGGGACAGCTTGTCCAGAGCCTGCAAAGGACACCAGCTCCTAGCTTGGTGCTCCCAGCAGACAGACTTCAGTGGAGACACAAACTAGTCCCCCTCCTCCATCAGCCTCTGCACCTTCTAGAGAAGATCAAAACAGCCCAAGGCAAGTATTAAAAGCCAGGAAGCCAAGGTGGCATTGCTACAGACCCCAGGTGAAGCTTTTATTGTCCTTAGCTGGCTAGAACCCAGATCAAAGATGTTCCTCCCATAAGCCAAGCACTTCCCACTCTTACATGCGGCTGAGCCAGCACAGTTCTGCTCACTGAAGGAATGCTGGGCACCTGCACACTCATCCTACACATCCACATTACTCATTTAGCAAGTGCCTGGGGCAGAGAGACCTCCACATCCTCTGTCTCAAGAGGCCTAGCAGCATCCCATGACACTGGCACAGCACCGCCTCCTTTGCTCACCCTCCAAGCAAAGAGAGGACAACCCCCATTGCCCCTCTCCTTTGGAGCAGCTCAGTGCCTCCTCCTGTCTTTGGGAATGGGCACTGCAAGGATGCTCCCACACCTTATTGAACCACACAGAAAAGAAAGCCAGAGACTAGGAACAAAACAAAACCAAATCGGAACAAAAGTTACAGCAGGGCCCCAGCTCGGGTGCCCTACCAAAGGCATGTCAGCAGAGGAGCTGTGGCCAAGCCAGCTGGCAAGTGGCATTCAGGCATCCACGAGTGTCAGCCCATCATGCAGAGCACGCTTCCACATGTAATAGGTGGAACGGGCTGTGAATGGGAAGCGGGCACTGAACTCCTTGTAGGTGGGGAAGGTCTTCGACTCAAAGCGCTGCTGCAGGAACAGCTTGGCCTGTGCCTTGAACTGGGCAATGGCAATCATATCCATCACAAACATCCGGCTGTGGGCTCTCTCTGACATGGCATAACTTGAAATGGTGTTGTATGGCATGGCTGGAGCTGGCTTATCTAGGTGCTTGGTGGCTACCTCCATGTGGCACTGGGGCTTAAGGCCTGGCTCTGCTCTTGGAGGTGCCAGGGAAGACACACGGTTCAATGGCTGGCCGGAGCTGGTCCAGGGCAGGTCACGCTGCCTGACAGCCTGGCAATTACTCTTCCAAAACCAGTAGGCTGTGGAGGAGAGAGATGGGTAGCGCATGCGGTACTTGCAGAAGGGCAGCCGCCATTGCTGGACCTGCCTCCTGGCCACATCTCGCAGCTGCCTTCTCCAGGACAGAGAGGGCTTGAGCTGCAGGAGACTCCTGGGTGCTGGTCGGTCTCCATTCAGCCTCTTCCTGACAGGCACACTGCTGGGCTTCAACTGCAGGAATGGCTTTCCCATCTCTAGAGGCTTCTGGTTATCCAAGGGAGACTGCGGGGGTTTGAAGTTGGGGTTCTCCTTGATGGCTTTTCTTCGCCAGTTGTAGTAAGTGGACCTGGAGATGCCAGGAAAGCTGCGCTTGAAGCACCGGTAAGGCACCAGAGTGTTCATGGAAATGCACTTCTCTAGATAGGATTTGGCTCCTTGCATGAAGATTCCTGCTTGGATGGGGTCTAGGGAAGGACTTAGGGATCTTAAGCTCCCCTGTGAGTTTGCTGACTCATCCACATCAATCTTTTTGGGGACATCCCTGTGAAGCTCCTGCAACACATGGGCCTCAGCCAGAGTGGAGGCATCACCACTGACCATGCTCTGCATCTCATGCTTCCAGGCATAGTATGTGGATCGGGAGATTTCTGGAAACATTTGCCGGAAACGCTGGAGGGGGATTATATTGCCCTCCTGAAAGCAGGACTGGAGGAAGTGTTTAGCTGCAAACCTGGCAGCCGCTTTCTGACGGTGCTCACGAGACTGGCGCTTCCAGCGATAGAAGGTGCTCTTGGTAATGCTGTACCGGTCACGCAGGTTGGAGTAGGTGAGCTGGGGGTCACTGTTCAGCAGCTCCAGGGTCTTCATGGGCTGCACAGGAGGCTCTGGTGAAGGCACTGTGGGTTCTAGCTCTTCCAGGCCAACCACAGCCACAAAGTATTGTGCTTTGAAGACCTGCCGGGAGAGCTGCTGCCCTGACCACATGATGTGAAGTGTGGAGGTTCGCGGGCCACACTTCCTGGGTCGGATAAGCCGGTTGAAATAGGGCCGGATCTTCAAGTTGCTCATGGGGTAGATAGAGTAGATGTTACACTGCAGTACTGAGGCAAGGGCATAGATGTGCCACATGTTGGCAAAAGTGCCAGGAAAACAGGTAGCTTTGATATCAGCATCAAAGATGGCCTCCAGGATGGCCACAGGGAGACTGGTCATCTCTGGGGTCTCCTCAGTGCAGAGGGAGTAGCGGGCAGCCTGCAGCATCACCTTGGAGTCAATCATGCCGTTCAAGTAATATTGCTTGTGTAGCAGCATCTCCACCACTGTACGCACCTGCAGCTCCAGGCTGAGGCTGGGGTTGCCCCAGAGCAGCACGCTGGCAGCCTCAAAGAGGTGGTTCCCCTCACCCTTGCAAACCAGGGGTAGCATGTTACTTGGGGCATCCTCAGGATAGAGGCTCCTGGCTACCCGGTCAACCTCCAGCTCCTCCTGAATATGCCTCCCACAATAGCCAGGTAGAGAGAAAGAAGACAAGGTCCTCTCCGCCTCCAGTGCGGCACTGGTGAGGCCCTCCAGTCCAAAGCATTCAGTGGCTTCCTGCAGCTCCTGCAGCACAGACTGCACCAGCTGGTGCCGCTGGATCATCCTGAAGGACAGCAAAAAAAACCAGTCACTGGAGATGAAGACAGTGCAAGCTCCAGACTGCTGGGACCCGGCTTCCAGGTCCAGCTCCTCCCCAAGGAACAGGGCAGGGAAAAGGGTAGAGGAAAGGCTGTTTCTCACCCCTTCACCCACACTCCCACAGACAAAGGAGGAAGCCTGGGTCCACACAGGCAGACCTGAGACAAGGACATGGTCTCAGCTTGCTCTCCAGTGACCTCCTGTGGGCAGCACACAGAGCACACAGCTTCCAGAGACACTAGTCTAGGTGAAACTAAGGAGTGACTGCACCCACCGGGGTGGCAAGCCAGGTCACCTCCTACCCCTGCATACCTGGCTCTGCACCTCGCCTCACCCCTACACCTGTCTCTCCCACCAGTAGCTCCATCCCTTTCGTTTTACTGTGCCACTACCAGCACCCAGAGAGAAGATTTTGTCATCTCTGCAGGAAGACACCCCTGACAGAGGAACACCGCGTGAGAGCATGGAGGAACCCGGCTCAAGGTGTTCGAGCCCAACAGAACAAGGGACAAGGAGCTTGCTCCTTCCCTCAGAAAAGGGCACTGCAGCCGCCCCCACTGTATGCACCAAAAACTGCTGTCACAGAACCTGGGATGGAAGGAAGGGCCAGAGCCAGCCCAAGCCTCGGTTACTGCTGCCTGAGCTGACACTGGATGTCACTTGCTGCTCAGCAGACACACACCACCAGCCATGAAGAAGCCGCACAAGGACGGCTTCTCCTAGACGAGCTACCAGGCGGGAGACAACCCAAAAGCACAGCTGGAGTATGAGCACTGGGTGCGTAATTCAGTGGGTGCACAGAGCCCTCTTCCCTGCCTGAGCCCATCCCACTCCCATCCTCCCTCTCTCCGCATGCCAGTTCCCACTCGCATGCCAGTTCCCACTCGGGCAATCAAAAGCTCAAACCCGCATCCCCCGCTTTGCCAGTTCGTTGACACCTACGTGGCTCTGCCCCCACCACTCCGGGAGCTTTCATGACAACGGCACAATCCTTACCCCATGATGCAGCTCCAGCACCACAATTCTCCTCAGCACCCTTCCACCACCAGCCAGCCCAGTCTCTCCTCTTGAACCACTTTTCTCCCAGGTACAACACTGCACTCAACCAGGGAGCCCAGTCTCCTACATTTTCTCCTAAGGCTCATTCACATACCACCCCAACACACAGGGCATCATTTTGCAGTCTACTCAACTCACATCCCAGCTGGAGCCTACCTTCTTGCAACACTTCACAGGTATCACTACGCACTCACAGCTCTGTGGAAAGATAGGGAGACCTCAGAGCCAGGCAGGAGAAGCAGCAGCAGCCCTGCAGTAAAGCAGATGGTCTGCCTGACCTCTCCCAGGTCTCAGACCTGCACTTTGCTGCAGATAAGGTTATTATTGCTGTGGCATCTACAGCCCCTGGACATGACCAAACAGCAAATTAAATGAGGGGCCACAAAATCACATGGCCACATCCACGCTACTTCACCACAGGGAGTCTGTGCTGCTGCTGCTGTCCCTTGGCTTTAATCAGGCCACAGCTACTCATCAAATTGCCTGTCTTTCCATGCCCCAAACTCCTCCAGAATCTCCTGCATGTTGGAGGCCAGGGCCTTCTTACAGCTGTTCCCACAGCTGTGGAGCATCAGGTATCAGAGACAACAAACATAGGAGAATGGACACAGCTGTGATGCAGGGGAGATAAACTTGTCCTAAGATCCTGGTCTGAGCAAGTATGAAGTTAACAATACAGACATGACCTGAAGTGACGTCTCTTGGGAGTTCACAGAAATTTATAGAAGTTTATAGCAATTCTGACTAAGCCCATAGTAAGCAACATGTGCTAGAGGAGCTGAGGCAAAGGCATTCCTCAGGAGAGCTGCAGGGTTTGCAGAGCCCAAGTCCTCCTTCATGGCCTGCCAAACCCTTTTGGCGCCAGTCACTGCCTCCCCTTCCAGTCCCTGCAGCCCAGCTGAGCACTGTGAAGGCAAGACAAGCTTTGCCCCAGGAAGGGGCGAGGAGCTGAGGTAGGCTAGGGAGCATCAGCAACAACCCTGGTCTTTATGGCCCACTCAGCACTTTCCACCCCTTTGGGTGGGAAAGGGAGGACACGAGGGAAAGCCGGAGGCACAGAACCTAATCCTTTCTGCAGCGATAACTCCACAGCCTCAATGTCACTGCCAGCTCCTGCTGCCCAGAGCAATAGGGCCACAAAAGCAATCCTAAGGCAAAACCCACAGCTGAAACAGCAGAGAGTGAAGAGGGGCTTAGGTAAGCCAGAGGCAGAAGTCAGCCCAACTGGGGGCTTGAGATCACCATCAGATCAAACCCAGCAGCTCTCTACAGAGGAGCTGCTGCAATGGGAACGTTTTTTTCCCCACACACCCCCAGAAAAGCAGCTGAACACAACAGACAAGCACTCCCTAAACTGCCTCAGCACCAAGAGGTAAGCAAAGGAGCTTTTTGCTGCTGATAAAGGAGGTTTTACCTAACCTTGCTGCTTTTGCATTGTAACAGATAAGCAAACACTTGCAGATCACGTTCCCTCACCTGAACTGATGGTCTGGTGGCATCCAGTAGTGCAAGTTCCCCCAGCCAGAGCCAAAAATGCTCCCGCCAGCAGGAATCCAGGACACTTCAGCCCCAGCTGTCCGGGAATGCTGCTGCTTTACAGGAGCAGAAGTGTCCATGTATCACAGCCCAGCTGGGCTCGGTGCCTCACTTTCCAGCCCCAGCTGCTCACTCAGGTCACCCCAACAGTAAAGGCTCTTACTTGAGAGGAGGAGGTGTGAGCCACCATAGCCACACGACAGAAGCTCGAAAGTGGCAGTCTCCAGGAGCTGTCTAGGCTAGAAATATCACCGTGCTAGAAATCCCAGGGGGTTTCTGGTGGGTGAGCAGCACTGGCAGCCCAGGCAGCAGGAGAAGCCCGCTCCATCTGCCAACACCCACATCTCCACCAAAGCCCAGACACGAGGGAACCCTCTCCTGGAGAGAGAAAAGCCACAAACCCTCCTTTAACCCAGGCCGAAGCGCCGCAACTCAGCCTCGTTCCGACCATCTCTCGAGCAAGACACGGCCAGCTCGAGGGCGAGCGGTGCCTGACAGCAGCCTCCAGCCCCGTCCTCCCGTGAGCGCTCCCGCCACCCACCCCACGGCGGCTCACGCCTCTCCCGACCGCGGCTCCTTCCCGGGATGGGGACAGCCCCGGGTGGGAGCACGGGCGGCCGCTCCCCTCTCCCGAAGGACAAAAAGGCGAACAGCCCGGGGTTGGGGAGAGGTCTCCGGTGCCAGCGCAGCTGCCGAGCAGGGACCGGGGTCAGGGCGCCCGCCCGCCGGGGGAAGGTGCCCGCCGCGGCGAAGGCAGCCCACGGGGTCAGGGAGCCGCAGCCCCGGCCGGCGCCCAGCCCAGCCTGGCCCGGCCCGGCCCAACCCAGCTCCGCACTCACCTGGCTCCGCAGGTCGGGTCGCGCCCTGGGCCGCCCCGCACCTTTAAGGGCGGCGGCAGGAAGCGGCACGGAGCCGCCGCCGCCCCGGTGCTAGCCCCGCAGTGACCCTCGGGAGCGGGCGGCCGCGTGCGGCGCCGGGCCGAGCCGGGCCGGGCCGCCCCTCCCCGCCTGCCCCCTTCCTCCCCTCCCCCGCCAGGAAGCGGGCCATCCCCGCGGCCCCGGCCCAGATGAAAGCGGAGCGGGCCGGGGGTCACTTCCAAAGCTAAAGTGATAATGGCCATTGTCCCGCCGCCGCCGCGCTTAAAGGGCCCGCCGCCTCCCGCCGCCCTGCCCCGCTGCACCCCAGTGCTCCCCGGCATCCTGCCGCCCCGCAGCATTCTCCTGCCCCATACCCTGCCCGGGCCTGCAGTGACCGAGCCCCCTGGGGCTGCAGGGTGGGATCTGGGTGCCTGCTCGGGGCACCCCTCGTGTCCCACGGGGAGCAGGCAGGTCCCGAGTGGGTGCCATTGCAGCCTCCGGGGTTGGCACAGCCCGTGTGTGTGTCTGCCCCCTTGCCCCAGTCGCTCCTGCCAAGGCCATGGTTCTTCCTTCATGATGCTAGCTAGGAGATAAGTTAGCCTTTCCTCTGCCCTCCCTAAGTGGTGCCTTTCCCTCTTAAGGCAAGGCTGGTGGGGCTCACAGGCTTCTAGGGCTGACAAAACTCATCGGTGCTGCCCTTCAAAACCTTGTTTGTCCGTGAGAGGCACCCAAGTGACACCAGCTAGGCAGCCTCCTCGACAGGCTCGGATCCGCTTGCCTGTACCTGGGCCCTCTCTGGAAGAGCCTTCCACACTGCTATCTCTGCCCTGCTGCCTCCCCAGCCTAATCTCGGGCCGAGATTCCCCCTCCTTAACTCACGCTCATACAATGGGTTCATCCTGTCCCTCAGTCATCACATGAGGCTGTGCAAACAAGTCTGCATGCCAGGCACCTCGCTCCAGCATCGCTGAACTGCCAATGCCAGCTCCACCCCACATCCTCTTCACAAGTCCAGAACGCCTAGAGATTCTCCCAGGACCTGCCTCACCGCAAGTTATGCCACCCCAAAATGGGGCTCTGAGGAGCCCGTCTGCTCTGGGTTGTTAGAGCTGGGTGTGTTTTAATGATGGGGGCACAACTTAGTCAACAGGGAAGAGCTGCACTCTCCACCAACTGGTCTCAGTACTTCACGTTTTCCCTGTACTGCGCAGCTCTGGTTGCAGACAGCATCTGGTTTCTTTTCCTCTGCTTACCCTTAGGGACCAATCTGAGACCCACCACAATCCCTCCACCTAGGGAGGGGCACAAAGTAGCTCCTGATGTCAAAGATGGCAAGGGCTTTCTTCACTACATGCCACCTCCTGTGGGGAACCTCAGTGTGGTACTCATTTCTGCTGCAGCGTTTGGCAATGAGAGGGCAGGAGGACTTGTGGAGACACTACACACAAGCTTCCTGTGCAATTCAGGGAGAAATCTAAGCATGCACTTTTCACAGAGGGGAAATGTGTCCAGTTCTCTTTCCTGCTACCCTCCCTTCCATGTTAGTCTGGGAGCAAGCATCACATCACACATCAAGGCGCACCTTCCATTTTTCCTATCTCCCCCACAAGCACATACCCCAGAGCATTTTTTCCCACTTTTCTTCTGGCACATCTGAGACCAGGAGCAAAGCGGGAGACTGGGTGAGGAGGGTTTGACAGCAGGATGGGCTCTCTGGAAGTTGTGGACTGGCTACTTGTGAGTCCTTCCTGCATTAGTTAGGAGACACCAGCCCAGCTGACACTGAACCCCAGCCTTCGGTGCTCACAGGGGTCACACTCACTGGACACAGAAAAGCTACAGTGCAAGGAAAAGAGACCTAAACCATCTCCTAGTGAGCTTTTTACCCCCTCAGGCAATCTTTGTATCTTCAAAGTGAGCTCCACTCTAGCTATCAGTCTGGCCAGTCCTGGATCTTTTCCCCAGCAGGCTGATGTACATATCCACAGCTGCTGAGCTCCCCTTCTCATCCTTCATCCTTTTAACTTCTTTGGTTGCAAATGCAAAGCGGTGCTCACAGGGCAGTGAGACACTGGCAAATGCCAGAGTCAGCAGGGTCAGTGATTAACATAGGGGCTGGAAAAAAACAAAGAGACAGCCTGGGTAGTTCTGTTATGCAGATGACTGCACACACCGGCTTCCAGCATATAAACAAGTAGTTAGCATTTTTATGTTCCTTGGAGGAGTTCAGTGGGGGACCAGAGTGCTCCCTGATTTGGTGCAGGATGCTTCAGCATGACTGTAGGCAATGGAGACCTTTGCAGTTTAGCTCTGACTAAACTGCCTGTTGTGCTTTATCCTGCCTGCTGCAGCCCCATCCTCCCTCAGACAAGGCCCAGAGCAAAGGTGCAGAGATGTGGGCTGCACATGGGTCTCAGGGTACCATGTTTCAAGCCATGCTGGAAGGCAGGTTCTACTGCTCCAAGTTTGAGCACAGAGTCTCCTCCCAGATTAGGAGCAACCTCCATGCTCAGCAGATAAAACTCTTGTTGGTTTGATCCTTGTGAGGAAGGGTGTCTCAAGGACAAAGTGCTGGGTTCTTGTATAAGGTATGGCTTCCTCTAGCTCTGTCACTGGAATGTGACAATCCAGACAGTGCCACATATAGGGACAACATTCAAACACTCAGTTATCCTGCACAGCAGGAAATCTCCCCAGTCCCATCTTCTTTCCCACCCAGGGGAGCTCCAGGAATGGAGGGGGTCAGAGCACCCTACCCACTGCAGCACTGTCCATGACTGGAGCAGAAGAGACCATTCAGATAGGACGGAGTACAGCTGAAGTACCGGGGGCAGCCAAATACCATTCAAGGCAGGTCAGACTGTGGACTGGTTGCCAAAACCACCTCTGGAAATGGAACTGGTTGAGCCAAACCATTCTATGATCCATAATCTGTGGTCTATAATTGACATGTTCATCCCTTAAAGCCATTGCTGGTGCCCTGGCTTCTGTATTTCCCATTTTTCTGTCTCCTGAGCACTGAGGAGTCCAAATTCAGGCACTGTCACCCCTCTGGGGAATCAGGGCAGCTGGGATTGCTGAGGGGCTGGCAGTCTGAAAGCATGGAGGCTTCCAGGAAGGTTCTAAGTGTCCTAAGTGTCTGCTGTCTTGGCTGGGTTTCTCCCTTGTGCCTTGCATTGCTCCACGAGGAAAGAGCAATGAGCAGAGCTTGCAGCCTGAGTTGGCAACAGAAACAGGGCTGCTGCAGCTGCAGCTGCAGTCTGCCCACTGGTGTTTGGGAAAAGGAAGGTCAAGTTGTTCTGGTGTGACTGTGCCCAACAGGGACATGAAAAACATGGACTTTGCCTCCATTTTTGTAGTAACTTGTTCAAACTGAGTGACCTAAGTCTTGTTTTGTCTGGTACTTCTCATTCCCATCCCTGAAACCAACTCTGAGCCCATTGCCTCACACCTGTGCTGGAGTCATGGAAGGGATGCTCAGATAGACCGGCTACCGAGCTCCGCAGAAAGGTCCTGTGAGGCACCCTCCTGCCTGTGCATGCCCCAGGATGATGCTGGGCATCAGCAGACAGACGATTTTGTTCGGTTCTGCTCACATCACTCTGAGAGGGAGAGTGACAAACCACAGGGATTTTTCAGCCAGGCGCAACGGAGCTGGAGTGATTGAATTATAGGAGGTGATGCAAGGAGTAAAATCTATTTAGTGGTGCTGAAGTGAGAACTGGTGGGCAGGGACATCCAAGTCCATCAACCTCAGCAAGTGAGAGCAGTTAACAGAGGTGACTTCAGCTGTGTGACAGGGAGGACAGAGGAATGGCATAGAGGAATGAAGAATGTGGCCTGAACTTTAGGCCAGTTTGGCGGCAAGGCCCAAACAGAAGTTTAATTTCTCAAGGAAAGTGGGGAGCTGGCCAGGCCACTAGGTCCCACGTTGGACAAGATATCGGAGGCTCCTAAGACTCTTCTAAACCCTGTCACCCTCTTCCTCTGCAGTGACTCAAAGGGGTCATTCCCTTTCCTCCAGCACCCCTCAGTGCCACCTCCTTTCCATCCTGTAGAGAACACCCAGGGCCCCCATTGCAGTTCTCTCTGTGACTTAAGATCCCTCCTGGTGGGACCAGGGGACCTCAGTGCTGTCCCCCTGTCCCTCTCCTAATGGTGGCTGCCTCCCTGTTCATCTTACAATAGAATAGTTAGGGTTGGAAATGACCTTAAGATCATCTAGTTCCAACCTGGGTGATATTCAGGACTGACCAGTACAACACACAGGAGGGCCAGGTCTGCTCATCCCCTGCTCTGGGGTAGTGGAGTGTGACAGTAGATCCCATCTCCAACTCTCTTCTACTCAGTTCAGCACTCTTTCCCCATTTGGCTTCTGCCCAGCTGGGTTCCCTCTTCCTTCTGGCTCTATGAGATTGGAGGGAAGGTTTGAACTTGGTGTTGGCACTGTGCCCTTGCTCCCCAAGGTTCCCTGATGCTGCCAGGCACACGGGTGGGAATTAAACGGGAAGCACCAAGTGCAGTACCACAGTGCCGGGTGAGGACCAGGACTGTTGGCCACATTCTGGGGTCCTGCCCATAGGTGGAAGAGGTGAGTGAGAACTGGGAAATGTGGGAGATTCAAAGTCAAGATCAAAGCGTTTCCCTCTGAAGCCCTAACACTCTCCTTCCCTCCCACTTGCACATAAAAGCACTCTGCCCTCAGCAGGCTCTCTGCTGGGGACGGTGGGTGGAGGAGGGGGCTGCTTTCCCTCTCGCTTTTCCTGTGTCACTAATAACTCTTCCCAGAGGTGAAGTGGTGAAAATCCTTCCACCCCTCCTCCCCCACGCCTGCTCCTCGCCCAGATCCAAAGGGCCTGAAGCCGTTTCCATGACTGAATTCATGGCAGACCTGGCTTCTTTGGGGTGTCACCAGTTGATGCCAGCACCCAGCAGCAGGGACATGCAGTGAGCAAAGCCTTTGAAGTGTACAGTAGAAAGACAGTGTGACAAGCAAAGCACGAGGAAGGAGGATTGAAAAGAAAGAGCAGTTTGGCCCTCAGGAGGGGGAAAGACTAATTAAGGCACAGAGCGTGGAGGGGGAAAAGACAGAATCATTAAGATATCACAGCAGGAGCTGGTGGTGCGGCTCCATGGAGGTTTAAGCCACGCTGAGCCTGGCCTCTGCTGTTCACTCCCTCTTGGTTCTCCATTCCCACTCTCCACTTTGGGGTGACACAGGAGTGTGTGGGGCTCTGTCAGACAGTTCTGGTCTAGCTGAAAATGAGTTGGTTTAGATCATACCCTAATACAGACAGAGCTGAAACTCAGGATGGGAGTCTCCATTACCCCTTCCTTACTGACCATCACTGAGTGGGGTAAAGCTTGCAGGTGATCCCAAACTGAAGAAGATGCAAGATACAGTAAGGAAAGGCATGTATGAACAGACTGGAGATTGGAAGCATGGGCAGGAAATGGCAGATTCAGTTTTGGAAAGCCCGGGAAGGTGACACTCATCTGTCAGTGCTTCATTACACATCACACAAAGCCAGCAGCATTAAGAAAGAGCCAGGATGGGAAACCCGAGGGAAAGCAAGCTGCAGAGTCAAGGCTGCAGTTCTGTGTTTCTTATGGTGGTCACGGCAGCTGCTGCTTGCTTCAGAGAGCACGCAGGGCCACTGACCCCCACAGGCACGAGAAGATGGGTTTGCCGGGGTGTTCCCTACATTCCAGCTGGAGGCCAGCGGGTAGAGAGAGACCACAGGGAAATGGCAGCACAGGGAGAGCGGGGACTGCGGGAGGAAGGAGCTGGGAGGATCCGGGTGGGGCTTTCCCCACAGGTCCGGGGCAGGGGGAAAACGCATAGGGCAGCAGGCGGGGGAGGATGGGGGATGGAGTGTTTCACACCTAGCAAGCAGTAGCAGATGGGCTGGGGTTAAACGCCCAGAGGAATTAACTTGCACTGCCACAGAGCCGGGATTTAGCAAGGCATGCCCTGCTCTCTCTTCCCTGGACCCACGGCGGCCCGTTCCGTGACGGGTTAGCAATGCATAGGTGGTTTCTCTTGGGTCTGTTGCTAGTCAGGGAGCTGAGATATGGCCCTGCAGTGTAAATAGAGCCATAAACCCCTGCTCAATCTGTGATTCCCCAGTCCTTCCCCAAGCCCTGCCCCCAGGCACACTCTGAAACGGCCACGGTGTTTGCTGGAGGAGAAACGTGAGAAGTAGAGCCGGAGTGCTGTAAAAGATGTAAATGCTACTGTGTGAGAGCGGCTCCGAGTGTCTAGGGCAGTCTCGGCGGGGGGATGGAGAGGCACCCAGGAGGCACTTCTCTTTTGTTCTTGATCTTGGCTGCCTTAGGAGGGGTCCCACAATAATCCTGGGGCTGACTCACTGAAGGGAGCTCATGTGCTTTCTCAGGTGGTGGTCGTGGGTTGACCGGGACAGGACAGTGGGGAGGGAGGAGGAAGAAGGTTTTGGGAGAGACAGTTGTGGCCGTCTCATCTGTGTTGTATTCCCTGGCTCCCTCGGTGCTGGGATGCCATCTCATCAGCAGGGAAGGGAAGGGGAGGAATCCTCTCACTGTAAGGTGGGTGAGGGAGCAAAGGAGGCAATTCAGTCCCAGTAACCACTGAGAAGATGACACACACACAATTGCCACAGCTGTAGTATTGTACTGTGAGAGGATGTGACTGCCTAGAAGCAACCAGCACCCAGGTCTGATGCAACAGCTGAGAAAACCCCGATCTTTTTAACATAAAAATTAGTCATCGCTGAGGTCAGGTTTTCAGAGGGGTGATCTTTGCCCTTTGGAGCTTAACCTTTAGGTGCGACTGATAGCATTGTGAATTCCAGCAGTAAAAGAACTGAGAGAAGGAAGATGAGGGCAAGGAGAAGGGGACACTGCTTATGGACAGGGCCATTTGCTGAGGAAACAGACTGATTCGCTGTCTTTCATCCCTGAGTGCATATACCCTGATTTTGTGTTTTGCAGTGCCTGGACCCCTGAGCAGGTAGCAGAAGAGAGAGGCAAGGGAGAAGAGGGAAGAGGGCTGGGAGGCAGGGAACTGGTAGGAGAATGAAGCTACTTGTGTATGGGAAGAGGGAACCATGAGATATGTGCAGAAGCCCAAAGGCTCTGCAGAAGAAATGTCATCAACAGGATAGTAGGTGAGGAAGGAAGGGACTCCGGCTCATAGGATCCCTCATCTCTTATCATTAGGCCTGTCCAGAAATTTACTTGTGCTGAAACATTTCATAACCCAGCTTTCAGGTTACTACCCAAATGTGGAAAATAATAATAGTTGGTGTCTGTGTTAAATGTGGAATCACTGAGAAGGCAGAGAGGGTCAATTCCCCAGCACAGCCCACCACTGCTTTCCCAACACTCTTCACTATCCTCTGCCCAGGCTTTGCACTGCCCCACATGCGTAGTGCAGCACAGCAGGGAGCACATGCTGCCATGCACCATCACACTGGGGATGGCTGCCTTGTCCCTTGGTCCCAGATGAAGAAATCTCCCCATATAGCGGCCACCACAAGTTCTGCGTTCTGTCAAAGGCGCCTGGAACTTCCCTGCCATTCCCAAAATAACCCAACACATGCAGGAATCAACCCTCATCCTTCTTTCCCGTGTCCGCTGTGACGAGTGAGCAATGCCCACCGCCCACGGGAACCATCCCTCAGCCTTTGCGTTCCCAGAGGGAGCAGATCGCGCTTATCCAGCTCCTTCCTCAAGGCGGAGAGGCGGCAGTGCGCCGTTACTACAGCCCTGTTGCCTGTGGCAGCCAGGACGCGGATCAGCCCTGGAGCCAAGCCCCTGCCCTGCCGGTGCTGCGGCGGAACACTGCAGCTCAGCCAGTTTAGGCAGGCTGTGAGGAGGCGATGGGGGACGCGGGCACCCTCAGCAGCCATGGGCTACCCGCCGGGACCCTCACGGGGGGGCCGCGGGGTCGGCCGCGGCTCCCTCCGCCTGGCGCCGCCAGAGAGCGCTGTGTCCCGCGGGCAGCGCCGCGCCTCCCCAGGGGAGAGGCGTTGCGGGCGGGTGGGGTCTCTCTGGTGCCGCCCAGCCCGGAAGCGCTGGGCCGCGGCGGGCGACGCGGGGCTCATGCAGGGGGAGGAGAGGTGGTGAATATTCGTGTCGTAGCGACCGCGGGGCGGGGACTCGCCAGGGCGGGCTCTGCTGCGCGCGGATGGGGGGAGGCAGCGGCAGGGCGCGGGGCGCCGGCGGCCGGTGAGGAGGGGGCAGGCCGGGCCGGGCCGGGCGTGCCTCTGCGGCAGGGTCCCGGAGGGGCACCTCCGGCTGCTCACTGCTTCCTCCGTTGCAGGCCTGGCCCCCGGCTGGACGGGCTGTTCTTGCGGCGGTTCCTGCGGCTGCAGACTGTGCTCTTCCCCGGGTGGCCCTCCCCGAGCGCCCTGATGTTCCTGACGCTGCTCTGTGTCGCCTTGCTGGGTGAGCCGCTGGGGTGGGCTGCATCCCGCGTCTGCTCCCCCTTCCCGTGTCCGTCTACACCCGCTTACATTGTCATCGCTGTCCTTCGTTTCCTCCCCATGCTTGCCTCTTTCCTTCAGAGCAGCTGGTTATTTACCAGGTTGGCATCATCCCCAGCCAGTACTATGAGGTTCTAGGGAACAAGGACTTCTCCGGGTTCAAAACATTGACAGCCGTTGCCCTGACTCTGATCGTAGTGAACTCCACGGTAAGACAGACCACAGCCTGGGAGGGAAGAGGAAAGCTGCTCGTGGCTCCCAGCTTGATGCTGGTGTTTAAGGATCTAGATCTGCCCTTGCCCAAATAGATGGCTGTTTGTGGGACAGATCACTGGTACTGGGTTTTGTTTAATTTTGGAAAGTGCTTGTTCTTCTCACTCATCTCTTTCTCTCTTGTCTCCTTGCCCTCATTCCAGCTAAAAAGCTTCGATCAGTTTATCTGCAACATGATGTATGTGAGCTGGAGGAAGTCCCTCACTGAATACCTCCACAGCTGCTACTTCCAAGGCCAGGTCTACTACAGCCTGCACATGCTGCGTGAGGACATCGATAACCCGTAGGCTGCCTGTGGCTTCTTTCAACCTCTTGCTTAGCTTCTCCTGGGCTGCTCCACACCTTTTCCTGACTTTACTGTGTCTCTGGGTAGGGGCTTGAGGCCTACAAGCTTTTGCCTTATGGGCATGAATGCTGTCTCCTGCCCTCGGTGGGAAGTGATACCTGTTGCTGGTCATTGCCATGACCGCTGGTCATGATGGTTTTAGGGGTAGGATGTTTCTGTTGCGAGGGAAATGGAGGCCCAGCAGAACAGGGATCAACTGCTGCTGTAAAACATGCTGTCTAGAAAGTCAACCCTTGACACTCAGTGTGACGTTGCAAAGGGCCTGGCTGGAGTTGAAGAGCACTGCCTCTCCCTGCCTTCACGCAGTCAGCGCATTAGGACAGCCCCTGTTTTTCTGACTGAACTTCAACCACCAGAGTCTCCAGCTGAACACAGTCCTGCTTCATGGGGTTTTTAGTGGTTTTGGTATAACCCATGGGAGCCATGTCCAGGACAGGCTTTGTTTTGCAGTGTGCGAGGGCTGCATTTCCCCTTTCCTGTTCTTAGGAAGGAAAGGTCAAGGGTGACTTGAAATATGAGAGAAGGAGGAGCATTCAGTTCCTCCTTGCTTATCCCAGCCCACCCTGAGATCCCCTTCCAGTTTGCTTTGTGCACTATCCCGCTTACTGCAGAGCTGCTGATCTGCTGGGGCTATGCAGCGAAGGTCAATCGCCTCCTTTCTTCGCGACTGCCTGCTGACTCTGGCCTTCCAGAACCAGCGTTCTGCATGTCCTTGCGTGCAGAACGCTGCAGTCGTGGTTGTGCACTCTGAAGAGTTAAAGATTCTCCATTAGATGACATGTGAGAAGTGCAGGCTTTTTTACCCCCTCCAGAATTTAAGGAAGCTATTATTAAATACTTGCTGAAAACCTAAAAACCAGGGAATAACCTTTTCACAACTGTGTGGCTTTGCACAGTTGTTTTAAGACCCTAAGCTGTTCTCTCCTGGAGAAGACTCCTGTTGTCCAGTTGCTGCACTGGTGCCATCTCCCACATGGATGGCACCAGAGGGGACCAAGCCCACGGTACCTGTGAGAAATGGCTGATCTTGCAGAGACAGTTGCTAATAGTGGTGACCTCGAGGAATTGAAGCAGCCTCTGCTTCTGCTGCCCAGTGCTAAGGGACAGACTAAGAGTGAGCAGCTGTGCACAGGGGGAGCAGCAGGCAAGGAGGGGCTTGGCTTGGGTCAGACAACCATACTGCCAGATGTGCAATCACAGCTTTATGATGCTGATGCACTCTCCAGCAGCTGTTGGAGTTACTGCCACCCTCATTAAAAGTTAGTTTCTGATAGTGTTTTGCAGTGGTGTGGAGTTGCAAGGAGAGGTTAAAAAGCCATGTCTGTTACCAAGGAATGCAGTGCTTCCCAGGCGGTGTAGCACATTGGCCATGGCCTGTCGTTCCCTTTGAGGGGGGCAGGAAGGGGAGGACAGAGGCCCCTCACCACATGACACTATCCTGCTCAGGTTTATTTTTAACCAGGGAATGTGTTCACATTGTGCAGTGAAATGCATGAGATAACTGTGTCAGTCTGACCCAGAACCAGCTGTCCTGATCTTAGCAGACCAAATATGAAGGATTGATGTGGAGTATTTTTCATTACTACCTTACTTCTGCTCAGATGTCCAATTTTGTTGTTTAGTTTTCTTTATCTTGCTACAAAAATTATCTTGCAATTCCTTGACGAGATTGTTTTCCCTTGGCAGGGTACTTAGACAGTGAACTAGAGCAATAGTGACCTCCTGTTATGCAGTGCAAATCAAACAGTGTTAGAGGCATGGTATCATCCCTCTAGGATTGGAGTGTGGGTTCCAAGTGGCATACAAACACTTGTGGCTCCTTGCAGGGCACTTTAGTTGGTGGTTATGTGTTATTACATGTTGCTTAACAGGCCGTATGAAACAATATCATGCTATGAGTCCATAGCAGAACTTAAATTATAACTTTATGGGAACAATTACAGTCTGAGGAAAAGGAAAAACGATGACTCTAAGGTCAGGGTGAGAGCTGCCCCAAAATTAAGTCCATTGCTGTTCCAGGACTCCAAAAGAGTTGAGAGATTAATGTCCTTGTAGTTGCATCTGCACTGATGGCTAAGCAGGAATCCAGCCTTGCTCTTCATGCTGGACTCTAGCATTTGCAGTCATGGCCTTTCCACCAGTACTTAGCACATGAGACCGAAGCCCTCATCCACGTGCTCTGGGCAGATGAGATGCTGAGGGAGTAAGTGATGAAGTTACCCCAAGCACAACTCCTGTTCAGCAGTGGGATGGACAGGACTTGAGGGTCTGTTACCTGTGTGCAGAGATTGAGGAGGCTTGGTGTGCTGCTGTTGTGGGATGGGGGTGGGTGGAAGCTTCTTTGCAGTAAAGGGACCAAAGGGCGCTCCATGGAGGGTAAAGGGACCAGCTACTGTGGAAGGTTGCTTTGATGGAAGCATTTGCAGGTAACTAACAACTGGTGAAGGCCTGGCCCATGCCCTAGCCAGTTCTGGTTGCTTGAGTGCCTGAGATGCAGTGCCAGTCCTGCAGGAGTTTTTGGTAGTACAGGGGTGGGTTCAGGAGAGGAGTAGAAGACAAGGATGCAGAGTACTTCAGCACAGAGTTGGGCAGTGTTGTTGAAAGTGGAACCAGGAGTTAATACAAGGAACAGGGTGAAAGTCACAGCAGGAGCTGTTCTTTCTGGGTTGTGGGAAGGTCCTTGTGTGAGTCCTGCTAGGCCATGGAAATTGTCTTCTGCTGGGGAATAGGAGTCAGAGCTGTAGGTCCCTCCCAGGAGGGTTGTTTACCTGCACCCTGTCCTAAGTTCAGGCAATGAAACAGACTGGCTTGTGTCCTGTTAGGGAGTTAGGACTGGTTCTTTCTCCTGGGCTTTAACAGCATCAGTGGCTCTTTGTGTTGATCAGGGACCAGCGCATCAGCCAGGATGTGGAGAGGTTCTGCAGGCAGCTCAGCTCCATGGCCAGCAAGCTCATCATCTCACCCTTCACTCTGGCCTACTACACGTACCAGTGCTTCCACAGGTAAGGGCTCATCCTTGCCTTACCTTCATACCTCTTTCCTATGCTCTTTTTTTGAAGCCTGACACCCATATTACAACTGCCCAGATGGATGCTTGTACATATGGATGAGTGGTCTCTGCACTCCAAAGGGAATTCTGCCTTGGGGGTGCTGGGGTGTGCAGTGCTGGCCCCCAAACCTCTGTGAAAGCCAAGAGAGGTGACATATGAGGGCTCTGACTGCTAGCGCCTGAGGGTGCTGGGGTGTCCTTTTGCTTGGATTATTAGCTGACCTCTCTTTCTCTTCCTCTATAGCACTGGCTGGCTAGGCCCAGTGAGCATCTTTGGATATTTCATCATTGGGACAATCATCAACAAGATACTGATGAGCCCAATTGTAGCTAAACTTGTTCAGCAGGAAAAACTGGAAGGGGATTTCAGGTGAGTCCCAGCAGAGCAGCGTTTTCACTGCCTCTTGGCAGCTCCTATGAAAGCTGCATTTTTGTTCCCATTCAGTGCTGTGTAAGCAGCTACTTGTCTTGTTTATGACTCTCACAGAATCATAGAATAGTTAGGGTTGGAAAGGACCTCAAGATCATCTAGTTCCAACCCCCCTGCCATGGGCAGGGACACCTCCCACTAAACTATGTCACCCAAGGCTCTGTCCAACCTGGCCCTGAACACCGCCAGGGATGGAGCATTCACAACTTCCTTGGGCAGCCCATTCCAGTGCCTCACCACCCTTACAGTAAAGAATTTCTTCCTTATATCCAGCCTAAACTTCCTCTGTTTAAGTTTGAACCCATTACCCCTCATCCTATCACTACAGTCTCTAATGAATAGTCCATCCCCAGCATCCCTATAGGCCCCCTTCAGATACTGGAAGGCTGCTAGGAGGTCTCCATGCAGCCTTCTCTTCTCCAGGCTGAACAGCCCCAACTTTCTCAGCCTGTCTTCATACGGGAGGTGCTCCAGTCCCCTGAGCATCCTCGTAGCCCTCCTCTGGACTTGTTCCAACAGTTCCATGTCCTTTTTATGTTGAGGACACCAGAACTGTACACAGAAACTTTCCATGCACTCAGAGAAACCTACCTGCACAGTGCTGCCCCAGAGTCTGTGTACTGAGCCCTTGTCTCCCCCTTTCATTGCCCTGTGTCATGGCAGGCAGTGCCCTGCCCAGTCTCCAGGCTGCTTGCCTGGTTATTGCTGTCGCCTCTACTAGGGCATTCATTGTGTTGGGGAAAAAAGTGAATGTGGAGCTTCCTTGGGCGCAGATGAGCTGCATCTGCTGACACAAATGAGGTTTCTGCTTCACCACCACCTTCTTGAAGTGCCCAAAACAGCACAGTCTTTCCATGTGCTGTGTAACTCATCTCCTCCCCTTCTCCTGCAGAGTTGTCTGTATGTGTGGTAAAGGCTTTACAGCTTTCCCTGAGGCTCAGGGCATCCAGGGACAGCAGAAGCTAGTATGGCACAGGAAGTGCAGACTAGAGCAGTTGGTTGTGATGATTCTGTATAGTGGAGATGCTGGGCTAGCAAACGGGAGACCCAAGCACTGAGAAGATGTGCAAGAGAGTTGGATATCAAAGAAATATACCAGTGAGCTGGCCCAGAATGATGTTACCTTGTGCTAAATCCTCTGGTGCTTTTCAGCCTACTGAGTATGTCTGTCGAGATGCCTCAGATCACTGCTGCATCACAGATGCAAGATGAGTTTCCTCTAGCAAGGATGTTGGCTACATAATTCACTGGGCATTTGTGCACAGTTGTGATGATCTTTTGTTTTGGATTGTCCAGGTTCAAGCACATGCAGATTCGTGTCAATGCAGAACCAGCTGCTTTCTACAGGTCAGTAGCATTCATTTCTTTATGTCCTCATGAGGATCCTCCCAGCTTGGGACATTCTTCTTGTATTCATGTATCCCAGAGGAGTCCAAGTCCTGTTGCTGCAGCCTGAGCTTTCTGTTCCCTCCATCCTACTGCAGAGTCATATAGTCTGTTTTTCTTTGCATTCTGCTCATTAGCTGCAGAAATACTCCAAAGCATCTGGAGACAATTATTTTTTCTCTGCCTCCCTTCTAACATCCACAGACGCATGATACAGATTTGGTGCTGGCTTAGAGACAGACCATTGCTGATATTTTATTAGGACTTTACCTGGAAGATTGCTCAAAGTCTCATTGCATATTGTCAAGATGTTCCCCTGAGGGGTTGTTACAGGTTGCTTCTGGCCTCATCCTGCTGCTGCTGATTTGTGTGTCTCTGTGGGTATGCTAGTTGCTGCCTGGCATCCTTACCTCTGCTGCTCCTCTAGGTCAATCTGTGCCCTGACCCTCCCAGCACTGTACTGCTGCTCTGAATTTGCTGATTACCGTTTACCCCAGAGCTGAGCACACAGTCAGGAGCCTGGCAGCACCTCCCCTCTTAGTGATGCCCTGGAGTCTGTTGAGCTGCTGCTTGGAGCTTTTAAGGTGTTTCACAAAAATGCCTAGAATCCAGGAAAAGGGCCACAATTTTACTGTAGTTTGTGTTGTGATGCCTGTTTAATGGCAGGAGGTCGTTGTGCCTCTTGTCACATGTGTGTCTTTGCCCTGCACGTTGTGAAATTGCACTTCCAGGAATTTAAGCAAGCAGCAGCTGTCTGGTTTCTGGTCTTCCCTGCTTGTGATCACTGTTTGGCTCCTTCATGCGGTAATGAGTGAGCATTTTGAGTGTTGTGGTGCTGTCCCCAAAGTGGTTTGATTCAATATCACTGATTTCATAAAGATCTATATTGACAGGCATGAAACTCTGATTTAAATAACTGAAATCAATCTTGGTTTGCATTGGCAAGTTTGAGTTATTTCTTTGTGGACTGATTCTTATTGGTTGATTGGTTTCTTAATGGACCAGATGCTCTAATTACATGCACTTGTTTAAGCTGCAATACTTTTCCTCATTATTTTGGAGGTTTTTATTCCATTACAAAGTAGAAAATGGGAAGTGAATTATTACAGCAGAAATGGAGTGTCTTGCTTCAGTACAGTTCATCAGTAGAAAAGCTTCACTTGATGGGAAACTAAAATTTAATGGAATTGCAAAATAACAGACATTTTCATGGAATCTTAATGAAAATACAGGAATTGTATAAAAGGTTGTATTCCTAGAGTCCTGCAAGAGGAGGAGCATGTGCTACATGACTGATTTTGGTTGCTGGACTTCTTTAGCTTGTAGCAGATGTTAGATCTTGTCCTCTTGCACCTCCCTGACCATTGTTTTGGTAAAGGAAGAAACAAAACAGAGCACTGTCACCTTTTTACTTCTTTGGTTTCTAAGCCTTTGGCAAAGTTGCTTTAGAAGTGAACTGAGTGGGAGGAAAAGCCAAAACCAGTACAGCAATCTCTCTCATCTGCAAAAGAAGTCATAGCTCCGGTTGCTGGTACCTTCTTCGCCTTTAACTTGTGTCCAAGGCTTTGTCCTTTCTGAGTACTCAGCAGCAGAGATTGCAGTTCAGTAGTTACCTGAGATGGGTTACGGGGCAGTAATGCCACACTGAATTCTAACTGGGTGTATTTTGGGGAACAAACATTTATCTTTCTAAGAACTGAGAACCTTTAGAACAGAGACTCCTCAAAACTCTTGATTTGTGGTTTGTTCGTGCAGTTCCTGACCTTGTCTTCCTGGGCTTTAGTGGCTCCCCTGTTATGTGGACTGTGGTGGGGTGTGTGCTGCGCACAAGCTTGCGCTGGATGGCAGGGGCAATAACTGCTGTGGCAGATGGGTGTCTGGAGCGAGGCATGGAGCTCTCTCTGCTTTTTGCCACCTGAGGGCAGCCCAGCCCTTGCAAAGAAGCAGAAGACACTGCCATGCTTGCTGAAAGTGCCGTTTTAAAGCCCAGATGAGCCTCCTTGCTACTGGCTCAGCCTGGTCGTGGGAGCAGTACCAGATCCTTTCCAGGCCTCAGTCCTAAAGCCAGTGCTTAGACTTCGTTGTGGTGCTCCCAGGATGTCTGTGGCATATTGCAATCGTATTTTACAGAGCCGGGCGAGTGGAGCATATGCGCACGGACCGGAGGCTACAGAGTCTGCTGCAGACACAGAGGGAGCTGATAGGGAAGGAGCTCTGGCTTTACAGTGAGTGGGGAGTTTGGGGCGTGAAGTGGGGCATGTGGTAGCTCCATGGTGGTAGCCCACAGGCTTGGGAGCCCTACTGCTAGAGCAGCAGTGCTGGTTTTCCCTCTTCTGCCTCTTGCTGATGCATTAAAGCCCTGAGCTTGAACAGAGGGTGCCTCCTGCAGCCCTGCATGAGAATCCTGTTGTGAAAAAGCTTTGTAGAGAGCACAGTTGTGGAGGACCCAGCTAAGTCAGAGAATACAAGCCTCAAAAGTGGAATCTGTGCTCTTTGTGGGGTAGGTGTTCAATAGCCAAGGAGGAGAGGGAAAGGCTTGAGCCTCGGGGAAGGAGAAGACTCTGTATATGTGGTTGTGAGCTGTGGAAAATTCTTTCCTATAGAGCCTGTTGCTTGAGCACCACTGTCCCCTGAGAATCTCCCTTCTGCCATTGTCACTGGGCCCAGGTTTGGGTGTTAAATGACCATTACCATTGTAAAGACTGCTCTTCCTTGTCCCGTCAACATAGTGAGCTTCTGAGCAGTGTAAGGGAGGGAGAGCCCTGAACACAGGTGTCTCCATGGAAGCTTGGGCTCTTAAGTTTTTCTGCCTGTCCTGTGCTCCAAGACAGACTTCATGACCAATCATTTCAACCCAGAGCTTCCTTTCTGCCCTCCCTCCTGTTTCTTGTGAGTCAGTCATGCCCCTGAAGAATAGAAGCGAGCAGGCAAAATGCTTTTGCCTGGTGATTCCTGAGCTGTGAGTCTGGATGTGATGTTTCTCTGCTGAGGGGCCTGTCTGAAAGTGCCCTTTGTTTGGCAAATGGATTTTCATCCTGGTGCTTGTACTGTCCTGTGAGTTGGGTGGTTCTGCTCTGGTGCATCATGAAGGGCTGAGGCAAGATCAAGAGCCTTCCTCTGATCGGGTTCATGGGCTGCACTTGAGCCTGACTGGGACAGATTTCCACCCTAACTTGTTCTTTTCTCTCAATGTGCTCTGTCCAGTTGGAATCAACACCTTTGACTACCTGGGCAGCATCCTGAGCTATGTGGCCATTGCCATTCCCATTTTCTCTGGGGTCTACGGTGACCTGAGTCCATCAGAGCTCAGTGCCCTCGTCAGCAAGGTGAGCTGAGGGTGATCTTCCAGACCCCATTGTAGAGGGTTAGTGGGCGCTGAAGATTGGGGTTTCTTGTAGGGCTAGTGGCATTGGTGCTGGATAACCTGCAGCAGCTGACCTTCAGGTTAGACCATCCTTGCCCATGGTGGCATGGAAATGAGAGCTTGGAGCCAGCGCTCAGTGTATGATTAACCTGGGAGTGAGAGTTGTCAGGGACACATCTATGTAAGTGTTTTCTAGCTGTTAGACACAGACCTCTGAGTCTAAAAAAATAAATGGGAGATCAGAAAGCCTTTGCCTTTAGTGGTGTGGGTTGGAATTGTGTCTGTGCAGCGCTGTGGGTCTGGGTTGTGCTGTGGGCTGCTGCCTGCAGTGAGTCTGGCCACCTGCAAGGCTGAACTGGCTTTTGTTCACCTTCGTGACCTGACTCATTCCCAGATACTCAAAACTGGCTTGTGGTAGAGAATACAGAGCTAAAAATAGCGAAGTGAGCACAGCAGGCTAAGGCATCCTGCTCTGAGCCATGTATGGTGCTGGGGCAGGGCTGATGGCATGGATCTGTGTGACTTAGGGCGAGCATGATGGGCCCTGGGCTGGCCAGCAGGCACTCTACAAACACCATCCCTGGGTGGCAGAAGATGTATCCACCTGGCAAAATCTGCTATACTGAGCAGGGAAGCCCTGCTCCATCCAAATAACTTCTTCACTCCCACCACCCTGGGTAACTTCTCCCCTCCTCCTGCTGGGACTGCTGACATGGCCCATTACCTGGACTCCTTGGCTGCCTCCTCGCAACATGGAGGAAGGAGCTCAGTGCTGACCCTTGCTCTGGCATGTGATCTCTCCCTAGAATGCCTTTGTTTCTATCTACCTCATTGGCTGCTTCAGCCAGCTCATAGATCTCTCCCGTTCCGTGACTGATGTAGCTGGCTACACGCACAGGTGAGCTCTGCGGCAGGTCTCTGCAGGCAAGGGAGGTGTGGGATAAGGCTCTGCCCATGTCTGTGCTAAATAAATAAGAAACAGTTGCCTATGTGCAAGCACAGACAAGTTTGGATATTGTGCAGAGGCTGCTGGAGTTGTCCCTGGCATTCATGCAACCTCTTGTTTGTCTAGGATTGGTGAACTGCAGGAGACCTTGCTGAGCCTTGGCAGAAAAAAAAGTGGTAACCACTCAGAAGCCAGAGCCAGCTGGGATTTGGACAGGTGAGTCTCCCGTCAGTAGCTGGCTGGTTTGCAGCTTATGTGCCAGAATGTGTGACTATCATGGGATGGAGGTACCCATTGGTGTCATGGCCTGCTGCATGCATTTGGTTGGAGAAGGCAGTGCTCGCTGTGATTTATCATTCCTGGAGCACATGGGGCAGGGCTGCTGTCACAAAGGCACAGGAGGCTTAAGGTGACTGATCTTTGCCAGTCTCAGTATGATCGCTTACCCCCAGATCTCTCCTCCTTTGTCTTGGTGGTGGCCCAGCACCCATTCTGGGGAGGACCCACTGCCAAGGGACACAGCTTTCCTTCTGGAGCGAGTGACGCTCTCGGTGCCATCCTCTGGCAAGCTGCTCATCAAGGACTTGAGCCTCAGGATCTCACAAGGAGACAGTGTGATGATTGTGGGGAACACTGGCACAGGGAAGACATCTCTCCTGAGGGTCCTTGGGGGACTCTGGGAGAGCACGCAGGGTAAGGACTGCTGCTTGCCACAGCCTTCTCTTTCTCAACCAGGGCTGCCCTGAGTTTGGAAGGTAGCAGTGTGGGGTTTTGAGGCCAGTGCCACCTTGTGATGGTGAATGTGCACTGGAGCCATCCATCTCTCTCGCACACTTTGCTCTGGCTCTCATTGCTTTGCCCTGTGTTGCAAATATGCTTTTTGGGGGATTTGTTTGCTACAGCAAGGGGGCGGTGGGTAGTTGCTGGCTGGCACTGCAGGCTTGGCATGAGTGTGTCTCTGTGCAGGGAGCATCAAGATGCTGACCTGCTTTGGCCCCCAGGGAGTGGTGTTCCTGCCACAGCAGCCCTTCTTCACTGACGGAAGTCTGCGTGAGCAGGTGAGCCCAGGGGCTGCCTCTACTCTGTCCCCAGCTTGGGTCATGCCCTGCTACCCTGTGTGCTGCAGAAAGGCCTGCAGGAGGGAGGATGCCTGTAGCTGGTCCTTCCCTCGTACCAGAGTTCACGCCACTGCCATTGCATCTGTGATGGACTGTGCCGAGCTCCCCCTGACATGGCTTGTTTTGCTCTGTTGAACAGGTGATCTATCCCCTGAAGGAGATCTATCCAGTTTCAGGTATGTGGAAATTCATTAGGAAATTCATGTGGAAATCCTAATTGGCCAACCCTCTGGTGTGAGCTCACTGTCCTGTGCCCAGTGCAGCTTTTCCCCTACTATGCCCCATCAGGAGTGATCATTCATTTTACTTTTGTTGTTCTCTGCTTTTCCCTGGAAGATTTACTTTAGTGTAGGTTAAGGTCAGCTCTGTGTTCCCCCCCTTTTGGTAGGGAACATACTTTCTTGATGCAGTAGGGACAAGCTGGTCATTCTCTGCATGTTGTGTTAGACATGTTGAGGCACCTTGGTGATGGGGTATATCTGATCTGTCTGGTACAACCTGCCTCTGACAAGCCATGTTGCCTTCATCTCATTTTCCATTCACCTCTTTTACTGTTCCTCTTTTTCAAATGATGTCCAGGGCCTTGCATGCTGTTGAGGTCAGACCACATGGGTTCTTTTTTTCCCCTGCTCTCTTCCGAAGCCAGACCACATGTGGTCTGCTGCAGCTTGCAGATGTCCAGGTTTAAGTTTCTGAGTGAAGCAGTGTTATGTGATGCTTTCAAACACTTGGCAGTCACAGTCTTGCAGAGAGTAACTGCAGCCATCAGCTGCTGTTGTGGCTCTTCACATGGCAGATGCACAGCCCTTCTGCTCAACTTCCATAGCTGCTGACTGCTCCAGTTCAAGTGTATGCTCTGCTCCACAGTGGTTTTTACCATCCCACGTAGGTTCCTTTTGCTGGCTGTTACCTGAGCCCTGCTCTCACCTGCAGTGTACAGTGGGCAGTCAGCCATAAAAGAGCAGCTGATGGACAGGGCCATGGCACTTGAAGCCTGGATCCTTGTGGTTTTGGCTGTGTTCATCTGTAGCCACGGACTGAGCCAAGACCCAGGTGTATTTGTGGAGCCCAGCTACCTCCTGGCATGCTGCTGAGAGGCAGGATTAACATTTTTGAGAAAGGTCAGTCTTTGGGAGCATTCCATGCCACAGCTCAGGAGCTGGTGTAATTAAATGTTCGAGTCACTTAACGCTGGAACTCAGGAGATCCTTCAGTCCTGCTCTCCTCCCCCACCAACTCCTCCTTGCAGCTATAACCCCAGCGCACATTGCCTCTGCTTAATGCTTTGCTGCTTTCTCCACTAGGGTCTGCAGATGATGACAGAATTGTGCGATTCCTGGAGCTGGCTGGGCTGGTGAGTCTCTGGTAGTGCTGCTGCCTTCTTTCCTAGTACTGCCAGCGAGGGAAGAAGGGGATGAAGTTTTGTGGCAGCACAGCATGGCTGTGTGCTGCACACGTGAGCACATTGTCTGCAGCTGAGATGGGACTGTCCATGGGACAAGCAAAGGAGGAGGGACACAGAACAACTTCAGCTCAAGCAGAAAAAGCGAGAATAGCAGGAAGGGGATGGTTATGCTCAGGGCCATGGGCTGACAGTGTTGGGGTCTGTGTTCACAAGACTGCTGTGCTTTCTGCAGACTGACTTGCTGGCGAGGGCTGGAGGACTGGATGAGCAGGTGGACTGGAACTGGTAAGGGAGCTTGCCATCTGTGTGAAGTTGGGTGATGCATCTGGGTGGGAACACTTCTGAGCAGATGCACATTGCTGCCAGACTTTGGAACATCTGTGCCCGCCTGTGTCCTGTGGGAGGTGGCAGTATGCAGGGGAAAAGCCTTTGTGCCCTAAGCATCAGCGCCAACGATCACAAGCCATGCTGCTCTGCAGACAGCCAACTGTGCATAGGGGTGCAGACCCAGGCCCAGAGCGGAGGGGACACAGGGGACAGCACAGGGACAGTTGCTTGCTGTGAATCTCAAACATCAGCAGCCATAAGTTCTTCAGTAAACAAGCTCTTTTTGTTGAGGGAGATTTTGAATCTCAACCCTGCTGCAGGTATGACATCCTTTCCCCAGGGGAGATGCAGAGGCTCTCGTTTGCAAGGCTCTTCTACCTCCAGCCAAAATATGCAGGTGAGTGAGTGACCGCCAAAGAAAAGGGGTGAGTGAGTATCTGTGTGCAAAGGCAGGACCTGTGGTGTAAAGAGAAGCTGGTACACAGACAGCTCATTAAATCCTTTCTTTACTAGGAGTATTCTTCATCTTGACCATTATTTTAGCAGCATAGCACACAGGATTCAGGGTGAAAATATTTCGTGGTCTGTGTGGAGGGTGGAAAATCAAGAGGCTGCATATCCAACATTCTCTTAGGGAAGCACTGATTCATGTACAGGTTTCCATGTTTTCACTTCAGGTCCAGTGGCACCTGAAGAAGCCCTATCTCAGCATGCTCGCCAGTTGCACGTAAAGAAGCATGCATGCTAGGGAACATGGTGTCAGCTGCTGTATCTGAAGCTTGTGAACCTCTGTAAGGTTGTGGAAGCAATGTGGGAAATTCAGCTTTAATGCAGTCATGAGGGCCAGGGTAGGTGTGGGTGAACAGAACTGGCGTCAGTAGCAAGTAAGTACCTCCTCCCGTGAAGCCTATGGTATGGCTCAATGCTGTTTGGGCAGAAGGAACCTCTGGATTGCAAGCTAAAAGCTGTAGAGATGATGTAAATCAAATAGAATTTATCTGCTCCAGATGTATAGTATTTATCCTTAACTGACAGGAAGGTGCCTCTGACTGTCCTGGATGCTCCAGGTAGGTCTGGGCCAGAGGGGTGCACAGGGTGCTGCTCAGCCCAGCAATCTGGCACGCAGCCTGCCTTGAGAAGGTCACGTCTTGGCTTTCACAACAGTGGGGACCAGGCAGTGGTTGGTAGCTGTTGAGGGAGAGAAATGAGGTGAGCAGTGCTCTTTGGATGGATTTGAGGGCTTATAGGGAAGGGCAGCTTTTCCAGCCGGCTGACACCAGCTGTGCCAGAGGAAAATCAGAGTCCTTAGGCTTCTCCTCAGTTGCCTTCTGCAGCTGCTTTCCATGAACTCTGGTTAACATGTGAAATGTTCTCAGCAGTTGCTGCCCTTGCCCAGGGGAAGATGGCTGGCCAGGAAAAGATTTATGGGGCTTACAACTTTTCTCTCAGTGCTAGATGAAGCCACCAGCGCCCTGACCGAAGAGGTGGAGCATGAACTGTACCGTGTGTGCCTTCAGCTGGGCATGACACTGATCAGTGTGGGACACAGGGCCAGCCTTGAAAAGGTGAGATGGTACTCCATACCTCCCTGGGGATGGCAAGACAGGGGAGGTAGAGGGGTCCCTGGTGAGCAGAGGGAAGTGACTGAGGCTGGAGAGACTCACTGTGGGAGGACATGCCCTCATAGAGACATCCCTTAGTCATGGTGTTATTGAATTGCAGTTCCACAGCTGGATTTTGAAACTTCATGGGGAGGGAAGATGGGAGCTCACTCGATGCGAGAAGATGAAGCGGCTCCCAGCTGGTGAAGAATGCTGAAAGACATGCCCTTGTCTGGCCAGCTGCAGAACCTGCGCACACATGAGAGAGCTCTGAAAGCAGACGTGGAGCTGCTGAGCCAGCAGCTGTCAGAAAGGGATTCATCCAGTGCAAGACCACTTCTGGATTTTGCTGGTGGACACAGACACAGGTCTGAACTTGTGGTGTGGGGTTCTGCCGGGAGCAGGCACTCTATTCCATCCTTCTCCCAGCCCTCTTCTCTTGCCTTCCTGGCCCTCATGGGGGAAAGGGCTGAGCTGCTAAGCTGCCTAAAGAGAAGATACTGCCTCATGGGGCTTGTAGAAGTAATGGCCTGAGGAACCTCCACTTGTCAAGGATGCAGTGGCACAAGACTGGGATGCAGCCCACTCTTGTCCTCTGTGCCATGGTGGGTCCTCTCTCTCTTTGACACACAGTGTTGCAGAACAGACATCTATACCTGTGGCTCAGTTGAGGGTTGTGGTCCCCAGCAGAAGCCAGATGTATAGAGAAGGAGCAACATGACCTCACTGTCCGTGTCAGCAGGCTCTCCATCATCTGGAGGAGAGAGCACAGCAGTTCTCTCTTGGGGTCTCACAGGCTTCCCTGTGTTGTCCCTACTGCTTGCACACCTCTCTCCTGGAATTCCCTTTCAGCTCCTGTGCCACCCTGCTCCCCCCGTACTATCTTCCTGGCCTCTGCACCTCTGCTCCCCCTGCTCATGAGCCTGAACTCTCTTTCGCCTTGCTGAGCTGGCAAACAGCCTGCTCAGCCAGAGCAGACGTGCTGAGTAAGAGGCAGCTATTTTTACACTGCTGCTGCTCTGACCAGCACGGAAGTATTCCAGGAAACCTTTCTAGTACTAATTGCTTGCAGATGGGATGAGCAGAGGTGGGGAGACCTCTGTGCAGCTGCAGGGAGCTAATAGAAATGCACGGCAGGGGCTCACCTCTTCAGGAACAGTCATGCTGGCAGCCTAGCCATGCTGTGTGCCACAAATAATGGGCACGAGAGCAACCTCACTGCCTGCTTCTTTGGACAGAAGCTCCCAGCAGCGCTCACAGAGGGTGCAAGGCCTGCCAGCAGAGAGGAGTGTGACAGTACAGGGGCAGTCCAAGGCTGGGCTCACTATGTGTTATGGCTGGGTAAAGGTGACAGGTTCAGGTATGTAGGCAGTGAGGAGCCCGTGGCTCCTGGCTTGGGCAGATGCTGACCCAGGGGGTATCTGGGAGCCTAAAGAAGGACTTTGTGGCAGCAAGCCCTGACTAGCAGCTTGGCCATCATTGCAGGGCACCTGCCTCTCACTGAGGAGGTGTTGCCTGGAGCCCTTACTCAGAACACCCACCCAACCAAGACAGTCCCCTGTGGGAGCTGGGGCTACGTTGCCCTGGGCTGACTGCACACAAACCAGCTCTCCCACACAAGAAGCTCAGGTGCCCCTTCTCCCCTGCCTTGTTCCTCACCTCCTCTTTTCCAGAGTACTACAGGGAAAAAGAAATTGAATCCCTTTCAGGGAGGGTAAAGAGGTGGGCTGTAGAAATACTTGACTGAAAATAACCTTCATGCTAATCTGAGTCCTGACAGCTGCTCTTGAATGGGAGTCAGGTTCAGCCAGTGCCTGAGCTCCCTGTGCGGACTGTGCCTGGGCCAGGCTATATCAGCCTGATCCCGCTCTTCTGGATCTGCACTGCATCCCCAGATGCTTCACTTCCAGTCACCTCCCTCATAATTTTTACTCATCCCCATTCCCTGTGCTGTGTCCAGTGAGCCAGGGAAAGTTTTCCTCTTGTGGCTGCCTGCTGCAGAAGGGGATATTCCATCCCTTCCCACCACACTGCTGGGTGGCTACCAGAGCTAGCCCCTCAGCAAGCTGGGTTGGACTCTCTGCCTCCTCCCAAACACTTCTGACCACCTGTACTACAGGGTGGTCTGGGAGCTCCAGTGAGGCCATTGCAGAGCAGGTGGTGGTGGTGGTTTGGCATGAATCACTGCAGCCCATCTCTTCATGCTGAGACCTCCCACCACCCACTGTAGCAGAGCTAAGCTGCCTCCCTGCCTCCAAACAGCTATTTTTCTGCCTTCCTTTCCTTCAGGCCCTATATAGGTAGAGCTTTTTAAGGCGGAGCTTGGAGGTTTCCTTACATTCACTGGCCACTGTTGTACTGTCCCTTCCTAAGGGTACAACACAAGATCAAAAAAAGGCTCTCCCTGCAAGCAGAGCTGTCCTCAGCCATGCTGCCGAGTGGGATCAACAGCAGGGATGGAAGGATCCGCAGATCTCCTCTTTGCTGTTCATAATGCAACACCACTCATGATCTGCTGGCCTGATAGGCTTGGTGAACAGGATGAACACCATACAGCACACAGGCACTCGTCCCAAGCCACACACCTCCTTTTTATCAGATGCTGTGCCTGGGTGGGAAGAAGGTGCAGACCTCTCTGTGGCACTTTGGAGCTCCTATTTCTCTCTGGCTATGTCCTGATGTCCAGCCATGTCTCAGCTTTGGCTGAATTCACCCTCCTTGAACACTGGTGACTGGACTCATACACAGTATTCCCGTTTAGTTTTATTCTTGTTCATGTCTTTACAGAAAATGGCACATAAATCACAGATGCTGGATGACTATAAGTTGTTACAGCTCCATATCTCAAACACCTCAATACTGAATTCTTTTCTTGCTGTATATACATTATTTACACACCATGGGCTATCATCTAACACGTCAAATGACCGGGGGACAATGACAAACAGGGGCTGGATGGAGGACCTTAACCTTTGACAGAAGAAAAACAGTAGCTCTGGGGAAAGGGTGCTCACAGCTGAAAGCAGGACAGAAAGGGTTGCCTGGAAGTCACTGTCCTACAGCTTAAGGGGGGGGACAATAGTGCCTTACCGGGATGGGAAGGTGACGGTACCACGGAGCGGGTTTGGCTACGTGGGTCTGCATGTGCTTGTCTGGGGCTGGCTGGGAGATGTATGTACATGTTACAGGGTGGATGTGCATGGCTGTCGTTCCCTTTAACGCTCAGAGGGCAAGCTGGACAAATTTAATTCAATAAATACATTGGGTGGATGTTGTTGTCTCGCCTGGAATAATGTGTTCAGTAAACAAATTCACCATTCGGCCCCTCTGCAGGGGTGCAGGGCTTTGGTGTTTGGGGTGGAGTCAGACCTGGCTGTGGTGGCTAGCCCTGTCAAAGCCAGAAACATGGGCTGGAGTCACCTTGAGGTGCTAGGTGGAACCAGGGTGTCGTTCCCATGGGCTAAGCCTGCCTCTCCCTGCCAAATGGTGGCAAAGCTGAACCTCTCTAAAGCTACAACTCCTTCCCAGCAGACCAGGAAGGGAGAGACAGGTGGAAGGTGCAGATCACCCTGGATGGAGAGTCACCATTTAATGGAAATACTGCCATGGGCTTGTCCTGTTGTGGCCTGGGCCAGAGGCAGAGGTGATGGCTGGCGGAAGGTGGCAGTCTGTCTGAGGCGTGGCAGGATGGGGTGCCAGGGGAAGGGGCCCAGGCAGACTGGGGAGAGGCATGCACCAAGGAGGGGCATGGTGGCAGGACACAGGCTGGCTCCAAGATGACAGATGGGGTCTGGGGCTGCAACAGGAGAAGAGAGCCCCAGAGATGGTTGTGAGACCAGAGGGACCAGAGCCTCGGTGTCCACTCGGGTAGTGACAAAGGTGGGACACTTCCCAGTGCCCCACAGGAAGGGTGGGAAGGTGAGGAAGGCCCAGAGGGGCAGAGGAGCGAGGGGCAGGGGGAGCAGGCAGGGGCACCCCTGCCGGGCAGCCCCAAATGCAGGGACTGGGGCCCCGTGCCCCGGCAGGGGCAGCCGGGAGAGCTGGCAGTCTGAGGGGGAATGCGGCCCCCTGAGCACACAGTGCTCTCAGCGCTGGCTTCCACCGCCTCTTCCCCGCTCCTAGATCAGCTTCTCCTCCTTCTGCGACGAGCTCAGCTTCTCCGTCTGTCTCTCATCCTCTGCCGCTGCTACCTCCTCCCCTGCCTCCGGCTTCCTGCCCGGGGGCGGGGTGTCCCCGGCGATGGTCCCCAGGACTTTGGTGCTGTGCTCCTGAGCTTTGGCCCTGAGGGCGGCAATGCTGTTTTCTCTCAGTTCCTCCTGGGAAATGGTGGTTTTGGGATCCGGGCCCCTCTCCTCCTTGTCACCCTTGTCAAGCTTGGGCAGGGCCTGGCGCTCCACCTCCGTCTTCCTCCCCGCTTCAGCCGCTGCCTCCAGAGACTTTTTGTGCATCCCTAAAAAGAATTGTTGGTATTCGGGTTTAGAAAAGCGCCTGGGCATGGGAAAGCCATCTTGAACTGAAAACAGCAAAGATAAAGAGAGGCCAGAATTAAGGAAAAGCAGAAACCCTCACTTCACGCGGCAGTCACGGCGAGCCACTCGCTCTGGCTCCCGTGTGAGGGCAGCCCAGGCAAGGCAGCTGCCTGCTGGGGTTGCCAGCAACATCCATGGCCTCAGAGCTGCCCCCAAAGGTTTATAATTACTCTCCCCTTCATTTCTCTCTGTGAACCTGTGAACCTAAAGCTAACTTGTCCCAACATGGGAATGTGGGTCTCAGACAGCAGCATGGTTGCCTGAGCTTCGCTGAGGCTGGGGAGGGAGATCGCCCATGGTCCCGTATCAACCTGCTCCTCACACAGCCCACCCCTCTGCCTATCTCAGTTTCCCACAGATGGAAGGACAAGACAGCCTGTATTCAAGATGTCAGACACTAGTTTTGTGGCCGAACAAGCCTGAAAGGTCAGAAAGAGGCAAGGAAAGAGCAAGAGGGGGGAGCTGCTACGTCTGTATCTGCACAGAAAAACAAGTGAAACCAGGTAGAAATGCAGCTCCCCCGGGTGCAGAGAGCAGGAGGAGGCAGCGGTGTGCTCCCCCTGGAACCTGGGTCAGGGAGAGTGTATGTGGGCATCCTAGCACCCAACACAGCCTCATGGGGCAGGGCGAGTCAGACCAGGATGGCGTGCCTTGGGCACCTTGCCCTGCCAGGGCTGCACACAAGGGATGCTCACACCAAGGGAGTCAAAGGCTAACACCAGCCTGAGCATGCGGGGCAAAGTCCTGCCTGGATCAAATCCTGCAGGTCAGGATTCAAGACCAGAAGGATTTGGGATGAGTGTTCAGACCCTATTGACGAGGGCAGTTGCAGGGGTTGGAAGACAGCGGGGTAGGGGGACCTCACCCCACCACCATGTTTTTGACATGGCTCCAGTTTCTTCCTTGCACACACCCCCCCGCTTTGTCTGAACCCACTCAGAGTCCCCCACAAAGGCGGCTGCTTTCTTACCCAGGAGCCAAGGGGCGCAGGACTCCATGATGCCGTCCTTGGCAGACTTGAGGATGGACTCGGGCAGTGGGATGGAGTGACGCACCATGGCTCCGTAGAGCCCGTACTCAGCCATCACACTGCTCCTGCCCCAGCACTTCTCCCTCTTCCGCCATTTGGCCCGGCGGTTCTGGAACCAAACCTGGGGCAGGCAACAAGAAGGAACATAGGTTTGTGGGGGGAGAAGGTGTGTCAGTCCCCATCCTGCGTGGGAACACACGTGCTTGTGCAGGCAGACGCATGGATGCTCATCCCAAAAGCACTGTGACCTCTTCCCCCACACAGCAGCCACTGGGTATCTCTCCCTCCCTCGCAGGAGTCTTGAGAGCAGATCCCATCCCTCTCTGCAGGATGTAATTTGGCATCTTTTAGCAGCTTTTGGCTCTCGTGCCTGGGATCTTCTTCCATTATTTACTGGGTGTCTGAGCTGTGGCGCAGGGAGGGCTGGGATGCGGGTGAGCGCTCAGGAGAGGCAGGAGAAGGGGGAAGCTGATCCGTGTGCTTCGCCCTGAATTCCCAGTTTGAAAAGCCCCTCATCTTCTCGGAAAATTGGCAGAATAATCTCTGAGCTGTGACCTGGGGGGCAGTGAGCAGAGGCGGGCGGTGATGGGGGGGGGGGGGGGGAGAAGGGGATGCTCACAGAAATCTATTAGTGCTCTCTCTCTCTGATTTCCATTCCTCTCGTCTCCCTCACCCTCCTCCCTCCCCAGCTCCCCTCCCTTCCTGCTGAGCAGAGGCATCAGCTTTAGATGAAAAATTGCTCGAGGTCTATTCAGAAGGAGGCAAAGGAAGAGTCAGCCCCAGGGGCAGCCCGGGCCTGATTGAAAAATAAGTTAATTTCAGTTTGAATCGATGGGCCTCAGGCACTGAAATATCACGGGAAATTAAAGCAGCTGGTCCCCAGGGAACCACGCCATTGACCTGCGCTAATTAATGCCACGGATTCACCAGGCCCTTCTCGGAGAGGCAGCCCCTCCTTCCCCACGGACACCCCAAACACCTCCTCATTTAACTAATTAGACTCCCAGAAAATTGGGTGTTAATTTGTTTAGGAATTGGGCTTTTTTCCCTCCCCTTTTCTATTTTTTTCCGCCCTGCCTTTCCCGGAACGTGCCGGGCAGAGCGGGAATGGATGGCGGGGGCTCTCCGGCAGATGGATGCTCGGGGTCACTCCGCAATCTTCTCCGACTTGATTGCTTGATTAGGTCGTTAGCACATTAAAAAAAAAAATTGCTTGCCGTCTGGTGCTGTGCTGATGAGTGGGACGAGGCGGGAATCGCCTGGGTAATTCATCTTTTTATACTGCAAAGGAGTTGATTTCAATCTGCAGATATATGGAGGTGCCTTTGACACCTGTTTAACATTACAGAGCTGACAGCTTAACCCTCTCTTGTCCCCCCGCCCAAAGCCATGGGGGAGCTCGGGCTGCGGTGGGGAGCGATGCGGCAGACCCCCAGCTCTGCTGTGGGGACCGTGGGGCTGATGCGGTGGGGTGGTGTCCAGCTGGCAAGGCGAGCTCGAAGAGGGGAGCTGCCCAGCGCAGAAGCCTCATGGGACAGAGCTGCAGGGCAGGTGGGTGGCACCGGTGACAGCCTGAGTGCCTGGGTGGCATGGCCACACAGAGAGCTGTTTGGGGTGGATGGGGTGGTGGTCCCAGTGGCTGTGATCCCAGCTTCTCGCAGCAGAAAGCACTCTGTGTGTGTCAGAGGGGATTTTACAGCCGGGCTGCTTCACCACACATCACCTCTTCTGCATGATAAACAGTCTGATTTACACTTTCATACTGCCGAGATGTAACCACAAATGGCTCCAATTCACAGGGGCCTGAGCAAGGACCCTCATGGTGCAGAGCCACCTCTCTCCACCCGCTCCTCCATGCCCGTGTGACACATGGGTTTGCTTGGTCGGCAGTCAGCAGGATGCTGGCACTCATCATCCTCTAATTCCAGACCATGAGCTCCTCCCACTCCCAGGCTCTGGAAGGTAGAACTGGCTGGGACTGGCTCATTCCCGACACTTCCTTACTGCGAGGGGGCAGCTCAACCCGCTAGGACCGGTAGAGGGATCCTGCCTGTTCTACCCTGGATAAACTAGTGCGAATAGGTCCCTCACCGCAGAGCTCCTCTCTTACCTCCTTTAGTTTCAAGGAGAAATTCCTGCACAACTCGAGAGCCAGCACCTGCAAAACTGCCTTGGTTTGGGGCTGCAGTGACACCTTTCCCTGTACCCAGAGCGGCTTGCAAGGCTCAGCTCTGCACAGCTGCTTTTGTCACCAGTTGCCACATTTGGGACCTCAGCCAGTAACAGGTTTTTCCAAGTGGGCAACTTCTTAACTTCTCCTCAAACCTCCTTTACTCAGGCGCATCTTCACTGATGCTTTAGCACTTCTCCCTTTCCCCTCCCTCCTGCCCTGATGCCCCAAGCCTCTACCTCCACACCTCACACTCTCCTGCCCTCCTCCCTGGCCAGGTTTCAGCCTGCCCCAGCACTGCCCACTGTCGCTAAACCTGCTGCCCTGGAGCGTCCCCTTTCCCATGGCAGGGCCCTGCAAATGCTGGAGCCAGCAGCAGCAGCTTTGCCAGCTGAAAGACCAGTTTTGACTAGAGCCAGTGGAAAAATCTCTATCAAAAACTGCTGATTCAATCGCACAGGAGAAAACGCATCTGGGCAGTGGAAGTGTAATCAAAATTATCTATGGCTTTCTTTGGAGCGCCGTATTTTAATCTTGGCCGCCTAAGACACACAAAATTTATGCGTTAAAGCCAAATAGGAAAACCAGTATTACATCAACGCTTCAGTAAGGTCATTCTGAGATTTCCTAAACCTTTCTTTTCTTTCATTCAGTAGGAATTTCCTCTTGGTTTTTACAAGGGAAAAGAATGTTTAAAATCCCAGAATTTCTGTAAGAACAAAACCTGGGAGGACTGACCATCTTGCTTTAATACCAGGAGATGTATCGTCATCTCAGGCATGAAGTCAAGCGAAACCAGTGGTACTCAATACTGAATGTTGCTGGCATCAGGCTCCAGCCCAGCACCTCTGCCACAAGCCCATCCTGAGGAGCATGGAGAGAAGAGCTCCGTCACAGCCCTGCAGCTCCCATGCCATTTCAGATCAGCAGAATGATTCCCTGTGGCATCTTCTCAGGATTTTGTCCTCATTCACATGCTCCATCAGCAGGACTTTCTTCTGGGAGAAGATCTCACTGCTTTCTTTGCATTTCTTGATGTGTTACCAAAATTTTCCCATGCTTCAATTCTGAGCTGAATTACACAAGTTTTAGTAATTCTGGGGTATTTTCAGCTGTGTTGGTACATCAGGCACAACTTTCAGATATGCAGCTATTTATTATTGGCACCTCACTTTTCCTGGAGAAGGTTTTACCCTTACATGTACTTGTGATTTTGGTATTTCATATCTTCTTTGGCTGTTGTCATCTTTGCTTGGAGATATCTACTCTCCAGCTTCCTCCAGCTCTGTAAAATTCAGTCTGCTTCAGGCAATGTTTAGGTTGGACCATTTTTCCTCTTGCCCTTTCCCATCGCATGGATCGGCTCAGCTTTATTTTATACTTTATATTCATACTTTATTGATGTGGCTGTTTATGATGCACCTTCCTTCTCATTTGCTTTCATCTGGTTCTCCGTTGCACAGCCCAGGGTATAGTGAGAAGATTGTGTTTGTGCTTCCACACTTCACAAGCAGTGGTGAAAACCCCTGATTAATTTTAGACTGAAGCACATCAGATGTTTGTGCAAAGCTATCACAATCTGGTTCACAGAAGTGTCTTTTGGACCAATGTGCTACATCTTAAGGTGATTTACAGCTATTTATTGTCACACAAGCACCCTCTATGAAGCTTGTTCCAGGAACCTATCCTCAAAAAAAGGATGACAGAGTAAAGAGGACAGGTTTGTCTTGCTATCCACCAGGCACATTAGCATCTAAGCTCAGATCATGAATGAATGTTTGCTTTTTAGCTGCCCAAAACCCTCTCCTGGGCTGCTCCTGGGGATCCATAAGTGCTGCCCTATCATTTGGCCAGAGCTGAGTATCACACACTCTAACTACACTGGGCATATCACACTGACACTGTTCCCTCCAAGAGCAGCCACAGTCTAGGAACCAAGATAGCAACAAATGCCAACGCCCTCAGTGTCATCTCCTGGATCCTTGTTCTATATGCCTGTTCTTTTGAGGCCCCCTTACCACAATCAGCAGTATTGCAAAGCCTTACAAATGGGGGTATTTCTAACCTTAATCATCATCTAATTCTAGCCTTCAGTGCCCACTGCCCAAAACAGTGAAAGTTGAGGCACTCTGTGCTTGACAGCAGGGTTGCAGCGCTTCAGAGTCAAGACTGGCAAAGTTATTCTTGCCAGTTTCCTCCTCTGAATCACAAACGATAACTGCTACTTCTTCAGATTATTGATCATGCAGAAGAGTGAACTGTAGTAGGAGGAATCTCTCATTTTGCAAAGGGACATGAGACTCAATGTATCCTTATTACCCACATTCATCATGGTAGTTAGTTTGTTTACCTAATCAGGTCCTGAAACATTGTCTGCTAAAGAGAGAAATCTCCTCGAGGTTGGCCATGAGCCAGGAATCTGAAATAGCAAAGGGTTATTTTAAGGCATTTAGGGTGTTCCTATGTATTGTTTTTGTATTGTTTCAACCTAAAATTATCACTGTTACACTCATATTCTTGGCTGCTGCTGTCCAATCCTGGGTACACAGGCAGGAGAATTGCTAGGGGCCTTTTTTGTCTTTCTAATAAAAAAGTGTTGGGGTTTTTGTTATGTTGTTTGCTTGTTTGGTTTTTGTTTCCACTGCCCAAGCATTCCTTGCCTCCTATGAGGAAAATTCCAGGCTAGACAATGGGGAAATTTTGCTTCATCAAATCTCACATACTGCCTTTAACATATCATTTCAGCAGAGGTCTTTCAAGTGACAAGCTTTATGAAGCACAAGATGGTCCCAGCCCAAAGCAGCGCATTCTGAAATGCCCACTAGATGGCCATAAGCAAATGCACGTCCGCACACGCACAGGGACCCAGGCACCGACGCACCAGCACTCGCCCCACCAGCACGTGCCTTTGCCAGGCTGCAGGGAGCAGCTGCGCACTGCTGTTGGCAAAACAGCAACTAAGGCAAAGGGCAAAAGTCCCCCCCAGCAGCAGCAACGTTGAGACCATCTCCCCTGCCCATGAACTAACAGACATATCTTCTGCGCTCTCTCACAATTCCCTGGCACAAACCTTCAGCTTCAGAGAGCGGAACTGCCACTGTGTATGATCCCTGCAAAGAAGCCATTTCTGGTACTGAGTCCTTCAAGTGAGGACACAGCAGAGAAACCCTGGCCAGGGAGCTTTCTGGACCTCTGTGATATTGCCTTGGGGTTGTAATCTGCTATCATGGTCCTACCTGATGTGATGGTGCTGATGGCTTAATGACCCAACACACTCATGTCCATCCAGCACCATGCTTTCCTCCCAGGGATCCAGCCATCTCAGGCTGAAGTGTGCAGAAGCTGAATTTCTCATGCTTGTCCACCAGATCTCTTCTTTCTGTGGCATTTACTACTGTAGGAAATGTTCAGACATTTACACCAGCATCCTCTTGTTGCTTATGTCCCTTTCCCCACCATGCTGCTCCGGCCTGATGCTGTCACTTCACAGCAGAACACTGCTCCTAAAATCATGCCCAGCAGCATACCATACCTGTTGCTTCAACCAAAGTTGAAGCTCTTTGGTGGGTCCAGCTGCAGACCAGAGAACAATTTCAGCTCACCTCCACACCCATGGCCCTGCTGCCATTTCAGCACTCAGTTCCTCCTGACAGCTACACATAGAATCATAGAATCATAGAATAGTTAGGGTTGGAAAGGACCTGAATATCATCTAGTTCCAACCCCCCTGGCCAGGGGCAGGGACACCTCCCACTAAACCATGCCACCCAAGGCTATGTCCAATCCAGCCTTGAACACTGCCAGCGATGGAGCATTCACAGCTTCCCTGGGCAACCCATTCCAGTGCCTCACCACCCTTACAGTAAAGAATTTCTTCCTCATATCCAATCTAAACTTCCCCTGTTTAAGTTTGAACCCATTACCCCTTGTCGTATCACCACAGTCCTAACTTTCTACCTTTTTCCTTTCCAATCCAAAACTCTACAATGAGAGACAAAATGAAAACCTCCTCTGAAAAAAATAGCAATATCTACACCCTCATATGGGACAAGGATGGTGGCCCTGGCTGGGTTCAATCTGAGCATGTGAGCACTGCAATGAACAGCCTCATACCTTCCTCGTAGCATGTTCCCCTCTGCACTCACGGGTCATAAGGCTTTATAATGAATTGCCACAGAGCATAAGGTCTGACCAGGTCCTGGCACTTCCCCAAATCCTTTTCCTCTAGTGCTCACGCAGTGTGCCCCCAGTCTGCTGGTGGAGCCTGCACCACTTGTGTAAGCCTGGCAATGGTTTATGGTTGTCTTTTCAAATGTAATGTCAAAATTATTGGCACTGTTTATGGTGACATCACTTTCTATGGCTGGTGTAAAGTGGGTATGAAGTTAAATGAGAGCAGTAAAAGTTGCACATGGGCTGCATGGCTGATCACAAGACTCATCATCCCTCCTCTTACTAAACACTGGGAAAGAGCTTTCTGAGCTCACATTAGAAAGAGCAATTCCCATACACAGCTTGGCAAAAATCTTTCCTGGCAATAGCTGGAGTCATGTTGGACCCATTCAGCTAACAGGTCCAACCGGACATACTGAGATGGGCTGTGAGACAGTTTTCACCCTTCTCGAGCAAAGACATGATGATTCATTCAAGCTTGGGTCTCCTCTAAGCTTAACACTCACAGGGCATGTATTGAATATGGGCTTACTGCAGCAATGAGCAAAAATGTGCATGCTATTACCACGCCACAAGCCCTGCAACAGAAAAAGAAATGTGCACACAACGTGCATGGTAGGCATAGTGGTTCAGCACACACTTATCTGTGCAACACATCTGCACAGCAAATTCATGCCTGAGACATTGACTTCATCATGGCCAGACCATGGTGGAAGCTGACCATCAGTTTAGCTGGAGCTACAGCTCCATATAGGCTGCCAGATGCTGGGACATGGCAGATACACACACAAATTCCTCTTTTCCTAAAATGCTGATTGAAAAACAGAAAAAACATCAGGGTCATGGGTGCATGATAGTCACAGGAAAGCTGGCAAGAGTGTGCCCATCATCCTAGTCCACCCAAACCCAGGGAAACACTTGTCATTGTTACAAAGGGTGATACTGCACATCCATCCTTTGGGTACTCACAGTGCCTGGCTCCATTAATCAAGATGCTATTCTGACTGCATAATTTCATTTTGCCTCATTTTCTCTCTCTAACATTGCTCTGCAGGCCCTCATTTTCTCTCTCTAACATTGCTCTGCAGGCCTTCTGGCACAGAGGAAACCTTAGCATAAGTCTTCATAAACATACATATGCACTCTGTGAACATGCAAGGACACACCGTATTATCACCTTCATGTTAGAGCAAGGTGAGCCAGGACAGTCAGAGGGGAAGTGTCATATCCCCTTCTCAGTACCTTTCAATGGGCACCAAAATCAGAGCTTGGGATGTCAGTCTTCCTCAGAGGATGTGGAGTGCTGCCCGTGCTCTGGGGCTGCTCCTTGCATGCCAGAAGCAGCTGACTGTTGTACTTTCCTCTATCAGTACACACAGAGCAAAGGGCAAAGGTGTGTTCTGGCCTTCCCGAGAAAATAATGTAGGAGACAGAGGCTGTGCACCAGCAGGAGATGCAGTTTGCAACACTACCTGGTGCCCGCCATTTCCCAAGGTAAGGCTAAAGACCATCCCTGCGTGCATGGTGACAGCTTGCAAAGTCTCTCTGGAAGGCTACAGCACAGGCTCACAAGTGCATGAGAGCTCTTGGTTCATTGAAGCATTAGCTGAAAGATACCTACAGAAACTTGCTATGTATTGTAAAACCTTGTGACATGTTGTAATAATTTTCCATGCATCAGCCCAGAACTGAGCACCAAAAGGAGACAGTTGCAGTCCCTTATGATTTTCCCTTAGAAAGAGAAATGGTAATAACAGTATTTGCAATTCCTTGCCTCATGCAATAAAAGGTATCTAATTACCCAACCTCTTTCACCTGGTGAAGAAAAACATGAACCTGCGGAAGGAGGAGGACCACCAGAGCTAAAGAGCAGGCCAGAACAGCGGACTGTCCCTGATCACCACACAAAAGCTTTAGTACCTACCAGCCAAAGTTTCAGCTCTGCCTTAGCTCAGACAGTTGGAAGCCTAACAGAAACCCACTGAAAGAAGATAGGGAGCAAACTGTGCTTCTCACACAAGGCAGGTCCTAAACTGGATATCTCTTGCTGCTCCCAGGGCAGTGCCACTCAGAGCAGACAGAAGAGCACACAATGCTTTCTCACAGCCTCTAATGAAGTGGTCCCTGGAAGCCACCTTTGCTTTAAGATATTGCAGCAAGTTTCTTCTCCAACTCAGTTCCTCTTTTCTGCTTCACACAAGGACACGTCAGCCTCACGCATGCAGAGATCAGGGTAATCCGTATGTCTGTTCATCTAGTTCATCATCTAGTCTGTTGAAGAGTAGACTTTTCAGTGCTGCACAGACCCGTGCAAAATGTGGCTAGCAGAACATCCACAAAGAAGGGCAATGAAAAGGCAGAGGAGGTTTGTACTGCCAAAGAATCAGAAGAACTGGTTGAGGTCTATCAAGGTAAAAGATAAATACTATAGAGAAAAATAGATCCATTAAGAAATAACTAGGAGAGTAAATTAACTGTGTCTCTAATGTGCCTGTGTTATTGAACTGCTAAAAAAATCTCTATTAAAGTCAGAAAAAGAGGAAAACTTTTTCATAAAGGGTCATTAAAGGAAAGGCTGAGCACACAGCCATCAGTCCCTCTGCCAGGCACCCTAAGGCTGGAGGCGAATTAGCTATTGATCCTGATGGGCTGCCTAACTATTTTCTAAAACTCACTTGTGAAAAACTGCCGCGGTATCAGAAGAAATGAAAAGGAAGTTGAAGGAGTGAAAGCAAGTGTTTCCAACACAAGGGTTTAGGCTAGCATTTCCAGAACAGCATAAGTGATCAAGCAACCTCAGTGCCTGAGCTAACTCGGAGAAGTGTTTCCCTTAACCGACTGTTGTTAAGAAAATAGGGGGATAAACATCAGAAAAAGTTGTCAGAGCCTGTCATTAAGCCTGTAGAGCCATTGCTCATTCCACGATGAGCCATGATGGGAAAAGTCTTTGCCAAGGCATTCCACAGCAGCACACTACCACACATTTTGTTGTCTGCCTGTCTTTCCTCTTGCAGGGAGCTTTAGAGTCCCAGCATTTGAAGGTGTCTGGCCCTCAGTGGTGGTGTTTCCAAACCATGGAAAGAACAAGGAAGGGGCTGTCACTGCAAAGCCCCATTTCGCTCCAGATACTTTGGAGGAGCACATGAAAATCACACTGTCTTGTATGCTGTGACAGCCATAAATACATTGCTAGGAACAGAGCAGAAGGCAAGGACAGGCAAGCTTGGGTTTCTTTGGTTTTCTGTCCCATTTAGAAAATTGGTCAGCGGCTGAAGTAGCTCAGGGCTGAACATAGAGAAATAAAGTTGTACCTGGGCATACAAGATATTCATAACTCTGTGCCTTCATCTCTGCATTGAAAAACATCTTTTAATTTGAACCTTCAGCCCCAGCTGTAGCAGGGTAAATCCCACGAGCTGAGAAAGTAACCCGCACAGTCAGTCTAGCAACAAGCAGGAGAATCCCCACTTCACAGTAAGCTGAAGAGATGCTCCCAGCCCTCCATTTTCCTTCCTGTTTCCTGCCATGCTTTCTTCCTCCAAAGGCATGGGTTGCAAGGCTTTCAGACAGTAATCCCTTTGGGAAGCCTTGCCTGGGCCCCTACTCTTGCCCATCACCCAGCACCTCTGTTTGCAGCTCTAGTAATTAACTTGTAAATAAAGTTCTAGCACATGGACTAAAAATGCACCATAGATAAAGGGTAATGAAAACATTCCATTAGAGAAAGGGCCAAATTAAACAACTCTTAATTGAAAAATGGAAATTAATATGAATTTAGATCAACTAAACAAGCATATTATTGAAGAGGCAGCAAAGTGGATGAACTCCTCACATACCAATTAAAGACATGGAGGCAGAGATGCACCATACTCCATGAGAAGCACTCATAATAATATTCTCCGTAAGCCAGTTGATTAGTTTTATTACTCTCCCTTGTACACTTCCTACATTCCTAAAAGCGTAGGGCAAGTTAACGACACTTATCTGGTATCACAGCCTTGTGGCTTGCCCCAGTGCACAGGAATTACTGGCAAAGGTAGCCAGCACTAGCTGCTCATGATTAACTACTTGCAGGGTTCTTAAAAATACATTAAGAAATTCAGATGGTTGGCTCACACAGCAGCAACACTTTCAGCTTCCCTGTCACCTTGGTAATCTACCTCCAACCACCCTAATCACTCGGGTAATTTCGCTCCACCTACATGATGTCCTCGAACACGCTGTACAGAGATATAGGTGTCATCCTACTGGCACTGTGCCTCATGCTGGCCTTTCTCTCTTCTAAGTGAGAGAGTCACACAAGTTTTAGCAAGTTCCTCTCTTATAGAGAGCAATAGTGACAAGCACAAACGTGTAAGAACCAACATCACCACTACTTTCTGCAGCACTAAGAAATCCCTTGGCAGCCATTCCAGGCACTGATTCAGGAAAGGTCAGCCACTGTGTGGAGCAATCATCCCCATTCCACTCTTGCACCATGGGATTAGGACTATGGTTCAACACTGCAGCAAGCAGCAAAAGCTGGTGGATGAGGGAGAAGCCAGGGCTGCTAAAGCAGCATAAACTAAATTTTTTCCTTCACACTTTCTATCATGTTTCTTGAGGGGACTCTATGGGTTCAATTCTGAGCTCCTCATCAGTTCAATACAGGTTCCTCAGGCCTTTCGAAATTATGTTCACCTCTAAATACAGACCATTTTTGCAAAACTGAAGTAAAGTAAGCCTCTTGTTCTGGAAAAATACTGTTGGTACAAATGTTTCTTTCCAAATGACCACCCATCCTGATTCTTCCATCCCCATTCAACTCCTAAAGGGCTACAAAGAGATACTGAAAGCGTCTAAAACAATACAGTTTCAATTAGAGTTTTAATTGTCTTCGTTTTGGCTTTAGCCAAAATTGACCTCTTGGCTGCCTGTCAAAGCTTGCTGGATACACACAATCCCCACTCCTCACGCATAGCACCAGTGTCTCCTCAGGGTTCCTTTTGCTTACGTGAGCAGTTTTATTTGTCCTAAAATTGTTCATCCACGTAATTACCGTACAATCATTTAATAATAAGAACGGATGATTATTTAGCACTTTTATTCTCTTTTTTGACTGATTAGTTCCCTTAGAAGGTGACTCCAGTGTCCTCACAATGGCAGTCAGGATCTTATCTTTTTGAAATACTGATTTGTTTGGTTGGTAGGAGATGTACTGTAATGATAAACATACATGGTCATTTCAATAATCCCAAATCAAACTGTTACTGAACTTTACTATTGTAGATACTGGCATTTAAAGTTCAGAACTGTCATATATTAATAAATTCAATAGAGATAACTTATGTAAAATCTACACATTACATTTCAGAGTATCTGTTATGAAAAGCACACTGATCTAAGTCAGGTGTCAGAATATTTGCCAGCTTGAGGCCATTTAGAATATTTTAAGTTGTCTATTAAGGATATATTTCCCCATGGGAACCTACTTACCTCTCCTGGGTTTTACAGAATGGTCTGGGTTTATCCTAATAGCAGCACTTCAACCCTTCTGAATATTCTTTCAAATACAGCGATTAATGTAGTTTTTTTCAAGTATCTTTCCAAATAGCCACAGTGGCGTCTGGTCTGACTGACACCAAGTTGCTCATCAGGAAAACTAAATTATTTTCCCATGTTGCCCAACAGGAGGATGCTTATGTTCCTTCCTCCTACCAGTACTGGAGGACGACGCATGTAACATGAAAGAGGCCTGCCTTGAAAGAAAACCAAACATGTTCATCTTCTCTTTAAACGGAGGATTTGGATATTTTTCCCCAAATTCAATATTCTCTCAAACCAATAACTTTCTTGGCCTCTGATAGCTATTTGTAGTGTTCTGATAAAGGTTTTACATGCAAACAGTTCCTATATATCATTCTCTCAATTGCACTCTTTGAATTTCACTTTCATATTGAATTTCATAGGTGAATTACTTTCTTTTTGACTACTACCTCCTGAGAAATGAGTCCATGAATGAAAATAAGGGATAGATATCACTTTTAGATGTGGATCCGGTGGGAACCCACATGAAATGCCGTGAAAGCCCACACCATGTGATGATCACAACAATCTTAGAAAACACTTTCATTAATGACCTACAAGAGGGAGAGAAGAATGCTGAAAGATGGGAGAAACGGCAAGCTACAATGAAAATGATACGGTTTATATGGTTTAGTGGTGGTCTTGGCAGTCCGGGGGTAATGGTTGAACTTGATGATCTTGAAGGTCTTTTCCAACTTAATTGATTCTATGATTCTAAAATGCAAAAATACAGTGCTCCCTTGAGCAGTTAGAAACTCATGCAAGACGAGGCACAAAGATTACATGAGGTGCATTAAGTGATGGTAATAATACAAAGCAAGATTTACTTCATTAGTAACTTTCTGTAGTTCTGCTGCAGAAATTCTTTCTGCAAGATACAAAGATGTTTACATGTTCCAAATCCCAGGAGGTTGTCCAAGTTTTCAGTAAGTATCACTAGATAGCTCTCCTGCTCTCATACTCTAACATCCACCTCTTGCCAGTGTCAGAGATGTTAGGGATGTTATTATGCTTGTTAGCCAAAGTTAATAAAATGACATAAAACCAGAACATTGAGGGGAAAATCCTCAGGATAAAAAAAAAGAATCTGTCTAAAAAAAGCTTGAAGTGACTGAATTAGATAAATAGAATAAATATGAAATCAAGTAGGCTGGTGCTAATCTGAGGCTGTTTCTGCAAGGACTCAGAGGTCCTGCTGAACCCGGTGTGCAGCTGTAGACATGTGGTCCCTTATCTCCAGGAAGGCTGACAGGCAGGATGGTCTTCACAGAAGAAGAACCACATGATTAAGAGACTGGTGTGTGATTTATGAAGAATGATTTAAGAAAAGATCTTCACAGCTTGCTTAAGTGATGATGAAAACCAAAAGTGACAGCCAGGAGGAGAAATAGCTTAGATTTATTTAAAGAGTGCGAATATCATAACAAGGGGGAAAGAATTAAGCTCATACAAAAGGAGCTAAAGTTGAAGAGAAACACAAGGTGAAATATCAAGAAGCATGTCCAAGGTTGGGAATCATCTTGTCATAGCTTGTGACAAACAAAAGAAAAAAGGTATGGACAAGGAATCTTCATAGAATATGTGGTAAGGGACAATTGGATGTTGACCCATTGAAAAGATCAGTGGTGCCTGGGACTTCTACATGGTCCTGATGCTCATTCACCCTGGCAGGGTGCTCGTGCTCTCACACAACAAATGATTCTGCTGTTTCTCATTATTTAGCCTTTCATGATGAGCAAAAGTATTACTCACAAGCACTTTGTTCTGGAATACAGATGTCATTAGGAACACCTGATTTTCAAAACAGCCACACCAGAGTGCTTCTGCTGTCCAAGTCTATCCTGATCTCTAGGGCAGAGAGGTCACAGTAAGGAGCACTCCTAGATTTAAAAACTCTGCAGTAGAAGAGGAGTAGGCAGACGTTCATTAGCCAGTTACAGAACGACAAGTTGGCAGACAGTCAGTGATAGCTAAGATATATTAGCCACTGTTTCACTTCCAAATTAGATAAAACACTGAGTCTCAGCACTAGAAGGATGCTCCAGATGCTGAAGCAGTACATGCAATGTTCAGCTCTGCTTTTTTGTCAGAACATCTCCCTCCACCTCACCCATAGTGAACGCCCTCAGCTCTGGCCAGAAAAATGATGCCTCTGCAGCTCAATGTATACTGTACCGCTAGATTAACCTCTTCCTTGAAAAGGTCCTTTATAGGAAATTGAAGGACCTTCTTTTCAGTCCAGCATCAGGTGGTGGGTGCAGGCAACACTAAACTCCTGACAGGTCTCTCCCCTCTTGACTTAATGTCCTACAGGGTCACAAGTGGAGAAGTGACCATCCATCCAGCTTACTCTCCCTAGAGGTAAAACATCAGGTCATGTTGCTCAGCGCAAGATCCTAATGCACCAGGTAGGCTTTCAGATGACAGGCCATTATTTGGGAAGACCATTGGAAAACGTGTCAGCAGGCAGGTTATCTACAAGCTGTTAGGTCAGCAGGAGTCTTGCCAGTGCAATAGGAGAAGAGCAACTTGCTTTTATAAAAACATCACTCAATTAAGCACAAGACTGCCAGTGGTGAGGGGGACCCTGGACTGAGGGGAAAAGGGCTGCACTTTTGTTTAGGACGAACTCCTTGTCCCTACACAGGGTCATGCTTCAGCAGCTTCTAGCATCAGCATCATCTTGCTGAATGCCCTCAGAGCTTCCTAACTCAGGAAGAAGCAGCCTCCTGGGTCACCTCTTTAGCAAAGAAAGAGCACAGGCTGAAGGAACAGATTGGTGGGTGCTAGGCATGCCTGAGGGACTGAGTAGAAGGTGGAACCAGAGAAACTTGGACCCTCCAACCCCATCTGGCACTCAGACCAATTCTTCTCATAGGAACTGCTATGTACCAGCCGTGGAGGCAGCCCCTGCCACTGCACAGGGGTCCAGGCCAGTTTAAGCCCCAGCCAGCCAAGAGACATCATCTGCACAGCAAAAAAGGGCTCAAGGCTTGGCCTTTACAGCCCTGAGCTTTGTGCAGCAAGCTGGTGAGAGCAGGGCATAGGGAGGAGGAAGGCAGCAGAAGCTGCTGGAGTCCACCCTTGTGAACATCTGTCCAAGCACATCGTGCCTTCCACAACAGCTCTAAGTCTTCTCCAGTTTTTGGGGCTGTAATGATTGCCCAGAGGCTGAGGCTGCTCCTTACCATCAGAGAATTCACCAATGAGATACCACCACCTCAGTCTGCCTCCTCACAGGGGCATGACAGGACGGGCACATAATTAAACTCCAAACATTAAAAATCATGAACACAAACTTATCCCCAGAAACTTTCACGGAAGCTTCACTTGAGGAGGCAAGTGCAGCAAAAGTGCAGAGATGGTGCAGACACCTCACTGGATGGTCCAAACACCTCACCATGTCACTGCCACACTGTGGTCCTACCCGCAGCAATATGAGCTGCCTACTTCGTCTCTGTGCCACATCTGCCCAGAGGAGGAGAAAGGAGCTCTTCCCCTCCCGCACTGCGCGCCCAGACCTGATCTGCAGGGGGCTCTCTTCTTGCCTGTGCCGCCAAGACCTCGAAATGCAGCGGTCTGTCTTTGCGCACCAGTTCCCATTCGATGATTTAGGATTCCCTCTGTTACATACACACGGTCACTGATACAACATACCATGTACAGCACATGTTGACATACAAACATCGAATACAAATCTGCCAAGAACAGCTGATCTGGCTGCCTACCCGTCAAGAACACGGGAGTGGACTGCCTGCGAAGGCTTATTCAGACCAATGTCAGCCTTCTCATGTCACTACCTTATCTTCGGGGAGGGATGAATATGGCTGAGAGGGGCAGGATAAGGGGGTCCAAGAAATATGATTACCTGTATCCTGTCTTCTGGCAATTCTGTTTTCATGGCCAGCATCTCTCTAGCATATACATCAGGATAGTGGGCCTCATTGAAGGCCTTTTCCAGCTCCTCCAGTTGGTAGGATGTGAAGATTGTCCTGAGGGGAGTAAAACTCTTTGATCAAAAAACATAAGAAGCAGCAACAAAGATGATGAAGAGTCAGAGAAATGGACATAGAAGCTACAGAAACCTAGGTAACCTGCTAATGCTTAGCTGTCGTCCCCACCCCCCCACCCCCCCCCCCATCTCCTTTGTTTTTGTGCTCAAAAGGTCAGGTGCCAAGGTGAAAGCAGAAAGAGAAAATGTCAAAAGACAGCATTTTAAACAGTTACAAATCACCTTCCCTTTCAGGGATTTGCCTCTGGAGACAGTCACTTCCCAGCAGCAGCACCTGCAACCAGCACCAATGGCAGCTGTTTTTACACCTCTGACTCTGCTGCCTCTTGTGAGGATCCTGGGGATGTCCCTATTCCTCAACCTCCTACAATGGTGCAGCCACCCCTGGCCTGGCTTAACACCACCACCACATCCCCTCCTCTCCTTCACACACACCCCCCCCCCCCCCCCCATCTTGCATCCAGAGGTTTCTTAACCCTTTAGTAGTCACATTGAGATAAAGCAGCGTCTCAGCATCCCATCTGGAGAGGCACTGAGCTCTTCCCAGCTGCTGGTCCTCAGCCTCTTCAATCTCCACGAGCAGATTATCCTCCCCTGGAGCCCTGGTCCTCGGCTGAATCCTCCAAAGGTCTTATCCACTCTTCTCCCCACTGTTTTTCACCAGTCCTTCCCTACAAGAGCCAGTGCCAGTTCCCTTCCTCTTCCTTTACCCTGGTTGCTTCCATAGATATCCCACTAGCTGCTCCCTGCCAGTTTGCATTACCCCATTATCCTCTGGAAATCCTTCTGGACCGCCCTGGGCGGGCAGCAGCCCAACCCGCGCCTGCACAACCAATTCGCAGTTCAGGACAACCAAATTGAAAACCTAGCAGCTGGAAAGCCGAGACGGATGAAAACCCTTCTCCAGGGGATGGATGAGAGGTCTCGAACAGCTTCCACTCCACTGGGGGCTGAAAATCCCATCCTACACACACACACACACCCCTCCGCCCCAGTTCACAAAACGCAACATTTGATGAAAGAACCAACAACAGACCAATGGGGGCAGAGGAGGGAGAAACCAAACAAACCCAAAAAACCCGAACAATTACACGATAAAACACAACCAAACTAAACGGAGCAACAACGAATTGCAGCCTTTGTTCAAAGAAGACATATAAACATAAATAGACTATCCGACTGAAGAATATGTAGTTCCCAGAAGGGGGAAGGAAAGAGGAGGGGAAAAAAATTGTTTCTAAAATGCATCCGAATTTCAGAAAAGCCCTCAGTTCCAGAGGGCATAAACAGAAATAACCCCCGCCATTCAGAATCGAAAGAATTCCACCGGGTCGATTACATTACTAACAAAAGCAGCATGCAAATGCAAGGGACCTGCCTGCAGCAGACCCTTCTTTAAATTCACTCCTAAATCCATTCTCTTTTCAAACAGTTTTCCTCCAGCTCCGACAGATCTGTGAACTCTAGGGACAGCAGAGGCACATTAACGAGTGTATTTTCTTTCTCTGGGACCACAGGAAAAATTATTCCAATTTCGATCCCGTTTGGATTTCAAGCATTCTCTTTCACCCTCTGAGAAGAGCGCTCACCGGCGGCAGGGTGAAGCTGCAGTTTCCCCCTTTCAGCATCTCAGCCCCTGTCTCTTTTGAGATCCACAGTCCACTGTCCCTTTTGCTATTTCTATCCTGCAGCTATTTTCAGACTATTGGCCTGTCACGTCCCAACCCCTTCTTGGTACAACTAGAGGTCTTAACCATTTAGCACAGAATATACAACTACAGCTAAATGTTGCAGATCTGTTTCTGTCTAGAACTGAAAAGAGACTTGGATTTCGTTTCCTCTCTCCCGTCCAGACCCTGACCCCTGCATCAGCTCCCGATGTATTTTCACCCAGCCCTGTCAGGTCCACGAAGAAAACGAAGCCCTATTTACCCCAGAGCACCCAAACTGGGAGCATCTGCCTGGGGAGCGATCCCGGCTTTGGGATGAGCCCTGCAGACGAAGCTTTCTGTAGCTCACAAGCAGGACGTCTCTCGGGACAGTCGGTTTCCTTCCACCCTGAATCCTGCTGAGCTTTCACTGGGGCATCTTTTAATCCACCCTTCCTGCACCGTGGCAGGATTGATTTAATTATTCCTAAATACCCTCGGTGGCTGATGTCTGGCCTTCCTTTGTCCTGACTCTCCGGCCACAGCAGTGCCAGAATCCAGCACGGCATTTTTCGTTTCTGTGTATAAGACACTCCAACTCCGTTTTAACTGTGGGAGAAGTCAGACTAAGTCTATCATTCTGCCCGGTCCCGAGGGAAACGGAATCCAAAGCGGATCTTCGTTTCCTTAACCAATTCTCCAGCCTTCTTTGGCTTCTCTGCAGGCTGCGTCTGATTCGCAACTATTTAATCGTTTGGTAAAACATTTATTTATAAGTAATAATTAAATCGTTGATAGAAATTCTCTCTCTCTGACCGGCAATATTAAGGTTGCTATATGGGGAGCAGGGGACAGGTTTGACGATTCCTCCCTCCCGCCGCCCCAGACACCGGTGGTCCGCATCCCGCCCAGACGCTCCAGGACTGCTCGGGTTTGCGGTTCGGGATACCTGGATTCCGCAGCCAGAAAAATTAAACAAAGAGACACCTGTGGCCGATCCCCTCTCCCTAAAGGCACCTGCCCAGAGCCCATCTATTTTGGACCGGGAGAAAGTAAAAAGGAAAGGGCCGGGGGAAGAAGCTGCAGCGGCGCCGGGGCGCTCCGGTGGCAGGTGCGGAAGGGCTATTTCGCTCTGGGCCAGAGCGGGGCGGGAACGCGTCGGGCCCTCCGGGGCGGCGGGGCTCACGGCTACCCGGTGTCTTGGCCGGGACGATGGGAGCAGACGGGGTAGAGGCCGCTCGCTTACCTGTGCCGCCTCTTCTTTCGTTTCTTGCTCTGGTTTAGGGAGGATTTGGACATTTTCCGGTCGCTGGAGGAGACATCCTCGGAATCTGAGGAGAGACAGGCAGCGGCCGTGGGCTGGGGGCCCCCTGGTAGGGTTGCGCCCTGCAGCTCCGCTCCCTCCGGCGGTTCCGGCCGAAGGTTTCGTTGCGATGATGCAGCGGACGGGGCCCGCTCTCTCCAACCTGGGGCGGCCCCAGCACCGCTCCCGGTTCCGGTGCTAGTCCCGCTCCGGGGCAATCCGCCCTCGCCAAGGAAGGCTCCGGGCCGGGACAAGGCTCTCGCACTCCCCTCTCTTCCCCGGAGTCGTTTGCTGGGACTGCTGTGGTCTCGCTGCTAAAATGCAGACCCGATAAGTTCAACAAAACCGCAGGAAGACGGGGAAGCTGCAGCTCCCTCCCCGCGGCCGGGCACAGCGGCCGTCTTCCCCAGCCCGGGGATCCAGGACTGCCCCGCAGAAACACCGGAGCGGGGAGGGAGAAATTGAGGTTTATGGAGCTAGCGGAAAAAAGAAAGGAAAAAAAAATCCCGGGACGCGCTGCTGTCCGTCCGCCGTCCCCCCGCTCTCCGGGGGTGCCCGGCCGGGGTGTGCTAGGGGCAGGAAGCCCCGAAAGAGCCGCCAGGTGACAGAACCAGGACCCTCATTTCGATGCCCGCCGCTGTGCCCCGCGGCGGCCCGGGCTCCGGCGCCGTTCCTGCCCGCGGAGCCCCGGCACCGGCCCTACCTCGGCGCCGTGCTGCTCGGCGGGCCGTGCTACGGGCGGCGGCGGCGGGCACCGCCCGGGCTGGGCACCGCGCCGGAAAGCTCCGGCCGCTCCCGGGAGGAAGCCGAGGATGTCCCCCGGGGCCAGGCGCTGCTGCCTGCCGCTCCGGGGGGACCCAAGGCGGCCTGGGAGAGGGGCCTGCGGGCAGGGTTGAGGGCTGCTGCTGCCGTCTAGGAAGGGGATGCCGAGCGGCCCCTTATTTCCCGGTAACGAGTTGGGGCCGTGGGAGAAGCGTTCCGCCGGGCTCCGCGCATCTGCATGCCGGGCACCCACGGCCACGCCATCACGCAGCGGCTGCAGCCCCGGAGGGCGAGGTAATACGGTTCCACCCTCCCGCCCTTCTCCTCCTTGAGGCCGAAACGAAATCGCCTTCCCACAGCCGGGCATGGGGCCTCCCGGCGGGGCACCGGGTGCCGGAGGCTGCCGGGAGCGGTTGGCGGTGCTGACGGGGCGCGGCGGGTCCCCGGGGACCGTGGACGTGCCTACCTGAGCTGGCCGTCTGGCTGCTGTCCAGCTGCCCGGGGGCCCGGGCCAGGGGCTGCAGGTGGACGCTCTGGGGGTCGGAGAGCACCTCCAGGAAAGTCGGCTGGGTGTAGAAGCCGGGGATGCCGCCGGCCCCCAGCAGCCCCATGCCCACACCGCCCACCCCGGCGGGGCTGAGCACGGACCGGGCCGCCAGCAGGTGCCCGGCGGGCAGCGAGTCCAGGGCTGCCCGAGGGTGAGACGGCGGCTCCTTGTTCAAGCCCAGGATCTCCTGGATGCCGAAGCCGGTGCAGCGGGGAGGGGTGGGCCCGGAGCTAGGCTTGGACCCCGCCGCGGAGGGCGGCGGGGGCGGCGGAGGGGCGGCGGCCGCGCCGTCGAGCTTGGGCTTACCGGGCAGGCTGGGGACCAGCGCCGCGCCCGCTTTGCCCGTCATGCTGCGGCCGGCTGTCCCGGGTGCCCGCTCGGGGAATGCCTGGGAGCCCCCGGCTCAGGCCTCTTTTATCCGCCCAGCCGGGAGCCCGAGCGGGGTCAGAGCAGCGCAGCCAATCACAGGGGCCAGCCGCGATTAGGGATGCCAAAAAGTCGGCACCGGCGGCGGTGGGGCCGCTGCTCGGTGGGCTGAGGCCGGTGCCTGTGCCCATCAACTGGTTGGGGCTGCCGCCCGTCCCTGCGCCGAGAAGGGCAGCCCTGGCTGGGCAGGTCCCGGCCCCGCTTCGCTTCCAGCGTGCTGGGGCAGGTGGGGTTGGGGCGGACAGAGGCACCCGCGGCTTTCTTAAACACGGCTCCAGCCTGGCCTCGCAAGGCTCAGGGCACCGGCCCAGATGAGAGATTGGCAAAGCAGCCGTGTAGGGAAAAGCCGGCATCCCCGGCTTTCTTGCTCATAGAATCATAGAATCATAGAATAGTCAGGGTTGGAAAGGACCTTAAGATCATCTAGTTCCAACCCCCCTGCCAGGGGAAGGGACACCTCACACTAAACCGTGCCACCCAAGGCTCTGTCCAACACAGCCTTGAACACCACCAGCGATGGAGCATTCACAACTTCCTTGGGCAACTCATTCCAGTGCCTCACCACCCTTACAGTAAAGAATTTCTTCCTCATATCCAATCTAAACTTCCCCTGTTTAAGTTTGAACCCGTTACCCCTTGTCATATCACTACAGTCCCTAATGAATAATCCTTCCCCAGCATCCCTATAACCCCCCTTCAGAGTCTGGAAGACTGCTATGAGATAAATAGATGTCCTGAGATAAATAAGTGGATAGGAGTGCATGGAGGAAACCTAAGCATTAAAACTGAGCAGCATTCCTTGGAAATGTAGACCTGGAAGCACTGTGTGTTGGAGGAACATCCAGCTTCACACCATCAGAGGTGGTGACATAGTCGCTTGGACTCTCTATACACTCCTGCCCTTGAGCATGGTTTCTGAGCCGCACTGTTCTTCAGTAAATGAGAGTGTCGTTCACAACCCTTGGGCAAGATACAACACACCTTGACCCTGCCAGCTCTACCCCAACCAAAACTAAGAGAAAGCCTAAGGTATCCCCTCTCCCGCTCAACCTGAGGCAGCAGTTCTACCACAGCATGTCCCTTGATAGTGGTTTAGGAGACAGCCTGGCTCCTAAAGGCTGCTCACAGGGGCTGATTAACCACTGGGACAGCAATCTGGGGCTGGGGTTGCAGCTCCAGATAAGAACAAAAAGCCCACCTTCCACCTTAGCTCTAAGGTGAAGCAGCGCCCCATTCCTACTCAGTTTTGTAGGCCTCTGGGATGGTCCACCAGGCCAAACTGCTCATGCCTTCCTGTGAAGGGAGGCTCTCCTGGTCTCTGGAGAAGGCTCTGCAGTGCCCAGTGTGTGATGGCACACTGAGAGCTGGGAATGGCCTCTAAAATTGGTGGGATCTGTCCAGGATGGCCACAGGTGTTTTGGACTGCCCACAGGCTGTGTCCTGTATACTTTGGGAATCCTGGTTTAGAGTCTTGGCCTGCCAAAGTATCGGGGCTGCTGCAGATGCCAATTATGACACCTTCCCTGAGCACACTGAGGGCATTTCCACCATGATGGCTGTATAGCTGAGGCCATCTCCTCTCAGAGCTGTGGGTGGTCCTCCCAGCCGGGAGCCCGAGCAGGATCAGAGCCACACAGCCAAATCACAGAGGCCAGCCGCAATTAGGGATGCCAAAAAGTCAGCACTGGCGGCGGCGAGGCTAACTCGGTGGTGTTGGTACAACAACAACTCGGTGTTTCAGATATTCTCAGCCATGGTTGTAAAGCAACTCATGTCTCTGCAGTGATGGAAATTGCTCATAAGAGGTGAATGAAGACTTCCAGGGCTCTGTGTGGCTGTCTGCTCCCTAAGGGACAGGGAGCTGGAAGCCAAGTGTGATAACACAGCCATGGGGACAGGGTTCCCCTGAGGGATCTCATCCCACCATACCTGAGCAAGGGGAGCAGAGCAGTTTGTGGGCAGTAGTCACTAGTCCAGATCACCAGACAGGTCGATGGGGATGAAACAGATACCAGTTCAAGCTGGGAATCAAGCCCCCGGCTGGGTGTCCGTGTGAGTGGGCTGTACATCCAGGTATAGGCATGGCTGCACTGTAGCTCAGGCAGGAGCCAGGAATGAGAGCCTCAGCTTAAAAGCAGCTGCTAAGCAAAGGAAGGAGGAAACTGCTGAGGGTCCCTCCAGGTCTTTCCTAGCAACAGCCTGTGTCAGTGAGCTGACCTTGAGCAGCCAGCTGGACTCCTGGAAGGTTGGGAGGCTGTGTCCTATCAGGGACAACACAAGCCATCCTACCACCTCAAACCTTGGTTGTGTCTCGTCTGCTTTAGCTAATGCATGGTTTGCCCTCTGTTCCACCCCAGTGGGGCTCCTCAGGTATGGTACACAATTTCCTTTCCCAGCATTCAACCTGGCATTACAGAAGCCCTGCCTCAGCATGACTGGGTCAGTTTGGATAAAAATTCGAGCTATCAGGTTGCCAATAAATTACTCAGAACTTTATTATAATTACTCTAATTCTCAAGTTCTCCAGGAACTGGGTAAAATTTCTCCAGAAACAGCTCCTCTCCGCACATCTTCAATGCAGCACTGCATTATCTGGGTTACATGGTCCCAAGCTGCATGCAGTCTGCTGCAGAACCAAGGCCACCAGGTCTGAAGCCCTCTGAAACATTGCAACTACCACTGTTTGGTACCAGCATCTGTGTAAGGAGGTGCACGCTGTGGTGCTGCCTAAAGAACTGCCCAGGGTTCACACAGAAGGCATAAGGGGCTACTTCTCAACTGGAGCCCATGTACTCATCGCTCTTTGAGCACCATGCTTCCTGCCCTTTTCCCTTCAGTTCTTGCTCTGCAGCTCTACCCAAGGACAGGTACAAGGGGTGTGGGCTATTTGAGTATGGCAACATTTACTACCTCAAGCGGTACTGCTACAGAGCCCAACCTGACAAGCCCATTGCAGCTTATCAGCCTGAGGTCCACCCCATAGCATGTGTCACCTCTGTCATTTTGTGCCTCCTTGACTGGTGATTTAAAGTAAGCACTGTGGTTCATACAAAGTTAAGGCCCTGAGCACTGTCAAGCCGTACAGGTATAGCGTCCTGCTGATACATACTGAAGTTTCCTGGTGTTTTCATTGCTTTGCTCCAAACACTTCATCACCCGCCTACTGCAGTGTCTTGCTGGATTTGCAGTGGAATGTCACCCAATGGTACCTTGCTTACCCTCATCTCCATCTCTCCTGTGGGTCCTGGAGAGCCTTCCATTCTCCTGACCTTGCCTCCAACACTGGGAGGACAGCTCTGACCCCTCTGACAAGTTCTTTGTGAGTCTCTGCCCTCTGAGCTGCAAAATGCGGTGCTTGGCTGTCTGCTTTTCGCTATGACTTCTCTTGTTCCTCTTTGCCTCTGCAAGCAACTGTGATTAGGAAACTGAACTTACATTTCAGTACTTATTTCAATATCTCTGTGGCTCATCTCTGGCAACATTTTCAAACTGTCTTGACCAGAAGAAGTTCTGGCTTTATTTGAGCTTTCCTTAGCTAAATGGCTCAGATGCTCTCCTGGGGTAGGGAACATCAGCAGCCTAAAGTCCTCTCACGTTTTCTCTGATCCAACTCATCATTTGCCTCCTTCCATTGTTCTGCTGCACTATCCTTGATGTTGAACTTCTCCACTTCTTCCATTTTTGTTTGCAAACCTGTCCTTCATCCAGAGCATACATTTCGGGCTGACTTGGTTCTGCATCCAGTCTTGACTTTCTCCCAGCCCCTTTCTGTGTCCATGGACATGCTGAGTCCCAGTAGAAACAATGTTTGTCATCACCCCCTCAGTCTGCAAAGAATTGTCACTTCTCCATTTCTATCACACAAGTGTGCTATGTGTCATCTGTTTCCGTACCCGGTTCAAAGCTGCCTTGCCCTTTGTCTAGACAAACTTCAGTGAATTCACATCAACAGGTCATTGATGTGATCTCTCTGTGCTCTTCCATCTTTCTCCCCACCCAGTACAGCCTCCCCTGCCTTGGTCTCCTCTGCCCATTCTCCCAGCGGAAGTGGCCCTGCAGCTCCTGCTCATCTCCTTTCCTAGATGGATTAAAATACTTTGAATATAAGTCTCTCCCCATACATTTCTATTTTAGCTCTGTTCTTTAACTTTGGAGAGCATTGGTGATGTGCTGAAGTCACAGACACCAGGCATTTTCACATTATCCTTCCACCATATGTTGCGCTGTAGATGGATATAGGACATGATAATGCTAATATAACAAGAACAAACACTTGCTCTATTAATAAAAACTGCTGAGACACAATGAGTGACTAGGGCTGCCTACCCACAGACGTTGTAGATTCTCTCTGTAACATAAAGTCTTCAAATCAAGGCTGAAAGTGTCTTTAAGAGATAATCTATAACTCATCTAGAAGCTATTGGCCTGATGCAGAAATTATTTGGTGAAGTTTTGTAGCTTATTATATGTTGAAGCTGAGGCCAGAAGGTTGCGATGCTCCCTTCAGGCTCTGAAATCTTGGACTCCACAGAGCTCACGTTGTCTGTTAGATATGTTCTATCTAGAAAAAAGCTTTCACTCACACATAAGAAGCTCCTGATGTCTATTCCAGTGTCCTGCTGAACGTGTCATTTTCTTTACATGTCAGTGTATTGATTTCTAAATAATCACTGGAGATACAAAGTGCACGAGGACAAGTGGATTATGGCACCTGTCATGCCCATTGCTAAATGCTCTCAGCTGGCAGCTGCTGGCTGAGTTACTGCAGCCCTGAGTAGACCTCTCTGTTTCTGCCTGCTCTGAATTACCCTGGTAGCTTTGAGCTGCACCTCCTAACCCCTGTATAATTTCCTCCTCCTACTGAAGGGCTAAAGTGGGGCATAGGAAAGTAATGATGGACATCCTACATGAAGCTGCCATGAATGTACATAAACATTTGCTTGATTCCCTGTGACTGCTGGCTACCTCATTAGCCACTTTAATACTAATTTTTGGGTGAGGTTGTCCCGCTTAGCTCTAAATAATATTTTAGCATATAAGCACCCCAGGTAAATTATACACTATGCCAAAGGGTTTTCTCTGATGCACTGTCCTTTAATTGTGTTAAGTGTTCCCTTCTCTCGGTTTGCAAAATCAATTTGATGTCCTTTCCATCATCAGGTGTCAGAGCAGTCTGCCTTGTTTAAAGAAAAGTGTGTGTGTTTGGAGGGAAATCCAGGGAGATCTAATTTTGTACCGTCAAGTCTTCAAATACATTTCAAATTTGGAAGCTCAGTGGTGAGCTTCCAAAATCGTCCCCTGTACCTACTGAAGATAGTAGAGTGGGCAGTTCTGGGAGATGTCTTAGTCTACAGCAAGCCAGTAGGAGAAACTCTCTAACAGTAGGTGTTAGGACAGGATGACTGTCCTCTGTAGGACAGGCATTAGGATAGGACACCTATCTTGGAGATACTTCATTGGGTAGGTTAAGGACATTAAGAACAGTTTACGTAAACCTCTCACATGATTGCTTTGTGTATAGTGAATCCCACATACAGCTGGGGAAGGTCTAGAGTGCTTGGTGATGTCCTTAAGAGCTGTAATTGCTATGTGCCTATGAATAAGAAGTCAAGATGCCAAGAACATCACTTATTCCACTGCAGTTCAGAAGACAAAAGCTTCCTACCAAGGGTGAAGCCCAATGACCCAGTTTGGGAAGATGAGTGTCCTTGTTTTTATCCCAGAGGAAGCAGCCTTGTTCTCCAGACCCCAAGCATTAAAACTGTATCAATAATATGAGAATTACAAAGTCAACATAAAATGATGCCAGGGAATCTGAGTAGCCTGACTCTCCAGTGCAGTAAAGAGCTGCTCTTATTCGTGTGGCACTGCTAGAGGGCACAGTTCAAATTTCACTGTCTCTCAGTTTGGAAACAAGATTACCTTTCATACTGGAAGGAAAAGTCTGAGCAGGAAAAGGCTTGATCTCATGGATTTACCAGATATCTTTCATGAAGTTGGTTGTGAAGAAACTCAGCATCTTCCTAGTTTTTGCGCATATGATTGACTACAACACATTGCGAACAGCCTCTTGCCTAGAAGCTTGCCAGGGGCTGGATTTAACTTGCGGCTGTAGCACTGGGAAGAAGTACCCTGTGGGGCTTTTCCTCCAGTGCACCCACAAAGCGGTTGCTGTTTCCAGAGCTGGGGTGCACAGACAATCTCACGATGATCTAACAAGGTGGTGGGACCAGCTGCAACCTTCCTCGCTACATCCTGTGGTAAGGCCCATAAGGCGCACATGAGGAGGCAGGGTGCTGCCCTTACCTGCACCCATGACCCCACCACTGAGTCCTGCTCCTCTTGTGGGGCCAGAGTGTGTGTCATGCCTGGAAGCTGCTTTCCCATGTGCTGGGTGTGAAGCCATGGGAAGGGGCACTGTGGCCAGGACATTAGGTCTGTCCAGGCAGCGGTCTTGGGACAGCAGTGTGCCCTAGCAGTGGGGATGGTTTCCTCTCTGCCTTGTCCCACTCCTCCTGAGCTGCTCAGGCAGCAGGGAAGGAGGAGAAACAGCTTCTAGACTTGTGGTTTGGGTCCTGTGCACAACATAACCACCCTGGGTGCAGCTCCTCAGTCAGTGTGCAGCACGCTGGGCTTCCAGGTCACAGAGGTGATTTTGCCCAGAGGGGCAGCTGGGTGTGCTCCTTGGAGACCCTCCCTCTCAACAGGGTGCTCCCATAGATGGACCTTCCCCAAGTCTCAAACTGGGCATCCTGCCATGTCCAGCATGAGCTCAGGGTTACACTGAGAGCTGCCACAGTGTGTTACAAATCCTGGAGCATGGGGGAATCCAGAATCCCAACTGAAGAGTTTGGGTGGAATAGAGACACTGTGGGCACATGGCATCAGCTGGGGCAGGGATGCTGGAGCCAGAGGCAATTATTCAGATGTGGGTTGGTATAATCTCAGATGCACATGGGTTTGGGGATGCAGTACAGTCCCATGGCAGGACATGGAAAAAAACACCTCGGGGAGGGAGCAGGTCAGGAGCAAAACTGCCTCCCTGCAGGTACTCAGCACCACATCCTGCCTTCCCTGGTGTCCAGAGAGGCTGTGTAAGCGCCTGCATACCAAGAAGGACCAAGACCATCCAGTGGCCTCCTTACTCAGAACCCTTTTAGGAGGGATTTTAATTTGTGTAAATGAGTGTTTTTAATTTGTTATACTGGCCTTTATCTCTATTACCATCTCATTTGCTTTTAAACCTAGTTTTGCCATTCTGACTGAATTCCATTTGATGCATTAGGAGTAATTCTCTTCCCAAAGGGTTAGACATTTTCTCTCCACATAAAAGTCGCTTATTTTGGATAAAGAGACGATTAGATTTATCTTTAATATTTTAATGGCAGCCAGGATTATTGGGTGGGCAGCCCTGGGTTTGGTTGTTGTTGGGGGATTAGACTCTAATAAACTCTTCAGATTGGGATTTTTTTCCCCCCTGTTTTGCACAAAGTACTTTATTTTAAAAAATTCAGTTCTTTTTGAGTCATAAATTCCATTTGCTGTTTCCTATTAGTATTAAATCAAGTTGATTAAATTCATAGTGACTATTTGCACATATATCTTTTTAATTTTAACATCCACAACATAAAATCTTTAATGGTGCAATTTGAAATACCTGCAACATACATTGCTTCTGCTGTTTAAACAGATGGAAATGAGGCTCCAGAGGGAGTGCAGAAGAAGGGATGGGGAGATGGGTGTTGAAAAGGGGGTGAACTGGTTACCCCCATTACAGGTAATGTTAAAGATTTAGGGGTTCATAAGGAGATAGAATTTGGAAAGAGCTCGCTTCCTCCCCTCAAAATCACCAGCATCTCTGGTCAGCAGCAGGAGCTCACAGCCCTCCCAGGGCCACAAGCCCAGCAGCTTTCCTCGTAGCCCTCCCAGGGCCAGGAGCCAAGCAGCCCCTGGAAGGTGGTGTTTGCTCAGAGCAGATGCTTGCGGGGCTTGCAAACCCAAAGAGCAGGCGCCCCTCGAGGCCCCGCACCCTGCCTTGGCTGTCATAGATCCTAGTTTAGGCTAATCGGAAACTTGGTAATAGAATAAAATGTCAGCAAAGTAGAAATCAATAAGTGTTAATGCTCCAGGACTTTCACTGCTGGGCTCCCCTCTCTGGCTCCCCCCTCTCTCACCATCCTGTCCCTTTGATTTCAGTCCCTTCTCTAATCCCCACCTCATCAACTCCGGGAAGGGCTGATCTGCAGCAGAAAATCCCTCATTCGGGGCAAAATCAGCTTAATTTGCAGCAATTTGTAGCAGGTCTTTGCTGGGATTTGAGTCTCAAAATTATCCCGCGCGTGGGGGCCGGAGCCCCTTGCAATATGGGCAGAGATTTCCCCGCTCCTCGCTTTGCAGAGATTTGTCTGGGGAGTAATTACAGGCGGGGGGCGCAGCCCGGCCCCAGCCCCCGGTCCCCGGCCCCGCGGCTGCGCGTCCCCCTCCCGCGGGGCCTGGCACGGAGCGAGCGGCCGAACACGCAGCCGCCCGGATTAGCAGCATTAGCAGCCAGCGCCGAGCAACAATTAATCATTTGCTGGTAAATACAAGCGGCGGCCTCCCCCGGCTGGATGGGAGGGAAGGGGAGAGGGGGTGGCTGCTCGCCCCACCCGGCGTGCAATGGAGCAGCGAGGAAAAGGGAAGGGACGGAAGCGCCAGGGACCTTGTGGCCTCGGGACGGGAGATCAGAGCAGGCAACTTTCCTTCAGCTAATGCCGCTAATTACAGGCGGCAGCTCCGGCGTCGGCCGAGGAGGGCTCCGGACACGGGGATCCCCGGTTCCCCCTGGGCACGGTGCCCCGGGCCAGCGCCTTCCCGCGGGGCAGCCCGCGGGTGAGCCCCGGTGGAGCCGGACCAGTTCCAGGCTGCTGCGGTGCCGCTGAGCACGGCCTGGGGTGAAGGTGCCCGAATCCACAGTACCAATAACCTTGGGGGATGCATGCCCAATGGGGAGCATGGTTTGGAGCGCAAAGCGTTTTCCAGGAGAGGGACGAACAAAGCGGAGGGGAGGGAGCTGTTGTGAAGGCGCATTTAGGTGTCGGCTCAGCGCTCTGCTTGGCACCCAACGACTTCCTAGGTGAAAAATTAGCTGGAGGTGAAATTGGAATTGCGCACATTAAATGAATTAAAAGCCGACTAATTAGTGGTTCTGAAAAATTCAGCTGGGAATCGTCTGTTGGCAGAGAAGATTCAAAGATGGGTTGCCTAGAAATCAGTTCTTGGTCCACACTGTGTAGTATCTTTGTGGCAACTCAGAAGAAAATACGAAATCAATGCTGGTAATGATTTCTACCTGACATAAAAATTGGTGGAGTGATAAATAATGATGGGAGTGGGTCAGATACTGAGCAATCTGGATCACTTGGCAGGCTCTGCTCATTTAAACAATATGTGATTTTAATATAGCCAAATGCAAGATCATATATCTCAGAACAGAAAATGAAGGTCACAGGATGCTGTCATGGGAAGCAGTGGCTCTGAGGAGGAGATGTGGCACATAATAAAAACTAAACGTCTATTTTTGATGTAATCTGCTCTATTGGAGTTATGCAATTTTTAGACACATCGGCAAGAAAATATTACCTAACAGGACGAGATGGTCTTGGCATCCCAAGATCATAATAATTCATATTGTGTCCATTCCTGGTGTGTGCCTTTCTAAAAATAACACCAAACAGGTGGAAACTATTCAAAGAGCTTCAGGAACAGCCCATGAGCTGGAAAACCTGTACATTGTACAGTGAGAATGAACCAGCTCAATCTTTTCAGCTTGTTAGGGAGAAAATTAGGAGGAGGCTTAGGCACCCTCTGTAAGCAGTTGGGAGAGACACATTCGGAGGGTGGAAGGTTCTTTAATTTTTAGGCAAAGGCATAACAGGACTCAGCACTGGAAGGTCAAGCTGGATAATTAACAATTAAAGTAATTAATTTGATTAAATATAAGTATTAACGTAAGGGAGGGTAATTAATAGAATAGGTGAGACATTTCTAAAAGAGCTGCTTGTTGGAAAAAAGCTGTTTTGATGGAAAGTTTGGGCGTTCTGTAGAAAAACAGTGGCTCACAGAAATTCCCACGGCAATGTATTCTGAAATAGTTTTACAAATGCGGTCTGAAATGTATTTTGTCACGTTAATTTCTGCATTTTTCATTTTATATTATTGTCCTATTATCACATTATTGCATGAAAAACTGTTGAAATCTATTTTCATTCTGATTTTTGAAATGTTCAGTACGTTTGCTCCGCAGTTACTGAGTGAATGCCAAATTGATGGAAAATTCTTTCATTTGCACACAGCAGAGAATCTTCACGCTGCCGGAAGTGTGAAATATTTCATGTGCCATGAAGTTCCCAATGACCTTAATGATTTTAAAATATAAGATAGGAATCACTGGCTCCATTGTCAGTCACGGTGCATTGCCAAGCAGTAGGTGTGTGTACATTGCAGGCAGCGCTTGCTCTCAGCTATTGCTGATGACCTGTAGGACTAGTAGGAAAAAAAAAGCGACGAAATTACAAAACAGCATCTTAAAATTACAACGTTAATTCTCCATGGAAAGAAACTACTTCAAAATGATAGAAGTTCCCATAGTATGAGGAAACCTGATTTACAGCCACAGTGTTAAAATTGCTTACCTGAGGAATGGTCTTTTCCTCTAAGACCTCCTAAAATACGTGCGCCAGCACAGACTTACAGCCCCAGCACAGGTTGAACTCAATGACTAATGACTCTGTCTACATTGAACAGGGGTTTTGGATCCAGAGTGCACTCTTCATGTGAAGGTCCTGATCCACCTCCATTGCTGCCCTTTGTGTTGGGCAGGGTCGCAGGAGACGCAACCTGGTGCCCTTGTGGATGAAATGGGATGGAAGGATGATGTGGTATGAGATCTCCCAGCACCCTCCACCTGCTAATGAGTCCTCAGTCCATGGCACCAGAGAAGAGCTAATCCAAGGAAATTGCTCTAAACAGCTACGGTGGAGACGCCAGATCTTCAGCACCAACTGCCATTAGTGCCTCCTCTAATGAATTAGTAACCTGCAGGGCAGACAGAGCCACAGAATGCCTGCAGAAAATGTGGGCATGGGGAATCAGGGTGGAGGGATGGAGTCAAAAGATCCCTCATGTGGGCAACCTCAGGAGGGTTTAAATGGGTGATATTCCCAAGCCAGGGCTCGCTGTGGCCTCATGGTACCCTTGCTCCTACAGCAGGCAGGAAGGTTATGCTCTACCTGCCCAGGCTTCTAGCAGAAGATGTCACTTGTACCACTTTGGTTTAAGTCACTGAAGTCCCATCAGCACTCTGCTTCCCCCTTGGTGACCCAAAGGACGCGGGTTGAAAAATGAGCCCAGGGTGCCCTCTTGTTTCCTCAGACTTCATGTTAGCAGCTGGGGTATCTCATGACTATCCGGCTTTGGGTTGCTTGGGATAGGTCCATGGTTTATGAATGTACCCAGGCCTCTATCTCATTTTACATCCTTGCATAGTATCTTCCAATATACACCCTATTTTATTGGAAAACATGTCCCATTCTGTTAGAAAATAGCCTCTGTTTAGCAACACATCTCTGCCTTCATCCTTGTGTGAAGCCGAGCATCCCATCTATAGGTCAGCATGGATTTCTGAAAATGCCAGGCTCTTCACAACCCAACCCAGAAGACTCAAAAGAGTATCTTGACATCCTGGGATGGGGGAAACCTCTATTAGTGCTGCTGCTCTGGTATGGTAGAGATGGGCAAAGCTGGCTTACAGCCACCTGCCCCAGGTTTCGTTTGCAAGGCAGAGGTGGGGAATGAGCCAGAACATAGGCATGTTTGTTAGGTGGGAATCAGTTAAAGAGACAAGGAGGTACTTTGAACTGAACTAGGTGGTTTGGAGGCCTTGGAGTGAAAGTAGTGTTTGCTCTCCAGGGCTGAGGTTGAGCGAAGCCACCAATGCAGGATGGTGCCACTGCCTCCCCCAGGCAGCCTACAGGAGTATCAGCTGGAGGAGATCTTCACATGGGCTGGAGGAGTCACCTGGCTTTGGTGTGCTAAAAGCCACTGTCTTCTGACAAAGTAGGGGTAGGACTGGATTGCAGTGCTCCTGGTCCCTCTCCTCATGCCACGGCACTGCACTTCATCTTCAGACTGCTAACAAAGCCTACACTGAGAAGCAAAGCTAAACACTGCTCAGGGCATTGCAATGTGTTCTTAGATTTGTTGAAAATAAACCTCATTTCCCCAAAAACCTCCGTAACAACCGTCAAAAAAATAGCTTCAAAGTGAGGCTCCTCCAGAGGTTAATAACCATTAGAAAAGCAGGCACTAAAACCCTGATGGAAACAATGCAAAAGAAAGGAGAATAGGAAGGTAACGTGTTAAGGGTTTGATTATGCTTCACACACCCCCTAACATAAATTTAACTCCAGGAAAACTAGTGATAGAGAAACATTTCAGTAACCCCTTTAACTTTGAATCTCTGCAGCAGAAATACCAAGGTGCTTTCATGTTGGCTTCAGAGGTGGGCTTATAAAACAGAAGGAAACACCATTTTCTAAACATAAAGCATGAATATACCTTCAGTAACTTCACATGTCTTGCATTAACATAAGGGCAGATTTGCTACCTCTCCTCATATTACCATATTGAATAATACTCACAGAAGCCAATGGAACTAGTTGTGAGTAAAATATTACTCAAAAAGGTAAGATTATCAAAGCCAAATCATATGTAAATAATATCCTTCAAAGTCTGCTGAACACGTCTTCTAGCCACAGAGCGCTAATGTTTTAATTATCAAACCATAAAAATTCTGACTGCAAAAGCCCAAGAGCCCAAAGTTTTTGAATTAAGTCCATAAAAAATAAATATATTAGGTTGAAAATTCTGGAAGGCTTTAAATAATGCATTAAGATTCTTTTCTTCAGAGCATTTGAATGGCTCCAGTTGGTGCTGTCAAACCTTCAGCAGCAGCAGCAGTAGTGGAGATACATTCTAATAAAAGCTGACATTTTCTTGTAATCTCTTGACTCTTAGGGGTCTGTGGAAACACAAATACATCGAGAGGCAAAGCAACATTGTAAACTTGGACAGCAACTTAGAAATTACAATTAGTGGATTATTTTGCTTGCTCCTGTAAAGGAGACATGTTACCTTAGCAAGATCTTGATCAGCTTCCTTTGGAGCTGATTGATCGTCCATCCTGGACTATCTGTTAGGTTACTGGTTAAGCAGGGAATAAATATGGACCCTGTGCTTCCAGCACTTACACAGACTAGCTCCCCAGAATGAACCTCTGTACTTTTGAAGGGCAGGGTGGGCTTTCTACATAAAAAACAAGATAACTGACCCAGAGTGCATGTTACTGGAATGACAAAGTAAATCTTCTTCACATTTCCATTTGTGCTGATGAAAGGGGATGAATGACAGTGTAATCAAAACTTCACTCATTTTGTAGTAATTAAGTTCTATTACTTTCTAAATGGTTGTGGGTTTTGATGCTGACATTCTCAAAACTAATTTTGTGAAATGTTTACTGGTTCTTGTTACTAGTTGTAGTATTCTTTTATGTCTAGAAATACTCTTCTATTTTAAAGAAATGAAGGTGCATTAAAATGCAAAATAACCACTAACTGCCATCCTAATGTCATCAGTGACCTCACCAAAATGATCTGCAGCCCATTAAATCATATGTTAAATTTTTTCTCTGACCTTTAGACCTTCGGTCTCTCAGATATCTGCTCCTCCTCAGTAGAGACAAAAAAGGGGTTATGCTGTTGAGCTGCACAGAGCCAGGCTGGATACCTCAAAATGCAGCTCCTTTAAAACTGGTAGTACAGTCTTTACCTAAGATGAGGAAGTCTGTAATAATTAAAAAGGCAGGGAACTGATCACCATACCACCACTAAAAGAACCTCCTCCTTAAAGTTTTCTTTGACTAAGCGGTGCAGAAGATAACAAAAGTACCAACATACAAAGTGTTATTTATATCAAATGATTCGTACTGAATTACATTCATAGGATGCCCAGATGCCATGCCAATGAACACAGCATGAAAGTCTAGATTAAATACTTCAAGTAGATGTTTGGGAATAATACTTCCATGTACAACACTGCTGCATGGAGCCCAGGCCATGCTTGGTCCTTCTCCCCTCCCTGTTATCTCAGACCTCCCTGCAGCGAAGGCAAGATCTCAGCCTTGAATTCCTGTGCAAGTGTTGAGCCTGATCAGTTCTCACCAATGTTAATGATACAGAATAGATCTTAATACAGACACAGCTCGGGAATGTGGATTTAAATGGATGTTGGAGGAGCAGAGGAGCTGATTCTTTTGACTTTCCAAACACTGCAGTTGTCCCAGAGAGATGGAGCAGCCTTTTTGTGGACTGGTTTTGGGGGAAGAGATATGGACTGCAGATGACTTTGCGCTTAGAAAAGGGAAAGATGGGCCTGCTGCTGTAAGCCATGTCCTTAAGGGTCAAGTCTGAAGAGGGAACAGAGCTTTTAACTCAAATGGGGTGTCAAGGAAGACAGCATTCACATACAAAACCAAGAACTGTAGTGAGAGGACAAGGGGTAACAGGTTCAAACTTAAACAGGGGAAGTTTAGATTGGATATGAGGAAGAAATTCTTTACTGTAAGGGTGGTGAGGCACTGGAATGGGTTACCCAGGGAAGTTGTGAATGCTCCATCGCTGGTGGTGTTCAAGGCTGGATTGGACATAGCCTTGGGTGACATGGTTCAGTGTGAGGTGTCCCTGCCCATGGCAGGGGGGTTGGAACTAGATGATCTTAAGGTCCTTTCCAACCCTAACTATTCTATGATTCTATGACATTGAAGGTTTTGAATATCAGGTACTTTAGTAGAGGTACCCAAGGTTATGACAGTGAATGTTTGGGTTTTCAGCTTCATTTTTTCTGTAAAAAAGGATTTCTCTAAGCCATATCCCTAATCAGCATTGCCCATATCTGACAAGCTCAACACTGAGCTAGGGGATAAATCTGACTAAGGTTGTTAACTGATAGTTTACAAATCAAGTTATGAAATTACCTGAAATAAACAGTCCACTCCACCTTGGCAGTGAACATGAGCAAATTATTTTCTTTCCTTGTTCTAATTTACAAGAGGAGTAAAAATAACCTAATAATAGTTTTTAGTTATTCAGCTTCATGCCATTGCAAATAACAGCGAGTGACGGAGGTTTGCACCAGGAGTCCCAGCTGACATAGGGGGGTGACAGCTAGGAGGGAGGGAAGGAGGAAGGGAGCTCCATTAGTCTAGGTGGGGGACCCTCACGGAGCGTTCAGGTATCAGAGTGCTCTACTTTTGTCTCCATTTTTTCTGCCTCCAATCCCCAGTGCTGCACCCTCAGCCTGGCTCTGGTGCTTTGTGGCTGTAGTCTTGGGAGAGGAGGAAATATCACTGAAAAATAAATCCATGACAAGTTTCCTGGAAAAGTCTGTGTGTGCTTCTCCAGGGAGAGACACTGCGAGGCTCAGGGACCTGCTGCTGGTTCTTCTGGTGCAAGAGGAGGAGCCTCTGTGCTGCTTATGGTTTTATTACACCCAGCACAATGTAGAATTGGCTCTGCACAACTCCGAAAGGCACAGAGAGGGAAACCTGAAAAAACCCTGGCTCAGGAATCCAGGGAAAAGGTAGCAATTCCCGAAATATTTAACAGAAAAGTGAGAGTATAAAGACCATCATTAACATGGCTTGAAAGACAGGGTGTTAACACAGCCAAAAGCTCTTGCTGATCAGACCTGCCAGGGCATCCCCAGCTACAAGGGTGTATCAGCAGCTGGGGGGGTTTAACTCTGTTGACACAGGAGGAGAAAGTGGCGAGAAGGCACAGGAGGCATGGAGACCAGGAAACAAAACAGAAGGAAGAGAGAAGTCAGAGAGAGAGAGGAAAGAAAGGAGGGAGGAAAAAGGGAAAAGGAGAAGGAGATAAAAGCGGGGAGGGGGGAGAGAAGAAGAGAAATGGGGAAGGCAAGCAAGCGAGACTGTGTTTCTATAATTACTGTGGATTGGCTCGGATTAAGGGCAACTAGCTATCTCTTGGTTTTTCCTTTTTATATAACAACTAATCTCCTTCTAATCAGTTATTATTAAATTATATTCCATTTTTAATTCATTCACAGATCATTGATGGCACAATTCGGACATCTGGACAGATAATTGAATAGAGATAATTTATGTAAATGAGGAACAGTTGTGTACAGAGTTGGGGGAAGGGCGATTTCAGCTCCTGAGACCGCTGACCTAATGAGGAGTCTCCAAAAGCTGCCCTTGCTCCCTGGAAGGACTCAGGTGTGAGGGTGGATGCTGGGAATATTTGGGTATTGTGTGCTAGATATTAACACACATACCAGAGGCCATCAAGCCCGAGCTGTCTCACTTGACCCGAGGGACCAACCTGTATTGAACGTAATTTCTCCCAAGGCTGAAGACACTGGTGAAATCAGCATCTGAAGATGCCCCTTGTCTCACAGGAAGAGATTGCCTCTGATCCGGACCTTTTCACCACCATGATTAGCAGCGAATCCCAAAGCTGCGCTGACCCATCTGTGGGGCTGGGGCAGCAGCGCAGGAGATATCCCGTCTCAGTTGTCCCAGTTGGAGCCAAGCAGCCCAGGGAAAAGCCCTGTGTGATGGCAGTGATGGTCTTTCCCAAGGAGTGAGATTCCAGCTCAGCCTGCTCAGGAGAGCTGGGTGCCCTGAGCCAGGGATGAGGGACAGAGCCGGCTTGGATCAGTTGCAGGCACATCAGGCTTCTAAAGTGACTGAGTGCCATATTGTTATCTTGCAAAATTAGAATCTCTCAAAGCTAGACACCCACCACCAGGACTGCTGGGTGGATGAACAAAAGCCCGCTGCCAAGCTTAGTGCCTTAAGCAGGACAGTCTTAACCCCTGGGAATATTTGTTACTCTTCAAAATGCCTCTGTGCTCTTTGATAGACGTGGTCTAATCCCTCATTGCTTGTCCTAAACCCTGATTTTGTGAATCAGGACAAACCTATGTAGCATTCAAAGACAGCTTTCATGATCAAAGACAATAGCCAAAGGACCGCAGAGGATCTGGACTAAAGCACTGTGTTAGCAGCAACAGAGAAAAACTTCCCCTCAGGTTCTGTTTATTGTCATCTACACGGGAACTATCAGAATGAGTGAGCGGGCATCTGAAATCAAATAACACCCAGAGAGAGAACACAATGCGGCAATGCAATTCATCAGAATTGATGCATGGACACCTACAGCACAGGGAGTCTGCATTGAGAGCGTTCCCATTCTAGCCACAGGGCTCTGGTCAATAGGCTCAATAGAACCTAGGGGACAGTTCGTCTTATCTTGAAATACTTGTCCCCACTGGATTAGATTAACTGCCTGACTTTGTTGACAACTTTAATATTGACTACAAAAGTAGCCCATGACTAGCTCAGGTGAATTTAGGTGGGATGGATCCAGTTTAAGGAAGACAAGGTATTACTCTGCTTTTGCAGGAATGGAATAGCACAGAAGCATATTCCTCTGTCTCAGAACAAGGGCAAAGATTAAAAAGCAGTTTTTGTTCTGGGCTGTATTTTTCTGCTACTTTTGGATGCCACAGGTCTAGGTGCTGAAGAAAGGAGCACAGAATCATAGTGGTTTGGGTTGGAAGGGACCTTAAAGATCACCTAGTTCCAACCCCCCTGCCACAGGCAGGGACACCCTTTACTAGATATGATAGATAAATTTATCTTCCAAAGGGGGAAAGAATGCTAGGTTCAATTGCTATGGCAAAAATCTGATTTCCACCACTCTATCGTAACTGGAGGAATTTTGCTGAATTGTCTTAGCATTACGGAACTGTTAGAGGAAGGGCACACCACAGGTGCCTTCAGCATGTGGGAAAACTACTCACAAGATTTGTTTGTCAAAATAAATTCAGGTTGAATTGCCAAGGACATGATCCAAATGAAATGAAACTGGTTCAAGTGACCTTCTTGCCCAGTGTCAGAAGTACACCGGGCTTTGTTAGCTCTGTGGTTTATCTTGTTGATTAAAAAGTTCCCTTTTCAGGTCTGTTCTTGAAGTTCTAATTAGCAAAATGAGAAATTGCCACAGAGAAAATGATTGTGAATTTTCAGGTAGGAGTTGTCAGTGAGAATGAAAATGCAGCCAGATGACTGTAAATATTAGGCTCCAAGTGTAACCATTAGGCTGGGACAGAAGCTCTCCAGCAAGGAGAGTTTAAATCTGCCCTTCTTCAAGTCTTCATAAGAGGCAGAGAAAGCAAACCAAGCTGTTTATTCATGCCATTTGCAGATGATTCTGAGTTGAAAGGATTTGTGCCTATCCTTGTGTGGGGAGAGAACCAGAATGCTGCAGCGAAGAGAACAGTAGGTGGGAGCCAACTAAGCAAACTGTCATGGGTGGAAAATCCCAGAGCCAAAAACATGCCCGAGGGACAGACAGACAGACAGTAAGAACAGCTGGAAATAATAGGTTGGTGTTATCACAGTCATAGAATCATAGAATAGGGTTGGAAAGGACCTTAAGATCACACAATTCCAACCTCCCTGCCAGGGGCAGGGACACCTCACACTAAACCATGCCCCCAAGGCTATGTTCAATCCAGCCTTGAACACCACCAGTGATGGAACATTCACACTTCCCTGGGCAACCCATTCCAGTGCCTCACCACCCTTACAGTAAAGAACTTCTTCCTCATATCCAATCTAAATTTCCCATTTAGGTTTGAACCCATTACCCCTTGTCCTATCACTTGCAATATGACAAAACTCTAAAGAGGATTGAGACAGCTCCATGTTCTGAAGCGTGACATGGTGGAGCAGCCCATTAACACTGTATTGCTCTAATGCCAAGTTAAGATTCAGATTTTCTGTGCAGTTTTACACATTTGTTTTTAAGGAAATACTGATGAACTGAACAAAGTCTATAGAAGAGGAAAGAAAATGACTGAGAACTTGTGGGTTTGGTCTGTGAGCCATGTAGAGATGTGCCTGCCTTGCTTAAGTCACAACTGAAGGGAAGGGAGAAGTAATCCCTCAGCTGCCAGAAAGGTAGAAAACCTGATGAGGAAGACTAAACATTTGGGCTAGTGATCTAGACATTTTGGTTAGATCACAGATCACCTACGCACAGGATAAAGGTGAGCACTGAGAGGGGATGGATGACATTAAACTGCAGACATTTCCCCAGAGTAACTGGTAGGACTGTGGGAGCTCTGTCATGGGGAGTATTTAATAGATCAGATGTTTTCACTTGCCTTCTTACCAGTGGTAGCCACCAGTGCCAGACACAGGAGCTGTGTAATGCTGCTGACTCCTTGCATCCTTCATGCTTGGCTCATACAGGTCCTGGTGACTCAATCCATTTGTCCTTATGGCCATTAAACTATGTTGGTAACTGCTACCATAGACTGGTAAGAAGGGACTATCACATTGTTTTTTTCACTTAATCATGCTTTACAATATTAAGCCCTCTTTTCTGTTATAGTGGAAAAGCTGCTTAAGAAAGGGAGAATTGCTGTGTGTCCTAAACTTATCCGGTCTGGAGTAGCATATTTCCTTTGCAAACTTATTCAGTAGCCAAACCTCCTTGACATTTATCTCTGTTTCATCTCCTGTTTCCCTCACTTCATCATGGACTTAGTCAACTGTATTTTCCCAAAGGAGCAGGTAGGCTGCGATGAAAATGCAGACTCAGACATATGAGCTGCTCATAGTCTGAGGAAATACGGAACCTTGGAATGCATCCACCTTTAATCCCAGGTATTGTGACCTTAAGTCCAAGGACCATCTGGCAAAGGGACTATGATCCTCTTGTGGTCTCCCTCTCATGTCAAAAGAAAGGATGAAAGGGTTTGTGCTTCTCAGACAGACAGGGTTGTGCAGAGCATCAAGTGTGATACGAGGGTGTGGCACAAGCATCCTGGCCTGTATCAGAAATAGCATGGCCAGCAGGACCATCCCCCTGTACTTTGCACTGGTGAGTCCACTCCTTTAATCCTGTGTTCAGTTCTGAGCCCCCCACTACAGGAAAGACATTGAGGCGCTGGAGCGGGTCCAGAAAAGGGCAACAAAGCTGGTGAAGGGCCTGGAGCACAAGTGTGATGAGGAATGGCTGAGGGAACTGGGGTTGTTTAGTCTGGAGGAAAGGAGGCTTAAGGGATGCTTCATTGCTCTCTACAACTACCTGAAAGGAGGTTGTAGCAACGAGGGTGTCAGTTTCTTCTCCCAAGTGACAAGCAACAGGACAAGAGGAAATGGCATCAAGTTGCTCCAGGGTAGGTTTAGACTGGACACTGGGAAAAATTTCTTCCCTAAAAGGGTTGTCAAGCATTGGAACAGGCTGCCCAGGGGAGTGGTTGGGTCACCATACCTGGAGGTATTTAAAAGACATGTAGATGTGGCCCTTAGAGACATGGTTTAGTGGTGGACTTGGCAGTGTTAGGTTTACAGTTAGGCTTTATGACCTTAAAGGTCTTTTCCAACCTAAGTGATCCTAAGAATCTGTGATTCTGTTCTGTGAACAGGAACACATGTGGCCAAGGAAAGAAGGTGACAAAGAATGAGCATACAGACTGACAATAGCTGGAAATACAGAGAAAGGAGCAAGGAAAGATTTCCAGCCTTTAACTGGAACTCCATTACTTGAGGTGGATACTCATTCCATCCTTATGTATTTCCAGCCTCCCAAGATTTCCCCAAGGAAATGTTTCAGAAATAGATATTTCTATTAAGGTATAGAGGGAGTTTATAGTAAGTCTTCAATTCATTGCTTAATTCAGATTTCCTAGCAGAGAGGAACAATACCAGCAGTCAGCTTGGTTATCTGGTGGTGATAGGGAGGCAGATGCTCACAGCACTGCTCTACCTCTTCCAGCAGCTATCAGTCAGTCATGGGTTGACATGGTAGTGATCTGGGTGGCTTGTCCCTGCCCTTTTTCTTTAGCCAGATCCCAAAAGATAGCAGGGACCCACCCTTTGTCCATCTCAAAGGTTGTCATCTCTCACGTCTCCATCATGTCATCATGGAATCATACAATAGTTAGGGTTGGAAAGGACCTTAAGATCATCTAGTTCCAACCCCACTGCCAGGGGCAGGGACACCTCCCACTAAACCGTGCCACCCAAGGCTATGTCCAACCCGGCCTTCTTGGTTAGTAAGCATACGCTGCTGTGCGAGTGAGGATAACAATGCGTTCAGTGAACCCGTGGCACTTCCTCATGACTCATCCCTCTCTGTGTACTTCAATCTCCAATATTGCTGAACCTTACAAGGTGGATGTCAGAAATTAAGAGATGGACTCTAAAAAACTAGGTCTGGAAGGAACCTGGAGAGGCTGTCTCTTCCACCTCTCTGCCTCATGACATGACTGGCTATTCCTGTCTCATTCTTGACAGATGGACAAGCACCTGATTAATCTCTTTCAGCAGTTCCCTTGCAGTTTCCACCCCCCTGCCCTTTTGCTGAGTTTTGTTCCTAATGTCTAACACAGATCTTTCTTACTATGACTTTGTGTGGACTTACCTGCCTGCCGTGGGCACAGAGGACAAAGTTTTCCCTCTCCCTTCACCCTCTCTCGGTCATCCTTCTTCAGGTCACACACCACCACTTCTTTCAGTTTTTCCTTGCAGGACATGTCTCAAGTATGTGATCATTCTCATTGCCCTCCTTTAGACACCCTCTGTCATGGGTTCAGCAGCAGCAGTCATTTTTCTGCTTCTTGGTAGCTGGTGCAGTGCTGTATTTTTGACTTTCGGCCTGGGAACAGTGCTGATAACACCAGTGTTTTGGTTACTGCTTAGTGATGTTTTGGTCTGACCAAGGACTTTCTGAGTCTCATGCTCTGCCAGGGAGGAGGGGAGACGGGAGGAAGCAGAGACAGGACACCTGACCCAAACTGACCAAAGAGGTTATTCCATACCACAGCACGTCATGCCCAGGATGGAAAGCAGAGAGCAGAGACCCGGAAGGGTGGGGGGTGCACTGTGTGGTCGGGCTTGGTATTAGGTGGTGAGAATTGTATTCTTTCCTTGTATTTGCCTTGTCATTATTATTATTGATGGTAGCAGTAGTGATTTGTGTTATACTTTAGTTACTGAACTGTTCTTATCTCAACCTGTGGGAGTTGCATTCTTTCGATTCTCCTTCCCATCCCTCTGGGAGCAGGGGGAAGAAAGAGGGGGAAGTGAGTAAGAGCAAAACTGCGTGGCTGACTGGACTTAAACCACGACACCTTCCAATGGGTCCACATTGAGAGGCAATGCCAAAAGTGGTCTCAAAACACCAACTGAAGTCTCGTCGATGCTGATTTCAAGGAAAAATAATTTCCAGAGGTCTTGACACCTGTGGTCTTATTTATCCCTTATAGTAGGAGATTTGCTTTTTTGCAACAGCATGCTATTCTGACACGACATTCTAACCACCCCTAGTGCTTTTTTGGAAGAATTGCTGCCTAACAGGCTGTTTTCCAACCCCTGATTATGTATTTAGTTTTTTTTCCTGCATCACTGACGTTCTTGCATGGTTTCTTACTGGCTTTCATCTATGTTTTTTCAACCACTTTCCCAATTTGCCAAGATGATTTTGAATGCTAAGCCTGTCCTCCAGTGTACTTAAAGTGTCTTTCAGGTCTGTGTCTTCCTGATGTGCTCACTCTCTCTTTGTCATCCATGTTGTTAATTAAATCAGTGAGCAGAACCAGACCCAGAATAGATCTTTGTGGAGCTATTCTCAATACATCCTCTATTTTGATAGTAAACCACCAAGGACTATTAACTGAAAACAGTTTTTCAACTAATTTTCATCTATCTAACAGTAGTTTCTGCTAATTAATATTTCTCTAATTTACTTATGAAAATGACTTTTGAAATGGATGCTGAACAGCTTATTGGTATAAAGATACACAATGGAATAGGTTGCCCAGGGAAGTTGTGAATGCTCCATTGCTGGCGGTGTTCAAGGCTGGATTGGACATAGCCTTGGGTGACATGGTTTAGTGGGAGGTGTCCCTGCCCCTGGCTGGGGGGTTGGAACTAGATGATCTTAAGGTCCCTTCCAACCCTAACTGTTCTGTGATTCTATGAGTCTATGTATTCTGATCCTTCTTTATCTCCAAGACCTGTTGCATTGCAACAGCAAGAAATGAGAGTCACTGAAAGGGACTGATCCTTGACAAATCCACACAATGAAATTGTTTGTCTCATTTTGCCTTTGATATCTAGTGATAACTTGGTGATTTAGTCCAGAATTTTAATGGGAATTGGAATTAAGCTGATTGGTCCATAATTACCCATGGCCCTTTCCTTCACTTTTTATAGAATGATGCCTGTGATTTTCCTGTACTTCAGTACATCTCTACAGGTTCTGGAAGACAGCTACTACTGACTCTGAAACTGCTGTAGCCAAATCTCTAAGCACCTACAATGAAGCTCATTACACCAAATAAATCTGAATGCATCTAACTCTACCATACTCTTTCCTTACTTTATGCCAAGACCTTACCTCTTTATCGCTGTTATTAGTTTCTTTAATACTATCCTCTGTCAATAATCTTCACTCCCTGTTGCGCAGTGATCCAGTATTTTGCTTAGTCTTCCTCATGCTACTAATGAATTTACAGAATGATTTCTTGTTCCCTTCGATTATCCTGCTACTTGCAAACTTATTTTATGCTTGGCCTTTTGACGATGTTCCTGCGCGCCTCTGCTCTTCTTCTATACTCACCTTTTCTGCTCCAACCTACTGCTTATCTTCAGTATCCTTCCTGCCCAGGTGTGAGGTAGCTGGGGCATTTGTGTACTAAATAGGTTGATTTTTAAATATCTTTTCTATTTTACCAGGAGGCTGCTCCTCCTGGAGCCGAGGAGGACAAAGTGGCTCAGCTAAATAAGGCTGGTGCTCCATGACCTTGCTCTTCTACCACCTTCCAATGGAAGAAGAAAGTTAAGAAGCAGGTTGCAGGTTGCAGGTTTCAGGTTGGCAATTGAATTAGAAGATGCCAGAGGCAGGGAAATGCAGGAGAGCTCTTTTTCCCACAATTGTGTTTGTTGTAAAGCAACTATTTTGAACATTATTAAAGATCATAACCATAGCTCTTATAACATTTGTTCGAAGGCAGTGTAAGCTGCAGCCTTGCACTCTGCAGCCTGAGGTGTTAGCCTGCTACTCCAACCTGGGTGAAGCTGGCTAGTCTGATCCCCAGTCAACTAACACTGCCAGGAGTGGGCAGGTTGAGGAGGGGTGGGAGACCACAGCAGTGTGCTGCAAGGAGGCCATGCACTGCAAACAAGGCACACAGGGGCAACACCAGGGCCCCAGCATGCCCCTGCACTGTGCCCCTGTCACCTCTCACTAGGCACCACCACCAAGCCTTCCTCCAACATCCTACCTCAACAAAGCCCTGAGGGCTAAGTGCATGGGCAGAGGGCTTGGGAGGATGCCCGGGTGAGGTCCTCACTGCCCCATCACATCATCTTGCCAACGCTGCCCCATGCCATGTCTTCTCCAGCTCACATCACCAGTGTCTTTTCCCCTTTATACCCTCTCTTCTGCCCTGACAACAGGTCGTCCTCTTCTTCCTCCTGGTAGCCTGGGGGTCTATGCAGACGGTCCCCCTCCCTGTGCTCCTCATTAACACCCCTCCAACCCAGCAGGCACAGACACCACCAGCAGCTCCTTTCCCCTCCAATCCCCTCCCCTTCTCTTCCATAATCTATCTACATATTAAAATGAGTTTGTCCCTGATTTACATGAGTAAGAAGGGATGTAATAATGAGGACGTAGATTAGAAGATTTAGCACAATCGTTTGTGTAGATTGTGTCCCATCAAAGGGCAGCTCTGACGAGCCGAGATTAAGGAGCAAACAGCTGCCGCTGGAATTCAGTCCATTTGTTTGTTTGCTGTTTTCTCTCTTGACTCCAGCAAACAGTCTCATTAACATGCAAGTGATTTGCCCCTTAAGCCTTTTCCTGTTTATTATTGGGGGAGTTGCTGACGAGGGCTTTGTAGAGTCCCTGGCCCAGTTCTGAGAGATCCACGTGCAAATCAAGATTAAAATGGGAAGTAATTAAAAACAAAGGAGCCACAACACCTTGGTCTCCTCTTTTGAGGGGTCATAAAGTTAGAGCACTGGGAGAAGGTGTGGGGCAGGGGGAAAGGGAGCGCTACCACCATGCCTGTGTGCCCTGGTGGGTCCCTTTCAGCCGCAGCACTGTGTTCTCCCTTTCTCCTGCTCTCCCATGCTTCCCCTTCTGCCTCCCCCCTCCTCAAAATGTCTGTCTGTCTGCTAGACTCATTTAGGCCCTTTGCTTCAATGGCCTCATTTGGCAGCACCTTCCATATGGCGCCTGCCTGCTACTGGCTGCGGTCTCGGGACACTGGGCAGTGCATCCTGCGCTGGCTGCCTTCTCATGTGCAGCCTCTAGCCCAGGGCTGTCTGTGCCCCCATAGCAGTGGTGTCCCCATCCAGCATCATGATCCCACCAATAGACCCTGCAGCCATCAGCATGCACGGCAGGTGAGGGACTGGGGCATGCAGGGATCATGTGGTGGCCACACTCATAGGCACGGACAGCAATGCACCGAGGGCTCCTAATGCAATGGTCTCCTGGAGCCACCCCGGTTGTGAAGGGTAGCTCAGGTCACCGGAGCAACAAGTCAGCACAGAGTCTGTCTTTCAGCAGCATTCAGATTTAGATGGGTAACTGCCACAGCCTTGGGGGAATGTGGCTGGTGAGAGCACAGGGACAGTGATGGCGTGCTCATCAGGTCCAGTGCACTCTATCTGCCACTGGCTAGGGATGCTATCTGTGAGGAACAGCACGAAGGATTTCCTGGGCTGAGAGAGAGACTGCCGCATAAATCCTCTGCAAATCAAGCAGCCCTTTCTTTTCATTTATGAGAGCGCCTCCTGCATCCCCTGCAAGACAAGTAAAAATATAATGAAGCCTAGAAACTTGCTCTGGGAAGCAGTAATGGTTATTAAGCGTGTGTCTACACAGACAAGCAGGGACATATGCGGGTTTGCTTTGGCTGGCAGTTGGCTCCATCCTGGCTATGTGGAGCTGTGCTGGAGCATCTCCACACCCAGCCTCATGTCTTGGTCACCCTTCAAGGCTCCTGGCTTGGACAGAGCTGCTCCTGGACCCAAGAACGCAGCATGCTTGCACCTTGCTGAGCATGTACACATGTACACATACCCTCAGTGCCAGAGTGAGGCTGCTCACAAGGTGCTACCACACAACACTGAGTGGTTATAAAATCTGTGTCCTTCTTTCATAGAATCATGGAATAGAATCATTGAATAGTTAGGGTTGGAAAGGACCTTAAGATCATCTAGTTGTGCCTGGTGCTGTGCACCTTTCCATGGGGCCCAGCAGGAGCCCAAAACCCCTGGCTGGGGGGGAGTGGCCACTGTTTGCAGTGAGGTTACCCAGTTATCACTGAAGTTTCACGCATGACCAGGGGGAGACTGCAGCACTGCAGATTACATTACAGACTGCATTGTAATGGGGGGTGGGGGGGTGTAGGAGAATCATGGGGCGGGTTCTAAGTACTTCCTAACCTGACTGCTTTATTTTTGTCACCTTGGGGTATTGATGCGCAGAGGGCTGGTCAGGAGGAGCTCACTTTTCACTTCGCTCCAGTTAGCTGTCAAGTCCAGAGCAGGTCACGGCTTTCATAGGATTGACTGTTCAGAGCAGCAGTGCCTTCCCCTCAAACTGCTTCTGCCACTTGACAGGGTGATGCAGCAAAGAACGACCAAACCAAAACGTGCCTACCTCAATGTCGTGGCATTGTGCTAAGCAGACAAGGTGGTGGTCATGATCCTTACAAACACCCAGTACTGCGTACGGACAGGTGAGTTGTTGTGAATTCCCTACTGTTGTTTTGCTGGCCAAAACAATTGATGACATAGTGACAGCTTTTGCTTTTTCAGACTCAGAAAATGGCACAGCTTCATTGCTCACCCAACTTCTTTTTGTGTTTATTATGCCAGTGCCAAGGGAGAGGAGAGCAGTTTCCCAGCACAGGCACTGTCTGCAGGGCAGCAGCCTGGTACAGCTGGAGAGGCCAGGAAAGTTCAAACAGTGTCAGGGATAGGAACAAGTATCTTTGTTTTTCTGCCTCGTACCTGAAGAGCTGCTGGATTCCTCTGATCTACCCTGGTGCTGCCCATTTCCTTCTTCCTCCTCTCCAGGAGGTACCTCCCAGTCAGTGCCCGGAGTTGCTCGCCTAAGAGGTGGCCATGAGTGGTCCCATCCAGGCCCATGGCTTCCCCCAGAGGCAGTGCTCAGCCATACAGCACCTTGCACGTTCACCCTGCATGCAGCCTCATCTGCTGGGAGGTCTTCAGGCAGCCCCAGCAGCAGCAGCCCACCAGCAGTAACACTGCCTGTCTCAGCAAGACTTTTTGACCTGTAACAACTCAGCCCTGTTGCAATTGATTTTCAGTGGATCATGCAAAGCTGCTCCATCAGTCTGGCCTGAACAGGTTTCTACTCCCTGCTTCTGTGTTCTGGTTTTTTCTCTTCATTTTCCACAAAGATAGAGTTTTGGCTTATAATGGGATAAGGGTTCTGTGGCTGGGCACTTCACCTCATAAACACCTGCACTCTCTTTGCTCAAACACAGTACAGTCAAAGCAATGGCTGCTTCCTTGAATGGAGACCAGATCTGGAGAACTTCACACCCCCAGACCAGAAGAGTTCTGAGTGATCAAGAAGGCAGCTGATAACAGCTGATAACAGCTTATAACATCTTAGTCAACCTTGATGTAAGTAATTTGAGTGCTCCAGCTCTAAATAGGAATGAGCCTGCGAAACCGATGTGCATCTGCAGCGTGCTGCTGTTCACCTGCAGCTCATGTTATCACGTGTGACCCCACCACACAGAGTATCCCTCCCAGGCTGGTCCATGGGAATATGCTGATGGATCCCAAAGAGCAGGACCAGTGCTTCAGCCAAAGGAAGACCTGTGATGGAGAGCAGGGTCCCGAAAAAAAACTGAGGGAAATAAGGATATCAGAGTGGTTCCTGATTTCTCAAAAAAGAGCAATCCCCCCAGGACGGCCTAGAGATCACCCTGAGATGAAAGGTGCACAAGAAGCTCTGGAAGGTGGTGGCTTTTCAGAGGGGACAGAGGGGACACCGAATCCCCCAGCATCTCCCGGGCTCCTGCATTATGTGTGCAGTAGGGTCCCTGCCCAAGCATCCTGCTGTGGTAATAAGTCCTTGACAGAGAACAGGGCAGGTGGAAAAAACAAGAGGAGCCTCGTGGGCCAGGCTGTAGCATGTGGCACCGTGTGAGCTAGGAAGATGGGGGGCTCTAATCCCCCGGGGCCAGGCCAGCTGCCAGGATCCGGCTCATTCCCAGCATGGCAGCACCACAGCCCTGCTCTCGTCACTGGTGGCTTGTGCTCCAAACAGCTGCAGGCACAGAACTGCCATGTTTGATGTCCGCCTTCTCTTGAGAGGTCCAGGTGGGTTTTGGGACCTGCACATTTAGCAGGGTCAAGGGGACAGGTTGCATCTCCTACCTTGCCCTTCTAGCTGCTGGTTGTTTCATGCACCAACTTTGCCAGGCCTGTGCTGGGCTATTGCTTTTCCTCTCTGTCAGGAATAAAATATAAAATCATTCTTCTGGGCACAGCAGAGGAATTTTAAATCAAAGCCACTTCAATGCGGGCAGCTTCTCTTTTCAGAGCCAAGAGATCCAACTCACCCTCTACTGCACCCTTCTTCTCTTGACTATGAGCATTGTCACATTACTACTGTTATTATGTCATAAATTGACATCTTATGTTGCTGTTTGTTATCCAGGGATTCTGCTCTAATCTTGACGATTGCTAATGCAGTGTAAATCCAGCGCACTGGGTGATAATCTGGCTACATTAAAAAAGAAAAGTACTTTCTAGGCATAATCAAAACCTTTCACTTTAATATTGTGCACAATAATTTTACTATGAAACTGCATTTCCCTCTGCCCTCCTTCTCCACTGCTTGGAGAGGTACTGTGCTCTGTTTGTGTTTAAATAAAGCTGGAGCTTGCTGGAATTGAGGATTCAGGATCTGGCCCCCACTGCAGCATAGTGCAGTTCACGTCCTGCGTCTGAAAGCTGGCAGGAGCCCTGCTCCCTCCCTGGCCTCAGCAGGGACGTTTCCCCTCTGCCAAACAGAGCTCTGGAAGATGGGGGGCTGGTTTGAGTTGTGTTAGTTCCACAGGAAAATTAATGCAATATGACTCACTTTTATAGGTTGTAATTAATACCTGCTGAAACTCTGCTTTCCATCCACATCTATCTTCACACCATTAAGTAGGTGTGTTCATAAACTGAGGTGGGCCTGGGTCAGTGAACACGGGGTGTGTTTCAGTTCCCCTTCTCAGAAAGACATTAAAAGCATAAGATTGCAGAAAGCACAGCAAAACAGGGGGAGAAAACAGGGAGAGCGAGATGATACATGATGGCACGATGGTGCCAATATTAAGCAAAAGAAATATCCCCACCCTAAACCTACACCATGACTTTTTGCAGGCTGGGGCTCCCGAGCATCTTCTGGGGGCTGCCCCACGCTTTCGGGGGCAGGAAATCCCCCCTCACCCCATGGCCCCTCCACCAGGTTGAAGCAGCAGCAGGCCTGGGGTCGGGGTGCCGCGAGCGGGGCGGGCGCCCGGGTGTCGGTGGCGCGGCGTCCGGGAATGCGCCGCTGATCCTAACCAAGTTTGCCAGCCATGCTTTTCTCATGGCTCCCGCACAATGGCCCGTTTTCTGCCCACCTGCCGATTATGCTTAATTAGGCGAAGAGTTGATTAATTTGAGGTAATTGACAGCTAATTACAGGCCTGAGGGCTCATTAACTTGACGTCCTGTCAGAGGGAATTGGCTGGAGGGGGTCAGGTGATATGCAGCCCCGCTCCAGTGCCCACCTGCTGGCCACTTACCTGGGCGGCCTGGGGATGGGGACAAGCAAGAACACTCTGGTAGGACCTAGAATGCTATGGGGCCATGGCCATAGGTGCTCACTAAGGACAAACACCCACAGGAGAGACACAGCATGAGGAATGCTGTGGGGTGGGAGGGCTCCCTGTAGGGATAAAACAGGGAGAGGGGGTTTGGAGGTCAGTCATGGGGTGGGGGGCCTGCAGAGAAAGAAAAGAGCAAGTAGGAAGAGAGTGGGAAGTGGGCAGCCCAAGGCTGTAGCTCCCCATAGACTTGGCCAGCAGTCGCCATCACGCCCATGGCTGCAGTGGGGGTCCATGGCAGTGGAGGGGTGCCACAGCTCCATCATCCCAACAGGAACCTGCAGCGGCTGCTGGCAGGCTGCAAACGCCCGTGCTTGCCGTACAGCCAGTCATTGCAAGGCATCGTTAGTCATTTGTATTTACATCAGAGAACACAGCCACTGAAAACAGGGAATTTTTTTGCATAAGACTTTTCTCAGTTGCTCTTTACTGCATACAAATCATGAGACAGCAAGAGAGCTGTTTACCCAACATCCTACGGTCTCCCTCGCCAGAGAATTCGGGCATGTCCTCCGGATTTACTATATGCCTTGCTGCTGTCTAATTATATCAGGCATGACATGGCCAAAGAAATGTACTTGAAAGGTCACAAAGGGATAGGCAAGGTTTGTGGTGGCTTCTTCTTGCTGTGGGAGTGCTCATAAACTGAGGTGGGCCTGGGTCAGTGAACAGGCTTAGACTCTCCCTTAGACTCCATCTTTTGTACCTCTTGCCCCAGATATGGTACATCATGGATTATTAACTGATTATTAACTGATTATTATGATACAACTGGTTGTTAACCTTGGTTCAGGCTTCAGTGCGAAGCCAGAACAGAAAGTGGCAGAGAGACTGAATTAAAAGCCATGCCTGTGAGCACAGTGACTACAGGACACACAATAGCTGGACTGCCCTAGCAGCCACAGGCTTCATACCAAGATGCTTTGCACTGCTACTGGTAATGAAAGCTTGGATAACTGAAGTGGAAGAAATGGGATCTCCTGGCAAAATTGCAGACAGCTCTTCCTGGGTGCCCATATGCAGCATAAACCACAGTCTGACCTGATGTTCACTGAGGCTCTCCAGCCAAAGGAATCTGCATCAAAACTGCAGCCTTCTTGGACACTTCACCCACTGGCATCCTCCCTCTGCGTTACTGTGGCCTTATTCTGCCTGTGACTCCTCTGAAGCCACTGCAGTCCTTGCATTCTTGGTGTGATCAGAAGGGATGAAAAATAGTTAGAGGTGTCTCATATGCATATTGCTGACAGTGGTTTTTAGAAACCTGACTAAACAACTTGCTTCGACATCCTGCTACTGCATTCCGCAGCTAACTTATACGCTGCCCTTTATCCCTTTGGAGCTTCATTTTCTGTGCTCTCTTGTTTAAATTTCATGGAGTTGGGAAAATCTGACTGGTCTCTATGGCAATCATTATTTAATACCCTTCTCCCATTTGTTGTTCCTGCTTTCTACCCTAAAAACACCCAGCCTTGCTGGTGATTCATGGTATGGAGGCCAAATAGACGCATGTGACGAATAAATTTTGCTCACCTGCTCAGAACCTTTCCCGTGTCTGTCTCTTTCGGGAGAAGGTGTCTATAATTTAAGTTGCATTTGAGAGGAGAACACCCCAACAACTTTTATTATGGCATTTATCACTTAGAACCTGGGAGAGGAGTTATTTGGAGGAGCCCAGACAGGTAGTTTCCTCGTTTTTCTCTCTAGATCCGTTGTTGAAATTGGCTAAACCTTGACCATTTCTCATCTTTACTATTACAAGGCAGTTGCCTTCTAGTGTAAATACAAAGACTATACATTGGTGTAATATTAAGCATTCGGCATAGCTCTGGACTACCTAGTAGTGACTTTCTTCATCTCTTCTGTGTTGACACAGATCCCACCAATAGTTCATGACAGTCTCATAAACAGGGATACATTTAACCACATACATTTCCTATAAGATTGCTTAATGTTATCATCAGCTTACACATGGAGCACTGGAATCCAGGCAGATTAAGTGGTTGCCCACATTTAACAGGGTGTCTGAGGTTGATCCTGATAGAAAAAGCGCATTCTCTATGTTTTAACTCACTGAGCCTTTAGAGCACTCTCTAGCTACAGAAAGTCTCACCCATCAAACACCACACAGTTATGCAGAATGCCTTTCTGAAGAAGGAATGTTTTGTGGGGACCATGTCTCTTCTGAGGCCTAAGCTTTAGGAAAACTACCTTTTTGATACTGATTATTTGCCTGAATTCCCAAGTCATCACTTGAGGCCAGAATCCCCACTCAGTTGAGTCAAGAACTCCTTCTGTCTACAAGGACATTGTTGAATCTGGGCTTATGGGGTTAGTTCTAGTAGCAGGAAATTTTACACAGCTGTAAATCTCTAGGTAGGCAGCAACAGATACAATCCTCAAGGGAGTGGTAAGTAGCCCCACTAAGCCTGTCATATTAGATCTGTGGATCAGCATAGTGTAGGATCATTCATTTCAGAGGTGGTTCGTCATGTTTTGACTTCATCTGATGTCACTTCAACCACAGAGATTAGTTACTGGTATATGTTCATGACAAGTTATTGGTGTTTGAATACAAGTCTCTTGGACATCCAGAATTTCATTACATTTGGGCTATCTGATCTAGTTGAGGATGTCCCTGCTCATTGCACGGGGATTGGACTAAATGACCTTTGAAGGTCCCTTCCAACCCAAACTATTCTGTGATTCTATTCTATGATCCTATCTCCTTTCTGTACTAAGCCTGTGGATGCTGGAATAAAAAAGAATTGGAAAAGACACCAGTACTTAAAGAGAGGTGCAGAATACCAGTAGTCTGTTTTACAGCAGTGGAAGTGCAAGTATTTCCTACACAAATGACACACAAGCTTTCTAAATAAGTTGACAGAATGGAAACTATTGCTGAGATGAAGGATGGGCTAACCTGTTTGAATTTAAGCTGCTTTATATCTCAGAATTTTGGCTTTGGAATCCTCTGGCTCTTGGGAATCCAAAGAAGAGGGGAAGGTTTAGGCAAATAGTTTGTCTGTGGGAGGCAACTTACCATTTTTGAAAAGCAATATGGACTTCCAGCATGCTGGAGTGTTTCAGAAAGTCTCCAGATTTAAAGGAAGAGAGAAAGATATTCCTGCTTCTGATCATTACCTGAGTAGTTGCAAGGATGAAGTTATTGATGCCCATGCCAGTGTAAAATGTTCTGTCGGCCATCACCAAGGCACTCATTTATGTTTCCTGCATGAGAACTGTGCCCAGATGTGGACTGACGACATAGCTTGTTCTTTCTGGGATACCTTTTCCATTGCTCTCCTCTTTGGACATAGCTTGGGCCATTTAATGAGGAATAGTATTTGATCTAAAATATTTTCTTGAATCTTCATCTGTTCTTCTCCAGCTTGGCAGATACGAGCTGTTGTTCAGCACTAACATCCCTGGACCCCATGTCCAGCCACAGATGCCTACCTCATAACTGCATTTGCAGCTGAAGCTGTGTCTGAACCTACCCACAACGCTACCTATAATCAGTGACATTTTTAAAAGCAACTTGCTGATTCTCCAATGTCTTCATTTATTTTAGGTACCTCTGTGGCGTGAGACAATACAAGCAGACAAGAGGACTGCTCTGAGCCCAAGGAGTATGAACGTCTGGAGGGAGGGTTTCTTGGGTCTCAGCTTTCCAAAATGCTTACAGCTCTTTTTCTTACCTAATTTCTTCTGTAACATATGGAGGGAGTGACCATCAAAAATAAGCTCTTTCTAGTGAGTCTGGCTCTAGAAGTCATTTATTTCCAGATACACAGGGTCCGTGTGACTAAACACAAGGCTGTGATGCCAACAACAGCATCTTGAAATGCTGCTTTAAAATCCAGGTCATAACTACTATGTATGTATATATGCCAATGTTTGTACATGTGTATGTTGGCATCTACTTTACAGAGGCTGGAATGACAACACCACCAGGTCAATGAGAAAGCTGGTAGTGGCATGGCTGAATTTTAGGTCGAGATCCTGGTCAACAGCTTCAAAACCTGCCACAAATATCCTTATTCCATGGTTACACCAACCGCACCAACTTCCCAGCTCTGAAGTTCAAATAAAGGTATTTTTCAGGTGCTGCCTGTGTAAGTGGCATAGCTCCCAATCACCAGCAAACCAGACCATATTTTAAGCCTCAGCCTTGAATGAGACCTCAGGATCAAAGTTCTGCACTTCCAACCCAAATGCAGTACATGATGCACAAATTACTGATACACATGCTTAACTTAATGTACCTGAGAATTCAGTGAGCAGAAAAGTGTACACAGGTGTACAGACTTTTTATATAATTTCAAACATACTTCATCTTGAAGAGCTTTCAAGTAACTATTCCCTATCAATATCTGGGTTTCAGAAGAGAAGCTGCCTGATCGATTGCCTTGCTCAGGAGTAAGGGGATTACTGCAACTATCTTGTTTGCCAGAAAAAGAAGAACATTTATCTCATTTTAGGTTAGCAGAAGAAATAGCAATTGTGAAATTTATCATTAGCACAAATGTATTTTTATTTTGCTGATGAAACGACGTTGAATGAGTGACCTTGCACTAGTATTTTTCCCAGTATTTCTGCAGGAATTTTATATTAAATTTTCTAGAAAATGCCAGAATTTTTCAAGGTGTTTGACCAACCTAAGAACAAACCACCTTATTCTTATGTGTCCTGCATTTTAACATTTAGAAGTGAAAGGAGAGCTGAAAGCCATCAGGTTCCGTGCTGTAGAAAATAATGAATACTTCTGATCACTTTGCTTACAGGAGACTGTTTATGTTCATGCACAGCAGTGCTGACTTGGTGCAAACTTCTTTGAAATAAGCTGAAGGGTCCCAAGGGGCATCTCATATCTAATTTGTTTGAAGGTGCTGAAAGCGTGAACCACAGTCATCAAAGAGAAGGAAACCTTTCTTTTTAGATCAGCAAGTCACCAGGAGGACTAGTTTCCTGGAGCCCATGAGAAAGGTTGGTTAGCTTGGAAAGGGCAAGCCACTGAGTTTCTTCTTCTTAGGATCCACCTCTCTGTACATCCAAGTACCCTAACTGCAGAGTGAAGAGGGCGCTTTGGTAATGTGGGACTGGCAGGTGGGGAACAAATGATCTACCATCCAACAGAAGAAGTCATGTGCAAGCAGTAAAAGATTTGCCTGTACACCATCTTTTGAGTAATGCACTGACAGTACCTCCTGCAGATCTGGAGGAGAGAGTCTGAGGACGGGAGTACCGGGACAGCTGATTCAGAGTACCTATCCACACCTCCTCCCAGATAAAGGTATTTTGAAGTTGTGCAGGTGCTAGACATTAAAAGGCATCACATACTCATCCCTTTGAAGTCCAGATCCTGTATACTTTGGTGTAACTCCGAGCTGGGATTTATAACCAATTTAGCAAGACATCTCAGAATTTATAGAGGTTGATTATTTTGGCATTAGTTTGATGACTGATCTCCAATCCAGTGCTGAGACTAAATTGATTCACCGATCTGATTACGTAGCATTCTTTTTGTTAGCTTCCCTCAATAATACTTATAGCTTACATATGTATATAAATATGTATGTAGCTTATTTGGATGTACCATTTTTGTTCCATATTAGTTGAAGATTTTTATGAACATTATAATAAAAACCATGTACAAATACTCTCCTAATACTTCTTCAGCAGGCAATAACAATTGCCCAGAATGGATATTACCAGGCAAAAAGCCTGAGTGGATTCACTTAAGAGGTTAATGATGTCCATGTTTGTTTCACTGACAGTACATTTGGGTTGTCAAATATACAGCATTCGGCCTGTACATTAAAGTTTTGAGGACAGGAGGTTGTGACAAAGAGATATCTATTCATCCACCACACGGAAAATGACAAATGTTACCTTTTTTTACCACAAACAATAATTTTGTTAAGTTACAAAAACTAGAAAGCTGCCTTGAGAGAAGAGAAAAGGAATGGTGCCATTGATCATAGAAAAGGAAAGAGGCATATTTAGAGATCTCAGGAATATCTATTGCCAGTAAAATAACAATATAAGAAAATGGGGAAAGTAATCACTAACCCCCTAAGGGTAAGAAAACAAGTATCAGCACTAAGGATCTGTAAAACAAAACTGTGCTGGAGAAACCTGATTGCTTTTTAAATAGAATTATAAAATTAGTTGACGAAGGGAACACGACGGATTTGATACATTTGGATTTTAGTAAAGATTTGATACATAAATCCTACTCAAAATGAATTGAAATTGGCGTGGCTACATCAACACATGGAATGAAAAGTTGGCTGCAGACCCATAAATAAAGGATAATGATGCATAAAAGGGTATTGTGTTGGAGGGAGACGTCTGCCTCCCTCCAAGAGATCATCAGTCAGTTCTGTCTTATTTAACACTTCTTGACATGACACCTTCTGCTTGGAAATCAGGAAATTTTGTTAAATGAGAGAAATACATTTCATTCATTTAACCAGCTGAAAATAAAATGGGATCCCAGTAGAAATTCAAGTATTAGCCAACCCACAGTATCCAGTCATGAGGAGGTCCCTACAAAACACCGGATGAGAATCACTACAAGAGAAACCAATGAGGTGGGAATTTGCAGTGGAGGGCAGCAGAAAATAGCTGGAGCATCTGAGTATCAGAGCTGCAGTTCATCCTGGTATGGAAAGACCAGAAGGCTTTTGCAGTGTCTGTGTCCCACATATGCCCTCAGCAAGGGCCCAGGCAGGTTTTGGTGGTGTAGCTGATAGGGGAGCTCCTGGAGTCTCCTATTGGATGCTGGAGACAAAACTGCAGTAAAGATTTCTCTCCCCAGAAACAACCAGTGTGGATGTGCGCAGTGAACTCAGCCTGGTTTGGGAGGAAGGCTTTAAATGGATCCCTGTTAATTTATTTTTTTTTTAATGCAAAACCAGGAAAGAAAACAACAATAAAGCGAATTAAATGCATTAATAGCAGACAGAAATCCCCATTTTCCTAATGTTTTCCCTTTCTGTATCACTCAGTCCATTTCCAATTTCATCTGTTCACCATCTTATCTTGCCACCCATTCACAGGCAGGTGTACGTGGGGAATCCCAATGACTTTGGAACCCATAGGCCAATTTCAGACAGCTTTGCAGAGGGTAGGTAATACATTTCTGTATGTTCTTTTATCTTAATTGGATGACAAAAGAAAGAAATCCACTGACCACCCTCACTGAAGTGTGAGTATACCCTCTGTTAAGCATGCATCAAAGAGTCTACACATGATGCAATCTTGAGAGACATATCCACAAGGAAACCCATGCTTCCCTGCCTGTTTCCACTGCTCACAGAACTCCTGCTTTTCTCTGACCTCCTTCTTGCTGAAAACCACTGCCTGTTCCTACCTGCTCCCCTTCTGGTTTGCTTTTTGTTTAATTTTTTTTACTATTTTTTCTTCTTAAATTGCATTTGTTAGAGTCTGCCTTTGCTTTTTTGCATTCTCCCCATCCTGCCCATGCCTCGTTGCCTTCCCAACCGTGCTTTCTTGCCTCACTTGGTCTCCTCTTCTCTGGTTTTAAATCCCTATTTTTAAATTCTTCTCATTTCTCTGTGTTTTCTGTGTCTTCCATATCTCTCTGTTTCCACAGTCTCACCAAAACAGCTCGCTAACAATATTTTGATACTTGCTAGTGAAACTCCTGTAAATCTTATCCAGATGCATTAGACTAATATTTATGGGAGCAAGCTCCTCTCTTTCCAAAAGGGAGTGAGAGAAGTGAGCTTTCTTTTGATAGAGCAAATAGTTTTCAACTCCCTAGAGAGCGGCAGTGATCATTTCAGTCGTGTTAAGGCAGGATCAGACCCGCAGAGTATCAGAGCAAGAGCAAAGATTTCAACATGGCAAAATTAGGAAAAATCATGGTTTCCTTGCCTTTCTCCCTCAACAAACGTTTGGACTGAACAAGCATAGAATTACATGAAATCTGTGAAGTAGCACTTACACCCTCTCTGCATGAGTGTGAAAGGCTCAGGAAGGTCAGAATAAGTGCTCTACATCAGTGAAGATGTAATTATTATTAGGATCACTGTAATGCTCATAGCTCTCCTAAATGCACGCGTACACTGGCAGTTAATAGCACTGTGAGAAACCCTCATTTTTCGTGTTTTGGTTTTAAATTCTCCATCTTTAACACTGCATTAATGTGACTTTAAAAAAATTAATTCTCTGAATAGTTCTTACAGGTCTTTAACAAAAGATTAAAATGTCTGGCATTGCACTGTAATTTATTATTATTGTTTAAATTACTAATGCCTTTCAGTTGCTTAGGCACTTGTTATGGGTTTTTTTAAAGCCACATCTATTTAATGAAACAACAAGGCAGATGGCAAGCAGTGGAAAAGCCACTGGACTATGCCTAAGAAGTTACAGGGATAACCTCTAACAAGTCTCTCTACATCTTGGTGTCTCCTCTGCTCCTCCTACTCTTACACTGCTTTGTCTGCTCATAAGCTCTTTAGGACAGAGACCTTCACCCAATAACCTGTTTCTCCACTTCACAGCACAATAAAGTTCTGATACTTGCTGAGGTCACCATGACTTAAAATAGCTACTGCAATGCAACTGGTAACTCAAACTGCTAGAGAGATGTCCTCCAAACACCTACGGCCTACAGGGCAGGTACCATGCAATTAGTAAGTGGAATGCGAATGCCAGAAGGTCCTAGTGAAGGACAAAAGAAGCCACTGCACCCTTTCCCTCCATGTGCATGTTCTTCACCTGTCTTCATGATATGCTTGAGTGCTGCTAATCCGTATGTTCTTCACCAGAATGTCCTCCTCACAAGGAAACAAAACCAACATTTGTTTTATACTCAGTCGATCCTTATCTGCAGTTGGAAGTCAGAAATTAGGCATTATATTATCAATATACCAGGATGACAGACCAGTAAACTGGAGGAGTAACGGGCAAGGATCCTGATACTTCCTTGGGTAAAGAAACTGAGATAAAGTGGGAGAACCAGCAACGTGTTTTACTGGAGACTTTTCTCCTGGTGTCTGACAGTGAGGTCCAGTCTCTTGAGGGAGGCTTGATATGGGAAGTGTCACCAGTCCTTACTCAGAGTGGTGCCCTGACTCCTGAGCTTCCAGGGCATGAAAATGAAGGTGGGTATGATAGTCTTTAGTTTTCCGCCATTGAATTGGGACTCCTTCTCAGATCAAGACTGAAGCATCTGGAAGGCGAGGTAAGCTGCCATTCAGTGTAACAGGCAGTAACAGTAGTTTTTCCTCTGCAGAAACTGGTGTTAAGGATATGTTCTGCCGGGACACTTGAAAGCAGTGGTGATGTGGGTTTCACTGAGCATTCATTGGAGAGCCTCAGGTAAGGTGGAGTAACTGGGTTCAGATGTTTCTCTCTGCCTCTTTCTTTTCATGAAGCAGCGTAAAAGCTGCCAGCTCACTGGGTAAGGCACAAGCAATAAAGCTTTTTGCCTTTTCTCTCTGGGTTTAGTAAGAGGATTACATATCTCCTCCCCCTAGAATAAACCTCTTTGCAGGGAAGACACTTCTCAAGCCCTCTTTGGAGATCACTCCCTGCATCAAGACTACTAAGATTCAAGCCATAAAGCAGCCACTAGGAAATGAACCCCGGGCTTTTACAGCTCTGCAGGACTGCAGGGCTAGGACGTAGTATCATTGCTGCCACAGGGAAAGGGTCCTTGCTGGGTTCACAACTACTGGGGACAGAAAAATGAGGAGACACGAGCATAGAGCAGAGCTCAAGCTCCATCCAAGATGACAGAAGACTGTGGCTGGAGCCTTGGAAAGATGCAATTAACTCTCTTGCTGGAACAGCTCCAGCATCAAGGACAAATAACCCCACAAAGAAAAGAGGGAACCTCTTGTAACTGTAACACTTGACCAAATATGTCTGAAAACAGTACCCAAACATGCATGAGTGCATGCAGTGAGTACACTGTTAAAACAGAGGAAGCAAATTGAAAGCTTTAAGACATAATTATGTTTTACTACATCTAGCCCAAAGACACTGATTAATTAAGGACCTGTAGAAGGCTCATAACATCCAAATAAGACTTAATCACTAATACATTCCCATAACTTTGGAAGCATCAACCAGCAATTACTTCTGCAAGTTACAACGTTCATTTACAAAACCACCTGTGCACTAAAATGGAAGTCTGTGACAAGTAAATAAACTACTCGCTGCCACTGACCCTCCTCAGCAGTTCTTCCCTTCTGCTGAGTCTACCTCAACCATTGTAACACTACAGACCTGCTCTGGCTCCTGTTTTGTCTTCCATGTCTCTTATTACTCTCTCTACTCTCACTGTATCAGGTTTAGGCCAACGGCATGGAAGTACACTCCTTTCTTTAAGTGTTTCCTATGACTCCCTTGGTCATCATCTTCACCTGCCTTAACTTATGTGAATCATTGCAATTTTACCTAACTGCTTTCCTGGGGAAAATGAAACATCCTGATACGTACCTAGATCTTGCTTCTCACCTCAGACCATAAGCATCTCACCATCAGCATAGAGAGGGATAGTCTGATTCACCTCTATGTCACCTCTCATCTTTCAGCTTTCCCCTTCCTGACCACAGAGGGACTTGTGATGATCGCAACTCACAGGACATGTACTCCTTGACAGCCCTTAGAGGCCCTAGCGATTCCTCAGGTCTCTCCTAGCTGCCTGCTTCCCACCTCTGCAGGACAGAAGACAACACTTTGCACCCCATGTGAAGGGACACTGGGAACAAAGGATTACTGGAGCTCAACCTGCTGTTGCTGCAGCACTGTGCCCTTTCCCTCTTTCTGTTGAACCATTTTAATGGTTCTTCTGCACTTTTGGATGACCGATGGACGTGTCATATGCAAACTCACACACACAGTGTTTGCCTGGCTTGCCCAGCAAGATGGTTGGTGTTTGGAAGCACCAGCTGCAGCTGCTGGGACTGCTGGTTGGAGAAACATTTGCCTCCCGAGCCCGTTAATTAGCACAGTAACGGTAACTGTGCTCCATTAGCCAACCCATGTGGTCAAGTCCCCTCCTCATCCACCAACCTTGCCCTTAATGAGAGCTGGAAGGGGGACACTCACAAAACACTGCCTCAGAATAATATTCGGCTTTGTCCGCGCCGGTAACAAGAGCTGACAGGATCACTACGTCCATTTCTCTTCTAATTAGCACACTTCCAGCTCGGCCTGAGCCAACAGCCAGAGAAAAGCGATCGGACAACCGTACTGAATCACAAACACAAAGAGGCCCATTCCCCGTAATTAGGTGAGACAATCCCTCAGTCTTTTCTCGGCTGGAGCTTGCCAGTAAGACTCTCGCTGTTTTGGTAAGTCCCAGCAACACAAGTTACACGTCTCCCCAGGACACTAATAAGCCCCTAATTGTCTTCCGCTTCACACGGCTCCTACCATAGGTCTGACTTGCGGGGAATTCTTCTAACGAGCAGCAGCCAGCACTCCCTGTGCCGCAGACGGATGGGGAGCTGCTTCTCGGGCACCGGGAGGAGAAGGAGACTGGAAGAAACAGCCAGAAAAGCAGCACTGGGGCACAGCTATGTGGCATGGGGCCGACAGCTGGGCAGCAGCCACCCACTGCTGGGGACACAGAATGTCTGCACTCTCTATCCATTGTCACCATCCCACCTGCATGGCAGAAACCCCAGTTCAGCTCTCTGGCTTGCCTCCTCCTTTCTCATCTCCAGCAGTACACAAGCACCCACTCTTCCACACAGAAATTCACCATCAAACCCAAACATCTGATTGTGAAGATTTGCCTTAAGTCTCTGCTATGGCTTGCTGGGGGTACCCTTACAAATGCACCTGATCTGTGCTTTTGAGTCCATGCCATGGACTCAAAGTCCAAGCCGTCTCAGGCTGAGAAGGAGTATGGGTCTAAACAAGAGCCTGAAAACATGGGAACTTCCAGAAGAAGCTGTGAGGTGGATAGAAGACCCCAACTCAAGCTTCCTGATCAAAACATGGCAAAGGCAGGCACATACTCCCTCTAACTTTCAACCTGACACTTCCTCGAGACACCATCATCAAACAAACATTTTCAGCAAACCATTTTCCCTAATTTTGCACAAGCTCATTTTGAGCAAAGTATCTCAGTTGATCCCATTAAGGAAACTCAGGGTCTGCACATCCCTTTGCCTCTCATGCAGCTGATTACAAACTGATCCTTCCTGCAAATCAGGGCATACCCTGATCCCTTCTATAACACACCTCAGCAGAAGTGATTTGTCCCCCAGTTTTACATGTGCTATTCAGCCTTAGCGAGCCAAGCATGGGGGAGAAACCTAAGACAGGGTGACAAACCGATCCCTGCAGAGTATAAGAGAGAGGTGCCAGTGAAATGCAGTTTAGGATAGCCAGTAGACATATATATAAATAAACCATTTAGCTAGCTATAACTAATAAGTTACTTTAATACAGAGAGAGGAAAACAAAAAGAAGACCACAGAACCAGGCAGCCTGGGTGCTTGTGAGTGCTTGAGTCACTCTGCTATTGTCCTGTCCTCCCTCCTTCTGTAGCTGATGGGCCCTCTTCCTACATAACCTGCAGCATTTTGGGCTATTGCAGCAAGTGGAAGATGGCAAATGGAAAATTTCTGATGCTTCAGAATTAGCTTTAAAATTCTGTGCTTACAAGGAAAGTTGCCAGATGTGCCTGGTGTTTCTGGGAGGGGAATCCTCCCTGGCACCCAAATGCCTGCAAGCACAAAATTTAATTACCAGGTATGATTACACCTACTCATCAGCTATTGGCCATGGAGCCAGCCTTTCAAGTGATACAGAACCAAGTCAAGTACTTTGTCCCCCCAGAAAGCTGGTCAATAAATAAGGTGCAAGGTCATTCTTATTACCCACTTTTTCCACTATCAATTAAGTTAGGGCTTTCAAGCTCAGCCCTCTTCCTCTTTTCTATTCCTTGCTGAGATGTCTGTAACAGAGACAGACAGAGAAGATTCTGGCTTCACTGGTCACTGATCTGTATTATAGGAATCAGCAGGCAGGCCAAAGGTCAACCACACAAACCCAACAAGAAAATGCCTATTCTGTAGCATACATCAGCTGCCTGAAGTCAGTCATCCTGCTCAAAGGGACATGATGGAAAAGGTCAAGTCTAAAAATCAGCAGTTTCACTGGACAATAAAGTCAAAACGTGAAGAGATCTTGCCATGCTGAAAATCTAGCACAGTCTAAATGAAAACATTATTACGCATATTCTGTGTAGAACGTGGATTACACTCTATAGAAACGGAATCAGTGCATACTTCTCTGGACACTTAAGCTTTTAAATATCTTTATGACTGGGCACAACTGACTTCAGGATTTTGCATTTCACATCCTCCTGAAAGAAATGCAAAGCACTGATACCAGGACTGGTTTGCAGAGATAACATGCCTCTAGAATAGTTCTGATTCCAAGAATCACACTATTACAGAAAACCAAAAGGATCCAGTCTTTTTCATTTCCTTTTCCCTTTCTTCAATTTTTTTACCTTTTTATTTTCCCTTCTTTTCTTGCCTTTTAAAATTACCAAGGTTTGGCTTTTATCAGGGCAATGTGCATTTGGCATCACATATACAATACCTTTGGAAGCATTCAGTGCACTGGCTGATGTAAATGCTGGGATGCATATGTAGGAGCCATGGGTTTTGTTATTTCTGTGGTGGAAAGTTTTTACTGTAGTGATTACAGTAATGCCTTTACAACATTTGTACTTGTTGTTCTAATCAATTTTATTCCCTTCAGAGTTTGTTGGTCCATAGGAATTTTCTGTCCAACAATGATTTTGCTGGGCTGAAGACACAGAGAGAACCCTCCAGAAAATTGTCTTTCAGTGAATTATAATTTTCTACTAAAGACTGCTTATTTAATGACAAGTGTCAGTACAGTATGGCATATGAAAATGGGGGCCCAACACTAAGAAGTAAGGATTATTTTCGTGTGGTATTAAATTGGTATGCTGCGTTCCTCAAAGACACATCTCCCCCTTACAATTACCCTTGTTGCCTGGGGTTCTTCCTTAGGCAGAACTCAAGAGTAAATGTGAGTAAATGCCTCTATCAAGATATCTCTGGTATTGTGAATGAGTGCTAGCTCCAGAAGAGCAGGTATATACCAGTTTGTGGATTTTCTGCAATAATAATTTATAAGTTGACTTTTTCTTTTGCCTAAAAATTGATATTAGAAGTATTACAGAGATGTTTATGCAATGTTACTGAACTTGTGGTAGGAGAGGAGTCCAGGATTTCAGACCATATGACAATGATGTGATTTATCTTCTTTATGTACTGCACAGGTTGATGATGGGATTACCTGGCATCACCTCCTCAACATGAAGTGGTTGGCATAACTGTAATGATTTGGAAAAAAGTGTTGTTTCCCTATGAAAAGTTGCTGTGGATGAAGTGGGTGAGATCAGCTGCATGCACAGACTGCAAGTGTAAGTGATGATCCTGTTCTTTGAGATACTCAGAACAGGATTTAGCCCCTGATGACGTGGGAGAAAACAGCAGAGGAACAAAATACAAGCTGTAACTAGGACTTACATGCCTCCACAGTATGCTAACACTCTTGAATACTCTGCAGTTTTGATTATGCCATCTCAGGCTGTAATAAAAGACAGACAATTGAATATTGTGAACATAAGGAAGGAGAACACAACCATGGAATCAAAACCATGTCAGGAGCTGAAAAGTTACGAGTAATGCACAGAGAACAAAGAAGGAAAAAAAACAAACAACTGTTTCTAACAGTAAAACAAACGAAAGCTTCAAAATGGAGTTACCAGGTAAGCAGGTTTAAAACAATAAACCACATCCCCTACATCCCCTCTTCTTTTCTCGCTGTCCAGGGCCATCTCAGAGGCTGAAGTACAGACAAATTAGGACTAAAGCAAATTTATGGAGAGCAGGGTCTACACTTGACCTGATTCAACTAAAACAGATTGCTGGATGCTGTGTAAGTTACCTTACAGCAAAAATATACCGTGTATGCCTTTTGTTTATATATTTCCCTATCCTTCTACAACTGTTTATAATCAAAGAGAAGATTACAGATCAGATGGGCTTGTTATTTGACTTGTAATTGCATCTTACATTTTCATGTAACATAAAAATCCATAAAATAGATCAGAATAAGGTTCAAACATTACCTCCAAGTTGGATTAGTCAATTTTCATTCTTCTGTTATTTCAACAAGGCGACTTGTTGAGGGAAATACAAAGCAAAGTTGAGAACTGTGGGTTACAGGATTATTCAAAACCTGTTGATTTTGTAATGGCAAAACACTGAGATAAATGGAATATTGTGCTCTTCAGTAGCCAGTGCAACTAGACTTTTATTTTTATGATTAACACAGCAAACAAGAATTTCTTCACAGTTGGATTAAAAAGAAAAGCGTTTGATACTGAAGTGAATAGCTTTTACAACTGAATATATGCAACACTGGCATTTAAAAGGAACTAAATACATATTGGGTTTATTTGCAAGAACTTCACAGTAACATTTACCATGCCAACACATGAAAAATAAAGCAATGCATAAGCTTGATTAATACTACCAAATCTTGATTTTCTTATACTCTTCATTTCCACCATTTATCAAAACTTTTTTGTTTGTTTGTGTCAAAATACAGAAGGTTATCAGGAACAAGAAGTCACAGATTTTCTTGTATAGATAGATACTGCAGGGATGTCAGGAAGGACATGAGAGAAGGCAAAAAAAAGGATTCAAAAGGGTATGAAAACCCTTAGCACCATTTGGATATTGCCAAACATTAATTTACTGATAGGAATGGAGAATCTATAGGCCAAACCTTTAGGTAGTGGCATACAGAAGTGTGAAGAGTCTGAGAAACAGTATTGCCTAGGTGGCTAAGCCAAAGCTTTTGCATTTCAGAGGGTTATTTTGGAAACCCAGACAAATCTCTGAGCTTTGTATTTGTTTATTATCAAACCACAAAGCAGTAACAGACAAATTACAATCCTTTGGCTAACAAACAAAAATACATAAACATTACCAATAAAAAAAATACATCACTCACCCATCTCTACAGATGACAAGTACAAAGCCAATAAATATCACTATTCTCAAGCATATGTTACTGGCTGCCCTATAGAACATAAGTATTGCATATGGTAAAAGGGTTTTTTTGTTTTGTTTTCAGAAACACCTGCATGTTACTAAAAACTACTTAAAGTTCAAAATGCCTTACTGAACATACCAGAAAATACACATATACTTTCATGCCAGGCTTTCATATCTTCTCCTAAATTCCTCCTCCTTTCAGATCTCAACTCCTTAATGTGTTGGACCAACAAACCTCTATAAAATGCACAAACTCATACTGGTGATGCAGATGAAGTATTCCATTATGTCATATATGTGTATATGTATTATATATATAGTATACAAACTTAAAAAGTTTCATTCAAAAGGTACAATTTAATACTTAAAGCTACATCAACATCATGTCACACCAGCAGGTTTCCCAACTCTTAATAATCACTTTGAGCTGCTTCTTACATTCATCTGTCTTAACATTCCTGTTCTCAAGAGATGGAGTTCCTGTTAAGCTCAGTCTTGCATAAACTGAGAATAGAGAAATAAATCCATTGAGTTAAAATCATACTCCTGACATTCCTAAATATTCAGGATTTGTGCAGGGTCTTCCTGGGATGTGGGATTTAACTGCTTAGTATTGGATTAACAAGAGCTGTCCAAAATGAGCCTAGTTCTGACCAGTAATAACAAGATTACAGACTGCAAACCAAAAGGCCACCAGCATTTTAGTAAAAATTCTGAGAGGTGAACTTGGTTAAAAAAATCTCCTCCTCTTTATTGCGCATACATCTGAGAAGAGTCGCCTCTCTGCAAAGACAGAAAAACGCAATGCTTTAGAGCAGACTGTTACATGTACTATTTCCAAGTCATTTTTATTTCACCTGTGACTACAGCCTGGAAAATGCCAAGTTTTAAAAAGCCTGCACGGTAAGAATAAAATGTCTAAATAGAGAAAAAATCCTGCTCTTCATCCAATGCTTCAATATTATGTTGTGCCCTAAAAAGAACATATTTACTAATGCTTAAAATGTTGTTTTCTAGGACAAGGAAAGACAAAGAAATGAAAAATTTTTTCTCTTACACAAAAAGTCTGACCATGTTCCTTCATCCTCTTCTCAGGGATGAACATGCGTAAGTGCATTAACAGAAGGAAAAGGCATTAAACTAAGATTAATAAACCCCAAAACTGTGTGCTGAAAGAGACCAGGTCACAGAAAATTCTGTTAAAAAATTCTGGGTTTGTAGGGAAAGCAAATTTGGGGGTTGCTGTTTTAGAAGTGATTAAAAATACCACAGAAATGGTAAGATCCTGTATAAGTGGACCATCCTCACACAATGTGGCTAACAGTCCTGCTGGTCCTTCTTGGAGCGCTAACTCAAAGTATTACTGCCTTTCAACTTTTCATTTACTTCAGTTTCTAGCTCTGTAGGAAGCAGAGAATGGCAGTGGACTGACAAAGCTGTGTACTCACTGAACTTTCTGTAGGGATATTTTCTTTCATGCCACAGTAATATCTCTTACTCCCTATGGTCTGTCAGTCTCAATTTCACTAGAGAAACATTTGGCAGCAAGATGAAGCTGCTGGTACACCAAAGGTCTGGAGGTCCTCCTCAGAGTATCAGACACGCTTCTCTGAAGGCAGTGAGTAACTAATGCACAGACTACACTCAGCTTCTATATTAAAAGCATGTGCTCCCGCTTAACCAGTGCTCTTGGTCAATCCACACCCCAAACTATGCTCAAATCTTTCAGCACAGAAGTTGCACACAGGAAATCAGTGCATCAAAGAAAAGATGCTCAAAGGGTCAATGCCTCATGAGGCCACTGTCAGGTCTGCTGTGTACTTCAAACAGGTGCTGCCACTGAGAGCAATTGAGTAAGGACACTATGGTTGTTCCCTCCAAATAGCTGATTAGGACAGGTAACCTTGCTACAGCATGTCAGGGCTAAATCCTCCTGTTGGACATCTTTAGGTCAGATGAAGTCCAAATTCCAACACAACCAGTTGCAGTCCTTGTGACATGTGTATGTAAGACGTCTCCTCTGTAAGGAAATGAGCCGTGGAAGCAAAAAGTGATGCTTGCTTCTGGAGGTCTAGAGCAAGAGCTTTGTACTTCTTAGAAGTTGTGGGTTTCACCTGGATCTGCAGTACATAAAATGATCTAGCTAGGGTACTTTTCTCCAAACTCCAGACGTAGCAGCTACTTTTTGGGTTTTTCCAGGATGTTCAGGAATTTCCCTCGAGTCATTTCTCTAGCTGAAATCACAAGGGAAGAAAAAGAGATCAGCATTTTCTAAAAAGACAGGAAACCCAAACTATTCCGTTATTCGCAGACTTTAACCAGAGGATAAGAAATTCCTTTATATTTGTGCTTATACCAATAGTGAGTAAGAATCATTTTATTTATTTACAAGCGGAAAAATAAATAAAACTGCATTCGAGCTTGAATTCCTGACATCTTAGAATTCCAGGCAGGACCTGGAATTTTCTAAACTCAGCCATAATTCCCACAGGCTGTCTCATTACATACAATCTACACTTCGTATTCCTACTGCGTTACATTCTCGCAGCATTTCCTTTTTTCTGTACTATCCATCTCCGAATGGTGCAATCCAGATTTCCATCACTCTACCTCAGTGCTATTGTTCCTGGATGTTATAATCTGTCAGAGATTATGGAACTCTCTCCATTTCAGGATTATTGGTCCCTGGTTGCTATGATCTTCAACAGAAATTAGACAGCATTTTCTCTCTCTCAGTAGTGTCAGTCCCTGGATGCTGTAATATAATGGGGTTTATATTCCTTCAATGCAGTTCATCTATGGATGGTGTAATAAAGTAAAGTTTATAGAGCTTTGGTCTTCTCTCTCTCTCTGCATTGTCAGTCCTTCGATGTTTAATACAGCAAGGCAAGGTTTATATGTCTCGCTCTCACTCCTGGCACCATCAATCTCTGGTAGCTGCATTACAGCAGGGTTTACACAGCCACTTTTCTGCACATTTCTGACTTGTGAGCCCATAAGCTCACAAGCTGGCAGAGCAACCCTAATACTATCTTTGTCTTGCAATAACAATATAATGTATCAAAGACAACACAATTAGCAATTGAGTCCTGGAGAAAGACAATCTTCCCAGTGGCATTTCCCTTCATTTCTTTTAAATAAAGGTGTAAGCTTTGTGTCAGACTGACAGGCATCAAAACATGGAGGTTTTATTCACAGGATTGATGAAAGCATGCATGTTGCCCACACCAAGAGAGACTCTGGAAGGAGATGGGAATTAATTTTCTGTTTTATCCATTCAATTCCTGACCTCTCTACTGAAAGGAACAACAGAAATGACAATTAGCATAAAAACTGGAGGTGGGTTTGGTGCTGCAGTTGGATTTTCTTTTGACATTACTAATTATCTGTTAGAACAGAAATAAAATGCAATAAATTTAAATTCAGCTTAAAATACTCAACAGGGACCCTCAAGTAAAGACATCTTGTTATTCTTTACCTGAAAGTTAGAATTTGTGCCTTAAAGCTCTCCTTTAAATTATTACATTTTAATTCATCTACCCAAAATTGCATCACAAGGTATTGTCATCAACCAGATCCCTATAAAACAATTAATGGTATCATGAACTGTCTGGTACATACTGATATTCATAGCTTCAAAGTCCACTGCCATGAGTGGAACATGGTTCAGACTAGCTGCAGATTCAAGCAGAACACTGCATTATTTGCTTGGTTCATCCCTCCAGCTGTGAATTATATTATCTGGGATCCATCCCCAGCTCTGCTTCTGATTTACAGTGTGAACTACCACAAAAGTACTCATTTGTACCTCTACTTCCCCATCCACAAGATAGCTTTTATCTTTCAAGTGCTACTGAAGTGACACATGGATAGAAGATAGAGAAGGGCAGAGTGAATTGTTATTTTGCCAGGAACGAAACTGTTATGCACAAAGGACATGATTAAATAAAAATGAAAGTTTTTAAAAATCTCAGCTAGGAACAGATTTTCAGCACCAGTTCTTTGACCATCAACAGCGCATGGCTTTAAAACACTCTTAACAGGGAAAGCACAAAGCCAAACTGTAGTTGATGGAGTGGAAAGTTTTCCGGAGTGCAAGTCCCATATAGGAGACATACGAATGGATGACAATTCCGTTCCCCCAAAGAGGGCTGCACCCTATAAATCAGGCAGAGAGCACAGACTCCTTCTGTGCGCTGAGTGAAATTACTGTGGGTTGGGGGTTGCTCCAGAGCACGTGCCCTCCTGTTCACTTGTCATTGGAGATGTTAACATTTCTGATTAATTCACAGACCTCTCATTTTATTCTTCATTCCTTTATCCTTGCTATCCTGTTCTGCTGCAGCTTAAAGATTCTTACCGACCTGCTACAATAATCACCGCCCGCTTCCCCCCCCAACCTGGTGAAATTGTTTAGTGATGCCAACCGCGCTTTTAATTTGCAAGACATCAGACACAGAGGTAATTTATACCAACATCTGTTCATTTCTGACTTCTGAAACAAACTCGCACATGCTGCTACAAAATCCCATTAGGAGCAGAAGACAGCCTTCTGCTATTCTGTATTCCTCTTCTCACACACTCAGGCTTGCATCAGAGCTTTATTTTTAAAGATATTATGACAAACTGAAAAAAAAGGACCTTCCGTCGTTGTATATGTATGAAAATGGCCAGGAAATAACATCCTTTTAGCACACACACAAAAAAATCACAGCCAAACTAAGGGCAAAACTTGCCCTTAATTTACAACTATTAACAATTTTATTTTCCCTACTTCAGCTGCTTTTCTTATCTGCCCAAGAACCTCAGTTCAATGTATTCCTGGTAACAGGACAAATATATATTGCATGGTACTGAGTTCAAATGCCTCAGCTATTTCTTCCCCTTTGTTCCTCTTTAATCTGCACTGGAGTATGATTTGAGCTTGGGTTTTGAGCAGGAAAGACTGATATTAAACTGACTCCTCTGTTCAGTATTGCTTCTGATAAATGAATTCTTAATAAGGGGAGTATCATTTCCAATGGGGCCTTTCGGAGCTTCCTGGAGTGAGGGAAGAGCTTGCAAATGAAGAAACCATCACCCACATTCTAAATATGATTGCTGTCTAAGAAAGATGGTGAAACCTGCCTTAAGCAACTACCCAAGGGACCAGCAGAAGCCGGCTGCATAGTAGAGAGAGGTGGATTTTTTTAATTAAAAGGTTGGACAAAACTGTAGTGAAAACCTTAGGGATTTTTGCTTTACAATGGTTGCTTAAACCACAGGCTTCAAGTGAAGAGAGAGCTCGAGCGCAGGTTTCATTGTACTAGCAACAGACACTACAGAGGCTGTGCAGCATGAAACAGAAACATGAATCTCCATGTCAAGTCACGATTTACAACCTTGCCTATGCTGCGCATCTACTACAATAGAAAAATCAACAATGCCTACAATTGCAATAGCTTGGATGCAAATTAATCTCACCTACAAGGGAGAAGGAAGAGGATACTGAAGACCACAGAAAAAAAAACCACTTAAAGATGTTATCAGTACTGGTTTCAATAGAAGTTGAGTGCTTGAATAGACTCAGAGAAATGTATTGAAAATGGTATCAGCTAATATAATTAACAGAAAATGCTGTGCTGTGTGAATTAAGTTTGCTGCCTGGCAAGATTTGCCAAGCAGGTCTCAAGAACAGGTATTGGTTAGGAAAGGCTGGGCCTGAACAGAGGAGACATTTCTACTTGATAGGGGAGCAGAATAAGGTTTAATATAATCTCCTCTTTAGAACTTCAATCTCTCAATCCTGCATTTAGCCTTGTTGCCTGAGGCTCCTTTTCTACTAGAATTGTCCCCAAGCTGCCTCTCCGCAGTAAATTTTGCGGTTGCTGGTTGAAAAGATTCAGTAGTACAGATTGATTTCCTACAAGTGAGGAGATGAGGGATTACCAAAAGCAGTCCTGGTTAACAAGATTGGGTGTAGAATCTCCTGCTAGAGCAGCCCACTCTGCCAGTGCTTTGCATCCTTTCACTATGACATATGGGTTTCATTACAGAAAGATTTTCCTGATTTTAACTTGGAGGCGATTACATTGGAAACTCAGAGCTATCTTTACATCTGTAGCAATTTAAAGGTTAAGTAACTTTTAATCAAATGACAAAGACTCATAATGTCTTTTCCTCAACTGAAAATGAAAACTGCTGCTCCGGATATTCCTTCTAGCAACAATTTAATTAGAAAAAAACACTGCACTAGAGATTGGGGTCCAGGCTGATTGCTCCCCATAAAAAGCCTTCTCACACATACGACAGCACAGGACAGACTGCGTCATAAGGTCTGGATAGCCAGGAAATAATGGAAGGATTTACTGCTAGAAAACCAACAAGGAAAAGAGTGATTTACACTCATATAATCAACTTTCATCCAGGAGAATCCCTAAGCAACACACACATGTACACACTTTTTTAACAGAATATACACTTAAATGCAAAAGTGGAACACACTTGGGGATAAAGTCTATGTAAAAGATACATGTAACAAACTGTATTTATCACACATGCATCATGAATATTATACCTTCACCACTTGCTACTTCTGGTCCTATTTAAAAATCTCAAAACAAAGCCTGTGAGCATTTTCAAATCACAGATATTTTAAAAAGAATTCATCCACTAAAGAAGCATTTCTCTGCCTCCCCCCATGATGTACATCTTACAGGACAAATTTGACTGTGCTTCTCTGACCTAAAAATGTAGCCTTGTTGAAATCTCAGAAAGTCTTGCTACTAAAAATCCTAGAAATAAAATTAATGCCATGGGAACAGAACTTGTTTTTACCCTGAAATGTTTTGTAGTATCACACATTGAACGCTACATTCTTGTCTAAACAAAGGTTATTTTAGGCACTTTGTTAGCTTATTAGTTACCCCTCCCATTCACTTGTATTTACAGTAACTAAAGTACTTGTTTCTCAACATGTAAGGATTCCACTCTCAAACTACTGCAGTGTCTCAGAACTACACAGAAAACAAAACCAAATGGGTTTATTTCTGAAGAACTGTAAGTGGAAATTACCAGTTCAGGGCAAAGAACATGAATTACAGAGACAGCAGAACACTCCTCTGGTTTTTAACCCTTCTACCACAACGGTCAGTGCATCAGAAATTATTTCTTTTGTTCTGGGACACAATGCAATAAGATGACACAACCATTCTTTTTCGTAGTTGGTAGGCCATAAGAAAGCCCTACAGGAATCTGCTTGAGTAACTGCAGGAGTCCTGCTTGACTGGACTTGTGATAGCCAATGGCAGAGCCACATCTTTTGGCTGGGCTCAACTAATATTGCATTTGGAAGGGAAATTAAAAACAACCAACCAGTCATGGGGTAGGGGGATTGAAGGCAAAAATGCATTCTAAAATAAGAAAAAATATTTAAGATTGTTATTACTAAATAGCCCTTAAAGAAAAAAGAGGTTTACGTCAGGCAAGACCAAGAGAGTATATTACCCAGCCACCATAATCCGGACTTCTATCAGAAAGAGAGATCTGCATGGACCACATACCATCTTGAGACCAGACCCTCAAAATCCTACCACCAGCTGAATACCTGCTGGCACCAGTTGCTTTTCTTCCTTCATAAAAAAAGCTCCAATTACTCTGCTAACTGCATACTTCCTTTACATACTCCTCAAATGAACTGCTGCTTGACAACTGTCAGCCTTTGACACATACTTATCAGTGAAAGCTACAACAAGCCCAATTTCATAAAGAACTGGAACTGCCATCTCAGGAGAGCAGCAGTTAGCGAAAGCAATGTCAGTTACCCTTACTAAAGGTGGAACTGGCACATGCAGATACTCAAACCCATGCTTCAGGAGCTATTACATTTACAGTGAAGACTGGTATAATCACTCAGTGCTCCCGAAACACATTTTTCAGGTAAGACAGCAGAATCAGCATAAAACTCCAGGTGGAATAAGCTTGCATTACCATGGCATCTTTCAATAATCAATATCAAAGCACTTGCAAAGTTTATCAAGCTTCACTGTATTCTTGAGACATACAGTGATTTAATTCCCATCTTACAGATGGGGTCACAGCCTCAGTAAGGAGTGATGTACAGATGTATGCTAAAGGAGTCAGCAACCATGCTAGAATTCAGGCTCTGAAAGATGAGCTCTGTCAAGTCCTGCTGCAGCATTTTAAAATATTACCACCACCTCTGGTACAAAAAATCACTGTCCTTCCCTTGGTGAAAGAGATGGCAGAATCTGCTCTTTCTTCAGCTGTAGTTCACAGTCTTGCATGACTGGTTTTGAAATGCCAAAGAAGGTGGAGGCTCGCCCAAAGTCAGGCTGTGAATCACAGCAGGTGAGGCACATGGGCCACTCCTCCCAGTGTGCTATGAAAACAATCATCTCTGACAGAGAGTGGTAAATAGATGAGACTGACAAAGTTCTAAACCACGGAAACAGTGGTATAGAACATTCAGTGAACGTTAGCTAGAGCCTTAAGAATTGGAATCAAACACCTAATGCTTTCCTGAATCATGAAATCCACATGACATCTTTACACTTCATTTTTCTCTACCCACAGTAGTGCCATTTTATCGTATTCCTGACAAGAGATCTCAAAGATAATTCAGGATTATCCAGAATGGTGATAACAGATCTGCTGCAGATTAAGATGGCCTCAAAAAATGTTATTGTTGCTACCAATAAATACCAAAATTATATCCTCTCTAAAAGAAACAAAAAAAATTGGATTTCTTCTCTGGAGAATAACTTACCTTGTTCTCCTAATCAGATTTCCCTACCTTGCAAAGCAGTACCATTCTGTTTGCATTCAATTCCAAACAACGATGTTCACAGAGCTTTGAACACAAAAACTACAAACAATATTCATTCACATACAGATGGGCAAAGCTAGTCAATGAAAACACTCAAAGCAAGGGGCGATGACATCCCTGACAATGCCCACGGAGATACTAAACTTCTGTTCTAGGTCATGGATATTAGCATGCACAGATATTTTGTCCTGAGTGACACCCCCCCCAATTAAAGGAAACTCCTACAGTACCTCCCACTTCTAGAAGCTGCCTGAAGCCAACATCCTGCGGGGCCAAAGACCTGATCCCTTTGACCGCCAAAGCAGGGAAAGAGTTACATCTTCTCTCTGGGAAGCCAATAAAAACCTCTCTTGATTATAATTTAGATAAGAGCCACTGGATGGAATAATAATGTCTGAAACTCCCTTGGCTGTTTCACCTTGAGACGTCCATCACTGGGTTAAACATGATGCTAATTGCATTTGGATTGATTAATTTCTCTCACTCCTGTCTATTCGAATAATGCTTAACAAAATAATCACAGCACCCAGAGCCAAATCTTCTCCGTCAGAGGAATGAAGCCATCAGAACCAGCAGAGATGAAAGAAATGAAGATGACCCGTAATTACTGCTACGGTGATATCATTACCATATTACAGAAAATGAGTGTACGTGGGGGGAGCGGGGGCTGCGATTATTATTTATTTTTTAATGGAACCTCACATCCCAGGAATACAGATCTGACACAGTGCAGCATGCAGGAATGCAGAACTAAAACATTATTGTGCATTAAACTGCAACATACAGTGAACACTGGGACTCTGTATACATTGAGTGTCTCATACTGTGAGCTGCCGTTTATGCACTTCACTATTTTTTCATTGCAATAATACTTTGTATATGACTAGTATACAGATTTAAGATGCCTACCTTCCCAAAAAGATCCTCAAGTATCTGCAACAGAACTCACCCATAACCCTGATGCTAAAGCCATTCTCCTCTAATATCATTAAAAGTCATCTTACTTTTAACACTGGCATTCAGATTTTAAAACCACAAGACCTAACTTGATGCTACGCAAGAAAAGCTAGCAGGTGAAAAATTTTTATTCTTATATGCTGATTCCTGCCTGAAGGCAGTTATAAACTGCATCCCCAGCCGCAGTAGATCACTTTCAACTCTTCATTCTGCTGGCTCTCTGAAGGTACCAACTGTATGAAGAAGTCTGGAAAAATTTAAACTAGGATTTGAAAAAAGAAAACAAAACCCCACCAAATAAAACCAACCCAAACCCACAACCCTGACATCTAAATGGAAGGCCTTCTGCTCCCTTTATTCTCTGAAATACACTCCCAAAGCCCCTCTCATTTGAGAAACAAATAGCTTGGCAATTGTGTAAGATCTTTAGACACCTGTGTACTGCAATTCTAATTGTGGTTTATACAGTTCACTTCTCCCAGTGCTGCTTATGTCTGCCCCCTAGTCTCAGACCAAAGAAAAAAAAAAACCCACACACAACTAGCAGCTTAAAATATTTATTCTGGAATAAAGCCAAGGTCAAACACGCAAAAAGATTTCACATGCCAAAAATGTCGAGACCCAAGACCAGGTGCTGACTCACGAAGCTAATTAAACACAGAAAAAGTATGTTCAAGTGTTTTATAAGGCTCAAAGAAAGAATTTCAAGTTATGCTTCCATTTAAAAGCTGTATGAAAGGCAATTTTATATCAGTTTGTGATACTTTCAAGAATACCTGAAACGGATTTTACTAGCCTAAGTTTTCACTGGAACAGCTACAGTCTGGAAGAGCTTTGACCACCAAATCCCACAGATGTTGAAGGCAAATAGTGGGATAGATATGGTGTATGTTTTAGCAAGAAGCACTCGAAAGGGTTTTTTCCTACATGCTTGTACCAAAAGGAAGAATAACCCTTTCCTGGCCTTTCAACTCCTGCGGCAGACCAAGAGTTCTTGATGATTTAGGTTTTCTCACCACAGCATGTTGAAGAGAAATCTTTATCAAGCAACATGGGGAAATGAGATCAAAACTGCTCAAGAACTCTTGAGCATAAAACACATGAAGAAGCTAGGTGGAGAGGTCTGCACTGAATATACGCATGCAACCATGTATGAAAGGTTTCTGGAGGTGAACAGACCCTTCTCAGAAGGCATGCAGGGGAAGGGCTGCCCAAGCTCCAACAAAGCAGTGCACCATGATGTGATGCCCCTGCCTACAGTGGGGAGCAGGTATTTACTGGTTGGGAGCAAAGCAGGTGAACCTTGAAAGTAACAAATTTTTCAAGTCTTATCAGCAGCCAGGGCATGCAGGCCATGGCAAAATCTGAGCCCAGGAGCCAATAGGAACAAAGGGATTAAGAGTTATTAGGAGTAGAGAGAATTACATATTTACAGAGCAGTTACTGGAAAATAATCGTGTAATGATTATGTAAGTCCCTATACTCCTTTCGGCTAATAATGCTGGGATACAAGCTGTATGGTTATGCAAGCCAGGGCACACAAATCCAATCAGAAGACATCAAGGCATGTTTATTGGGAGGCTCGCAGCTCTGCTTCAGGAACGATACAGCTTCCTTAACCTCCAAAAGCCAGAAACATGTCCCTGTCAGTAGGTTAGCTAATAGCTTGATCTGTGAAACACAACTGAATTCTTAAATTTAACTTGTGTCAACAAGCTTGATGGGAAGAACTATCTGGATGAAAGCAGCTCATACTTCTGAACAAACACATCCAGACTGCCATTGCACGTCTTGTCTTTAAATAGTAGACTAAATTTTAAAAATGGTTTCTAATCCCAAGGTTCCTTATTGAAACGTTTTCCCATATAAATGACTGCAGCCCTTGACACGACAATGAATTACCAAGATTGAAGGTCTTTATGAAAAGAAGACTCACACTTTTCATGAAGAAGAGTATTATTTGATTGACACATGAAGTAAACAAAGATTCCATTAGTACAACAATACAACATACTAAATTACATAGAGAACTCCCATAATAAAAAATCCAAGTAAAAAGCCTGTATGACCAAATATATGTGAATGATTGAAGTCTTGGTATTCCAAGGCCAAAGTCTCAACCTTAGTTCAACCAGAACTATGGAAGAGCAGCAAAATGCAGTTTGTGAAGGTTTTCTTCTGCAGCTCTCAACTCCATCATTTTATTCTTTCCTCCATGTGAATCAAAGGCACTTTCTTTAATGACTACCCTTACCCCTATCCTCAACCTTCCCAGTATATCCACTGCATGTTTCAATCCAGCTTTTTCAGTTATACTACTGACTAGTTTCATACGCTCTGCCCGCCACAATCCTCTTGGCAACAATGTCCTGAGCTGAGAGATATTTGTAAGTCCAGAAGAGGGTTCAGGGAATTCAAAACCATCTTTACCAACCCAAAGTTGGTCACAGGACATCTGAGGAGATGCAGTGTCTTAAAAATGTTACAGTCCTTACAGCATCCGTTCTTATGCTACTATAGTCAAGTTCAAATGAATAGAGAAAAAAAGTACATATTTGGAAGAGTTAAAAATCATGGGGAAATTGTTGTTACTCACAGAAACTATAAGTGGTTGTAATATGGCCTACTTGATAACAAAACTGTAATACCACTAAGGCCTCTTTGGAATAGATATTGAATTAGTAACAATGCAGGCTGTGCTACAATTATTACAATTTAGCAGCTGATGAGATCAAAGGCAACCAGGCAAAGTCCAGCTGTAAAAGCAGACGTAAAAGGTGCACCAAAAAATAAGTTCTCCCAGACCCATGAAAAACTGTGAGAACATTTTTCATAAACACCCTCACACTTCTAGTACCCATGAGTTTTCAAGAAAAGCTTACAGACATGATTCAAATACAAGAAATACAGAGGTACTGGAGTCTGCAGATATCTCCTGAGAGCAGTGGCCAGAAGAAACTCCAGTTTCTTGTAACACAGAAATAAAGCACGTTAGTCAACTCTCATTGCTAAAAAAACCCAAGCCAAAACACATAAAACATTATTTTTCATTCCAGAAAGTCTACTAAGAGCAGCCCAGTATGCTCTAGTACTTCCAAAAATCTGTCCATGCTTATTCCCAGTCATGAGGCCATGTCTACCATTACCTTCTTCTCATGAAAGCTTGATAAAGTGACATAGCTATCTTAATAAACACACTAGTGCTCTTCATCCATTACTGGAATTGAAGAACAGAGGCACTGCAGCAAAGCAGATGGCGAACCATCTACAAAGACAGCTCAGAAAATAAAGCAGAAAGTAGTCACAGCCATGAGGAGACACTATAGATATACTGACTGCTGAGATTGCTCTGAAGGTTGAGAGGCATTGAAGAAACTTTGGAAACCCAGAGAACTCAGAAGACTCCATGATCCATTGACAATGGGACAATCAGACACAGTTGAAGATAGAAAGGCAGAGTAGAAGAAGTATAGGTAAAAAGAGGATATAAGGAAAAAGTGATGAGTGAGTAAAATTTAATCTACAAGATCAAATGATAAGCTATACAGTACAGTATAAGTTGAGGAAAATCATACAGAATCAGAAAACCATTCAGGTTTGAAAGGATCATGGCAGGTTCCCAGTCAACCTCTGTTCAGAACAGACAGGCTGCTCAGGGCTTTAGCTTGTCAAGTCTTAAAAACATCCATGGATGGAGACTGCACAACCTCTCTTGGCAATCTTTCCAATACTTGACTGCTCCACACTGAAAAGGTTTTCTCATGAATCCATTCAGAAACCTCTTTGCTTCAGTTTATGACTGCTGTCTCTTGTCCTCCCACCACACAGCATTGCAGAGCCTGACTTCATCTACTCAGTAACCTCCTTGGAGGTATTGGCAGGCAGCTATCAGGTGCCTGTGAAGTCAGGGATCATGAGCCGTGCCAAACAAGCCTCTGTTCACATGGCAAGTGCTCCAGCCCCCAGACATCTTGGGGGCCCTTCACTGAACTCACTCTAGTTTACCAATGCCTTCCCCATGCTTGGGCATGGAGAACATCATTGGAGTGGCACTGCAGATGCAGCAGAGGTGGACACACACCTCCCTTGACCTACTGGCCTTGCTCCTATCAACAGATGTATATGCAATCCTACATTCCTTTTCCAAATACCACTTACTTGCTATATTCCTGTTCAAGATTGCTTCCTCACCTTTAACCCTCCATGTAGCCACCGCTTTGCTTATTGTTCCAGGAAACCTGAGCACTATTGTCAGGGGTCAGTGCATCTCTTGCTGAGATGGGAGGAACTGTTTGCTCCTCCAAGTTTTATATGCATACATTATTAAACAGAAATTGTAAGCAAATTTAAGAATTAGTAGGTTCTCTATATTTCCAAGCAAGCCAGGTACTAGGTGTGAAAATCTTGAGGCAACCCAGAGAACTATCTGTTGAAAATCAAATGACAGCTTTGCCTGCTATCCAGAAACATCCATCATCCAGCCCTTTTCTGTTGGGATTTGTGTTGAATGACGTCTTCTGCTGGTTAACAATGAGTTTTTAGCATAAGAGCCCTGTGTCATCGTCATCATCTCCCTGACAGAAACAGGGTAACTGATTTTTAGATTATATGCTCTGATAAGACACAGGCTCCCGACTCCCCATGTGTTTGTGCCATGCAGGCCACCTGCTCTACGGAGCTGCCACCGGGGACCCCTCAAAAAGGTTTAATAAGTATGTTCTCTCTAGAGATATAACTCAGAGCATGCTTTGAATTTACATTCTATACCAATAACTAAAATCTTGTATAAAAAAAATCCTAGCAATAAATAGGATCTGAGACTAGTCACAAAACAAGAATGTAGAAATGTTATTGCTTATTAAACAAGAATCTGCCAGGTCTGTAGTCATAAAAAATGTAAATGGACACAGGAATTGATAGATCAGGGCATCAGTGATCTGCCCAGCCAGGTATCCTGTCTCACTGCACCTGCTATCAAAAACATCACAGAAAGGAAAAAAAAGCAAGGAACCCCATTACGAAGACATGAAATAATCATCTCTGAACGATTCCTCTTCCTAAATACTTGTTTTATATCCTGAAACTTGTATTTCCTTCTTCATCTTAGATTTTATTCTGCTCCAAGCAGAATTGTTCTCATCATTCATTTAATTGCCTGATTCCTTTTCAGTAGCTGCTAAGTACTTGGTCTAAAAAAAAAAGAAAAATAAAAAAAAAATTAAAAAAATCCCAGTGGGCCAGAAAGTTCCACATCAAATTATTCATTGTCTAAAAAGGATTCCTTTCTGCTACTTTTCATCTGACTGGCTTCCATTAGTTTTTTCCGAATTCCCTCCCTCTTATTCTTTTCAGGGTTGGGAGTCAACAGGAATTTTCAATTTATCTTCTCATTGTAGAGGTGTAAAATAACAACTGTGCTGCCTTTCAAAATCAGAGAGATCCACTTTTTTCACATTCGCATAAAGAAATCTCTTGATTTATAAGCAGCTCTCTGGAACTGAATGGTGCATTTCACACTATCTCAAAATTATTCCTACCAAAAGACTGCCTGAAGTGACAGAAGTATCTGAAGTTACAAAAGTGAGAATCAGACTTACCTCCTTTCTGGGAAAAGATTATAAAACCTTATGCAGAAATATAGGCTGTAAAGCACAAACAATTATTAAAGTCAAGCAGAAGTGGGAAACAGCACAGTAATTTGCCATGTCTTGGAGACTCACTCAAGTCTGAAGACATACAGGGGCAGAGAAATCTGCAATGCTTTAGCATGCTGGGGCCTGTGCTTCTACCTGGCTGTTATGGACCATCCCAGGAGCTCAGGAGGCTTAAGGGCTACATGCAAAACATAGGTAAATACAGACACATTCGCCAACTACACATAACTCCAGTTACTTTGTGTAATTCTCTGGCAAGTTCAAATAGATTTATCATGAAAATTCTGCCAAACAGCAAGTTTTTGTTTCAGAAACACCAAAGTCCTATAGAAACACCCAACATACAGAACATCAGAACAACTTAGCGTAATTATTCTTACCAGCCCAGGTATAAAGAGCTATCAAGTGAAGCTGGCCTAAGTACAGATCTTTGTGTCATCACCTTCTATTCAACTCATCTTATGCCAATTATTTTGAAACCTACTCTTTATAAACCTACCAAGGTGACAACCTTTATTAAGGAAGAAAACTACATCAGTGTAGTTTAACTAAAACTTTGTGATTACAAATGCATACAAAGATCATACTTACTTGGTTAACTGTCTCTAACTTACCTAAGCAGAAGTAACAGCAAATTACAATTACTTTCATTTCTTGAAAGAAATGATTTTGCTACTTACGTACATGACATAAAACAAGTAAAGACATTATGGCCCTTCAAGCAGCCTGCAATTTATACAGAAAGTAAAGGACAAAAGAACAAATTTTACTCCACTCTCTCCCTTCTATTTTATAATAGACAAAAAAGCAAAGCTGTGACTAATTGCTGCCATGTTTGAACTTCAAGTGTATCCTCTTCTGTTTCTGATACTAGCTCTGAACATTATTTTGATGTCAGAAGGCATTTTCTCAAATACAACAAGAGTTGTGTTACTCATAGGTAAAGTTTTCTTTGATAGATACAACTACTGGGCTGGAATGACAGCATGTCCCAGCAGACAGCACTTTAGCATGCAAATGGAAATCCGGTTTCTGCTCCTGACATTTCCCTACACTCTTCAGTATTGTACCAAACCACTTTTCTTCCTCTTCATGGTTGTCTGAGGGACCTGGGGGGTTTAGTCTGGAGAACAGAAGGCTCAGAGAGAACCTTAATGGCTCTCTACAACTGCCTGACAGGAGGATAAAGCAAGGAGGGGGCTGGTCTCTGCTCTCAAGGAATAAGGGACAGGACAAGAGGAAATGGCCTCAAGCTGCACCAGGGGAGGTTTAGATGGAGATTAGGAACTACTTCGTCCTCAAAGAGTGCTCAGACACTGGAACAGGCTGCCCAGAGCAGTGTCGGAGTCACCAAACGGTGCAGACGAGGCCCTCAGTGACACGGGTTAGTGGTGGATTTGGCAGTGCCGGAGTCACCAAACGGTGCAGACGAGGCCCTCAGTGACACGGGTTAGTGGCGGATTTGGCAGTGCCGGAGTCACCAAACGGTGTAGACGAGGCCCTCAGTGTTGGCAGTGCCGGGGGAATGGCTGGACTTGATGATCTTTTCCAACCTGGTTGATTCTATGCTTCTATCTTGGTCACAGTCAAAATAAAGAGCTCATCTTTGTGAGTGTAACAAAATTTATTAAGATTAAAGATTCTGGAAAAGGTACAATATTATAAGAACTTGGGTAACAGCTGTGTGGGTAGATACGAAATGTTTTATTGCATAGGTGCTATATATAAAAATGGAAGAAGATTCATATTATAGCTTGGATGCCTGGACTTACTGGAGAGTCAAGCATTACACTGTCACAAGGTTAAATGACGGACAGAACGGCAGCAGCGTTCACAGTCATCAAGAGAGGAATAACAATTTGTTTGAAATAGGAAGAGAGAGTAAAAGCTCCAGTTTCCACATTTACTCAGGTCCTCAAATATAAAGGAATTTAAGGGGCTGGTAAAAGGTATTTTTAATCACATAGGTTGTAGAAAGGTAGCAATGTCCATTAGCTCCCAGTGTGGTCTAAATACTCAGAAATAGGCATGTTGCTAAATTATAGTCACAATACAGAACAGTATATAAACAACATGAGGCAAACAAAGCTGTGCTATATAGTTCTGACTGGGCAGTCATGCTAGTTCTATGTGATAACTGTGTTTCACGTACATAAATCTTGTAATTTCTTTCAAATTATTTGGCTGCTCAGGAATAATAAAACATAGAATCATAGAATGGTTTGGGTTGGAAGTGACCTTAGAGATCATCCAGTTCCAACCCCCCTGCCATGGGCAAGGACACCTTCCACTAGATCAGGTTGCTCAATGTCCCATCCAGCCTGGTCTTGAACACTGCCAGAGATGGGGCTGCCACAACTTTTCTGGGCAGCCTGTTCCAGTGTCTCACATAACTTGCATGAGTACAGTACTGCTTGTACAGAAATTAAACAGTATATTTACTGACAAGAAAGAATAAAGACAGAATAATACTGAAAAGACTGGAAACAAAGATAAATGTAGTATAAAACTGACATTTTCTTCGTGCATAGCATTGATTTTTCACTTCTGAGCTTTGTTGTCATAGTCCATTGCCATCTGAATCATTACACTACATCTAAATCCCACTATCCCCGTGATTTAACTGGAAGCTAAGTGATACCCACTCTAAATATCATCAGCATCCACAATCTCTCCTCCTCCCAGTGACTCATGTGCAAAGGCCCTACAAACTCCTACTGCCATCAGTCTAAGAAAGGCACTTCACTGGGACAGATGCTGCCACTGGTTTAAAGACCTTGTGTCCCCTCTGGGAATCCAGCAGCAGCAGGTCTGAACCAGTGAGTATCACAGGACTGTTCCAAAGGATGAGTGCTTAACATTGCCTTTGGTGTTGACCTTACTGAAATATCACCAAAACAGATTTTGTTGCAAGGTACAGCACACCAGCCTTAAATTCCTCTCTCATTAATCCACGTATGTGCTGGCTTTTGTTTACCCACTAGGCAGAGGGCACTCAAAATCCTCATTAGAAAGTGACCCACCACTATGCATCAGGGAAAAGGGAAGAGTACAGCCTATAGGATTTCAGATTTTGGCACTGCTTATCAAGAAGAGGGAGCAGGAGACACATTTTCAATGCCATCTGCTGGATAAGATGGACAACTCTAATAAAGGTGAGAAACCACTGTTTTCCATCTATCATCATCAACACACATCAACAGTTCCCTCCTCTTCATACTTTACCTAAACAGAGATCAAAATTCAGGTTGTTTTAATAGGTATGTCTTATTCCCCACACTCTGTCAATGCATCGAAGATAGCAAATAAGCCAATAATGATGAAAATGTTTGGATGAATAAAAATGATTGCACGAAACTCCTGCTGAGAATTCAAAGGGGTCTGACAGTGGAAAATAACATAGATTTTCTGAGAAGAGCTTGATGCCTAGGTTGCAAAACATATTTCTGCACTGGGCCCATCTCATCTCCTATCCTAGAATGGCTAATACTTCTTTCTGAAGGTGGCAATGAAAAAGTCACAAGGCAAGAAGGTTTTTTTCCTCTTGTCTAAAGAGTATTTTTTCCCACTGGGAGGACCAACAACTGGCAGTGTTTGTTCGCTCAGCTAAAGAAGTAGAAACAGACCTGCACGTCAAAATTAAACAGAACAGACCACTACTCTGAAAAGACAGGTAACTTCTATTGCTAAGAAGTCCAATGCAGAAAATACCCTACAATTTGCAGACAAGTATTTATTAACACAGGGTGAATAAAATGTTGGCTTGATCTTGAAATGAGGAACAACTTTCTGACTTTTGTGAATTATAACTTACATACTGGGCATTCAAATTGCAAAGCTTCATTAAATGTCTCAACTGTTTGTAGAAACCACTGACACTACAAATACCTATGATTTCTCATAAAGGACACCTGGAGACATTCCTCTTGTGATAGTGTAATCAAACAACTTCTGGAGACTCTGGTGGAATGACCCTCTTGGTCTATCATGATTGAGACAGACTGTTGGATCATCAGGATTCAGTGAAAAAAGAGAGGGATGGACATGAAATGGTGTCTGGCATGAGGTTGATATGATTTAGTGTAAGAGATGCAGTAACAGATTGAGCTCCCAGGTCCTCAAATACAAAAATCGTACTTGCTGACGTGAAAAAACAACAATTGTTAATAAACAGATATTCTGCTCTTCAACACTCCATATGGCATTCTGATGGATTAAACACCAGCAGAGTGTTGATCACTCTAAAAGCTCATATTGAGATGATCTGGAAAATCTGTCTATCTACAATTTATGAATTCTGGTTAATTTAATTAAAATGCTGCATCACTAAGTGCCTTAATATGTGGAAAGCCATAAGCTTGTGAGGTTCCTGGCACATGCCTGCTCTCAGAGAAGCTACAGAACAAACTAGCAAGAATCTCCTTTTTAATTCAGGATACACAAAGGAAAACTGAGCTAGAAACTCAGTGTTCACATGCAGAAAAAGAGAGCAGAAAAACCTCTAAAACAGGCAGAGGGACAGGTGATACAGTAAGACTAAGGATGCCAGTAGCATGAGAGAAGCAAGGACATAGGTTGTAAAGGTACTGGTGATTTCTTTGAAAGCAGACAACTGAGGTTAAAGGAAACTTAGATGGGTTATAGCTAGCAGATGGAGAAGAGAAAAAAGAGGAATGGGGCTCAGGAGAAGAACTGCTCCCTTGCAAGGGAACAAAGGCCAGCAGTCCCAAGAGAGAAGGAGTACATGATCAACACACTTGGCTAAAGATAAGCCCAATGCTGCAATCTATTTTTACCAAGAAAGACTTGAGATCTGGCTTATTCTTAAATTGAGACAGGCTACAGCACATACACAATCAGTTATTGCAATTTAGCTAAGGGGGTGGTACTTGTTAATTTTCAGTTTGGTGCCAACACCATGAAAGAGCATCCCTGATGCTGAGCCAGCTTAGAACATTTTTTCCCTGCTAGAAGCACAGCTGGATGAAAGAACACAGATATTCCCAACCCCAGAATCCTCAGACAAAAGACAAGTGAGCAAACTGCTGGAATGTGGAAGCACATGATAGTTTGACAAACAGATGGAAAACCTTTTCCTCGTCTGCAGCAGCTCTGAGTTAATGGAAGCCAAAACATTCCTGGTACATTCATTACTGTCTCTGGAATGGACCCATGTATATTAATACTTTTCTTACACTTAATAATATCTACTTTTGATCTTGCTAAACAAAAGACAATGATGCTGGGTTCAGTTCTTAGCAGCTGAAGCAGAGGATGCATTCTCAAACTACCTAGAGTAAGAGAAAATTTTCTAGAAGGAAGGAACTGCAACTTTCCCCAGAAACATGTTAGTTTAAGCTCATTTCTTGTTAAGAAACATTAAACAGAAACAACCTTGCATTTTGTTCTGCTGAATGATCATCTTATTTGGAAAAAAGAGGAGCAGCCTCTCCAGAATGGCAACTGGTCCCCTACTTGCACAGGCAGATGAGGTTCTGCCTGCAAAACACAGGAGGATCTCTTCCTGAAACAGATGATAGGGCACGTGAAGTTGTGAAGGTGACCTGATGTACTCCGTATCTAGCGCAGTATTATAAAGGAACACTATCACCCATTAGAGGCCACTCCAGCTGTTTCCCTACAGTTCATTGCATGCCGAGAAACAACATTACCATTTTACAATGCACACTGCTATACTAATCTTTCCCACGGTGGCAGAACTCAGAAAAATTATCATAAGTAAATAAAGAACAAAGCCAGGTGCTTAGAGAATAAACCCCTTTTTAAAAAAGCATGATCACATTTACATTTCACTTTCCCGTATAATCTCTATGCTTCCTCTAGACTATTTCAAACTACTTTTCAGGACATGTGACTGAGCATGCTGGAGCCAAAGTGAATTACATCCATATTAAAATGCAAGAGTACTGATCTTCTATACTAATACAAACACCAGAGCCAAGAAAAAACGCCTAAGACAGAGAGGAAGGTGAGGGAAAAAAAACCCAACCCAACCTTTCCTCCTGTAAGTCTTCTCTGCTTCAGAGAGACCAAGCAGGCTGGTTTCAAAACAAGAGCAAGTGATATAACCAAACAAAAGCAGATATGAAAGGTAAGCAAACCCCACAAGCCACACAGTCATTATTACTGTGTCGACAGCACACTTGTTAAAAATGTATATTTTAATTTTCTGTATTGCTAAAGGTCCCAATTTGCCAAGGGATCTAGCTAAGCTGCCATTTTCTACCACGACAGTCTAATCTTTATTTAATGGATTTAGCATCTATCTTCACTAGAGTGGTCTCTAAGGGAAAGGGGAGGGGAGTATGAAGGGGCATGAAGAGATGATCAGAGCCCCCCTCTCCTTCATCCATCCGGCGCTCATGTTTGTGTTCAAAATTCAATTACCTCCTTATTGATACTTCACAGAGATATTTAAGCTGCAAACATGAAGCCCTGATTTCCCAGGGGGCCATGCCCCTCTCTATTTCACTGCTCTGCTTCCCACAGGGTGAATTCCTGAGGCGTCCATATTAATAGGTAATCAGTCACAATTCATTTATTAAACAGCTAGCAAGGTTTATCAGCCTGCCCTGATTAGCCGGAAGAAGCCAGTGAATTCCTAATTTATTTATGGAAATGTAAGTGTCTTTTTGAATTCCATTCATGAAAGACAGGGGTGCCGTGGGTCTGGCACATTGAATTCTAACAGGGAAGCAGCAGGCAACCCGGAAACCGGGCAACTTCAGCCCAGGAAATGCACAACAGTGACTCTAGGGTGATCAATAGATTTAGGGCCAGACCCTCATATGAGCATTCACAAGCAGGTATTGCCACCCACCGTAACTTGAGAATTACCATCCTGACGTCTCAGAGTACGGATTAGCTGAAAAAAAAATCCCTAAACAGAACAGGTCATGGGGTGAAACCAGGTCAAAATAATAGGAGCGAAAAAGAAAAAGAAGCATTTTTTAGAGCTCCAATAAAACAGTCAGAATAGTGCTGAAAATAAGTACCAGGTAACACTAACATTTACACACAAAGTTCCGCTTTTTGAAAACTGAAGACTGTTAGACCCTTTACATTATTTTTGCTATAATAATTCCACCTGAACTGGTTTTAAAATGCAACAAACACCGCCACTGTACTTTCAAACTAGACACAGAAGTTCAGTGAGATGCTGGATTACCAGAAAGTAACAATGGCTACCAACAACAACAAAGTTGCACTTCTACTGCGACTTAAATAGAGAAATGCATTTACTCCGCAAAATGCAGACCTTGAAGTGAAAAGATTTACATATGCACTTAATACATCTTAAGGCAATTAGGATACAGTCTCTGATAACATAAAGCTTATACACAGGCCTCTGAAGGTTCAAGGCCATCACAGGTGAAAAACACTAGCAGTTTTATTCCTTTCAGCTGTGTAGTGATCACTGAAACCCATATTCACCTGAATTTTACCCATCATAGTTACTTAACCACAACTAGGACTGGAAAACGATAGAAAATGTTTATACCTTTTTTCTTCTCCATACAAATCTGTGCTAAGTAACTTTCATCATAACCTCCCTCTGCATTTAGTGACTTTTTTGAGCACCTCAACTGGGAAGTAAACATAGGGATTTCATTTTAAGTGTGCTGAACAAGAAGGATGTCCCTCAGGCAAACACAAAAGGGTATTTTATATTATTGTTTCCTGAATTATTTACATCTCAGAACTGGCAGGGTTTAACAAAGTACGGTGTTATATGAAATACAGACAGAAGCATGCTTAAATATATTGAGAGTATTTCTGTAACACTAATTCTGAGACACTTATGAGACATTTTGTTCAGTAACTTAAGTACTCTGATCTGATTATTAACCAACTAGGAAAGTAGTCAAAACTAACAAGTCAAAACATAAATAAAGGAGGATGCAGATGCACAATATTGTATCTCACAAACAGTATTTCAGTTCAATCACAATTACTTGAAAATATATTTCAAATAACAATTCTATGTGGTTTAAAACTGGCTACACCTACGTTTACTCTCTGAATTTACAAGCACAAGCTCAGTAGTTGCATACAAGGTTTTAATTTGCTTAAGATTTCCTTTTCAAAAAATTTCACTAGTGTATTAAAACCAATATAAAATCCCCACTTCAACGAAACTGTTACAATCCATACCCTTAAATAAAAAAAAAAGATATTCTTTCTTCCCAAATTACAGTGGTGAGACATGAGAAAATGCAATACATGCAATAAATACATCCAAAATGCTAGGAATGAGCACTTGAATTCATCTACGTCCAGAACTCATGTGTTGATGTGCTGCACGTGCCTGAAGTGTCGGATGGCATGGGAAAACAATTTCTGGAAGAAGCATCTTTTCAACGCCCCAAAAAGTAATCAATAGCTTAATTGCCATTAATTTGTGTTTTATGCAGACAAGGGTAATTCAGTGTATTTTTCCTCCCATGGAAAGTAGCTCCTACTACTCCTTCCCTAAAAGAAGGGAAAAACCAGAGTTTACAGGAAAGACTTTTTTAATATGTTTCTATCACTGCACATGAAGGATTTCCACACTGTCACAACCAGCAGACATCACAGGATTTTACAACAGGCCCAAATATCTGATTAACATGTGGATCTTAACAGACAGTTTTCTAGCCCTCATTGCCTAAGGAACTGCAGATGCTGCCAACAAAAACAACAATAAACCAACCTGCCCCCTTCCTGAATCTGGCCACACTTCACCTTTTCTCCCTTCAGTAAATTCACAATGGTGATTTGAAGCAAGGGCTTTGCAGAGCACACAGAACTCACCATGGAGCAGGTAAAGCAGGACACTCATGTACGTTCTTACTGGGGAGCTAACTGAGCACCAAACTCAACATTATTTTCACTCCCTCAATGCTCCTTATCATACATTAAACTGCAACACCATCCATAATGGATATCCAACCCATGCTACCCAACCATATTGGAAAATATAAGCTGTAATCACATTGCAGCTATTTCTAGTCTTCACAGATTTTATTTCTAGTCTTCTATTTTTCACAGATGTTATTTCTGATTATTTCTAGTCTTCACAGCTTTCAAAACACAACTGAGTGAAAGCCATACAACAGTGGCTTTCTGAAAATGAAGACAATTGCTCTAGGAGATGCAAATTGTTGTCATTCATGTCAGTATGTTTCTTCCTTGTCTATGTTTGAGACATCAGCATTCACAGCAAAATTATTACATACTGCTGTTTGTGTTAGTACATACACCTAACAAAAGCTTACCTACTCAACTGCCTTGCATTCTTATCCACATGTCAAGCCCCCTAAATATCACCAGCTAGCTTCCCAAGCCATCAGCTTCCCTTATGCAATGCTCTGTCAGTACAAAAAACATGTATACGGAAAAGCAAACCTACAAAACTATTAAGATAACAGAATTTAGTACTACAGCAAAGAACACAGCATTACAGTCTGTAACTGCCTGACTCATTTTCAAACTAACCATTTTAAAGTCCATTTTCATTTAACCAAGACTGATAGAAAACACCCAGTTGAACCCAGCATGATGCTGCATATCCACCAAGGCAGAGCTGGAAGTCATGTCCCTGTGTAACACACAAAGGAATGGTTTGGAAATAAAACTCAACAGTATTACAGAGATATTCCTTCCTTTCTAATATCACTTCATACAACTAGATGACAAATGCCTATTACTCTGCTGAAAATTACTGTTCATACTTTCATCTCACATCATCCAGTCATCCATCTTACACATTTATTTCTAACACTCCTGTAACAATACCCATATACTTCTAAGGTTACTACAATAACGAACCGCATAGTTACACTATAGACTGGGATAATTATTTCCTGGCTTTCTTGCACACATAGTGCTGATAACATTTGACTTACACAAGGAACTCTGCAAACTGCATACACAAAAATTATTTCTTACACTACTTAAATGCTGTAATATAAGTGACAGCCATTTACACACAGAGTGGAACACAGTTAGTTTGGAATAAAAATGAGAATCTCTAATTGACACTGGAAAAAATTAGATTCTAATTGCATATGTTGTATTTTGCTGAGGATGGTGAGGTTAGCATTTGCAAAAATGTTATTAGTTCATTAACGACCAACAGGTTATTAACACCTTTGTCATATAACTCATTGGAAATGTAACATTTCCAACAGCAGAGAGCCCTCTAGAGCTACCACAGGATAACAGTTCCGCAACCCACGGGGAGAAGGACACAAACACTGCCTAATGCAACACCTGGGCTCTTCACAGATTCTCCTTCACAGGATTCTCCTCCAGCTCCAACTACTGACCAAGCCTGACCTTACCTGGTTCAGTAGAACTGATACTAAACCCTAGAGTGAGAAAACAGAAGTCACATTTTAATTTGAAGAAAATGGGAGCTAATATTTTTCAAATTGCCACTGAACCTAGAAAGCTTTAAGATGTAATAGGTTTCAGAGACAATGTGCAAGGACTTAAGAAGAGACTTATATTATTTGTGATACAGATGTCTGTAAAACTTCACCAAATACCCACGAAGCCAGATCCAGATTTTACACAACAGTGTGTACAGACACCAAAATAATTGGCACTTTGTGCAGCTTAACTAACGTGGATATATGCCTCAGAGCACAGAAATCTCTCCATATGGAAATGCCCTATCAATGTAAAACAATTTCTACACAGAAAATATAGTGCTGAACTTTAATCAGCTTCACTGGCTTTCACTAAAACAGTGCTCATAACACACAAGTGAAATCTGCTTAATCACATATTAGATGCCTTTCAATTACCTCCCCTCTTGTGTTTGTGCTGTAGCAACCATCAGTGAAAATATCTCCTCAAAATTAAATTACAAACTGAAAATCTCTGCTTACGCAGCATGGAGTTTCCTATTCCCATGTCCCCACTTACAGTAAAAAACTGTAAGATAAATGACAGGAAAATAACCGAATTATATCCTTTAGCTTTACTGTCAAGACTTACAACTGTGAAGAGCAGTAAACACAACTTTATTCTCTCCTCATTGTGACCCAAAATTTCTGAAAGAATAAACCCATGCATTTTCCCAGAAACAAATCCCATCAATACTTAACACTGTGGGACTGACAATTGAATTACAGCACACCAACCACAGGTTTACTTCCACATTTTAAGAACCCAAGTTAACCACTGTTAGTTATGAGCTTCACTTCCTGTGCGTTAATTCATCAGGCTTAATTATGATATGAGTTTGCAGTGTGCTCAGGGAACAACAATCTCTTGGACACCTTAAAGAATCCACAAACAGCCTTCAAACATGCTTTCATGGGCAAGTATAAAGCAATGTTTTATTACCAAAATAAATTTCTAAGAGCCAGCACTTCACTGGAAGGGGGAGGTGAAGAACAAACTTGCAATGAATATGCTGAGAAGAGGTAGTACGTTTACTCTGCTGGCAGTGGCATTAAGCACCCTTTTTTTTTTTGATCTCAAAAAGCTACAGCAAAACCCTCCTGTACAGACAGAGACAATCAGAAACTCACATTATGATCAAGAGTTGGGTATTTAATAGCCAAGTAAGCAATAGGTGTGTAGCAAATGTGGTAAATTCTCCATCACTATTGATTTGGTTTAGTGAGACGGGATTTTTTTAAAGACAGATTCTTAAACAAGGGATTTCAGGCAAGAAATTAATTCAAAGAAGCCTGCTAGCCACATGATCAAACTTTCTCTTGTGACCTTCTGTACTGTACCGCTTTCCCACAGCTCAGGCTGGGTCTCATTTACAGGCTCCATTTCCTACAGTGGCCTTTTAGGATGCTCTGGAAGACTTGAAGAGAAGCACTTGCCTTAAATTCTAGTAATCTCAAAAGATTTCCCCCTAGGCCTAAAACCAGATAGACTATACTTAGAGAGTAACATACAAGTAAGAGCAATGAAACACTGTTTTCAACATTTAAATCCATAAAGTGGCTGGCACAAATTAGTATGATCTATTTTAACTTGTCCTGAATTTACTAAGATATTTTGACTTCAGATTGGGATGAACAGGGTCATCTAAAAACAGAAATTAAACAAAAATGAGACTTAGTACCAAAAAAATTAGGCTCATTTCCTTCCCCTCCCTACACACTTCTGTCCTACTCTCTGACCTTGTACACGTTCCATAGTCTTGTGATCGATCTAGTATTAAACCCCCCACCCTCAGGCAGCCTATACTTTTATCTCTCAGTATTATGCAATTGCTAGGTTATCTGGTGAATATATACTTCCAAGCACCCTCAACTAGGTCGAAGAAAATGTTTCCCAAGGTCTCCCCTTTCCTATCTCTTTTTGAAACTTGCCCTGTAGGTCACTCAGCTTCGTGAATAAATCCATTCTCTCCTCACAGCTTCCTCAAGTAGTAGCAACATGAATTTCATTTTTCCTCTGTCCAAGCCAGCACGGAGACAGAAGAGACCCGTTATTTTCACTCTATAGACTCAAAGACCAGTGTTACAAGTAGCAAAGTAAGCCACATGAGCTCTGAGTCCAGTACAAGATCACGCCACATCCAATTAATTCATACACGAGAAGCCCTTTTATAGCTATTAAAGTTAGATTTATTTAATGAAAACAAACTGTATTGAAATGAATTAAAAAAACCCAGAGGAACAATAATGAAATCAGTCTAAAGAAATCTGTAAGAAATAAAGGCAAAACAAAATTTTCAAAGAGATAAAAGTCTTACATTACTAGTCTAATGGATATAGCTGGGGGGAAATGTAAGCTTTCATGCACTCAAGTTATTAGCTCTTTAATTAAAACTCTTATGACATTCCATTGTTAAATTTAACAAGATCTTGAAGAAATATTACATAAAAATGTAGAAATAGGTATACTTTCAATAGATAAAGCTATAGAAGCTTCATGTTTCAGGGAGTACACTTAAGTGCTGCTGGAGAGGCTTGGCAAAAACCCTCCCTTAAATGCTCCTCTGCAATTGTGCAGAACAGTGAGTAACTCTTCACACAAAGTCTACCGTCAGGGGCAAGATACTACAAGAGTATTGGTCTGACTATGGCAATTCTCATGGTCCTGTGTTAAAAGTTGTTTCTTGAATTGATAATAATGTTGTGATCTATGCCATTACTGGCAGAAAACATTAATTTAACCCAATAAGTTTCATCTGCTAATTCCAACAGAGCACTTAAACAAACAAACAAACCTAACAGAACACAAAAAAACCCCTCAATACCAACCACGCAAAAAAAACCCCAAACCACGCCCCCCACATCAAAAGGCTATCCTGGAAGGCAGGAGTACAGTTCCCCATTCCAGCTACTTTTATCTCAAGCCAACTGCTGTATTTTTATATATATACTGCATATGTATATACACATATATATGTATATACATACACACATTTCTAAAGGAGAAAATGTTCAGTGGAAAGCAAAATGTAATAAATCATCACTCTTTTTTTATACAGCTTGGTCTCTTCTCTGTCCTAAACGCCCAAAAGTTCATGGCCATAAATTCCTGTCCTGTTGGGACACACAGTCCTGTGCAATGACACAGAGGAAATCCACACCAAGACCAGAGAGGAAAAAGAACACACAGCCATACTCATTAGAAACACATCAAGGCAGTAAACTACATGACTAAACCGAGGGTCATAGCAGAGTCCTCAGCTTCTTTTCCCTCCCCCCATAAAATGTATATTTCTGCAGGAGATATATGGGAACTAGTTATGAAAGTCAAGCAATTAAAAAGCATTTCTGAGGTATTCATGGGACTGTACCAGCCACAAGTGCCTGACAGCTCTACTCATGTGCAAGTCCCTGGAGAGCCATCACGCTTCAATTACTATCACTAACATTAGTCATTATCAGCCTGGCTTCATTCCCTGGGGGAGGCAGCTTGTGATGACAATATCCAGCCTCTGCTTGTAAAACAATTCATTAGGCAAAGTGGAACAGCTGGGGCAGCCACATGGAGGTCTGCAGAGTGGCCACCCCACTAGGACCTCCAGCCCCCCCTTTTCCTTTCGGAGAGGGGCAGCCACGGCCCCCATGACAGCTGTAAAAGCCTCTGGGGACACTTCAGGTTTAATCAGCGATCCTTATTCTCAGGGGAAGCATTTGATTGCAAACTTAAACTAATGGCACTCAGAAGGTTACAACAATCATCAGATAAGAGGCTTTAGGGCATTTTTATCTTGTTCTAATGCTCACAAGTTAATGAGGCAATAAGATGCTATCAGACTTAGTAGAGCAACACTATATAGAGGGGATGTTCGGAGCTGCATTTACTGGAGATGCAAAAGGTAAGGTGGTAAGCTCATTATGGATCTTACAGGAGATTTAGACTTCATGCTCAGAACAACCGAAACCACTCAATAAAGTGACAAAATGCTAGATTTTTCACATAGCATTGTATCACCTGATCCAAAATAAGGAAAATTGTAATGGAATATAGCAATATTGCACCAACATGTGTTTAGTCTACTTGACAAATACACTCAATTTCCCTTCTCAAAGTGCAAATACAAAACAGAGACTGATCCTTCTGTAATGAGTAACTCCACTGCCTCTGAGCTAGCAGGGCAAATGTGCCACCAAAGAGGTAAATAATCCCTGGTTATCAGTATGGATACATGCAAATAGTTTTTAACCTTTATGCCACTTGGAAATAGAAATATTTTTACATTTAATGTCTGTAAATGACTGAAAATCGCCTTGCTTTTCTTAGTTACTTAGCTTGAGTCCCAGGCTGAAGAGCACTTGATATTAGGATCTGTTTCATCACCACATTCTCATTTTACTTCTACTGATGACATACACAGTATTCAAAAGATGCCTTCCTGTGGCATATATACCAGCAAGCAGGGGACAACAACAAACAGTACACAGGATAGAAGACTTAACGATACAGGATTTACATGCCATTTTTTTAAATCTGTGATTTTTCCAATGTCTTGCAAAAGAAAGTTAACATGAACTCTACCTTACAGCTGGGAAAATAGGGAGAGACATGTGAAAAGGCAAATAAACTGACAGAGCAGAACAGCGGTAGTGCCAGAAACTGAACCAAGGTCCCCAAAGTCACACACTAGTGTGATTTTCACCAGGATCAGCTGCTGCTCTGCAAATAGGTCCAGCTACCCATGCTGTGGAAGAAAATTTTCTTTACCCCTGCCAGAAGCGAAAATTTACATGAACAGATTTCAGACAGAGGTGATACAGGAACAATCTTTCTGGTATTTGCAAATACAAAGAAAATATTCTATTATCAGAGAAGAAGTAGAAAAGTTTTAACTATATAAAGATATAGATGGTAAAAGAATTTTAAATACTAAACACAGACCAGTTGCAAAGGTTTGAGAGTCCCTGCCAGAGTCTCCTGAGATTTGTTTGGCACTTTTGTGTTTTTAAATCATAATGGAAAAATGCACATAACCTTATGCTTAATCAAACTTTTCCCCATCCTCAATTCCTCCACTGACAGTACTCTACAAGTTATCCTGTCAGAATGAGAGGAGCAAAAAATAGGCTTCTGACAGTATAATGTAAGAACGTTTTGTTTGTAGTCATGTTTCTTTCTGTGCCAAGCATGCGGCAGGTAGAAATGCTTTAATGTGACAGCCCATTCCTTTACTTTGGTGGCTAAAAGCTCTTCAGCCAAGCCCCACTGAACCCCTGCTTGTCTAGACAGATGATGGTGTTTCCACTGTTCATTTCAGCTGAGACACAAGAACCTCTGTGCATGCTTAGGACCATTCTCTTCCTCTGCTTAAAGAATGGCACTGAATGGACTGTACCTCCCTACACAGAAAACCAGGCTCCCCATCCCAAGCTGCATAGCATCATAATCAGCTCTCTCAATGGAATTACTTGGAAGTCCACTCCTCATCCCCAGAAAGAATGAAAGCAACCACTGTGACACTAGAATCCTTAGGTTTCTTGTTCCTAATCAGGCTGCTCACATGGAGGTAGACCATGGAGTTGCACTTGAGATCTGCTTACAGCTCACAAGCTGAACCAACTGTTCGGTGCTGTGTTCAGCTGAGATAGCAGAATGCAGGCTTTGCATGAACTTACTTCTGGAAAGGATCTTAGATCGCAGAATCATCCAATCCCTGGATGCTCTGGTTACAAGGGCTCAGGAGGTCTCCTACGCAAAGCAGGGTCAATTATGGGGTCAGATCATGTCACTGAAGGCTTTATTCAGTTATATCTGGAAAACCTCCAAGAACAGAGACTGCACCCTGGTGACTGCACATGTTCCACTACTTGACTAACCAATGCTAATACTCCACATGTTCTCACAAAGCACAAATTGTTGCTTTGAGTAGCACACCAAAGATCCTGCAAAAACCAATGGTGCTGAATCAGATGAATGATTTCAGAATCTTCAAAGCAGTTTGGTCAGTCTTCAGATTAATCAGATATCTTCTTCCCCACTAACACTGAAAAGGCTCTTGACCACAGGAAGTACCTAGATCACCTTTCACTCTATCAACACAAACTCAACAGCTCTGTCCAGAAAGGATCAAACTATTGCAGCATTTCTTCCTAAAATTGAACAAACTCTAGGAGCCAAAGGGGACTTCAGGAAGAGACATTTTTAGAAGGAAATACCAGGGTATAACACAAATGTTTTGTGGGGGTTTTTTTGTTTGTTTGAGTTTGGTTTTGTTTAATAAAGCAGGTGATATGTCCTGGCTGAAGTACTTTTCAGAGGTGACCTTTGTTTTAACAAAATCAGATCCACGAACTAGGTATGGAGATGTAGATAAGGAGAGGAGGAAGATGAGAGAAAAGGAAAAAAGATGGGTATTTCAATAAAGATCAAATAAAAGCATCTTTCAGTAACTCAGCTTTTATTTAGGATATTGCTGTTGCATTGAGCATTACTCATTAAGATCAACAGCAGTTTTAAGAGCACAGTTATCTGCCAGCTATTGGGCCACTTAGCACATGGTCCTTATACGTAACTTTAGAAACTCAGCTACCAGAGCTACATGGGACACTAACACTTGAAAAGCTCCCCTCTGTATTTCCAACATCAGGCTTCAGAACCAATAACCAATGCAACGGCAGGTGCCATCTTAGCATTCCCAGCACTCCTACATCTATGTACATTTAAAAGCTATCACGCAGTCACAGAGTTTACATTGTTTATGATGATCTCCCATCTGTAAAGGGTGTCCAGCTGAATATGGAAGTCTCAATGGATACCTGACATAATGGAAAATTGGGGTTTTACAATTAACTTTGAATATTTTAAAATGATTCTGTGAGAAAATAATTGCATTCTTACTGTCACCAAAAAAAAAAAATCAGTAAGTCACAGACAAAAAATAACCTGACCCAAACTATATAAACTAACAAAAGGAGATTCCATATACACAGGTATCATTGACAAGCACCAAACAGAAAATAAAAGCAAAGACAAATTGTAGACCGTTGAACTTTTGACACATTTAGGAGAGCTTTAGGGATTTTTTTTTCTCTTTTCTCAAACTCCACCAGTATACACTACCTTCTGCGGCAAGCACAGTCATCAATGCCTGGAGATTAAGACGCTGTATTAGTACTTGCCATCAAAATCCACAACTGCGCTTTCCCCTTGGAGTAGGGGAGGAGGAAAAAGGCAAAGATGCAGAAATTTCTTGAAGCTTAGAGAAATATTTATTCTACTTCACCAGCAGCCAGAGAACACCCCAAAGATCCATGCAGTATTTTTTCCCGTATCTGACATTTACTTAGATACAATGTTTGTTTTATGGTAAGAATGCACAATTTATGCATATGGGTAGCATCACATTTGATACCACCAGTAGACTGTATCTCCCAGATTTTCTATGTAAGAAAAGTCTGCACCTGCTTTCATTTTTTTTTCCCCTGCACATAGAGGGCAACTCAACCACATACCCACTTATTTCAGAAAAACAATAGCAGTCAACGTCCAGACTCAATTTCCACCCTCACCATCACAACCTAATCTACTGGCAAGTTAATGCAAATCAAAGCGAACACTCGGCTGACACTGGTAGCAAAACGTGTTCCTCTCCCAAGAGAGACCTGTAAAACAGGACAGTCACTGACAGCAGTACAATTACTGACACAGATATAGACTTTATGGACATGTTTATCTCTCCTGTAAATCCACACTCTCTCTCCACTCCGATTCATGAGTCATAAAGAAATTGCAGATAATGAAAAAGTTGGAGAAATTTACAGCGTGTCGGAAACCTCAGACAGCCAGAAGAAATTAAAGAGCTGACTGAGGATAAATCACACAGGTACAATTAAAACTTCCTATACCTTCTTTACTTCCAAACTGGGGCACAGCCAATGGAGATGATGAAAAGTTGAGGTCATGACTCCTCTGACTGTAATAATTTCTTAGCTACCTACATGTCAAAATTAGCCAATTCACAGATCACACACGAATGGCAATTTCAAGTTGGCATTCTGATGTCTCGCTCTTCAACATGAGCTGACCTGGAAGAATCTTGCCTGTAAATAAGGCACCCAGTAAGCAGTATAAGGAAAGGCGACTTCCTTGTCCCTCTGCAGATGCAGAGTATCTCTTATCATAGCACTGTGCATTAAAATGAAGAAGCAGAGCTACAGAGTGGGAGGGGGGTATAAAGAGAATCAGGAAAAAGGCCAAGGTTTCACATGGAAATCATAGCAGCTCTAACATCATGGTGACAGGGCCATATAAACACTTTAATGGACAATGTAAGCGTTCTTTTCACCTTTCTGAAGCAATCAAATAAGGTTCAAGAATTACTATGAATATAAAATGAAAACAGCCTCCATATTTTTTCCCTTCTAAGGGAAACAAAACCCAACATTTCAACTCATTGTGTAGTTCTCAAAAAACTCTGTGATCATCTCCTAACCCACAAATGAGCCATACAAAATGTGAAACATTTTCTGGGAGAAGTCTATTAACTCTGCAAAGTAACTCCTTAGGCTGTGTGTTACAGAAATCCAGTGTCTAAAGAGCATAATTTTGTTGTCCAGCTATAAAACTCTGCCTTCAAGCTTTGAAGCACATGAAGTATATTATTTCCCATAAAGTCCTTGCCAAACATGGTACTAAATAACAAAATAAGGGAGAAATATGCTTTCAGGCAAAACTGAAACATGAAGATTCATTCAGCAAGACAGGGAATGTAGAAAACAAACAAGAATAAAACAGTTGCTACAATGAAAATTCTAAGCAGAGTAGAAATCACTGAAGTACATGTACCTCAACTGCTTCCTCCTATGCAGGACAGCTTATCTTGCAAGAGTAAACACACTGTGTACTTGAAGTTTAGGGATATAATGGCACACAATGTGCTCTTCAGTCCAACATATTTAAAACAATGTAGGCAATTCTGACATGTATTTTCTTTCTTCTTGTTTCACATTTATATAGACACACTAGTACTAGAAGCACTATACCTCTGGAGGTGCCAGCTTTTAACAAGTGAGCATCCTCCTTACTCTTTTGTCAGCTGTCAACATGTTAAGCACACTGGCACTGAGGCTCCTGCTGTGGGATCTAGATTTGGATCCGCACCAGGCGATCCTCTTTCACTTTATTTCCTTCTTCTTTCTCCAAAAGTCTGCTCTTTTCTCCAGCTCCACCACAACACTCTAGGGAAACTATTTCTCCAAGGAAGTAAGGAAAGAGTTCATGTTCAGGAGTCTGTTCTTCTACACAGAGATTCCAAAATCTCATTTAGGCTAACAGGAAACCATGAGAATCCAGCTCATTTTTTCATGCAATTTCCCAGACTGCAGAGAGTTCAACATGCAGCTTTTACTAAAACGGACCCACAAGAGATTTCAGAAGATACCATGAGACAGACACCCCAGTGATATACTCAATATTAAAACACTCTTTACTTACACATACCTGTTGATATGTTCACTTCCTACAATGCAAGAATCTGAAACATTTTCTTACAAACAAGTATACATACAGACCGGAATAGGCACTAGGCAACTCTGCTGCAGAAACTTGGGGTATGTTCACAAGTGCTGCTGAGCTTAAAAAGCCTCTGTGTCAATTGACTCAGGACTAAAGAAGTGGTTATGCTCAGGAAATATTTTTTCTGATCAATTACATCACTGATGTCAGCCTGTTTGGGTACGAAGACCGGGTGTTTTGCATGGAGCCTCAAGGCTGCATGTTGGTACTACGTGTAGACACTCTTGGAAAAGATAATCTATACAGAAAAGGAAAAAGATGTTTCAGAAAGAGAATACATTATCTTCCCTCCTTTCCTTACTTTGATTCTAATTCAATAACTTACACAACGTTCAAGTTTTAGAACTAAATGTCATGTCCTTCTTTTATTTTTTAGTTTAATAGATAATACAAGTTCAGTTTACCAAAGATGGAGTGTTTGATTTAAACATATCCTACCTATCATCACCATCAGCAAAAAAGGAAAAAGAAAAGCAAAACAAAAAAAAACCTCCACTCAATAAATGAATTCACATTCAACCATGTGAGAAAGAGCTACGCCAGCTTTGAAATTATCCATGTCAAGAGTAGCCTGAAAGGATCACAGGCAGAACTAAGCACACGTTTTAAAATATGCTACAGTTACATCCTGATGAAAGAAAAAGATGGAACTGCTCTACCCATCCAAACCTGCAAAAAAGCTGAACTTGTAAGCAGGAGATCACGATAGACAGCATTTATCTGACAGAAATGAAAAACTGAAGACTACCAATCTAATAAAGAGTGGCAATCTGTAAATAGCTTGGAGTTCAGAAGGACTCCTTTATGATTTTCCAGAAATTTCAGAGGCTGTAGAGGACTACAATTCACAACCAAGGACAGCTTAACTTGGGAGCAAGGCAGCTGTTCCTCATCCATGTGCCCATCCGTCTCTTGCTGTCTCTGGAAGGGTCTCTTCATTCCAGGGACACCTCAGTGATTTCTGGTAGCAGTCGCTTAATTACCATGCAGTCTATCCTACTACTAAAACAAACAAATAGACAAAACAACCCCACTGTCACACTAAAGGTCCTTCCAACCAACTACCATGGCATGCTGATGGCAAATGCCTACAGTAGAGTATAAGAGCAGGGAAGCACGCAGCCGTACCTGCCTAGAAATCTCTTCCAGCTTTCCGCATCTGCAAGATTTCCAAGCCACTGGTGACTTCTCTGTGGTCAGACACCCTTGATAGATTTATCCTCCAATCATTTGTCTCATTTATTGAGTGAGATAAACTCCGTGCCCACAACCTCCAGTGGCAATGAGTTCTGACTTTAATGCACAGCCCAAGTATCTCCTCATGTCTGTCCTGACACACTATTTTATTCTCTCTGGCTCTCATACTATGAGAAGCAGTGAAGAGTCATCATCTCCTATTCACACATTCTCTGCATTAATCAGTTTTACAGATCTTTTTCACAAACTGCACTATTTGTCTCTTTCCAGGCTAAAAACTCCTAGTCACCTACTCATTCTTCATATTAAGAAAAACTATCACTGACTGACTAAACCCTGGCTGACTTTTCCTTTATCAGTCTGCGATGCTACAAGAAGGCCAACTTTTTGCTGTTCACCTGACATCTCCCAGGTCATCCAGGTCTAATTCTTGGGCCCTTGATGGATAGCATCAAATAACTCTTCCACTGTATCCTCGGTATTTAATTTGCTTGAACATATATGGAAAATAAATCAGTGTTACACAGAAAATAGGAGCAAAGTTGCTAGAGTACAGCAAAAGCCAGGGCACACGAAACCACAGGGGACTATAAACAGGGAGATCTGGTTGAGCATGTTCAGTAACCATCTCATTGCACCTGAAAGAGAGTGAGGATTTGACACTGGATAGTCATTTTTAAATTCCTAATTTAGAGGAAGAAAACTGCAAAACAGACTAACCTCAAATAAAAAAGCAATCTAACATACGCGAGCAGACTAGCAAAAATGACTGTCATGGAAATTATAAATGGTACTCACACCTGTGGGGTCAGTTATCCCTTTCTAATATTTAAGGCAGATACAGCACAAAGGCACCATTACCTCCACAAATATATTAGGCCTTAAAAAGCCATACCTTTTCAGGAATCCTTGCACCAGCAACATCACTGAAGCTATACTGTAATAGCATAGCAACCAGATAATCTCTCTGGCATCAGTGACATTTTATAAACATGGCTGTGATACCACACACACTCTTTAGGACTTCTGAACCAGCATAGCGGGTGTTACCTGAAAGATACCAGCGATTCACAGAGAAGCATTATCAAGGCTTTCAGAAAGTCCCTGGATAACCACGTTCCTTCGGTAACATGGTGCTTTTCCTGTTTCTCCATCCTGCCCATTTACTTTTACACATATCATTATTCCAAAGTTTGGGAAAAACACATTTTAAAATTTTATTTTATTAAGAAAAATGTGTACTTTCCTTTGTGCATGCTCAGATACACCTCTCTATACATCTACTCAAAAGGATGACAGGGCAGACCTGTAAAAATAACTGCAATCAATGATGATAAAAATCTCTTTAGCACCTAGTTAAGTTTGCTTAAAAACAATGTATGCACTTCCAGAGCTGCTAGCTCATGAAACCAAGACTGAAAATCTTCTAAAGTCAGCTTTGACTCAGTTGTCCTGAAAGCTGTAATGGGTGATTACAGTGGAAAAACAGAGCTAAGTTGTAGTTACTTACACAAACCAAATGATACTAGATGCTTTATGGTCTACAAACACTGAGTCAGGATCTGTGACTGGGGTCCAAGGTAAGAACTACCTCCCTCTTGCTTGCCACATCAGCTGGGGTTTCCTCATTCTACAGTGCTTATTACCCCACTCCAAGCAAAGCTGGAGGGACAGAGAGGAGAACAAAAGCCCATAAAGATGCAGTGTGCCTACAGCCTTCCCTCTGCTCCCCCCCCCACCCCAATTTCTGCCAAAAGCAGAGATAAGACCCACTAACCGGCTGCAGCTCACATGCAGCAGTAATACTACGCCTCCCAAAGTCACCCTTACTACATGAACAATTAAAAGTAAGTGTTTGTTCAGCCCTGTTTCTCCTCCCACCCTTACAATAACCACATTAACAGGCACAGCAAAATCCACACAAAGCAGGATTTGTAATACCAAAAATGGTTTTGATGTATTCTAACCAATAAAATAACTTTTTAACTGAAGGCAAATAGAAGCTGTAATGAGAGAAGAGATGTAAAAAGAAAAAAGCAGTAACAAGCTTTACATAGCTTAAAAAAAGAGGCAAGGAAACACAAGCTGAGACCTCAGGAGAGGTATTAAGGTTTTTTGGGTTTTGTTTTGGGGTTTTTTTAAGATTTTATTATTATTGATACCAAGTCCTGAGTCTGGAAGCTGGAGAATTCCAGAACCACCTTGTAGCAAAGAATAAATACACAAACCAGAGACCTAAGGATAGCCTACCCTTCAAGAGGAGAGTAAAGGAATTTAAATCATTGGTTCACACTACAAAAAGCCTTGCTTCATTCAAGGAAGGCTGACCTTCAGATGAGTTCTGCTATGGAAGGGAAGAATATTCTGCCAGGATCAGATAGGGGTGAGCAAAATCCACCTAGCAGCATGCTAGGAGGAGAGTTGAAGAAGAGATTCCCCATGATCACCCTGGAGATCCTTTCTAATCCACAAGGAAGATACTCAATTTAAGTAATCAGCAAATTAATGGTGCAAAGCCTGCATCGTAGTAAAAGGCAGATGAAATTACAGCTCATGACAGGTAAAACATCAAAAATAAGCAACTAATGTTGCCCGCATTGGAACTAAATGTATTAAGTACTACTGAAGCTAGAAGACAGCAGGACTGATCAACAGTTATCTTATTCAGAAAGTAACTGAACCCCCTAACAAGGGAGAAACAGCATTATCAAAAACAGCATTAACCATTTCAATTGTCAAAGGGCTCCTTTGACATTATCACCTCACACACTCAGAGACTTTTGTATTATCCAATAAGGCTACTGCAGTCTAAACAGATAACCTGCTATATCAAATAGGAATCATAGCAGAGGGTAAGAAGCCCAGCTCCTCAGATGCCCATATAAAATACCAGAGGAAGGTCTGCTGGAATTATTCCAGCTGAATGACATGCACCGGATCTCAGATCTCTAACAGTAAAAGTCACCTCTGACATTTCTAGTCATCTGTTTCTTGAACTTACTGTTACAAGCCAAGCAGAGGGCAAGGGTATTTAGTTTCATCTGATAAAGAAGAACTTTCACAGAACTCAGCACTAATTAAGATATAACCATTTAAGTCACATGAGAATATGCAGCTTAAAATGCAGACCAGTGAAACAGCAGTGACTGTAAAACTGGCTACTTCTAAAACAGTGGAGGACATCTGTAAATCAAACCAGGCATCAAACAAGCAGGAAAAACACATAAGTTATGTGTAAACAATTTAATTTGACTAACAGAAGTCATGGGGCATTCAAAATAGGAAAGCCAGGGTTACGGAAGTAAAGGTAACCCTACAGGAAAAAGAGGAAAGAAAGTTAGCTGCAAAGAACAGAGATGTATGACAAGCAAGAAACCAAAAAAAAAAAAATGCATATCCATGGCCAAAAAGTCTGGGACAGCAGGAAATATATATAAGAATGTGGAATCCAGATAATAGTACTCAACCATTCATAGACAAAAGCAGTGAAGATGGATAAAGCATTCAATACATTTGTTCTAAATTTGTCAAGAATATTTATATAGACATTTATATAGGCAAAATAAGACCGTTCAAAAGAATTTAAGAAACAAGGCATTTAATTTAAGAAATTATTTATTTATCAAACTACACCATGGTAAATCAATTGCTCAGATTTCAGTTTTATCATTGCAGTAGTACCTTGATGAATAAACTTTTCAAAAGGTACCCAGACCCATCTGCCACTTTGCCTGATGAATTCTAATAAAAAATTAACACAAAGTGTGCTGTAAACTGGTTCAATAACAGACCTCACAGCATAATTACAAAGTCACTCAATAGCTATATTTGTCATGGAGTGCTGCAGGAATCACACTGGTCCTGTACAGCATTTTACCAATAACTTGGATAAAAATAGAAGCCTTTGAAATATAAAGTATTTGAGATGCGATGTGGAAGAGGACAGTTGGAAGGAAAAGTAAGTTTCTAACACAGTGAAGCAGAACTGTTTCTCTCACTCAATACAGGTAAAAAGTTTAAAGATACTGTAAAAAAATAAACAAAAAAAACAACCAACCAACCAAACAAAAAAGACAGTGCACATTGAGAACAGGAATCATCACAAAAATAATCGTGATAAGAAGAACTTCAAATCATGACTGAAACAACAGCTTTCTTAAAAAAAATAAAAGTAGTGAGACTTCTACCAGAAGCCTCATCCTGCCATCTAGAGGAGACTGGTCAGCAGTGGGTTTAATCCTGGTTTTGATAGCCACGACTTTCAATTAACAGTCAAGTTCAATTTCTGCTATTAAATTTCAATACACAAAGATATAATCAAATCCAACACCTCTGGACCGAAACCACAAGTCCCTTAACTTTTAAAAGATATTTTGGATTTTATTTCTTGTTTTCTCACTTACCTAAGTCTGTAAGAGAAAAGAACTTAAAGACAGTACTAAGAAAAATAAGTCCTGAGAAGCGATGTTCAAACTTTGCATCTAATTTTCCATTAAATTTTTAAGATAAATATATGACACACAAAGCATCCAATGTATTATAACCTAAAGGAAAATAGACTTCAGTAACAAGAAGTTACAAACATGGAGAGGTTTCACAAAGCTTGAAAATCCGAGATTTCAGTTACTACAGACTAGCGGTTATAACTGCCGGACCTCAAGATATTTCACTGTTCACTCACTTTGTCTTCTTTCTGTATTTATTTGTTCTCAGCAAAAATAAATGGAAATGCATGCAACAAATACTGCTAATGCAACAACCACCTTGTCAGCCTTAACGTAACTCAGGCTCTGCTTCCACACCAATCAGAGGAACATTTAGCTGTCTGACATTTAAGCCTATAGCTTAACTGAGAAAACAAATCATCATTCATTCTCTGTATTTGACTCAGTTTTATACTGTTATAGTTTAACTTCTACTCCATTAAATGTTTTACACGGTTGTAACATGTTAGCACTGAAAGCAAAACAAACTTGCAGGGAGTATGATAAAACAGGCTTAACGATCTGTGCATAAGGAAGCCTTAGGATATCCTAGGTTTACAGTGAGGAAGATTTTAAACATCTGTTACTGCTTTTTTGTTACCCACCGAAAGGAAGGTGAAAGACCTGTAAGTTTTAAAACTTCAGGTGCTTTCTGTAGCCCAAGAGTAACTGCAACTAAGGTCTACACTAGAGCAAAAGTAAGCAGAAAATAATGAAACGTGTCAGTATGTATAGGTTGCATTTAAAAGAATCGCAATACTCTTGACATCCTCAGAGCTGGATCAACCTGTTAACACTGGAATCCTAAACGTGATGGTGAAAGTAGCTTCTTTGTGAGGAAAAAAAGATAAAAATTGGCAACTTGTAAGCGGGATGACGGTCAACTTTAGTACTCAACAACAACAGCTCCCAGCACAACTGGGGTGGGCGGGAGGGAGAAGAGGAAAAAAACCCCACAGAAAACAGCTACAGAAGCAGAAAAATGTATGAACACTGAGTGACAGGAGAATCCTATACACAAGTGGAAGTTTCCCTGTGCAGGAAGTTTGACAGAAGCACTGCCACAAATATTCTAAGAAACAGCTTTAGTATCTGAGCAGGAAATTAAGCAAAGTGACCCAATTTATCTCAGGCAACATTAAGTCAGGATCAGAAGTTTATGTGCCACTAGACAACACCAGATTGACATGTGACCACTTGTTATCTCTGCATGGTTTCTCCCATGCAAGTAGGCTGTAAGCCGGAGATGCAAGCTTGCACTCTCATCCTGTTTCGGAAGGTCACTGTGACTGTCAGACACTTGCCAAATCTGCAAACACACTTTTACAGCAACAGATGTACCCTGACCACATGCTTTAGTGGGAAGACTTGCAATGCAGTCAGTCACATCTGTGTACAGCACTTACATTCATCCAGTCCCAGCTGATAAGCCAGGTTCTGCAGGCCACGAACTTTTTCCATTAGGTTAGCAGTAGTGAGGCTCCCCAACTCTAAGAGAGAAAAGTGTGAATTTTAACACTGTCCATAGCCATCTAATGATAGTTTACCTGTTTAATACTTCAAATCATACTTCTGACAAGATTTATTTCCAGTGAACAGAGCATGTTCTAAATTCAGGTTGATGGCACACCTGATTTTTACCATAACGAGGAAATACCAGCTTTTTCTGCTGAAAAAGACAGCCATGGATCTGTTTCATACTGTAATCTGCTACAACTGCAATGTGCCAACTTGCCCCATATTTTGGAAGCTCTTGTAAATTCATTTTGCTATGTGAACAAGCTATAACAGTATACAAGGGAATGTACATTAATATTATGAACATTAATAATGTGTGTTTAAGCACATTTCTTTCAGAAAGACAAAGTTAATTTGTCCCACTTTGTAACAGTTTATCTGCAATTCACAAAAAAGGCAGAACATGCTCAAGGATGTTTACTGCAAACTAATAGCTGTAACATGCAGCCAATCTACATGCTAGATAGCACTTCTGTAACTTGCTCATACAGCTTTACTGTTCGATCACACATTCTAGATCTATGAGTGAAGGTGCATGGGCACCGAATCTCTGAACATGTCAATCAATAAGTCTATACTGATCACCAAGTTTGAACAGCTAAGCTCCACCTAAAAATTCATGCCACCTCTCAAAATACAAGAGACACTCACTATACGTTCAAAGCGAGAAATGGGTAAGTACGGTAACTAAAAAATATTTTTACATTACACAGTTTCAACTGGTTCCTCCATGCTTGTTTTGAAAAGTCAGCCTGACAGTTGGATATTCTCTTGGAGATAACTGGATTCATTACAAATGTGTATCATTAATGAGACAGAGAGACTCCTGAGCTGGAGATTTTGCAAATGTGAAGGCTAGAGATCTGAGGCCACAGCGCCACTTCCCAAATATTTAAAGAACATGTTTTAAGCCTCTTAAGTAAGTACTGAATTCCCATCTGCTTTGGAGACCCTACTTTCAACCCACGATGTCCATACTCACCCTTCAACATGTCAATATCATCATTTTCTAATTCAGCCATCCACTTGGGAGGGGAACTTGTAATAGGCTGTTTTGGGGAAAAAAAAAAGTTCATACTCAGGCGCGTTTTCAGAGTTATACAGAGAAGCCCCTGACAGGAAAACTCCAGATACTCTGTAGAAATATTTTTATATCTAATCTTGTTTGCTAGCTTTCCCCAGACTTTTTAGAGTTAAAAAAAAGCACACTATCACCCACAAGCCAAAGCCAGTATGAAAATCATAACACAGAATCATAGAATGGTTTGGTCTGGAAGGGACCTTAAAGCTCATCTAGTTTCATCCCCCCTGCTACAGGCAGGGATACTTTCCACTAGACCAGGTTGCTCAAAGCCCTGTCCCACCTGGCCTTGAACACTTCCAGGGATTAGGCATACACAGCATCACTGGGCAAACTGTGCTAGTGCCCCAGCACACTCTCAGTAAAGAACTTCTTCATTACATCCTATCTAAATGTATTGCTTTTCAGTTTAAAACAGTTCCCCCTTGTCTTGTCACTACAGGCCCTAGTAAAAGTTCTCACTCCAGCTTCCTACTAGGCCCCCCTAGGCCCCCTTTAAGCACTGCAAGGAAGGAAAAAAAAAACCGGGGGAGGGGGGGGGGGGGGGAGGGAAGCAAGCGGGATTTCCTAAAGTTTAAAACCTTTTATTTCTTCCAAGACGCAATTCTCATTCACAGCTGTACAAGGTATTAAAAGAACACAAAAGACATACTAAACATACAAGGATTAAACTAGCACATACTGAGGCTATATTCGAGTTACACTTTATAGAACAACGCTTTGCAGCCCGCAAGAGGAAACAGCGGAGCTACAATCAGACGGGAAGAGGGAAACGCGACATGCAAAGCAGCGATCGATCACTCACGCTCTTGAAGGAGGCGGCGAATTCGGCAACCCCCGGCACTGCCAAAACAAAACGAAGGGCAGCGATGGGTGAGCGCCTCTGGCGGCAGCGTCCCGCACCCGCCCGGCCGCTGTGGGCCCAAGTCCGCACGGCACAGCCACCCGAAAAGCCGGGCCTGGCCTTGCCCCCCGCTGACAGACCGCCACGGGCCCGCCAGACTTACACTGCTCTGGCCACAGGTCCGGGGAGGCGCGGTCCAACTTCTCGAAGCTCAGAAGCGAGGCCTCCAGATCAGCGCCTGCAACAGAGAAGGGGTAAAGCACGGCCCAGGCCTCGCCATCGGAACGGAACAGCACCGCCAGCAGCCCCTCCCGCCTCACCGTCCGCGGGAGCCGCCATCGCGCCCGCCTCACGTGACGCGACGCCGCTCCCCACCCCCCGTTGGAGCCCGAGGGAAGGGAGCGACAACAAACCACGCCCCGACCCCCGCGTGCGGCTCCCGCCGCCGCCGTCCGGAGGCGCCGCCGGGAGCGGGGCTCTGCCAATCGCGGCCCCGGCGGTCCGTGGGCGGCTTTGCTCTCGCGGCCAATCCACGGCCCGACACGGGGGGCGTGCGGGGGGACGGACGGGGCCGCCCGCTCGCTGGCGGCGATTGGCTGCACGCCGCGAGAGCCCCGCCGGAGGGGGTACGGCAGCGGCGGAGGCCGGTGCGCGGGAGGCCAATGAGCGCGCGGGGGCGGGCCCTCGGGAGGGCGGGGGCCGGGCGAGAGGCGCCGTCGGGGGGGCGCGGTGCGGCGACCCTCGGCCGGGATGGCGGCGGCTGTGGCGCGCTGTGCTTGGGGCGGGAGGCGGCGGGTGGCGCTGAGGGTGAGGCCCCGGCCCCGGCTCGGCATGGCAGGAGGGGACAGGGGAGGCGAAAGGAGCGAGCGGCGGACGGGGGTCGCGGCCCACCTGGCCCGGGTGGTGGGGCGGTCCCGAGCGGGAAGCCACCGATGGCGGGGGGTGGGTGCTTAGACAGACTCTTGTGCAGGGCTGGGGGGTCTGAGGCGGTCGGGAGCCCTGAGAAACCAGGCTGCTCTGTGCTTCCTCTCCCGTCCAGCTGCCGCGGAGACCCGGTGCCCCCTGGATCACCTCAGTCGCTGCCTCTTTCTCCTCGACCTCGGTGGTGAGTGCCCGTCCCGCGGAGCGGAGCCGGAGGGCGGGGGAGGCTGCGGGGCCCGTGGGGAGTCCTCTTTCGTGAGGTGGTGGGGGCCAGCCTAACCCAGCTCCCTTCCCTGAGGCTCCCGGTTGGTGTGTCTGGAGCAAACATTCGGGGCTGCCCGTGCACCGGGCACGGAGGGCCCCGCGTTCAGCAGGAAGGGGAAAAAACAGTTCAATGTCAGATTCGTTTGGCTCCGGAGCTGAGAAGCGCCGTCTCGGGCCGCTCCCGCTGCGGATCCCGGCGTAGCCGTCCAGGGAATCACCCCCCGTTACTCCATGTAGCGATTGAGCCCTGCTTGGCCCAGCGGGTATACCCCTAAGGGCGGTATGTTAGCTCAGTGTTTTCGCCATGTTCCTTGAGTAGCACGCCGGTTTTTTTCCGAGTTTTAGATATCTTTTACTATGTGTAATATTCCTACAATAAGATCGGCAAAAATTGAATGTAGAATATATGACTAATGATAATATGTGAAAAAAGGTGATATTGACCTGTGAGTGGGTGTCATATCATCCGTTTGTGGCAGAGAGAGAATCTGGTTTTGATTGGGCAGTATCGAAGAACTTTACCTGTTATAGTACCATTTTTCTTCCAATATCCATGGCTGTACGCTTTCTAGGTTCTGAACAGCTAAATCATGATTCTCCAAAAAGTCTGCTTTACTGCAGTCCTTGTGGTAAGCATAGCAGGCTCATTCTGGACAGGAGAAAGGTGGTGATCTTATGGAAAAAGTGTGATCACTCTTAATTCAGCATTTTCTGGTTCACTTGAAATATTTTTTCGTTGTATGTGCGATTTTCTAGATACCCCTTTGAAGCAATTTCGAAAAAAAAAAAAATCCTTAAATTCTGCTGCACTGAAGTCCATGTGGGTCACAAAGTACTGGAGCTTGTAGGTCCACTGAAGAGACCTTTTCTGACAGTCAGGAAACTCAGTCAAGGGACTCAGATTTCCTGCGCTTCCTTCCAGGTTCTAGAGGGGGTTGTGTTTTCATAGGCACAGACTTCTGCCTCTCTTTCCCAAGAGTAATTCCATCTTCATTATCATCTGCAACATTTTATTCTTGATTCACTCCTGGTCTTACATCCCAAATCAGTAGGTCTTGCTTATCTATTAACAGTCTCACTTTGTACTTCTCATTCTAGCTTTCCCTGCTTGTCCAGCTCTTATTGCTGTTCACTTTTTCACTGTCATCCACTTTTCACGATCATTGTTTGTCCAGTCAACACCATTTAATATTCCTGATTTTTTCTTTTATCTCTTTCCCTTCATTACACCTTAGACAGCATCCTAATCCTCATCTCTCTCTCATAATTCCACATCCTAATTTCTTCACAGAGTTTCTTGATATATTTGGGTTTATATCCCAGTTCTGTTGATCTGTCCCATTTTTGTTCTTCATGCAGCATTTTTGTCTTCATACAGCTGATCTCTTTCCCCTTCCTCTTATCCATTCTTCCCAAGCCACTGTTCTGTGACATGATTAACTAACTGGTTCTTGCTTTCTCCTAGTTCTCTCCTTACCTCCCAGTATCAACTCATAGTTTCTGGTTTCTTCATTTATACAGTCCCAATCTGTTTTCCTGCATTATACAGTTCTGTTGCCTATCCAGTGCTAGTTACAGCTTCTACCTCTGCTTTTCCTTCTGTTCTACATTTACCTGAACTCCTTCTTCCAAACTTTCATCTTCTTTTCTCTGCATCTGAGTTGGAAAGTTCTGTTGTCTGTGCTGCCTGCCCAGAGAGTCACTGTGAAATCTGCAGATGCAGGTTCCTTGCTCTCAGTTGCAGGACCAAGTAGGGGGCAGGGAAAGTCCTATTTTATGCCTGTAGCTATTAGCTGGAGAGATGAACCTACCTAGTGGCTTGATGGAAAGGAAACACATAGGACAGTGTGCACTGGGTACATGGAATTCTCATGAGGTTTCTTCTGACCATGTATTGCAGTTTTTTTCAGTTTTCTAACTTAGTAAATAGGTGGTTAAGTAGATTGAAATAGTTCTGAACATAAGCATAGCAATGTATTTTTTATAGCTTTTTATAGAGAGAATTTTGGCCATTTTCGTGTGAAGTGAGGAAAAATTGGGTCAGAGAGCATGAAAAATTTCAGCCTAAGCAGTTAGCTGAGTCTTGCTGTAAACACTGAATCTAGAGTCTCTAGCAGGCAGTATAGGGGTAAATGATGAAGGCACACTGGTGTTTAGGCACCTTGAGATGAAGATCACTTACTGTCCAGTATTTTCTCCCTCACAGCCAACAACCAAACTCTTCATTGATGGGAAGTTTGTTGAATCCAAAACTACTGAATGGATTGATATCCATAACCCGGTAAGTGAAATGGTCTCAGCTTACATATTAGTGATCACTGTGCAGCAAGGGTCTGTGCCTCTGTTCAAGCATTTGGCAAAAGGGCAAAGTACATATATTTTGTGAGAAAGGTTTATACTTGGAGCTTAAGATGGATTTTACACTGTGTAATTGCTTCTCAATTTCCTTTTCACATGAAATGTCAGTCTTAGGAAAGTGATGACCTCCTTTATCTCCCCTATGTAGTAAAACCCTGATCTCTGGAAAGCAAGCTTAAACTCCGCTTATGGGGGTTTTTTTTGCTTCTAGACAGGCTCTGTGATCAGTATGTCAAATTTCTGAAGAGTTTCTTTCACCCTGTATGTGAAATCAACCAGGTGTGATTTGATGCCAGCTGAGTCCTGATAGAGACTGATTTCACTCTCAGACCTAGGTGAAAAATGTTGACAGCTGAAGCACCTCTCCTTTCAGAGAGTTTCTAACTGTGAGACACAATACTCACAGTGAATTTATAGGTTAGATGCTATGAAGTGCAAAATAGTCTTAGACTAGTAGCACTTGTACTTGTCAGAATCCTCCACCAAAGACAAATAAGGTTGCATTCATAACTCCTACCATTCTGACCCCCCAGGAAGCACTTAGACAGTGATATCTAAAACTTTTCTTTGTAAAGCCCTATTTTGATTTGCTGTGTGGAGGTGATCAGAGCAGTGAGCTGTGTTTATGAAGCTCATTTGGTCTATACGTGGCAACGACTGTTCTTGTTTAATTTCTTTTGTTTTGAGTACTTTCTCTCTTATGATGTCCCTGATGTTTTTGTCATGTCAAAGCAGATTTAATTTCTAAGAGTGCGTTACAAGGAAGTTAAACTGGCAAAGGCATGCTTGTAAAGTTAAAATACTGTGGAACTAAGGTTGCTGGTAAAAATCTTACTTTGGCCTAGTGGTCTAGGTAAATTAACATCAGTGCCAGTGCACAGTCAGATACTGTTTTTTCATAAGGAACTTTGCCTCTTTTAATGTGCAAGAGGGACAGCAGATGAGCCAAAATGATGCAGAGGGAAAAGACCACTGTCCACAGAAGTCCAGACTTACTGGAAGCTTCCAAATAGAGAAGTCACTTCAACTCCCAACTTGGAAATCAGCATTGCATTTGCAGCTTTCTGGGTGCCAAATTTGAGATGCGTAGAGTGCAGGTTTTCAGAACTCTTCGAATTGTAGCCCAGGTCTTTTGTGTGCGCCAAGGAAGGAGTCTTTTTTGTGCTCTCCCCTCAGATCCTTTTAGAACAAGGAAATTAGGTGTGCGGTGTGAAAGGACTGTTGACTGGTTGGCAAGAACAGGTGGAAAAATTGAGGTTTGCTGCAGTTTGTTTTTTCCTTCAGGCCACAAATGAAGTGGTTAGCCGTGTACCAAAAGCCACAGCCAGTGAGATGGAGGCAGCTGTGGCTTCTTGCAAAAAGGCGTTTTGGAGCTGGTCAGAAACTTCTGTTTTGAGTCGCCAGCAAATCTTCTTGCGTTATCAACAACTCATCAAGGACAATCTGGTGAGACAGCATGGCTTTTTGTGATGGCTGTTGCTGAATGTGTTGCAGTTGACTTTAGGAATTGGGAGACTTGGGGTTTACACAGTTCTTGATGAAGCATTGTTGCCACAATTGAGAAGCCAACTGAGAACTGGCATTGCGAGGTGTAGCAAAGCACTCTCCATCAAATGGGGACAGAGAGGCAGTGTTTCTCAGGGAATATTATTCTGCATTTCTCCCTTTACCAGAAGACCACAGAGGAACAAACTTTCGGCCTTGATGGAGAGTATGCCAGCTGGTAAAGAAGTGGGAGAAGTATCTTACTATGTCTTTGGGTTTCCCTGATTGCCTTCTGAGTGTGTCTGTGGTGTGACATCTGAAAGCTGTGCAGTACACGCCAACCCACTTTTTTTTTTGTCGCACGTGTGGTTTACTGGCTCCTTGTCTATAAAGAGCGAATCAGTCAGTGTGGCTCTTCCAGGTTCTCCTCAGTCTGTTCATTGTGATCTTCAGCTCTCTTAAATTGTCTTATCCCTGCACCCTATTTCATGGGCATGACTTCTCTAACATTCATAAACTTTCTGATTTGCATTTTCAGAAAGAAATATCAAAACTCATCACCTTTGAGCAAGGGAAGACCCTGGCTGATGCTGAGGGAGATGTGTTCCGAGGCCTCCGTAAGCTGCTGGCTGCTCCTGTTAAAAAAGGGGCTTTGAGAACCTGTAGGAAGGGAAGGAGGTCTTCTGAGCAACTCATTGCTCTGGGATTCTGCACATGTAGCTCCCTTCATAGCCTTCTACTGAAAGAAAAGGGCAATTGTAACTCTAACCTGAAAAGTTCCCTCAGAGTTTCGTAAAATCACTTCCAAGTTCTTAGTTCCTTCCTTTTCATAGGAGTGACTACAGATTGCTCTGAAGGGGTATGAACTTCTCACTTGTACTCAGATGACTAAGGTTTCATTGCAGATGGTGCAGTAATACTGTACCTGTGCTGCTTTTACTGGGGCTGCGTGTCTTTGTTCCTATCACATTGACATAATGCACTTGAGAGAGAATCCATTTACAATGAGCTCACAGTGCTTGCAGAGCAAAGGGATTTTCTGGAGCACAATGAGTTTTAAGTTGTGGGAAGGAGGCTGGAAAAAAAACTTGGATCAAGGCAGTGGTAAGAAGGGAGTTTGGGGACTAATGGGTAACAGATCATCTAGTGGCATATTGCCGTTTCTGCTGCAGAGGTGGTTGAACATGCTTGCAGTGTGACATCCCTCATACTGGGAGAGACCATGCCCTCCATCACTAAAGACATGGACACTTATACCTACCGCCTGCCTCTGGGTGTGTGTGCTGGAATCGCACCGTTCAATTTCCCAGCCATGATTCCTCTTTGGATGTTCCCTATGGCCATGGTTTGTGGAAACACCTTCTTGATGAAACCATCTGAGCGTGTGCCAGGAGCACTCATGTTCCTTGCCAAGCTGTTTCAGGATGCTGGTGCCCCCGATGGGACCCTGAATATCATCCATGGACAGCATGAAGGTAATAATAGCCCTTCTTGGAAGATGGCTGGAGTGTGTAAATGTTGTGGTGTGTGATCAATGGAGGTACCATTTGGAGGGTTTGATACTGAAGCTGTTAGACAGGTTTGAACAAATGCTTCAGCCCTCTTGATGGAGGTGAGGGGAGGTGACTAGGAGATTCTCTGCCATCTTGTACCAAATCTTCAGGAGATATATATAGTGGACAAAATTTTGGGGGCTGGGATCAGAGTTCCCAAAGGATGTTAAGTGCTCAATGGTATTCAGCAACCTAAGCTCCAACTGAAATACATAGATAAATCATCCTGGTTTCACAAGGAAGCCTAACCTAGAATTCAATGCCTCACTAAATATGCAGTGGATGTCAGTATTCTTGCCTCCTAAGACGATATTTTTGACAGCACACAAGTAGCTTCAGAACATGAGGGTACAAACAGACACAGTTACTTTGCTTTGGCATCACTCAGGCACCTTGGGAGATGCTCAAAGCATGAAGAGATGGCAGAGAGCCAAGTGTATGAGGACAGGGGCAGGAGTACACATGCTGAGGAATTAATGGAAAGAGGCGGTGGGGGAAACACAGGTGTAAGAAATACGGAATTCTGAGAAGAAGAAAGATACATAGATTTAGCACTGTGGGGATGAGAACAGAGGGAAGCATTCGTGCACCACCATTATAATGTATTATTTCCTATTTGAAGCTGTGAATTTCATTTGTGACCATCCGGATATCAGAGCAATCAGCTTTGTGGGATCTAACCAAGCTGGCGAGTACATCTATGAGAGAGGATCCCGGAATGGCAAGAGAGTCCAGGCCAACATGGTAATGCCTCTGAATAGAGCACACTTCAGCATGTAGACTCCCTCTGTCTTCTGTGCATGTTAAGAAAGACCACAACACTCAGCCGCAGGAGCTGACTTTGATACTTGTACTTAAGTGATGAGGCTGTCCTTCTTGCCAGCCTGTTGGTAGCAGAGACATAGCTATTATATGAGGATACTGCCAGAGAGCTAGAGAAGTGAGCTGGGGTGATTAATAATGGGAGACTGTGGATGTGTTATATTTTAGGGAGCCAAGAACCATGGTGTGGTGATGCCTGATGCCAATAAAGAGAACACCTTGAACCAGCTGGTTGGAGCTGCTTTTGGAGCAGCTGGCCAACGCTGCATGGCCCTGTCTACAGCAGTTCTAGTGGGAGGAGCTCAGAAATGGCTGCCAGAACTTGTGGATAGAGCCAAAAATCTACGTGTAAATGCAGGTACAGACTGTGATAATTTCTTATGAGGTACTTCACTTCTGTACAGCTGTAGGTTTTTAGGTCAGTTGCAGTGTATCTCTTGAAGCTATTTTAACTATAGATCTAATGCGCAGAGGTAGGAGCTATCAGATTGTCTGGATTGGGAAACACAGCCCTAGACTCGGGAGTTAGGAACATGTAGGAAGGCTTGGCAGTATGACTCTGATGCAAGGTTTACAGGATTGGTCTAGTTTTAACTAGAACTTTGAGGTTATGATTAACTCAAACCTACCGTTTATATTTATATATATGTACTTGGGAGATCCTTACCATTTTTAGTAAGCATGCAATAAAAAGGAAAAATGGAAACAAGTACTTTGGAAAAACTAGGCTTGTTAATACTAGGATAATGATCTTTTGTTTATGTTCAATAGTCCTGCAAAGGGGAAAAGTTTCCTTTCTGAGAAGAATCCATTGTCGAATTTTGGCTTCCCGGTGATCTAAAATTATGCTTATACTTAGACTTCTCTTATTTGTTGATTATGAAAGTTGCAGGCTATTACTCCTCTTCATTAATGTCTCCAATCTTTGTTCTGTGTCTCAGAAACATCAGGAGTTTCACATTTTTCCTGCCAATGTGGTTAGCTCCTTGATGCCTCTGAAGATGAAGCTGTCAGGGTTAAAAACTTGGCATCTCTGCCTCTTCACAGGAGACCAGCCTGGAGCAGACCTAGGGCCTCTAATCAGTCCCCAGGCTAAGGAGCGGGTTTGCCATCTGATTGAGAAAGGAGTACAAGAAGGTGCCAGCCTTCTTCTGGATGGGCGTAATGTCAAAGTGAAGGGTTATGAAAATGGCAATTTTGTTGGGCCAACGATCCTTGCCAAAGTCAAGGTAAGATGACCAAAGCAAGTGCTTTATAGTGTATATTGCAGGGATAACTGAAAGAATAGGTTACCCAAATTAGTCAGTGTCAATAATCACCATGTAGAAAGCCCCGAAACAGCTCAGCCTTCCCTTGCACAATTCCAGTGAAGTGCTCATTGTCATACTGTTGTGGAAGAGAGAGAAAAATTTGCAACGTACTCTGAATGAGGTAAATGATCTTAAATTGAATGGATTGCAGCCAACTAAAAGAAGATATGGCAGTTCATACCATGTTAAACAAACTGTCCATGTAGCATAGTGTACTGTCTGTAGTAGTGGCTAGCAGCTGATGCCTAAGGAGGAGTATGAACAGCCAAACCTGCAGTCTTCCTTCCTCTGTTATACATTCCTGCAGTTTGCAATTTAAGGACTTGCAGAAACAAAAGCTAAATACTTGGAAATCTTCATGAGAATAATATAGAATAATGTACAAAAATCTCTTGGTTGTCGAATATATCCATAACTTCGTTGAGTGAGCCTCTCAATATAATGTTGTGCAAGAGATGGACACTACTGTGGGGAAATATTCTTTACCAGGTACATCCATGTGAGTTTTCATACCTAAATTCATTCTTTTGTGTTTATGCAATTAGCTGGTATGTTCCTTAATATTTAAGTATTCAGTTCTTCATGGTCCTTTTGGTGAGTGATTCCATGAGATCAAACCAATTTTAATAATTCTGCTATTGTACTTTATTAATATTATGCTATTATTAATTTAATGCTATTACATAACTCAGGCTTTTAATATAGCTCAGCATTTTCTTGTCTCATTTTCATTACACATCTTAAAATGTTTCCCTTTCCTGTGGTGTGTCATAAATACTGTTAGGTACTCAAAAGCAAATGTTTCACTGCAGTTTTATGATTCCTAGTTTTCTTACAGAGTAGTTAATAACATAGTAAGCTATGTAAAACTTAAACTTGTCAAGTGAATGTTTTGTAGTTTGCTGTACTAGCTATTAGTGATTAAAGTACTCTCCAGCTGGTGGTTTTGTATATGTCAGATGTGCTAATTAACAAACATAAATCCTGGACACTGAGTTGGACAGCAGGTTCTAGTCACTTTGTCAACAAGAACTAAAGTAAACTATCCTGAATTAATAGGATTAACTGAATTAAACTATCCCAGTCTCAATCAGCCTTGGTCAAAGCAGACCTATAAGTGAAGTTAGGCAGCTGGTGAAAGCAGAAAGAGCTCTGGAGACGAGAAGCAATACCCTTTTTAGTGGACTGTATAGATGCCAGGGCATGGGAAACAGTGAAAAGGCAAGGAGGACTGAAAGATGGCCTTTGGCAATGCAGTATGATGGGTGATCCAAGAAATGCCCCGAGCATTAGCAGTATGCATGTTTATTGTATCCAATCTACTAGGATATTTTTATTTTACCCTGTTTATTATATTCTATATGCAAGCTGCTTTTTCTGCTGTTCGTCTTGGCAGCCAAACATGACTTGCTACAAGGAAGAAATCTTTGGACCTGTCTTAGTGGTTCTGGAAGCAGACACTTTGGATGATGCCATTGAGATGGTAAACAGCAACCCCTACGGAAATGGAACTGCAATCTTTACCACCAATGGAGCCACAGCTCGGAAATACTCTCACTTAGTAGATGTAGGGCAGGTATGTTCAAGCTAAAATTGTTGCTGTTAGTACTCACCATTTACCATGGGTAGCCACCCAACTGTAGTGACTGATCAGAGACTACTCAGCCAACAGTACTCAGCCTCAGATTTAAGGAAACAAAATGTGGTAGCTTTTAGAGAGTGCTCTGCAATCTGTTCCTTCTTGTGATTAATACGGTAGCTTTCCTTTCTTATAGGTGGGTGTCAATGTTCCAATCCCAGTACCTCTGCCCATGTTCTCTTTCACTGGTTCCCGTGCTTCTTTCAGAGGTGACGCCAATTTCTATGGCAAGCAGGTAACTTGCTGATTCAGAGTGCGCTATTGGGTTGAACTTTGATAAATCACAGTATAATGGCAATGGCGAGATGGTTGTCAGACCTCATTAATAAGGAGACTTTGAAGCCCTCTCAAACAGGAAACTGAAGTGCAGCCAGTGATCACAGCCACCATAATGCATGTTACAATAGCCAATCCTATCAAGCCTTTTTTAGGAGCTTGAGAAGGGAGCAAGAACTAAGTAGCAAACTTTCTCACAGAACCAGAATCTTTGGGGAACTAGTAAAAACAACAGGCTGCCAGGAATTGTCCCCAATCACCTTTTTGTAGATAAAGCAAAAACTGCTTGATACACCACTAAAACAGACCTGAAGAATTCATAAGGCCAGGTATCTGCTTCACATGTCTTTACTTTCCTCCAGGGAGTGCACTTCTACACGCAGCTGAAAACTATCATTTCACAATGGAAAGAGGAAGATGCCACCTTTACCAAGCCTGCTGTGGTTATGCCAACTATGGGAAACTAAATCAGCCTTTGCAGATGGTGTTCCTGGTGCCCTTCTTCTATGCTGCTCTTCCCAGCTTTGTCCCAGTTATCATCATTTTCTTGGGAATGAATAGAAAGCTCCGTTTTCTCAAGGACCTCTGTTTCTGAGCAGATCAGGCAGGCTCATGGAATGCACAATCTGGGTTTTCTGTTGCTGTCAGTGTCTTTTGGCTAGTGGAATGCAACTTTTTACCTACAACCTACTGCAGACAAAACCACTATCTAACTGAAAAGGCAGGCAGTGAGATAGGTCTTGATTTGCGTTTATTTCCAGACCCTCTGAACTTGAACATTCCTCTGGTCTCCAGTTTCTTTAGCCTTAGTGACTCACTCCTGGCTACATCTCGTAGCAATTTTCTTTCAGCTCTTTATCTTACATGTTAAGATTTTCAGTTCAGCTTAAGTCAGAGCACTCATTTTGAATGACGTAACTGGGATACCTTGGGTGTCCCATAGAAGTGACTTTACACACAATGAGGACAGCAAGTTTGGGAGTTGAAAATGTCAGTCTCGAGAACACTTGTGAAATAGCTTTCTAAGGATTTCTCAGGAAAGGATATTTGATTGCTTGTCTGAGGATGGAAGAAATTCCTGTATGTTACAGTAACCTTCACTGTGCCTCTGACAGCTTGAAAGCTTCTCTTCCTGTTGTGCATGTGGCTTGTATTCTCCAGCTTGCTGTCAGGTCCATTACACCTGGAAGTTGTTCAGTGCCTTTTTTACCGTGCTAACAGATATGTGCCTACAGATCCTGTAACAGAATTAAACTGTGGAAGCAGAAATGTAAGAATGTGTATGTATCTTCACGTCTGGGTGGACAGTAAGTAGAGAGGTCAGTAGCAAGAAAGAACTCTTTTTTTTTTTTAATCATGAACCTCTTCTGTTGGTTTCTTTTCCTGACTGTAGCTGTATTTCTTGTGTTGATTGGTTGACTGCTTGTCACATTTGCTCAAATACAGTCATGTTCTCTGTGGAATGCAGGTCCCATTGCTGGAGAAGGTTAAGACTTGGCATACCCCATTTTTAAGAATCTGTGCATTTGGAGCTGGAGAGCTTATGTTTTTATTCCTGGTTCACGGAAGATGATGCAGCCATGAGGGATCTGCAGGGAACTCATTCAAGCACCCATGTAAAATAATATTATTCTAATGATTATAACTATTACTTGTTCTAATTAAACAACCTGAATGTGAACACTTTGTATCCTGCCTTCTGGTGAAGATGCCTGGTAACAGTTATGTATTAGTGCAATTGCTGTGCACTCACTAATGTTTGTATCTTGTTTTTTTCCTCTGATATACCCTAGAGGAAAATCCTCACCTTGAGTCTGATTACAAATTAAAAACATGCTAATAAATTTATGTACAATATGACTCTTCCTTGGTAAGACATTATCTAGGTGTAATGTTGACTTTATTCCCCTCTTTGCAGAGGCTGGTCTGTGACTCCTGTAACCCATGGATACATTCTCTTTTTACAGTATTTCAAGAACCTCTGGACCAATTTCCTCATAGAGCATTTAAAATAATGCCTTGTTTCTGTTTCCACATACACATCATTTGATCACACTCTTAAGCTTCATGTAAATTACTGCAAACTGAAACTAGACCTTCATCAAATTATAGCAGCTCATATATACAGAGTTCTAATCACTAGTCAAAATCCTAGTGCTTAGTACAGAGTGATCTGAGCTTCTGGCTTGGAAAGAATAAAATCTTTAAGAAGGAGGAAAATAACTGTATTTCAGGTGGATTTCAAACACATAGTCAAAACAGTGGTGCACCAGACAGAAGATTTAGAATTTACAGCTTTGCTCACAAGATAACTTCCTGAATGAAAAGTGCAGATGAGTCAGTAAATTGCTGTGGCTGTTGGTCATGGTGTGAACATCTGAATATGCAGAAGGATTATTGCACAGGGGGATGATGAAGAACCTGGTAATTCAGCCTGCTGTGTAATGCATATTAGGTTGGGAGAATTATTTTCTGTGTTGCAAAGGTGAAATATCCTAGGTAAATCACAGTTGAGACACAGGCATTCACTCAAACACCTGGGAAAAGTGTACTAGTTAACAGCCTCTATATTATTGTCTACAGTCATTCACTTTCAAAACGCCCTTATTTTCTTCCTAATCTGTATTGCTATTCTGACTTTTATGTCATCCTATTAAAACCTATTACAACTTTCCTTTAGAAATTCTAAAATCCAGTTTCTCCTGGAGCAAAAGCAGTCTTTACTATCAAAGTTTACCTGTTCCCTGAAGCATTGCAAGAGGATCTCTGCACTTTCTCTGGACCTGTTTGAGGTACTTCTATAATCTTTTCATTTGTTTAAATATGTTTTCTGATTATCTGCATTTCCAACAGTATTTTTTAAACAGCTGGGTTTGAATAATAATACTAGACATACAGATCTTGCATCTGCCTTTTTTAGTTTGAAATGCCTTTTTCGATGAACCTGGAGATGCTGACTGATCATGACATACCTGCCTCATCTCACTATTACTGCTTTCCGCTCACCTGTTTATTCTCCTTTTTATTTCAACATTCACTACAAAAAATTAACCTAAAGAGTGTATCTTCTGTATTATACTAAAGTATAGTCCAAGTATAAACTATCTTATAATAAATTTCTTTTAGACTCCATTAAAATACATCCCTTTATAGTCAACCCTTTGTCTCCTATGAAAAATTGGTTCTTGCCTAGAAGGCACTACAGTCTAGATTCACAAAGTTGTTTAATAGTATTAAGTCCAAAAATTATGTTAAAATAGTTTAATCACCTTTCAGAATTGGGCCCTGTGACATCCACTTCTAGTTTTTTTTAACCTGTCTGCAAAAAAAGCTACAACTCACTTCCGCTCCTGTTTCTGGAGGTGGAGGTCTGCCTCTCCAAAGGAGGTGTCTCTCATCTTTCCATACACATCCCTCTAGGGCTCCTGCTCATGAACACTTAGCTGCTCTGAGTATCTGAGTATCAGTATTTGATGTCTGAGTATCACATTTTGTTTTGTGTGCTTTGTGTGCACATCTGACATGATGGCATGCCATAACTCCTCCCTACTTACTCCTCCAGGCAAGTTAATATTGCTTGCCTTATAATTAGCTATATAGTTGTATCTGAGTCTGTATTGGAAAATCAGGCATATGAATCTTCATCCTGGTCTATTCTAAGTGATGCTATGCTGAACCCACATCAGCTTAATAGATTTTGCCTTTTAATCAAAACTCACTGTGTTAGCTGAAAATGTGTCTCTTTGTATGATCATAGCATTTCACAAGAGAACCCTCCAAAAATAATAAAGCTGCTTTTCAGTAAGAGGAGGCTTTAAGGAGGCAAAGACCATATTTTTTTCATGACAGCTGAGTCTAAAGGCCTGCTGCTGAAAGACGAGTATGACCAGAAAGTTCAAACTAAAAAAAAAAAATTCCTTTTTCTTGTCACACAAACATTTATGTGTATATAGATACACTAACATATATCTTTAGACAAACCAAAGGACTCTAAAGTGGGAAGAATGACAGAGAGACAATTGCATCCATTTATATAGAACCAGGACTGAAGTGATGTTAGTGTGGAATAATTTAGTATCTTACCCAGTTTTGCTTTCTTCTTTAGTAGCAGCAGCAGCAGCTGGAGCTGAAGTAGCCAAAACTCTGGTGTACTGCCTGTGGGGAAGACACAAGAGCAAAGTAATCCTCATCTAATGGTAATTTATGCTCAGACAAGTTCACAATCCCACACCAAACTTGTTTTCTAAAACAAACAGCAAGCAAGAAATGCTAGGGCACCTGAGCTATTGCAGTACAATCTCCAAACCCAGCACCGTGGATCAATCATGAGTTCAGTTCACTATTGAATTCCTTATTTTCTGTCAAAATCATTACAATTAAAAAGGAAAGAGGTGAAATAAACAAAGGAGTGGTTCTTAATAACAAAAAAGTTTAATCATAAATCAACTTAAATGTAGTGTTTGTATTCAATTTCTCAAGCTTTCATACTCTACAGCTTTGTGAGTGCTTTGTATGTAGGCAAATACTCATAGAAGGAGTTAAATCCATGCATAAATTGGAACATTAAGAGCATTTAATGACATGTTTCTTATTTCCATTGTAATGACCTTAAAATTTGAGAAAGTTCCATTAATGTAACTTTTGCAAACAAAATTTAACTCAATTTTTTAAAAACTAGATAAACTCTTTTAACACAGAAAAACTGATATTGCACCCGAAGCATTAGGTCTCCCCAAATAACATTAAAAATCATAGCATTTTATTGGGCCCTCTTATGCCTCAGTTCACAGCTTATAATATATTTAATGCTGTTTGAACTTTGCATTTCCAATGTAAGCCATACTTCAGGGATCTCTAAAGTCATACCCTGAAGTTTCTTATGCAGACAACAATCAGCTGTAGAATAAATACACCTTTAATACTCTGGTTGAGGGTATTTGTACTTATTAATACTGCACAGGTCGCTTTACAACCTATTAAAAGGAAATATATGTGGAGGAGCGCTAGTGTCACAATATACATTATGTACTTGTTTGGTAAAGATGGATTGGGTTTCATTAATAATGGAACAAAATTAATCCCACTGCAGCAAGCCAGGTTAATTCTCCTCACTTCTCTCTTCCTCAGTACTACCAAAATTAGCTTCCACTTGCTTTTCTTTTGCTATTACACACAAAGATCTAACAGTGTTGTCTGGTGCATGTCCAAAATTAGTATATGGTATGTCAACTTTTTTAAAAGGTTAAATCACCTTTTTCAAAAAGTTAGAAGTGTCTCACACCACGCCACACAGTTAATTAGATTCTTACGCTAGATTCAGAGTTTATTGGAGTCCCTGACCTGGAGATACCAGCCCACCTCTTCTAACAAGAGTAAGATCAGCATTCACCTACTCAAGAAACAGAATATTACCATGGATTTGTGCCATTCATTTTGGCAAAAAGCAATCACAGCACACGTTCTTTTTGTTCCCACATCAGCTCACTGATACCCGCTTTTTCAAACTGCATTTTTTCCCTGAAAACCACAGAAATATCAACATATTAGAAGAAAATTTCAAATGGATTATGTATGTATGAAACAGGGTTTAAATTCTAGCTCTGCGTTGCTCTTGTTCAGCTACTTAAAGCATGTCAATTCAAAAAATAAATCTGACCACACAGTGCTGTGACTTCTAAATCTATGGTTGTTGAAACTAAGTGAAACAAAACCAAAGATTTCTGTTACACATGTTGTATGCAACAATAGCATGTGAGCAAGGAAATTGTCTCCTACCATTTGATCTCACCAGTGTCCTGGGAATCAGAGCCTTCTATCTTCTTTCTTATATATATATAAAAGTTAAAATAATTCCAGTTTCCACTGTTTCTTTTTCTAACTGAAAAAGGGTTTTGCTTCGTACTTGGCTTTGGAAAAGTAGAAATGGGACTAAAGTGAACTAATCTCTGACAGAGGAAGTGGAAACTACAATGCAGGGCTTCTTTTTCTTCACTGTGTTCCGAGTGGAGTTTGGCTCTATTTTCTCTAAAACCTTCTCCAGGCAGCTAAATCCATCGCATTCCCCCTTAGCTTTCTCTTTTTTCAAGCTGACAAACGCTTCAGCCTCTTCTTGTACACTATGTGCTGAAGCAGCCGACCATCTCACTGCCCCTCGCCTGTATTCTTTCCGGCATTTTGCCTCCCCTCTGTACGGCCGGGGAAGTCAGACAGGACGCCGTGTTTCCGCGTGACGGAGCAGGCGGGCACCAGACGCAAAGCTTCCCCCTCGCAGCCCAGCCCGCCAACAGCCGTCTCCCCGCCGGGGCGCGCTACTGCTTCACGCTCGTCCACCTTCGGCTACAGGGCAGGGCGGAGGAGCGGAAGGGCTGGCGGCGAGACGTTTGGCTGCGCACCGGGAAGCTGTAGCTAGGGGGGATAGGAGGGGCCTGCCCGGCTGCGCGCACACCTCCTCCGCTTTCTCCTGGCCCGCCTTCTTGAGGCAGGCCGTAGCGGCCACGGCTTCCTTTCCTTAGTCCTGCCGCGTCACAGCGTTGCTCCTGGCCAGCCGGCGGAGCTTCAGCGTACTCGGCCCGGGAGGCGTCGGTGGCCGCCGGCCTAGCCTCCTGTAGCGCCGTGTCCACCTCGGCCCATTTCTCCTCTGACAACTGGGCTGCCCGTCCCGCCTCCGCCAGGTTGCGGGAGCCGCTGCGAAGGAGCGCCGGGCGTACCCTCTGCCGCGTCCCCACGGCACCCCACCGCGCCCCGCTGCCTCGGTAACCGGCAGCCCCGGCCCCCAGCACCTGCCCCGGCCGAAGCGAGGAGCGGCCCTTGCGGCCCGTTCCCATGGACACCAGGCGGCGCCCCCCCCCCCCCCCCCCCCCCCCCGGCGACGCGCAACTCGCGCGACGGACGCGTCACGTGGGCGCGCTGACGCGGCGCTCCGCAGCGGCGAGATGTGGCGCCGCCAGCGCTCCGCGCGACCGGTGAGTGGGGAGGTGCGTGACCGCGTCGTGTTGTCATGGAAACCGCCGCCCTGGGCCCCCGGAGCGGGAGCCGGGGGGGCCGCCACGTCCCGCCCGAGGCGGCTAGAGGAGCGGGCAGCGAGCCGCTCCGAGCCCGGCTGACACCCCACACGCGCTTACCGCAGCCCCACCGGTGCCGCTTCCCGGCGCTCCGCCGGGGCGGCCTCAAGGAACGGCGTGAGACCGTCGGAAGCAAAGGAGTCGGCGGCGTTTCCGTTACTTCGCGCGGCGCGGCCGCCCGGGGCGGGCAGAAGGACGGGTAACAGCTGCGGGTGGCTCACGGGGCAGCGGTCCGTGTTTCCACCAGTGTTCCCGCTTGGTGGTGTCTGTGCCGGCGTCGGGATCCCGGGAGCTGTGCTTCACCCTTCCCGACCCGGGAGCCGCGGGGGCTTTTGCTTGGGAAGAGAGAATGAAGGTCGAGGAATTCGGTGTCAGGGCTTAGATTGCGGCTGTTGGACGTGGAGAAAGGCAGAATGCTTTGGCGCTGGGGTGCGGAAAGGGCAGTTAGGTTTGGGAAAGGGCCGTTACGCCGCCGGTCTCCCAAGTTACTTCAGGGACGCTTTCAAAGCGCGCAACCAGCAACGCTGTGCTGCAGTCAGCGCTGGAATTCTCCCCGCGCTTAGACTGAAGCTGAAGCCCTCTGCACCCAAAATCTGTTTCCCGAGAACTTAGGTTGGCCCCATGGGAGGTGTTAGTGACAGCCCCGGCGCTATAGATACGGTCACAGGGTTGTAAAGGGACGCTCTGACACGCTGCAGGAGGGAAACGCAGCGCTCTCTTGGGAAGCTGCCTTGGCCTTATTAATTAGGAAAACTGAAACCCCACTTAGCCAGAAATGAGCATAAATAAGTGATGTGTACTTGGAGCGGCAGTACAGGGAAAAGATCGACGCTCTGATAACCCATGTTGGTGAGTTGTGTCTGTTTTTTTTCTTAGGGATTTTTTTTTTTTCATGTTGGTGAGTTGGTTTCTATTTTTTTGAAGCTCTAGACGCAGAATTTTCCCCGAAAGGTATGTGTGCGAAGAGTATTGTGTCATCACCTGTATGGAAGTGCTGGGAAATTCAGTCAGTGAGCTCAGTTGTTTTTTCTATTGTGATTCTTAAACTGTGTACTTTTAATAAGCTTAAATTTTTTGGGGAAAAAAAAAAAAAGCTTTTTTTTTGTTTTTTTTTGTTTGTTTATTTGTTTTTTAAAGTAGGTAAAAATAAGCCCAGAAAACCTAAAATGACTTTTTGTTTCTGGGGGAAAAAAATGAAAAATATATTTGCTAGTCCTGAGTGCAGCTCATCTGGAAAACAGATCTTGTTACTATAAGAGCTGCTCATCTGAAAAATAGATTTTGCTACTGGTGTAGTGCAGAAAACAGACTTTTCGATCCAAATGATTTCTGGTGTACTTGAGCAGTAACAATGTGAATTGAATTACATCATCTATTTTGGTTTTCTAAAATATTTGTCTAGATATTTATGTATGATAAATATTTCTAATTATTTTCTAATGTTTATATATCATAAATATTTCCCAGTAATATTTTAGGAAACAGCAGGGAGGTTCTTGTGGATCTTCCCCTCAGATCAGACAGATTGCTTTTTACAGGGAGATGCTCCTGTTGCTGTGGTTTAGGTTTTGCATGTTCTTTTGTCAGAAATAGTCAAGAGTGTGGGTGAGATTTATTGTCTTGAAAATTACCAGTGTCTCTGTGTGTTCTGAGTTCTAAGTAAGGTTGTGTTTTGCTGCCTTAAGGTTTTTTATGATTGCTCTGGCATTGTTTTTGCTTTCGTGTTTAAGGAGGGTTTGATTGCAGGTTTGGGGGTTTTCTGTTTCTCTTCTTCCTTTTCTTCCTATTCATGCTTCCAGCCTTGTCAGTCTCTATGCAGCATCCCAGTATTTTTGGATCACAGAGTTTGTGTAGCTCTCAAATCTTTATATTGGATATGCTTCAACATTTTGGTTTGGTATCCAAAATCTGACTTGTACCAGTGATATTTACATGTGTTTCTCTGTGCTGGGACATAAGCGTTCTACCTTGTGTCACTGGACTCAGGCCAGCGCTGTTGAGGTCAATGTAATGTTTGTGTAAATGTTTTACTAACTTGTTGAACTCGGTTTAACTTTCAACTTCTTTAAGTTCGTCCAATGTAGTTATCTGAGCATGTTTCACTGCTTGTATTGGTCAATGATAAACTCAAATTTGAATAAAGCAACTCGACTGATATTTTATGTGCCTCCGTGACTTATAATTTGCCTGGCATAGTCCACTCCTACTAGCTGAAAGCAAAGGTGAAGAAAAGAAGTGCAGACACGATGTCTCTTGTCATGGTGCTCCGAAGTGGTTTTCATTAGGAATCTCTTGAGTGGAATTTTTCTTTTGCTTCCATCCTGCTTCAGGTGTGTGCCTAACGTATTTGTGATTGATGTTAATTATAACTGCTTATTTATAAAGGCAGTCATTGGGCCCTACTGATGGTGATCTGTGTGTTTTACCTGCTGAACTGCTTGCTCATATTAATGAACTTATGTTCATATTACTGTTACCCTGGGTTTTTTCCTTTCTGTTTGTTGTTCATTTTATCCATCTGTTGTGTTCTGATAACAGCTAGGATTTCAAATTGTTTCAGAGGAACTCTCTTGGAAACGTTTTTCCTTCTTGGTAACTGATCTCTTGTCTATCTCTACCCTAAATTTTTTCTTCCGTTCTTGCTTCTGACCCTGTCTTTCCAAATTCATTTTCTCTTGCTATTTCTGTTACACTCTGCCAATTTCTTTCTCTTGTCTCCGATTTCTTACTCTCATAATTTATTTTTATGCTTCTTGTGGACACTGTTTTGCTAGTGTGCTTGATTAAATGGTCTTCACCACTCATAAAAGAGGCTCTGTGTGCTTTTTTCATTCTTAATGGGAGTGGAGAAAAATAAAATCCCAAGATTGTTTAGGGTTGGGGTTATTTTGTCCTTGTGAGCATAGAGGTGTAAAGGAAAAAAAGAAAGAAGTTGAGAATGGAAAGTATGAAATGGTGGTGGATGTCTGAGAAGGGATAGAGGAGAGAAGCTTAGTGAGGGAGTGCTTCATGGAAGGCTAAGGCTTATCCACTAGAAGATCTGGCAAGAAAAGTATGTGTTAATGATGGCAGTTGCTTGGATATTTTCAGATCACCAGAGATGCTGAGGCTTGCTTAAGTGTCACATGTGAGGTTTGTAATAGGACCCTATAGTTTATTCTTAAGGCAGGTGCTTCGGTTGTATTGGTGATGGATCAGTAAGCAAAATCCTTACATTGCATGAGAGTAACAACATGGAAGGTAGTACTCATTACTGTGGCTTATGTTCTGTTAAAATGTCATGGCTTCTTAGATTTTCAGTAGACCTCCTTGCTGTGATGAAGCAAACATGGGTAATGCCAGCTGAGTCTTAGTATAGACCCATAGCTATGAAGCTGTCAAATGGCTTAGCACTTTTCATTAACTCTGTTCAGGATAGGAAGTTGTTACAGATTAGAATTTTTACTCATTTCCACATAAAATGTGAATACTTTAGAAACTGTTACAGTTGGAGTTGATCTGTCACAAAAGGGTGGCCATGAGTATCGCCACTTTATGTGGAATCATAAAGTCACTTCTTCCTCTTCTCAGAGTGTGCTTCGAAGGCAGAGTGGATCAAGAGCTTGTGCATCTGCCGGCAGTGCTCTGCATTTAGTGGGAACCAGAGGGTGCAAGTAAAGGTCACAGAAGACAAGCGAGGTTACCCTTCTACAGGCATCTGTGTGATTTGTGCCCTAGAGATAGCTGAACATTGGAATGAGTTAGTGAGACATTTGAGGAGCGACCCAACGTGATGTTGTTTACTGAGTATGGATAAAAGTTAATCGCACTTTGCTGTCACTGAGGACAAAGGTGAAGGATGGAAGCAATAAGTCATGCAAAGGCAAAATCTGGGATAAAAGGTAGTGGAGGATAAGTGAACTCTTTGGGTGTGAGAGAAGGTGTGTGGAAGTAGAGGCTGTCTGATTCACATAGAAAAGAAAGGAGAGGTTTGGAATTAAGAATGACTAAATGTAGGGTATCAAACAAAGATTCTGAGAGAATGAACATAGTGGGGCTGAGCAGATCATTAAAATACAGTCGAATGTGAGGACTAGAAGTGGGTGAGGGTCTCGGGCAGAGCAGATAAACAGGCATATGATGTAAAATGCTGTGGGTGGATGAATGTGTTACCAAGTGTCTAGAGAGTGGTAAGGAGCTGTTTGCTCCTTCTGTATGCTGGGAGCTCTGTGTGTATGTCAGCACAGGTGATACTGCATATGGTGGGACATCTGCCCACATGCTCTTTTCTGCTGTTAAAATGCAAATAATAGATAGCTATATATTCTCCTCCCTTATACTTAGACACCTGATGAACCCTATCATTTCTGTGCCCATGTCTTGTCTTTATTAGCATTTCTTAGGGAAAATATATGCAAAGAGTTAAGTGTTAACAGAGAGGAGGTGTACTTGTATCTTTATCCAATACTACATCACAGAACTTTGGGCCCTTATCTTATTGAATCTGTTGTTGGAAGTTGTGTAAGCAACCTGAGTGCTCAGGGCAGCCGGTTTGGGTGTGAGACTGTGGTGGGGTTTTGCTGGGTTTTTTGTAATTCTGAAAATAAAACTGTGTCAGGAAAAACAATGAAAAACTGAAATGAAGACAGAAAAGGAAAGTGTGAAAAACAGCAAAACGCAGAGGCCAAGTGCACTGTACAGTTCAGTCCCTCTTGTGTAGCACAGGCTTTTCTTGGAGATGAGGACGCTGCTGGAAAGATATGCCTTCACACCCTCTTGTGCGCTGATCTCTCCCAGCAGCTGTTCTTAGCCCAAGATGAAATTCTCTTTGTTTGTGACTCTGAATAACATTTGTGTTCTGCCACGGCATCCCGTGTGTGTAAATGTTAGGGTGATGTGGTTTGCTCTGAGCTCCCCTTTGGTGATGCTTTTTTTTAGGTAACATTTGGGCTTTTTGGAGGTTGTTTGGAGGTACTCCAGATGCTGAGATCCTTTAAACCAAATCAGAGAAAAATATTGCCTAGATAAAGGCAAAACCAGAAGTATTGGGAAGCAAACTACTTTAACTCTTCTGCATATGGGAAATGGAGAAACCTTTACTCTGATAGAACACTTGGATGTAGTTGTAACACTAAGTGCAGTAAATCACATCTTTTGGATGAAGTGTTGAAAAGCATCTAAAGGACAGAATATATGTGTACGGACTGTTGTGGGGTTTGGGTTTTTTGGGGGGGGATTTGGATTTTTTTTGGTAGTTTTGTGTGTTTGGTTTTTTTGTTTGTTTTGATTGTGGGGTTTTGTTTGGGTTTGAGGTTTTTTGTTTTATTGGTTTGGGTTTTTTTCTGTGTTTTTGTTTTTACTTTTTTCCTAGAGACTTTTAAAGGAGAGGGTTCTTGGTAATTTCCATTCCTGCTTTTTTTTTCCTCTCTACAGGACCTACTGCAGCTCTGTGATTGCTGATCCATGCTTAACTGCCTAAGGAGTCCTGGCAAGATGGCATTTTCCAGATTTCCCATCCTTCTAGCGCTGGCATTTTCTTCTCTTTCCTTCGTTCTTTCCCATTTGAATAGAGAGATGTGGTTTCAGGATTTCTTTCCACCTAACATGTGCCCTATAAATGCCAAAGACAACACTTTTTATGGCATAATGTTTGACGCAGGAAGCACTGGAACCAGGATTCACATTTACACCTTTGTGCAGAAGAGCCCAGGTAAGACCCTGTGTGAGTGTGTGCACTTGGAGTATGTTGAGTTAGGTTCCGACTTCCAAAAAGAGGTGTTTTTTTTCCCAACACAGCATTTGGGAACAATTGGAGATTTCTCAGTTTGTCCTTGAAATTGTCATTTGGCAGATGATTATTGTACATTTGTGGTGGTGTTTTGCTGTGAAAATATGTTTTTTGTAGATCTTTTGAAATGCAAAGTTTAATTCTGAGTAAACTAGAGAGTTCTGAATTTACAAAGATTTTCATCTGTGTAGCTCTTTAGAGGAATGTTTCACTGAATTGGAAAGAGACTTATGCAGTTGCATGTTTCATTGCCTTAGATTATATCGAGAGCACTGAAGGTTTGAGCCATTTCCAGGAGAACTGTGTGCAGATGTACCATGCTCCAGTATATCTGCTTCTTACGTGGTACAGAGGTACCCAAGTTGGCTGCACATGCAACAGGATTCAAGAGCGTGAATTAACTTGGGTACAGTGAGTCAGCAAATTAGCAAAGGTTGAAGGCTGGTTGATGGACTCAGCTAATAAGCCCTTCAGGGTCACACGTAGTGCCTGTGTGGCTTCATGTGATTTCAGCCATAGCTCGGAAGGACTGATACAGTGTCCAGGTCTGGTGAACTCAGCCTGACTTGTAATACGCAATACTCCAGGGTAGCTTCTAGACCAAAGCTGCTCTAGGAGCAGCGGTCACACTTGAGCTCAGTCAGTTCTGTTCTGTGTTTGTGAATTTAATGAATCACCTAATGATTATCAGGAGTTCATTGTGTGTGTTTTGATATGAATTAGTATTGCACAATTACCATGGGAACAGAAAGGGAAAGAAATTTTATTAAGGTAAGGCAACAATCATGATACATTGCTATAACTCGTAGTTCACAAATGCAAAATGCACATACTTCTAATTCTAACAACGTGTTCTTAATAAATTGTGAACTTGGAGGATACAAGGGCAACATTCTATTAAACATGTTTTTGAAGCTAAGAAGCAGTGCTTGGTTTAGGAGGCAAATAGAACTTTTGGCAGGGGAAATCAAGGACAGTCACTTTGCAGGGATTGCAAACAACCTGTTTGAAACAAAGGAAAAAGACTGAAGTTGTTGACTGTTTCATGTAATGTTTCATTTCTGCAGAAAACCTTCCAGAGTTGGAAGGGGAAGTCTTTGAGTCTGTGAAGCCTGGTCTGTCTGCATATGCTGATCAGCCTGAAAAGGTAAGGCTCTCCTTCATTTCCTGTGAGTTGGTCTTGCTTCTACTGATATCAGTTGAATACTACCAAGCAGTTCAAGTATTACTGATTGTAATTGCATAGAGTCAAGAAAAAATATGAATGTCCTACTGCTGGTTCTCTAAACATGTTGCTCTACTTTTGTGAGTAATTTCTACACAGTGAAATGGGAGCTGTTCTTTCACATATTTCATCAATGGAACAACGACTTAATTGCTTAAATACTATAAATAATTACACTGTATGCCTTTGAGAATTTCAGAGACAAAGTGATTTGGGGGTTGTAGCAGCATCCATATTCAGTGTTTATTTCCCCAAAAGCTACCACAGATATTAGTAAATATATACTTCTGTCTCATTTACTAGTAGTTTTCTCAGGTTTTCCTTTGGGTTGAAATCTTCAGTGCTGGTCACAGTTCAAAATGGCCGTATTTTGTTTGAATGTGTTTAGTTCAAAGTAAGGGATTAAGACTGTGGGAGTTCTTTTTTACCCATGTTCTACTGAGGGTTTGTCTCTCTGACTGCTAAAAATATTAAATTTTTTTGTGTATATAGTCAGATCTACAGAAGTCTTTTTTTGTTAATAAGTCGTGGAGAAGGGGAACAATAAACATGCACTTTGCAGGTTAATTTCTCCAGGTGTGTCCTCTGTTTCTCTCATCAGAATGCCAATAATTTGTTCTGATTCCTTGCTGTAACCTTTGGAACTATGGCTTAGAAGCCAGTGCTCAGTGTAGGACTCATTTCAGCCACAAACAGTTCAAATACCTGATCACAGTTTTAGCTGAATAATAATTTATGTACAGGTAGTTATTATTCTGCTGCCTCATGACTTTTGTTGTTTTGTTTATATATGGATATTTTCAAAACACATTTGGACAGTTCCATCTTCCACAATCAGATGTATTAATTAACATATAAATTTATAATTTTAAGAAGAAATTGAAGTTAGGTGCCACCTTCGTTATTTTCAAATGGGAGTGGTTGCGAATTCATGCCCAATGCCCTCGTTCCATGGCTCTCTATTGGGTCATGAGTCAGAAATGAGCAACAGAGCGAAGAGACCTGAAATAGTCCTGTTGTTGTGATACAGAGAGCCAGTCCTGAAAAAACCTGCCATTTTCCACATCCCCTGTGCTGACAGTAAACTGTTTCACAAGCTAAAGGAGGTGCCAGAGAAATGACAGATTAGATACTCTATCTTGTGTGCTTTAGCAGTCTTGGAGTTGGGGGCTAGGATGGGGTGAGTTTCAGGTTTCTCATTTTGCTCAGTTGTATTCAGTGCTACAGGAATTTGAGTAAGTAAATTTAATGAAGAGTGAATGCTTTTGGTTTTGTGGTTTTTTTTTTAACTTCAATGATATCTCCCATGATTTCACTAAATCATCTTCTTTGTTGGGTAGGACAGGAGAAGAATTCACCCCAAAATAAATTCGTTGATATTTCACAGGGGAATGTTTATTGCTAATGCCAAATTGTAATTGTTAGGGCAGTGTAAATTGTTGAGGGCCCAGCAGTGATGCCTGTACCTTATGTGGTAACCATTCTAGAGGTGGCATTTTAATTACACTGCTTACTATGGACACACTTGAAATTCATATAATGCATTTATGGAAGTCTGCAGACATTCCCCTGACCTTGGTCATTTCAGACTATAATTGCACCACTTAGTTTCATCAAACTGCAAGATGTTCAGGTTTGTCAGGTAATCAGTTCCCTCGCCTCCCTCCATCCTTTCCAAAAAATAATTTCCGCAAACAATAACATTTCTCTCACCTAAGATATATCTTTGAATACACTTTTCCTTCCAATGCAGACATTCTCTTTAAGGTTCTAATAAGTCTAGCACAGTTTTAATACTCATCTTGAGTGTGGGTGAGGTATTTTCAGCTATTGAATACCGATTTCACTGGCGTTGAGGGGGAATTAGGAGGCCTATTTTCTGATGGCCTGTAGGAGGAAACTGTAAGAAAAACATCTTTGCTTTTTTAGGGAGCGGAAACTGTCAAAAGATTGCTGGACATGGCCATAGATGCTGTGCCACCTCATCTCTGGAAGAAGACCCCAGTAGTGTTAAAAGCCACAGCTGGTCTGCGTTTGCTGTCAGAGGAGAAAGCTCAGTCTTTGCTTTTAGAGGTAATGTTAAGATCTTCTGAATGCACTAGTATTGCTCTCCCTGTTTCATCTTTTATGACTCAGTTCTCCATTCTGTTTAGCATAAGAGAATTTCAGCTGTGAAAAGTGACTGTCATCCCATGATAGTATGAAACTCAGACTTCACAGACTTCCTTGTATGGTCCTGAAATCCTGTCTTGATGTGGATAGAACACATGGGGCGAGAGACCTACAATACTTGTTTCTTTTTTTCCTGGCCCTTGAAAGAGGAAGAATACTGTCTACTCCACACGCTTGTTTTATTTTGTACTGCTGAAAAAAAGAAAACTTTCTCTGTCACCCTCAGAACAGAACAAGACTCTTAAGACCAAGGAATCTAATTATTATTTCTTTCTTCAGGTAAGAGAAGTCTTTGAGGAATCACCATTTCTCGTTCCAGAGGACAGTGTTAGCATCATGGACGGGTCTTATGAAGGTACATTTTAGAAGGTGGAAAAAGTGAAAGCAAAGAGAAATGGAGGGGGAGGGAAGAGAGATGGGGGCAGGATCTTATAAATGTGAGAGGGACAGAAAAATGGTCACTAAACTGAGGGGAAAAAATAAAAGGTTTCTAGCCTTGTTTGAAACAATGCAATCCTGCTTCTCCTAAAAGGTGTTGATTACTTGGTCATCTTTTAAGCTACAAATGCAGATGTGTAAGTTAGCTAGATAAAGGTTCATCTGAAACCTTCTGAGGTTCCAAAACAGAATGTTATCTCAGAAATAAGTATGCAGGCTAAGTAGCTGAAGCCTACTCTTGGGAACTGGTGGAAGAAAGATGGTGTCCAGCTCTGAAAGGCTTCGTGACAATATATAGTAAGCAGAGGAGCTTATGAAAAGTGCCTTGTAAATTCTGCAACATCAGCATTAAAAATAATTATTATAATTAGATCATCAATTTTCGGGTTAAAGTTGGAAGCATTTTGACTATAGAGAAGAATAAAGGATAATTGTCAAATATTAAAAAATAGTTAATAAAATAATAAATCTAAAAAATATTTTGATGGGAAAATTGCAGGAAAGGAAGTAACATAAAATACAAGAAAAGGTGAAATGTGTTGTAGGTTTGGAGTGAGTGATGATAACACTGTAACATTTTGGCTACATATCCAGACATATTACCTTGGGGAATAGGCAGGTCATAATCCCTCTGTGTGGATGCCTGAAAAGAGCCATCTGTGACGTTATTCAGTTTTGAACGTTTCATTATGGCAGATATATTGCCAGCTTGGAAGGTGTTCAAGGAAAGCAGAATGAATTATCATAACTCTTAAGCAACTAATAAATGGTCAGATTTTGCTCTTTAATATTCCTTCATATGGGCCAGGAGAAAAGCAAAAGTAAAATAAAGTCTGCAAGTATTTGGTGAAATGCAGTGCAATGCATAGTTTTTCATTAGGGGTAACACATATAGCAGAGAGAAGTGTTGTATTGACAGGGAACAGGCATAACAGAGCACAGTGAAGCCTGCCAAGGTTTATTTAAAAATCCTACCTCTTGACTGTCACATGTTTGCCTGTGTTTGGGTGACAATCATGCCAGTGTCAAGCAAGCCGCTGGAGTCAGAGGAGTTGTTTGTGTTTTACTGGTTGCTATTCTGTCTGTAGTGTATTTACAGAAACCACAAGATTAAAACGCAGAGTGGTGTGTATGCAGTTTTTGGATTAGGAATTGAAATGCTGGGGTGCAGGAAGTACCCAAGAAAACCTGGGCATTCAGTCAGGTCGCTCTTTCTATATAGTTTGGATAATAGACGTGCATACTTCAGTTACATGGATATTACAAACATTTTACCTATCCCATCATAGGAGACTTTAATGAATCAGTAATGCATCATATCACTTATAAGTTTGAATTAATCTCTGAAGTATGGGGTGGTTACATTAAGTCAGTAATAATTTCCAGGTACATAAATAACCTGTGGAGGGGTGGTAATGGTGGGCAGGAGATTGTGGAAGTATTCACTGGTGACTTTTTTTCCTTTTTTCTTCACTCTTTGCAGGAATTTTAGCCTGGATCACTGTGAATTTTCTGACAGGTACATAATTCTGTATAACTTCTCTCTGAATATGAATTTGATTCTTCTCTGTGGAGGTGATTGCCCTTAAGTTCCTCAGCTTCGGTTGCTGTGTCCTGCTTTTCCTTCCTGCTGTGGTACCAGTGCTAAAGCAGTGAATTGTCCTAGGCAGATTGTGTTCCAGATGGTGAGCCTCACTTGTAGTAAGAAGGAGGCATCTTAATCCAGAAGGTGCCAGGATTTGCTCAGGACTGGGAGGCGCTGGCAACCTGGTTTCTCTAATGCACGTAGGGGGGTAGTATTGCTAATCTGTTGGAAGGTGGGAAACAAGGTTTTACAATGTTTTTCATCTCAGCCTGAACTATGCAGCTAAAATGGTGCGACAGGGGATGCACTGGTGCTTTAGTCCTACTGGCTCTAAGAAGTACTGGGAATGCAGTCTAGTGAAAAGAAAATCAGTACTTTGGTAGATACATGAACAAGCAAAAAAGCTGCTCTGGGTGGAGAAAAATTATTAAATTTTGTCTCTTATTTTTCAGCTTTTGCTGGATACCTTGACATTTATCTGCTTTTGTCTCTTTGGATGTGAAATTGGAGTCAAGGGAAAAAGTCCTATGAATCTTTTTGTAGTACCTTCTGCTTGCCTACCTTTTCTCTACTGTTTTTGTCTTTGAAGGCCAGCTCAGCCCTCCTGTATTGCTGTCATACTGTGATGACTTGGTGACTGTCTGAATATACAAGTAGTACCCACATTTCAGCATTTCTGCAGCACTTGGGGCTGCTCTGAGCATGATGTTGTTTGCAGGGCAGCTGTCAGGCCAGAACCAGCATACTGTTGGGACTCTGGACTTGGGAGGAGCCTCAACCCAGATCACATTCCTGCCGAAGCTTGAGGTGAGCAGTGGTTCAGAGTGCGTGGGTTCGGACTGCATGAATTGGAGAGCCCTGAGCACTGCTGTGCTCTCTGACACTACTTTGTCAGCAGTGGCACAAGCAGAACATCTGTGGTGTACAGAACATCTGTATTTCTGTTTCTTTGACATCAGCAGTTGGCTGATAGGCGCTTGCAAACAAAGGAGCCTAGATTACGAGGAAATAAAAAGAAAGCAAGCAAGTGGGTAAACCCAAAGAGAAACAGCCATTGTTTTCTAGAGCCAGGCTGGGAAAGCAGATATTACTTTGTATTCAGTAAATGTAGGACATCTCCAGGGAGTACTCTTACATATTGGAAGAAATTTAGGGTCTGCTCCGAGTTATCTTTTTATTTTTAATTTTTTCATTCCAGTCTAATAACATCCTCACCAGATGTTGGAGGGGGGAGTAGCAGGGTGGAGGGGGAGTGTCTCGTGGGGTAGATATCTTCCAGTAGCACAGTCGCTCCTGTTTTCTTACTAATATCTTCTCATTTCCTTTGAGAATGTCTCTCTGTCTCTCAGTCCATATCTGCTGTATTTGTCAGAAATTCTATGGCTCTTTAGAAACAGATTGAACTGGGATCCACGTCTAAAATTTGCATGGGAAAATAACATTACTGGAAGGGCACTGTAGCATTCTGTAACCTGGTATTGTGAAGTTGGGTTTTGTCACTCTTTTGTAGAGGAGTCCTTTGTTTAACTTTTTCTTGTTTACAAAAAAAAAAAGTTTTTTACAAAAATTGAGGTTCTCAAAGGGTGTTTGGCAACCACAAAACACGTGGTTTTCATATCAGGATATTTTAATTCTGAAGTTGTGGGTCATGTTGAAACATGATGTGCAACCTTATCCTGCCCAGCAAAGCCTCAAGTACTCCACGCTTGCCCTCTGTTTTGTGTTGATAACACCTGCTGAAGTGGGCACTGGACCAAGAGGAAAGGGTGTTGCGTGTCAAGGCTCTGGAGAACAGATAGAGCTGTGAAGTAGGCTGGGCTGCAGCTCAGGATTCAAACAACTCCTTAGAGCCTTGCAGGAAAAGGCCTTGAGGGTTTGCTACTGACCAAGACCAATGGTGCGAATCCGTAGGGCAGTGTAGAGTCAAGGTTCATGTTGCCTGCTTGTACGCTGTGTCTGCTTCTCGCCTGTATTGTCAAGTTCATACAAAAAAGCTCATACATTGCTCAGTATGTCTCTGAAGAGGTTTTCCCATCTGGCTGAATTAGCTGGGATTTCCCCCTTTGATTTTCAGAGGATTTTTCTCCCCTTCCCGCAGTCTGAGGCAGTCACATGTTTGCTCTTGTATTAATTTTGAGCGAAATACTGTAGTAGTAAAGGCTTCATTAATGAAATACAGGTTACAAGCAAATAGAGGACAAACGATGATAGCTGCATGGAACTGGTTTGGAGTATTTACCATGCTTTTCCTGGTATCATTGCCAAAGGCATAAGCCACTGAAAACCAATCATAATCATTATGAAATTGTCAGTCTGGTGCCTGCCTCATTTAGGAAGAAGTGTGGATTTCTACATTTTTGTGAAAGTATGGCAGGAAAAAAGCTGGTGGTTTTCTCCAAACGTTTTTTATTATTTTTTTTTCTTCAGGATCTCTCATTTTTTTTTAATTTTTGTGATGGGAGGTTTAGGAAGAGCTCAAAATATGGCAGAGTCTGGGTGTGTTGGGCCAAGAATGTGATTGCCATTCCAATGGAAATCTATCTGAGGCACAAAACAAGTTTCTGTTTGTGTTTGTTCAGCAGAAACTCAAGTTGAGACTTAAATCTCTTCCAGCTTTGAGCAGGATTCTGTGTAGGACACTGCAATTAGTGGATCTGCTTACTGTAGTCATCAGTTTACTGGTGACTATAGGGACTCTGCAGCTTCAGTCCTCTCTGAGATTCTGCTGCTTGGCCCAGAGTAACAGCATGTCTGATATGAATGCATAGGGCCAAGGAGGGTTGGGAGAATAAGGTCACTAGCAGAGGAAAGAGAAGCTGGGATTGAGATCTCTGGGACTGAAAACAAAGGAACAAAGTAAATGACCTCTGAAGTGGCTCAGATTTTCAAGAATGTGAAAGTTTGTCTGGGAAGAAGGTAGGGACTGAGTACCAGTGGGGTGGAGGTGCACACTGAGGGAAGACTGTGAGAGGAGGAAAACAGGAGGTGGTAAGTCAGAGGAAAGCACTTCAAACAGGAAGTAAAGCAGCCCTAAGAGTGAGAGTGACTGGTCACAGCGTTTTCTTGAGTTATCAGCAAGACATTTAACATGATGAAAATGTGGCCTATACTTTACTTTGCATTTTTGTTTCTTCTGAGTTCCTGACTTGAGGTGCCTACTCTGACTTGCAGAAGTTATAGCACTTCTAGTGCAGCTCATTTTGATGTGGACTCTGTGTATGTAGCTTGGCATGTAAATATTCTGAAAAATTCAGGTATCTTGAATTAGGAAGTATTTTCATCCTGATTAGTTGCGTGTCCCTATTACGCATAAAAGTAACACAACGATGCTTATAAATAAACTCAGTGTTAAAAGCTGCAAATACTACAGCAGTGTGCACCATTGGAAAACTGTTCTTTGTTTTCAAAGCAGATGAGATGAGTGTGCAGTAAACCCTATGGGTATATCTGTGATGCAACATCTAAGTTGATCATTCTTTATTGCATAATAGATACTAAAAGATTTCTTCTCTCACTTAACTTTTAGGAAACTTTGAAGGAAACCCCTGGGGATTTTCTTACTTCATTTGAAATGTTTAATAGCACCTACAAGCTCTATACCCACAGGTGAGGAGCAAAAAGGCTGCTGTCTCCACTGGGGAAATCAGCCTTTCTGCAGCCCCTGAGCTGACCACAAATGACCATGTCATCTCGTTACCAGCTGTTGGAAACATGACTTTTTTACTAGTTTTCTTACCTGCTTGAAATGTTAGCAGAAGTGGAACATGACATTAGTTGACTGGAAACATTCCAGGTTCATGGTTAATACCATTGCAAAGGAATATTAGTCTGTCAAATGAAGAGGAAGCATTATGGATCACTGTATTTAAGGAGAATACTTATTACAAAAGCAAGTTCTTATTACAAGCAAAAGTTGGATAGCATGTCAGAACTAAACTTAGAGATTTGGAAAGAGGACATTCCTGAGATTCCTTCCTTCCTAGTTCTTAGTTCAGAATGGCACATCTCATCAGCAACTGGACAAAAAGTAAAACCTAGACTGATGTAAACCAAAGAGATGACCACAGGCAGCTGTTAGAGACCATGGAGCACGACAGATTCTTGAACCAGGTGGGGGGGATACTTGACCTGGAATAATATAATTGTGCTTGCTACATTAAGCTGACAAGTTTGTGAGATGCCTCCAGTGAAATCCAGAGAGTTTATCTGCATGACTTGCAGTCCAGTGAGAACTCGACTATGTATAATGGAGAGTTGATCTCAGCCCATTACTAGTGTAGTAAAGATTGTCATCTCAGTCAGTTACAGAATATGCTTACTTGACAGCAGAGCTGGTTTAATAGTCCTCCTCTCCTTCTGCTTACATTTACTGATGTAACTGATTGCTATATTCACCAATACAGTCCATTAGGTCATTTAAAATAGTTGGGATTGAAAATTATCTCCTGAAAAAAGAGGGAGCTGGAGGTTAGTTTAACTCTGATTATTCTGTAAACGTTTATATTGACATGACTGAAGGGATGAGTAGCCAAACACAGAGGTGGGAATGAAAGGCCAGAGGTTTTTAATCTAGCTGTGTTGCTGAAGCCAGCAACGTGTGATAACATTCTCATAAATGCTGTTCACATCCTAGCTTGTAATGAACGCACAGGTTATTTGTGGAGTCAAACGGAGGTGAATTTCACACAAAGGAACAGCTCCCATTTAGTAGGAGGTTCTACAGTTCTGTTAGTTCTGCCCTAAGAGTACATAGTGTGTCTTATGTGTGTGACATAAGAATCACCATCCTATTCCCCATTCACTCCTCATGTACCCTTCTTTCTCCCTCATTTTTAAGATTGTGCATTTTTGCTTTTCATTAATGTCTTGTAGAAATGTCACATCACCTGTAACCACTTTCTGCAGTTTTAGATTTACCCATTTTACAGCTCTTTGTAATTCTTGGGTTTGTGTCACTCTTTTGGTACTTGGAATGTTTCTAGTGAAGGGAACTCTGTTTCAGAGAGAGGAAGCTTGTGGGAAGCAGCTGAAAGAAATGTGTTTTGGGTGTTCTAGGATTTAGGAAGAGACTGTGGGTGAAACATGCCAGATGTACAAGAATTAAAACTGTAATGTCTGTCTTTGTTGTTTGCAGCTATTTGGGCTTTGGACTAAAAGCTGCCAGACTGGCAATTCTTGGAGCTTTGAATGTGGAAGGTATGTTCATATAATAAAATAACCAAGATTTTTGAAGGGATGGTTAGACTTGGTCTTGTCTCAGTAGCCCGTTTCTTGTATCTTCCTTTCTGTATCTTGTGCTTTTCTATGCTTTCACTGGTATAGATCTGTCCGGAAACAGGCTACTGCTTGATAAGGAGTTGTCTTGTGAGACAGGTGCTTTTCCCTGTTTCCAGGTTCAGCCAGCAGTGTGACCAAGTACAAATTCCAGAAGTGCACGTGTGGGGACATACAAACACCATATAGACACGGCCAGCCACAAATGCACAGCTTTACAAGCATCCGCAGAAAAACAAACAGCAGGAACAGGTCCTTTTCCTAAGGACTGCTGCTTAGGTCAAATCCACTTCATAGGTCTGTTTAGCATCCCTTTGGCTCACCATGTTCCTCCAGACCTCCTGCTGTATTCACTGATTAGTCTAGCTTGAAGTCCATAGGCATATCACACTCACTAACCTCAGCGCATACTTGGCATTCCTGAGTCTTCCCAGTCTTTGCCCCAGATTTTAAGTCCTTCCAGTCTTCATGCCCAGAGCTTGGGCCTTTTGTCCAGTCTCTGGCTAGGACCTCAGGTTTCACCACCTTCTGGATCCTTACTTGCCAGCAGATGTACTTGTGCTAATCACTGGAATATATGCAAATCAAAAATAGTTGGGAATGGGGTTTAAGAAAAAGATAGGACAGGCTGCAGCGATTGGTCACAAGGCTCAGCCAGAAAAGCATACTGACCAGCTGCCTTGTTACATGTGATTGCCTATTGTCCCCTCTATTTTCCCACATTG